>CM035768.1:29253734-31653734 GCA_020466155.1 Pachypeltis micranthus
GTGAGGAACTGTTAAAAACTCTCGGAGCTAAATCAAGACTATAGGGAAGGGTTGTCATAATACCCCTGCCAGAATCGTAAAGTTTGTTGTTAAACATACAGGATGAGGCCAACTGTTATCATTAAGGAGGTACACCCTTTAGTCATTTGGCCCCTGCTTCAATTTTGAATAGCTTTGTCAGACGTTCATTTTGTGTACATTAGTGGTTTTCAACACATGAGACACCGGAAATTCGTGCATTGCATGTTTAATGTTTGACACTACCAGTGTTTCTTCAGTTACAGTTGGTTTATCAATTCTTTAGTTAAAACGTTGAATTGGTAGCTGTCAGTCAACGATATTTGGTGAGTGGAAAAAGTGGGACTGTCAAACGAGGATGACTGGAACCTAGCGCTAGTCAGCCATCAAATTGAATGGATGAATGGTTAATTGCGAGTTATTCGAAGATTTGACTTATTCGGGCCTGCAAGCAACATTGATAAACTGGCCCTTAGTTTCTTTGCTCTTTGTTAAACTCACAACATGGTTTACCGGCATTTGGCTGCCATTTATCCTTTTCATAAACCTCGCACAACTGTCGCTATGCCTTTTACTGTGAGAAATTGTACTGCGCAATTGACTTTTGGTATTAACGGCAAGTGGCAAATTCGTTTTGAACTGGCTGTAAAAGCACAACTAAACCTTGCAGAGTGCTTGGCTATGGTATATTTGAAAGATTAGGTGTACAGTTATATGTTAGTGGGGCCACATCTCAACATTTCCTCACAACACTGAGGCATTAGAGGTCTTGCATTTTGGATGATCTTTGTACCCAGTCATACACTGTACACATTTTGTAAACTATAGTGGGAAGATTATGTTAAGCTGATGAGTATTTTCTCTAGATACGTTTGAATAAAGATTTGAATTCATTTCAGATGGAATCTTACCATTGCATCAAAAGAGTAAGTAAGCCACTAATTGTTTTATTGCCATAACCAATGCTGTGTTAATAATAGCCCAAGTCCCTTCCATACTATGAAAGGGATTAGGTTAATTCCGCCAGTAGGTAAATTACTAAAGTTAACGTACCTGTTTGGTGGGTCCATCTTCTCGATGTCAAGCTGAGCCATTAGCCGACATCATAAGTGCTTGCCTACAGTATCTCACCAGCCAGAGCAAACAGACCCGCCAGTTACATTAACTTTGGCCCTTTCAGACTCTCGTGGAATAGCCCAAGGAGTGAGAATGCGGAGAACTTCCTCAGCCCTCCCTGTTTGTTCTTACCTCACTCCGTACTACTTATGGTACTGTCGTGTTGTTTAGACCATGCAACTAGTCTACTAGACTATGCAAAAATTTGATCAAAAATGTTGGAGCAGTCCCTGAGAAAAATGGGATGTAGCTGCTTCTTAAATACTTTGAGCAGAATGTCAATAACTTTTCATTGTTTTGATAATTTCTTATAGGGAAACCTACTTATGTCAATTATGATCGCATTGTTTGTTATCATGTTTTTGTTATAGTTTTAATGTAATGTACCTGCTATAACATTGCTATTCTTCTAGTTTATCCTGTCGAAATTTTAATTTTTCTCTCAACGTTTTTCACGAAAATGCATGCAAAAACAAGCTTTCTGATTTTTAACTGATGAGCAAATAACTTACCATATACAAGCACTTACACTACTAATTTGTTCGCCCTTTTGTTTCAGAAGTTATAAAAAAACAAGGCTGGAAGGAGGCACTCGCATACATCCTGATCTAATGAAAATGTGTTTAAGAAGTTGTGCATTTCAGTATCCTTTGATGATTCCCACTAACGGCTTCAGGAAGTGCAAGGAGACTCGACGAGTTTCATTTTCTTATTCTGAAGATGCGTAAGTTCTTTCTATAGAATTATTGTTTGGGGCTAGCGACCAACCTCATAGAAGTTTGGTATGATGAAAAAGTAACAAAATCGTCTATAGTCTAATTTCTGTTAGGAGAGAGGGGTATGTCGATTTGGTTGAACTTCAGTTTTTATTATCGGTTGAGTGCACCACACTTTGTATTAATGCAAAAAAGTGTTCATGATGTTCATTTCTTGTTACGTGGCAGATATGAGAATTTTAAAAACTCCACTCAAACTTACTTATTTGAATAGTACTAATGTGACTACTGTTAGAAATTTTGCCTTGTAGTCTTAAATATATTAGTATTTTATCTATGGTGAATGAAACTGTTTGCATGCTCTCGCAGTCTCATATTTACAATGTATGTCTCCTATAGCCTTTGTGTCCTTACTTTATCTTCGCTTTCTTTTCCTTTCTTTTTTTTCAGCCTTATTGCCATGGCTCTTGAGGACTGCGAGCAAAATTTGGGGTTGAGAATTGATTCCCAAAGAGATTTTATGATAGCTTGTGACATGATTCGTGATGCTCTTCTTCCTGTCAAATCATCTTCCTCATTAATGAAACATATTTTGACTCTAAAGAGATATAGTAACGCTAATGTGGTTCAGGTACATTTTTTATGGATTTTAGTTCAATTCCGAATGTATAATTTGTGCTACATTATACACATATTCCTCATTGGCAAAATTAGCTGCACTATCCCACTCACACAGTTCACTCAAAACACATTAGTTGTTATCATTATTGAGAAGGTTTTGATTTGTTTTGCGCAGCTGCTCCCACATGTTAAATTAACAGAATTGGTGAACCAATTTTTTTTCCTTCTGGGTTTCTCCAACTATGGTAGAGTTGGTAACGGCGACAGGGTTAATAGTGGGTGGGTATGTATGTGCTTCGGTGGTCCAGGAAAACTCACAACATACCAGGTGACTAGGAAAGTTACAACATAGCGTAATGTGGTGTACAGAAGCAGGTAAAGGGCACGGCCATTTAACGTTTTTAAGAGTAAAACCTTATTTAGGTTAGTAGAAGAAGGAGAGACTGCTCAAACCAAGTCTATTGCCAAGTCCTCCATCTGGCTTAGCTTTCTGATTCATCTCCAATACTAGTTCCTCAATAGTTCATGCCCCCTTGGCTAGGAGTAGGATTCCACCATTGTCACGCCTTTGTGCCAGTGGTTGGGCTTCATTAGTAGTGATGATATGGTTGTGGGTATACTTTCTAATTTTTGAGTTCATATTGTTCAACCACTGTGCATAGGTTCCTCTCAGGTATCAGTTGTTTCAAACCTCAATTCCTGATGGATGCAGTCCCATTGCCTCTGGTACTAATGAATCATCACCTGTGCTGTAACAGTAGTACAACTGAGTTGTCCGTTGGTAGGTAGTTGACTTTGCTGTTGTGAGACTAATAGTTTACGATATTCAAGTCAGCCTAGGGCTACTCTTAAAGCTGATACACTGTCTGATGCAAGGGGAACACTGAATTGTTGCACCACCAGAGCTAGGGTTACCAGATGTACTGATTTTATCAGTACGCGTACTGATTTTTAGACCCCCGTACTGATATACTGATTTTTCAATGAAGTGTACTGATTTTCAGCGCAAACGCCTTTTTTTTTTCGCAAATTTATCCAATTTTATTAAATTTAATTACACACACGCGCACATTCGATAAACGCACCGGGTGATTTTTAAATTGAAGGAAAAGAGACGAAATATATCGATCGTTATCGAGACTTTCGATGTACTGTTATTAACTATAAGAACATGTCATGCAGCGATTTCCATAAGTATCTAATGAAAACTGAAAATGTTGAAATATTGAAAGCAATCGGCAGTGCCAAAAAAATACGAAACAAAGAAAATGTAAATTGTGCGATGCTCGAAGATAATTAAATTCTACCTATTTGAGATGCTGGAATTTGAGATTTATCTGTACCCTGCCCCCTTTTTTTTTTTGCTTTTTTTATGGAGACGTACTGATTTCTCACTGGACCGATCTGGTAACCCTAACCAGAGCAGTGGTATTGGTGCATATTTTGAGGTAGTTCTAAGGTATCATGTTGTTTCCCTCAGTTCAAACCTTAGTATACGGTCAACTGGGGACTGTAGTAGTTTCTCTAGCCCTTCTCTTCTCCTCCACTCTAGGATGTACAATATTGTTGTTCCTCACACTTTCAGTATAATATTCAAATGTCAGCTTATGAATCTTACCCATTCAAGGTTCCAAAAGAAACAAACATTCCCTGCATGATTGGGAGTACTTTACCACATTCCACCGAAGAAAGCACATTAGATTTATTTGCTGGTGTAGGCAATCCCACACGAATACAATTGATTACTCACGTTGAGACCAATGGGAAAGTAACACCCTCTTTTGAGTTTGTATTTACGTTATAGTGAAAGTGGACTATTTGAAATTCAGCCGGCACAACTTCCCCCAATTCTATTATTGAGTTATACTCCCAGAAGCCTTCTACCCAAAACCTGAATGAGTTCGCAAATGGGAAGTGAAAGGCAATGCAAGGAAGACTGTAGGACTCACGAATCTACATGCTTCCTTGTGTTGATTTTGGTGGGAGCTTAACTATGTACACTATGGCTGCATTAGGAGAGCTGAAAGGGCACCTTGAGACGATTTGAAACAAAAATTACAGCAATCAAAATAAATGCTGTAGAAAGAGAAGAACTGAAGAAGAAATGAAGTATTTGGGATATTGTAGGTAAGGAGGTGGAAAAGAGGATATGGGAATTGGAAAGGGATTGTTGAAATGAAGCATCAGTGTTGGCTAATTGCATTTATCTATTTTTACTGCTATTGTCTGGGTTCATCTACATAGTTGAGGTTCTTGGATCAGGTTATGTGTTTTGTATGAATACGAATCTTGTGTGTTGTCGTATTACCTGACACTATTGAGCTATAAATAGCTCATACATTTGCTGGTTGACCATTCTATCAAGTTCATAAGCCACTGAGTGGAATTGTGTTTAGCGTCCTGAATTTGGATGATATTGAATCAACGTTTGTGAAAATAAAGCATTGACATAAAACTTGTAATTGCTGAAGATAAGAATGAATTATTCCTTCTTGTGTTTTTAGGATTACTTTATTACGAGGACAGCACCGGCAGTTGAGCACTTTGTCGTTCCTGTAGATGGTGAACTTAAGCCCCTTTATTTACAAGACAATCAGCTAATACACAATTCCTGGCATAAGGCTTTGTATGAAGTGAGACACATTCAAAAGAAATTGATAAGCCACAGTAAAAGAATAAAATTGGAAAATGATGTTGGAGCAATTGCATGATGGTAACTTGAGACACGGCCAAGAAAATGTTAATGAGCAACATCCAGGTAGTTCATTGTTTAGTAGTTTTTACTTTAAGCCGTTATGTGTTTGTCTTAACTGATTAGCTAAGTTAGCTAGATGGTTGAATTTAATACCAACTCCCTAGCTAAGAAGATTGAATGTGCCTAAAGCGCCTATTAACACGTAATTTACAAGAACTCGTTCGTATAATTATCTATTCTCTGAAAAAGTGTTCCATAACTTGTAGGATTTGGAATCCTTATTGGTATCTTGCTGAATGAGAAAACTTTTCTGTTTTGGATGAAGTAGTATTTAAAAGTTGGAAGGGGTTTCAATTTATGGCAACCAGGAGCTCCAAAATTGTCTTATCAATCCTGGTTTTGTGTGAGCTTTGAAACATAGAAATGCAAACATGTAATCATCGAATGTTTCAGGAGTGGAAAATGCCGGTTACTTGTTATGGCATCTGTTCTTTCGTTGTTCATCAAGATGTTTGACTCATTGAGAAGGGTAAAGTACTCACATGAATGGTTCAATAATGCATAATACATTTGGGTGTGATACTTGTTAACAATAAACAATTAAATTTTTCAGGAGCTGCAGCAAATGATCAACAGTAAAAAGATGAAACGTTTCATCAGTTACATGGATGCCTGTTTATTGATGCCAAATTTGACTACGAGGAATACACTGCTATTATGCAGTTTTTCATTGGCCAACTACTGTTAATTTTGGGGGAAGTGTTGTATTACTTGTAACTTACTTCAAGAATAGCCTTATTAAATCAAGGCTGAATTCCTGTCCAAGGCTACCAAGTCCGCAAGAGCATGGTCGTGAGGGGGGGGGGGGGTGATAACTAAGACTGCCTTATTTTAATATTAGTTACTACTTAGTAGTATTCGTGTATGTGCATTCTTTGAATATGTCACATTACCCTGAAATGACTGTGATTCACTGTTCCTTAAGTCGTCTATTAGTTGTTTTCCTGTTTGGCAGGAACATTTAAAGTTGTTGTCAGTTGTTTTTTTAAATTAAAGGAACAGTTGCAGGTGTTGTACATCATTATCCTTGTGCATGCTTGAAGATAAATCAGATTCATGCTTGTTATGCACTTGTCGGATATTCTTGTCTCTCGTGCTCCTTCTCACATGTGACCCAAAAATGGTTCGTTGATTGGAAAATAACTGTCTAATTCTTGGACTCCTCAGATTTCAAAAGAAGAAATAGTACGTTATGCAGGAAAAGTATAAATACCTTTAACGGCTCAGTTTTTTAATCAACAGCTTCTCAAATTTCAACGGGTAGTAACTTCACCTGAACACCGGTGCAGCAAGGCAATGCAGTCGTGAAAGAAACAGAGACTGATCTGACAGGGTCCCTCACCTCTGCTCTCGTGGATTGCTTTCATGCATAAACCAATTGCTAAAGAACTTCAATTTTACTGTAAGGGCTGAATTGGATTAAATTTGAACGTTGAAGTCAGGCGTTAAATGTTAATACTTTGAAGGCAATTGACCTCACGTGACATTTGTGAATCAATGCAAATCAACAATCAGTTCCTGACTGTCTTATGTTCGTGAAAGAAAAATCACACAATTACCTCAGCCCTTTTCAACGTTTTAGCAACTAATCCAACATCTGTTTGTAAGAACTTTGTAAAACTTACTGAACATTCTACGTAGAAACTAGTAGGAATTAAGATTCTTGAATTGCTTCCAGTTTTATTGAGCAATCTTCCATAGATAATTTAAAGGTTAATGGTGCTGGAATAATGGGCAAACGCTGAAAAAAATGTACTTAAAGGAACGACAATAATTCGACTTTCTTGAGATGCCCTAATTATTTTATAACGCAATTTGTGTGAGAATGTTATTGTTGTACAAGCCAGTGTTGAAATCACTTTTCATTTCTTCAATTTAAAATCATATTTTTGCTTCTGTAATTATCGTCCAATTGTTCTGTCCTGTTTACTCGTGAAATTAAGTCAAAATCGTTACAGCCGTTTTTTATGAAAACAATTATTTGATGTTTGGGGCACAATAACTATAGTGTTGAAACAATTTTGCTCAGATCCTTATTGACCCTGGTGTTCTACATTGATCTACGGGTTGGGTGTTCTGGCGTTTTCTCTCAATGAATAAGCAGTCCATTTTTCAAGCTCAGAAGCACTTGAACATCTAAACAAAACTTCAGTCGAACATACAACTTTCCTTCATACTCTGTTCGGCAAAAGATGGTAGATGTTGCAAGAACGAATGGATGAAAAAGACATACAGGCCCTATTTTTGCTTTTATTTTCTTAGTCAATAAGCACCATGTCAGTAGAAAGGAACTCTAAAATAATACATAGGAGTATCGATATGTCGCAATCAAGGTCATCCATTTGGTTCATAGGATATTTAGCATTCTAGTTTGGAACCTAAAGCACCCCTATCTTGGAGGCGCTAACTATTCTCTACTTTCTTTAGCTACATCGCCTACAATATGCTCCATAGAAGTCTCTCTTCCTATGCCGCCAGTGTGCATTTCTTTACTGTTCAAGGACATCTTTTTGTGAGCACACTTGCTTACAACTTCAGACTGTGGATCTTTGTACAATAAGTTCACTTGAACTAGGATTCACTAGCTCTAGTCTGCTTCTTACTGCATGATTTGCATATGGTCTCATATTCGCTGCACCTCAGCATTGAATTATTCCAAGATAGGAACTTGATGCTTAGTGCACCCAGATTGGATACAACAGAAGTATCTCTGGAGATCCCTTTAAAGTAGTACCATGCGCACAAGAAGAACTGGAGTAACAA
This sequence comes from Pachypeltis micranthus, assembly GCA_020466155.1. NCBI lineage: Eukaryota > Metazoa > Arthropoda > Insecta > Hemiptera > Miridae > Pachypeltis > Pachypeltis micranthus. The sequence goes on from CM035768.1 coordinate 29,261,724, forward strand.
CCAAAAATATATCTTGTTTGTGCTTTTTCAAATAAAATATTAACTTCTTGGGGTGGTGAAAGATATCCAAATTATAAATAAGAGCTGAACAGTATCTTGCTCCACAATGATACAATCCTTCAGGACTTTTTCAACAGCTGGTATAAGAATGGACACTTAATGTGAGGTAACCCATATTTCGTAAGTCCCTAATTTGCCCGTGGAACTTGAGAGTTTTAACCAATATGAGTGTACTAGCATGCATTATTAATAAATATGAAACTTTTATGCAGTTTGTACTGCCACTGTGGCCTTTTGGTCAATTGGTGTTCAATAATTTCATAGGTTGTTTTTATTTCAATTTTACTGTGTGGGGTTCTGGACTCTGGAGCAATAACAGTGAAGGCTGTCCAAGCCAATGTATGCTCACACTTATAGAGGCTCTCCTCATATGAACTGAATCGCAAAGTTGTTAATTGATTTCTAACAACTTGTTAGGCTATGCTAATGGATAATAAAATGCCTGGTTGTGTTAAAAAAGTTAACCTGACCACTGAGAGTAGTTCAATATCAGTGTCAGATGCTTTCAGGATTCGATTAGTGAACGTTAAATTGTTTTCCTTCTAGTTTTGGTGATTGGGGGTCTGGTGTATAGGCATGCTTAACTGTGACTGGTGACTAGGGAGATGATATATAAAATCCCACAATGCTTGCGTCTAGGATGTAAGCAGTTCAGGCTTACTATAAAATATTTCAGGCAACGCATTGCTCAACTTACCGCAGAAGTGAAAACAGCTCACAACATTGTTTTAGCATTTATGGAAAATTACGAACAAAGCAATAGAAAAACAAGATCAATTGGTTCAGCCATTTTTCCACACATTTGACTACTGACATAATCAATTTGCTATCTAAAATTAACAACTATAAAATAATGCTATCCAAAATTAGTCTGAGGCCTACCCTATTCATAAAGATCATGATTAAACTTACTGCATAACTTCAGTTCTCGATAAATATCTTGTAGTGCCTTCAAAGTGTCAATATCTATATTTCGTTTCCCTTAAATGTTCCTTTGTCTGTCTGTTGGCAAATGATCAAACTTTCCATAGTAAATGCCAGACTGACTTTAATCAACATTAAATGATTGTTTAACAATCAATACTCACATTACATGCCTCTAACAAGTTTCTATAATATCTTATCCATTAGCGTTTTTGAGGGAATACATTGAAAAAAGTTATGTATTGTTTTGCACATGATTCACCTGCTAGCTGAGGAAAGTGAAACTACAAAAAACTTAGTAGTTTCCAGTCTCAGCACTGCAATTATTATTATTATTCATTGGAACCAGCATAAACTCATTCAACCACTCCATACAAAAGTTTATAGATCATAGTGTAATAAAACTAGTTTCTATCTGCCAGTCTATAAATAAATGTTATTATAATTGTAATGATAAATATATCAACTTACTATCTGTGTACTTATTAGTGTTGAAGGGCAAGTCGTACTTCATCTTCTATTGCAATAAAAGTAAAAAGGTTCCTTAGCCCATCAAACTGCGTGTGTTAGAAGAAAATATACTCCAGTGCTTTTACTTCTGCTCAGCATCCCATGCTCTTCCAATTATGCGCACTTTCTTGTTAAGCAACTTCCAGTTCGGATCTGTGGGAGAATATCAATTTGCAAAAGTTAACGTACCTGTTAGGTGAGTCAGTCTCCCTTGGCTGGTCAGTTACTGTGGGCAAGCGCTTTTGTGTCTGACCATTAAGTCAGTACCATCCAGTTAGCTTTTCTCTCTTCCAATATAAGGACCACGACCAACAAACTGACTTCAGTACTGACTTAATGGCCAGACGATGATGTCTTCACATCGAAAGCGCTTGCCCACAGTATCTCACCAGCCAGAGAAGACGGAATCACCTAACAGGTACGTTAACTTTAGTAATTTGCCTACTGGCGGATATAACCCAATTGCTTTAATATCAGTTTGCATACTTACTACTTTTAATTGTATCAATTAATCAGCTTGATAATTTCAAGAACATCACCAGTTGAATTGAAATAAACAGATCTTACATTGACATTAATTCTTGACCCGTCAGTTATATACAGTGACCAGCCATTTTCAGTATGAGAGCTCATATTGAAAATGGCTGAATGGCTCAGGTTGGTTATATACTTTTCAGCTGGCTTTCATATAAAAGGAACCAATATCAATCGTGGCAAAAAGGTTAGAGTGGGAATTTTTTTAAATGTTTGCACCGCATTCCCTAATGTATTGCAGATTTAGACACTCTTGGATATATTAATTCTGAGTGTACCACTCGTTTCGAGCTAATACTGCAATATTAAACCAGTGAAACAGAAAAATGAAAGAGGAAAAAAGCATTAAAGTTACTCCACCAAGCTTTCATCAGACCTAAGTTCCCTCTTCCCAGAGTCAATTGCAGCAGTGATGAGGCACAAATAAGGACTTAAGGAACTTTGAACCACCCTGGGCTACAATTCGTTAATGCATGTGCATAATTTACTACAGACTGAAGATTTATTTTTATTTGACCTCCTTGTTTATTCAACATTTTTATTGTTATTTTTCCTCGCTTTGTGGATGCTCGCCAGCATGTTAGTGGTAACTTGTTTGACACACTGAATCATGAGCTAGCACCTCCTCACTTGATGGCTAGGACGTGGAGAGCAAACAGCGCAACCCACTTTGGTTTATTGTTCATTCTGAATAATACACCTACGTTTTCGGTCAGGAAACGTTTTTCCTAGGTACCTTTCGATGCTGAATCAAATGCCCCATTAAGGCACGGCCTTACGGTAAGGTATAGGAATGCGTATAGATGGAAACAGTGAAATAATAGTGAATATAGTGAGGCAAATTCTACTACTCTGAAGGATCTAGCGATAGTTATCGTTTCTCCCCATCCTGAGATCATTTCCCACACTGTGTTCTGTCCCACTCCATTCACTTGTCACGCCGTGCCAATTGTGTAATTCCGCCTAGAAAATGTCAATATTCGTTGTTCCATCGTAGGACATGTTTCATACAGTTCACTAGCATTTTTCGATGCTGAATCAAAAGGGATGGGTCTCGAAGGTGATATTGTGCCATGCTGTGCAATGAATAATAAACCGTTCTGTATTAATTTGCAGTTTTTTTTTCTCTGGAGAGGTGAGGCATGTTGACAAAGCCATTCGCAAATCTTAAAGGGATCCTGGATGTTAAGGTAGTCTCTTCATGTTGGAATTCAGCTAATAGGACATGACGGATCTTCCTATGGATCATCCAATTAACTCTGATCCAAAAGACGCTGTTTCCTTCGTCAATTTTTGTCTGAATTTGTTTTCATCATCAGAAAATGGTATTCTTCGACCATAAAAAATTGCCCATTCAAATCAGTTTGGTCAAGACTGGCTGGAACAATTTAGAGACTCGCAGGGTTGCACACAAACCAGTAGACGCACCTGTATTTGTATTGTGCCGTTGAATTTAAGCAATGGAGAGAAGAAAGTCATACGTTTCTCACCAAATATTTGATGTACCATTGCGACTTTCAATTGGTTGTGAGCTGAATTAAAATCAAGACTAATGCACCAAGCTTTTCTGCACATAGGCTAACAAATAGTATCAAAGATCAGGATGATTTAATTGGCGTTTTTTTAATTTGAATACCCTCAACCCCATTTCATTCCATTAATTGGTTTATGTCAATTTCTAGTTGACAGGCGGTTCACTTTCATTCGAAGGGTCATCATTTTGGCTCCTCCCCCACATTCAAGGGACGTAGACACGTATTTACTTCACTACCGTTTAAGTCGAAGCTTCGATAATGTTGAACCGCCTTTCAAGTTTAAGTGATTTTTCAACTTGGTTATGCAATATAGAGCGCGCGTGTTGACACCATTAATAAAGTGACATCGTTAATCTTGGCGGAGACGTGGCATCCTCCAGCTCGCCTCTCCAATTTCTTTCCCCTTATAGCCTGCCAACATTAGCATCAGCGAGGGATTTGAGCGGTCCTACTGATGAGAACATCCATCGAGACTCGAGCTACTGTTGCATATGATTAGTAGGAAATGTAAATTGGAGCATCTGTCCTTAAATAGTTCTTACCTTCGAGTCAACTTTCCAAATCGAATCAAAACATCTTAGTAGCTGAGATAATAGTTAAACTTACACAATACGCAGACTCCACGTCATGGCATGTAAAAATTATGTGAATCTACAATAAACGTGACGACGTTCTCGATCACTGAGCTTTCGATGCGCGGGCAGTTTCATACTATCTGAATTTAAACGCGGCGAAATAAGGCCCCCTCAACACTTAAAAATGTTTGCCCATGCCCATGTTCTTATGGATTTTGGAAATTGTCCAAATTAAATTTGAATTAGTTTCCGTAATCCGATTTTGCTGGTTAACAAATGTTCATTGAATCACAGGAATCATTTTCATACCTATACTGAACCTCTCAAGTTTTTTGTATTGTTGGTTGACAGGGGTAGTGATTGGAAGGTCGATATATGCATATATACGAAATTTTAATAGATCCACAGTATACACGGCAGGAATTCCATAGAGAAAATACACAAATCATGATATTTTACAACTGTTGGCAATATCTGAAATGTGAAACTCACGACCATCTCCGCAACGGTTGATCCAATTGCCGACGAGCGCCTGGAATATTTAATTTTCGCCGTTCCGTTGCAGTCAGGTCATGGTTTACTGATATTTTTCGATGCTGAATCGACTTGGATGCGTGTCGGAGGTGTGAGACCACGTCAAGCTCTGCAAGAGAACCGTTGTGTAATAATTTGCAGCGTTTTTTCCGAAAAGGTAGATTAATTGGTACGTCATCAATTGTCACGTTTGGCTGAAGGTTGAGAAGAAAATGTTGAGAATGTCAATGACACTGTATTCCAATATATTCATGTAGCGCTGCACTCAATCAGTTCGTATTTCTACTTTCCGCTACTCAAAAGGTTAGAAAAGTATTGCGATCGTTTCAAAATAGTTGAGTTTCCCTCACATCTTCTCATTTTGAGGCGTAGGCCCAAAGACTCCAGAAAACTTGATTTCGGCGAGCGTCGGTTTTTTGTGGTATTCAATAGCTGCCAGCTCCTTCTTACGATTATAGACATTTCCACACTGATGGTACGCTGTTTACATATTATAAAAGATTTACATTATGAAGTGTGAAGATTCATGATAAAATAAGAACATGCCAAAGCTTACGGAATTAATGAATTTATTAAAGTCCGCTTTTCACCAAATGAACCATATCGCACGGCTGCATTCAATCACGAGAACTATCTTCCTCTTTCATCCTCCGTCACCTCACAGTTGGCAATTAAATGGTCCCACGTCTGAGACCCTCCTTTTGAACATGTCGTCCTGAATGATCAATGCGAGCCATCTACCAAGAATATGGCATATCGAGTTTTAATCGGCCCTGGACAGTGGGGAAAAAGCGATCAGGGTAGGCTCGATTGGGTTCGCTAAACATAAATAAATAATAAATAAATATAAATATACCTTAATGGCGCGATTGAACACGCTGTTTTTCAAAAACTGGTGGTTGCAGACTTAGCTCTACACAAGGTGATACCAGTGATAGTTGACATTGAAGCTGCTGGGCTGGGCTACATTCCTGCAATATTTAAGATATGGCATGGACGTACTAAGCGTTGATGCAATGGTCTGGCGAAGCCTCCTTGGACCAGACTATTGGGGTGGTGGAGGTTGTCCATAGTGAATGTGGACATGGTGCGATGAGAAAGGGCCGTAGGGGTTTCTAGTGAGAATTCGTTATAAATGGCTGCGTTTTGATATTAGAGCAATATGGTTATGTCTAAAGTTTACGTATCTGTTAGGTGAGTCCGTCTCCTCTCACTCACTCACCAGCAGCAACTCACCAGCCAGAGGAGACGGACTCACCGAACAGATACATAAACTTTAATTAATTGCGTTTTGATGTTGCTCAATACGGCGGAATTGCGACGGCGAACACGTGCCCCAGACGAAGATGAAGTGTAGGAAAGTAGTGGGATTTTGCAGAAGAGCCCGCAAGCTGGACACACAGGATCGCAATCGTAGCAGCAATGCAGAAATATGGTCCTCGAACGTAAGATGTCTCGGTATCAACCAACCGTTCTTCACCAAACCTCGCATGGTTTCATTGTCTCAAGACTCAGAAGCCAGGAGCCGTCCACCAGGTCCCAGACAGTCTTACAATTATTTTCTACTATTAGTTTCTAAACTTTCTTCCGTGTAACTATCTCAGTAAAGATTCGTTGAGCGGAGATCGCTGAAATCACTTTTTGCTCACACGGCTATAACGTTTTTTACTTAACTCACAGGGTGTTTTCCACCTGTGAATACATTTATATCCCTCTATATCTTCGTTCTACATAGTCTTACGGAAACATTTATGGACAACAATATGTAGGTTCCAGTTAGGTAATCAAGGGATCTTAACTTTGATCAAAATCATTGAAACCGTTATTGAGAAAAGTGGAAAAACGATAGATGAGTTTCGACAAATCTCGTTTTCAGAGCTGGAAGTGAAGAAAAACCCCATTTTTGCTTAAGTTAAAGTACCTGTTTGGTAAGTCCGTCTTCTCTGGCTGGTGAGATACTGTTGCCGGGCGCTTTCTATGTAAAGACTTCATCGTCTGGCCGTTAAGTCGGTACTGAAGTCAGTTTGTTGGTCGTGGTCCTTATATCGGAAGAGAAAAAAGCTAACCGGATGGTGTGGGGTTGGGAAGGGAGGGGAGGATGAAGGAGGTCATGCATCTTCGGGGAAATCCGTTGGAAGTGAAGGAAAAGAATGTAAGGGTAGTACGTATGGTCTTAAATAGTCTGTTGATTGTCGATTCTAAGTCTTTTTTTTGTATAGTGTGGTCTGTAAATCCGTCAGTTGGTTGTTTTCGTTTGTGTAGTGTCTTGAGTGGTGCAAATATGGTGCCGCATTTTGTGTCGATTTGTTCATTTATGATGTGTCTATTGAAGTTTTTTTGTTTGGAGATTTCCATGTTTTCTTACATGTTCAGTTTTCGTTCTTTGTATTGTTTATGTAGTAAGGTGATGCGGTCCTGTATCTCCACAGTATCTCACCATCCAGAGAAGACAGACTCACCAAACAGTCTAAGTCTAACTCAATTACTTTAATAACCCGTTTTTGCTTCCTAGGCCCATATCTCCGTTCACCAAATTTTCACGGGGATATGCATGGAGAAGAAAAGTTCGGTCCTGACTAGCAAAAGATGATTTGAAAGTTTAATCAAAATCGTTACAGCTGTTTTCGAGAAAATACGAAAAATCCTAGTTTTTGGTACATTTTTTGGAACTCCCAACTGACCATAAACATTTATATAGAAGCGAGTTAAACGAGGATGAAGCCTATCATTGAAACTACTCAGGGATGAGGCAAGTTGTGTGACGTCTCCAGACTTTTCAAAACGCGACGAAACGCGGCTGGCACTATGTATTAAAGATACTCTATTTCAGTAATGACGGAATTTGAAAGGAATAACGGAGGAAACCGCAATGATAACAACAAACTCTGAAACGGGCGCTATTCACGGAATACGGGAATTGTAACGTGCTTGGAAACTTTCGCCGGGAATAAATGTTCCTCGGGTTAAAGGGGAATATTCATTCAATTTAATTTTATATTATGCACGACAAATTATCCCCAAGGACAGTTTATCAATAGATAATTATTAGCTCCCGCGTATAATTGTTGAAGAAAAAGAAGAAATTAACCGAGAATACCATTCTGTATTATAAAAGTAGGTATCGATATGGATTTACGATTGTGATCGTTTGTGGATTGTGCTTATTGTTTTTCTTAAGCTATAGGAATAAGGATCGAAATTTTTTTCTGGCCTGGTTTTGTTGATTGCTCTTTGAGCTCTCAACAAAGAGGAAGAAGATTAAAAAGTAAGAGTTTAGCGGTTTTGCAAAATATCTAGAGCGGGACATTAGTTCGAGTGCTGTGAGTTGACATGGCAAATGAGGCTTGAGGGCAGTCAACAGCACCATGAGGATCGGAAATTACTATCTCTCAACTATAACCGTCGTTAAAATCGGAAACGCTTTTTTAAACGAAATATTTCGCTGAGTCCGTTTTATCTGATCATCTTTATTGAATATAACTGGAACAGTACAACGTAACATCAACCATCGAACGAACAAGTACGTCGTCATGGGTAACCAAAACTGTAACGTTCCTAAAATTATTCGAGTGAAGTTTTGTGAACCCCAGATTCCCAATGGCTCTAGAACAAGTTGGTCGTTTTCTCGAAAACTACTCCTAAATCTTTGATGGATCTTGAACTATCTAATTCACGATCATTCGTACTGCACGAGATGGAGTTTTGAATTGGAAGGGACGGGTGTATAGAATTCGAATAGATATCTCAAGAGACAGCGATACTTCATAGATCCACTTTGGCACATTTGTTGAGATTCAAACACTCATTTTTCGCGCAATACCAACTAGCCGGCTGGATGAATCGTAAGAAGTAATCAGAGGTCATCCGTAAACAGCGAAAAGTTTACCTCGCCAGAAAAAAGAGGAGCTACGTCGTTAATGAAAGTTGAGCTTTTCAGTGCGTCACTATTATCTTGATCTGCCCCACAACCGTTAATCGTTTCGACGCGAATTAATGTACTCTAACTGTGTTGTCTTTCAGTACGTGCCTGAAAAGCCTTGTTTCCCTTAACGTTTTCTGCATGGTTCAACAGGCAGTTACAACCTTGTACACACGATCCCTCATTCGCTAGTATATAGATGACCCATGAATACAATGAACCAACAGCCAAAGGAAAAAAATGTTATGCTATGGCGCTTGTGTGCTATGGCGTAGTGTACATATTTGATAAAAAATTAAAAACATTAAAATTGAATACGAAAATATCGGAGATTGGTGCTACAAAAGCGTTCAGAAAAATATGTACAGAATACGTTAAACAGCAGAGCTCGCTTCAATTACGAAAGACAAATCAAAGCTAACCACAACAAATCTTCATAGACCCCTTAAACACATCCAATAAGTTGATGGGCTCATCATCATGAAAGCAGACCGACAAACGTAGTAATAATCATGAAAATTACGCAATAATAATCATGGGGAACCGTGGAACGTTTGGATGTGTCCTAACTGTCGATAGTGTTCCAAGATTTATGGGGAGCGCGGCTTTCTGTTGCACCCATGGCAGAAAACGCGAACATTCTTCTAAATATTTTTTTCTACAACAGATCCCGTATTTTACGTATGACCTAACAGTTGGTCAAACGCACAGAACGCGTTAAAAATCAGAGCCTCTCAACGCGTGAACTCTGCGGTGATCAGGAAATGGGAATAATTTAATGCGGACGATTTGATAACTGGCGAAGTATTTCAACAAACTACAAAAAAATCCACGTGCTTCCATCTCGCACACGATCAACTCGTTGAAAGCTCCTAAAGGAGCTTGTCCAAGGCAAGGTGCATGAGAAACGATAACATTCGGTAAAATGTTAGACACGATAATCTTCTCAAGTAATCTTAGCACCTACAATAGGGAACATACGGGGCGATAATTCTCGATTTTCTGTATCAATTATTTTGGTTTGGGAAGGGTTTGTCAAAAGAAACTTTTCTTTTGTTAATAATGTAACGTAGAGAAAGAGATCAGTTATAATTAAAAAGCTGAAATAATGGCATGAGATGCTGAGAGAACTTTTCGATGCGCGTTATGGCCAACAGACGACGAGTCTATGATGTAAGAAAAACGTGTTTTTCTGGTCTGTCTTTCACTAATATATGAAGGGTAAAGGGGGAAGCCCATCATTGACATTTTCTTTGAGAATTAGTTAATTAGGGCTATCAGTAGGAAGTTGAGGTGAGGAATCAGAATATGCAGTCAGTTTTAGTGAAAACCCATGCCATTGCCGTCAAATATGGGTTCAAATAAGGACAGCGCTGGGAGGAAAAACCCCGTCCTTGCAGTTTAAATGCCCTTCGCTCCCGATTAAAACGGGTGCTACGAATTCTGTGATTCACGTTGACCCTTCTGTGGTTCACATTAGCCTACACAGTCTGTTTCAATTTTGTTGTCCTCACGATTGTCCGTTTTAATTCATTGTGTCGTTTGGAATTTCGTTCGAAGGAAAATGGGCAGCAGTAGTTATTTCAGTAAAGTCTAAAAGAAGAACGCAGCAACGAAAAAGATAAGAAAAACAGGTAGGATTCATGGTGTCATGTCAATTCTGATGGGTGAAAGCCTTTAGTTGGGAGCAGACTGCGCCTGCAAAAAGTTGCGCTGCTTTGAAAACGTGATTCTCGAAGACCGTCTCCGAATTATACGGAAATTTAATGCTCTAGGGGATAGAAACAAGCAAAATTTCTGATAAAGAAAAAGGCGATTTTTCACGCCCATATTTCCTAATCAACAATAAATCTTTTTTAAGTTCCAAAGAAGGTTTTTGTGCTGAAAATTTCTTTCAACATTTTTTTTTTTTCAATTTTTGCAGAGAGTTGGAAAAATGTTTTTTTCCTGCCAAGTAAGTGTTGGCAGTTAGTTGGGAACCCATTAGGACTTTTTAAAGCCCCCAGTTGCAACTTTATTCATATGCAATTTGCGATTTTCTCTGCCAAGACAGTTCTTCACGGCAATTTCTCTTACCACCAGTTGGACGGATATATAAGAAAACATGTGCCACGCAAAAAGTGATGCAACATTTGCAGTAACGGTTTTAGTAAAAATCATGGGGGCAACACCCCCATTTTGCTTCCCGCAAACTTTTCTGAAAAATCACAGCGAACGAAGACGTAAACCTTAGAAGAAATATTTAATGCGATGCATCACACCAGTTTCCATTCGACGATATGTATTACGTATACAGGCGTTGTATCTTCAGTCAACACTCTACGGAATCATTCACGGAGAATAAAATGTATGTACTGGTTAGTTGAAAGTACACCATAAATAATAAGAGCCGAGTATGAGGATTTGGAAAAAAGGATCAAAAGGATCTGGCAAATCTCATTTTCCAGTGCATCATGGCATATACCACTGTTCAATTGATATATGTGTCTGTGGAAGTATGTCAGACTAGCACTCGTTGGCGGAAACTTTAAAATCTTCAAAAACCACGCCTTTTGATGTACTAGAGAGTAGTGGAGGCAGTCAGGACAATGGGGCATTAATCATTGCGATTGCCTCGTCTCTAACCACTCAGGCCCATACGACAAGTGGAGAAGGAGGCAGAAGTGAGGAACTAGAAGTAAGCTCCGCGATTGCCTTGTCTCTGAGCACTTAGGCTCATACCTCAAGCGGAGAAGGAGGCGGAGGTGAGGAACTAGAAGTAAGCTCCGTGATTGCCTCGTCTCTAAGCACTCAGGCCCATACGTCAAGGAGAGAAGGAGGTGGAAGTGAGGAACTAGAAGTAAGCTCCGCGATTGCCTCGTCTCTAAGCACCTAGGCTCATACGTCAAGCCAAAAAGGATGCGGAAGTGACGAACTAGAAGTAAGCTCCGTGATTGCCTCGTCTCTAAGCACTCAGGCCCATACGTCAAGGAGAGAAGGAGGTGGAAGTGAGGAACTAGAAGTAAGCTCCGCGATTGCCTCGTCTCTAAGCACCTAGGCTCATACGTCAAGCCAAAAAGGATGCGGAAGTGACGAACTAGAAGTAAGCTCCGTGATTGCCTCGTCTCTAAGCACCTAGGCTGAAACGTCAAGCGGAGAAGGAGGCGGAAGTGAGGAACTAGAAGTAAGCTCCACGATTCCCTCGTCTCTAAGCACTCAGGCCCATACGGCAAGCGGGGAAGGGGGCGGAAGTGAGGAACTAGAAGTAAGCTCCGTGATTGCCTCGTCTCTAAGCACCTAGGCTGAAACGTCAAGCGGAGAAGGAGGCGGAAGTGAGGAACTAGAAGTAAGCTCCACGATTCCCTCGTCTCTAAGCACTTAGGCTCATACGTCAAGCCAAAGAGGATGGGGAAGTGACAAACGTGAAGTAAGCTCCACGATTGCCAAGTCTCTAAGCACCTAGGCTCATACGTCAAGCCAAAAAGGATGCGGAAGTGACGAACGTGAAGTAAGCTCCGCGATTGCCTCGTCTCTAAGCACTCAGGCCCATACGGCAAGCGGGGAAGGGGGCGGAAGTGAGGAACTAGAAGTAAGCTCCGTGATTGCCACATCTCTAAGCACTTAGGCCCATACGTCAAAGAGAGAAGGAGGTGGAAGTGAGGAAGTAGAAGTAAGCTCCGCGATTGCCTCGTCTCTAAGCACCTAGGCTCATACGTCAAGCCAAGAAGGATGCGGAAGTGACGAACTAGAAGTAAGCTCCGTGATTGCCTCGTCTCTAAGCACCTAGGCTCATACGTCAAGCGGAGAAGGAGACGGAAGTGAGGAACTAGAAGTAAGCTCCGTGATTGCCTCGTCTCTAAGCACTCAGGCTCATACGTCAAGCGGAGAAGGAGGCGGAAGTGAGGAACTAGAAGTAAGCTCCGCGATTGCCTCGTCTCTAAGCTCTTAGGCTCATACGTCAAGCCAAAAAGGATGCGGAAGTGACGAACGTGAAGTAAGGTCCACGATTGCCACGTCTCTAAGCACTTAGGCTCATACGTCAAGCAGAGAAGGAGGCGGAAGTGAGGAACTAGAAGTAAGCTTCGCCATTGCTTCGTCTCTAAGCAAAAGGATGTTGAAGTGACGAACTAGAAGTAAGCTCCGTGATTGCCTCGTCTCTAAGCACCTAGGCTCATACGTCAAGCGGAGAAGGAGACGGAAGTGAGGAACTAGAAGTAAGCTCTGTGATTGCCTCGTCTCTAAGCACTCAGGCTCATACGACAAGCGGAGAAGGAGGCGGAAGTGAGGAACTAGAAGTAAGCTCTGTGATTGCCTCGTCTCTACGCACTCCCCCCTCCCCCCATGACACGTGGAGAAGGAATCGGTGCGAGCTAAGCTACGCGATTCCCTCGACCCCCTCAGAAAATACCACGTGCAATCTTCAAAGGTCAACTCGCTGACCTTTCCTATATCGCCCCGGGATATCAACCCCCGTCGATGATTAATGGCCCATTGCCTCCACTATTAACTACTCTAGGGGGTTGGAGATGTTCGGGGAGCCGCTGACCTAGGCAAAAATTACAAGGATCGCGAGCTCCTCCGATCCATTGCCCAACTTTCGTCGGGATTATGAACCATTGTCATTAACCACTAGACGACTATCGTCCGGTGCCTTTAATGGGAATCAGTCGGTACATTGACACATTTTGGTTTTTTATTCTGTTCAACGGACAGCCAAAGGAACGTTTGCGGAAAACAATAACAATGTACAGGCACTGAATAGTTGAAGACACTGCGCGTGTGATGCAAATTTTTGTACACATTTTTGCCCTCATCCTCCGTTCCTGACGACGAAGACTGCTCACCTTATTGTCGTACCTTCAAAAAATAATGAACAAAACGATAAAAGAGTGAGCTAAACTAGTTTAACCGTTCTTCCGAAAATATAACTACAGAAACAAACCACGAGCTGATACCAGACTTTGTACATCCAGTAAAACTCCAACGGTAAGATCTGAAGAAAAGTCAAAACTCGTTAATTATTTTTTTTAGGCGAATTATTATAGAACAGTTTATTATTCTGTGGCACAGCATGATTATGGCTCCTATCCTAGTCGATTCAACGTCTAAAAATATTAAGAATATAACATGGCTAAGTCAACAATATAACTGATTTGTGTAATTATGTTATAAAAATATCTGGTGCGTAGCAACACACGACTTTCCGCCACCCCTTTAAGTTCGAACACCAGCTACATATGCGGGTGCTATATCTTCGTTCAACGCATTTTTACAGGAACATTTATACGGAACAAAATGTAAGGACTAGTTAGCTGAGAGTATTCCGAAAGTTTTATCGAAATCGTTGGAGCCGTTTTTGAGAAAATACGAATGCCGATAAATTAATATTCGACAAATCTCCTTTTCTGAGTTAACGTGGCTTATATCTCCGTGCAACATATATATATACAGAAATAGTTATGGAGAACAAAATGTTGGTATGGGTGACTAAAAGACACTTCATTAGGATTTATCACATCTGGTGAAGAAATTACCCTGGAACTTTCGGAAATGTTCGAAAAAACGTTATTTTCAACACATTTTCATTTTTATCTCTGCTCAATGGACTTTCAGAGGAACATTTATTGAGAACAATATGTAGGTATTAACTATTCGAAAATATCCTGAGAGTTTGATGATAATCGTTGAAGTCATTTTGCCAAAAAGCTTAAAAAACCTATTTTTGCTTCATAGGTCATTATCTCCGTTCACCGTATTTTCATGGAGATATGTATAGAGAAGAAAAGTTAGGTATTGATTAGAGAAGATAATTTGAAAGTTTAATCAAAATCGTTAGAGCCGTTTTCGAGAAAATGCGAAAAAAACCCTAGTTTTTGGTACATTTTCGTCCCCACCCCCTTCCCATCGGCCGAAATCGTCCATAACCTTATTTTGGTGTCTACAAAAAATAACGAACAAAACAAAAAAAGAACCAGCTCAATCGGATCAGCCGTTCTCCCGCAAATCGAACTACAGACACACACACATACACACACACATACACACACACACACACACACACACATACACACACACATACACACGGACCACGCGACGAAATTAGGTTTTTTAGACTCAGTAGGGTCTGAAACGTAAAGATCTGAAGAAAACTCAAATTTTTTTTTTGGGCCGATTACTATACTTTCCTTCCCTTCGGGTAGCGGAAAGTAAAAATTAACTTATTTGAAAGTTGATTTTTATTAGCTTCAAGAAGTTATTAAATATTGACTGGTGATCGGATTGAATGATCAATCCCATTCGATTTAGCATCGAAAAATACTCGTAAACGACACTAAACACGACCTGACTACAACGGAACGACCAAAATTTGCACTTTTTAGGCGTCGCTAGGCACTTCGCTCAAAGTGACGAGTAGAACTGACGGGTGGTAGCGCGGGAAGTGAGCCAAGGGCAGGTAAAACGATCACTTTCGCCACGTTGTCCTACGAGTTCCGTATAGGAGTAGAATTTGCCTCACTATAACTACTGTCATTTTACTGTCTTCCATCTTGATGCAGCGGTACACCTCTGAGACCCATCCTATTCGATTCAGCATCGAAAAATACCTAGGAAACGATACCAAACACTATGTAATCGCAATGAAACTGCCGAAATGTCGGTTATAGATAATTTTCCAAACCAGCTTTTGCCCATAACAACCACCGGTTCTGTCCGAACGTGGCCGAGTAGGTGGGCACAACTAGTTCAGATTTTGTAGACCGTGGTGAGGTAATTTTGAGGGGTGGAGGGGGCTGTAAAAAACTTTCCTGAGTGAAAACAAAGGAATATCATTAGAAAGAAGGATAAACCGAGATCCGGTGCCTCCAGTACTCACCCCTAACCAACTTTGATAAGACCGACGTGGGGTGGTCCTTGAACGGAGCTGAAAATGACGTTTTCCCTCGAATTTGCTCAAAACTTCGTTCTTAAGGAGCTTAAAATCTTCTCTGGGGGGGCGAGGGAAGTTGTGTGCATCTTGATTTATTAAGGTTATATGCACAGTTATGTCGTGGGTACAGAAACGGTACGTGTCACATTTCAAAGGTTTATAGACGAGCGTTTCGTGTTTTCAGCACAAAATGGATGGTTTCGTGTTCAAAATGTGATTTGTCTACTCAACAAGGTCTGAAATGGGAGCGTTCGGCAGAATGCTGATGTCGAGATACTAAGCCGAGGGGAGTTTTTAACGTTTATTATACGTCACTCGGTGTCAGTGGTCGTTCCTATCCTGGACAGCGTCTTCGAGTATCCTACAGAGTGGAATTCAACAAGTTGATGGACGAATGAGTCTCTGAAAATGTCGAACTCGATAAGAAGGAGTTGAGAAGTAGAGTGCGCCCCGCTATAGTTATAATGTATGATCGGAGGAGCGGTGAGGGGACGGGATTATCAGTGAATCTGCGAGTTTGGCTATGTAAGTGCTACATTTGTCCAGCGGCTGGGGAGAGGCGTGGTCTGGTTCAAGAGTGGAACCCTAACTAACTGCGCAGGCGCGTAACGCTCCCCCTCTCCATAAGCAACGTAGCCAACTTCATACCTGCCATCAGTCGCTGAGTTGCCCCCGTTTACGTTTGTTGTTGGTGCCCAGTTGAACGGTGTTTCCCCCTTTTCATCCTCATTTTGGTTTTCCCTCCTCCGCTCGAGTTTTTATCAGCTTGACGCCTGATAATATATTTTTTTCTCTTTAGTGTTATTGAAATCATTCAAAATTCGGGTCAAAAACAGAGAACCGATCCCGGTGTACCAGATGGACCACCGCGACAGCGACCTGGAAGGAAGCATGGTGAGTTGTCATCGAGTTTGTTTATCATCACGCGACCCGGCAATCGCCAGTCCCTTCCTCCTCGTTACCCCTTTTTGCACTTTAACCTTCCAGTTTTGCCACTTTGACCGTTACGGTTTACGCTTTTATAATATCGTTAATTATTTTTAGTACTCGTAGAAATGAATGTTCATCGCTCGAATAATCGCAGGTCCAACCGGAGTTTGGTAGGCGAGTAGTACAAGTCTAGCACTTCCGCCAAACGCCGATTGGAACCCATTCCCTCGACTCACTTCATATTTTGACCAACGCCTAAGTTGACAGTTTTCTAATCGCCTTCGTCAATTTTTAACTCACGTCGAACGTATTTTTGTAACCGCCTTGAACTGTGCGTTTCGTATTATCACTGACAGATGTTCTTGAAACGACCGGTTTGTCGTTAGTCGTGCTTTTATAATTTCCTAGTCGAATCTCAGTCCGAATTTTGTTTTGATACGCTCAAGGCACGTGCTTGACGAATGTTTACACTTGTCTGAGTCAAATACCTCTTGATATTGGTGGGGGGGGGGGGACGAAAAATACAACTTTTGATTCGTATTTCGAAATTTGCGAGTCTGGGCTCGTTACTTGGCTCCGAATTCTGAACCAGTTACGGTACGTCGTCGGGCGTTATCTGCGAGCTGTAGTTAAATCTCGCCAAGTGGAATAGGCCTTTCGATGTAACGAAAGATCTATTTGGCCTGCTGTCCTTCGCTAGTTGGAGAGCACGCAACTTATCTACGCCAAATCTCAACTTCTCCGTTCTCTGTCACGGGAGCCATTCAAATCGCTATCACGATTTGATTTTTACTTTCCCCTCCCGAAAGGTAGCGAAAGTATAGTGGTAGTGTCAAGAAAAAAAAAAGGGGGGTGGTTTCTTGACGTCTTCACTTCCTGTGGCCCGCTGAATCCGAAAAACCTGATTTCAGCGCGTGGCCCGTGTGTGTGTCAGTAGTTCAATTTTGCGGGACAATGGCCGAACCGATTGAGCTGGTTCTGTATTTGTTTTGTTCTTGAATTTTCGTAGAAGCGAAAATAAGGTTATGAGCGATTTCCAACGATCAGAAAGGGGGGTGGGGGACCAAAATGTAAAAAAAACTAGGTTTTCTCGAATTTTTTCTCGAAAACGGCGTTGTCGATTTTGATTAAACTTTCAAATTATTTTCTATTAGTTAGCACCAAAAACGCCAAATAGCTTTTTAACGCTTTTTGGTAAAACTCACAGAATAGTTAATACCTACATAATGTTCCTATAACAGTTCATTGAACAGAAATAAAACCAAAATGTGCCGAAAATAACGGTTTTTTGACATTTTCGTTATTTCCAGAGTAACTGCTTCACTGGATTTGATCAATCTTGCAGAGTGTATTTTAGCAACCTTTACCCACATTTTGTTTTCCGTAATTATTTCTGTATTTATCGGTTGAACGGAGACATAAGCCATGATAGCTCGGAAAAAGAGATTGTCTCTAAAACGGCTCTAACGATTGCGGAGTATTCTCAAATAACCGGTTTTGTTCTCCATAAATATTTTTGTCGGAATGCGTTGAACAAAGATATAGCGCCAGTATACGTAGGAGGTCGTCGAATTAACGTGGGTTGCGTCAAGTTGTGTGTTGCTACGCACCAAATATTTATTATCCCGATACCGCTAAAAACCCTTGGATCCAGTCGGACGAAATTAAATGTCAAAATCCGGGCGAAGAGCAATTATAAGAACTTGAGAGCCGGTGACAAAACTAGGTAGATTTGTTTGAATTGAATGTAGCAGTAATAGCTTGAAACCTCTTTGTCGTATTACGTACCTTCTGCACGCATCCAATTAATGCGAGAATATACATATTGGGTTTTATTCCTCCATTTTGGATCACCCTCGAAGCAGTTGATGTTCGTTGTACTTTGGCCGTAGGAACGCCTCGCAATGAAATGCGAATGACCCGTGCGTCAAAGTAGGCTCCTGAAAAGCTTTGTAGGCTGATTGTTCACATCGTTGAATTTATTAACACAATTTTGAGGTTGTCAAAGTATTCTTTTAAACCTCGTATTTCAACATTCAATCACCCAGTCATTCATGGAGTCGGGCAAACCAACCTCTGCGCTCTTTTTCTAGCTTTTTCTTTTTTTTTTCTTATCAACTACGCCATTTTCCAACATTTATTCCTTCCTTCGTCTTCGTTTTGCATTATCTTGTTTATTTCCTCTCAAGATAATTTCCCTACAACGAGGTGATGGATGTTTGCAAATTCGTTAACCTAATTACCACGTAAACGTTCCTTTGCCCTAGTTTTTGTGCTCTAGTTTTGTATTTGAAAAAAGGTTCGCGGACACAATTGAAAAAGAACAGCTTATAAGCTCAAATGTGATATTATGCCTGAGTATCACATTAAAATTCTACAATGAAGTTATTAAATAAATCTACTCAAAGTTAACCATATTTATGACGGGGGTTATGATGAAGATTAAAACAATTCGCGAATGCCGAGGATTGTGTTCCTTTTTTTTTTGTAGAAATGGGTACCAACAACTCTGAGTTAAAACCGACTCTATTTTGGGGCCTTACTTACTCACGAAAAATAATCAAATCTGTTGCCTCTGGCGCACATCGTTTGGAAGTTTAAGTTTTCCACGGCCAAACCTCTAGAGTGAATTCCTAAGTTACTGTTTAACTCAGTGTGGCAGAAGGAAATCTAGAATTAATTATTAAATCATTTAGAACGTTTACATTCGTTTATTGAATTTTAGCAAATGAATGAAAAATGTTACAAAATTACCCGTTCGTAATCAATTTTTTTGTAGTAGTGAAAGTGACCGGCATTTGGAACCATCAATTTATCCAGTTCGACAGCGCAGTTTTGTGTGGTTTTTTTCCAGCTCTTGCCGTCGCGCATTTTTACTTTTCCTCTAATCCGGGCTCTACGAAGTAGAGAAAGAAAGTTATGTAATCGGCAGAAGAAAAATAAATTTGTGTCCTCTTCAAATCGTTACGTTTCAGACCCAACTGAGGCCGAAAACACTATTCGGGAAAACGGTCTGCGCGTATATGTGCGTGTCTGCCTGTAAACTATTTTTAGGGAAAACGGCCGGAGCAAATCAACCCAAACTTGATATCCAGCCCGCAGATCGCTACAGGACGCCAAAATAATGGTATGAGTAGTTATCGTAGTGATCAAAACGCTAGATTGTTTTCGCTCAAAAACTCAAAACATTTTGATAAAATGTTTTGTAGTCAGTAACGAATGATGGCTCCATCATAAAATTCTAATGAGTGGGAAAAGGACGAAAGCAGCGCAATAGATTATCAAACGTTTCGCCGAAAATCGATGTTAGCGCAGTTTGTTCCTTATCAACTCTGCTCAAAAGTTATCAGAATCTTCGGAAAAATTCAGGTGGTAGTTCTTTCAAGTACGTACGCGATGTGTCTTTAATAACCTCTGTAATATATATAGGAGCGGAATTTCAACCACCGCCGTTTCACTTACAATCCATTTATGAAAGTTTTTAACCGATAACTCTGGAAAATTAATATTATCCTCCTCAAAAAAATCGTGTGTACAGGCTCATTAATTCTCTATGTATAAATTAATGGCCAGGGCATGAGCACGAGCGGCGCAATAAATTCCGGAACTAGGTTCTAGGCGGTTTCCACCACCGTGAAATGGTGTTTTACCAAGTTCAAATGAACTGAGTGAAAATAAATTAAATTAACAGAGAAGGCCGTGAAAACCAGTGAATTTATGTCGGCCCAAGGAAAGTTGTGTGGCGCGGCTGATATTTCCGTCGACGCGCATACTTTTTTTTTCTTCTTCAACGCGTATGTATACGGGGAGTTTGAAAGGTCGAGATTAGGTGAAAACAAATTGGAAGATTATCGCACCTATCGCCACACTCACCGACAAACGTTGAGTCTAGCTACGGAAAGTAAGACGGAGTAATTGTCGAGTTGCCCCGGCGAAAGAAGGGAAAAAAAAAGCAACAACTTGGCCCGCCGACTTTATCCGTGAAGTGGACATTGGACCACCGGACTCGGTCAAGGACGGGTTTGTGTTGGAACAGAAATAGTGCCTAGCTCAAAAGAAGGAAAAAGCCGTGAACGGTGAAGTTTTTCGACGAACTCTTCGCCGTCCCATGAATGAATTTCAGGAGTTGTTTCCGTTGTGTGTCTTACGGTTATTGGAATTACTACCAAGTTCTTAGTAACATTTTTGAAACAAGTCGGCGTAAAAATGATTGCTATTGACTACGTGCCGCCTTTCCATGTTGTTTTTTTTATCGATATTGATCAATTTTTGCTCACGTGACTACTTACATAGTCTTGAACTATTTCGCCAATTTTAGATTGAGTTTAAGCCGTTCCATTCTGCACAGATCCACGACCCTATAAATCGATATGTCGACAAAGCAGCCATTCTGAACGGTTTCGCTCGACCGATTTGTTCTTACATTGACAACTGCTTTAATTATATTTCTCTATCAACCACTCAAAGAGGGGTTATCTAACTCGGAATTTGAAATAGTCTCGAATATCTGATTGTACCTTCGAAAATTTGCGATTGGAAATCTGGACGTTGTTGTCGGGAACTACGAAATAGTTCGACACCTGGATTTTTGTTATGATGTCGAGATAAACACCAGTAAGACGACGATCGCCGTTAGTTTTGCGGCCAGCAGGCAACTTGGCAAACTGTTTCCAGTGATGCTAATCAACTGTCCACAACCAGTAACAAATCAGTTAATTTTGGACGTCAGTCGAATTTTGACATCTCAATTTCGGCGGAAAAGAGTACAAGAATGCCCATCCCACGCATTTCGTTCTACTACTTAATGCAATGTGTGGGTTAACGCTCACTTCAATTTCATAAGTTATATGGAGGGACATTTTCGAAACCTGCAAACTAACGAAAAAAAAAACGATAAAGGCCAACAAAAACGTTTTTTTATTAGTTGCAACAGTTGAAAGGGGGTGTTCAAGTGCTTTGAATAAACATTATCCAAATAGGTGTACATATTCAATGAAAACTGTTGAAAATATCAGGTGCAACGCATCATACAACTTCCCTTGGCGCTGCGTCAATTCACTGGTTTACGTGGCTTTTTGCTACTATTTGAACTCGATAAAATATAACTTCGCGGCGGGGAAAAAGTGATAACGCTTATAGTTTCGGAATTTATTGTGCTGCTCACGTTCATCCACTGACCATTATAGAAATAGTTGCTACACAAAGAATTAATGACGCAGTACACACGATTTTGTTAAATGAAAAGGATAATATTCACTTTTCCGCAATTATCGTATAAAAACTGAAAGAAATGGTAGTAAATGAAACGAAAGTGGTTGAAGTTACGGAATTTCTGGAGTAGTTCGTTTATACCGTATGAACGTTTTCAACAATTTACTTAATTGGGCCTCAGTTTTTCTCGAGATTCTAATAACATTTGAAGAAACTGCTCCAAAATCGATTTTCGTCGAAATGTTTGGTAATTTATTGTTTTGCATCCCTCCATTTCCCACGGATGAACGTGTTATAGTATTGTCGTGACATTTGAAGCTCTCTATACAAAAAATTTAAAGCTGTTTTTGAGAAAAAAACTTCGGGTTCACTATGATAACTACAGTTAGTTTTGGGTGGATTTCGATCGTACTATTATTTAGGCGTTCCTTGGTAACCTGTGGGCTAGGTAATAAGTTTGAGCTGATTAGGTTCAGCCGTTTTCTTTCGTCTGCATTCATGCACACTCAGACACACAATTTGTTTTCCCAAAGATCCGAAGAGAACTCAATAAAAAAAAAAGGTCAGCCCATCGCGTAACTATTCTTTCTGCTTCGTAGAGCCGAGGAAAGTATAAACTCTCGTAGAGAGTGCTGATTTGAGCTCTACGGGGAAATACTTTGGAATGGAATAACCTCCATACACAGTTTTGTTGGAATTATACCAAAACGCCCTTCTTTCTTATGAAATGTTGGCGACTAAGATAAGATGTGTGAGATTGTTAGTTCGGTGACTCAATGCTCCCATCCAATCAGATTGCACTCAATAATGAAAGCGCACGATGAGGTGAGTTGCCCGGTTCATTTCTGACGCTCGAATGTTACGTGTGTAGAAACTTTGCTACTTTTTTCGATGTATAACTCTTTTTTCTTACATTGAGTTGAGTTTTCTTCAGATCTGTACGTTTTGGGGCCTACTACGTAATATGCTTACGTGAAGACGCCTATGAAGGAAAAATATGTTTCTTACGCCTTTTGGCACAAAACGGCTCCAACGATTTTTACCAAACTCACAGGATGTGTCCAAATAGTTAATACCTATATATTGTTCTCATTAAATGTTCCTTGGACAGTTCGTTGAACAGAGATAAAAACCAAAATGTCTCGAAAATGAAGTTTTTTAGACATTTTCGTAATTTTCAAAGTAACTGCTTCACTGAATTTGCAAAATAATCGTTTGATATTCGGCTGTCTTATAGCGCTTCGGTACTTAGGCCGCGTAGACATTTGAAAACTTTGGCTGCTTCTCGAGTCGGTTAACCGAGAAGTGAAAGGATGAAACGAAACAGGTTAGCTTTTGTTTTTACTCAGCCTTGCGTTGAGCTCCGCTCTTATTAAGAGTATTTAGTAGCTGACGATAAATATCTTTGGGGACGTCCGTAAGTAACTTTCCATTTGAGGGGAGAAATATAGGTGCCACCTTTTTTTTCTGCACTAGAAACGAAAAAAATCGTTCAAAGGTACATAACTCCGCATGCGAAGCCTCGGAAAAATTGTCCGTCATCATTCGGCAATTTGCACGTCCGCGTCGCCGTCGTTTCGCTGGTTTTTCCAGCAGCGTCGACAACTTCAAGGTCGGTTTGAAGGGGAACGGCTGAACGCTGTGAGTTGCGTAGAGCGATCGTCGAGTTGACGAAATCCTGAAATGTTTCATTCAGTTCTAAAATGCTACCAGAAATTGTCCGTTTTGCACTAAAAGTTGGGGTAAACATTCAACTGCGTGTAGCCTGCTGAGATTTTCCGGCCGTTCGGTACGAAATTTGTCAATCCAAGGAGGGTTATTTATGGATCTTCGGTAGATTCCAATGATCTAGTGTCTCTCCTACATTATTTGGGGGTTTAGGTGAATAAGGGGGTACATATTTAACAAGTGTTGAGTAATAAATGTGACGGGGAAACACTAGGTCGCCCCGTGAGAGCTGTAGAAATCAAATCGAAGGAAACGGCAGTACGGTTTGTTTGTTCTTCGCGTCAGGATATGGCTTATAACTATATTCGTCGACGAGTAGCGAAACAGCTTCAAATTGATGCTCGCTAGGCGACTTCATCTGGAAATTTGCAAACGAAGCTTTCGGAATCGTGACAGGAAAGGTCCAGGTCCGAGTTTTCGAAATGGTTTCGCTCCGAAACCCGTCATAAGTCCTGGAGGTATCTCTTGGCCACACAAGTTGTAATTTGCAATGGCGGCGGTCATCCGCGCTCAATTTTATTGCACTCTTGCCCCTTATTGAGAAAATGATGCATGATGCAGGTTTCATTTGTAATTATTTCAGTAACAGGCCACTCGGTATTTTCTACCAAAATTGCCGTTTGAATGATTTCCTCTGACTCCGTTGGAACCGACGATTGCAAATTACGGTCTGGCGATGAGCCATGAAAACTGCTTGATGGGAAATTTTACTTTCCTTAGCTCTACGCAGTAAGAAGGAAAGTTGTGTTTTTCTTTATCGTAGTTTCATCAGATATATACGTTCCACATGCTTTTGATGCCGCAAAGTCCGTGTGTATCTGTGTGAACATACTGAACCAAGTCAGATGACATTTGATATTTACCCCGCCGATTATCCCGGGATACCAAAATAAGGGTATGAGTAATTAACATCCGTCCAAAACTAACTACATTGATTGCAGTGATCGAAGCCCCTCAGTTTTCCTCTCTCAACAACTGCTCCACCGGTTTCGATAATATTTTGCGTGTGGAAAGATCGAAATGGAGCTACCGTATTGTGAAATGTACTACAAACGATGAAGTACAGCTTTCCCTTGTAAATCTCGCACAAAAACCAAGTTGGCAATAGCAATCGCTGAATGCGCGTAGGGCTGAGGAAAATTGTGATATGCGTCGCATCAGGCATTTCCAGTGAAGTTCTCAAGCACTTAGTTTATTTATTGTTCATCCTTGTGTTTTTAATCCGATTACGAGGCCGCCATCATACTCATTTGAGCACATGTAACGGGATGGCAACGTGCAAATTACTCACGATACGCACGATCTCATGTTATAATTGTCTAGGAGGTAAATGCCTTGGAGTTTCATTAGATGTGTGTCGGCTGCCTAATTGTCTAACCATCTATGAACAACCCTGTGAATGTCGTAGGCCAGACAATGCGAAGTGGCAATACTTAAATAATGAATTGACAGACATCCGAGGTAATTTGTTTTTGTTAAATTCAAATATCAGAAGCTTACAGCATAATTTTGATGAGATGGTTGTTAATTTAGGTAATATGATTACAAAACCTGACTTTATTTGTTTAACCGAGACTTGGAGCGCGACGGAGAATATAGCACATAATATATCGGGCTACGGCTCCTTTAGCTCAACGAACTTTATCAATCAGAACAGTGGGGTAGTGGTATTTTTCAATGAAGATTGCAGGAATACTGTGGTCAAAGAAATACTGATGTCTGGAGCTACTTGTTTGGTGAGCGATTTCTTTTTCAGTAATAATATGATAAGGGTGATCTGTATCTATAGATCTCCCTCGGAAGACATTAATTTGTTTTTAGAAGAGCTAGTGGGTATATTGCAAGATAAGCCGCAGGCGTTGACTGTGCTCATGGGGGATTTTAATATTGTCATTTTACCCTCTGCCTCGGGATCTTCGAGAATCATTTATTTGGCCACCCTAGCAGAATACGGTTTTGTGCCTTATATAAATAAACCAACACGGGTTGTTTGGGAACAGTTTTCATGTTTGGATCATATAATGCTGCGTAAGCCCACTTGTCATGTACGCACCACAGCTAAATCATATATTTGGGAATCAAATGTAACTGACCATTTCACGAATTGAATTGGTTTCATTTTTGCTGAAATTGGAAACAGACCTACGGAATCAGAAGAATGTGGGGAAGGCAAGATTTTCGACGACTATGTTAAGTTGATTGAGTTAATTAAAAATGTACACTGGGATCCTGTGTTCCTGGCCGGCACTGTCAATTCTTGCGCTGAGTGTTTTGAGCAGATCCTTTTATCTTTTTTGAAGCAATATAGCTACACCACTCGCAGGTTTTTGCGTAGCCTTCGTCCGATCAAGCCGTGGATTACCCAGGGAATTGTGAAAAGTATTCTTATAAAGGAATCAATTGCTCAGAGACTTCGTAAGGAGCCTTTTAATATTAAGCTTGAGAAATATTTTAAGAAATACAGAAATAAGTTAACCTCTATCATTAGAAATTGTAAGGATTCCTTCTATAGAAAAAAATTAGAAGAAGCTGGATCAGATTGTAAGAAAGTCTAGAATGTTATTAATGACGCCACTGGACAGAGGAGGTTAAACTCTAAAATATTAAGTATTGCACAGGAACAAAATGTACTGGAAGTTGGCAAGAACACTAAACTTGTGGCTAATGCTTTCAATTCGCACTTTTCCACTGTCGGCGAGATGATTTCATTAGAGGATAATGTTGGTGGGGGTGACCGTGCCGCAAGTGTAATACTTTGTGAAGAGAATGGTGTGGTACCGAAGTATGAAGCGTTTGCTAGGGTTGGTGAAGAGGACGTTAAGAGGATCATAGATTCGCTACGTGGGGGTTCAAGTCCTGGATACGATGGTATTACAGTGGAAGTCCTGAAAAAAGTTAAAACGTATATTTCCAAGCCATTAGCACATCTCATGAACATGAGTATTGCTACTGGTGTTTTCCCTGACATCTATAAGATGGCCATCGTCACTCCGCTTTTTAAGGCTGGGGACCCTCAGACACTGGATAATTACAGACCTATTTCCTCGGTCTCTAATGTAGCAAAAATTATAGAAAAGACAGTGAGGCACCACTTAGTTGAAAACCTGGCAAGGAATAACTTGTTGCATAGCAGACAGTTTGGCTTCCGTGCAGGTCTGGGCACTCAGGACGCTGTTGCCGCGCTAACGGAGAGGGTATTTTCCGAGCTCTACAAAGGAAATAAACCATTGGCAGTTTTCCTGGATTTGAGGAAAGCTTTTGATTGTGTTTCTCATAATAAGTTAGTGGAAAGTATACGCGCATTAATGGGGAATAGCATTGCTGTTTGGGTACAGAGTTATTTACGTGGGCGATGTCAGAAAGTGAAAATAAACGCAATTTTGAGTGAGGGATCTTCCTTCTCCTATGGAATTCCGCAGGGCACAGTTCTTGGGCCCCTTTTATTTATCTGCTTTATGAATAATCTGTTTGGCGTTCAACTTGATGGGGACATAATTACCTATGCTGATGATACAGCTGTCGTGGTCTCGCGAAATAATTGGGATGCATCCTTGCAAGCGGCGTCTGCTTGCTTGCTTGTGGTCAAGGATTGGCAGGATGGAGTCGGCTTAAAGCTAAATTTTAGCAAATCCAATTTTGTTGCTTTTTCCTTACGTAATACCTCTGTCCCTGTTATAGGAAATATCAAATGCCACATTGTGTCAACCTGTAGTGCAAGTGATTGCAGTTGCCCTGGTATCAAGCAGATTCCACAAGCTACGTATTTGGGGGTGGTTGTGGACCAATGTTTGTCCTGGAAGTACCATATTGACAATATATACAACAGACTTTGTAAAGTCATACCGCTGTGCCTTGAAATCCGAAATTTTATCTCTATGGGCACGCTTAAAATGTTTTATTATGCTCTAGTGCAATCTGTTATATCCTATTGTATTCTTGTGTGGGGATCGGCCTACCGAACTTACCTAGAGCCTTTGCATATAACCCAGAAAAAAATTATCAAAATTTTACTGCGTAAGAAAATGAGATTCCCCTCCTCAGCAGTTTTTAAGACATTCGAGGTATTGGACATCTTCCACATTTACAAACAAAATTGTATCCATATATATATTCAAAAATTTATCTGCTTATGAAGAGAATTATGGGCGGACGAGGTCATCTGGTAACCTTACACTGAAGTTGCCTTTTAGATTCACAACTAGAAGTCAGAATTTTTTCGCGTACAATGGAATAAAGCTGTTTAATAGCCTTCCAAATGAATTAAAGCTGCTAAATGATTTAGCAGGGTTTAAGCGGCGCATCAAAGAGTACGTCCGTGTAGAAATGCTCAGATGATTCTCCTTTTTAACTTTTTTTTCCTGATTTAAAAAAAAGAACTATCTATCATATAATTCAGTATATTGTACGATATATAAGTTTGCGGTTGAAGCTAGAAAGTTGTAACGGCTCCTCGCCTCAGCACAAGTTTTTACTTATCGAGGGGGGAACGCATTATGCAGTATTTGTGTTACTTTTTGTATTCTTTTTTTTTGTAGTCTTCTTAAATAAATGCATTACTTTAAAAAAAAATTCGACTAATGGCGTCGACAGCTCGTTCGGTGGAGGCGGATGATGTCAAGGGGCAATCTAGTACAAGCGATCTCGGCATCTGCATTAAGTGGCTGTCAACACGAGCACTCATCATTAAATCTTGTAGCGCGCGGTGGCAATTCAACGAGAGCTTCCACTTGTCATTCTTCCATCTCTCCTCCCAGTTCCTTCAATGATTCATGTAAAGGCATGTTGGACTTGTAATTTTGTTGTTATTTGTGCTACATCAGTTGAGTGCTAAATTACTAGTGAAGAAGAAACGATGTGTGTAACAGCGCGAGGGAAATCAATCGAACGTATGGAAACTATTAAATAGCGGGTCATGTCGTGTTGGATTTCAAGAGCTGGACGGAAAATGTGTGAACATGGGAAGAACGCCGTGTTCTGTTGACTGATTTGACACCGACGTGGCTTCGGATGTACAAATTCATCATTTTTGCTTGTGAGACTGTGAATGTCCGCTTGATGAATTTCACGAGTCCCACTTTTGTTTCTCAATATTTTCCTGAGGGGAAACTGACCAGGTTTGAGCCTGATATTTCATCGAAGTTGCCGCCCACATTAGTGTTCCGTTTTTCTCGCTATATGACAGGTAGGTACCGAGGAATATGACCAGCCCTATTGATGATGGCTAATGGAAAAGGTTTTCGATACCTGCTCAGTTTGTCTGCTTCCCTCCTAGCGGGGGCTGTCAAGTAGGGCAACAATAAGCCCAAGGTGAATCATGGTTTTTTTCTCTCTCGAGATTTTAGGTCAATGCCCTGTTAAACCGTTCGTATTGGGCAGAGCTGCCCCGCTACCAATTTTCTCAAATGCCTCTACACAACCTTTTACCACGTTGGGGCTGAATTGAAATACAACATGGACGAAACGAGAGGAAATAGGGGGCTAGTCTATCATTTTCCGATAACACAAGAATGACGGTAATGCAATTTAACAGTTCTCGTTCTCCTCGTGTATCTTTTTCATTCACGTCGTTCCACTTCTATCCTTTTCTTCCATCCAGTCTGGTTCCTAGGTTAGAGTGATTCAGCCTATTCATTCTGACCACATAGGAAAAACAATTCCGTGTGCCCGATGAAAAAAGAGTTAAGAGGAATTTTTCAACGGCTAAACTGCTTCGAATGTAATACTGGGTTTGAGACAGAAATGACGAGTATATCCGACGTGCGCAAGAACTAAAATCATCTACTGATTTGAATGAGTACCACCCAACTTATTTTTCGTACCTCTGACGTTTTTCGTTATTGTTGTGGTTCTGACAAACTGGAACTGTGTTGCAAATAGGAGTTAAATTTCTTGAGTTGAAGTTAGAGGTCCGTTCGGTTGAACTACTATACACGCTTATTCCCACAATTTGCCCGAGATTGCGGGTTGGGTTTTGCTTGGATGCCCCGCATTAAGTGTCAAGCGTAAAATAATCGATGATAGTACGCCTACACTCTAGTGCCCCATAAAATATCTAGCGGGTCTCTACTAGCAGGTTAGGAAACACGATTCCAGCACAGTGAAGATGATAACTTGACAACTGAGGAAACTTCACGCATGCTCCCGTAATTGGCCGGATGAAACAACAAATCTTGACGTGATTTTGACATATTTAATATAAATATAAATCGTCACTGTTCGAAACAGTGCACAAAATGCCTTTAGGATACGCGGGAATACGCATTTTGGTTGGTTTGGAGGATAAGTTGTATTTAATAATAGTACGGGTATAATACTACCGACCTACTCAGTTAGTAGGGATGACTAAGTCACATAAATCATGGACGATCAAAAATTTGATTTGAGGGTTGGCCTCCCTAAGCTTATTAGTGCTAGGAAGACGTTGCTGCAATCACTCAACGTTCTTTGTAACTATAACTCATCTCTGCGGTACTGTGGGTCGTGTTCGAATCTCTATTTAGCCCATATTCTCTCTTTACTGTATCAATATCTATCTGCGACAAAGTTTTGATTTCATTCAGTTTCATTTTTTATTTAGTTGGTTAATTTATAAAGCATAACAACAGCATTATGTCTTTTCATACAAGGTTGTGAACTACCCCAATTAGGTAGGGGGTTTCATCGTGGTTACTTCAATTTCTTTTGATCCCATTTTCTTTGGATTTCAGCGAGTAACGTGACGTTCAAAACTGTATTTCCATGGTTTGTCAAAGTACCGTGGTATAACATGCTTTGAAGTCGTTTGATATTAATTTCAACTGCGATTGTTGATTTATTTTTAAATTCGACGTAATCTTAATAAGTTCTGGGGAATAATATGTGAGTTGGTACATGACTCTGCGTCCGCGTCGAGGTACATTTTGTGCGCTGGCCAAAACGTTGGAGAAAGTTCGAATATCCGCAACACTTGAGAGAGGCTCGTTGGAAAATGGATTTAATGGAACACCCGTCGGCCCAGAATCAATATTGGCCTATGCGCCTCCTCGGTTCCTTGAGTTTTATTTACAATAACCGTCGGACACCACCACGCCTCCTGTCTGTATAAGGCCTCGGGGACAGGTAAATGGCCTTACTTACTTAATGCCCAGGTAAGGATTCCAAGAATGGTTTATTCTTTACGTTTCCGTGGAAGGTTTGTCGGTTACCCCTACGTCCAAATTAATAGTTTTTCTTGTAATGCCGCCTTCCTCCTTTGGTCAGGTATGAAGATACTGACGTCTAAACTTCCTTTTTGGCCAAATTCGTATTGTCGAATAAATCTTTGGAGTTAAGGTGTAACAACCTGAACCGCTACACTGTAGTGGCAATATTTAGCGTATTGCTGTTGAACTTGGAAGCAATTTGGAGTGATGCTAGTGGATTAAGCGTGTGGTTTGAAGATTAACTTTTTTTAACGACTTCTTTCCATAAAACTGAGGATCTTGAGAAGCTGCTCGCGTAAATGTTGCAGACTCGATTATTAATAATCGTAGTCTTGAAATGAGTATAGTACGATAAAATAGGGCTGCTCGCTCTCGGTGCGTAATATCTGGAGAGAATGCTTCAAGTAGCATATGTGTGTTCAAGTTTTAAATGTGGTATTTTCTTCAAGGCCGGAGTGACATGTATGCACTGAAGATCTTTTGGTAATTCTGTTATAAATCCTCTCGATGTTTATCTGTAAGTATAAGAAACCTATGCGGCGTGTCAGTTGTAAATTTGAAGGGATATCAACGTTAAGGCCGCTTTACACGTAACGATAAATTGTTCCAACTTATCGTCCAATAAATTGGAAGGGGGGAAGGCTGTTTACACACTACGATCGGTCAAACGATTTGGCGCAACCAACCTCATCAAATAAGCTTTTGCCATGGAGGAAGCAGCATTGTGGATGGTGATGAGTTGTTTGGCGAAAAAAAGTGAAAACCCGCGAAAAGCAAGGTCGAAGTGGAGTCGTGAGTGGCTATTGAAGAAGAGAGAATTATCTCATGTAAATCTGTTGAAGGAGCTGACAAATGAACCGAATGACTTACGGAATTATTTGCGCATGGAGGAGGAAACCTACGTAGAATTATTAACATTAGTTTCTCCGTTTATATCAAAGTCGGATACTGTTATGAGAAGAGCTATATCTCCGCACGAAAGACTATCAGCTACTCTACGATTTCTTGCCACCGGAAGAAGCTTGAAAGACATGGAATATTCAACTGCCATTTCTGCTCCAGCTCTCAGCGGGTTTATCTCAGAAACCTGTGAGGTTATCTACAAAGTTTTAAAACAATACATACAGGTGTGTGGCAACATTTTTAATGCAGACTTTCGGCCATAATAACTTGAAAATTTTATATTACAACAAAAACTGAGTAACAAGAGCTGAGGGCAACAAGAACTGAGTAGGGGTGCAGGGCAAGTGCAAACTGGGCGGAGATTGGACCGATAAGTGGGAGCAACCTTTACACGTTCAAACAAGTCGTTACGATTCCCAGAAATTGATGCCGGCCGGCTCCAACCTTCCAACCCATCTCCAACTCCGATAAATCGTTACGATTTCCCATTTAGACGTAACGATAAATTGGATCGATTTATCGTTACGTGTAAAGCGGCCTTACTGATACACTTCTCCTCTACCGCAGCAGTGAAGGAACAGCCATTGGCAACGGGTTCCAAGGTAGGGAATGTCAGATATGATTCTGATAACTCTGACTTGCGAAGGGTAGAAGGCAGATAATGAAGTCTGTAACTACTTCTACGTGCATAACTTAATGAACGCAGATCCCTAGGGAGGCAATTGTGTGGTCGGCTTCCACACTAGAAAGCTTGTGTGGGTTCCATCTCTTCCTATACTTCCTGAATTGAGATTAGCTCTACTCTCTCTGGGGTCTAATTAGAGGACACTCTTGCTGGTCGATCAGCTGTTCATTTTCCAAGCTTAATGTCGCTTTATTAGAGCTTGCTAGATAATTGTGCACCTCTCTACCCTGTTTTACAATTTTAGGCTGTGCTGGCATTGTCCAACACCTTGCAGGACGCCTGTCTATCAATCATTATACAGTTTTGCTTCTGGATGTTTTGGAAACCTGTTGGAGCAGGTCCTAGCACAATCTATATTCGCCTTGTACCAACTCGAATAGCCCAACGCTTCTAAAGCTTTTAAACCACTAGCGTGTTGATACCGTAGGATATCTATGCTGAGCTCTGTCTAATTTTTCATAAGATCTTCGAACTTACACGTGGCTACACACGAGCAACATTTTTCCACCGAGAGACCGGCTAAATAAACTTTGTTGTACATCCACAGGTCTAGGTTTGGTGGATGCTGAGTAAATGCCTGTACTCGTGCTAGCAAATCCGCGCCCTGGACGATATTCGTTAAAGACCGATATAACCCTCTTCGTGGATAGGACTTTCTCTCTGTTGTCACTTTGAGAAGCACAAAGACCAGGGACGGTACAGGTTTTCTCTGGAAGACACTCACGTTGGCATCTGCATTTCCAGGCTTGAGGAAACTAGAAATCCAGTAGCATCAGTTTTCTTCTTTTTTTTTTTTGACCCGAGGGCGTGTGGGAAAAGTCCCTTTGTCACTGCGGCCGCATATGGGCCTATTGTGACGCTGGCCCTTTCTTAGTAGAAGGCGTCGTACATACCCGCCCCCCTTAGGAAGCCGAGTATGTTCTTCACCGCAGAGTCCGCTACGGTTTGGGGTTCAGTGGTCCCCTGACCGAAGTATTCAAAGCGGTTTGCTGCCAAGGCACATAGGATATGCTCTGCCGTCTCATCCTCCTCGCCACACAGTCTGCACTCCACTGCCTCTGAGATGCCCATTTTGCTGAGGTGGTATCTGAGTGGGCAGTGCCCGGTGAGGAAGCTTATCAGTACTCTCAGATCTTGTCTAGAGAGTGTCAGCATCGCCTTCGCCCTTTGACAGGAAGGCGTGACAAGCCTTTTCGCCTGTCTTAGTCGTGGCTAGCGATGCCAATGGGCGCCATTTTCCTGTATCTCCCATCGAGCAACCAGACGGTTCAGGTGACTTTTCTTCAGACCCACGTGTGGTTCAGGCCCGATGGGTAGGGATTCTGTACCCCTTTTCGCGAGGCGGTCAGCCTTTTCATTGCCCTCATGCCCCCTGTGAGCCGGCACCCAGATGAGGGAGAGCCTGTTACGGGCGCCGAGCTGCTTGAGCGCATGGAGGCATTCCCATGCCAGCTTAGACCTAAAACTATAGGCTGCGATGGCCTTTAAGGCAGCCTGGCTGTCTGAGAAAAAGTAGTTCCGCCCTTGAGTCCTTTGTTCAGGATCTCTTCTGCGATCTCTTGGGTTTTGCCCATTGTTCGCGGCTGCTTATTCAGTCAGCATGCTGACCTTATTCACAGCTGGCCGCAGACATGCCCCTGGGGACAATGCCGTGGCCGTTCCACTATCCACAACCCAAGGTCGCGCCTGGTAGCATGGGCATGCTCCTGGGAAGATAACCCAGAACCAGGAGTAGCATCAGTTACTATTCACACCATTCAAACCTCCTCGCCGCATGCTGCCCATAAATAGAAGTAGATAGAGTGGAACCCACAGATCAGGCATATCAATTGAAGGTACATGATTCCAAGAGTCGTCTGCAAACTCTTTCGCCACCCCACGTTATCTCTCTTAAGCAATCCTTCCAGCGCAGATTTCCTTTCCTCCGTGCTTCTCTCCTTGTGCCCAGGCCGTTCTGTTCACCCTCGACAAGCCCACGTGTACTGTGACAGAGTCAGCGCTACCAAATCTGTCGTAACTTCACGGACTGCCTTTAACCTCAACTCTCATTTACCATTGCTTTTTTCAAGAAGTTACCTATTCCCCTCTCTTTTGTAAATAGGGCTGTATATTACACCGCACATTGTTAAACTACTCTGCCATTCGCTCTATCCCACTTTCCGAATCCGAAAGTAGCTGTCAAATTAAGAAATGTTGATTGAGAGCCAAAACATTCTATAACGATCTTCTCACTCATAAACCTCGCAAGAGATGAAATGAAATAAACTTTAGTTTCTTGAATAATACGATTGTTAGTTCCCCTAATAGGTTATGGTCGTGATAAGGAGAACGAGCAAAGACATGTTCTATCAAAGATCATTTTTTCATAGCAAATTAGAGAGTTCTGTCACCCCTAGAGATAGAACGATAGTATAATTATGGTACTGAAGAAGCCACGTAATTAGGGGTATCAGTTTTCCAAAAACCAACTCTTCAGTATTAAATTTATTTTGTTGGGATGCCTGGACAGATCCTCTTTAATCTTCTGGCAAATGAACAGGGGATTGACGGTCGTAGGGTAGGAATAGATTTAAGTTGATTGCGGTTATCGTCTAAAGAAACAAGCTTATTTTTGTTAGAACCGATTTGAATTGGAATTGAGATGAAACTTGGCAGGAAGTAGTGGCCTACTTCATGGAACAGCAAACGTTCCTTCACGTGTTCAAGAACCGAATGTTTCCCATCTTATAGGCTTTTTCGTCTCGTTGGGATGAGTTAGAATCGAAGGAAACAAACGGTCGGTAAGCAAAGCGGTCATCCCCGATAGAAGCATATGTTTGTCGCTGAGCCCCCAAATGAAACAGGAAATCATTCCTGGAAACGGAGACCCTCCCTTCTGACCGCCGCTTGCCTACCCCTCTGACATTCTCTTGCCACATGATTTTCATTAGCTACGCCCTTAGATCTTTTCTCCCTTAGTTCTTCCAATATTTTTAGAACTCGGTCGAGGTTGAGAAGTTTTCCTAGCTTGCAATGCATTTTTGCTCATTTGAAGTGGCAGTGGGTCGTTTCTTAGTTATGCAGAGGCATCGAAGATTCTGTTACTCTTTTATTTGATTTCCCCCCATTTCTCTCTCCGTTCTTTCATACAAAATAGCTCAAAAAGATGAAACATATCTCGGAAGCAATTGTAATAATTAAGGGTTCCTTCGAGAGATCTATGACGATTTGAGAGGTACGAAAAGAACTGTTACGCATACATACACATAATAGGGATAAAACTCAGATGCTGCAGATGATTCAGGACGTGCCTGTTCCACTCTGCAAAAAAGGTGATGACTTTCAAAACCACCTTTGTCGTCAACCGTCTTATTTTTTGGTTCCACCATCAGAGTTTTTTTTGTAGAATTTTGGCGCATTAAAATATCTGGTGCGTAAATTCGACGACCTGCTACGCATACGGCCGCTATATCTTCGTTCAACGCATTTCTACAGGAACATTTATGCGGATCAAAATGTAGGTACTAGTTAGTTGAAAGTACTTCGCGAATTTGATTGAAATCGTTTGAGCCGTTTTTCAGAAAATTGGAAACCCGATGAATTAATATTCGACAAATCTCCTTCTCTGAGTTAACTTGGCTTATATCTCCATTCAACATATATATACGGAAATAATTATAGAGAATGAAATGTTGGTATGGGTGACTAAAAGACACTCCTTTAGGATTTATCACATCTGGTGAAGAAGTTACCCTGGAATTTAAGGAAATGTTCGAAAAAACGTTATTTTCGACACATTTTGATTTTTATCTCTGTTCCGTGGAATGTCTGAGGAACGTTTATTGAGAAATATATATATATATCGGTATTAACTATCTAAAAACATCCTGTGAGTTCGGTGAAAATCATTCAGTAAGTTTTGCCAAAATGCCTAAAAACCCTATTTTTACTTCATAGGCCGGCATAGAGAAGAAAAGTTAGGTATTAACTAGTAAAATATAATATAAATGTTTAATGAACATAGTCACAACCGTGTTGGAGAAAAATGCGAAAAATCGTATCGCCCCCCTTTTCCTTCTACTGAAATCACCCGTAACCTTATTTTCGCGTCTTGAAAAAATAAACAAAACAAAAAACCCCGCTGAATCGGTCCAGACGTTCTCCCGCAAATCGAACTAGAGACACACACACACACACACACAGAAAACGCCGAAATTAAGTTTTCCGAACTAGATAGGCCTCAAAACGTGAAGATCTGTTTTTTTTTCTACGATCATTATGTTCTTCAGTGTTTTGATGTATCAATACCAATCGAAGCTGCCGATCCCAGTCTACAAGTAGATATTATTCGTTAGAACAGATCATTTTGTTTTTTAAATTTTCACAATCATTGTGTCAGGAAGCGGTGTTTCTTAGGAGCCATCGTTTACAGCGAAGAGAAAACAAACCTAAGGGGTTTCAGTTTCACAGCTCTTCCATTAACAGATCAACTCCAAATCTCTGCTTACCGAAAAGAGCGAGGTTGACTTTACAGTTTAAATCGAAGTTGATGGTCGGCCTGGAACGAGATGAATGAGCGGCTTTTGAATGGAATGTAGATTGACCCTGACGTACGCAGTTCCTCTTACTTGTCTGTGCAAATGTTTCTTATTTACGTTTCTATCGGATATCGAACACATTTAGAAGGCATTATATGAGGGTTATCGTTAAAATGAACGCGGGGGGGGGGGGTTCCTGACTTGAGAGTGACGTTACCCCATTTCCTTTTCTAGCACCCCCATCAATTTTTATCGCTTCAGAAGATTGGGAAAATAGTCTAGATCGATTGTTCCTTGAATGTCGAGGGCACTTATCGCTTTTTTAGATAGCCGCAGGGGAGCCATTAAACTGATATCGCTATTAGCAAGTATAGCGCTAATTCGAATGTTTTCGAAAACCGAGAACAACAAATGCCTCATCAGCTGCTGTCTGTCCTTCGCAAAATTGATATCCCGAAATCGGTTCCGGTGTCGCGAATACCAGTCTCGTTCCATTATGAATATTCTACCTCGCGCCGGCAGGATCCCTGGTCAAAATCGTTTATCGTTGGGTAGATCGATGGCGGTTTCGAAGTAAAAGGGCATATCGCGAACCTTGCGCCAATAATAAGAGGTCGTGTCGTGGCTTGGTGACTTGAATGGCTGGTGGGGGAAGAAAGCCAGCCACCCAGCGGATTCGTGGTCCCTCGTCATCATGAAGTACCCGCGGAGATAAGGCTCATTCTCAATTGGTGGAACACCGCGGAAACGACCAAAAGTGCTCCCTTCAATTCTCCCTAGCGCATTGCGCATTGTTCTGGGTCGGATGACTGACCGGCTTCTCCTTTTGTTGGAACTAGGCGAGGCGTTTTACTAATGAGCCTTTCGCAAACTCGTCATAATAATCACGATGGCGGACGGAGGGAGCTGAGAGGTTCTATTGAACAGGCTGCTGTCGTGGGTCGCGGCAGAGCGAGTACAGCGGGATTGACTGACAAATCGAATACCACGGAATAAACAAAACATTTTGCTTTGCGTCGAAAGTGAATGAAGTGTAGAACTGTTCGAAGCGATTTGAAATTGTCTCGTGTTCATCTTTAAACCAAGTAGAAGGGGGGGGGGAAGCGAAACAGGGCGTTCTTCTTTAACTGCAGGCCTATTCTTCAGGACCTATCGGTGGTGATGAGGTGGGGACATGATAGTGGTTCAGCCTTTTACCAACAGGAAAAGACTGAACGTAGAAACCTGTAAGCTGCTTTCCATTAACTACCCAATACGTCGTATTCAATAAACATTCTCTCTCAACCCGTCGAACGGAGTCGAGCGAAAAAGATCTACAAAGAGAGTTTGCTCGATTGTTTCGAGATCCACACGCACAGTCACAGAAGTACCACAGTCGCAGTGAACAGTCACAGTTGAGAGAAGATTTCTGATGGGATTGTTTTTTTTCGTAGTAACGTCATTTCTTTGTTGGTAATACGACGAATTTTTCTACTTAAAAATAACTAATGTGGAAAGCAGGATAACATTTTACTTGGTCTACTATGTGCTGAACGGCGTCAGGCATGCAGTAGGGAAAAAGGTATGGCGATAGTTGAGCTCCTCTGCAAAAATATTTATTTCTAATGACAAGAGACCTCTTAGTCATTACGAAGCACAGGAATCAGTCAAATTGAGGGGTAGCTCGGTAGACAAAGGTGACGTTGAATTTTCAGCCTTCAGGCCGAGCTGACGTTACTGTCTGCACTCATACTTAAAATCATAACCAGGCTTTCAATCGTTGAAGGAGTTCTGACCAGGGATTGGACCAGAATACGCTCTGTGCGCCAGACAAATGCTAAAAGCCTG
The DNA here is from genome assembly GCA_020466155.1 of Pachypeltis micranthus. NCBI lineage: Eukaryota > Metazoa > Arthropoda > Insecta > Hemiptera > Miridae > Pachypeltis > Pachypeltis micranthus. The sequence goes on from CM035768.1 coordinate 29,300,204, forward strand.
ATCCCATTTTGTCGTCTAGGCTTCTCTCTCATTTTTTGCTAAATGCGTCTAACCTAGATCACATCAATAACATGAGAATAGACGTTACGTTTTCTTCATGCAATGTTGTTGTCGACAGCGTTTGTATTGCCACCTATTTATGTTTGGCGTATTTATTATGTACTGTTTATTTGTTATGCGGTAAATACATTCTAGTTATTAAGTATTTGTTTGAAATGTATTCGTTGTGTTCTTATTAAATGCTGTTTATTTGTTTCGATCTCTATTTTTCTCTAAAAATACGGTGTAATATGAAAACGAATATAATAGTGTTACAACCAATAGGCGAACAACAGAAACGTGAAATTAAGAGTGGAAAAGAACGGCAGGAGTTCAAGGGCTACGAAGAAGTCGCGTTCTGTGCTCAACTGGAGCCAACACATTTGCCGCACGGGGAAGCCTAGCGAAGCGGCGATGCTGCGTGTAGTTCGTTGACGAAAGAGGAGTATAGTCAAACCGCGTTGGTCGGGTCCAGGACCTTAGAAAGCAGATTCAGGCTGTCAACATGTTCCGGAATAAAGAGGATATTGGAAGCAGAATGGGTTTATGAGGGGGAAGGAGTACGGAGGATGCTATAATGGAGGTTAGGAAATTGGTGGAAGTGATAAATGGAAGATACGTACTGGGGATTTTTGTGGAAATGGAAGGAGCATTCGACAGGGCGTGATGGCCATACATGGTATAGGGAATGAGGGATGAAGGTTTGGAAGGTGATGTTTATAGGTTGTTAGTGGAGTACCTGAGGAATAGGACGAGTGAGGTTTGGTTAGGTGGGGAAATGGTGAGAAGGAAAATGACTATGGGGTGTCCACAAGGATCCGTGCTCGGCCCTCAGTTTTGGAAGAAAGTGATGGATAGGTTAATAGGAAAAGCGGAAGATTTTGAAATGATGGCTTACGCTGTTGACGGGGGGGGGGGAGTGCAGGAGGAAATTTGAGGACCGAGCTGGAGGAAAAAGGAAATAGGATACTAGGAGTGATAGAGGAATGGTGCAAGCAAAGTAAAATGAAAGTATCAGAAGGGAAGACGAAAATTATGATGCTCAGGGGAGAGTTTGACGAGGGGTAGACCACCAGGTCTATTTTACGGGGGGGGGGCTAGTATAGGAATGGTGAAGGAGATGAAGTACTTTGGAGTGATGTGAGGTTCAGGGTTGACAATTGGGAAGCATGTGGAATATGTAGTAGGGAAGGCAAGGGACAAGTTTTATGGGGTGGTAAGATTGGCAACGGAAGGATGGGGAGTGGGTAGGGAGGCCCTGGGCACAGTATACAGGGGTATGTATGTGGCAGTGATTGCGTGCGCATCTGGGGTATGGTGGGACAAGCCGGATGCCTACAAAAGGAGGAGACTGGCGAGTGGGCAAAGAAAGATAAGATGTTGATTGTTATGGTGAAGGCCTACCAGACAGTCTCCTCCGATGTCCTGTGGGTCGTGGCCAGGGAGCCGCCCATTGACCTGGAGGTGAAGAGGATATCAGCAGGCTACCAGCTGAGAGCACGGGGACGAGTGATGTGGGGTGATAGGGAGATTATAGGAAGAAAAGGGAAGGCCATCATCGACAAATTACTAATCGATGAGTGGCAGGAAAGATGGGACAACCGCGAGAAAGGAAGATGGACATACGCATGGCTGCCACAGGTCAGGGAAAGTATAGAGGCGGGTTGGATGGGGTTTGGATTCTACACCACGCAGTTCGTCACTGGTCACAGGGACTTCAGAGAGAAGCTCCATGGACTTGGGTTGGTGATGGACAAGCTGTGTGAGTGCAGTAAAGGCCACCAAGCTGGGTATCCTCTCCAAGGCCACGGGCATATGCCCAGCACTCATACAAATGTCAACACGTTCACTCAGCCCAAAGCCTCTTCGTACTTCGTACTCCAGAAATCGCCGACAGCTCCTCACCGACCTTTGAGATTGCAAGCGGAAACATGTCCGGATCCCGTTTTAACACAAAAGTTGAACTCGACAATTGACTGCTTGCTCCTCCTGTCATCTGTCTGTTGTCGATGGAAAGAAGAAGTAAATTGTACGCGTTTAAACAGGCGAAGCTAATTATAATCGACGAGCAAATAAAAGTTCGATCAGAAGATCTTTCGTTTGTTCATTGATCGCTATTAAAATTAACTGTTACTGTCGTCGTAGTCACGCACTTTAATAAATGCGGGATAAATAGTTGGAATAGAAACGGGCCTTTCTTTCGGATGTAACTTGTGCCATTTCCTCGCATCTTGTGACTGTCCCTGCAATGTTTTGGTTAAATGCTGCTCTGTGCTCACTTACCTGACGTACGTCATTCCTGGACACATTCCTGCAGTAGACAGGTTGAACAGGACTCCGCCATTATATTATGAAATTTGAATGTTGGTCACACGTCCAGTTATAGCTCTCTGACTGTCCCAAAATTGAGATAAGCACCTAGAGCAGCCTAAAGACCAATCGTGTCTCACAGGCCCATGCTTAATTTCTTGAGGAATGCCCGGTATTTCTTACAAGAGTCTTCTTTGATGCCCACTCTAGGAGAAGTAGGACCAAAGACCAGAAATCGCTCCAATGTATGTCTTCGGCACTGGGGCAGGACGTGGTAGGGAGTCTCCTCATCTGTGCCACGCCACTGAAGGGTGTCGATTAGGCCGATAACGTCCAAGCGTTTGTTCATTTTGCTGTGCCCCGTGATGATCCCCACAGTCTGTCTTGGGTCCTTCCTCGACATCCTCCGTCTTATCTCGTGTGTTTGTGTGTAGTGCTTCACTCTTGGAGCATTCCTGACTGTCTCTCTTCTAGTCCCACAGTGTGGAAGTGGCCCTGTAGGTACAGAAGACGAACCGCGTCTGGCCAGGTAGTCCTCCTTCTCATTTCCAGTGATCCCCTCATGCCCAGGAATCCAATAAACGTCAACACTATAAGAGTCAACCGCATCCTGCACTCCCGCACCAGTTTTGATGTTGTGCAGTAGTTCACGACTCTCAACTATCAGTCATTCGTCCAGTTAATGAATCTAAACGTTATGATTGTTCAAATCAATTTCATTGTGCGCCCTAATGATAATTTCCTGATCATAGTAGCCTAGTTGTTTACACTCGGTCAAATGTCGAACTAATTGAAGGCGTCACGCTGTGTTGGGACTATTGCAACCTCCCAGCAGTTCTATTAAAACTAAAATACATTACTCGTTTAAAAAAATTGTTTTACGTTCCTTAGTTCAACGGAGTAGGACGGAATGTTATAATATCCGTTGAAAAAAAAAGTTGCGTTTTCGTCGGATTTGAGGTCAACATGGGACGAAAAAATAAAATAAAGGTATTAGCAGAATAACTATAGCTATAATAGTGATCAAAACACCAGTTTTATTTTCCTCGAAAGCGGCTGTAGTGATCTTGATTAAATTTTTCGCATAGACAGCTCGACATGATATAACAGAACTGTAATATGTTCATCTGCAGGAAAATGAGGAGAGCGGCACAACGAATAATAAAAAATGTCGACGATTTTAGTATTTTTTTCATTATAAATGTCGCTCATATGACTAACGTTCTCAAAAAAAAAAAAAAAAAAATAGAGTAGCAGCCCAAGAAGTGGAAGTGTGTTAGAACGGTACCTGCGATGAGAGAATTGAGGGTGGTGGCACTGTCAATGTGATGACGAGGAGAGAGGTTCTCGGAATTGCACAATCCGTGAAATGCGGCTTCTGATTACAACGAAGTAGTCAGTACGTTCTGAAGGTCTTGTTTCCCGGCTACGACTTCTCAGAGCCTTAACTGACACGAGCTTTGAAGACAAACCGCCGCTTCAGACGAGAGAGATCCAGTGCGCCAGTAGTTTTATAGCTTTCGAATGCGACCCGACTCCCTTTAGCCCATCCTATCTCCTCCCAACCCTCTCCATTGTCCTCTTGCAGATTTTACATCTTCAGTTTGGGTTTCGATTTTTTACGCCATTTACGGCATCGATGATAGTTGCTCGTTTCGATTTAAGACTGGCTTTTGTGAAGTCGATGAACGCCTCAATAAAATTCCCAGGATCCTGCAGTTATATACCCTTCTTTACCAGGTACCAGTCAAGGCGTTCAATATATATATCGTGCCATATATCAATTCTGTATGGCAACTATAGGTTTATAGAGAAGCAGGTCATCCACCGTGGTATCATTATTGGTGAGGGGCAACCGTCACCAGGTTGGCCTCCTTGAAAGCCACCTTCAAGGCCGTTTCGGGTGTGAGATATCGAGACACCATCCTCTTGTTCAAAGCGATTACTTAGGAATTGTAGGCCTGTAGGCTGTAGCTCTTAGTGATCCAAGAGATATTGTTCGTCCACTGCCAGAGGTGTCCTTCTTTTGGTCGACCAGGTCTAGTATAGCGTGTCCGGGGGGGGGGGGCTGTCGGAGTGAGATTCACCCGAGGCTGTCAATCGTGAGCGATTCTGGAGGTGGTTTTGTACCGAATTATCCTTCGGTGTGAGCCAGACCATTGAACAAGCCAGTTCATTACAGGAAACACGTCCCGGCACTTCAATCCTTCGGCTAATTTAATCCTAAAACCAATTAAATCACTCGCGACGAAATTGTGCACAACTATAATTGTTGGGTGAACGAGAAAAATATAGAAATACACACACGAATTGAACGAGATATAGGACTGTGTTGAAGTTCTCTTTGTGGAGCAAGACTGAAGAAGGAGAAGATACAAAGCACAAACCCTAACTTGAGCAAGTTAACTATGAGGGAAAAGCAAAGCGGCCAATAGGTGTCTGGGTAGAGCTGTGGAAACGGCCATGGATGAAGAGATCCGACCGACTACCGGGGTTTTCTCAGGTGATAGCCCTCAGTTTCCCTCGCTGAATGATTTGTGTTACAGTGTTATATCAATATCGCGAAGCATTCTTGTTACTGACCTAACCATCTTACATGTACTGTACTGATTTCTGGTAACCGTCGAAATAGATATTATTACTTATTATTATTATACTTAAGTTTATTCGAGGTGTTCAAACAAAATTTCAACGCAATCTGAATCAGTCCGGGTTTTTGACCTCGAAAAGCTTGCACCTGCTCTATGGGCAAAGTCATTGTTTCCCAGAACCCCCCTTGTTATCTGTGGAAATTCCCTCTTTATTTTCAGATTCCATTCCACAACAGACAGCTCCTCCCAAACTCATTCACCTACGAATTCTCCTTCCTGCGTGTTCTGAGTCATACCCTTGTGTTGCCCTTTTATACTCACACTCAATTCGATACTCATTGCACATATAATACAGTCCTCCTCACGCTCACGAGTTTCTTTGTTCCCGCCTTATGTTGTAGCAAATGGAACTCACTCATCTCTAAAAACAACTAGGAGCAGCGATATCAAACTGTTTCCCCTTAATCAATTGCTGTCCTTTTCGTTTTCATTATTATCGTTGTGGCTGTTGTTGCTACCTTCCTATTTTATTCCCGTTTTTGCGATCGTTCTCCGACATCGTGTTTTCCGTGCGCTCCGCAGTATTTTTAATTCCCAATCCCATTTCCTTTTCTTTCGGTCCCTTCTGCGGCACCGTTGTCACTGCGACATCTGAAGGAGTGGTTCGAACGTAATTTGGTTTGTGTTGTGCCCGGACCAGAGAGACTCTATGTCGAGATAACTCGTACTTTGACTTAGTTATATTATTATACGTTCATTCACGCTTCAACCCATCACCAAGAAGCTGTTATTTACTTCCAAAGGGTGCCATATCCTGAACGTACACAGGTGTTCTTGTTCTTCATGTTTATTCCGTTCTTCAACTCCCTCTTTCGGGCGCCCAAAGAATAATAATAATAAGAAGGAAAGAGGCAAGGACCATATGCAGGAGATATTTTTGGAGAAGAAAAGTTTTGTACCAAAGTACAAAAGTACAGTAAGTAAAGTTGGATCAAAACCGTTATAGCCGTTTTTGAGAAAAATGCGAAAACACCTAGTTTTTGTCCAATCATTGGAAATCGCTCGTAACATAATTTTCGGGTCAGCAAAAACTTAAAAAGGAACCAGCTCAATCGGTTCAGCCGTTCTCCCGAAAATCGAACTACAGACACACACGGACCACGCGCCGAAATTAGGTTTTTTAGACTCAGTAGGACCCAAAACGTAAAGATCTGAAGAAATCCCAAAATTTTTTGACACGATTACTATACTTTCCTTTCCCTTTGGGTAGCGGAAAGTAAACATGGTTAAAAAAATAACAAATACGCAATTTCAACAGTTTTAAAACAAAATTGGTATCGTTTTCGAGATATTTTTAGATGCTGGGTCGAATGGAATGAGTCTTCCTGGTGTAGGGCTGCATCTAGATCAGTGAAATCACAGTAATTATAGTGAGCCAAATTCTACTAATTAAAAGAACTCGCGAGGCAGCACTGCGAAAGTACTCGTTTCATCGTTTTATTCCAACCGCCCTTCAGCTTGAATCTGCGTCGTGCTAATTGCCTGGAATATGTCATTTTCGTCGTTCAGTGTAGTCAGGTCATGTTCGGTGTGGTTTACTGGTCATTTTCGATGCTGAATCGAATGGGATGGTTCTCAGAGGCGTGAGACCAGGTCAAGCTGTTTGAGAGAACAATAAACCGTCGTTTAATCATTTGCAGCGTTTTTGTTATTTTCCGGGTTACTGTTTCACTGGATTTCATGGAGTGTCTTCTAGCAACCTTTACCCACATTTTGTCCTCCGCAACTATTTCTTTATCAGTCAGTTGAACGGATATATAAGTCACTTTATCTCTGAAAACGAGATTTGTCGAATATTAATTTATCGTTTTTCCAATTTTCTCAAAAACGGCTCTAACGTTTTCGATCAAGCTTACGGAGTACCTACATTTTTTTCATCATAAATGTTTCGGTAGAAATGCGTTGAGCGAAGATATAGCGCCTGTACGTGTAGCAGGTCGCCAAAATTTGGGGGTTCGGAAAGATGCGTGATGCGGTTATTTCTGTATATCTGTCACGGATATTTATTTCTGTGCTAGGGGATGAACCCACGACTAATCAAGAATAACGTATGAAATTATTGCAATTTTAGAACTTAATGAAAACGAAAGGAATAAACCAAGTATTGAAACTTAAATAAAACCAACGATTTAATTAAAATAAATTAGCACTCCGATAAGGATCATAAGTATACAGAAAACGAACGAAAAATATGACAGAAAACAAAATTCCTTGAAGAATCAAATTCTACGGCAGGAACAAAATAAATAGAGGGCAACTTCTTTTCGTCTTTGTCAGTTGATGGCTGGAGAGAGTTGGGCGAGACGACCAAGTTTCGTGAAACTGGAGAAAGAGAGAGACAGAGTCTGCGATGGGAAACACTCGGTAAAATTCTCGGGAGGGACTTAAACAAAAACGGCAATCTCCGGAAAACAACCCAGCCTCCTTTAAACTGCGGAAAACTTCTCTAAAAGAACGGAATGTGGTAGGGAAGTCAGATGTGCATATTAGTATGTCATCTAAGAAAACTATAATCTTGGGGCATTGCCGAGTCCAAATGGCATTGTTAAAAATTCGGAAAGCCCTCGATTCGGGACAATGAAGGAGGTAATATCCCAACTCTCTTCATCTGCTAACGGAACTTGCGGAAAAGCTTGTCTCAAGCTGTCAAGCAACGTATTGATATTCGGCATTGGGTAGGAATCTTTTTTTACTTTCCTTGGCTTTACATAGTAGAAAGAAAAATGATGTAATCGGCTGAAAAAAACATTTTGAGTTTTCTTCAGATCTTTACATTTCAGACCCTCCTGAGTCCGAAAAATACTATTTGGGAAAACGGTGTGTGTGTGTCTGTGAACGAGTTTTAGAGATAATCACCGTACCGAATCAGCTCAAACTTGATATCTAGCCCGCAGGTTACTATGGGACGCCAAAATGAGGGTACGAGCGAAATCCACGGAAAGCAAACCATAGTTATCATAGTGATCAAAACGCCAAATATTTTTTCTCAAAAACGGCTGTAAAGATTTTGATTAAATTTATTATATTGATAACTCCCAATAAGGCAACTATTCCATAAAATTACCATTTGTGGGAAAATTACGAGAGCAGCGCAATAAATTACCAATATTTTCGACGTAATCGATTTTACAGTGGTTATTAGAGCAAAAACGACCGTACCAAATCAGCTCAAACTTGATATCTAGCCCGCAGGTTATCATGAGACGCTAAAATAATGGTATGAGTAGAATCCACCGAAAGTTAACTATAGCTATCATAGTGATCAAAAGACCAAATTTTTTTTCTCAAAAACGGCTCCAAAGATTTTGATTGAATTTTTTATATTGATATCTCTCAATAAAGCAAATATACCATAAAATTCACATCTGTGGGAAAATGACGAAGCAGCACAATAAATTATCAAGTTCGGTTTTAGCGCGGTTTTTACTTTCCGCTACCCGAAGGAAGGAAAGTATAGTAATCGGCCCAAAAAAAAAATTTGGGTTTTCTTCAGATCTTTACGTTTCAGACCCTACTGAGTCTAAAAAACCTATTTCGGCGCGTGGTCCGTGTGTATGTGTGTGTGCCTGTAGTTCGATTTGCGGGAGAACGGCTGATCCGATTGAGTTGGTTCTTTTTTTGTTTTGTTGGTTATTTTTTGTAGACACCAAAATAAGGTTATGGACGATTTCGGCCGATGGGAATGGGGGGGGGGGGGGGGTCGAAAATGTACCAAAAACTAGGGCATTTTTTTCGAAAACGGCTCTAACGATTTTGATTAAACTTCCAAATTATCGTCTTCTAATCAATACCTAACTTTTCTTCTCCATACATATCTCCATGAAAATACGGTGAACGGAGATATGGGCCCCTTTAGCAAAAATAGGTTTTTACGCTTTTTGGCAAAACGGCTTCAGCGATTTTCACCAAACTCACAGAATGTTTTCAAATAGTTATTACCTACATATCCTTCTCAATAAATGTTCTTGTGACGGTCCATTGAACAGAGATAAAAATCAAAATGTGTCGAAAATAACGTTTTTTCTAACATTTCCGTAAATTCAATGGTAACTTCTTCACCAGATGTCATAAATCCTAATGGAGTGTCTTTTAGTCACCCATACCAACATTTCGTTCTTCGTAATTATTTCTGTATATATATATTGAACGGAGATATAAGCCAAGTTAACTCAGAAAAGGTCAGGATTTGTCAAATATTAGTTTATCGGTATTCCAATTTTCTCAAAAACGGCTCTAACGATTTCGATCAAACTTTCGGAGTACTCTCAACTAACTAGTCCCTACATTTTGTTCCACATAAATGCTCCTGTAGAAATGCGTTGAACGAAGATATAGCGCCCGCCTATGTAGGTGGTGTTCGAACTTAAAGGGGTGGCGGAAAGTTGTGTGATGCTACGCACCGGATATTTTCCTTTTAAACGCCACTGGAATGTTACTAGAATGTTTTTAAAAATATCCGGTGCGTAGCAACACACAACTTTCCGCAGCCCCTTTAAGTTCGAACACCACCTACATATGCGGGCGCTATATCTTCGTTCAACGCAATTTTACAGGAACTTTTATGGAGAACAAAATTTAGGGACTAGTTAGCTGAGAGTACTCCGTAAGTTTGATCGAAATCGTTAGAGCCGTGGCTGGTGAACGTTATTTTCGATGCATTTTAATTTTTATCTCTGTTCAGTGGACTGTCAGAGGAATATTTATTCAAAACAATATGTAGGCATTAACTATTCGAAAACATCCTGTGAGTTTGGTGAAAATCGCTGTAGCCGTTTGGCAAAAAGCGAAGAAAACCTATTTTTGCTTCAGGGGCCCATATCTCCGTTCACCGTCTTTTCATGGAGATATGTATCAGGAGAAAAAGTTAGGTATTGATCAGTAGAAGATAATTTGAAAGTTTAATCAAAATCGTTAGAGCCGTTTTCGAGAAAAATGCGAAAACCCGTAGTTTTGGGAACATTTTTGTCCCCCATCCCCCCTTTCGATCGACCGAAATCGCCCATAACCTTATTTTGGTGTCTACAAAGAATTACGAATAAAGCAAAATATCTGGTGGGTAGCAACACACAACTTTCCGCCCCCCCCTTTAAGTTCGAACACCACCTACATATGCGGGCGCTATACCTTCGTTCAACGCATTTCTACAGGAGCATTTATGGAGAACAAAATGTAGGGACTAGTTAGCTGAGAGAACTCCGTAAGTTTGATCGAAATCGTTAGAGCCGTTTTTGAGAAAATTGGAATACCGATAAATTAATATTTGACAAATCTCCTTTTCTGAGTTAACTTGGCTTATATCTCCGTTCAACATATATATGCAGAAATAATTATGAAGAACAAAATGTTGGTATGGGTGACTAAAAGACACTCCATTAGGCTTTATCGCATCTGGTGAAAAAGTTACCCTGGAATTTACGGAAATGTTCGAAAAAACGTTATTTTCGACACATTTTGATTTTTATCTCTGTTCAATGGACCGTCACAAGAACATTTATTGAGAAGGATATGTAGGTAATAACTATTTGAAAACATTCTGTGAGTTTGGTGAAAATCGCTGAAGCCGTTTTGCCAAAAAGCGTAAAAACCTATTTTTGCTAAAGGGGCCCATATCCCCGTTCACCGTATTTTCATGGAGATATGTATGGAGAAGAAAAGTTAGGTATTGATTAGTAGAAGATAATTTGAAAGTTTAATCAAAATCGTCACAGCTGTTTTCGAGAAAAATGCGAAAAACCCTAGTTTTTGGTACATTTTCGTCCCCCCCCCCTTCCCGTCGGCCGAAATCGTCCCTAACCTTATTTTGGTGTCTACAAAAAATAACGAACAAAACTTAAAAAGGAACCAGCTCAATCGGTTCAGCCGTTCTCCCGCAAATCGAACTACAGACACATACACGGACCACGCGCCGAAATTAGGTTTTTTAGACTCAGTAGGACCCAAAACGTAAAGATCTGAAGAAAACCCAAATTTTTTTTGACTCGATTACTATACTTTCCTTTCCCTTTGGGGTAGCGGCAAGTAAAAAGCCGTGAACACGAATGAATTGACGTAGAGCTAAGGAAAGTTGTGTGTTGCAACGCACTAGATATTTGTAAAGTCATTTACTAGTCGAAAATCAATGGAGAACCGATACAAATCCCCCTTTCGCACTGTCACCACGAGGGAAGCCCACGCTGCACGACTAGACTCAACATCACAAGAAGCATCATCTCATCCAGTTCCTCATGGCATCATCACCTTGAGAACTTAGGGAGAGTACTGATGCGCTCGTTGCTTTTTAGGCTCGAAGGGGCTTACTACAAGCTTTTCTGCAAGTTTCGTTAGCAGATGAAGAGACGTCGACAGGGACATGTCGTGGCGGGGAAGAGGGAGGGGAGGGGCGGATCGAGAGTTAGGCGCCGTCGCGGAGTTGATATCAGATGATGATCGTGTGATCGAGGGCCGGGAGTCGCGGCGGGGCGATTGGGCGGAGGTTGCCGGGGAAACGGGACGGGAGTCCTGCGCAGTGGCGTTAACGTCCGCGTCTCCCTCTCCGGAGCTCCTCGAGCCGGCTCGGGATGTATCTGGTCGAGGGCCCTCGGCGGCGGGGAAAAGTCGAGGGATGATGATGAGGCGGCCGCGTGAGCGGAGGGGCGGTGATGCGACGGGCGGCCCCGCGGTTTCGCGGGGAAGGAGGGCCGTCGAACCGCCGTCGGGAAGGAAGAGGGGGGAGTCAGCTCCGTCGCGGCATCTGAATGGACGATCACGGGGCGGACGGGGAGACGCGGGACGAGATGACGAAGCGGAGATAGCGCCGAGTTCGGCCGCGGCGATGAGGTGCTCAGATCTCGCGTCGACGGGAGTTGCCGGCCGGACATCGTTGCGGCTGGAACCTTCTCGTTCTCCCTCTCCTTTTGCACCTTCGAGGTCGTCCAATTAAATGAGCCGATGTTCTCATAACTTGCGCCCCCCAACATTTGTCAGCGCCGCTAAACGTCTCATCATCGGCTTACAAATTCACCTGCCTCCAAATTCAAGCTCATGACGACAGACTTTAGTATGTGGAGATGGACTGATTCGCACACGGGCAACTTCCGACTCAAAAACGCTCCAATTTGTTACACATCGGTTAATTATACCTTTCCACAGCTTGACCGTAGTCTCACACCTCCATGACCCATCTCATTCGATTCACCGTCGAAAAATACCAACAAACGATACGAAACATGACCTGACTACAACGAAAATCGAAATTTTCTAAGCGACTCTAAGCAATTTTCACGACGTGACCAGTCTTTCTGACAGGTGGTTCAATTGAGGCGGAAACAGCGCGGAAAATGATAACCTCGTTGATATCGTCTCGCGCGTTCCTTCAATATTCACTGTAATTTCACTGCTTTCCATCTACACGCAGTCCTACGTCATCTCACCGTCGAACACGATACTTAAAGCGACGTCAATGCAACATAATTCGCAAAATTTCATTTTTTTGTTAATTTATTGAACCATTTTAGGCCTATAAAAACCATGGGTTTCGTCTGATGGGCCACAACTACTTCCCAAATGAAATTGTTCTCCCGCAAATCGTTTTTTGGACTCAAAAGCTAAGATTTAAAAAGAACTCAACTGTATTTTTTTGACATGATCACTATACCTGCTTTTGGGTAGCGGAAATTCTGGTGCTTTGCAACACACAACTTTCCTTACCTCTACGTTAATTCACTCGTGTCTGGCTTTTTCTACTTCCTCAATTCATTAATCATTCAGTTCATTTGAACGGTAGCGCTTACAGTTCCGAAATTTATTGTGCTCCTCGTACTCATTCCAGGACCATTATTGAGCAATTGGCACGCAGAGAATTAATGAGGCTGTAAACACGATTTGTTTTTTTGAAGAGGATAATAACCACTTTTGCGGAGTTATAAAAACTTCTAGAAATAGTAGTACACGAAACGGTTGTAGTTGAAATTCCGGAATTTCTAGAGTGACCCCCTTATATCTCACAAGCGTTATCAAACGTTTACTCTATAGGCATTGGATTGGACTACTACACCAATTTTTTGTAACATTCTAGTAACATTTCAGCGGAGTTTATAAGGAAAAAACCGCGCGAAAATCTATTTTCGTCGAAGATTTTAATAATTTATTGTCCTGCTCTGGTCATTTTCCCACAAATGGGAATTTTATGGTATAGTTGCTTTATTGAGAGATGTCAATATAAAAAATTTAGTCAAAATCGTTAGAGCCTTTTATGAGAAAAAAAATGTGGTGTTTTGATCACTATGATAACTATAGTTAGTTTTGCACGGATTTTGCTCGTATTCTTATTTTGTCGTCGCACGGTAACCAGCGGGCGAGATATCAAGTTTGAGCTGATTTGGCGCGGTCGTTTTTGCTCTAAAAATCGTTCACAGACGACACACTGACCATTTTCCCAAATGGTGTTTTTCGGACTCAGTGTCTGAAACGTAAAGATCTGAAGAAAACTCAAGCCGATTACATAACTTTCCGTTTTACTTTGTGAAGCCAAGGAAAGTAAAAAGGATATTAGGAACGATTTAGGCGCAGCCCTCCAGCACAGCAGTCATTCGCAGACATTTTGTCGATTTTGCACTGTACGATTATAATATTTAGTACGATATATTGCATGGATAATGCAATAAGTAGTGAACGAACAATGTTTGTCAAATAAACCTTCCTAGTTTCTTAAGTGGTTTCCTAATAATTTCGTAAACCGCGATTGATGTCCGACGCGAATTTTTCAAGCGCAAAATTTCTGTGTGCTGGATTTCCCAAGCTTCGATTAGCTCCCAAACCTCCACCCAGCGTCCACTTTTTCATTAGTTTAGCCGTAACTATCAGATAATCCTCCTAACAACTCTCAGAAATGCGTAAGTTGTCGTAAATGTTGACACTCCTCCGCTCAGGGAAGGAACTCTCGGTAGACTTCGTACTCAACACTCACTTTTAGGGCCACGTTCACCAAAACGCCGCTGATCGTGATCCAACTGATCAGGGCTAGATAAATAGATCAAGGCTAGTCATTTTCGCACCCACCACGCTAGCCGAGATCACTGTGGTATGCGGTTAGTATACACGTGATTACGCTGCGATTAAGCCATATCGAGAAGGCAGTGGACTAATGAGGTTGCAGTATAGTAAGGAAATGGGGCATCTGTTTGACATCCCGTCCCGTAAACAAGTGTCATGTAAACGTAAACGGCCGCGAAACCGTGTATCCCGTAGATGCCCAATGCTCAATAATCCGGATTTGACCAAGTTATTGTTTCTAATTATTGTCATACACCAAAGTGGCCGCATTAACCTCTGCCGAAGCTGAAACTGGTGAGGAGCCTAAAGTGAAAATACGCCTAATCAATTGCAAGTGCTGCAGGAAAAAGACAAATTAGTCCGGGAAAGTGCTTTGTGCGTGTAGGAAAAATCGGGAGCGGTACAAGAAAATGAGAACTGAGAAAGAAATAATAAAAACCCAAATTATGAGGTTACAACTTTTGCAAGCAAGGAACTTTAACAAGGAAGGGAGATTGTCGTGTTTAATATACTAATGTTTGTGTAAAAGCGTGGTATCATTTAATATTTCCTACTTATCTGCTACTAAATCCACCCAGGTATGCCGTTTGGGTTTTCTAAAACGACTTTATGACGACTGGTTTTTTCAGAAACTGCTCAGCACACATTTTACGCAAACAACTACTTGTTTCCGACGATCGTAATACTTTTGTTCGCAACAGAATTCAAATTCATACTTCTGGAAGTCGTCAGACCCTGCCCATAGCCATCTGAGGCGCCGGGTGAGATGACGATAACCCAACATATTAGATTATCATCGTAGTGGAATAGTAACTGAAATAACTGCGCACTCGTAAACAGCACCTTTGTTTATTATCATTATTCCAAAATATACGTAAATTATTCACAATAATAGAAGCGAATACTCGGCAGTGGAAGGTAATGGCGGACAAATATCAGAACATGATAAAGAAAGATAAGAGCTAACCGTGCCAAACCGCCCAATTTTTTGGGGGTTAAGGTTTGATCAGGGCTAGAGCTTAACCCAGTCTGGTGGAGACCGTTTTGTGGCGGGAGCGGGTTAGGTGCTGTTAATCGACTCTAAACGAGATCAACGCAATTGGTGAATGCGGCCCTAAGTCCCGTTCCCCAGCTACACCCCTCCGGCGCCTTTTGCCCCGTGAAAGTTCAAAATGCTACCCCATACCCTGAAAAAATGATTCGCGCACTTTCAGTCACGTTTGATCCCATACAAAATATTTCAATAGACTTTGCACTCTTCGTCCCGCTGTTCGCTGTTTACGGTTTTCAAAACAGTTGTGATTGCCGGTCGATCGAAGTCTTTTCGGTAACCGTTCTCAATTGTCGTGTGAAATAGTTCGAACAGAGAGACGTTTTTGTGTGAGCGAATTATAACGACATTGAATGTGTGAGCGAACTATAACGACATCGAATGCGCAGGTGCTTACTTGTCCTGCATGTTTGTATTCCACAATATAAGAAACATGAGGGGCTGGGCCTCTAATCATCGAAAGACTGAGGAGTTGGAGAGAGATGAACTGGGACAGACGTCCCCCATCACTTAAATACGTTATCGACCCATAGCTGCGGTTTCCTTTGGTGCAGGGACTATAAAAGTTCGTTGCTTCATATGCAGGTTGTAAACAGGTTGCGTCGTGTGGTAGACAACGTGTTAAACCAGAATCTGAGCTCTTTGACTCCTCGTTCACCGCGAGCCCTCTCTCTGCTCGTTGAAAGTTCGCGATTCAACTAGTTACGCGGAAAATAGGCCAAAATTCGTTGGGACTGAATTATATTCTTTTGGTGTTGCCAGTTGAACTTGAAGCCTCACTAAGGACAGGGGGGGGGTGTTGACAGTAAAATAAGTTACAGGTTGGGTTATTTAATGAATATGTTGAGAGATTTAGGGGCATCTCAATACGTTTTAATCGTTAATTGGATATGTCGTCCTGCGTCCCGTCGCAAAAGTACTTTCGGCGCGGGATAATCTGAGTTGTTACTTCACCTCGCTCTACACAGAGTTCTCATCATTGTCAACGTGAGCTACTATTAGCGCGAAAATCCCATTTGTGGCGACGGGGAACCACATGAGCTGAGGTGGATCCAGTCTATGTTGCAACGCGTTACCGTGGATGAGTGCTTTCGATGCACGTTCGTCATCAACGGGCAAGAAGTCCGAGTATATACCCAATCGTCGGCCTCAGCACACAACCAGCCGGTGGAATGTTGACTTAGATCACGTACCTTCCGTCGGGCTCGATCTCATCACCTTCCTATCGCTACATGCTTCATATTTTAATCTCTCATCTCATTCGAACGTAATTCCTTTATTCTGGAATCGGCCTGTCAGTCGGCAAGTAAAAAATCATCGCAACCCGCAATTTCCTCCTTTGTTATGCAAGCAGCATATGTTGTATCGCGGTAATGTGTAATTAGTGATGATTTGCGAGACGGCTTCTTAATAACGGTCGCATTATCTTGCGTTCATCGGCAGTTTTGCATCCGAGTCAACGCAATTCGCCGTGAAATACGTCAGAAAGCAGGAAGAAACGAACCTTGAGTGTTGCGTAGTTAATTGGGTTACTCCTAATCATCTCGCAGGGATAATCTCGTGTTCCTGATGACTTTGATGGAAGCGATTCGGTCTGCAGAGTTAGATTTCAATTAAATAAGCGCTAACGCGATTCTGAGTAGTTCACATTCCGCTACCCGAAAGCGAAAGGAAAGTATAGTTATCGTCTGTAGTTCGATTTGCGGGAGAACGGCTGAACCGATTGAGCTGGTTCTTTTTTTGTTTTCTTCGTAATTTTTTGTAGACACCAAAATAAGGTTATGGGCGATTTCAATCGATAGGAAGGGGGGGGGGTACGAAAATGTACCAAAAACTAGGGTTTTTCGCATTTTTCTCAAAAACAGCTCTAACGATTTTGATTAAACTTTCAAATTATCTTTTACTGATCAATACCTAACTTTTCTTCTCCATACATATCTCCATGAAAATACGGTGAACGGAGATATGGGCCTATGAACCAAAAATAGGTTTTCTTCGCTTTTTGGCAAAAACGGCTTCAACGATTTTCACCAATCTTTCAATACGTTTTCGAATAGTTAATACCTACATATTCATTTCCATAAATGTTCCTGTGACGGTCCATTGAACAGAGATAATAATCAAAATGTGTCGAAAATAACGTTTTTTCTAACATTTCCGTAAATTCAATGGTAACTTCTTCACCCGATGTCATAAATTCTAATGGACTGTATTTTAGTCACCCATACCCACATTTCATTCTCCGTAATTATTTCTGTCTATTAGTGTTGAACGGAGATATAAGCCAAGTTAACTCAGAAAAGGAGATTTGTCGAATATTAATTTATCGGTATTCCAATTTTCTCAAAAACGACTGAGACGATTTCGATCAAACTTATGGTGTACTCTCAGCCAACTAGTCCCTAAATTTTGTTCTCCATAAATGTTCCTGTAAAATTGCGTTGAACGAAGATATAGCGCCCGCATATGTAGGTGGTGTTCGAACTTAAAGGGGTGGCGGAAAGTTGTGTGTTGCTACGCACCGCTCGTTAGACTTTTATTGTGATTTCGCTTTGAACTGAAACGTTATTTGGGATTTTGACTCATTGGAAGATGTAACCGATTTCCCTAAAAACGACAGATGCGCGTTATCTCAGCACGACATGAGACTGAACTAGCGGCGCAGCCCTCTTCGCCCATGCGTGTTCACTATAGATCAGATGGCACAACAATTCGATTGGGTTAACGTGAATGCCGTGTAGAAGTCAAAGGGTTCAGAATTGAGGCTTTCCCACTCTTTTAGCATTCTGAATTACACCATACACATACCAATACGTGAATGTAGCTTTTGAGATATATATAGTCTTCTGACTGTCCCAGTGGTGGAATGTGCACCTCGGCCAGATGGGTTTTTGCGCCAGTCCTAAAGTCTTACAGGTCAGCCGGCCTTTCTGAGGAAAGCCAGGTAGTTTCTCGTTGGTATCCATCCAAGGAGGAGTGGTGCCAAAGACCAAGTCGCTCCCTCTCAAGTCTCCGGCACTGGGTCTCTTCATCCGTCCCACACTATCTGTATCGAGGGGTGTCGACTATACCCATAACATACATGTGTTTGTTCATTCTGCAGTGCCCAGTTATGATCCCAACAATCTGCTTTAAGTCCTTCCTGTCCATCCTCAGAAGGGTGTGTCTTATCTCACTTGATTGCTCTGAGAGAAAGCGTTTGGAGTGTCATACTCCTGCAGCGTTCCAGATTGTCTGCAGTCTTCTGGCGTGTTCTCTTACAGTCCTTTTTACTAGTGACAGAGAAATCCTGCAATGGGGTGGTGGCCCAATAGGTACCGTAGACGAACCGCGTCTGGCCAGATGGTCCGCCCTCTCATTCTCAATGATCCCTTTGTGTCCTGGAATCCAATACACATTAACTCTATTCGTACTTGCTAGGGAGTAAAGCCACATCCTGCACTCTCACACCAGTTTTGACGTAGTGCTGTAGTTCATTAGCGCCTTGCGCGACGCTCGACTATCAGTCAATATATTGGTAGTTGTGTTGCTATAGCCTTTCTCATGCATTAATAGCATACATCTCTGCTTGAAAAACCGATGGAGTGAGGCCTAGGGCAATGTACGTCCCACTTATCCACACCCCGGATCCTGTTCCCTCGCGAAACTGGCGGCTCTCGCTGTTCCATGGACCTCCCAATGTCTGAACATTATATTTCCTCTCGAACTCATACATGGGCACAATTGCGTCCGTGATCATGCTGAGCTCCTTAAAGGTCTCCAGGTCCCTGAATATAGCCAGGTGTCCATTAGTCGCCTATGGCACCTTAACTACACCGAGCTTAGTGAGTCTGTAAGCCACCTTCATCGCCTCTGCCTCGACGTAAATGTCCAGGGGAAGGTCGAACAGTCTCCATGGTGATGGTGGGTGTAGTCTTCATCACCCCCGCTATAAGTAGGCACCCCAGCCTCTGTACTTTGGCTAGGCTGCTGCCATTCACCCCAATGGCAGCTCTATGCCGCCAAACGATCGACCTATATGAGATTATTGGTCTCACTATGGCTTCGTAGAACCAGCAGGCCATTCTGGGCTTTAGGCCCCATGCTCTCCCGCACATTCTCTGACACGTCCACAGGGCCGTTGTCGCCTTCCTGGTCACGTATCTGATGTACTCTTTCCAGACTAGTTCCCGACCTAGAATCACACCGAGATACTTGTCTTACTCGCTGAGCTGAATTTCTTTGCCCATCACTAACTGCTGCCTCTGTCCTGACAGTTGCCTTAGCCTTGTGAACGGCACAATGACCGTCTGCTTTTGAGATAAATGGAACAAAAAACCTCGATGGTTTAGTCAAAAGGGCTGCCTTTTATTCCTGCGTTTGGCTAACTAAAGAACAAATTAGTGAGGACTCGCCGTATCATTACTAGCGGGAATTTGGAAGATAGCTAAGTTTTATAATCAATCTAGATTTGTACCTTCAAGCTATTATTGAGAAAGGATTTGCGTTCTCCTGTCGGTCAGCCGTCATATTCGATTGGTAATAATTTTTTTTTCTTCAGGACGAAGCTCCGAAGTTTTCTCCGCGCTTCCTCAACCAACAAGTAAGTGGACATGTTTTCGCTTAGTACCGCATGCCAATTGACTAATTTCTTTGCTCGGTTACATTCAGGGGCACGGGGAAACACTCCAACTATGTTGGTGAGAAACCAACTGTTACTTGGTCGTTTGAGCGTCCTGATTTCTTGAATATACTGCATTACTGTAAAGTAGCTAGCAGTGGGTTCGATGTAAAGGTAACAATACTGTCAGATTAACATGAAGGCTCCCTAAAACCGTCATCATTCAGCCAAACGGACAAACCAGTCTTTCTGGATACGCGCTAAGTGCAGAACAGTATGAAGCGTTGAGTGATATTTCTAAATACGTTAGGCGTGGAACCGCTATATCTTCACATCATGAATGTTTACCGAACTGTAGTAGATACTCCTTGAGCTCAATCTAAATCATAGTAGTTGTTATAGTGGTGTCTAAATTAGATTCAAATTTCATTACCAGAAATATCATTTTGAAAGTTTCAAGTAATTGATAAAATCTTAAGTGTGGCCCAATACGTCAGGCGGGGGGGGGGGGGGGAGCAGCCTCTACGTCATGGAAAGTGCCCAATTGTTTACAGTTCGTATAGCGATGCCTGCGAGAGCTACAGAAAAACGCCGTAAATTATTACACAACGGTTTATTATTCTCTCGCACAGCTTGACGTAGTCTAACATCTCCGAGACCCAGCCCATTCGATTGAGCATCGAAAAATACCAGTAAACCATACGAAACATGACCTGGCCACAACGAAACAGCGAAAACTAAATATACCAGGCACCACCAGTAGGCAAATGACACGACCTGGGTGGTTTTAATGTGATGGGAGGGAGGGAGTACAAATGATGAAATGATTCCCCGGACACCTTCGTCCTCAAGGTCCTTTTACCTATGGAAAGTCCCCCTCTTCAGTTATTTCCGATCGACGGCGGATTTCCCTCTTTCCTGGACTTTCCAATATCCCTTTATCACTCCTTTTTTCACATTCCTCTCCACAACAGACAGTTCCTCCCAAACTCATTCACCTACGAGTTCTCGCGAAAAGCGGTCAACGCACTACTCTCTCTCTCTCTCTTTTCCTCCTTCCACTTAGTGTTCCACAACCAGTTCACGTGTATTGAGAGTTCCCTTGTGCCCGCTTATCTACTCACACTCAAACTGATATCGCTATTCTGTCAAGCGTAATTTAGTCCTCACTTACGCTCACCGCGTCCATTTATTTCTCATTTTCTAACTACCCCATTCGTGCGACAGAAAAAAATTTTCTTTTTTAAAGAAAGCTATTGGCTGACCTTTGGAGGAAGTGATGGATTGGGTTTGAGCGGTATTAGTGCGTACTCCCGCACATTTCAACTACTTTACCCTAGAACAATCACCAAGGGTCTTCCTGCCCTCGAAAGCTGGACTTCCAATGGCACGTTGGTCAGAATCCCTGTGGTTATTCATTGGAGGGTTAAAGAATGGCGCTTTAACATGAGGTGTAAGAACAAATCGTCCCAATGAAGATAGTGTTGGAATTATTAAATACGTTTCAACGTGGCATTTAATTTGTTTCTAAAGACACCTTGTTGAAACGGATTCGTAAATGTACTCCTTGTTTCCAAGAGCTTCAGTTTTACAAGGCCAAGAGTGTGTGTGTATAGGCGTTTGGTAATGTCATGAAACGTATTTTGGCCCTCAAAAATACTCTTCGTGTTTCGATAATCCCCCAACTAATCATGAACAATTTTCTGAACTGGAAGGAACGATTTCCGAAATGATCCGTATCGATGCCCATTCGTATTGTGTAGTCTGTAGGCTGAGGAAAGTTGCGACCTCCTCCTGTAATGGAGTCTTCAATCATTGAATTGCTTCCATTGGGAAGTATGTAGTCGCCATGTACGTTTGCGTTAGCGTTTGGATTCCTTTGGTGATGTTTGACTCATAAGTCGATACCATCCCGAGAGGTCCGCGCAGAGTTTTTCGAAAGTGTTTTCTCATTGTGGGACCTCAGCGCAGGTTAGGACGATTTATTTATGTCTCGGGCGAAATAAAACCGGCTTCGGCCCTCATCGGCATTATATTTATTTTGAACTTCGCACCTTCTTTTATGCCTCTAATGCGGCGAAGGGAGGTGGAAAAGGCTGGCGGTCGAGCTATAATTTGCATGTTGCCCGTTTGTAGTGCTCGGAGTATTATACAAGCAATGGCGGTGGGTTAAACAACATGTAAAAGTGGTAGTTTTGCGAGGCAACTCGTCTCGCTGGAGTTTCTTCAAAATCTTATTCTTTTTCTTCTCGTTCTGGGCATTCTCTTCTCTGAGACCACCGAAATCCGCTGTTTTTATGAACTAATTGGAACTCTTAACGCTCGCACGAAACTAGTAGTTTTCACTAGTTGCTGAACCCTAAACGTTGATTAAACTGAGCTCGTTCGTCTTTGTAATCAACGATCAGCTTAATACAATCTGCGCGAGGCGCATTCAAAGTCGGACTCATCGGTTTTCTTCGAATTGTTTTTCCATTTTGTCACTGGAGACAATAAACACGACTCTTATCGCACGCGTATGTAAACCTATTCTAGTGTTAGTGCTTATAGTAGGAATGGACCAATCTAGTCATTATATAGGTTATTCAACATCGTCCTCAACAATGTTTACCGATCAATTACGATGAAGACAAAATGGTTGCACTGAATGAACTCAAACTATAATGTTGATAATTCGAATGATGCGTAGCATATTTGAATAAATAAGCTCGACAGGTCACTTCTCAGAGTAATGCAGTACCAAACCGGCTGTGGAAATGCCGCAACGTTCCATATCATACTCTGCTCACTCTCCCACCTCCCGTATCGATTGAATTGAAGTGCCGTTCTCGCAGTAGCCGTTAAAAACGCGGATATCCGCGAAAAGGCGGTCTTTTTTACTTTCCTTGCTCTACGAAGTAGAAAGGAAAGTTATGTAATCGGCTGAAAAAAAAATTTTGAGTTCTCTTCAGATCTTTACGTTTCAGACCCCCCTGAGTCCGAAAAACACTATTTGGGAAAATGGTCTGTGTGTCTGTGTGTGTGTGTGTGTGTGTGTCTGTGTGTATGTGTGTCTGTGAACGATTTTTAGAGAAAACCACCGTACCAAATCAGCTCAAACTTGATATCTCGCTCGAAAGTCACCATAACACGCCAAAATAAGGGTTTGAACAAAATCCACCGAAAGTTAACTATAGTTATCATAGTGATCAAAACACCAAATATTTTTTTTCTCGAAAACGGCTGTAACGATTTTGATTAAATTTTTTATATTGGTAGCTCTTGATATGATAATTATACCATAAAATTGCCATTTGTGGGAAAATGACGAGAGCAGCACAATAAATTACCAAAACTTTCGACGAAATCGATTTTAGCGCAGTTTTTAGAGAAAACAACCGTACCAAATCAGCTGAAACTTGATGTCTAGCCTACATGTTGCCATGGGATGCAAAAATAAGGGTTATGGGCAAAATCCACCGAAAGTTAACTATAGTTATCATAGTGATCAAAACACCAAATTTTTTTCTCAAAAACGGCTCTAACGATTTTAATTACATTTTTTATATTGATAGCTCTTAATAAGGCAATGTTACTGTAAAATTCTCATTTGTGGGAAAATGACGAGAGCAGCACAATAAATTATCAAAATCTTCGACCAAAAGCGTTTTTCGCGCAGTTTTTTCCTTATAAACTCCGCTGGAATTCTTGTAGAATGTTAAAAAAAATTGGTATTGTAGTCCAATCCCATACCTAAAGGGTGAGTGTTTAAAAACGCTCATGAAATACATGGGGCTCACTCCAGAAATTCCTGAATTTCAACTACCGCCGTTTCGCTTACCACCAGTTCTGACAGTTATTTTCCAATAACTCTGCAAAAGTGATTACTATCCTTTTTTTACTTTCCTTGCTCTACGAAGTAGAAAGGAAAGTTATGTAATCGGCTGAAAAAAAAATTTTGAGTTCTCTTCAGATCTTTACGTTTCAGACCCTCCTGAGTTCGAAAAACACTATTTGGGAAAATGGTCTGTGTGTGTGTGTGTGTGTGTCTGTGTGTACGTGTGTCTGTGAACGATTTTTAGAGAAAACCACCGTACCAAATCAGCTCAAACTTGATGTCTCGCCCGCAGGTTACTATAGGAAGCCAGAATAAGGGTTTGGACAAAATCCATCGAAAGTAACTATAGTTCTCATAGTGATCAAAACACCAAATATTTTTTTTCTCAAAAACGGCTCTAAAGATGTTGATTATACTTTTTATATTGATAGCTCTCAATAAGGCAATTACACCATAAAATTCCCATCTGTAGGAAAAAAACGAGAGCAGCACAATAAATTCTGGAACTGTTAGCGCTGCCGCTTCATGCTGCTGTAAAGTGTTGTTTGACCAAGTTCAAATGAACTGAGTGATGAATGAATCGATTAAATAGAATTAGCCGTGTACAAAGTGAATTGACGTAGAGCTAAGGAAAGTTGCGTGTTGCAATGCACCAGATATTTTCGACATGGCGACAACAAAATGAAAGAGGGATGGGTCAGAAGGAAGGTCTTGTTGGTCGACTTAATTTGCGTGAGCGGGAAGAATGGGAGCAGAGAGTTGTGAAACGAAACACAGCATGGAGCGAAAATTATGACAAAAGATCGGGGAGGAGGCCCTCATTTTGCGCTTTCAAGGTTGAGAGGGGGAGACGGAGGTTTGAGGCACGGAATGCAGTGTGCACATCCACAAGAACAGCTCTGAAGGCGCGCCGTGTTAAATTGAATCATTCCAAGGGTCTCTCTCGTAATCTCACCGCATAACCTTCGTGAAGAAGATGAAGGGGTTGAGAAGGAACTCCATCTCGGCAACACCTCTTCGCCAAATGCCCTTTTCGTTCACACGACACACCGTCTTACTGAATTCTATTCGCGCTAATTTGAGACGACCGGACATTCCGGCGTCCTGGACGTCGAGGGGCGATGATTTTTGATTGAAGAAAACACCTCAACTCACTGGGTTTCCACTTGGCCGTGGTTCACTCCCAATCTTCAGAATTAACTTTTCCAAAAATGTTCACCTGTCGTGTGAACACCCTGGAAATTGTGTACAAAAAAGCCAGACACTTTGTGTGCATGTTTATGTGTATGTACACATTGTTGATTTGTATAAATATAAGGAAAAATTGGTAATGACCAGTACAAGTTAAACTCAACGTAATAATAACCGCCGAACCAGTCGCTATCTTGATACAACTAAACCTCCTAATGACAACAAAATTTAATTTTATCATAATAAATGCCCCCCAACTTCTTCCTAGTACGAGTAACAATCTGTTCTCACAACGTAAATGCTTATAAACCAAGTTATCAGTAGCACCTTTTGAAATTATTTAATAAAATACAATAGGCTGAACAATTTTTCAGGAACTTAAGCAACACCATGGCTCGTTGACGATTAGCTGTTGAGCAATCATTTCGCTAATTTACGAACAACCGTTTTTTCCCCAAGAAGGGAAAGAACAAGGATCGTTCTAGTGCTGCTTAGTTAAAAACGCCGCAAATTATTACACAACGGTTTATTATTCTCTCCACAGCTTCACGTAGTCTCACACGACTACACGTGACCACAACGAAACGGCGAAAACTAAATTTTCCAGGCACCAACCATAAGCGATTGATGCGGCGTGGTGAGTCGAGCTGGTGGGTGGTTTTAACGTGATGAAAGGGAGGGACTACAAACGGTGAAATGATTACTTTCGCTGTAGTTATTGTGCCACGAGTTCTCTCAATTAATAGGCTCACTTTAATTACCGTGATTTCACTATTTTCGGTCTGGACGCTGTCGTACACCTCGTCCCATTCGACCCAGGATCTAAAAATACCTATAAAACGATACCGAACACGGCGTATTTGGGTTAGAACTGCCAAAATTTGGCTTCGTTTGATAGGATCGCCCAGCGGGCGAGCACAGCTAAATACCAAATGGGATTTTTGTGCGAAAGAACAGATTTTTCAGTCCACGTTAAAGGCACAAAACGAACTGGACGGCGTACAGCGAGTGGACATTGCAGTTTTGGAATCCCGATGTTTTGAAACGTAAAGTATCAAATTTTAAGGTGGGGGGGGGGGGGTGTACAAAAATTTTCCAAACTGAAAACAGGTCCGAATGAATGATAAACCAAAAAAAACCCTATTTGAGAAAAAAATTCTGCGTATCTGTGGCCGCAATTGAGTGCGGCTGTACCGAATCAATTCAACCACCTATATCCAACCAGCAGATCAGCATGGGACGCCAAAACAATGTCTTGAGATGGCCCAAAACCAACTGTATATACCATAGTGATCTAAACATCATATATTTTTTTCCTCAACAACAATTTTGATTACCCGTTGTGTGTGGACAGCCTCAAATTCACCCGTGGGAACTTGACGGGAGCAGCTCAATAAATTATTCAAAACCTTTTTAGGCGCAAAGGGATGAAGCAGTTGTGGAGTCTGCGTAAAATTTCCTTCAAGAACAGTTCATAGTATTAGTGTGTAACCGTATATAGCGTTTCGTCTTATTGTCAGTGCGTCAGGGGTCGCTCACTTATCGTGTTTCGTGATGAACGGTCCGCAATCTCATTCAACCTCTCCGATGAAAATCTCATTCCAGGCGCCGTATAATTTATAGCAGAGTCTTCGATTAGGTTATTTGTTGCCAGTTGATGAGTGAATGAGTTGAAAGATAAGGTTCGAGTTGTGTTTGCTCGAGGATTAATGTAACGGTTCCAATTGAAAGCCGCTGATAAATAAGATACTCGAACGCGCTATGAGAACACGCTGTCTCCGTCCAAAGTCCTCGAGATTCGCTATGAATTTCCCTTATCTTCGTGATTATTAACAGAAATCACCTGTAGCAAATGTTTGTCTTGTAAGGTTGAGATTTCTTACTTTCCCCCTCGAAATGATTGGTCGCTTCGGTCTTCGAATAAGAAGAATTCTGAACTCCCCGGTGACATCATGATGACAGGTTCGCTTCAAATGCAACAAGTTGAATTCCGGTTCAGCTGCTCCGGAGTCACGCAGCTTTCAAATCGTCGAAGTCAAACGAAATCATTTTAGTGCCAGTTCAACGTTCGGTAGTCCTTCTACGATCTTTTCTCAGTTGCGCACTGGCAGTTGTAAACAATTGTGCATCCGCGTTATAAATTGGTCCTCAATATAGAGACTTCAAACTACATTTTGTGCTACCAATGGTCTACATTGGAGAGATTGGTACGATGGAGATATTGTGCCGCAGGCAGACGAGGTGAAATACCTTGGGCTAGTATAGGATAATCGGCTTGCATGGTCCTGACATACCTCTTTCTAACTCAAAAAACTGTGACACCGTATCAGACGGGGCCTTGCACGAAGACCTGAAGCTTCTGACCGTGGATGAAACACTTACCAACAACTGCATAATACCCTCCCCAATCCAAAGCTGTGTGATACAACGCCCCGCAACACTGACACACAAGAAGACTGAAACGTGAGCTCCACGTAGATCTTCTATAACATTGACCAACGAACATTTGTTACCTCCTAAGTTATTCTCGTGAGCTAGCATGTATCTATCGTTATCTTCTTGTTACATTTTGTTAACTTACGACTGAAAACAAAAAAACAGGTACAGCAATACTGCACACGTCTCATATAATTAGCGCATGCCATGTACTAAACCAAGTCGTTGCCATACTGTATCGGAAGATACAAATAAATTTTACGTTATTTAAATAAATAAAACCTTAAAAAGGCAAAAGTTGGATCAGTAGCGCTGCTTATAAGCGATTATTTGCAAACGTTAGTGCGTGCTTGGAGCTAACAACCACACAAATAACGTGCCACTTACCGTGGATCACTGATGATGGGCTCATTGTACGCGCACGTTTATAGCTGTGCTTGATTCCAGACTAAGTGAATTTCAGGTCGAATACTACAACTGCAACATGTCAGATCAATGGGCCTTAAAATAATAGGAATGTTCTCTCCTGTGACGCTGCGGTGACAGTTACCTGCCGTCCCACTGGTTTCTCATTCGATCCAAATACCTCGCCAGTTCCAAGATCAAACCTACTCTGTTGTTGTCCAATACCATAACTGGTGCACTACGACCTTAATCTTCTTTGACGGTCTAGGGATAGCATATTTCTCGGTAGAGATCCTGAAATGTTGGCGGCAGCGTCTTGCTACAAACTGATGTTAGGTTTCTAAGTTTTACTTATGATTTTCTCAGCTATGTGACAAGATGTGATGAAACTTTTTTTATCAAACTGTATGGCGAATACTGAGGGGCCCTGCATCGAGGAGCAATTTACTTCAACCGTGAACGAGCGGTTTCGATGAATCTGCAAGAATAAGTCGCCTGCTGAATCACACTAATTCCTTGAACAATTTCGTGTAAACGGTCTCTCATTCTTCGTTAGAATTGTAATTTACCGGTTGACTGCTTAGGCCTACGTTGATTTTTGATGTGTTCGAAGGGATTATCTCTGCTACAGTTTATCCGCTATAGGTGATTTACGAGTACAACTTCCCCTGTAGATAACTGCATTGCCCGCTTTCCCTCGGATAGGGACGATAGGCGATTTCCACCTGAAGGACCTTCCGACGGTTCGGAGCTGTGAGGTAATTGCTCAAAGTGATAATTCAACTAGATGTTGAGCCGTTCACTTGAAGCTGCTATCTGCCTGCCTTTTTATTTATTAGGATTTTCTACAGAACTCAACCCGACTTTTTAATGGAAAACGAATGGCAGTTCGCCGTCGTCGTTAATAGAATCAGAGCAATTTTGCTTTTATCGCGAGGCGACCCTCAGCAACTTACAGTCGGGAGCCTATTCATTGAGGTGTTTCGTGGCGATACGACTTTGGAGGCACGTGTCGCGCTTTCTCCGCGATCAGCCGTTTGCTGAGGTTTGCAGAGCGACGTTAAAAGACTCACGTGGGGACTCAGGTTCGTGGGACCCGTCATGATAATTTCTAGCACGTTGGATAATTCGTAGCTTCGTTCAGAAAATAGTCGTTATTACTAAACTGCCGGAGATTTTTCGTCTGAACTGCAAGCGGCTTTCATCTTGTTGTCTATCGAAGTCCACGAAGCATCGAATCTTCCCGCCCTGAGCTCTTCACCGACCCCGATCACGAACGACCGCTAACTCAAGTGTTAAGACTCTTTAGTTCATTAACTCCTCCTCTGCGGCCGTCTCGCCTCCTTTTGAAGTCCATCGACTGTAAAGTAATGTTTATGACTAATTAATTTTAAATTGATAATTTACCGATTTGGACAGTAGGGCGACTTTCTTGGAAGGCGACAAAATCACCTCACCCGTGAATGTAATGGAGCTTTGAATAGTTCGCCTTCAACGATCGTCACCTCTAAGCTGCACCATTGGGAACCATTTTATTTCCCTGAGATTCGTCCAAGAAGCACGCTAACAAAAATCCGTGTCAAATCAGCGCAGTGTTTCCTAGTCAAACCAATTTCAGTGTTCTCAAAGTTCTGTGCTGTAATTCTTTAAACGAGATTGGATGAAAAGGATGTTATGAATCAGTGGTATCAGTGAACCCAATTTCGTTCAAGTTGTGACTGAATATGGCTAAATACTTGGAGTTGCAGCGGATGGGGGTTGTAAAACTGCGGAAGATCGAGGTTCGAAAACCAAAAGTAGTGTCGAGCCAATCATTACTCGTACAGCCTCTGCTCACGCCATTCTGCTTGGTGCACCGGCCAGTTAGGGGATTCGAATTTACATGGCCTTGAATTATTACACTAGTTTTGCCAAAGAATCACTACAGCGTATTTCTTTTAGAAGTTCACTTGCATGGATTCCAGGGTTGAAAGTGTCCTCAAGCAAAGTTGGGCAGTAGATAGCTACAATGACAGCTACTAGATCAAAAGTAACTTACTACAGTGAAATAAAAGTAAATTACCATAGTTAGAAAGTTACCGATTAAGACTAAACTGCTACAGTAGTATTTTGGCCGAAAAAGTGATTGGCAACTAAAAGCTACTTCAGAATGAAAGCTACTAGCTGTGGCTACTCGCTGACACTATTTTTTGAAAAGCTAATTCTTAGCTATAGCTTGACATAACAGTTACAGCTAGTAGCAGTAAAAAACGTAGCTTCAGCAAGGAGCTACATTTTGTTAATATTTATTCGAATCCACGAATAAAGGAAAACTGTGTTTATATGCAAATTATGTACATAAAAGTAGCTCTACCCAAACATCTATTTTCGAGAAGCGCCCTGTACCTGCTCCATATAATTTACAACTTACTCCCCCCACTCGTGAGATGCCCGGTTCGGCGCTCTGAAAATGTGTCGAAGCGTCTACTGTTAGCTGGGTAATCAAAGTTGGTTATCTCGACAACGAATCCCTGTTCAGAAATGTTTACCTGTGACACACAAATTCTTTCAAATACTGTACTTTTTAACATATTGCTTTATACTTTTATACGCTGCATACAACGGTAATTCTTGCTCATCACCACTGTTTTGCCTGCGGCAAGCAATATTTATTCGAATTGGCCTGCTAAGCAGTACCTATTGTTGAATGTTTCCTGAAGAATGAAAATTCCTCTTTCTCTCTCTCTCTCTCTCTCTCTCTCTCTCTCTCTCTCTCTCTCTCTCTCTCTCTCTCTCTCTCTCTCTCTCTCTCTCTCTCTCTCTCTCTCTCTCTCTCTCTCTCTCTCTCTTTCTCTCTCTCTCTCTCTCTCTCTCTCTCTCTCTCTCTCTCATAACTCTTCCGGTAACAGAGTTATCGAATCAGTTATATGTGTTTTTACTTTCCTTGGCTTTACAAAGTAGAAAGGAAAGATATGTAACCGGCTGAAAAAATATCTGGTGCGTAGCAACACACTACTTTCCGCCACCCCTTTAAGTTCGAACACCACCTACACATGCGGGCGCTATATCTTCGTTCAACGCATTTTTACAGGAACATTTATACGGAACAAAATGTAGGGACTAGTTAGCTGAGAGCACTCCGAAAGTTTTATCGAAATCGTTGGAGCCGTTTTTGAGAAAATACGAATACCGATAAATTAATATTCGACAAATCTCCTTTTCTGAGTTAACGTGGCTTATATCTCCGTGCAACATATATATACAGAAATAGTTATGGAGAACAAAATGTTGGTATGGGTGACTAAAAGACACTTCATTAGGATTTATCACATCTGGTGAAAAATTACTCCTGGAATTTACGGAAATGTTCGAAAAAACGTTATTTTCGACACATTTTCATTTTTATCTCTGCTCAATGGACTTTCAGAGGAACATTTATTGAGAACAATATGTAGGTATCAACTATTTGAAAACATCCTGTGAGTTTGGTGGAAATCGCTGAAGCCGTTTTGCCAAAAAGCGTAAAAAACCTATTTTTGCTTCAGGGGCCCATACCTCCGTTCACCGTATTTTCATGGAGATATGTATGGAGAAGAAAAGTTAGGTATTGATTAGGAGAAGATAATTTGAAAGTTTAATCAAAATCGTTAGAGCTGTTTTCGAGAAAAATGCGAAAAACCCTAGTTTTTGGTACATTTTCGTCCCCACCCCCTTCCCATCGGTCGAAATCGTCCATAACCTTATTTTGGTGTCTACAAAAATAACGAACAAAACAAAAAAGGACCAACTCAATCGGATCAGCCGTTCGCCCGCAAATCGAACTACAGACACACACACACACAGACATACACACAGACATACACACAGACATACACACAGACATACACACGGACCTCTCTCCGAAATTAGGTTTTTTAGAGTCAGTAGGGTCTGAAACGTAAAGATCTGAAGAAAACCCAACTTTTTTTTTTGGGCCGATTACTATACTTTCCTTCCCTTCGGGTAGCGGAAAGTAAAAAAGTTTAGTTAGAGTTCCATCCAGGTCCAAATCCACTCAAACCTGATATCTAGCCCGCAGGTTACCACGAGACGCCAAAATAAGGGTATGAGCAAAATCCACTTAAAGTTAACCATAGTTATCATAGTGATCAAAAAACCAAATATTTTTTTACTCAAAAATGGCTCTAACGATTTTGATTACATTTTTTATATTGACAGCTCCCAATATGGCAACTATACCATAAAATTATCAATCGTGGGAAAATGACGAGAGCAGCACAATAAATTATCAAAATTCTCGGCGAAAAGCGTTTTTAGCGCGGTTTTTTCCTTATAAACTCCGCTGGAATGTTAGTAGAATGTTTAAAAAAATTGGTATTGTAGTCCAATCCAATACCTATAGGGTGAGTGTTTGGAAACGCTCATGAGATACATGGGGCTCACTTCAGAAATTCCTGAGTTTCAACTACCGCCGTTTTGCTTACTACCAGTATTAATGTTATAAAATTATTTTTCACAGCCCCATTAATTCTCTGTGAACCAATTGCTCAATAATGGTCCTGGGATAAGTACGAGCAGCGTAATAAATTCCGGCACTACCGCTTCCTGCTGCTGTGAAGTGTTGTTTGTCCAAGTTCAAATGAACTGAGTGATAAATGAATCGATTAAATAGAATTAGCCGTGTACAAAGTGAATTGACGTAGAGCTAAGGAAAGTTGTGTGTTGCAACGAACCAGATATTTCCGAGTGGCGCTAGGCATACTTTCCAGGTATTCACACTGTGATTGTTCTGCACAAAAACGAGTTAAAGGAACAGTAATGAACGAGTTTGGCAATTGGAGCAACAGGACCGTATTGACATGAAAGGTGGAAGAACTGAGTGTTGAGGTAATAACGCAAGTAAAAAAATTAGGAGTTTGCCGTGTTAACATAAGACAACGAACTGTTCAAAACGTGGGAGAATTTAATGAGGGGTTGGCGATTGGCCGAGCGCTATAAATCGATTAGTATTAGAGTTGAGAGGTCTCGTAGGAGGATGTACTTCAGAAAGCGAGAGGAGGAAATGTGGCTGGGGCAAGACGAAGACTTTCCTTAAAAGTAAACGACATCTTTGAGAGAAATCGTCGTTCTGAGAGTTGTTCTAGATTCTACGGCAATCAGTGGCGGGAAAATAAAATGGGCTTTTGACTACGTTGAATATAGTATCGACCCGTAGCTGAGTAGATCTTTGTAGCTGGCACCTCGGTATAGCCTTCGTAGGGATGCTACTCGGGGGGGGGGGGGGGGGGGCATGGGGTCCTGCGCAGGGGAGCGAAGTATCCATACAGTTCCGTGTGTTGTGTCAGTTTTAAGTTCGTTAAGGGACGGGATGAATTCTCACAACGTGGCCTGATCCAGGTTACTGTTACCTTGCTTTTTCGATTTCAGGCTGTTGACGAAACAAAGTGCAATTACTGGAGCGGAAGAAATGGAAAGCCCGTGCGAGAATTGCGAGATTCTCTCAGTTTTGGTCTGTGTATTGGGTTAGCTATTTGAATTATGCAAGTACAGGATATCTGCATCTATCGACTGCTAACTGTTAATTTGTGTTTGAAATCGATGTGGCTTTTGCGTTCCTTTGTGATGATCAAAAGCTACCGCGATTACGTTGGGCAAAGCGTTGCTCTTCGGAATCAGGCCTCAATCAGTGAGTTTCGAAATAGCAGACAGTCGCTCTTGTGGAGTCTCCGAACCTTTTCTCATGAGACTGGAATTTCAGAGTTTCTCAAGTTCAGTGTTGAAAATCGCGACGTTCTCACAGATTATGGGGGTCAAGTCCTCCAATCGTCTCGTTGATGATGTCTTCGGTGGTCGATGCTCTTCGCCGAAGATATGAGCGCTCAAATACAAATTGCCCCTCGCTCTTTGCTCTCCGGTCTGTATTATTACCTTCGTATCCCATTTCTTCTTCTTGGAAACAGTTTCTCCAGGTAATATAGCCTTTTTCATTTCCCTCGTCTTTCAAATTTGACTCCTTTTTTTTACGCCCATTTTAGAATTCCGTCGTAGCGTCTTCAATTTTTATTGCACGACGGCCCAAATAGTTTTGGATTCGAAAGACCGTTTTGTGAGTGTTCGGGCTGGTAGTGCCTCTGAGAAAGTGGTACCGTTTTTTCACTAGTCTTATTTTTCCGATTGTACGATATTGAGGATGAGATGGGTAGTTAGCTGGTTCTAAGGTCTCTCATGTGGCAGTTGGAAATTGAGCTCCTCGGTTTCGGGTGAAGGTACACAGACAACTTGTGGTTGAAGTGGAGTGGTAAAGATCGATGTCATCTCAGCCGCAGAAATGCTGATTGGTTTAATGTCCAATATCAACGCTGTTCAATCTCATAGTGACTATAACACAACCACCGATAAGCGTTTATTATCCAAGAAGGGTGTTATATCAGTCGCATATCGGAAAAACATGCGACAGTAAGACGAAACGGTTACGTAATTTTTACGGCCCAAGGAAGTTAGTTGTCAAGTCCCGCTCTGCCTGTTCATCGAATTTTCCAAGTTTGAAGCTGCTGGATCCTGAACTGGGCACGTTCTTTCTAGTCGAATCACCTTTGATCTTATAGGCAACAGTTCCTACTAACGTTGTAGCTTGATGAGTAGTAACGCTCATCTCTACTTTCATTATGTATAAGCCCACTAGCAGAATCACCTTTTCGTTAGGTTCTCTCAAAATGTGGAAGTCACATGTGGAAAAATAATTCGTTCGCCATCTCGTCTTCCCCAGAACGGTGTAATTTAGGAGAGGTTACGTAATATAACATTAAGGACTTTTAGTGTCGTTCAAAACTTCATGCCTTTCTCTGAAGGTAGAAATAGACTGCTGTTTCATTGGCACCTCTTCTTCGAAGGAGGAGAGGCTGTTGTGTCGCTTAGTTTGTTTGATTTGCTCGTAGTGCCCGCCTAGAATAGAACCGAAAAGAAACTACCTGGAACTCTTATGGGAACACCTGTATCTGGCCAGGGCGCCGTCCTCGTCCCTTCATATCGACGCCACGCTCCAGTCTCTTATTCAGCTTTTTTTCCTCTCTCACTTCAACCCTCGTATACGAGCTCTATTTCCATTTGAAACAGCTTTTCTGAATGGGAGTCTGGGAGGTCATGGTGTGGGCCATCAATGGCACGAGCCTTTGGCGCACCCTCCTACTGATCAGATCTACCGCCCCTGTCAAAGTGACTATGATACCCCCTCTCCACTGAGAAACAGAAGATTCTAATCGCTGAACCTGATAGAGAGTCACAAATACAATTCAGTCCTCTTTCGTAACACGTTACTGGCAAAATGCCTACAAATTAATTGTGATTGCAAGTTTATAGCTAGCGCTGTACGACATGCTGATCAAGAACAACAATGGAAACAAAGTCAAATGGCAACTAATTAGAAATAGAAATACGATATTCCTATCATTCCAAGGTTAAGTGATAAATAGCAGACCTTAATCCTAACATCTGTTATCTAAATCCTAACAAAGTGTGGTGCGTTGCAACACACAACTTTCCTTAGCTCTAAGTCAATTCACTTTGTACATGGCTAACTCTATTTAATCAATTCATCATCACTCAGTTAATTTGAACTTGGTCAAACAACGCTTTAGGGCACCAGAAAGCGGTAGCGCTTACAGTTCCGGAATTTAATGCGCTGCTCGTACTCATTGCATGACCATTATTGAGCAATTGGTACACAGATAATTAATGAGGCTGTAAACCCGATTTTTGAAAAAAAGGATAGTAATCACTTTTGCAGAGTTATTGGAAAATAACCGTTAGAACTGGTAGTAAGCGAAACGGCAGTAGTTGAAATTCAGGAATTTCTGGAGTGAGCCCCATGTATCTCATGAGCGTTTTTAAACATTCACCCTTTAGGTATTGGGTTGGACTACAATACCAATTTTTTTCAACATTCTACAAGAATTCCAGCGGAGTTTATAAGGAAAAAACTGCGCGAAAAACGCTTTTGGTCGAAAATTTTGATAATTTATCGTGCTGCTCTCGTCATTTTCCCACGAATGAGAATTTTATAGTATCATTGCCTCATTGAGAGCTATCAATATAAAAAATGTAATTAAAATCGTTAGAGCCGTTTTTGAGAAAAAAAATTTGGTGTTTTGATCACTATGATGACTATAGTTAACTTTCGGTGGATTTTGCCCATACCCTCACTATTGCGTCCCATGGTAACCTATAGGCTAGACATCAAGTTTCCGCTGATTTGGTACGGTTGTTTTCTCTAATAACAGCGCTAAAATCGATTTCGTCTAAAGTTTTGGTAATTTATTGTGCTGCTCTCGTCATTTTCCCACAAATGAGAATTCTATGCTATAATTGTCTTATCAAGAGCTATCAATATAAAAAATTTAATCAAAATCGTTAGAGCCGTTTTTGAGAAAAAAAATATTTGGTGTTTTGATCACTATGATAACTATAGTTCAATTTCGGTGGATTTTGTCCAAACCCTTATTTTGGCGTCCCATGGTAACCTACCGGCGAGATATGAAGTTTGAGCTGATTTGGTACGGTGGTTTTCTCTAAAAATCGTTCACAGACACACATACACACACACAGACACACAGACCATTTCCCCAAAAGTGTTTTTCGGACTCAGGGGGGTCTGAAACGTAAAGATCTGAAGAAAACTCAAAATTTTTTTTTTCAGCCGATTACATAACTTTCCTTTCTACTTCGTAGAGCAAGGAAAGTAACAACAATGGAAACAAAGTCAAATGGCAACTAATTAGAAATAGAAATACGATATTCCTATCATTTCAAGGTTAAGTGATAAATAGCAGACCTAAATCCTAACATCTCACATCATCAGTGTTGTGTGAGAACTTCCTCGTTGTCTCTCGGCCGCAGAGTTGATCCAATATAACTAATAATACGAGGTAGTGCAGTTACAGGTCACTAACAAGTGTTGGATACAGGATGGAGAAATAGCCAACCAAGAAACCACACAAACGACGCCGAGGGTAGGCTTTGGGTGAGATTGTTGGGGGGGGGGGGGTGAGAGAGAGGTAAAAAGAAGTTACACCGCGATTATCCGAAAATTGAATCAACAGAGGCCGGGGAGAAATCTTATTGGTCCACCCAGTCAATGCACCCCAGCCCTTGGCAGTGATTCACCATAGGTCAGGCCATGGTCAGTGCTGCAACCCAGATTACAACCGCCTCCACACTAGTAGCTTTGACCCTGCCACCAGAATAGTCGTTTGTCAGAATAACTCTTCGTGGTTTGCAGAATGATGAACGACGCCAGATTTACTCACTCGATCATCCAGCATCACGCAGAATGGGCTCAGACCAACGGCAGCAACGTTAA
Organism: Pachypeltis micranthus; assembly: GCA_020466155.1. Taxonomy (NCBI): domain Eukaryota; kingdom Metazoa; phylum Arthropoda; class Insecta; order Hemiptera; family Miridae; genus Pachypeltis; species Pachypeltis micranthus. The sequence continues at coordinate 29,337,068 of CM035768.1, forward strand.
GCCTCACTGCTCCTGCAGAGAGAACCTGGTTCCCGTCCCTGATTTTCTTATGATAGTGCTAGCAACCACTCAAGGGTGGCCTCTGATCCCTACTCTACTCACACAAGAGTCAAGGGACCTGTCCACTGCATATGTTCCCTTCTGTGGATCCGTCTATTCCAAGAGGCTTATGGTGCGTTTGAAAGTTGAAGTGGTCATGTCACACCACACGTCTAGCACTGCGTCAAATCAAGACAGCGCAAGTGACTGCTCTAGCATACCTGCTAGAGAAAGCAGGCGTTTATGGCTCCAAGATGGAGTATTTGCAGGTAGATTACACACTTCCAAGCCTCTAGATTGAGAATGTACGCGCGATGGGGAATATGTGGGAGGCCTAGGTAGGCATAATTTCGTTGCCAGACTTTTAGGCATCCTGTGGGGGGGGGGGGGGATGGAACCGATTTCTTGGGATGTTGGTCAGACCGGCAACAATTAAATTAAAACTCACACAGCGCCATATGGTGTAATAAGCAGTGATTCTCATAAATTATTTTTTGTCAGAATTTAATAAATTCATTCGCCCCTCGGATTGTGACCATAAAAGCAATACATCTGCTACTTTACTGATACTGAGGGAAACCTTTTTAAAGACGATTTGGATCAAATTCGCAAGCATGTTTTGTTAGTTTACACCTATGAAATCCCATTCGTTTAGAAGGAGTTTTTTTCTCTGATGTATTTATCTCGCGACTGAATTTTGACGTAAATCATCATGACGATTTGCTTAAGTGGTACGCATTTGTGGAGGAGGGGCGTGCTCTTTTTTTTCAGACGCAAGATGTTCCTTTTTCTTGAGAACCGTTATTCCCTTCCGTTCCAATAGCTATCTTACCTTTCTGCATTATTCTTCTGGCGAGAGATAATTGGGGAGATTAGGTTGTATGGCTTTTCTTTCTTAGCCTCCATCTTCCTCCCTCCAGAAATTGAGGGCCGGAGTAATGGTCGAGTTCGCAGAAGACACAACTACCTTGTTATTAGTTAATGCTTCGCAGTTTTTTCCCCCCTGCGGATGACCGGACTGGGGAGTTGGTAATTGCCCGCTTGCGCGATCAGATGCTACTGTCCGGACGATTCGGACACTTTTTCTTTTGTTGCTCGTTTTGCGTTCCGTGGCTTCCTGGTTGATTTCGAGATAAACTGGGATTGTGTAGTTTCTACGGGGTTCCGGTGCCCCGTCGAATCCGCAGAAGAAGACCAATTACCTTGTTCTTCAATCCCAACCGGCTATGCTCTAAAATGCAGCGATTGAGCTAGGGAGTCGGAAAGTTACAGTCTGAAACAACGTACGCTTATTTATTCAAGTGCTCCGACTTGCATCCGGGCCAGCTCTTGGAGGAGTTGGAGCAGCCATTAAAATAATTACTCTGCCGTTAGTAAGAGCGCCCATTTGATGATCGAACTGGTGCATCTTGTTCTTACCGGTTCAGAACCTAGTTCGGTTTACTCCGACTGCACTTTCTTCTTAGACCAAGTGCAGAAAGAGATTGCACCGTAACAATTCTCTCGCAACTGTTTGGAAACCTCCCATTATTTCTAAACCACCTTTTCTCTCTCTCTCGCTCTCTCTCTCTCTCTCTCGCTCGCATTAAACAATGCACTGTGCACTGTAAGAATTATTGTTTAGACATACATTGGCATCAACTACGACAAGAAGAAAAAAGAAAACCGAACTCAATAAATTACTTGAAAGAAACCTGAAATCAGCGAGTTTTACTCTCAGCGTTCAAGAACTTCGTCAAGGAAGATGTGTGGAGCCCGACCACAGGACGAGCCTTACTGATAACAACACGGGGAGTTTATAGCACGCACTTCTTCACCCGCAAAGACGTTCATCAAGTTATCACGCTGCACAGTTCCCGACCGGAGACAACGTGAAACGTGCTCTGTTGCCATATTGTATACAGCATGAAAATCCGGTTGGTTTAGCAATCAGGCTTTTACGGAGAGATGTCCACTTTTTTCAAACATGATTTTGACCACTTCACTAACTATGAAACGAAAGTAATTAGAAAAAAAGAAAAGTGAACCTGGTGCATCAATAATTTGTGATTGAATTTCTAATATCTCGCTCTCTATATCGTTCTTTCCTTAATAAAGAGAAATGGCATGGTTATTACTATGTCTTATTCATGATTGTTGTTGCTGGTGATTAATATCAGGACGTTACTAATAACTATTTATATGTTATTTATTGTGAATATCATGCTGTTATTTATTACGGCCAACGTACCTGTGGGGTGAGACCATCTTCCCTGGTTGGTGGTGTCTTGCGTGGGAGGTCTTAAGGTGTAATGATCATCTTCGAGCCATAAGTCAGCGCATAAAGAGTTCAGACTTATGACCTTGAGCTGTCTTCTCAACCATTCCTCTTCTAAGCCGGTTTACAATGTAAGATAGTGTATCTCTCGTCTACCCGTGCCTTCACAAATCTACAAGTCCGATTGGAAGTTCGTTCGTCGGATGAAACATGGTTTGACATTATTTTTGCAACCTCAGCTAAGAAATGGGCTGCCGTTTAGACTGACGTTATCGTTTACCTCCTAGAAAGAAGTGACAACCGCTCTTATGTGACAGCCAGCTTAGAAAACTAATATTAACCAAACATGCAAGAAGGTAGGTCGCGAAGTATTCATTTAGTGCAATTATTACAAGATAACAACCGTTATACTGTTATTACCTTGAAATATTGTATTTCACGGGATAAAAACGTGTGTACTAGTTAAACGACTGAAAATGAATCGGCTCATTGCGGGTTTTCTCCCCATTGAACGGACGTATATTTGGTACAACAATATACGTGTAGACACGTTCCGAACACTCTGTATGTTGGATCGAAATCTTTTTAGATATGTTTTTCCGCTCACTGTACTTCCTCCCAGTTGTTAATGGTTAACAGAAGTTAGGTATTGGTCATAGAAGAAATTGTTGGCTCACCTAATAAATATATACTTGGTTTTATTTTTACATTATTATTTTTATTTATCTTATCTTGAATCAACTGGCAAAGTGATAATAAGGCAAAGGGCTGATCCAGACAGTATATTGATTTCATATTATATTTTAAAGGGCGAATGGTATGTTTCTTTGCCTTTTGAAGAGCCCCTAAACGACCGTAACAGAAATTTTCCCTCCCATAGAATCTAGAAAAGATGAAAACCGTCGATTGAGGTACGTATTTCTTTTCTGATGTGATTTTGGTCGCCCTTCGGGTCGCGGAAATATAAAAGGCGCGGGTTTTTTTTAACGCGTTTTTACTTTGGCCCACGGCAGACAATGTTCTTGATTTCAGAGGTAACGAACTGGAGGCTCAAAAAGTACAAAGTTAGAAAGTGTAAACATTTTCATTATAGAAAAGAAAAGGAGGGAAGGGCGTCGGACAGAAGAGTTGTGGCGTGGTGGCCAGGGAAAAGGGCGGGTGGGTCGTTGTAGGATACTGGAGGTCAGTTGATTGACGGCCGAGCCTAGGAAGAAGAGTAAGGGCCTGTTAACAGTCGAGTTTACTACTGGTCTCTACTATATAAGTATCATGTGATGATTCCTCCGCGTGGAAGAAAGGCCCACCTTATTAACGCCGAACTGTTAATTGCAAATGCTTTTGTTTCCTTCTTCCTCACGCCTCTTCTTTCCCTTGCCCTTTCCCCGCCCCTCGACTCTGCGACCCCTTTATTCCCGCTCAGACATTTCGATCCCTTCAACTGGGTGATGGTTCAACCCTCGGAAACTACCCCTGTCCAAACTACCCTTCTTGCACATATGTTCATCTATATATATATATAAATACGTTGCATCAAGCTCCTTCGAAGAAATCCTTCAGCCTGCGCTACGTCAAATATAAACTATCCTCATCCCACAGATGCGCCGGCTTCTCTTCTCCCCGAGGTCAATCAGTCATTAAACGCACCCCTCTTATTTCTAGTTGCTTACATCATTAAACAACTTCCTTCTTCATCGGTTTCCAATAGGTTTCCGTTCGGAGTTTCAATCTCTCCAGCAGAATATCTGGAGCAAAGAAAAAAACACAACGCGTTTAGTTTACCGGATTAGGTGTGACGAGCGGTTTTTGAAACAGGTTAACGCTGGTTTAGTCCAAAAGTCTGTTGGACACAAAAAAAATCTTCGAGAGTACTTCGAGTTATCTGCATTGCACGATTGTGCTCTTCTAATCGCCTACAAAGCACCACCGATGCAAATGCAATTGTGGTACACAACCGTCACAGTTGCCACCTTTTGAATGAATAACTCTGCCCGTATCTGTGAAACTGTTGTTTGTTAACCAGCCCCCGCTTCGATGATCGTTCTTGAGATCTTTCTCAGGTCGCGAAGACAAAATACAAGCAGAGAAGTTGTAATCATAATTAGCTGATGATTCACGCACTGCCCTAAGAGTAGACAGAACGACCTGCTCGAAAACGCATACTTGTATTCCAATCTCCAGAAACACAGGTAGTTGAGATCAACTCAAGACTTGAGACAACTTGATACGGTGGCTCTTTCCTTGTAGTGGTGGTGGTGGTGGTGGTGGTGGTGGGGGAATTGTTAGCATTCTGTTATCAACAGTCACCTGGACCTACTATTTGTTTACTAGGCAGGCATCAAACGGTAGTTACCAGTAGCCCTTTTTTTCAATTACTTAATTTAAGAAACCGGCTGGGGAGTAATTGCTCACCAACCCAATTTTCCTGAGGTGTGATATGGTATCACGTTTTCTCCAACCTGGAACTGTCGCGTGCGAAAAGAGTCTTTGCGAGAGAAGTGCCACGAACTCTCCGTGTTCATTTATCGGTAAGACTCGTCCCGTACTCTGGCTCAGCACACCTTCCTAGAAAAAGCTCTTGAACGTTGGCACGAAAACTCTGTTGTTTCACGTCTCTTTCAAGTGGATTGCCTCATTTATCGAGTGCTACCGATTCAGGCGCAATTGAATAGGGCCTCTCCAGAATTGACTATTCCGTACTTATCATTCGGAAAGGCAAAGGGGAAATGGCCCGTTGTCGGTAGCTTGGTTTTCTTTTTTCCCTTCTTGTAGTCGAGGGAGGAATGGAGGGAGTAGTTATGAAGAGGGTTGGAAATGGAAGGAGCGTTATCCATCAGAAGTCGTGTGCGCCGATTCTTCAAGAAAGGAGATGGAAAGCATTAGGAGAGTGATCAAGTATGTTGATAGCAGAATTATTACAAGCAGGGTGGGAATACGAGTTGAAAAAGAAATTTCATACCATAAAAAGGTTTCTGACTGTTTTAACTCCCCCTTTTGGTCTCATTTACTCGTTTAATACTCACGTTGCGAGACGTGAGTTGAACAGTTTGGGGCTTCGTACACATTCAGCTGAATTAACGCTATTAAAACGTGTTTTTGTTCACGTGATTTTTCAGAAATGAACAATTTATGGGCATGCGAATCAAGCTGTACAAAATAGGGAATAGTTGCTGATTCGAAAATCATTTTTAGGTTTTGATCACCATCTTTTTTCGGTTCTCGCGTTATCAAGTTTTCAAACAAAAAAATAAAAGTGGTATTAGGTGCAAGTCGGATCATTTGTGTTTAGCTGTCGAGAACTAGATCACCTTATCGAAAAGTGTTAATGATGTTCACTCAAATCCGATTCAGAATAGCAAATCTGTCAACATTTTTATTTATTTGAGTTACCTAGGTATTTTGGCATTAGATTTCATTCGTGTATTAACGTTGTTTCAATGTTAGCGACTTGCGATTGTATATCCATCAACTGGTCGTCCAAAGGAGCTGAAGAGCTCTCAAAACTTGTCCATTAGTTCCGCGCCATTACCTTCGCAACTGTTTCCCCTTGAATCGATTTGATGAAACCCGGTCACAAATGTTTCTTTGGTGTGCGTGCGAGAATGCCCGGGAAGTGGAGTTGTAGAGGGAGGCCGTTTTGATGGAAACTTTCGGACAATTCGGTGGGAAAACGCACTTGGTCTGCATTAACGTTTGATCGCTTCACTAATGTCGACTTTGTTAAATGAGAGCTATTAGCGAGCGGCGTTGCGAAAGGAGCAATTCAACCTGCAGCTTTCCCTCGATAATTGGAGCATCATTACCAGAACCCAATCGGAACAGCACAACCTCGTATGTAGTTAATTCAACGGTTTCAACACCTCACTCTGAAAAACGTCGCTTTTGCCTCAACCTGTCTTGAGCGCCAACGAAGGCGTTTGAACTTATTTGGAGAATTCGTTACTTCGGAGACGCTGTCAGGCTCCTCCGTTGTTTAGTAGTTTTGTGAACGCCCTTCAATTACAACCCTCTCCGGGTTAATCTTTTATGCTGGAGAATGACGATTTTAAAAAATGTTTTAGTATTTACTAATTTTATTTTGGTTGCCACTAACCAGTGTGACCATACGTATACTGAACAAAATCATTGTCCTACCCATTGGAAGGCTAATGAATTATAAATAATTCCACGTACAACAGTTTTTAATCAACAATATTAACTAGGATTGAACATGTAGATCGCTGAGTCTACTGGATGCTGAGTACCAGACGTGGACTGCAGAAGTGTGAGACAGAAGAGTCGCTTGAGACGAGGGGTTTGACTCCTCTTGCCAGCAAATACTTCGCAGTGCAGCAAACACTTCAGCTTCTGAATCCTTCCGCGAATTTTGTTGATATGGAGACCAAAGCTGAATACGAGTATAACAAATTTGTATAAGATGTCAACTCGTGAGCTATTTAATCTATAACTGGTTCGTAACAAAATATAAGGTGCGGCGTTAATGTTCACTGAGTTCGTTTAAACTTCACGGTGGGACAGAGCGGTAGCGCTTACAGTTCCGGAATTTATTGTGCTGCTCTCCCACTCACGCTTTGACCATTATTGAGCAAATAGTAGAGAGAAGATTCATAATGCTGTATACACGATTTTTCGAGAAGGATGCTTAGAAATAGTGATAACTTGTGAAATTACGAAAATTCTGGAGTAGCCCCATGTTGTTACAGACTCATCATATAGGTATGTGATTCAACTACCTATTACATTTTTTTGAAGATTCTAATAACATTTGAGCGGAGTTTATAAGGAAAAAACTGCGCTAAAATCGTTGTTCGTCGAAATGTTTTGGTAATTTATTGTGCCGCTCTCGTGATTTCCCACGAAAGAAAATGTTTTCGTATTGTCATGTCATTTGAAGCTGTCTACACAGGCAATTCAATCAAAATCGATATTACCCTTATTTTGGCGGGCCGTGGTAACCCCCGGTATAGGCATTAGGTTTGAGCTGATTTGGCTCAGCCGTTTTCTCTCAATCGCGTTCACACACGCAGACCATTTTTCCAAATAGTGTTTTTCGGACTCAGTTGGCATTAAAACGTAAAGATCTCGAGAGAACTCAAACATTTTTTTCGGCAGATTACATGACTTTCTTTTCTACTTGGTAGAAAGTCAAAATTTGTTTTCAACGACCAAGCGTGTTAATTAACGCTCTATGAAGAGGTCTCCAGTAGAGGACCAACCAGTTGTAGTCAATTTAGGAGATCAATTATGCAAGTCTGTACAAATAAGAACGCGTCCTTCGATTTGTTGGTCTCAGAACGTTAATATTTCAAATGTTCCTGTTGCGAGATAAATTAATTGCTATGTACCAATTGATGTACTGATGGCGTGTGCCGTCTGGGTGAACACACTTTGCCAGTACTACAATAGCCGATGACGAGCGTGCCGCATCCGTCGTATTCGAACTAGTAAGTACAACTTTCCACGTCTTAGTGTTCGGTACTTTTTAGTCACTTTAGTCACCGATCTTATAAATTTCTAATGGAAATGAACGAATGTCGAAGGGAAATTTCGTTTTGTTGAATCGGCCATTTTATTTCGAACAGTTCGCTGCCGATTAAAATTTTTACGTGTAACTTGAACTCATTATAATGAATGGTTTCCTCGGGAGTGCTCGATATTCTGACGGTTTCTTGTTTCATCATTCAGAACGTGCGCTTCATTAATATTACGAGTTCTATAGCGAACATTAGTTCTTGAAAAGTATAATTGATTCTTGCACACCTTCGTTAAGATATGCGGGTACGCCTTCTATTCGTTGTGAATGACGTCTCGTGACGCCAGCAAAATTAATATTTAAACAGCTCTGCTTCTCGATCAACGCCCCAGTCGTCACCAGATGCCCGATGGCGCAATCGCATCAATTCAAAACTAAATAAAAATTATTTTCGCTGAGCAGATCAACTGGAGAAAGGCGGGAGTTTCCCCCTTTTCCGTAGTTCAGGACCTGGAGGATGATGGATTTCGGTTGCGGGGGTCGAGGCCGCTGTGCAGGTAGACTCTAATGCTTAGTAGGTGTCACCCGACGGAGCCCTCTCAAACAAACAGAGCTTTCCAAATAACGGGACTCGTCGATCTTCCGCTGGCTAAAAGTCGATGCAGGTAAAAATGGAATAAGTTGTATATAACTAGACGGTATGAAGGGTGGTAGCCCAGGGTTGAGCGCTTTGGGGACACAACTTCAGCTTATAAAATATCGAACAGACGATACCTTTAGTAGAACCGTCATTGAACGGTGTGAAGTGTTTCGCTGTTTGTTCCAGGAACATTTTGTAAACGAGAATATGTGCGGCTTATAGAATTTTCCTCCTTCTTTGTGCTTCTTGGAGTGACCAATGACGGTACCGAAGGGAAAAGGAAATCAACAGCGTTGTACTGCATGACACCGCCTTTGCTTTTCCTAGAATGAAGAGCTTGCTGTATTCTCATAATTAAGGCATTATCGGTTGGATCTAACTGTCCTGTGTATTGCTCAGCTCACAATGCAAGTACGAGTATTTTGACCGGTAGACGAAGTTGAAGCAGGAGGATGTTAAGATAAATGGCCGACAATATTACGGGAAGGTTAGAACTGGAGACACTGAACAAGTCTTGTCTGCCAACGAAGCGAGCGCGTGAAGCACTGGTGGAGCGATGGAAACACAGTTTAGTTTATTCACAACCCACAGTTCGCGTTTTCAACTCATAGTTCATCACAGTTTGTTCGCGATGGAGGTAAATGAATTCATACATCAGAACCCACTCTGCGCGTTCCTCCCTCCAGTAAAAGCAATTTTGATCTGGAAATGTTGACATAAAATTACGTTTTTTGTCTTTTCGTTTGATATTCAAACGATACTCCCGGGGGCCGCATAGATTTAGGTGAATAAGATCAACGCTGATCATAACCGCTTCAATTGTCAGAATTGCATTAATAACTGTGTTTTGGGCGTATCAAACGTTCAGTTGTTGCAGTCAATTTATCTGTTGGGCGGCCTCTGATATTGCGTTGTGGGCGACCTCTTTCGATGTACTGACTTCCTCTGTGTGCCGAAAGTCAGTACTTTTCACCACCATAATCCTACTGACGAACTTGACGCGATCAATTTCGTTTTGACTTCCGGGGAACGAACAATTTTCGTCCATTGATTGTCAAAGGGTAGAAAGTTGCGCATTCGCTCTTCGCAAAACAAAAATTTGATGGCGACCTAAGGCACTAGCGAATAATTTGAATCGCGCAGCATGGCCTATTTACCGCGGCTAGTATTTTTCCAGGGGGGATGGAAGAGATTCCCGATTGTGAAAAAGTCGGTCTTGGAAGAAAATAAAAAATCCTAATTAACCCGAGAAAACAGTCTTATTTTAGAATAGAAATGGTTTTAAGAGAATAATTAAAACAAACAAGCCGGAGGGTCTCGGGGGACCATACATCAGAACGATAGGAATGCGAGGAAAATAGGTTGGTATCAAACCCTGACAACGAGGAGGCAATTAACAATTTCGGCGCCAAATGTGTATTACTGCGTCTAGCTTTCCTCGCTTTCAGACTTGTTTTCCAATTAGGCCGAAGTTTAGAAACTTTCATTCAAGCCAATAAATCGATATTGTGTGGTTCGACCTTGCAGACGATCATTGCTGCTCCAGACTGAAATTGAGGAATGGAATAAACTTTCAGATCGAATGACTCCTTGAACTGAAGTCAGAATTCCAATACTAATTGACTAACGCACGAAATGTGCAAAGAATTCGAATTAATTGAGTAATCGAATTTCCCTTTTCAACTGGAAACTATGTGGAACCTGAAGTGTCTCTCGCCTTCTTCTATTAATTAGTTGGTGTTTGTGTTAAAACTAAACGTTTTGTTGTTCGCATCAGAAATTTGAGACGATGGTACAATTATTATTGTGGCATGTCTGAACCTTTAGTGATTAGCACCCTAAAGGCCTTTTGTCCCAATCCTAGGTATGATATTCTGCCGCCCGAAGCTTCCCAAAAAACCCAAGGAATCTCCCGCAAGGACCTGTCTTGTTGTCTATCTGCGCGGTGGTTGTACCGATGAACAGAAATCGCCTCTCATCAAGTCCTCGGCACTGAACATCGGGCATTGTACTCACAGGAGTATTATTAATTCCCATTAAATACACATCATTTTGCATTCGCTCATGATGATCCCTTCTGCCGGCTTGCTAGTCGTCAAAACGTTATTCGTTAGCTCTGAATGAAAATTTCAAGGGTACCTATCCTCAGTTGCATTCCAAAAAGTCTGTCGATTATTCTCGCATACTCTCTCATTGTCCTCCTGAAGATCGACTAAGGAGCTCCGCAATGTGGTACCGGCTGGATAGATGTGGTTGACAGCGGAGTCTCAGTGCCTGAGAATCCAGTAGATAGGTTAATTTATTGGGGTCGTCTAATGAATCAGGTTCCTTCCGTCCAATTTTGACATCGTGTATGTCTAGCATTTATGACGTAGATCGTGTTGGGTGGGTTTCATTCCCATCGAACTACACTCCAGAGATTTTACCTAATGTTTAAGGGGTTTTCAGGTCTATGTTGTAAAATATTTCTACTTCTGGTTTACCCGGAGTACGTCTCACAAATCCCACTCATCCTCCTTACCTGCGTGCTTCCGCTCAGAAAGGAAGCTGCTGGTCGTCGGCTCTTCGTTGGCATTCTGAAAATATGGCTCTTTCGATGGAGTATTAGCCACCAGATCAAGTCAAGCAACTAATGATTGTAGTGAAATATCTGTCAGGGACCTACGTACAGACTGTTGAACTCACATTCGCTTGTCCCTATACACGGTGATAAGAGGATATTGGGAGATTAGTACATTATGTAGTGGATCTGTACACTGGCTAATGAGTGCATTACATATCAATACGGTTTCCATCCCCCTTTATTCTGAAAAAGAACAGAAAAATTCGGCAAACAACAAAAACGTTATGGTTCATGCAGTAGGAGAAGCAAATAACGTGTCTCACGGCAACTTTAATGTAGTGCTAACTCAGCCTCTACTTGTGCGCTCGCAGCAGCGTTAGATCCTGGTTGACAATGAAGTTGTGGCGAGGAAGCATCAAGATCTCACGGAACTGACACCTTGAACGATCCCGTTGTAATCGAATCGTGTGGATATGTTTACACGCTTTCCTAATTGTAGGGGGCTTGTTGAATTGATGTAAGGAGCCCCTTTACATCTCTTCCCTTCCGTCTGTGTATTATCTCGGTTCTGTGAGCGTTGAGCTGTTGTAAGAGCTCCGTTAAGAAGTGGACGCGAGATGTCGATGAAGAAAAGCCGTATCTCAGAGGGGGAACACGCTGCCGCGCGGTTGTAGAGCAAAAAGAAAAAAAAATAGAGGTGAGGATGGAGAAGGGAGTGAGAGGCACGCGTCGCTTCTTTACTCCCTGAAAATGATTACACACACTTAACCAGACCACCCTCCTCAGTTGAAGTATCTCCCGAAACTCCCTCGCACTGTTTCTGTCTTACCTAATAGTTTTACTTGGGTCCTCGTCCACGTGTCCTTGTAAACCGCTTATTTTGGCTTTTCCAACGCTGAACTGCGAACGAACGACGGCCATCGAATGCAGTGAAGTCCATATCACGGAAACATGAGCGCTTTTGCTCAACCACATTCCAGAGTATCACGCTGAGGGACCAACTTCCACCGCATGCCGAACAGTTTGCAAAGTGAAATAAGAGCCGTCCCCGACGCAGGTGAACTAATCTTGTAGAAATGATTACCGTCTACTGATCAATATCTAACTTTCCTTCAATAAACCTCTCAGCGAAGAACTGACACGGTGAACGTTGATGAAGACCTATGAAGGGAGATTTCATCTAACCGATTTGAAAACGGTTTTTACGATATACTTCAAACTCACTCTTCAGCGTCGATACTTGTCAGTTGTTTCCTATAAACCTTCCTCTGGCAGTGCTGAACGTAAAATACAACCAGTACGTGCCAAAAACATGTGTCGAATCTTTCACGGATAATGTGGAACTGAACTTTTGAACAACCGAACGAAGCTTCACTAACTCTTCGTTTAGGAAAAATAAAAACGTAAGACATTAAAACTTGCGATTTTCCGAACAATAACCCCAAAACAGCGTTGTTCCCCAAACGTGTTAGCGTGGTGTGTGTGAAGATACATCCTCTGCATGTGTAGTGTATCATCAGCTTTCCAAAGAAGAGGGAGTTAGTGGAGGAAATCCGTGTGAAGTTCCCTGCGCGGCTGAATACGAAGTTGTGCCGTTCAATTCTCTGCAAATGTTTGAATTTATGAAGTACTCGCGTCACCACTGAAACGTTTGAGCTGAAAGCCATCTGTAAATGATATAGTAACCGACAAGCAAGCAGAGGTTCAGAGGATGTCGTGGAATTGACGAAGGTACAGCAAGTTATCATGAAGGATCTAAAACCTATTGTTCTCGGCGACACAGTGCGTAATAAAGGCCGTCTGCTGACAGATAGCATGTCAAACATCCGAGGAGATGTTTGCGAGTTCAAGACGGTGGTTCGACATTTCATGGGATCGTTTGACGTTAAGAGGCCCATACGTATTTTCGGTACCACTGCAGGGGCCTCATGTGTTCACACGGCCTCTTCAGTCGAATCAGCAACTCGTGACAGTTGAAAAATTATGAACGGTTTTTAAATTTTTTTTTAGAGGAACGTTGTTACTCTGAAAACATGAAGCCTAAAACGGTGTCAATTCTACAGACCGGTCCGACAAGTCGTTTACCACTCAACTTACCTTGAACAGACCGAAAACTTAAAATTATCCTCTTGGTCCGTTTCGAGTGGTCATCGTTATGTTTGGCGAACCGCGGCTCTGATAGATCGCTAAATAAAGTGGAGTAGTCGGGAAGATGTTCCAACAATAATATTACGAACATATGGGAGACGTCACGTTGAGCCCTTTAGATTTCCTGTTGGCATCGTTCCTCGGCATTAATCATTTTAGCGTGAATCCTCCGCGGGATGAATGAAATACACGAAACGATGTGCAGAATATCAGATGTCAGGCCCCCGGGAGGATGTCACCAATTCAATTAGTTTCTTCTGCACGATACGATTCACTTATTAAACGTAAATAAGACGAAAGGCGTCCAGAGAAGGTTCAAAGGGATAAAACGTTGACATTTCTGACTGATACAAATTTAGAGTCGTGGGGCTTTAATTAAGGAAAAACGCTTCAGAGCGAGTTCATTCCACAACTCATCTGATTTAAGCTTGAGATGAATGAGTAAGAAGTAACAACTAACTCGACAGTTTAATTTCAAATTCCAATAACATAAAATAAGTCTTGTTTCGAATAACTAAAAGCGCCATACCGACCTTGAATACTAAAATTCGGGACACCTCTTTGATGTGTTCACTGAGAGTATTCCATAAGTTTGATCGAAATCGTTAGCCATTAATATTCGAAAAATCTCCTTTTCTGAGTTAACATGGCTTATATCTCCGTTCAACGTATACATACAGAAACGTATTATGAAGAACGAAACGTGGGTATGGGTGACTAAAAGACACTCTGTAAGATTGCTCACATCTGGTGAAGCAATTACCTTGGAATGTTCGAATAAACGTTATTTTCGACACATTTTGATTTTTATCTCTGTTCAATGGACTGTCAGAGGAACATTTATCGAGAACAATATGTAGGTATTAACTATTCAAACACATCCTGAGAGTTGGGTGAAAATCGTTGAAGCCGTTTTGGCAAAAAGCGAAAAAAACCTTTTTTGCTTCATAGGCCTATATCTCCGCTCACCGTATTTTCATGGAGAAGAAAAGTTAGGTTCTGATTAGTAGAAGCTAATTTGAAAGTTTAATTAAAATCGTTAGAGCCGTTTTTGAGAAAAATGCGAAAACCCCTAGTTTTTGGTACATTTCCGTCCCTCCCCCCTGCCCCATCGGCCGAAATCGTCCATAATCTTATTTTGGTGTCTACAAAAAATAGCGAATAAAACAAAAAAAGAACCAGCTCAATCAGTTCAGCCTCAAAACGTAAAGATCTGAAGAAACCCAAATTTTTAATTTTTTTTTGACACGATTACTTTACTTTCCTTTCCTTTTGGGTAGCGGACAGGGAAAAGCCCATATTTCGTATATCATTTTGTTCTAAATTCGTAGAAACAAATGTTGAACTGCAGGACCTTGAGAATAGGACTGTAGCATATCATCAGTAGTTTTTAATCATGCACGATTAAATGAGCGTCGCCGTGCAACTTCAGTTCATGTCGGCCTTTTTGCATTTCAACATTTTGTGAGGTATCTCAAGATACTTTCTTGTTGAGAAATATTCTTACCTGGACTTGCACTGTGAAGAACGCTTCCGTTAGTAGGATGAGGTAATGAAAACTTGAGCTGCTGTTAACGCTAACGAATGACCACCAAAGGGGAAGCGCATTTGTCGTTACTCTCGTCTCGAGGAAATACATAAATGTCGTTACCGAAGAACGCTTGATAACTCATTTGGAGACCTAGCGAACCTAGTATGTACTTTGTTAAATCACATAAACTACACCTGTAACAATGAGAGTGCTTGGCCTCGAACGTCACAGAAAGTGTATATGAACCAAACGCTAGTGTGAAAAGCCAAGACGTGGGAATGTTGTTCGCGATTATCGTGTTAGATGATACGAAAAGTAAAGCCGAGCTTAGTCACCTGCTGGGACGGTGCTTCAGAGAACTACAGCAGTTATATCACGAGAAATCAATCTTATTGAATCCCTGTTATGAGGATTCTAACGAATGTCCTCGTCTTCCTCGAAAAAATATTGATATCCAGGGAATCGTCTCAGTTGACTTCGACCCTCTTTTCCGAAGGTCTTTCTCTACCACATGCTGAACTCCTCTCACCTCCTTCAGGCGGAGATTATTTTTAAAACGGAATCCCTCAGTTGAATCGTCGGAGGGGATGCGAAGTCTGGGGTGAAGACGATAATGTCCAAGGTCAGGGTTTTTGTGGCACCCCCAGCACTACGTGCTCTCATTCCTTCCAATCTTCGGTTCGAGATTTCCGTTTATATCGAATTCCTGGACGTGCGTTAGCCACGTTTCTACTTCTTGTGTTCGACCCGTTTCTCGATTGTCATATTTCAGCGTTATGCGAGACGATGCGCAACCAGTTACTTGTCACGCTGACGTCCCCTGCTTTTGTACTCTTCGGACATATTTTTAAACAAAGAAAATAAGTAAAATATTGAAAGGAAACAAAGAAAGAAGGTCAATGGTGGAGCTTTCGGAACCCATGAATGCTATAAAACTTCTACTGATGCTCTGTAAGCAGAACCACTCAATACCCGAATATTTAAAACACACTACGTATTTCGTGGGTAACGCCACAAAGCGAATTTTGTTTTAATTAGTTCAACAGTAGTCAACAGTTAAGAGTTTTCAAATCCTTTTTCGATGTGATTGACGTTAAGTGACTCTAATTGTTGAGCGTGAAGTTTGAGTTAATTTGTCTGTGCAGCGTTATACTGTTATATGTGCCCCCCACATCAACACACATGCGCTCCATTCGCCTTAATGTTGCGTTCGCGTGTAGCGGGCATTAAAAGGTGAAGACTTGACGAAAAGTCGAAGTCTGGATATTCAGTAGGTTGCACCTTTCCTGCTGATTTAGGGCCAAAGCAATTAAAATCCTCCAATCTGACAGCATGGTTGTGTGATACTTGCGACTCACGGAGCCTATTACGCTCAGTGGTGGAGCCTCCATGGTGGCGTGGCCTCTGCTGGACTGCAGCGCAGTACGTCCAGGTTCGATACAGGACTCGCGAGGGAAGTTTTTCGGATCGAATATGGACCTAGGAGGCTGGGTAATTATAAACTCGTGATAGGTGATGGACTGAGTCATTGATGAGTGAAGTGAATAAGTAAACATGATCTCGTATCTTCATAAACGTGATGTTTAACCAAACTGAAATTCTCCCGCACTTCTCACTGAAATGGCTCACACTTTTGATTCTACTGGCTAGTGCCTACATTTAGTTTCGCACTCATTTTTCGAGCGCTCAACACGAGGAAAATCACTGAATTCGTCCATGAACGGGGCAGGATGTGTGACCTTGCGCCTTATGTTGTTCGCCTGTTAAATTTAGTTTCCAGAGAACCACATGTAGAGGATATTCGTGGTTGAAATTAGATTCACCTTTAAGTTTGGATTACACTGTAAAACTCGTGTTTGCAGCAACCTTAAATACCTTTTTCCAAAGCTCATTCATTCAACATATTGCGTTGACTAGTAAAAGAAGTGGCTTTAAACATTTAATTCAAAAAATTAACGAATAACGTCGCATAGGTAGCGTGTCGAGGCTTCCAGATGTATTCACAATAGCAATATAACAAGTAAGGAGGTAAGTAGGCTCCCCTAGAAGCTAATGTCACGAAGGAATAAAAAAATATAATACAGATCATTATTCCGCGTTATGTGTGTAAAAAATACAAACAATAATAGATGGGGAGATCCTCTTTTTGACAAGTTTTTTTTTAAACGCCTAGACATCATTATTAGTGCGGCTGATTATTAGTGGTAGGTCATGGTATAAATAAGGAACGGATAGGATTAATTTACAACATGAGAGTGCAAGCTAGCTTGCAGTAGTGGGATCGCAACACGCTCAGAATCAATCTACGACGAACTCGTCGCAATGCTCATGATAAAATAATGACGAGGAGTTAAATTGACCTAAACTGTGCCAATACCGAATAAATCATCGCTCTGGGGGTCTGACTTCTGTTTCAGATGTAGCGGGTGTTGTGTGGAGATTTGACGGGGTCGATGCCCGTCAAGTTGTTCAATTTGCTCGGCCCAGCGGTGAGCTCATGTCTTTGGCTGAGGGTGATTCCATATTCGCATAACTTACTATTGGTCGACTTCCATCCCGGAAGCCGGTGTTCGAAACGGCTCTGGATCAGTTCACCGGGACTCCTCAACGAGGAAGAGCTTGTGCAGTCTCATGTGAAGTTGCATCATTCAAAATGCGATACCGAATGTGCATGTCACCGACGACGAACTAATGACAAATCCGGTCTCGGCTCCTAAGCTAAGAATTCTCAATATAACTTGAATCGTCTTCTGTTCGAAGATCCATTAGGTTTTATTATCCGGTTTTCAGTTTCAGCAGTATCATGAATCTTTGAGTCGCCTGGCGCGCAGAATGATCGAACGAACCTTCTTTGATTTGTTCACGGTGGAGTATCCCACTGTTGGTTTTCCTTCTATAGTAAAAACCACCGAATTGTCTTTAAACTTTGGACTGCACGTTTCATGAATGTTCGTTAAAAGAGAGCAGTTATGTGGAAGTGGTGTGGCGAGGTACATTGGCCCTAGGATGCCACTTATGATCACCCAAAATACTAGGAGAAAATACGAAAATCTATTTCTGGATCCCTTTTAACGAATTATTGCAGAATCTGATGTCATGCCCCGCATTCCTGTCCATTTCCTCCGTTCATTCAAGGTTCCCGATTCCCCCCACCACCCAATCAATTTATATAACTTTTTCGATCAGTTCGTCTCATTGTTACAATTTCGTTGCTTCTCCCGAGCTCCGTTTTCAATTCACCTCAATGAAAATACCACGTATGATTGTCAATATGCTCGTTTCTATCTCATTGGTGCGCATCACGTCGATCAGTATTGCTTGTTGTTGCTCTTTATTCGACTACTTCCTCTGTTCCACTCGACAGCTGCACCCTGCCTTTTTGAATATGAACCGATTCAGATTTAGTTGGGGAGTTCCAAAATTCCACGTTCAGGCCAGTACTTCTTGAACTGACGAGTTTTTCCCACTTTCATTCGCTAAGGGAAACCGCTCTCTTTCGGAAGTTGTCCCAAAAAATTACCCCTTGAGGCGTTCACGGAATCTGAGTCAGCGAAGGTTCTCCACGGATCAGGTAACGATCGTTTCAGCATAAATACGAATCCAAAATAGGTCAGCAGATTCCTGAAGATCTGTCAACATCGGCCACAAAGACATTCTAACGGGATGTTCTAAAAACCAACACGGCGGTGTGTCCTTCACCCCCCCCCCCCCCCCCCCTACGATCAGGACATACAAACACAAATCTGTACGTGACTCTTCATGACCAGATCATTTCACCGCTTTCTCCCAAGGGTCTGATAATCTATCGCAACTGACCTGTTTCCGGCATCAGCTTGAAAAAATGGACAGATTCAATTTGCTAATATCTTGAGACAATATTTCGCGGTGGTTTGCGAAGTGCCGTTCGAAGGAGGTTGGTTCAACACACAAATAATAATTTCCTCGGCTCCGCGCTCTTTGTCGGTGATCCTCAAGTTCGGCTTAGTTGTCTCTTCAGGAGTGTAATAAACCCATCGTCACGGAGAACACGTGGTGGGGCAGTAACGTGTTCGCCTATTTAGTCAAACCCACTGGTTTCGCGTGATGTGACTGTTCTTAGAATTTCACAAAGGGTCATCAAAAAACTTGGTTCACTTTGCACTTTCCTTAGCACCACGAAGTAATGTAGCTTATCCATGACGAGAGTAGCACATTTAATTATCAAACTTAAGTCTGTTTTTAGTTTTATTTCTGTCACTCAGATAAGTACAGTTGACACGCTGCCTTTTCTCTAACCAAACAGCCGATGACGGTGATGATCATTGTGTGTTATGAGTTGGCTGCTGTGTGGCCGGGTTTGGGCCATGCTCCAATCCCGTCCAATCCAATACGACTCATCCCCGAAGAAGTCATAGCGGCTTCTGTCGAGCTATCTCTTCGTTACCTTCTACACACTGAAACGTCAGTGTTCATAAATCATAGAAATAAGAGTGTTGCGCTTGGTTCTGGTTGGAGAGGAATGGGTTTGTTGATGCGAGGGGATGAAAAAGAGCTGTGCAGCGGTCGAAATCATTATCGAAGGGGTTTCTATTGAGTCGCCTTTCCCCCTTGTGTTCTCTTCTTCAGTCCGTGTCCAATCCGCTTTCTATTCGTTCAGCCCGAGCAATTAGTTTAGTCAACTGGCAGCCGTTTTATCGCCTGATTGATCGTTAGCCATTTTATCTCAATCATGTTGATAAGCGGAGAATTTGTGTTTTTCGTGCTTATCATTGAAGACGTCCGATCGAAAACATCTGTCGGAACATCAACTATCTGGTCATGAATGTACTTCTGCGTTTCACGTGCCTCCACCCAGCGGGTTGATAAGTAGGCAAGTTGAATATTAACGTTCTAAACCTGAACTCTTAAGAATACTTTGGATTCTCCCCCACATGCCCTTCCCTGACTGGATTCATTTCGATTGCCTGGGCTTATCCGCATCCTGCCACGTCCTCTCTCACTCCCTTTCGAAGGTAACATTTTAGATCACTGTACGAGCTTTGATTTCCCGTTCCACGTGAGACTCCCGGTGCTAGCATTTTTCGTCCACAACGTCAGTTATGGGTTGGCTGCGATCTGTGACCTCAATGGCGAGCATGTAGTAGTAGTAGCATTCCAGGAGAGCACAAAATGCCCTAGTGCGATTGAAGTTGGATGATCATGTTACGCCTTACTATCGAAGAGTAGGTGGGGAAAAAATGAAGTACACCGTCGCTCTGCTTCTTACTAAGAGCATTTTGAAATTGTAAAACCTCCCTATATTGCCAGAAGCTTCGCATTTCTACACACAATCCATCAACATGAGAAAAGGTATGGCCAGATACAAATACTGTGCCATCGAACCGCGATCTTATTCATAGTAATACCAATTTTCAATGAGAACCCGCATCCCATTGACACCTCCGTGAGCATTGCCTCGTTCAAAAACTCATACAAAAACGCGCTCTCTCTCTCTCTCTCTCTCTCTCTCTCTCTCTCTCTCTCTCTCTCTCTCTCTCTCTCTCTCTCTCATTTCAACCGGGGACGGGTTATAAGCTACCCTACCCTAACATACCGATCATGTATCGTTGAAGATATCCCAGATTCAATAGCAGCTTTGAATAGAGGCCTCGAGGAGCTCAGCAGGCGGTCGCAGTCCCATGGCATGCGAGTGAATAACGCTAAAACCAAGGTGATGGTACAGGGATATTCGAAGGAATTGGTAAAGGTTGACAAGCGTTCAATGCCGAAGCTGGTGCTGGGGGGAGTGGACCTTGGAGGTTGTAGCTGTGGCGAAAAACCTGGGAGCGCCAGTGCAGAGTTTGCTTGCCTGGGATGCTCACATTACGCATGTATGCAACTCTGTTTTCAGGTCCATCTGCCAACTCAGACGTATGGCTGGTGACTTCCTCGTGCAGGTGCGCCAAAGGCTTGTGCAGGCTCTCATTTTCCCGGCGCTGCGTTTCGTGATGAGACTTCGCTGGGATGAGCACGTAACGCCAGCCTATAAGAAGTTGGGATGGCTGAAGATTGCCGAGAGAAAGAAGTTGGCCAAGATTTTGAAGTTCCGTTAACTAGAGTATTTGTTGAGGCAATTTGTGTACATGTCAGCGGTGCAGCATAGAAGCACGCGCAATACAGGAAGAGTGTTGAAGGTGCCTGCCCATCGCACAATATCATTCGTCTGGCTGGCAATCAAGGTCCATAATGAAAATGTGAACCTGTTTGATTTTTCTCTGAAGACCCAACAGTTTAGAAATATTTTCAGTGACAAGTAATTGGCGGGATATGATTAGTGAATGGTCGTTTTTGTGTAATTATTCTGTATAGATATCTCTTATTCAAAACACCAGGCTGTGATGGGGGATGTAATTTTGTAGCACAAGAGGATGTTGTATATTGATTCCAGGGGGAATGGTAGAGAGGGCCTTATGGCCCTAACTTTCCCAGGTGGATAAATAAACATAATCAATCAATCGCTATCTCTCTAGCTCTCTCTTTTTCCCTCCTTACTTATCTACATATCTATCCGGATCTCTACGCAACCTGACATCATGTCTGATGACAAAAACCCCAGAGGTTGTTCCGTTCACTCTCAGTTTTGATAGCTGTGTTTTAAGACCCTTGCCGTGGTTGTACCAAATTTTCCTGGGATGGTTAGAGAATTAATATCCCACGTGCAGAGGGGCTTCGCCATGAAAAGTGTTTTCCTCACTGGATTAGCTACAGAATAATTAATAGTTGATCGATGGTGGACTCATTTCAGCGTTTCGTTGTTCCTACCCAGGATGGAATTGGTAGTGACCGTGTTTTCCGACGTAGCTCTGAGTGGGTTCGTAAAAATAAGGGGGAAAGAGCGAATAAAAAGGGCGAAGAGGAATAGGAAGGAAGAAGCGGTTGTGAGGTTTGGCAAAGGGGTTTCGGGGGTGGAATAGGATGTGTGAGGGAACGGAAGGCCTGGGTCATTAGTCAGTAGACAGGTTTCCCCGCTGATGAGCCTCAGCGCAGAAGGCTCCACCTTCCACCAATCCATAGCCCATCCTCATCGGCTCTTCTCCCTAGTCTCCTCTCTCCACCACCACCTCAGACCCCTTGAACCCCTCTTTCCCAATGAAAAACTAACATTGGAATTCCCGCGAAGGGACGCCCTTCTCCAATGAATTCCACAAACATCATTAATTCTTGTCGGCGCCGATCTGCGCTGCCGATTCCGCGCACCCAAATTAATGTTATGCCGTCTGTCACACAAAATGGGACTGCTACACCTCCGCCCGAACTCTCATCTGTTAACCCCCTCCAGTTCCTCGTCTTATGCTCGTATATCCACGCTGTAGGATATTACTGATGAAGCTGCGTGCTTCCAGGACGATTTATTTCGAAATTGCAGTCAATTACTCTCCACATCCGATTTTCAGGAACGCTTCTTTCTTCGTTTCTCTTATTTGTACCACTCAAAACAGTAGGTAAAGATGACACGTAGTGGCGTTATGTAGTTGTTATTTCCAATTCTAACGAGCGACGTCCACTTCGGACATTAGAAGAATGTGGGCTGGAAAAGTTAGGAAAAAAATGGCGGAGGAGCAGATGGCTTTCGATCCGCTCTGCTGGTGTACGACGGCATTTAAGATATAGGATCCAGAGAATTCAGTATTGCTTGTGGTCAAAGTTAGGAAAAGTTGTTGCAAGCTATTTTTCTCCACCTCCCTGTTGAAATGTCGACGTGTTGCCGTCAGCCTCGTTGGGAAGGATAAATAAAAATCTGATCTACCGCCCCTTACCCAACCGCAAATTGATTGCATCGTGGAATCTTTCAAAGGATCTATTAGTGTTTATTGGCAAAGTCATTTCTGGAGGGATGCTCAAGGATTGGTACTGCTTTGCTCTAAAATTGAGGACATTGGGTACGGTCGACGACTCTGTTCACGCCGACTTCAGGTCGATATAGATATAGGTAGATCCTAGTCGCAACGGCTTGAAGTGGCATCAGTTGAGCACTTCAAGGGTCAAGCCAGTGGTGTCGAAAGAGTTTGTCTCCCTGCGTAGCCCATTTCATCTTACGAAGGGTGAGTTGATGTCAGAATTGATCGGTTGTTCAATGTCTGTTCTTGTTTTCCTGCATTCAACTGATTTATATTTGAAGTCCGAACTTCTCAAGAAGTAATTTTCTTAAACTGGGCTGATTCACTAACACTTTCACTCATTGCTTGGTTGAATAGCATGTAACGTCGTGTTAAGAGGTTTTGTGTTTTTATGGTTAAATTATTGTGAGTTTCCAATTCAATTCACTTATTGTGAAATTACAATTTCCCAGCACGACATACAGCAGGGGGTCCGAGTACTGAAATCGAAATGTATCTCCAATAATGTTGTTCGAGACCGACAGCAATGTTTACTCTTTCACTTTTTGTTGTATTAATTTAAGTTGACTTTTGTCACCGTCCGCGTCTCACAGCCGGTCATCGTCACCATTGGCTCAAGTTGATTCGCACTTTGTTCTGTACGAAAGGTGAACATCAAGACCGAAAGAACAAGGATTCCCCTCCCCCTCCAAGAAAGCAGGTGCCGAAATGCTGCGCAGACACCACCATTACCTCGTTTGCGATCAAACTGACAACTCCCGTCTATTTTTTACCCGCGTCGCCGAACGTTTTCGCCGACTCCATTTCATTTTCTCAAAATCGCCTTTGGATCTTCGGATTCGGTATGGATATGTTTATCCCTAGACTACCTGGAACGACCCCGGACTCCAACGAAAGCCCAGACCAAGGCGCGTCAACGCTGTTCTCGTCATCATCTCAGCTTCCACGAAAAGAAGCTCTCCACTCAAATTCCTTTTCAAGCTAAGTCTTTATTTTTAAGGGCCCTTTAGGTAGGATATCTTTATTTTAACCTCATTTATACAATTTCAATAAATCTTTCCTCTGTTACACTTGAAGTTCAGATCTCGAATTTTGTCTCATTTCACTCTGCTCCTGGTAAATGAGAGACATTCTTCCCCAGTGGTAACAGACAAATGTCGCGTGTGCTGCTCGTTCACAAGCTGCCTCTACTCTAAAGTGAAGTGGAGGGAAAAACCAAAAACCCAACTTCTCTCCTTCCTACGTAAATTCTACGATGTTCTGATCAATTATGCAGGTGTTACATGCATGAACCTTGTGAAATTAGAATCGTTATACCCGTATTTGAACCAATTCATAAAAGGCGTAGAAACGTCCGAAGAATTTCAGTTGCCATGGGATTTTGACTTTTACCTCTGTTTCTTTTGCTTTTGTCTTTGACCTGCGGGTTGTCAGAGTAGCGTTCATGAAGAGCAACGTACAGATACCCGAAAACGCCTTGTGAGCTCCTTTCGAGTCTTCAATGCAGTTTTCACAAAACGTTGAAACTCCACCTTTTTTATTGGCATGAATTAGTAAGATACGAGTTGTGCTAATTTGATTCAAAGTAGTTGGAGAGGTTTCGGAGAAACCTGTCAATGGCCGTACACTCTGGATGAGAATCCCGTAACCATATCAATAAAATATAAGAACAAGCTTAATCGCTTCAGAAGCGTAAAATTCAACTTCTTTCACTACGTAACTTATCTTTTGAGTTGAGGAGTTTTTACCTTAATTATCTTTTTGCTATGTCCTCTGGTATTTTCACGTTAAACTTTATGAGCGCTTTTATTGTACACGGTAGGGGATGTTGAGCGATTGGTAGCTTTAACTACCGCATTATAAATAAATTGCCTTTGTGTCAGCGCAGAGTGATTGGAATCGTCTGTCCAGCAATTTCTTCTCATTTTTTAAAATTCTAGTCAAGTGTAAGTTAAGTTCCCAAGGAGTAAGTAAATGGTGCTTTCAAGGATTGTTTCTGAAGCTCAAGAAAATAAGCGCTTCCTGTTCTGATATTTTTCGTATCTTCATCAATACCTTTGACTTTTTGACAAGCCGTCTTCAGAATAATCAGTTCAGCACTGCGAAGAATTGCGATGAGTGGCCGTTATGACTATTGCGAGTCCTCCCATTTTCCATTTTATTTACATTTCAGGTTACCTCGCCCACAGCCCGTGGTTCGTTTCGAAATAATTAAGCGGATTTACATTCACTCGCCGCACACGCACACACAAATTGTCGATGTCGTATGAAATCATTGGAGGAAGGAGCTCAGGGCGAATGCCACGATATGTGTTGGAAGAAAGGAGCGATACGCCCAATACAAAGTGAGTGGGATTGAATTCGAAAATTCGCAAGATTTTTTCAATTTGGGTATGAAATTTTCCACGGGCAATTCATTTCTGCGGGCTCAACCAACCAATGCACTACTTTGTGCCCTGTAAAACCAACTACATGTTCGGTACGGTTGACTACGTCCAACGTGTTACAAACGACCGAAGGACTTATTACTTTTTTTCTCCTTGGGGTCTGAGACGCGACTCCACGGTTTAAAAATAAACGAATCGATTAAACAACAAAGGTTTAGTGAGAAATTGATAGAAATCTAATCGAAGGATCTTATCGTTGAAGTAGCGAGCCACAAAAGGATTTCGTTAATCCTCAGGAGCGGAGCGGAGGAATAACGTGAAATACAGGGGAGACAACCCCCTAACACGCGGGGTTGGTCCAATACTATGAATAGCTTCCTTAATTTAGATGTGGCTCTAGTCATTGCCTAACCTCCGACAATATAATACGCGACGTTCCTCTCGTTCCTTCTGACGAGTCCCAGGTGGTCTCGCCCTTCCCCTCTTCCATCGTTACTGAGTATTCATTTAGTGCTCGTGTGCGACGGCGTTGGAACACTTATCAATCATTAAAATGCCCAGGCGGAAAGGTAAACACGTTAGGATGGAACAACAACGTTCGCTATAATCGAAACATCGCTGTTTTACATTTTATTATCGATATCATTGGAAATCTGAGAAATAGTAAAATAGCGAACAGTTTCGTGGGCGAATATCTCAATACGGCTCTTGAGGAAAAAAGTGATGACATGCCCCGTAGGAATCAGTCAACGTATTGAATTGATCACGCTAACTCCACTTCTGTAACACCGATCCCGTTCTCATTTTTCTGCTCAACGTTATGTTTTTACTTCCTCAAGACTAAGGAACGGAAAAGAAAGGGAGTTACTAAAATATCTGCTGCGACGTATCGTACAACTTTCCTCAGTCTCCGGGTACTCTAGCGACTAATAATGTCTTGCTTCTGATTATTAGACGACTGTCATTGAATAATCAGTGCATAAGTGGTTCATGAGACTGTCAAGAGGGACGATTGCTGGCAAGTAACACGGGGAGGTATTAATGGGCTGTATTAAACATTTATCTTATAGGTAGTTTATTGGACTACCTTGAACTGATTTTTTAAACCGCTCAAACGCTATCATATCAGAAAACCCTTGGTACATCACAACTTCGACGAAATTTTTGATAATTTGTTCTGCTGCTACCGTCATTTTCCCTCTGATGAAAATATATTGTGACTGTCATAATTTTTGAACTGTTCGCTCAAAATATAAATTACAACTCGTGTGAGGCTATGTACTTCCTTTGCACTCAAAAGCACTTCTATGTATCCTTTGGATATACTATGACGTTCTAAACACAACTTACGTTGAATTTCAGCGTGTGCTCTGTCATCGGGTGAACAAATTATGTCAATGGTGAGGCGTAACTTGTCACAGAATTTATTGTGGGGTCCGAACGCACCACGTATTTTTAGTTATGTGTGTTTTCATTACGAGTCCAAGGGATTTTTCAATTCCCAAATTCAATTTGTATTCGACAAAATTAGAAGCTAGTTAAAATCGCGCGTGTAACTCATGGACAACAAATCATCTTACGTTCTTCACCCTCCGTCCTGATTTAATCGTTTGTAGTTTACGTTTGTAATTAACGAATTTCACTTGAAATAAATGTGGAGAAACGTTATTTAGACTTGTTAGAGAACGCGAGTATAATTAAAATCGTAGTGGCCTTGTTATGGAGAAATTTCGAGAGAATGTTTTTGTAAACGATTGAATAAACTAATGCATATTGTAGTATAATTTCGTTCATCTATGAAAAATATACGTGGAAGACAAAAACGTAAGTTCTACCAATTAAAAAAACTTCCGTTCTATCGATTCAAATAATTTTGGTCGTGTTCGTGGGAAGTAAACAAGCACCCAGAACCTTCTGCGTCTGGTGGCATCCGTGATAAATTATTCACAGTACCGTCTTTTCGTTGTGGAGTACCGCGATTAGTGTCGTCTATGGGATGGAACCTACAAGTTCGGACGTTTTTTCGGTTTTAGCATCATATACGCAGTGTTTGGAGGTTTTACTCGGGCACTACTTTTGTTTGTACTAAACTGGCTCAGCGAAAGTGTGAATAGTAACGAGGGATCTGGGCATTCGTTATTGATAATTTAGGTTGGTTTTGGTGTCTTTCTCATAACGTATTTTCCACTACCGGTGGTATTCGTAGTGTTGAGTCTATGAAATCAGAGAGGACTCTTCTGAACCAGCTCAAATATACGCGTGTCGACCATAATGCAGTTAGTCCACTACACATGGTGTCATTAAATCATTTACCTCGAGTAGTATAATTTGCCTCACTGTGTTTACTGTGATTTCATTGGTTTCCATCCAGACCCAGTCTATGCGATTCAGCTTCGAATAGTACCAAGGAAACGATACCCAACACGACATAAATGCAACAACACTGCCAACATTTCGTTTTTGGCTAATTTGTTATACCGTGTTTTTTGCCCATAACAACCATAAATTTCGTCCCAGGGGATTGCAGGGTAGGCGAGCACGATTGGAGTTCAAATGGCATTTTTGTGCGAAAGAACAGATTTTTTAGACCAGGTTAAAGGCGGACGGACATTGCAGTTTTGAAATGTGAATGAATGAATAATGAATAGTAAACCGCAACGGACTTCTAAATGGTTAAACGCAATTTCGCTATCGGCAACGCGATGAAGGTTATTTAACAACCTGAACGAGAACGTTTTGTGTCAATTCTTCCTCTTGTTGGATGTGTATCATAGGCGCAGTGATATGCCAGTTCAAAGGAGCCGAGTGCATCGAGAGCTAATATCTGAACGGAACCACGAGGCAGATAACCCCTTTGATGTCCCCAACGAAGTGTGCTATTCCCTCCATTTCATCCCCTGCCCCCTCCGCCACGCTCACATCTCTCCACCTACGGCTCCATCATGTGAAGCCGTCTGTTCCGCCAAGCTATATCCCCCTAATCGATGAAGCAGAGACAGCTCATATCATCGCAGAGGAATTCATCCGTTTCACGTTGCTTCCGACGAAGGTCTTTTATGGGACCGTGGGACGGTGCGAAGGGAGAAAATCGCGAACTAATGGCCGAAGGAGAAAATCGAAAATGGTGGCGCACGAGGCCGCGGCGGCAGAATTTTGATTCGGTTCGATCGTACGCAAAACGCCGCGACTCTGTTCCTGAATAAAGTGACCGGGCGTCTGTCTGTGGACTCTTTTAACCTCCATTATCTCACAACCCTGGAGGTGCATTACAGAATGGGCGCGCGCAACAATGGAGAATCCCGCCAAGCGAGGCCTCTCTGTAAACGAGTGATTACCTCGTTTTCAAGTAATAAAGCAGAACAAGGTAAAATATTGACACTCAACGTCATGAAGCTACTTAGACGAAGAAAGCAGACTAACTTGGATCCCTACGACTTCTGGTGGATAGGTATTCGAGTGTCTACCCGGATATCTTGCTCGATGGACTGTTACGAGTGAGAAAGGAACGCATTTTCAAGATGATCTTCGCCAATGATCTACGCTGTTATTAATCTGCCAATGGCTCTAAATGATAAAAAGGGCAACACTCAAATCTCTAATAGTCTAAAATAGTCATTGGTCTGAAAAACATGGTCTGCTGATGTGCAGTTTATATACATAATGTGAAAGCATGAAATTGTGATATAACACGTATCTCATTCCTGCGTCATGACTTCGGGTGGTACTGTGGTAACAGCAGGACAGCTGGTAAGAACCTCCACTCCCTCAAAGTTTGCCTCGTTACGAGCAATTAACAAGGCCTCTTGGGGTGACCGTTATTGTGACACAATAGTTAACTTAGGTGTGATTGGCTTCTGCCTTAGTCTGGGATAGCATACTCCCAGTCAAACAGAGAAAAGTACAGGACCTGCAGTCCTGAGGTTCAGCAAGGCCTACAAGAAACCATCCACCATCCATCTGCTAATGATCACACCCAGTTAGGCTGTTGAGTGGATGGCGGACAAGTAGTAAGTGAAACGGGAACTTCTCCTGCTCTACATGGAATCCGTGTTGAGCCGCACCACAGGACGAGCCAGTTCCGAACTCGCCATGGTGACTTCAATGCACTTATCCACTTCTTCCCTTTCAAGGACTCTCCATCCTGCACCTCCACATCGGAAGAAACTATAAACCACGCGGTGCTTTCTGTCAGAAGAACTGTAGTTCCACCAATAGTGAGTGACGGCTGTTGTAAGAGAAGCCAAGCCTTCAAGCTTTGACTGATATTTAGCCAGCTTTTAACCGCCCAGATTGCGGAGATAGTTATGGCAAAGTCTTCATAGAATTGCCAGCGTGTAGATGGTTTGTCCCTCCACAGGTCTGGGTTCGGTGGATGCTGAGCGAATGCCCGGGCGCTCGCATGGTATCGAAACTGCAACCTCCATGACGTTCATAAGCTCTTATGATTGTTAATGAAGTCTTTCTGATTCTGAAACAGACCTAATAACTAATTAACGCTTGACAAGGGGGACGTCCAAAAATTGAGAATCCTCAGTTTGTATTTCCCTGATAGAGATAATAAGCGGCTTCATGATCGGTGGATGGTTAGGGGATCAAGGTGAAATGATCTGTAATACGTGTTACCTCCATCCAACATCTCTAGAATAACAGAGACCATCCTGATACTTTTCCAGTGCACTACATGAAAATTGTGTTTCCCACTTCTAGTCGCAAGAGTATTCAATGTAAACGGAATTAGTAAATGAATTAATATTTATCGAAACGTTTTCAGCAAGATTGCTGCGTAGCCCATTTCATGCTTCGAAAAGAATAAGTGTGCTCTTCATTGAACAATTTTTCAAATGAAATCATCTGCACTTAAAACGAAATGATTGTTCAAAAGGAAAGTTGTATTTGCACGATCCAACTGGCTAGTCAAGACCTGTGTTCGCAATGTCTTTTAAAAACATTTTGAACATTGTGGGAACTCCTTGATCCTCGTGTGAGGACAAGAAATCGGACTAGTCGATATTGAGGAAACAAGAAAACGTGGGAGTGAGGGTGTTCTTGGAGACGTTCCAAGGAACTGTCACATTTCTCAGAACAGTCTTAAGAGACCGTTACGCTGTTGAATCTATATTTTCCTTGTAATACAACAGGTTTTAGGTATTATTTCTAAAAAGATCAATTTGGATCAAGCGCATCTTGTACGCGGCAGCGCGGAAGACGTTTGAATAATGTTCGCATTATGGTTTTGACACATTATTCTGGCTATTCGTTCAAACGTTGTTGCAACTGGGTACCCTAAACGGCGATCCTAAAATTGATCCTTAAAACAGAGAGGTTTGCTTTTTAATCTAAAAACGTGCTATGAATCACAGTGCTTCAGCATCTAGTACGTGTGGATTAAATACGGTTGACTGAGTACATGGATTAAAACACACTCCTCCAGTTCCACTGTTGTTTGAAACGTAGTCTCTCTACCATTAATTCACTAAGTACGGTTTGGAAAATAGTTCCCCAGCTTTTATTTCCCGAAACGCTCTATCAAACACAGACACCCAGACAGAATTTAGCTTGTAATGTTATCGTTGAATTGTTAACTAACTAATGCGGTTTGGTGTAAATTGGTATAATGTAATGGCATAGTTCTGGATACACATTCAAAACACATTGTTTCAACTCCTCGTTTTAAAACTGTGATTAAAACCACAGTTACGCAATTGTTTACATATAAATATTGTCAAGGACGCAATCGCCAAGCCGCAAACCTGAAACACTGATAACGTCACAGTATTACATTTAATGATTTTAAACGCGGACTTTGAAGGTTGTGTTCGAGCTATGAAATCAATGAGCATAGTTAAGAATGAGTTGCATAATTATCAAAACTGAAACGGTTGGATGTTACGCAATTGGGCAAATATGATTTGTAACGTATTGCTGCTCAGGAAGGAGATGAGGACACTTCTACAAACTAAGCCACTTAATTACTAGTAAAGAACCAGACAATTCTTTACTATTAGTCTGGAATACAATCGCTAGACCGTTAAATATAAAATTGTGTTTTTGTGTTCATTCGACGAGCTATTGGTTTTGAACGCGTAGTTGGTTCTGAAAGTAATTAAAGACCTAATTTTAAATAAAAGTTACTTAACACAGTACCGAATGTACAATTGTTGTTGAAACACGATAATATCAGTGACACAGTAAATTAGCTATTGGTTCGGTAAATGTTTTAATACACGATATCTGTTATTGGTTTGAAACCGGTTGTTTAACGCAGCATTCCGGATTCGGGAAGAGTTCTGTCAACTACAACTACATGTTTTGAGTACGATCCCTTGGACGTTAATTATAAAAGTGTAACCTGACAGGTAATTCCATAAACGTTGCTAGGAAACGTCCTAAGCGCATCTAATAATTCTTAAAACGTAATTAGCGAAGTGGTACTGGAATTGAGATCGCTCTGATTACCAAGTGGTTGGAGTGACCGAGCGTGTTAAGTGTGGCGAATGTAGGTTGTTGTAATCCGTAAATTTACGCTACTGTCGCTACAAGTGTTAGTATAAGCGACGGTGTGCGGGATGGCTAGAATGAGGAGAAAGAAAAGAGTGGCTTCTTTACTGTTTGAGAGGGCAGATGGTGACCCAGGGAGAATAACCACGCATATATATTCAGAAAAGTTTTAACTAGATCGATGAACGTTTCGCGGGAATGGTCTATCACGTTCCGCTCGACTATCTTTAGTGCCCAACAATTACCTCTTACAAACGGAACTATGTGGAGTATTGAATAAGAAATAGTTAATAACGTATTGTCAATATGAGCAAGCGTCCAACTTTCAGCGTTATCTACATCACAGAATTCCCTGCCAACTATCATTCAAAACTGGGAAATTCGAAAATTGGTTGGACGATGATCTTCCCATAGTGAAAAAGAACTTCCATTTTTTGGTACCAGAAAATGGAATTTCTGTGCCCTCAGTAATGCGGTTTTCGTACGGTTTTGTAACGTCGTGTTACGTGATCCCCCTCGTATCCTGTTAGTGATTGATTGGATTTAATTTGATATGTAAAAGTTGGGGAAGAAGCCGAAGAAGACGGGATGATAAGACGTATGTGAAGCCTGCAAAGCTTCGCCTCGAAACCCTACATTCTCCGATTCCACCTATCGTCGTTCCGCGGTCCTTCGTCTTATACATATTAAACACTTCATTACGATACCTCCTATTCAACGATCCTCGTGGAATAATCATTGGCGATAAGTGAAATGCGTGACGATAAGTCACACGGAGCGCCATTCACCGCCTTTTTTTCGCTTTCTAACATATTTATTTCAAATTATTTCGTTACTAGGAGCCGTTAGTTATTTGAAGACAACTTGCATTGTCGCCAGTGGACTTGGAGAGTGAAACCTAGCAGTTAGTGACTGTTCTGTTATTGTCGATCAATTATCGATCGGAGAACTGAGGCGTCTGAGGGCTCCTTATCGGGAGACTCAAGGAGCAGTCATTCGCTCTCAAGACCGCCGACTATAATTTCCCGTCGGGGTCACTCGCTTTCATTGTTTCGAAATTTCCCTTAGAAATGTTACTTTGGTCGGCGTCGGATCTCACAATTCACGCAGTGCGTGCGGGAAAACCTCCGCTGTTTGGCTGTGTAGCATGTCACAAACATCGTTTCTTTTGTGAATTGCCAAAAAATACTGGTATCTTCTGGTAGTACGCGGCCAACATTGAAAAGATGAAGTTGGAAGGAGTACAATAAATTGAACGCAAAGGCCAAGATACGAATAAACTCCAAAGTAGAAAGAAGGTGTTTTAAAGTAGAACGAAGAAAAAGGGAATTAGGCCGCGGTGCTTACCCGAAAAGGGACAGTCGGAGTTCAAGGGTTCAAATCATCGCGGTTATCTCAGTAACGACGGTATCTCACCATCTTCAAGAACGCGCTAACTTTTGTTGACATTATATAAAGGCATTATAAAACCGACATTATAAAAAGAAGCGACGAGTGGTTACACCAAGTTTTGAATTGTGTATATTTAGTGGTGGTGGAGCGCACGAGTCACATAGATGTGCAGATGGTTGTTCCTCGTCGCCTAGTAAATGCTGATTGTCGATGGCCGACGTAAGAAAGCTGCTCCCTCGGATGCGGCGCCTGCGTTAAAACGGTTAACGACTGTGAAACCCGAATTATTGCTGGGATAACGGCCGGCTCCAAGAGAGGAAATGGAGACATCGTCGTCTTTTGAAGAAAAACATCAGCTATAGACATTACAGCAAGCTCTTTCTTCGAGCGGTCATTCGGACGACCTCACAAGCCAGTTTCCGCATCACTTAGTTCCTTCAACCAATACTCTGGAAATATCTCTCTTTTTTTCCCCAGCTGTTTCCAACTCGGTTCTCACGATCTCATTACTCTAACAGTATTTTGATGGGGTAAACAAAGCAACGTTAAACTTGAAAATGTTGAACTTTCTTGATGATATCTAACGAAGAGGTCCGACGACGAAAATCTGTTGGTGGAGGGGGACGAGGACATAATCCTGTTATCAAAATTCAAGTTTCGCCAGATCGGTGTCCTGAGCCTAGTCATAATACCAAATACTATATAGCGCGTGGTATTATGGGGGCTAATGGTCAACTTTGCTGGGAACGGCTGAACCGTATGTTATCTTCTTTCCTCCACGCTGGAGGCGCAAGACGTGTTGGATGGAGAGTCCTGGAGAGGAAAGAAGTGGAGCCGCGCATTGAAGTCGCCATGTCTCGTTAGGAGTTGACTCGTCCTGTGGTCTGGCGTAACCCTCTTTCCCCTAAGACGCTCAAGGATGTTGGGAACAAATTCATACAAGTCACGTCCTTATTGACGAAGATTCCCATATCTTTTGCCATTCATCTATCGCAGAATGTTTTGGTTCAATAGAGAGGGCTATCCAGGGAAGCTCCCTTTTCACTCTCCACTTGTCCACCATGCAATCAAGGACCAAGTCAATGGGCAAGTGGCCAGTAATCCCCAGACAACTCGGATGTAGCCTTGTCATAAGTAACTCACCTTGAATGTGAGGATTGTGTCACGATAACAAACACCTTAAGTGGCCTTGCTAATCGCCCGTCCTGTGATAAATCTTGCCAGAGTTGCGCGTTTGAGGGGCTAGAGGTTTTTGCTGAAACGTTACCTCTCACCTATATTGACTCGTAAGTACTTAACTTGCTTTTCTACAAGGAGTTTGTGCCCGCCAAAACGTGTCGACAGCTGGGTATCCTCATCCACCTGCAGCATGACGTCGCGCCATTGGGTGACAGTTCGGAACACTTTATGGGTTTTTGCTTCCATTTGATGGATCGACTGCGCACGGATCAGCGCTGCCAAGTCATCCGCGTAGGCTAATGGCTCCTTTGCACTCCCACCCAAGCAAATAGTTAGATCAGGTGGAAAACCAAATCAAGAAGCACCAGATGGTACGGATTCCTCAGGGTCATACCTCTCGATGGTAACACATCGACAACCTTCCGTACCTCTGTATTTGGGGGATTGCTGAGTGGTTTTGTCACTCATTGTTAGTTCCCAGTGATATCGTCTGTATTTTTGAATTTTCGACCGGTTTTAGATTCATGACAAAATCCTCAATGTATCATACATAATTTTGAACGTAGGCGAGATCCTGTTTTTGGGTATTACCTACAACAAAACCTGAATTGAGTGAATAATAGTTTTATATATTTGATTGGTCGAATTGGGTACTGGCACCCATTGATTAGGTGAGTCTCCTTTGTGCGGTGGCATGAATGCGGTGGGTGCGTTGCGTCGCATCTGATTTTTAGCGCCGGGGGATTGTGAAACGCGTGATTTAAATAAAACAGTTTCTCGAGTCGGTTATTCAGGTTACTTTCTTTCTTAGTTCAAAGGACTGAGAAGAGTAAACACACGAAAAAAATTGAAGTCGCGGCGTTGGCTTCGTGTAACTTAATATGTAACCAAATATTCCTTAATAAACCGAAAGCCGGCGGTTTCTCTCAACTTCTGTTAAAATGTTGATTGATGCGGCCAGATTGTGTTCGAGCAGGTGCGAGGAGTTCTAAATGATGAAGTGATACAAATGAGGAGCGTGGGCGTCTCTCAAACTGTATATAAATAATAATACCAGCCAGTGACAGGGCTCTGATCTGGATGGAGCAGATCGTGGCGGGAGCTCGGAGATCTAGT
This sequence comes from Pachypeltis micranthus, assembly GCA_020466155.1. NCBI lineage: Eukaryota > Metazoa > Arthropoda > Insecta > Hemiptera > Miridae > Pachypeltis > Pachypeltis micranthus. The sequence goes on from CM035768.1 coordinate 29,372,144, forward strand.
GCCAAACATCGAAAAAGAATGTATAACCGAACAAGATCATTTATAACTTTCAACAGAAGACCTGGTAATGCACCACCAGTCTAGTAGTATTTATAGCTTGGCTTCAGCAATATCTGTCCATCAGCTATTGTCACTAGTCTCTAAAGATCACGTTTCTATCTCCCGCCTTATTTTCCCCCAGCCTTTCTTCTCCATCAAGGGGCCGCCAAACGATTCTCAAATAAGTACTGTTCCCTTGTGGCGGCTATTGAGCTCGTTCTGGGCTTCATTATTCTTTTTCAGAGTAGCCACTTCTCATTACTGCCGTTGGCACAATCGAAGAGCGAATATTCCGTGAGAAAATATTTTCATAAGGCGGTGGAACTAGAAAACAACTTTTAATTCGTTTTTCCCGTTCGGCCTCTGAATGACGTACCCGTTTGGGCGTTTCCAGAATTGAGCGGACGTTTTAGATTCAATGGCAGTTTCAGTTCAAACAATCAATGCAGTTTGTGCAGATACGTCAGCTTACAACATGTCTTTCGCGAAGCTGATTATTGATTTTTCTGAGGCATTTGACAAACTGTCTCATTCTACAAGCCCATTTATCATTCAAATGATTGTTTTTTGTGGTCGTCCTTCGGACATATATCTGTTGGAGCGCGTTGATCTCTTACTTGGACCTCTGGTCTCCCTCAAGGCCGTCCATGGCCCTGCCTCTTCATCCTCGGATTAATAATACAAGTTTTGTGCTAGATGGTACACACTTGCTAGTACGATGTTACAATCATCAGCCATGGGAATGAAGCAGAGCTCGAACGCCTTTCTGGCGGTGTCTTGGATTTTGTTGTGTGTGTCAGAACTCTCAGTCGGTATCTATCGACGGCTGTATCATCTAAGTTCTCCTTAATAGGCTGTCTTCTCTGTGAATAACACCGGCGCTCTTCTTCCTTTACGTTCTTCAATCGTGTGCATTTCGTTCTCCATTGGCAGGGTTGAAACGTTGAGTGGTGTGTTCTCACTTCATATCACTTTGGTTATTTCACGGGTTAATGCCGACTGCAGGACTCTTTGCTAGTGATTTTGTCACATCTAGAACAGTGGACATCCTTGTCCTCCTCAGTCACAGTTTGGCTGGTACTTTGGCTCGCTTCCCGTCCCAGGATCTTTTTCAATCACTGTTTGTCCACATGTCAGCCATGCCAGTGTAGCCCCTGACATGTTCCACTTCCAAAATGCTTTTTTGCCGCCTCTCTCGCCTATTAACTGACTCGCCTGTTACAATCAACGGTACCAAGTGTTCAGTGTATTGTTTTATGAATAGAAGGGCCACGGGGGGGGGGATTGTTTCGCACAATCTAATAGTCAATGGGGATCTTTTAAACAAAGTAGATTCCAACAGACGCTTTGCCTTCGCCCTGACAGCAATCTGATGTGAGATTTCTACGTTTACACAACCGTGGGGACAATCGGAGATTGAAGTGCTGGCAAGTGAAGTGGTACCGCTCCATCTCAAGTGACTCATCAACTTTTCCCTTTTGTGATTCGTTTGACGGATTGTGTGCGAGACATGGAGCTTATATACGCCGCGACATGACGAACGTGAGACTAGAGACTAGTGATTATTGGTTCAACGCGCGCTTGTCCATTGTGTCATAATAGTTGACCCTATTCCGCATATTATGTAAAATAAAATATTGAATACCACAATGTATTGTACACGTTATGAAGACGATTCCGTTGGGAACATTCTGTTTATCGAGAGATCGATTTTGAATCTAACGCGGGCTCATCAGCCGATGGGGAGATCTGATAGAACCGAACATTGACATTAACACAGGCAGATTACTTGCTGAAAAGTCGATTTCATTGTCGTTCCTTGGATCTATCACGTTATCGAGCTATATGCCTCAGATATTGTTGATAAATTATTCGGTGCTGCCCGCGAAGAGCTTACTTCGGTCAATAGTTAGAAAGAGTTGATAATATTTAGGAAACGATGTGGGTTTGCTGAGTGATGTACATTCAGTCTGCCTTACTGATTACAGAGTGCGACAATATGTTTACCAGTCACCAAACGATTCCGGTTTAACCCGACGTTCTTGTATTCAATAAATGTCTGGTTGGTTGTGGAAATAAAGGTACACACAGCCTCCAGATATTTAAGACCTTGGTTAGTGCCTACCTGCCGTGTAGGAGCTCCTCAAGGCAAGGACAGTGTTATTTTTACAATTTACTTTTCTGAAAACAATATTTTACCAACAAACGTTCTTCTCTCCGACAACAGACCACGGCAGATGCTGTGACGCGCTTGCTTTAATTTGAATGATCCTTTATTAATGTGCAACAAAACAAAATCAATGCCCGAATGCTGTGATTGAACAGACGCTCAACACGTCTATTAAGACCTTATGGCTTCGAAGATCGAATTTTATGAAACAGGAGGCCGAAATACTACTACAGTACGGGCCAACGAGGAAGTGAGAAAATGCCAATGGTGATATATCGAGATTGGTTTTAAATTTAAGAGGACATATTTTGATATAGATTTATTGGCCCCTTAAAAGCATCTGCGCCGCATTTCTTTTCCTCTGACCCTTTTCCCCGTATTTCTCCGAGAGGCTCCCCAATGGTCAGAAATAATAAAGAGCCAATAAATTAGCCGTGTATCATTCCCATTAATATCCAACACCTTAGGACTCGGGGCGGCCGGAGGGCATCAAATCGAATCTGGTTTCTTGTCGAGCCCTGCTTCATAACTAATTGGCCTGAGCTGCTGACTCCAACACCTTTGGTACTCTACCTGCGGCGTTCTTCTCGAATCTGAGAGGACCTCTCGCCCCTCTTTTGCGTTCGCTTTCAATGCTCTACGACTTAATTATCATTCGTCCAGTGCAGCAATCACTGAAAGGGGCGAACTTTATGGATCTTACGACGTGCACTTCTTAATAACTTCCGATCATTCCCACCAACGTTGGAAAATTGATGCTCATCCACGACTAAGGAGCACCTTGGTTCTTTGACACTTGAAAATGCCACATGGAGCAGACGGTGCTTTGAAACAAGGTCGTTGCCCTCTGCAGAAAGAGGTGATTGGGGTCGAGAAGTACCTCCCACCATGAAGTTTGGGCTCAGAAAATGGCCTGTTCGATGGGACAACAATATTCCCTCCGCCCATCACCCTCAAACGGCTATCCATCCGTCCCAACTAAACTAATTCCTTTTTTGACCTGCATTGCCATTGAAGGAAAAATGCGACCCGCTGGCAGATAACATCGGGGAGCAATCAACCGGTAGCCACATTCGGGACATCCAGCCCAAGTTCTCAGAGAACTCTTTTGAATGTAATGTACCTCCGGCTCATCTGTTCATTTCTGTAACGTCATTCCAACTTGGACGACTCCTCTGGCTTTTATGTCTCTTGCACTCCTGAGTGTTTGAGGAGTCACTCCGGTGAATTGTTATCGAACGGTTCCTCAGCCTCATTCCGCTTCTTTCCCAATCGAAGATCACTCACAACGATATACAACTCCCATTTCAGTCGCTTCTGTTTGACCCAGTGATCTAGAGAATATTAACGGACGAATTAACATAAGCTTCCGGCTTCGGCCCGCGTCAACAAATCGGGGATGGTGGGACGCAAAGTACTCAATCCTTCTATATCTAGAATACGGTCTTCAAAAGCCTAATGATTACTTGTAATGATTATTCGTCGTAATTCGCCGGCGTTCTTCCCCGAATATAATCAAACCCCTTGTACGCACTAATTCCTCGGAAGAATGTTTGAGGTGGAATGAGCGAGGAAATATTCTCGGAATAGCGAACCAGCTATCTGGGGTGTTTCACTTCTTGACGCACTTCTCTTAATGGACTGATGTACCTAATGAATTCAAATGTAGCGATTGTTGGGCCACCGAACACAATTCAGCCTAACGAACTCAGAGGTACCGCTATTTAGAGATTTGCGATTGTTTTTTTCGGTCATCAGCCTCAGTAATCGTTCAATATCGTATGAAGAATTTGTAATTAGACGTTTCGTACTTCACAGTAACCTTTATTCTTCTCTCTCCCCCCCCCCCCCCGAATCGATTAGAAAACCTTCGACTTGGGCCTGAGCTTTGCGGTCTTGACGAACGAATCCCTCGTCCTGACGACTCAATTATGTTTTACGTCGACCTCCAAAGAAATGTGTAATGCGGTTTATATGCTCTTTTTTAGGTTGTTTTGTGCTAAATGCTACCTGGGAACGTCCTGGTACAAAATCGAAAAATAACTCGGGGCTCCCGGTTGATTACCCCTAATAGTGTGCTCTGAAGCCCCTTTTTGTGGGATTATTCTCCGAAGATGGCTGTCGCCTCGCCACGATAATCCAACCAAGTCTCAAGATATAATTTGAAAATTTTTATTGTAACTTGGGATGTTATTATCGGTCACGGAACCGTCTATAATAGCTCCGCCGGTACTCCTCCAAAACTAATAATTGTTTCCATTTATCCTGGAAATTGCCCTGCTGACTCAAAACAGTCATCTTAACCGGCTTTACCTCTCCAAAACCTTCTATCTCTCTCTCACTCTCTCTCTCTCTTTCTGTCTGTTCTCACCCCGCTCTTTTTTCAGCTCGTCGACGCTTCAGTGTGGCGTTGCGGAGGCTGTCGTGGTTTATGGTTGGGGTTCGTGGAGCTGTGAGGTGGTAAACATTGCCATTGAATGGCATTTTCTTTCTTATGTCACACGTTTCCTCACAACTCCTGCGAAAGGAACTACAGAAACTGGACGAAAGAAAGTAATGTATAGTTTAGATTGGGATCAATACTGTTACCTAGAGCTCACCTCATAAACTCAATTGAATTTTACAGTAGTCGAATAGTCACACTCAGGTCTATTTATCCGTAAACGTCGTGAGGGCATTCGTTGCTGTCTTTATCGGACGCCTTTTCCTTTGCACCCGCGAACCGCAGGGTCTCCTACATTTTAGGCAATAGTTTGCACCCGTCCCGTGGAAGCCTGCATTTACAGCGCGTTAATTCATGTTGCACTTACTACCTAAGCTAAGTATTCTACTCAATGTTCATATAACGTGGAGCTTTTTCTCATCTTTAGTTAGCCATTTTATTTGTAGGAAGTAGTGAAGTTTTGAGGCTGAAAACGAAAACTCCTACAATTGAGTTGTGTTGCCCATAGAATAATATAAATTACGTGTCAAATTGTTGATTTGATGAGAAATCACAAAAATACTGTTTTCTGTGTTTACAGAGCAATAACGATAACGATCTTAGCGAACCAGAAGAGGACAGTCCGGACGACGCTCAAAATGGTTCGCAACCCACGATTCTCACAAAAATTAAACAGGTCAGTGGCTTTTTACTAATTTAGGAGCGAGACTGAAAGTGTGATTAACTTGTTAGCGAGTAGATCCCTACAGGTAACGTAGTTCGATCGTGTCGTGATACTCAGATGTTGTAGGATGCTACCAACAGCTGGAGGAGGGAAGGAAATTATATCACAGCCATTGCCTTAATCTATGCAAACATGCTAGCTCTATATTATTACTATTATCAGTCTGACTTGAAAAATAATATGAACGATGCTGTTGTCCCGCCAGCGAATTACAACGGCAATGAGTGCAAGCCCCCCCATTCATCTCTTTGAGATTTGTTCATACATGACCACTGTGATTTGAATGCAGTTGCCTGCATTGACCCGTGGTGGTCTCGCTGAAGTCCTTGGAGCAAGTGGGTTTAGCCAGACCACTGGACGAGCTAGTTCCTAACGGGACACGGCGACTTCAGTGCGTGATTCTGCTGAATTTCTCTCAAAGACTGTTCATCTGGCACGTCTGAGGAGGAAACAGAAACCACGTGTTGTTCCACCAACAGTGAGTAACAGTTGTTAGTAGAGGAGCGAAACCTTCAAGCATTGACTGCTACTAAGCAAGCTTATTACCGTTTTGTCCAGTTCGCAAAAGAGGTTATGAATGAAACGTGGCCTCAGTTGATGCCTCCCCTTGAAACGTACCACCCATGTCAATAGTTATATCCACAGGCCTGGATTTGGTGGATGCTGGGAGAGTGCCTGGGCTCTCGCATGCATGCCAAACCGCAACCTCCACGACTTTCGATTGATATAACTATCTTATGAGTGTTAAGGAACGGTAATTTAGACAAGGAAACATACTTGTGACCTGAGTGCCTGTGATCGTATGTACCATAACAAATAAGATTAAATAAGTGAACATTGTAATGGATTCGATCAGTGGGAATGATACTAAGTCTTGCAGTAGCGAGGCACTAACATAACTGACATATTAAAATGGCTCGTGCAAAGGCCCATATGGGAATATGAAAGCGTGCAGATGTTTCTGGACTCTGTCCAAGCAGCTCTAGAAATGTGCAACAATTGACGCTTAGCTGTTGGGCCACAGTACCAACCATCGGGTAGGCAGTGTCAATGGTGTTTCTTAAAACAATGACCCACTTTGGACTCTAAATGAAGGGATAGAATCAGGGCGGTTGTCGTTACCTTCGTGCTGCCCAAGTGGGAAAGGAAGACGCCCGGAAATAGGTATGCACGGAGTCCCTTCGACCTACGTGGCCAGACAATTTCAGTCTACTACTTCTTCTCTTCCTTCTTTAGGAGGATTCTGTCAACAGACGCGTCGCTAAAGACCCTAGATGAATCCATTGAAACGCGCAACAATTGCTCTTATTAGGGACTGAGCAAACTGATTTATATTACAAAGTTATTGTTGTTGTTATTGCAAAACAAAACGTAGGTTACTGACTCACTTCTTAGTATTGGATTTCATAGTTTTAAGCTCAGTTGCTTCCCCCTCATTTGAAACAAAAAATATTTGTAATGCACAGAGCAACTGAAAAGTTAATATCTAAATAAATTAATTTGTAACTTTTCTAAGTTGACTTGACACTCGTGGCAGAGGAACTTTGAAAGCGCAGTAACAATGCTGTTGGTTGTCATAATATATCTGTAAGAAATATTGAAGAAGCTTAAGAATGTTTTAAATAAATAATATAATTGACATTGGTCATCTACGCCATGTTATTGTTTAATGAGAATAAAATAAGTAAATACAGAATAAAGAATAACACTCGAATGGAGAAACACGCGTACCACAACATGGCATTGACAGATTGCTACATCTCGCGCCGCATTGGGCTCTACCCTAATTGTCTCCTCCCAATACTTCTTGAAACAGTCACTCGAGGAAATAATGCGCAGATTAAGAGACTTCTTTTGTTCGTTATTCGGCCATCAAATATGAATACCGTGCAAAAGATGCTAATTTCGCAATGGGGAACCCCTCAAGTAATGTAAAATTGTTGGCTAATGTGAGAGACCTTGTTGGGTACTTTGCTGCCTCTTCTATTCAGCTTACCTAGGCTGAATCAACGCAGAAAGCTCGCCCAAAAAGACGCGTTTTTCGAGTTTTGCAGACTATGAAATGTATAGAGGAAAGTACAGTTGCTAATTCTCAGCCGATAAGTTAACCCCCTTTCCCTCTGGGTGATCATGCGATTACTAGTTTTATTTACAAAATTGTGCTCCCGCCTTCAATAACAGATCAGAATAGCGTGTAGGAGTGGGAGTAAATGCTGTGAAACTGATATAGTGTGCAATAATGAAATGAAATGAAAAATAAGTTTATTCCTCTCAAGAACTATGTGATGTACAGTTAGCTGAACAACAGGAACTACCCCACAACAACACACTTCTGCGCTGAGTGGGGGAGTCTACTCTCAAGTCTATTATATATATATATATCTACCAATTTAATCACTGACAAGGTCACTAACTTTAAATCGGCGTTGGGAAAATGGTCTGTGTGTGTGTATGTGTGTCTGTGAACGATTTTTAGAGAAAACCATCGTACCAAATCAGCTCAAACTTCATATCTCGCCCATAGATCACCATGGGACGCCAAAATAAGGGTTTGAACAAAATCCACCGAAAGTTAACTATAGTTATCATAGTGATCAAAACACCAAATATTTTTTTTCTCAAAAACGGCTCTAACGATTTTGATTAAATTTTTTATATTGATAGCTCTTGATAAGACAATTATAGCATAGAATTCTCATTTGTGGGAAAATGACGAGAGCAGCACAATAAATTACCAAACTTTTCGACGAAATCGATTTTAGCGCAGTTTTTAGAGGAAACCACCGTACCAAATCAGCTGAAACTTGATGTCTAGCCTACAAGTTACCATGGGACGCAATAATGAGGGTATGGGCAAAATCCACCAAAAGTTAACTATAGTCATCATAGTGATCAAAACACCAAATTTTTTTTCTCAAAAACGGCTCTAACGATTTTAATTACATTTTTTATATAGATAGCTCTTAATAAGTCAATGATACTATAAAATTCTCATTCGTGGGAAAATGACGAGAGCAGCACAATAAATTATCAAATTTTTCGACCAAAAGCGTTTTTCGCGCAGTTTTTTCCTTATAAACTCCGCTGGAATTCTTGTAGAATGTTAAAAAAAAATTGGTATTGTAGTCCATTCCAATACCTAAAGGGTGAGAGTTTAAAACATGGGACTCACTCCAGAAATTCCTGAATTTCAACTACTGCCGTTTCGCTTACTACCAGTTCTAACAGCTATTTTCCAACAACTGTGCAAAAGCGATTACTATCCTTTTTTTTTAAATCGTGTTTACAGCCTCATTAATTATCTGTGTACCAATCGCTCAATAATGGTCCTGCAATGAGTATGAGCAGCACAATAAAATCTGGAACTGTAAGCGCTACCGCTTCCTGCTGCCGTAAAGCGTTGTTTGACCAAGTTCAAATTAACTGACTGATAAATGAATTGATTAAATAGAATTAGCCATGTACAAAGTGAATTGACGTAGAGCTAAGGAAAGTTGTGTGTTGCAACGCACCAGATATTTGTTGATAGGTTTAATATTGATGAGAAAGTGCTCCCAGACTAGAATTCCAAAACTTATTAAACTCTTCAGGAGTGATTTATACTGAATTGGTGGGGTTTATAGTCGAGACAACAGCTGACGCTATAGAAACAATGACTCAACCTTACAACCATTTTCGACAGCGATAAAATGCATGTACTTCCCACTTGAGATTTTCATTTATAATCACGCCCAAGTATCATACTAGGGATACCCTCTCTATTTGAAGGCATACTATCGCAGCTGTGAATTGGCAAAACATGGTCTGTGTATGGGATTTTGAAATAACCATGTATTTTGTTTCGTTGACGTTCAAACTCTGTGTATTTGCTGACATCCAGCCGAACAGCAATTTGATGTCAGCGTTAACTTGAGCTAACAGTTCGTCCCAATCATCAGCTGTTCACAAGATAGCGGTATCGTTCTCAAAAAGGTAGACCCTCCTTCCCTTTGGCACGTCCCCTAGTCTATTAATGAAGATCAGGAAGTTAAGCGGTCCAAGAGTTCTAGCCTGGACACCAAAGTTGACAGGATTGTGCGCGCTATCTACTCCGCCCACCGTCACGACCAGCTGCCTGCTTTCCAAGTAACTGCAAAACCATTTGTGTTCACTACCAGTGGTACCATTATATCCTAGCGTTGCCAGTAATTGTGCTCGGTTTATGGAGTCAAAAACCATGACCAAATCCAAAAGGACCAATATTGCCTTCTTTCCATCATCCAAAACACCATAAAGATCTTTTCGTTAAAGAAAACAGAGCATCGTCCACCCCGATACCTCTACGAAATCCAAACTGCCGTTTTGAAACCTCGTGAAAATATTTGGCGATTACACTCATGCCAGACTGCGCCGCTTCTTGCTAGTCCTTGTCTCTGCCTCTTCCATTTCGCTCACCTTCTGATTGGGTTCGTTTGTTTTTATTTCAGGAAAGTCGGGACGAGGTCTCGAAAATAATCAACTCCAGTAATAGCGGTGGTCAGACAGTCATAGCACCGCCACCATTCACTTTACCAATACAATTTCCTTTCCCCCACCCCGCGTTTCCGAGCCCCGCCACCGTCCCCTACCAACCGTCTTCCGCTTCCTCTCATTCGTCAGAATCGTCCTCGTCGTCCCAACAAACTTGGAGTTTCGAAGAACAGTTCAAACAGGTTCGTCAGGCAAGTATTAACTTTTTTTCCCTTCTACACTTTTTCTATTGAGGTTGATGAATGACTTGCTGTAGCACATTTGTCGATATTAAGCCATGTGTTGGTGTTCGATGACAATTCAACGTCCGATGTATGAAAATATGTTTGGAGTATCTTTGAACTTCACGTAGACTGTGTACACTGGATATTCGATGACTAACGCTTAATATGTGGTTTTCTCGGCAAGATTGTAGCACTGATCGTACCTCGATGCGTGAAACGATAGTCTAGCTTCGCACTTAGTACTGCCAATGTTGTGGTTTCGCATTGAAGAACTGCTCAATTGTGCGTATACACTCGTCAAACACGAACAATATTTCATCCGACAGCTGGCACCGTTCTGATTCCTCTCCCAACGTTGAACTCACTCGCCTTCAAATCAACGAGTCACGAACCATCCAAGCAAAATGGATAGTTCACGATTGCATTGTCGTAGTTTTCTCATCTCCTTGATAATCTTACTTCGACGATGTTCGTCCATTACTTCTCACGGACTCAGAGGACTGGATAACGCCGAATATTGCAATTCGTCAGTCGTAATGAAAGGCTCCCAGCGGCCACATTGGTGGGTGGCAGCACATGAAACAGCTGGATTCATGTGCCATATTGGTGAGGTCGTTTTGGATATTGCTTCATCAACAGAAGACAACTGGTACGTTCTTAGTGGATCGATTGGCTTTCCCAACAACAATTTGTAGAAAGAACTTGAGCTAATGGGATGTATGCACAAAGGAGCTCTCGACACCGTCCGAAATGGGTTGACCGCCTATGTCGTTGCTCATCTGTTGTTAAGTTCATCCGGATAGCCACCAAGGAAACCCAATCTCAAGTAATGTAAAGAGAATTCAGCTTTTAGAGTTAGTTGAAAAGAGTTTGAGGACAACGGGCATTTCGATCGTCTTTGAGCTGGCTGTCCTCGTTACCCATACATTTCTTACTCTTGTCATTATCTAGCGTGCCGTCTCGAATAGCTCGTGTGTATTTCGTCCCGCAGTTGCAGCGGAATGACCAGCAATCCATGCAAAGGTAACTCACGTTGTGCTATTTGGCTTTCCAATGCGCCAGTTGGTTGTGTTGAGGGGCAGGCAAAGTTTGCTAGACGCCAAGGTTTCACCCTGATATCAACCAGAAGACCCGAATGGCCGAGAGCGTGCAGAAGCCGTATCGAAGATCCCCAACCAGACCTTCCATCCAGGAGTGGTTCGCTTTGACGAATGTGTCTCAGACGAAGACAGCTATTTCCGCCAATGAGCAGTGATCAAAGCTTGTTCGTAGCCAGCGCTCATGACCTACCTGGTGGCCTTCTTCCAAGCCACCCACATGGCTGTGGATATGAGCTCAGGAGAGTGCGCAACCGACATATTAAACGAATCAAACTCCTATATGTTACGTAGTATACTGTACTCCTGCTCTTGAGCTATGCGGCCTAAGTGAACGCATGACTAGGACCTTTGACAGCGTGCGGAACAACTGCAAGGTACTTAAGATGACCGGAAAAGGTGGTATAGTCGTTTCTAGCTCCTCGTAAAGAGAAGTGTTTAAATGCACTCAATTAAATGAGTAACCATCGTAATTAACTCAACATTGAAATGGAGTAAAGTATGGATGAAAGTACGAACGAATAAAGCCCCTTAGCGTTCCTTGAATTTACATTCCGTTTGAGATTATATTTTTTTAAGTGAATGGCTCTTCGGGCAATAAGCAGGACGGTGGTTTTCCTATGGAAATTCTGGTGGTAATTTGTTCCTTGTTGACCTTCCTATCGAAGAGGTTACTCGTACCAATTGTTTATGATATTTATGGCTATTTCCGACCCTATTTCTCTCCAACTCTCCCTTCACAGCGTTTAATTAAGGGGCTGTTAAAAGTAATCTCTTTTCCCTTTCCACTCGTTGACCCTCCTGCTTGGGAGTAATCGTTGTTTCGTTTGATGGGAAGCTTATGAAAATGTAAATGTCCTATTGCTTTTAGTGGATTGTGACAAACCTGCGCCTTGTTCTTTCATCTTTCGTTTTATGATGTTTTACCTCTCTCGTCATTTATTTTCCGATTCCGGGGCTCGTCTTACCTTCAGGAGAAGACGTTATTTTGACGACGTTCTCGTCGAGTGGCATCCACGTCTCTCCCAAACAGACGATCCATTTGGAACGATGTCAACAAGCTGGTTCGTTTGAATGTTTTGGTGCTTCCCCCTCTCGATCGCTACCCAGTTGATATGATGATTACGACCGATTTACTACCTTCGACCGGAGCGGAGTTCCCTAATTAACATCGTTGAAATGATGCATTATGAAGTAGTTAATTTGCATATTAAACAAATTGGTCCTCATATCTCATACTAATCGTGGCCATATTGTTGACTAACTTTTCCAGTCACTCATGTTTAGCGTTCTTGAATTACTAAATTTAGGTAGATGTTCTTTGCAACCAGTCAAGATACAAATTACCTTCTTAAAGCCAACGTTTGGCTACATTTGTTTTTATAAAACGTAACTATTTTACACGCATATTCACGTTTTATAAATAACTCATACATACGAAATATATGATTGCAGTCGTAAATTAAGGAAAGCCCAAGCTACTTCGAGGTGTGCTTGGAAATTCTGGGCCACCTGCCGAAAATTGTGTTGTTGCGTTTGAAAAGTAGAAGAGCCCGATATGCTTCAACGGTAGTGCGATGCTCGCCTAAATGATGTGATAACTCTTCTTCAAGCTCAGATATTTCGCCGTTGTTGAAATTAACTTCATAACTGGGATTTGCCTTCAACAAGTTGGGGGCCTTCAAAAATTCGTTTTCCGCAAACTGTTTCGACTACCGATTCCTAGGTATCAGCTCATAACTCGCTCCCGACGTTCTTCAATGTATTTTACGCTTTGAAGAATCACGTGGGGGAGCTATTGGTGCGGGGTGCGCTGTCAACGTTCCTTCCAGAAAAGAACGAGCAGCTAACTAATTTGTTTCATTCCTGCCACAACTCATTAATTCGACGTGAACCGTCCTTGTCGCGGACTCTTACACGTTTCGGTTCGCTAGATAACAACTTTCATAAAATATAAGGTGCATCGCATCACACAACTTCGCCCAGTCCCACGTGCATTCAGTGATTTTTTGACTTTCCTACGTAGAAAATCGATTTGAGCTTCGACATACATCCTGCTCACATATCGTTTTAAGAAAAATTACGGCGGCAATCTAATAAACTGTCGATGAGAGTTATCCCCCCCCCCCCCCCCCATAACTCATAACAAGAGCAAGCCGATTCCGGAATTCGAACCACCATCGTTTCCCTTACCAGCACATTTTCACAACGCACAAAGGTTTTCTCTCGATGATTCCTTAACTTTTGACGACATGCCCTGCCACTGGAATGAAATCCGGCGAGGACCTGCGTAGAGGTTTTCATTCCAACTGGGCCCACCTTGCTGTTCCTCTTAGTCCGGCTCTTACGGACACGAAGGGAATACGCTCAATTGCTGAGTGATTTGCTTCCCCAGACGAAGGGATAGTAGCCAATCACGCCCGCGTGATCGCAGGCACTCTGGTTTAGAAGAGTTTGAAAGGCAGGTTACATAACTTTTTTTACTTCGCAGGGTCATGCAATGTATTGATCTACGTAACGCACAGGCAGATCTATCTATTGGATGCGTATTTCTGTAGTGTTTGGGTTAGGTTTTTATTCAATGGCAGTCAAATAAAGAAGACCTGGTTTCCTGGCCTGGTTTCTTCTGAATCATGGCGTGTGGCTCAGCGGTTTGGTAAGATTTTTACTGGTAACTGGCTGCTTTGCACAACTTATGAAAGCCAAGTGACCGTGTGGACGAGAAAACTAACCCTTGTCATTTATTGAAGTTAATACATCATATTTACCGTTAACTAATTTTGTACGACTGCACACAACGTGTGTCCCTGATCATTTCAAAGACTGTCCCGTGGACTGATTATAGTTGAAACGCTGTCAGAAAACATGGTCGTACATGATGCTCTTCTTTCATTCTCGCCTTTTGAAAAACGTCCAACAAAATCTGATGTCATCGTGACTAATGAGATGGTAAAAATGGAATGAGGCGACCGGAAAAAGAGTTCAAAAATTGAAGTGGAGTAACTTTGAAAAAAGTTGATACGGACGATGTAATTTATTGTTTTATCTCGGGTGGGGCATGCGCTTGCATAATTGAGGTGGAACACCAACTGAGATTGATCTGAAGACCTGAGCTCGTTGTAGGTTTCTAACGTCGAAATCAACTTCTAGGGCATCTTTGCGTAACACGATCATGGCATGAATTCAGTTTCTTGATATTAAGTCAGAGGCGCCACCTCGACGTCTTGTTTTGGAAAGAACGAGTCGAAAAAAAAAACGTTTGACTGATTCCTTCATTTGTTGAGCTCAGAGGATCCTTCCTTCCGTTTTGATTCGCTAGGAAGTTGGGAGCTAGCGCAGTGCGCGTGCGATACGTTCAAATTCATGACAGGAATAGGTGTGCTAAAACGTCTGAATCTTTTTACGTGTCGTGAGACACGGCTAATGTTCTATAATCGTTGAGAATTGTTATTCTATGAGATTCACAGTTTCCCGCTGGATTTTTGTTGATCTCATGACATTGACATTTCACGTTTACCGAGACGAGAATGCGAACGTTCATAGATCTGTCTGGGGATCGAGGAGTGTGTATAACTATTGCACACTAAAATATTCAAAACGTTTGGTTGATAAGGACTTGTGTAGTATAGTGAATCTAAACATCTTTTTACAATTTAGTAATTTGGAGTTAGGACGAATCTTAATCGTGGTTATATCTATCACTTAGGACCTTGACCTACAAAGTGAACCCAATACCAACAAGGCAGTCAAAATAAAAAGGACGAGAAGGTAATTCTAGAAGAACTGTGTTCTTTTGTTGAGGACGTTACTACCGGGACGAGTCGGCATCTCTGACACACCAGTCCCGAAGACTGTAACGTCAACCTGTACCGTCAGATAGTACGTATCTGCTTTCCAAGTTGAACTTCTACGCCCCTCCATACGCTACCAGACTCCATCAGCCTTTTTACTTTCCGCTACCCGAAGGGAAGGAAAGTATAGTAATCGGCCCAAAAAAAATTTGGGTTTTCTTCAGATCTTTACGTTTCAGACCCTACTGAGTCTAAAAAACCTAATTTCGGCGCGTGGTGTGTGTGTCTGTAGTTCGATTTGCGGGAGAACGGCTGATCCGATTGAGCTGGTTCTTTTTTTGAAGACCCCAAAATAAGGTTATGGACGATTTCGGTTGATGGGAAGGGGGGGAGGTGGGGGACGAAAATGTACCAAAAACTAGGGTTTTTCGCATTTTTCTCGAAAACGGCTCTAACGATTTTAATTAAACTTTCAAATTATCTTCTCCTGATCAATACCTAACTTTTCTTTCCTATACATATCTCCATGAAAATACGGTGAACGGAGATATGGGCCCCTGAAGCAAAAATAGGTTTTTTACGCTTTTTGGCAAAACGGCTTCAGCGATTTTCACCAAACTCACCGGATGTTTCCGAATAGTTAATGCCTACATATTCTTCTCAATAAATGTTCCTGTGGCGGTCCATTGAACAGAGATAAAAATCAAAATGTGTCGAAAATAACGTTTTTTCGAACATTTCCGTAAATTCCAGGGTAAATTTTCCACCAGATATGATAAATCCTAATGGAGTGTCTTTTAGTCACCCATACCTACATTTCGTTCTCCGTAATTATTTCTGTATTCATAGGTTGAACGGAGATATAAGCCAAGTTAACTCAGAAAAGGAGATTTATCGAATATTAATTTATTGGTTTTCCAATTTTCTCAGAAACGGCTCTAACGATTTCGATCAAACTTACGGAGTACTCTCAGCTAACTAGTCCCTACATTTTGTCCTCCATAAATGTTTCCGTAGAAATGCGTTGAACGAAGATATAAAGCCCGCAAAAGTAGCTGGTGTTTGAACTTAAAGGGGTGGCGGAAAGTTGTGTGATGCTACGCACCAGATATTTATGTTTATACCTCTTCGACCAACTATCTCCGCAATAATCCCATGGTGCGCTTTCAGGAGGACTTCAACAGGTTGTCACACGATGATTCGGTGGACCTACTGTTGTCGTCGAAAGACTCTTTTAGGTCCAAGACAAAATAACCTCATTTTTCGTCGTTTTTTAGCCACTGAATCCAAAAAATGGAAAGGTCCCAAAATCAAAGTCTTTCGCCACTACTGAAAACAGCGCTGACGAAAATTCGGCAACGAAGATACAGGCCTATTAAGCAAAACCTGGATTTTTGTACTTTTCGGCGTTCGGTTAATTACTCTAAAATAACTGACGGAAGCCGAACGGAAATTATTCAAAGTGAAATAAATAATTAGAAGCATCCTGATTAATTTTGTAATTCTCTCCTTTTATCAGTTCAGTTTTTCCGTGAAATAAATGACGGTTATTTAGTTGTCCATGGTTCACCTTCGAGAGCACAGTTTTGGTCGTGTTTCGGAATTAAGGCGCATCTGAGTGGGTCAAATAGGAGGAGATAGGGATAGGGCGGCGGTCAAAAAACGTTATGTGATATTGTGCGCCAAGTTGGTACTTTTTTGCCGAATTTTACGAACTTTTTCAATAGGCGCTACTGAATTGAGCCAGATTTATTTTAATTACCGCAAACTCACTCGTAGTTCCTGTTCAGTATTTCTCTAACCAGAACGGGGGTGTTGATCAGCGAGTTAGATTCATCGGACATTTAAAATTGGTTTTTCAGATATCACTCAGGGATTTACTGACCAATACTTACACCTTATTTCTCACGACAGCATCTGTAGAAATACGTTGAATGATGGTACAGTGCGTGTACAGACAGCTCACGAGTGTGTTGTGGGGAAATTTGTCTGACGGGTCGCATCAAATAGTTTATACTGTTTGTCGAGGATTTGTCGTTTAGGCACCTTGATAATCTTATTTTATGAGAAGACAAAACCTTGAGTGTCGTTAATGAACGAGTGTCAAAAATAGTTTACTAAACAACCCCGTTGAACCCAAAATTGAACATCTGTTATAATAATAAGATACTGTATATTTCTCAACTGCTGATTCTAAGAATTCGCCCTTCGATTTCCGGCGAGCCCTTTATCTGTTCGGAAGAACAATGGAAAGGATGAATGCCGCGTTGTCGATTTTTTTCCAACCTCTTCGGAGAGATTCTGGAATGCGACTAAAGCCGATTTGCCTGCGAGAGATTATGGTCCATTTGCAGCCAACTCGCCTCAACGGAGACAAGCGATCCTTCCACCATCGTCATCGCCCTTCGCAAGGTTTTTTTTTTGTCAGGGTTCGCGACGAATGATGTTAGCTCGAATGTGTGATATTAGGTTTTGGAAAAGTAGCACAAAATAAGTGTGCCCCGTAGCTTCAACAAATAACGTACGACAGTTCACGTAAATGTAGTTCATTTGACGATTGGATATCGTGAGAAACATCATAGCACTAGTAAAAAAGACTGACTCGCATTATTGCGGTGGAGTTTCGCGCGTGGTCAGGAATTATGAAGTGCCCTCCGACGAGAACGCAGTGTGCGCAGGAGACTGAAATTGATGCAATATGGACAAAAACATCGCTAATCTGCTAGTCGCCGTATTTTATTGAAATTGGCCAGATAACTGAGGATTCCCGAGTGATATTTCGGTGGAAGAAATCGTTAATAGTTCCCATTCTTCAAAGATTCCAACCGCTTGATGTCACTGTACAGATCAAGTGCTTAAGCGTCTTTACAACCCCCCTCGTCTGTTTAATCTCGTGGCTTCATTGTTCTGACGTTTACCGATGTTGTAGCCAGTCGCCCCGAATTTCACAAGTCCCAATCGTCGCAGAAACGCGAAAATGTGCACAAATGAGAAAGCAAAGTGAGCGTCAGGCCAATCCAGTAGCTGTTAAGTTAGCGAAGGATCCCCATAATCGCTTTAAATTTAGTTTGAACCAACCCTAATTTAGAATTTACGTGTGACGAATCTACATAGCGTGGTGGAACACATAATCCAATCAAAATCATATAAAGACAAGAAGTCATTCATGTCAGTTACTTAATCCGCAAAATTTCTGAACGGAACTGAACGAAAAATGGGCTAGATGTGCTCTGGCGACAATTTTTGGAAACGAATAGATACAAAACCAACACTGTTAAGGGAATCGGGATAAAAAATTACCGTTTCGCGAAAGTAAGTACGTTTGGCAAAAATGGAAACGTGCTAGGGTAATTTACTGTGCACAGGCGTAAATGCACAACGCGAAAGCTAACTTGTACGTTTGATTAGAAAAGTACAATTAATCGAAAACCAACCTATTCAATAAACTAATTGTTCCTCCCAGTATGTGTCCATTGCCCGCATCTTCTGCGATGCGAGCCCTCATAATTAAACGCTACCGCTAATGAGCGTTTTCGAAAGCATTAGTTCCCGAAGTGGATGAAATACGTGATAAAGAACCATGCTGCCCCTCCCATTTCACTTCATTCTCAATAACTTGTCAAACCGATCGCTATTTGTCTTTTGCATTAGCGGAGTAAGCCGGCCCGGGATGAACCGACAAACCGTGTTGTCTCAAGTTGAGGTCTAAGGAGATCTGCTGAGGTGAACAAGTCGACGTGACCTTAAACTTGTCTCCGTATTCGTAGCAAACACAAGATAAACAACTCTACGAGCTCTGAGAGTAATGTCGCTTCGTAGAGGATTTTTAGAATTTTAAATAATACAAAACTGAGTTCATTCAAATGTCCCTTGACTGACATTGTGCTCATTGGCATGTCTTTCCCCCTGCAGGCAATCACGATCGCTTTCCTTCTGTCCGCGAAAATAGGTTTCTTGTTCAGACCCCTGTTATTTGCTGCATCTTCTCCCGAATGTACTCTGTAGTCAGTTGTGTCGCTGTCCCCTCTGAGACAACGCTAATGATGCTTTCACCATTTTGAAATTACTCGAACAGGCACTCGGAATAATTTTTTTTTTTAACTTTCGTTAGCTATAGGAATGTTATGTAATCTGCTGAATTTTTTTCTGCAGTTCTTTACGTTTCACGGACTTGACCATTTGAGAAAATTATGCGTGTGCCTGTGAACGCGATTAAGAGAGGATGGCAGAACGAAAACATGGGACAGTAAAATGAGGGTATGAGCAAAATCGGTCCTACGTACGATATCTGCGGTGTTTGTAGTTATGAAAACATGAAATTTGTTCCTTCTCGGAAACGTCCATCGGCTCTGCTCGAAGAATTCGTTCTTATTCACAGTGCGCTAGAAATTTACTGAGTTTGTGGAAGAGATACGAAACTTGAAGACAGAAAATCCAAAAACCATTCCAACCCTCACTCTACACTGGGTATTTTAATACAAGAGCGGCGCGAGAGATAATCACATTGACGTTCTAGTGTTCTTCTATGTACAGTCCAATACCTTCAATGTTTCGTCAGCTATCAGCTCGATGCGATCACGGTGTCAAATTTGACACTGCGTGGGAATGGCCTTTGTTGGCCCGCAACAGCTGCTTGTCATTTTCCGCGCACCAACAGGAGAAAGGTTAGTATACTTTATGAACTATTATGTATACTATATTCATTTTGAGGAGAGTGGCACCTTAAGAACTGCGCTTAACGAATTCATTGCTATGAGAACTAGCCGTGGACTACAAGTGCAATTTATTTGTTCGGGAGATTCGATGCAGTACATTATTTGATTGAGTGCATTCTCGCGATACCGCTTCCTTTATTTGTCATAGCGCGTTTTGTATCAATCAGTTAGAAAACTACGTTGTTTCGTTGAACAGGAATTTTCATAAATGGATGACGGCCTTGCTGACACATCTTGAGCTCAGAAAGCGACGACTAACGGAAGAAGGATGATTACCCGGAGCGCTTGTAGGTTGATCGCTTCTTAGTAAGCCCTCATGAAAGTCAATGATAACCACGGTAACGCTATATGTATGGCTTTATCGCACAATAATGCTCCGAAACGTAAGTTAACGAGCTGCCCATTCAACAAGTGGAGCGATAGACTGCGACACAGATAACGAATAAAAATTAGTGCCTGAAGATAACGTGCAGCGTATTGTGAGCTATTCCCCGATCCCATTATCATATTCTTCTCGTGTGTTTGCGTCCGTTTTCTCGTACTAAGGGATCTAGAAACACTAATTCGCTGCTAAAACGTATTGATTCAGAACACACTAATTTTTGTAGTATTGTTTGCGATTTGAGGACTTAACCAATGAATGAGGTTGTGCGTGTGTGTGTTGGTAGGTGTATGGGGATTCAGCATCGTGAAGTTCATGCTCCGAGGGATATCTAATAGAACGCAGTGCCCAGTTTTACAGCTCTTGAAGCCTACACCCTTTAACCTTCATAACCAAACTCAGTGGGGGAAGGCAACTCTTGGAAAAGTACACCTACATGTTGAGCTTTTGGCCTGAAGTCCTCATCAAAGTCCGTTCTAACCAAAGCTCAATAATTATGGACTTCTTTTTATGAGTTTCCCTTCTCTACTGTTTTTACTTGAACTTCCAATTCTTTCAACAGAAATCCGATATCCGTGACTGGAATAGCCATTTTACGCCACGAGTAGATTTCGTTTTGAATTTTCTCAGAATCCGTTGAGCTGAAAACGTCAATCGAGAGGACATCATGTCCTGTGGAGAGCCCAATAAAGTTTTAAGGGCCGTACAACTTTCTGCTGATTCACAGTGGAGTTGCGACGACTGAACATCTGTTCAGTGAGCGAGAAATGGTTATAATTGAGTTGAGTTGAGATGAGATGAGATGCTTCTGTGATTCCCAACAGGAATTATTTGCGTCGGGCGAGTTAGACCGCGGCATCATCCAAGAGATTTTAATTTAGACCCGCCAGACGTATATCAAACCTCCTGACTATGTCTTTTGCTCGTAAATTTATTAATAATCGGTTCCTGCGCACCGCGCCAACAATTTTTTTACACGTTTCTCTCATCAACGAAAGGGGAGGAAAACATCTGTTGCGGAGCTCGAACACGACGACTTTACGCTTGTACCTTCTTTCATTTGTCAAAAACTTCGTCCGTTATAACTAATCGGTGACGTTTTGTATCAATCGCCGTGTTGTTTTCTCGATCTCCAACCGATGAAAGAAGTACATGAACGTCTGTTTGGATCCAGGCTAGTGAGAGATAACCGTTTTGTACACGATTGTGACAATTGTGAGGTAGAGAAAGAGAATAATAAGGACGTTCAGTATCTCGCAATTCATGCAAACGTACCAACTTGGTCTTTTGGCTTTTGAAGGAATCAAATGTTTACAGTGACTTCCCCAGTACGAGTGCATTGTTGGACTGCAAAGCATTTTTTTTTTCAATCAGCGCTATCGAAGACTTTGTCGATTTGAAGACTGTATGTTTCAACACATTTGTAAAACGCGCAGGAGGAAAAATATAATGTGTAATCTTCTTTCTACGCCGAGAACGTGGTTTTACTTCCTGGCGAGATTGTTTGGTTTCGACGATTTTCTCGAAGAGTTTTCACGACTATCCCATGACACGTAGCAAACGAAACTCCTGACGTTTCATTTACATTACTTGTCAATTCGCACTAGTAGTCACCGAGGCCAGACTTATTTACCAGAATGAGTGCGGAAATCCCGTCGTTATAACGTGTATCTTGGTCTTGGTCTGGGTCTATGGGAGGCCGCTTGAGTCGCCGGATACCGATCTTATCCAAGTCAGTGGCGATAAAGAGAAATAAGCGGGGCAGAATGTGTGAACAGAAGGGGCTATATAATGGAATGGCATTACAGGAGCACACTACTCTGGGAGCGCTTGAGTTCCTATAACCCTAGAGGGGTAGTGTTGCAGATCCGGTTAGAGTTCGTCACTATCGGACATTGATTGAACCAGTTCTTGTAAAACCGTGTTGGCTAATCCTTGGTCATAGCTTGAATGATTCGACGGCAAAGGAGCGTTATTTACACACGGTCTTGACACTAATTCTGTTGAGCGTGATCTCCACAAATTTTTGACGAGACTTGGCTTGCCTTGACTTCAACGATTTGTTCCATAATGTCATTAGTATCAATCATAATTATGGTGTTGAAGGGAACTTTCTTTTTGGGAACTTCAGTTTCTGTATGAGGGTTAGCCGCTTCGTTGGTACCGAATGTTGTTTGACTGTGTTAATAGAGGGGACATACCAACATCTAAAAATCATCAATATATTGCAAGGTCTAGACGATCCTTTTCACTAGTTTTCCTGCGAGATTCTTTCAAAGCCGTTAACAGGAGATACCAAACCTACCTTGACCTTCCTAACGTTGGGCTTTACCTTGGTTTGGCACT
Organism: Pachypeltis micranthus; assembly: GCA_020466155.1. NCBI lineage: Eukaryota > Metazoa > Arthropoda > Insecta > Hemiptera > Miridae > Pachypeltis > Pachypeltis micranthus. The sequence continues at coordinate 29,394,584 of CM035768.1, forward strand.
CCATCGAATTATGACTCAGGCTTGAGACAATTCTCCGATTTATTTGGTACGTCCAATGTCCGGGTGTCTATACTCAATAAATTTAAAGTTCATTCTTGGATCTCTGAAAGTCCCTAGAAAAATAGTGCAGGGCCAACAACATCGGGCTTCCTGCAGAAATTACTGAAGAAACATATCAATGAATTAAGTCGTCATCGATTGTCAGGTATCCTCGGATCTCGAGGGCAAAGAGAAAGTTAATGACTGATTTTATTACTGTCGTCTGAGTGGCTTGCAGAGGATTCGCTTAGTTTATAAAAAGCGAGCTAGGCTGTGAAAAGGCAACTTTGACAGTGAGGTTTGGTCTGGCGGGCGCGTTGCAGTCGGAGGAAGAGAAACCTGAGCGATAAACTGCGGTTCGTCGTTGACTTATTAGCGAACCAACTTCATTTCACACACGTTTTGTTTCGTATCCGCTGCCGGTAACGGGGTTTCAATTAAATGATATAACGCGTAGCACCTGCATATATCACCCTCATTTTCATCGTAATCGGGCCAGAGAGCGATAAAAAAAGGGAACTTTGCTCAGGACAGTACGACAAATCGACTCACGCTTGCTCGAACTTCACGCTTTCGTTATTTTCTCTTTACGACACTAAAAGTGCCATCAATTGGTTTGAAAGTTATCGTCGCACCGCATCATTGAAAAGATAACAGAAAAAAAGGTCCCCGCGTGACTGTCATCTGAACTTCTTGGGAACCATGACCATAACAAGTATGATGCCTGAAGCTCCGTGATCGCCATCATTCTAAGAGTGTTAGCAAGGCATACGACTTCTCGAGGCTTTTTAATAACTCTTGCATTCAACCATCGCTGCCTGTGTGTAGTTCTATCCGTATTAACAGATCCTAGATCGATGTTCTACTGGACTTTGTTACTACCTGTAGTCGAGTGAGACTTTCACAAAGCACCTCGCGATCTCCCATTGAATCTCACCTTATTTGTTTAGTAATCGAAAAGAGGGACAAGTGTATATAGCTCTGGACACTTCGCTTTAGGAGAGAACCAGAAAGAAACCGAAGGGAGATGTTTTATAGTATTGCCAGTACCCTCCTCACTATTTTCAGTCGTAGATCGGTAGGAGGATTGATCAGGACATTAGAAGCTGTGGCTTTCGGTGATTGGGGAAACATAATAATCCCTTTCCCTGCCAGAACCCGGTAACATCAGCAGGGACCCGTGCCAAACGATCCTGGGTTAGCACTGGCGGGTGTTTCGACCGACTCTTGAAGCCCAATGGGCAGCATCGGCAAGGCCTAAGCGCCAAAATACGTAGGCAATAATTAGTCGTATTCAGAGCAGGTCTCCTTTCGCCTGACTTTCGTTAACCGGTGTTTGGCAAAGGTCAAGTCGGAAGGAAAATTTTCTTCGTCTTCTGTCGGAAATAGACGATAGTTGTGAGACGAGCCTCAATTAGATTGAAAGGTTTCTCGCGTTCCGTCGTCACTGTTGATGTTAACGGCTAGCGGTGGAGAAGAAGTGAGGAGGACTGCTCTGTTGTGTCTCGATTGATGAGCTGGGAGTGTGGGGGGGTGAGACAGCAGTCGAATAGGCGTTGTTGAGGAGTAGTGGTACTGTGGTCGTGGTCGTGGGAGTGGAAGGGGACAAGTCGATCGTTAACCTTGAGGCCAAGGAGACGTTATGAGATATCCGGTCGAATAACAAGAAGTATTAAAGTGGCTCATTAATGATGAGAGCAGCCCGGTACATGCGGGCCTCACCTGTCCCTGCCAATCTTCAATGTTGGTTACAATTCCAACGGATTCAGACGTCGATACTGCCGCATTTCTGTTCATGAAAATATCTGAGGCTCCCGTTCTCACGTTTTTTTCTCACTTCCACGCAAATTAAATGATTCGCTACAAACACAGAGACATCCACTTCGTTCAACAGGTTTGTAAAGAAAGGTTTATAGCCATCGGTTAACTAAAAGTACCCGGTGAGTTAAATCAACGTGGCGGCGATGTTTCGCCCATTTGAAAATGGTGGTTGGTCCCTGAAAGATTTGAACACGGTTTTTTGTTACATTCTGGCTTTCATTCGAATGTATTTTAGATTTTCACAATTTTAAGACGAGCATTTATGAAGTGCAAAATATAAGTGTCCCTCTTCTAGTTCGATCCAAACTGTTGAAGTGGTTTTTGAAAAAAGAGCAAATTTTGCTTCTTACGGTCGTTTATCCACTCACATTTTCTTACAGGGATGTTTATTAAATATCAACGTTAAATATTATTAGGTACAATGTGTGCTGTGAGGTAATTCAAATCGTTTTAGACGGTTAGCCCCCCCCCCCCCCCCTCTTATAACTTTCCTTCTTCGGGAATGCCTTGCAACCAATTTTCGCGTTATCACAACTAGTTTTACGATCCGTTATGACCTTGATTCAGCGATATTAGCGAGACTTGGAGAGTGCTCGAATGAAATAATTATCAAAGCAGAAACGCCGATCAAGGATTCTTAAAGTATTTTGATTACCATTTCTACTCAATCGGAAGACCGAATGGGCAACTATTCTCCGAAGGATAGATAATTTTGTTTGCTCATACACAAATTCTATCTTATATTTTTCCTTCATGCAGCATGCATTCAGTTGCTCTCACTGTCCCTGCGTCCATTTTATCCCTGCAAAACCTAATCGATAACTGCAACAGGCTAATCATAAGCAGTCGATGGCTGCATTTTCGTCATTTTGCGTTCTTAATTCAAAAGCGTTTTGCCCGTTTTGACTCAAACATAATCCATTTCGGGCTTGAAACGCGCAAGCCAATAGAACGTGGGATTTTGAATAATCCAAGAGTGTTTTCTACGGAACTGGAAGTTTCTAGAGAGTTGTTGAGTAATGAACCCCAAATACAAGTGACTGTACGGGAACTGTAACATTATCCAATTAGTTCTGGGTGTAGTTGTGCCTGGGGAGATTGTTCCTATTTTCCGCCATCGTTATTTCAGTTACCAGGTCACAAAATACCTGTTTCACTCTCCTCTTTCTTATTTTCTGTCAACACCAACTTCCAGACGCCTCCAGTCTTCTGCGCCATCACTAGGAAATATCGAAATCCTCCCTTAGTAGGTAGAAGTTGAACATCAGGCGACTTGCTGTCCTCTACGCGTCCTTTCTTTTTCTCTCATCTCGAAGCCACCCTGACAACGAAAAATGCGATCCACAAAATAATTTATCCTTGGTCTACGGGATCACTACGACCGTGAAGTTGACTGCGCAGAGCGGCAAATCCGTCGAATCTGGTAAAACCCTTGAGTGTGAACCACGACCTTGTGGAACGCAGTACTCTAGCGCCATCTGGTTTAAGGAGGGTACGCTCACTGCGAAATGTTACAGACAAGTTTTGGCAAGCTCTGGCAGGAATCCCTTGTGGGACTAAACTATTAAAGTAATTTACGCCAACAGCTTTAGTAGAGATTTACCGCTTAACAAGTGAAGGGATCGCCCGGTGTAAGCAATCAATAGTGTTATTATTTACACGATGAAGTTAACAAACACCGGTCCCACCATTCATTGTGTTACTTTCATGATCTCACTTTAATATGCGTGTCAACACGACCTTTTCGATTTTATACCCGGCCGCTGGAGAGCCGATCCTTACAAGAGCGTAGGAATGAGAACGCGGTAGAAATGGCCGAGCCAAACCAAATCGAATTTCGCATTTAACGCCTTCTTTACAGACAATTTAAACGGAGAAACTTAGTTGCAAAACGGGACGTGTCCCACAGGGCATTCTACAAGGCGTAAGGTGTGGAAAGTCGTGTGACGTTCCGCACCAGATAGTTCGTTTCAATGCAGTTCGGTTTTTAGACTGTTCATTGACAGCTGGCAGATTACGGCTGAGCAGAACTCATTGCATTTGGTCCAGAAGAATATCCCACTCGCTAATTGCCGTTTCCCCTCAAAGGAGCTCACTGGCAAATTCCGGATCCGCTCGAATGGAAAGCGCTGTTTCTTTCACCTCAATTTCGTCGAACCGTAAAACCTTATTACTTACTCTCGCGGAGGAACAATACTTCAACCGGGCATTTTCGAAATTATCTTGGGGCGTGTTTCTGAGATGCATAAGACTCCGTAGGAGCGAGTAATTGAATAATGATTGGAACCGCTAGAGAGGAGACTGGTAATGAGTTAAATGCTTTGCAACAGTCACAGTCACCGCCGGAACGTCAGTTTTACTTCTGAAGGAGAGGTGGAGGGAGTGACGCAACCAACTGTAATCGCGCCAAATCGTATAAAATAGATGCAACTAAAAGGACCAGCGTCGTGCATCATTGTACACGTGCAGAATCCTGTCACATCGTGGATAAATCACGAGGAAACGAGTGTAAACAACCAACGGCAAATAACAAAGTCTTCCTTCTTCAACCTAACTTCCTTGTAACTTCCCAACTTCTTCCTTTTCGTTGGCCGCCTTTCATACCTTTCAATCATTGTCAGTTACATGTGCTACCCTTTCCTCGTCGACGCAGGTGAATATGCAGCTCAAACAATTTCATTAAAAAAATATGTCATTTTAAATTTTGTTTACGCGAGTCCAAAGTCTAAATAACTCAATTATCAGGCTATTTGTGGTTCTAGTTGTATCTAAAATTGCAATGTCATATTTATAAATAAAGTTAGAATACCCAAACCCATGAGTTTCGTGAAGATTCTTGGCATTAACACCTTCTGGAAATAAGGAAAAGGCGATCGAAATTTACTGTCAAAATGGCTGTTAGTTCGGTATTTTAGCTTGCGTTGAGAAAATGGGTATTGAAAGAAATAAGTAGGACTTGGATGTTCTCTGTCCTGGCGCTCAGCCTTTCGCCGATTGCGACGCGACGAGACCCAGCCGATCAATGACTTCACAGGCAGCCGGAAGCTATCCTCAGAACTTGCCCGACTTCACCGGCCCCTCGTGACGTGCTGGCTGTTGGTGTTGTAGAGTCATATGACTAGGCCCCTTCGAGAAACCCAACTTCCTATAGCAGAACGAGGTGAACCTAGACGCGGCGTTATTCCGTCTGCGCAATAAATGATCAGCGGAAGCAATTAAGTGTGGAGTTGACGAGCAGTCGGTGACATAAACGTTGGAAGAAAAAAGTGTTTCGTCCGTGTTTTTGAAAATCCGATGATAGTACCCGGTTGACGGGGTTGCATTGCCGTTCTCCCTCCGTGCGACTTGGAGGGTCGTAAGCTAACTATAGCAGATATCAGTCATTACAAGGTCTGTTTCCCGTCAGCGTGTTCCTGTTTAGTCGAGTTAAAAAAAGAAAAAATAAATAAATAGAAATCTGTTAGATTAAACAAGTTAGGTTTGGATGCAAATACTCTCATTTTATCTTTAGATTTTCGCATAAGAGGTTGAGGTACGGTTGGCACTTTTTTTATTATATTCAAATGTTTTTACGTGAAACGGTGAACTCTCCGCCGCCGAATTAGGATTTTCCTGTGGCAATACATGACTCATTGAGACTCCATGTAACGTGGGGACACATTCTCTTTCATTTCAGATTATGTCATTTCGGAGTGTAGTTGAAACTGTTTTTATTCAAAATGGCAAAATTTGGTACTCTGTTGCTTCTTGTGGGCGATTATGAGGATCGTTCAACCGGGTACTCTGATGCCTCTCTTAATAGAATGAATTTTTTCGTACATTTTAAGGTATTTATCAAACTGAGTAGAGTTTTACCGTTTGAAGGCACTTCGTCAGAACGACTATTCTTAAACGTGAGGATCAACAAACTATGTATTTTACTGCCTATTGTTATAGAACGTTTAATCTTGTTATGCGTCATCAATTGCAATCATCTCAAAGTCTGATCTCTCTCTCTCTCTCTCTCTCTCTCTCTCTCTCTCTCTCTCTCTCTCTCTCTCTCTCTCTCTCTCTCTCTCTCTCTCTCTCTCTCTCTCTCTCTCTCTCTCTCTCTCTCTCTCTCTCTCTTTCATTATTCAGGACGACACGAGAGCTGGAGTGCGCTAACAGGTCACGCGGCCAAATTCATCATTTGTGGATTTCGTTGCACAAAAATTACTAGTGAACCCGTTTCCAGGCATCTTGATTCAGTGGACAACAAAGGCGTCACAAACGCAAAACCCCTTCGTCTTCGTACTACGCGTAATTAGGTTGTCGTTGGTGACAAAAGGAGCCCTTCTCGCTTTGTACGTTGTATTGGAAAATGTTTCGCTTCTTCGGCAGAACGACGAGGGTTGTCATTATGCGGACATCCCCCGCTGTGCTCCGATCTCCGTCGCCTAGTCGTTACATAATTATCGATATTTACTTGCTATTGTCCTTCCACTGTTATTCCCTTCCTAAAAACTTCCCTTCGGTCCGGCCGAGAAAACCGTCGGAAACAGAAAGGAAATGAGAGGGGGGAGGGGGAAAAAAACTAATTGTTACGCCGTCCGTTCCCCTTTTGATAGAAGCTTAATCCAGTGGAGAGGAAGAGGTTTCAGTTCAGAACTGGTTTGCCCCCTGTCATACCGCCAGGTACTCGTTTCCGTCGAAATGTACGTATTTTTTTGTAGTAAGAGTTTGGTATGAAAAAATTGTAACGAACGTCAACATCCAAAGCAGCGAACATTAGTTGGGAAGAAGTAGAAGAAATGTACGTCGCACTCTTAATTGAGCCACCTGCGGTCATTGTTTAATTGCGTTGTTGCCTCGGGGCGTGAGACTAGCCGAATCGATACCAAAATTCTCAATCTCGTTAGTCTCGAACACGTGCAGCACAACGGTCAAATTTAGATGCAATTAATAACAGTTATCACTCGGAAACCAACGTGACCAATCTTTCCTTTCCAGAAAAAACACAACCCAAAGGAGGATGCTTTTCGAGTAAAGAGAAAGTTGAGTCTAACACTATCGATAGACGTTATAAATGAACCCAATGAGGATAGTAAATATACAAAAATACGGATAAGATAAAATATCTTTCCCAAAGCCATAACTAAATATACTATTAATTGTAATTGCTCATATCAATTCAACTGAATTCAATGCACAAATCAACTGAAAAAGCGAACATTCAATGTGAGTTATCTGATTGGGGGGGGGGGGGCACTTGTCTCACAGACGGCTATAACGATTTTAACGTAATTTGAGTCGACGACTCAATCCAGGAAGCGAATAGGTGTCTTGCGGGGTTCGTGCCTTGCCTATTTTTGTCAACTGGACAAGGTTGGACTTCGTCATTACGCATACTGATCTCTCCTAAAACATTCCTCCCCCAATCTGCTGTGTCGGTATGAAATTCAAATGTTCCTAAAACGCGTTTTTGTACTGTTTTCAGTCTAAATCCGTATTCAGTGTGTTCAAGGTGTCGAAATTTACACCACGTTTTAGTCTCCGCATTGTTTCTCCGACTAGACGTCGAACGGCGGCCATACGAATCAAAGTTCTGATGAAAATAAAATTGTTCCACTAGCTACAAATATGTTACCGACATTCTCCTGCGAAATTAAACTCATTGGATACCCGCAACTAACCAATAGCGTAGTTTTATTTTCCATACGTATTTCTACAGGACATTGTTGAACGAAGATGCCTGTAGAAATTGCGATATCACATGTTTGTTTCACTTTGCTTTCCTTTATTGGATATCCGTTTATTAGATATTTGGTAGTTGTAGCGCGTGACCTCTACGTCACTATAATCGAATTTATGGTAATCACTATCACTCAAACTGTCCAGCTTATGCGTCCTACACTAGTTTTGACGACGTGTTGGTAGTGTCAGTGGACATAATATTTTCTAAATGAGCTGTTATCAAATAAACTGGGTTAATTGGCAAAAGCTCCGATTAAAAATAGCAGTGGTTCTCTTATTTCAAATTCGTCGGATAACCTACTACCGATTAAGCAATCCAAACGCCTCTTCGTACAGCGGAGCGTCTTATGGTTGGCGCATATTTACAAAAATTGCGTAATTACAGTAATTCGCCTTCTTGCGCAGCGTAATAAATTGAAAACAAAGTACGAGAAAGTATCCACCGGGGAATCTAAGACTTGACTATCATCGAAACTGTACTGAATTACTTTGGTAGCGCTTTTTTTGTTTGTTGAAAATTGTCTTCTTTCGGTTACTTCTCTAATGAACGGGTTCGTGATCATGTTTCGTGTGTGGTATGATCTCATGTTTGTTGAATGGAAACGTTTGACCACGAAATCAATCAAATAATATAATTTTATGTATAATAATACCAATAATTTGATGTGAGGTCACTTCTCAATAACGTGCCAGCATCCCGCACTCTCAAGTAACTCGACGCTTGTCTTAACTCCAAGTAGGGAGATAGCAATGATACCTGTCTTCTCTTCATTTTCGAGCTTATCACCGATTATTCTTCCGCTTCCGCACAAGGGTTTCACAGTGTCTCAGGTTGGAGGGGTCGGAGAGACTGCGAGGCAGACCCAAGTTGAGTGTAAAAATTACAGCTGGACAATCTTTGGTTGACTCCGTAATGCGGTATGGAGTTTACCCAAGGCAGCCTTCTTAGCGCAGCAAGGCCCTGACAGAAAAACAAGTGGGTGAAGTAAGTAGCGTGGGGGAAGAAGTTCAGACTTATTGTGGAGCACTTGTTGGCCTGTTATCACGAAATGGTGTGTACCCTGGAGGAGAGACCTGAAGTCTTGAAGTGAACAACTGAGCAACTCGTATCACTGGTTAGTGAGTGGCGTCAGAAAAGGTTCGGAGGTTTACGATCTGGAACGTTTAAATTCAAATCCGCCGAAAAAATCAGAGGCCCGAAGTAAAATGAGCCTAAATGAACTATATTGAGCTATTAGATTTGTGCGATTGTACAAATAACAATTCGCCGTCTCTCAGCTCTTTCAACCAAAAACCCCTCAATTCTTGTTGACCAAAAGCAACTTCCCGTAATATCCCGTGGAAATTCTCAAACAGCAACTTATTACATCGAGGCGATGCTTCTGCCCGAGTAAAAAGGAAAACATGAAGATATGAAGACCGTGAAGGAATTCCAGAAAGCAGGAACGATTTGTTCTCGAGAGATGAGTCAACGCAGTCTCATTCATGTTAATGAGCTATGGTAATTCTGGGGGGAGCAAAGAACTAGCACAAAAGTAACAACAGAACACACTTTTTACATGTCAAGGCAAATTAGTTGGCCGAGTATTGCCAGGTACACACTAATGAGGAAGACCAACCTACCCGGATTGGAAGTGTTTGATCATGTTAATACATGGGGCCAGCTAACCTAATTGAGCACAGAATCTTCACAACTCCTCACGTTCCTTGATTTCACTTCCTTTCAGAAAAGAAACGAGGTAGACCTTTTAAAATGAGACTTGAACGATCAGCCTTCTTGAAGGTGGAGAGAATCACGGGGAAAAGAACAACAAAAATGCGAAGAATAGAAGACGATGTCTCTTAGAAACCGTTAATATTCCAGTTTCGGAAACTCAAAATCTTTCTTACAGAATTGAACTCTAAGCTTACGCAAGTAGACAATCTAATAAAATGTTTGTTGAGGTGCCATAATCCGTCTGAACGTTAACCAGTTCTTCGCTCGTTTTACCACGAAAAGGGAATCCAGCACTTATGAGATGAATCAATAAGTTTCACTGCCAGTGAACACTAATCCGTACATTAGCGTTTTATTTTTGTCCAATCGTAGTAGCTGTAGTGCTGACAGTTTCCTTTCTGGCTCGTATGTACATCTTAACTGTTGTTACATTGACGTCGAAACGTTGCTGAGCAGGCAAGAGTCAGACGTTAAATACTTCGGGTCGTTTTGGCCATTATAATCAACCGCTCGATATTCGTCTACTACAATTGGCCCCGCAACGCTGTACCGTAGCAATAAACTATTCAATATTGAACCTCAGCAATTTAAATGTAGGCCAATCGGGTGGTAATAAACGCTTTTGGTATTACCTTCTCAGGCATATTAAATAAATCATTCCACAAACGATTTTTGTACTCTCCTGTTTTATGGCGCGACTCTGCAAACAACTGAACTGTAGTACGCATTTATTCACAATAGTAGTGAACAATAATACGCGTCTATGAACAACCATTCATCACTCCAATACCAGGTAACAGTTATCTATCATTCGAAAGTGAACCACTGTACGTAATACGTTGTAGTGAAACATTCCGTACAGCGGCCCATTCGATATCCAACTATTGAAAAATACAGCATTATAAACGTTTTATAAATGAAACGACAGTCACGCCGAGGGCACCAAATTAATGACGTATTTCGCTACTCTATTTTTAGTTGCCCCGTGTGTAACATAATAAATTTGTAATTACTCGGTCATGTGTATGTACTCATCGATGTGTATAATAACTCTCTATTATTATGATGAGGGGTTCGTTATGAACACGAAAGAGAATGACGGAAGGAAACATGAAGAAAGAAGACGTGAACAGCGGAAAACGTTTTGATGGTGCCCAGGTACGAAATCCACAGGAAATGCAAATTGCGATCAGAAGGAAGCCTATGGAACAGCGAAACAGACGGTATTAACATTACACAGATGGATCTACAACCCTGGAGGGGCTGGGGAAGTGGCTCTGGCTGGAGTGGGGCGTACATTGCCCTAGGTCAACGATTTTTCAGGCAGAGATTTGTACTATCATTGCTGGGGCCATCATGATGCATTATAAAGGGTATATCAATAAAACTATCGATATAATGACTAATCTTCGCGTCTTGCAAGGCGCTGAAGAACACGTTAAAACTGCTTCATGGTTCATCTACTGTATCTATAGGGCCACTTTTCCCAACATCTCCGTCACTAGTCAAGAGGGCTGTGAGAGAATATTCCGAATAGGAGAATGATTCAGACGGTCTGTAATGCTGCAGTAGTGAGGCACTCCAAACGCTTTATCTCAGGACCGATACACGAGATATGATCAGCAGCCTTCTTATGATTGAGAGGAAGGACTTGAGGCTGATAGTGAAAATCATCACAGAGACACTGCAAAATGAACAAACACGTGTATTTTATGGGCCTAGTCGACACTCCTGGGTGCAGGTGGTGTGATACGGATGAGGAAACTCCCTATCTTTTTGGTCTTCGGTACAAGGGAGGATGAAGGCTTTTTTTTTCCACTCCCACACCTGCCGCGATGTAAGACAGTATGAGGCTAAGGCCTTGAGAGTGGCCTGACTGTCCACCATGATGTAGATTCTCTGCCGCTTCAGTCTCCTCTGCAGCAGCCGCTGCACACAGACTGTTACCGCAGCCACCTCTGCCTGGAACACTGTGGCCAGCGACCCCAATGGGATCGCTGCTTTGATCCTCGGCCCAAGGATGCCTGCCCCTGCAAGGCCACCCTGCACCGAGCCATCAGTGTAGTATAACAGGGCCCCAGCTTCGAAAGCGGGAGCTCCCCCTACCCACCTGGATCGCTCATGAATGAGTATCCGAAAGGGTAGCGCGAAGTTGAACCTCGCGGGCATAGAGTCTACCACATGCAGTTCAGGCCCCCCCACCTTCACCTTGTCAAGGATCAAGTGGCAGGAACTCCTCCTCCCCCGCATGATCAGACCCAACTCCAACATACGCGCAGCCTGGAGGAACGCCATCCTTTTAACATGTATGTGGAGTGGAGCTAAATCTAGCAAGACCTCCAGTGCAGCCGTAGGGCATGTTGTCATACAGCCTGTAATGGCCAGACACGCCCTACGCTGCAGTTTATTTAGCTGCAACTGCACTGTTTTGTTTTCCACAGTAGTCCACCAGACCAGGGCTCCATAGGTGACTACAGGCCTAACAACCGCAGTGTACAACCACTGGATCATCCCAGGCCTCAGCCCCCATGTCTTCCCCACCATTCTTTGAGCTGCCCACATCGCCACCGACGCCCGCTGTAAGGCTTTTTTCACGTGTGTGGCCCAAGAGAGCTTACCATCAAGAAAGACTCCCAAGTACTTGATCTCATGCTGGATCTTCACCACCTTGCCACCCAGCCTGAGTTCCCGCAGCGTAAGGCTGCGCCTTCTGGTGAATGGGATCAGGCTCGTTTTGTAGGATGAAGGCTTGCAGGAAATGCCTTGCATTACTTAGGAAGCTAGGCATGGAGCTGTGAGACATTGAGACTGGCGCAATAGCACTAGGTTGCGGTGCTTACCCTAAATATTGGATAGTGACTTTGATCACTATAATTCGATTCATGCTTGTTTTTACGAATTTCAAATGCTCCGTCGCTTAGTTATTGTGTATTGCCAACAACAAACCAAGTTGTAAAACGGATGAATCAAAGTTTCAAGTTCCGGTTCAATCATCAGGACAATTATCATATTAAATTAAGTCGATTTCAATGTGAGTGAACGTTTTTGAGGGAATTAGAAGGCCCAGCTTCTTAATTTCAGAATAAATATAATTGTAATCGAGACAGGGGTAGGGGAGATTTCGGGATTTGTGAGCATGATAAGCTTGTCTGGGAAAATAAATGTCTAGTCCGGGGTTTTGTCAGTTGCTCCTTCTCCAACTTGCACCTAATTGTCCCTGTCAAGGCGATATTTGAAATTCTTGGAGTGAATCACGAGGGCGTATAATTGAGGATGCGATAAGATATTGAAAGCCGTCGGGAGGCCAGAAGTTTTGTTCTTCGACGCCAACTATTACTGCTCAGAAGGTCATCTTGAGGTGAATCATTTCCCTAACTACCATTTAAGAGGTATTACTTCTCATCGAGTTCGCGCATTATGAAAGTTTCAAGAGGAAAACTGTCGTCCCTCTCTTCAGGTCCTGATATTTCCGATCACCCTCGGCTCTTGAATCAGCCTATTAATAGAGTCGAACATTGTGCCAACTAATAGCTTTCGGAAGAAAACAAGTCACCCTACGCGTTTTATTATTTTCATTCCCCTCTTCCGGCTCTCATACTCAACGTAAATACTCTTCTGCTATTCCGCGTGCGTAGTGAAATAGTTTCACTGCCGGCAGTAGAGAAAATACCTTCAAGCTCCAGTTCAAGGGAACTTTTATAAATATCCTCATCTTTTACCAATCCGCGCACCCGCATCCATTTTACTTCCGAATCCCTGCCAATCGTTTCCGCCCTGTTTCCTTCAATATTCTCTCGCCAATTCAAAATATCTCGAGCGATAGTATCCGACAACTTACAAGTATCCTGCCACGTACATTTTACATTCCTCAGCCCTACGAATCAAATGAGATGTACCTTAGGGGCTGAAAAAAAAGTTCTCCCTAGATAAAAGAAGTAAGACGTTTCAAGATTTTCTTGAGTTCATAAAATACCGTTTTGACAAAACGGTACGTGCGTGTGTGTGACTGTGAACACGATTCTAGTACTACGTTATGAGGTAAGACTATCGCTGTTATTATGGTCAAAACACAAAATTTATTTTTTCTCATGAATAACCGTAATGCTTTTGATCAAGTATTTGCGTGGAAAGTCTCTAACAACTTAACGGTCATCGTCACCCGTCTGAAAATAACGAAAGCAGCTCCATAAATTATCTAACATGGATTTTTTTTTCGAAAAAAAATCGCACACTTTTTTTTCTAATAAATGCAGGTCATGCGACCCTGTCGCTCTAAAAAAATCTAGTTGGTAATAAAAATACACAATATAGGATTATAGAGGCCATAAACTTATTTCCAACTACCCTAAAAATCCCAGAATTCTACCGATTGTCGTATTATTGGCTGAATTTGTTCGCAGTGCTTCCCCAATAATTCTGAACAGTATACTCTAGAACCTTTCTCAACAAATCGACGTTCCCGTGAATTACACATATGCTGATTATTCTCTGAATGTCGTTACATAAGTGGGCGGTCAATCATTCGACAATCAATTCAATAAATTCTGAGCACTCAGTTTATGTACGGGGCTGTATTCTTTCCGATAAGCCATAATTTGCATTACTTTGTCACTATGTGGCTGAAGGAAATGGCGGGAATGGTTCCTCCAGTCTCAGCACTGCAGCAATTCATTGCCAATATTGGTGCTGCTATCAGACTTCGTTGAAGCTGCGCCAGAACGGTCTCTTTGTCTCTTTCCCCTTTTTTATCTCTCTCTCTTCCTCCCAAATAAGACTCCCTACCTCATTCAGCAGTTCTGGGATTAGAGTGTGCAAGTGAGGGGTGAATACAGTTGTGTTGGATTAGATTCGTAATGTGAATTGAAGAAACAAAACGTACAAATCGATAACTGCGCCGCATTTTTTCTGTAGAATAATTATTTCGTTTCCTTTCGCTCAACTCGCGACTGAGGAAAGAGCGCTGTAATCAGATGCGTATCAGCTCCCAGCCATCTCGGACGTAATAATGCCCATAGTCGTCTCTCTTGTGTTCATCAAAATGGCGGGCAACATCGCAGAACGTGACTCGGTGGTGCCATTGATTGTGAAATAAGAGCCCTCAGACATGCGATGGCGTTTCGCAGTATTTTCCCTCCGAGCTGCCATAAAACGAACGTAGGAGAAAGTAGCTTTTTTTTCGATCAAACATGCAAATGTGCATGAAAACTACAGTTGTTGAATCGTTGGCCATCACTACTCAGCCAACCCAAAAGGCCTAATTCGTCTATTATCGCTTGTGCCCCTTGGTTCACTATTGGACGACGAGTAGTCGTCGTACATGGTCGTTTGCCCAACACACATGAAATTCAGGCCACTGCGAGTATTTAAAATATCTAGAGCGAAACGGCTTACAATTTATGCGTCGTAAATGCGTGAATGCGTTGTCTCAGTGCAGCCGTTTTTCATCATGTCGCGCAGTCAAATGATTTTATGGACATTCAACTTACACGACTTTGTTGTGTTGGCCGCCACAGTTTCCTCCGGTATCGTTTTATAAGTGTTTCCTTCGTCTCTTTCTGGAACTAATAATTAGCCGATGGTTAAGGCCGACTACGATCTTGTAACAACAAAATCGAGAGAATCGGATGGTCGCTTTCATCGCGGAGTTCCTACGGCTCATATTCGTGGTTTGTGTTGTATGTGTGCAAAAAGTACTTCCATGAACAGTATCCTGCCAATAATGTCGAACAGTGGCAAACACAGTTTAGCTGGAACGAGCGTTTTGAATGCTTCAAATGCAGATTGGTTATAACCGGTGTAGATTATTCCTTTCCATTGGTAAATTCAGAGAGTTGATAGTAGAGACGGGGTACCAGCCGCAGTGCCTATTGGTTGAGTTATGAACTGGTTGTTATTTTCTCTATCGACACAGAATGACAATGTACGAACAACTATACAGGTGGAGCTAATGAACGAATGCCGATTACCTGGGAATGATTGAAATATGCGTCCTTACTGGTTTACAGTCCGACCTCACTCATCACCTTGTCTTCGCTATTTGATCACGAGTCACCACTGTGCACAGAACTTGCCGTCAACACTCAGCTCTCGTCACTGCACAGCCATTGAAGACGAACGTTGAAAACATTTGTCGTGTATAACTTTACGCAGGAAATTATCGTCGTCTGTTAACAAAGTAGACACGTTGATGCATTTCTGGGCTCCGATCAACGATCAATTGTATGAACCAGTTGTTTTGGTCTCCTCATAAAAAGGGAAGCCCTCGGAAAGCGAACGTAGGGTGCCCCAATTTGATGAATAAAATAAACGGCTGCCGGTTGGTTTACTGCAGAACAACCAATCAACAGACCCTCATATTTGAAACGTAATCTTTTTCGTTTCCCTTCCTAACAACTTCTGAGTAACTTTAGCCCATTTAGATGGGACACAAGGGATTGTGAGAGAGCGAGAACCCAAGTAATAATCCGGAATTGGCGAGGATTTTTAAAAGCGGATTCAATCTGGAAAGGAAGGAAAGCGTTAATGTTGTAGTGCGGGCGGTGCTCTTTGAGACGAGTCCAAGCGAAATGATCCGATCACCTCTCCCCCACTCATCCTGCCACAACTTGTTTCGTCCTACCAATTTACCAGCTCGCCACTCATCATTCGTGGCCCGGTAGGTCTCCGTAATACCTCACTCCTCCTTCGGAAAAATTTCGGGTGATATAAAAGGGTCCTTTCTGTCCCTTGAAAAGGTTTTCGAACTGGAGTGGAAGAATCATTTCCATTGACCCTCGTAACAGGCCTGCGGTTCGTGAGCCTTCCGTTCGGATTGCCATGCGTTGCCTAGTTTCCGTTTTCTCCAGTTTTATTTTTGTGGCAGTGCATTTTGATCTGAAGTGAATTAATTGACACGCGGGGCAGCTCTCCGCCACACGCCCACTGGTTCACGTTAAAGTTGCCCATAAACTGTCTGCTTTTTTCGAATATTTTCGTTGCTGCGCTGCCGGCGTTTGTGTTTCTCCGTGCGATGTAAACAAATTACAACGAAGTGTGCAGCTAGACGCAGATTGGTACTGCCACAAAATTTAAAACCGTTAAAAAACGTTTTTGGCTTGTAATTCAACGGATTATCAGAGGGCTATTGATGCGTTTAAGTATGTAGGTACTGACTGGTCGAAGACACCCCTTAAATGAAGTTGTTTGATTCCATTTTGGGACCGTGTCTTCGTTGAGCCTTTTTACAGAAATGTTTATGGGGAACAAACTAAAGGGATTTATTCCTCGATGTAGATAGAAATATGATGTTGGAAACATTTTTTGGTACCTCCCTCCCCTCCTCTCAACGCTCCCTCTTCCATTATTTGTGCATTAGTAGGTCTCAGTCATGAGAGTGAAATAAATTTGACCCACGGGTATTCAACACATCACAAGTTTTTCTTGTCCGTCAAATAAAGTCAAGTGTTTCTTTCTCACAGGCACCAATTTACGTCTGTAACATATTTATAGAATCCAAAGTCGCGTGGTGTGTTCCGCTGCATTCATTTTGTTCTTAGTAAGGCGTGCCGGAACGCACCTGTTCTGCCGTGCAAAAGAAGAAGTAAACGAAATGAAGGTTGGAGGTTGGATGAACTCATTCTTTTATGACGTGTGTACCTGCAAGTAGTGGAGCTCTTGGAAGCGTACTCAATTCGCCCATGCACTAGGTGGCAGTCAATGCCAACCGTTGCTCCACATTGAGAATGCCCGGTCTAGTTGTAGGTCTCAAGCGAACATGACTTACGTTCCGCTGGCTTCCTCATGCCACGTGCGTTCTATGTCAAGTGTGGGCTATGTCTCCACTGAAGAAGCTTCTTCTGCGGGTGGGTGGTCTGTTTCCTTATTAAATGACTGTTCCTATGTTCCTAAACCCTCAAGCTCCCATGGACGACGCCCATGGTGGTGAACAAATTAGCCAAAAACGAAACTTTAGCAGTTTCATTGCAATTACGTCGTGTTTGGTATCTTTTTCTAGGTATTTTTCAATGCTGAGTCGAATAGGGCGAGTCTCAGGGGTGTACGACTGCGTCTAAATGGAAAACAGTAAATCACAGTAAACAGTGATGCAAATTCTATTACTTGGAGGAACTGAAGGAGCCATTTGGCGAAAGTTATCGTTTCTTCCTGGCTTCATTTTCCGCACCACCTGTCAGTTCGACTAGTGCCGCCCTAGCGTGGCTCAATAAATTTCGATTTTCGTTGTTCCGCTGCAACGCTCATGTACCGTATCGTTTCCCAGTATTTTTCAATGCTGAATCGAATGGGGCGAGTCGCACAAGTGCTCTACGAACAGTGACTTTTGCATAACAGTTGTCGTTCCCGTATTGTTTATAGCTGTGTTATACTCTTAATATTTTTTGACGTTTGATAGAACGGGATAGGTCACAATCATGTTGTACAAATGACAATAAATAGTTGTGCATGAATTTGCGGCGTTTTTACAATCAGTCGATCTTAGCGCAGTGAGAGAATGAATGGGTGGTTGACACAATTTGGCAACCTGCGCTACCATCACTGCTCGTATATTTGGGGTTTACCTCTTAGTGCAGTAATGAATTGCGCATTTTTACCAAGTCTTGAAAGCAGTTGGCATTAGGGTTAATGAAATTTAACTTTGATCCACCCTTCATTATTTCATTTTGAATAAGTGCTTAGAATTGACTCAAGAACGTCATCGTCAGTTGAGAAATGTGTGCACTGTGGGCGAAGAGATAGCCAGCGGGGAAAACTTGAATCGAGATTGTGGGGATAGTGGAGAATTTGGTGGAGTTAACTAGTCGAGAAGTTAAGTTAAATGATGGGTGATAGAAAGTCAATGTTGAAAGAGAAGATAGTGGCACGTGGAACATAAAGGTAAGAAAGGTGGTGTTAATTTTAGCTTAATTTGGGTTAGACGCTGTGCTCTGTCGAGGCTTAATCGAAGACGTGTCTATTAGGACTGACCCGCTTATTTTATTTCACAACTTGGATCTTATCTGCCTCCTCAGGAACAGTGGAAAATGTGTCCTTTCTTCACTGATCAGCACCATCGTTTCTCTCGAGATTCATGACCACATACGCACACACCAGCGCGTACCTACTGAGAGCGGAAAAATTAAACGGATTTTCAATGCTTTCTCAAACGAGCTTGTCCTCGATAAAAGCAAATTAGGCTTGAGTTACCGACGGGATGTTTATTAAGCTCCATTCCCAATCCTCACGCACGTACCTAGAAAGTTCAACTGTTTTGGGCAGCCGCCTTGCAAATACTTATATGTATTATTGTGCATCTGCTTGCGCGGTATGACTGCGCTAAATAACAAGCTCTTGTTAGTCTCAAGAGATGAAATGTAATGTACGTCTGACCTCCAAGGTTAGTGGACTGATGGGAACAGGCCATAAGGCGGTGGATTTTGCTGTAGAATAGAGGAAGTCAGATTATTCGTAACCTTCTTAGATTTTCAACATCTATCACTTTCTCCAGGTCTAGATGTGGGCTCATCTTTTGAGTCTTACGCGGCATCATCAATATCACAAAAGAACCGTGTTTAACATGACTGCCAAGGCTTTGGCTGGCAAGGAAGGACCTCGAAGAAACATTGGTTTGCTCAGGGAAGGAATCGATATCTGATAAGCTTTCAATTTGGAGGGTTAATTGACAACGTATCGTTTCTTCAGACGGCCAGGTAGTGTAATGTAATTGCAGTAATACTTATGTTTTTGAATGATGCTATATGCAAGTAGCAGATCTTAATGGTTCAGATAATATTCCATGCGCAGGCTTCAGTGGTGTACTACAACTGCACCGAAAGGGATTCTTTAGGATATCTCAGCTGGAACAGAACTCGAAACTGGCAAGTTTGATTGCACTGTTATTTGTAGCGCACTAGTAATAGTCAGGTCGTGGATCCAAAACCAAAGTCACTACACTTTTAATCTTCAGTGATTAGTGTTATGCGGAGGAACGGCTTTAATACTCCAAGCGAACAGCCACTTTTTACTTGCACAGAATACACTAAACTGTACAATCACGGCAGATTATAATATCCTGTGTACACTCCTGCACGACGCCACAGAAGTCACAAATGTTGTCGGAAGTGGCAGTGGATAAGGTAGCGATGACGAGAAGTTTTCTCTCTAACTGCGCACCTTGGAAACGCTTCTCATCCGGTATTCTTCCTATTATTCCGCGCTAAATAGGCCTTATCATTCATTACCTTTGAAACCTTGAAGGCCCTCCTTGCTACACCAATCGCTTTCAACAACTCAACACTAGAAACTGTGGATTCGGGGTTGAACGAAAATAGAAACCGCTTTTTCGACTCGCTGTGGCCCGACTTCATTAAACCTTCCTCTGCATCTATTTTTTGAAATAAAACCTAAGTATCATTGCCGCATACGAAACGAGTTGAATAAATTAACCTCCCCGCCTCCTATACTGAAGATTTCAGAGGAAACCATTGTAAAAGCTAAGAATAGAAGAGGAGGAACAATGACACATTTTCTAACAATATGTCTCATCGAGAGTTCTTAATATTCTGAACAAACAGAACGTTTAAACCGAGTCTTCTGATTGACGTCATTCATATCCAAATCAGCGGGATGCTAATTGTGCTCAAATCAAAGAAACTCCGAGATCACGCGGAATGAACGGGTTTCATTTCACTTACACGCTCCGCTCTTAACACAATGGAAATTCCAGTATGGCGCGCTAGAGTCGGATTCAAGCATTTCCAGTTGGCCCCTTGCCAGTCGGCCAGATTTTAGGGGAATGTCGCATTTTTGACGCGTATGAAACTCGTTGTTTCTGGCATTCACTTCTCTAACTACACAACCACACATGCTAATTACGTACTCTCTTACGAAAGTTTTAAATTTCAAGCTTTGCTTTTACATCTTAATGATGATACGGCCGATTAACACCACTCATTAGAGAGTGATTATTTGAAGCAGCAGTACACCCGAACTGTCTCATTGGAGACTCAAATTCTTTGGTTTCAAGAGATTAAGTGTAGTCCATTAGGCCGCTCTATTGTTGTTTATTGTTTATAAATTATGATCACGGTGTATTGAAATGATATAAAAGAAGTTGGAAATTGACTTAGCGGTGCCTTAAATATTGGACATTAGGTGGGAAGTTGTACGATGCCTATATTATTGTAGACTCGCGGGTAGTGGATTTTGTACTGAACACCATAATAATTTCCCCGAAAGTTTTGGACATAAGGAGGCTATAATATAATCACTAATTCATTTCTGTACTTGGAGGATTTTGAATTGACATTTGAATCCAATAATTATCATTCCGAATTTGTATCGTACATCTGCTAAGCAGAATGTGTTGGATCAATATGTTAACAATAATCGTGCGAATGGATGGGTATGACCAATTGTGTACAAACAAATCGAGAAGTTGATGATTTCAATTGCTGGGAGTGAGAGGACGGGATAAAATCGTAGCGCATGGTGTCAATGGCATGACGAATTCGTGGGGTAGCGCCTTCTTATTCTTGGAGTCTTGGAAATGACGATATTCCTTTCGAATGCCCTCAATCCATCCGTATTGAGGGACTTTTCAAGGAGTTTCCTTAACTAGACTGGGAAACGCACTCTGTTCTAACGTACAGTTGAGACTCTTTGTGTATCCATCCTCTTTCTAAACTACCGCTGCACTTCGCGGTTTTAAGAATATTGATGAGCGCAGCAATTGTTTCTGATTTCGCTCAGCGCCAAAATATGCCTCAGTCATTCTCTCCAGCTCTTTCTGTGGTATTGTGTCCCCTTAAGTTTCAAATTTAACTTGCTTCAAGAACGACTGAGGCGTGGGAGGAATATACAAACTGGGGACGGGCTTTTGTGATGATTGGAATGTTAGGAATGTTGTGATGACTAGGTATGTAAAACCTACATCATACGCGTTGGTTTTAGACACGATTACCTAATAATTCCATACGTTCATGTGACCAGACCGAGTTTGTATGTGGAGGCGCTTGCACGTAGCATGTGATAACGTGATGTTATGGAATGACTAGAAGCAGGAGAGGGAACAAAGAAATACGAAACCGAGTCAATTCAATCTCAAAATCCGTACGTTGTAATTTGACGCTGTTAGATTCTGAGTGAAACCGAACGAAAATCAGCTATACGTATTTTCAAAACTCGAAACCTTTTTTTTTTCGGTTCTGATTACACTTTGCACGCGGATATTTCCAGAGGCATCTAACTTACCTCCTTACTTAACTCAATTCCTCACATTTTATTCTGGAAACGACGTAAAATCGATTACTCGCTAGACGATGCTCTTGCTGGGGCTAGGCAATGGCATTATTTCTATCAGAATAATAGACAGTATGATGAGAAAATGTAATGAAGTTCCGCCGCACCTCAAAGTTTGCTCTTTTGATCTACTACCGCCAATATCCTTGGGAACGCAGTAAACCAGCCGACTAATATTACCTGAGTGACATATGAGAGTGATGAAGCTAAGGAATTGTTTATAAAAGCTGTACACAATGTAAGCGTTTCAAGAAATGGTACTCATTGCGCGTTAATGAAGGCGGTCACACAAAATTAGTTAATTGCGTTTGAACAACGACGACCATCCTCCCCCCCCCTCCCACCGCCCATAAAATTAGATACAATTTTGGTTATTGTCTTGGTAAAAAAAAAACTCCTTCCGACGATCAATCACAACACACGAGGAAGTAGCGCAGACTCTCAAATTTTAAACTTTCGTTTTGTCAAGTTCAATTTTTTTAATGTCGATAAAAGTCTGAGAAATGGCCATTGTTATGTAAATCTTGTGGATGCAACATTTGTTGAGTAGATAACCACTGTATAACTATGCAGCTACCTGTCAAACTAAAAAACCCTACCTACCTGTTAGTTATATTGCTACCAGTGTGACGTAACCCGAATTTACTATGCTCGTTATTCAGTATGCCCCAGTACCCCACCTGCGCACTGGACCTCGTAAATTTGTATCGTTTACTACTCCTCACACAAAGGGGATACAACTAATATAAAATCTGTGACTCGACCGAGTCGTGCAATTCCACATGATTTGGGCATAATTATGCGACCTGAGCAAATGAACTCGTGGCAGCCCTACTTAAACTCATAACGCACATCACTCAGACCTGTTCTTGAGTATAACGAATACGAGTTGTACCGAGACCAGCCCATTATTACTGAGAAAACCATCGCTTACTGACCGGACACAACTTCAATAAATTAGCACAACAAATTGGTAAACTACACACTGCCCGCAGAGCAAAAACGCTACACCGACCTTTCAATAACAATATGCAACCAGTGGAGGATGAAAAATGTACGAATATTACCAATTATCGTGTACTTCAATGGTTTCATACTAAAAACACTCGAATCGTAACTGACTTAAGAATTTATTAACGAAAACCGACGAAGTTTACTCACCAACAGAAATAATAGCGCAATTAACTACTTTGATTGTGAGTACATTTATATTTTATTTTAATTAAAAGTGAGTAAACTTCGAAATTAGTGGAGGCCACTTCAGTTCAGTAAATGAGGACGGGGCATCATATTTATGATACTTTAACGACAATCGTAACAAATTTTAAAGCTTAGAGGAAAACTGGTAGAACCCGCAAACGTCAATTAACACCTGGTTATTGCTTTCCGTAGTTTTTACGTTCTTATG
Organism: Pachypeltis micranthus; assembly: GCA_020466155.1. Classification (NCBI taxonomy): domain Eukaryota; kingdom Metazoa; phylum Arthropoda; class Insecta; order Hemiptera; family Miridae; genus Pachypeltis; species Pachypeltis micranthus. The sequence continues at coordinate 29,417,557 of CM035768.1, forward strand.
TCATTTTTCGTTATTTCTTCACACTGTTTTGATTCGTTATTCGTTCTGAAATGCACAACTCAAAGCAACGAGATTCCAAATCTGGAATGTCCGTCTGCCGTGTTTGATATCGTTTAAAATGCCATCTAAAGTCATCATCTAGGTCGAATGGAATGAGTTTCAGAGGTGTACGACAGCGTGCAGACCGAAAACAGTGAAATCTCAGTAGTTTTAGCGAGCCACAGGTCCCACGGGACAGTACAGCGAAAGTAATCGTTTCATCGTTTTCACTCCCTGTCGTCTCATTCCAACCACCAGTCAGATCGACTCTTCACGTCGCACTTATTGCCTAAAAGCGCCTGGAATATGTCATTTTCGTCGCTCCGTTGTAGTCAGGTCATGTTTCGTAACGTCAAATGGTATTTTTCGATGCTGAATCGAATGGGATGGGTCTCGGAAGTGTGAGACTTCGTCTGTGCAAGAGAATATTAAACCGTTGTGTAATAATTTGCAGCGTTTTTTGACGATTTACCTACTCGTATTATCGGTGTGGAATTTAGAATGAGATATGCCTTATAACTACATTTCATGATTCAGTTCTGAATGAACGCGGAGCAAGAAGTACGTCGAATATAAAAATAATGTAGAACATTTCCATAAACTTCGGGAACATAGTTAATACAGCTCCCGCGCAACGCGTACACGCATTTTAAATTTGATACGACACTCAAACGTAAACCAAAAGCATTCATAATTGTTTGCACACGGTGTGTTTGACTCAAAGTCGTTTTAAACTTTGGTGTTTGCGAAGGATGTCAATAATGTACGCAGTAGAGATGACCGATTTGGTTTTGAATTGAACATTGGCAAGTTCAGTGCGGTTCAGGCCGCTTCTCACACGACCCCATGAATGAGGGATCATAGGAGTCCCGGCATTGAATACAAATGCTCGAACCACGCATCAAGCAGTTAGTGAAGCCCCGAGATCGGAGTACGTAATATAAAAGTGTTCGGTGTGGAATTGGAAATGTTCGAGATGAGGTAGGTTGTTGAAAGAGCTCTCTTCCTCGGAGATTGATTGAGAAGCTGGAGATTAAGTGGGCTGAGTTAATCGCAGTCGATTAGTCATTGGTTCGATCAGAACGGCCATCTTGCCTATTAGTCAAGAGCATCAAGGGAAAACCTTCGGGGCATCGATTTTACCTGGAATCTTCCATGTATCACCCTCTTTCTTTTTCAACCTGTTTCCGTCTCACTTACCCATCGAAGGTCCTATTATTGAAATCGTTGGACAGTTCCTCCGGTCGAACTCAATTGGAGTGCCGAGGAATTGAATCGAATTTCAACGATTGCTTTGCCTTAAATAATTCAAAAACATCCGTAAAACTCTTACACGATATGAAACGTTTAGAAATAATTAGCCCCAACACTGACGTGAAACTGCTACCCATAACTGTTTCTTAATTATGATACTTTCGCTGTGCTGTCGTACTGTCAGGCACAAGCATTTCCTCACTTGATTTCGGGGTTTTCGAGTGGTTCAGGGGCATATCGCATTAGTAAGAAGTAACGCTGTACACTTCTCATAGTGAGACGCAATACAATTAAAATGTTACGAATGGTTGCGTTAGACAAGTTGGTCATTGGCGATCGGGTGACATAACGCCTCCATCGAACTTCAGTTTTTTCAAGTCAGAATCTTCACGACTTCGAGGAAGAAGCGTTTTATCATAATATGAGGTATAGTTGCACGTTGTATTAGTATATTCAAGCCATCAGTCGTGTTCCAGACTTGCCAATAGCAGGCCTCAGTCCCAACCGTCAACTCATTACCCATTTAAGCCTGGAATTGTGTTCGCAGACTCACATACCACGGTACTTCCAGACCTACTGATGTTCGAGGGCACTCACCTCTTTGAGCTGCAACTCAGCAACGGTGGCGTTAAACGTTAAATTATTTTGGTGGCCTTTCGAGAGAGCCACCAATGATGATCAAGCCAAGCACCAGTTCCAGCAGCCTTTGGTCATGGCTCTAAACAGCATGTCTATTTTCATAATTATCAATTTTCGATCATGTCTGAGCGCAAACTTCGTTATAGTACGAGGCCTCAGCCCTTCCCCCTCGACGCGCCTGTGAAATTAACGTGCGATATTGATATTTCTGTCGAAAAAATCCACGGATGGTGATGTAATACATTCTTTCAAGACTCTCACCTGTTCTGGACACAATCAATGAAGACAAAGATGATGAGTAGTATTCTAAATAAGGACGAGTCAATAATCATGATTTTTTGAAGGGGCAACAACACAAATACGACAACGTATCGCTCTGGCCTTTTTTGAGGGATGGTGTCAGACGGCCTACTTCTTGCAAAGGCGACCCTCTTCTATCCTTTTCTTTTATTGATTCTGATGAGACGCTCTAGCACTATCCCAGAAAAGGGTTGAAAGGTTCTGAATTGATGATGTCTAAGGACAGGCATGTTTCACGAACAACCCATTGCCCCCTTCCAAAGGCAGACTTGTGATGGTTAGAGATCTCTGACCTCTTTCAGGGCAGCCCAAACATGATCGCGTCACACCTCAGTAATGTCACTCTTCCCTCATCCAATGCTTAGGGTGGTCCATTAGAACAACGCGTTTGGTTCCAGCGAATGATTACTGCTTCGCCAATATTTACTCCTTCCATTTGTGGCCATCTTATGTAAATACGAGTATCTATTCGTATCAACTTTGTTGAGTAGCCTAATTCAGTAGTTAATATCACACTCTATTGCAATAAAAACACAATAAAGATTTTATCGACCGCTGCAGCGGAAGAAAGGTGTGCTACGGTTTTCTTAGTAAGTGCGAGTCATAAACGAATTTATGTTACCAATCTAATTTTGTGTGCGCTCATCCACCGTCTTACTTATGTCATATTTTTGTACGTCTCAAAGTTGCAGCGAAATACCCAGATGTCTTTTATTGTGGAATCTGCCCGTGGTCTGTATGCAAATGTTCAGTTACTAATTGCGACTACAAATACGTCCAACCGCCATTTTATCTAATCAGGGATTGACAATTGCGATTTGCACTCTTCTGGAAAACTGCTAAGACGGACGAAGGCTATGCGTCATTTCATTTGATTAGTTCGTAATAAGTTATTGTGCTTTTCGTAGTTATGTTATTATACTGAAATGTCCTGTCATCGGAACGTTTCATTGTGGACCATGCTCAATTCAATTGTGGACCAGTAAAACTTTCGCTTTTGTGAAATATCTCGTCACTAAATCGATTCATCCAACTCGTTTGCTGTTTCGCTGATTTCCGTGTTCGCCAGTTGCGTCTTCGAATACCGACAGAAATTGTATAACTATTGTCTTGTGGCGAATCTTTTACGGTTTAATCGATTAAAATGTACGGCGATACCGGCAACAAATCCTTCGAAGAAGTGGCGTTGGGAGACGTAGGATCGAGAATTCGGCGGATGAACGAACGGGTTATTTATCGTTCTCGGGTTGTGTTAATCGATCTGGATTCTCTTGACAGTTGGCAAGATTAATGGGCCTTTTCGGAAGAAAGAAGTCAACGGTTTCACGAGAACTGTTTTTCAATTACGTTCGGTGCGGGTTTTGGTATCGACGGTGAGTTTCGAGCAGTCGTGATAGGAAGGGTTGTCATCGATGAAGGAGTCTGTCAGATGACATGCACCCGCCCCTATTTCGACCCTTCGGACGGTAGTTGTTCAGAGAATCAATCGACCTCTCATTCCATCCTCCAGTATCCAACAAGGGAAAATAAATTATAAGGGTGGAATTGTTAATAATTAATTCGCCGGGTTGGGTGAAAACACCCCGCCGTGTGCTTCGCTCTCATCAACCGATGGCCCCTCTCTGAAAGCGAGCGTGGGTCTGACTGACGTAATTTATTTTGGTATCTCTCATCATCACCACTTCCTATCAACAGTCATTAACTTCTACGCATTAAAATTCGGTGCCCTCGCTTCTTCTCCTGCGACCCCTAACTCACGCATTCGTCAGTTGTTAATGTAAGCATTTTTTTTAGCACAACCTACGTTTAATGGGATTGGTATCTGAGCTACGATGATGGGTGGGGGTGGGAGCTAAAAAGGAAGAGAATTCAAACAGCGTCCAAGGTCGATTTATGGGGAGTGAATAATAACGCGTACCAATTCTATCGTTCCTCGTTCGACGGTGACTCTTGAAAAGAGGCATGTTCAACATGTTTCGTATGCCACCTAAACCCTTCTAGCTACGCGTGGAATGAACTGTAGGTAGGAAGAACAACAACATGTTCCATCTGATATACGCATAATTTATTTTTCAAATAGTTAGTGCGACGTTCAATCAAATTTGTTTTTCACTCAGTTTACGTAGTATGTGATTCTGGTAGTCCTTGATTTATTGTTTCCGGAATTTATTGGGTTGCCCTTAGTTATGTGACGACTATTATTGAGTAATCACTACCGTGAATGGTAATTAAAGTGTAAAAAACTGAGTTTTCTCAATATCCTAACGTTTTTACGCTTTCCAAAATGAAACCAATCTAACTTCGGCGCGTGATGCGTGCTTGCGTGTGTGTCTCAAATCACATCCTCGGAGGAACAGATATATCGATCAAGCTTGTTCGTTTTCATTTTTTCGCAAAAACTAGACTATGATCAGTTTCCATCTCTTGGAATGGTGGACGGAAATGTACCAAAAATTGAGGTAGTCATTTTGATTTAACTTACAAGATATCTCCCAATAATGATTCCTAACGTTTATCATCTATAAATATCTCTGCCAAAAGAGTGAGTGGAGAAATAGTTCTGTGAAGAACGTTTTGAGTTTGAACCTTGACGGGGGCGTTATCAATTCTGAACTGTTCAGAACTCTCAGTAAAACATGCCTACGATTGAATTGGAATGGCGGGGGGGGGGGCCTCTGAGTACAAGACGGAAGAGTAGTCTAAATAATGTGGAAACAGTAATGCTACCACCACGCATCCACTTGTCAAACTTGAATCTGTTTTGATTTCACGTTCTGAAAAGTAATTGACTCGGTTGCAAACGTACGTTGGTAATTAGAAAACTGGCGTACCTACGTAATTTTATCATACTGTAGATAAACAGCTATGCAAGGAAAAATCCCGTGAAATGACCTGAAGATGGTGTTTATTGTGTGCGCATCATTGTACTACCGTTACCGGTATCCGTTTGAGTCTGTTGTTGCACGCTGTCTGTTCTTGATGACAGTAATTTTCCCCTACTGAAAGCCTTTATATGTCTCGGATGGGAACAAAAGTTATGATAATGCTAATGAATTTGTACTTATCCAAATTATTCATGTATTTATTTTCATTTGTTTTTAGTTATACGAGCTCAGTGACGACCCGAAACGGAAGGAGTTCCTGGACGATCTGTTCCTCTTTATGCAAAAAAGAGGTAAGTAGAATCATATGTAGTGAGTAACAAAGAAAGGGGGGCAGTGCAAGCGAGCGGAGTGGATGCACTTATTCGTTCCCGTGACCACGGCCTGTTTGGCAGTATCCCTATCCGCTTTCGTTGCTATCAGCGTGATGTCTCATAACCGTCCCGCGTAGCCACCGCCAGGATCCAGAACTGTCATGACTTACAGCTGCAAAGATTTCTTCTACCACGTGTTCCATATCGTTAACCACTTCACTTGCCCCGTTCGCACAGTTTTGACAAATTACAGTTATGTCACTCCTGATTCGCCATACTGGACGACACGATTGAAGGGAATTGAAGGTTGTCGGTTTAGTTGGCTCCCTTTAAATGCGATGAAAGCGAGTTTGCATAAACCTGGGGCGTAGAAAGTTCGCCGTGGGACGCTCTGCGGGTTTTTGATAAGTTTACGTCCTTTTCCAACCAATGTTGATTTCTTTGTGCCAAAACCAATAAGTGTCTGGGGGTAGAATCTCAGGCAACCTAAGGATATTAGGGGCTCGAATCCAGAAAGTGCTGTCCGTGACATCTATAACTCTAATCGTCTCTCTATCATTCTCCAGTCTGCAATTTCTGACTGAAGAAGAAGATAAAGATCGCTCAGAGGTATTGTAATTCCAAGAATGAAGGGAGTTGGTTGTAAACCCTTTATGGACAGATGTGTTAGCACTGACGGTTTCCAAGCAAACTTTTGTCAAGGTGGGAAATACGAAATTAGAGCAAGGTTGTGAGTGTAGTTTCACTGTGTCACATGGGGTTGTGCAGAGTCTCCCTCGTTGGTTAACGAGGTGATCATTTCCCCTTTTCCATTTGAGAACAGCTTAGTGATCTCCTTTTGTGTATATGAGTTATTATTGATTATTCATACCTGATTTGACCTGTACTCAAGACCTACATCAAAAGTTTATCGTTAGAATTGCTTTTCGGCTTCGATTTATCGATAATTTGAGCAGTAAATTCCATAGTATAATAATCAGAAGACCACATGAAAGTGCCGCGTTCAAATTACTAGAGATGTGACAGAGAGCTGCAATGTCCCACTTCCCTGCAGCATGTTAGCCCCACCGCCAGCTGTTGGACAAGTGTTTGGTCGTCGTTAACTCCTTGCAGTGTACGTTGGGCCTCGTCATGAACATCCAACTAGATCTTTTTTTCTTTGAAAGTCCAAACATTTCTAATTACTTTGTCGTTTGAAATCATTAAATGCAACCTAAATGAACTTGTAATTGAAACTCGTGTTGCTCGTGCATCTGTTTGAAATCGCAATTTTGAATGATCATCGACTGCGTCGGATCACCTGCCCTCAAGGTGGAGGGTAACGTTTCTCCCTCAGTAATTGCGATAACCATTGTGTTCGGAATAACGACGTAAACCTTTCACCGTCTTCGGAGGTTGAACCCCAAGACGGGGTAATCCAGCATCAACGCAACCAGTGAGACCGATCAGTACTATTGAGTCCATGATTCAATTTCCACCTGAAAGAACTCTACCAGTACAACTGAAATTAAGAATGCTTTGACCATATGAATATACCTCAGAGTAGCATTGTAACAATCCGTGAGTTGTGGAGGCAACTAAACGACTAACGTGAAGATGCCAGCCGAAAATGTCGACCCGCTGATTGATCGTGTTTTACGTGGAGATCGTTTGCCCTCAAACCATTTTGTATTGAGCCGGTAGCTTCTCTCGAAATGGTAGCCATCTTGTCGGGATGGAAAGAAGCTCTTGTTAACGCTTTCAAATAGCCGTGAACCCTCTGTCGACCGTCTGCCTCGCCCTTTGATTTAACCAACAATCATCGAGAATTGAGCGCTATCAATCAAAACCAACGAGATTTTATAATTATAGATATAATAAAAATAAAATGAAAAATGCTAAGTAAGGTTCAGGTGATTAGGGCCGATGATTGGCAGGATGTGTCGTTGCTAGTTAATGGTGGGTAGGAAGCTCTGATTACTAACTGATACCGACGACTTAGTGATGAGGCCCAGTCTTATTAAATCCTGTTTCTTATGCGACTTTGACTGATAGCTCATACAATACCGGGGTATTACTTTTTCCTTCTCTAAACCTCATTTCAACTTCTTGTTTTTTCTTCCCCTTCTTTCCTCCTCTTCTCCTTTTACCCCTCGAACCCATTCCACAATTGTTCTAACTGTCTGTTCCAACTTTTTCGTCGGATTATCAACGAGCTCCAAATCGAATGGAGGGCGAAAACTCACTCCTTCTTCAAAATAACCTATAAACTCCGCATATAAAGGAAGGAATCGAAGTTCATTGAGGGATTAAATTATATATTTTTATTATTCCGGGGCCGTCTGGTTTAGTGCCTTCTTTCAATTAAATTCCGCTCCACAGTTTTTTCTCAGAGATAATGCGAGGCGATATAAACATGGAGATTTATGGCTCGGAATGGGGCTCATTTTTTATCAAGGACCCGCCGAAGCGAAATGGTGATCTCGGACGGCACTAAAAATCCGTGCTCCGGGGCTGTCGAGCGGTGGAGGGAGAGGTGGTGGGGGGGACAAGCTGGATGGAGGGGATGCCTTGTTTCTTGCGGTTGGCTCTGGAGTTGGGTACCTATGATTACCGGCCACTTACTTGGTTGCCGATATTTCCTTCCTAAATATGCAGCAGAATCCCACTCTTCAGGCAGACGGTGGATGTACCGATCCTCTTCTTACCTAGTCTCGTTTTAGGGGCATTCTTTTAATTGATCTCGCGAGCCGTATTTCACGGCGCTGCTCTTAACTGTCAATATAAATTACCTCACACACGCAAGTAATTTCTTTCAACCTCCCTGTGACTACGCATTGAAGAAAGAGGATTAAAAATTAAAGTGTATAAGGAGGTGGCTCAGAGAGTGAAGCCGCTCGGCATTTATTGGTTAATAAGTTCCATACTTCGGCTGCAAACCTCATCTAAGGAACGCCGAGTCGACTGTGTACTTCAATTTTCGCTATAACAACGAATTTCCGTCACCAACAAACAAATCATATGGCATTGATAATTTACCTTATTATGCGCGGTTATATTCGAAAGAAGTGAGTCGGACGGTGAACATTTAGCATTTTAAAAAAAAGTTCTCTTAATCCACTAACCTAAGTTCATTGGCTTGCACAACAGGGGAAGTTAATAGCATCTTGGACGCTTCCGCGTATTTTTCACCAAACAAATCGAGATATCGTGAATTTCACACTTTTGTTTATGCCACGCAATTTTTAAACTCAACGATGGGGACTCATTGTGTATTTTCTTCCCTTGGAATTCTACGGCACCCCTCCAGAATTTATCCAACTCCGGGAAAAAACAGTATATGACCAACTTCACGTGCGTGTTGTGCGCGAAAAGCAACAAAAAAAGTCGAGATCTGGGCTATTAATAAATTGGTCATCAGAGGGCTGTGCGAGTGGATATTATGACGCGGCTATTGTATACACTGTGAATCATTTGTAGTCGGAATAAGCAGTACGGAAACACGAACTGATGGTTGATTTGTCGGATTTGGTGGAGATTTTTCGTGAGCGTGGAGCGTACATGTTAGTTCGCGAAATTCTTAGTTCTCATTTCGAGTTTCGCGACAAATTACGCTACCTGATGAAGCCTTCAATGATTAAAACACATTAATGGTGATTATGAGCCTAGATGAAATCAGCTCTCCCACGAACGAGCAATGCGTTTAGATTGAGTACATTGACGTTGGGAATTCTTCGATTTTAGCGAAAGCACGTTCTTTCTGTTGTGACAGAAAATGTTTTATCTTCATCTCTTCATTCGTCTCCTAATAAAAGGACCAAGAATTTTCAGCCTCTGTCGCTGCTATCTCGCCGTCTAATCCGAAACACTAGTTTTTGTGTGCACATAAATGCGATGTGGGTAAACAGCTACGCCAAACCAACTCAACTTTTACATTCCGCCGTTGCTTCATTTTGTAGGTTTGCTGTGAATTTTTGAACGAGGTAGGCGAAGATTGGAATGTAAACGTTGTGGCGATTGAAACTCAAAATACGTTTTTCTTAAAAAGGGCTCTAGTGACACTATTTAAATCATCTAGTTAGGAAGTTTAAAATAGCTTCAACATACTGTCAAATTTGAACTCCATAGTCATGTACGGCAAGTAAACATTTGATTAACCTATTTTTTCCCAAGGTATCTCACCCATAAATTCATGTTAGAGGCCACGACGTAGCTACCGTTAAATAAAACTATTATGGTTTTTCACGTCCGACGAACGCTCTAGGGTCAACATGTTAATCGATTTTCAACTAGCCTCCGTTGTGCGCACCGTTACTGTACGTTCAAAATTTCCTGTTGTGTTTTTTGGCTTGAAACCTTCCTCAGCAACCGTCGATCAACAACACGCTAAGCTCAGAAAGTACCGCATTTACTGCTGTAAACTTCAGTAGTTATTTGGATTGATTCAGAAACGACCTGCTTTGAATTCCAGGCCACTGCAGTACACCGCTGACTTGACTTGTGCTACGTTTTCCCGTTATTTAGTTTCACTGCTCACGTTTTTTCTGTCCTCTGAGCACATTTTTGTGTCTCCACTCGCAAAATCGCTTACAGGTGGGGCCGCTTCATACGAAACGCGATTGTTCGAGTGGCTTTTCAATAACAAAAAAAAAAATTGTCTGTCGTTGTCTCGTTGCTTGGCCAGTTCATACCTTTGTCTCAGGAAGAGTTCATTTCCCTTCCTGTTTATACCGAGTTCTAGCGTGCTGTAAATAAAATATACAGAGGCCTTGAATGTAACCCGAGAACGTGTGCTGAACCTTACTTTCCGATTGAACTCAATTCGGGTCATTAAACGAGGTCCGGTCTGTTCCCCAGGTTTAGTGTCCACGACGGGAGTTTTTGTTTCGAGTGAAAAATGAGGTGAGACTGGGAGAAATCCCATCATATGATTGTGGAGGCAGCGTCTAAAGAGGATTTCGGAGGCGTTGAAGAGTAGCGCTAGGCTCATATTCTGAATATCAAAGGTTGGTGAGTTAAGAACGTAGGTGTCGGTGATGCTGCGATATTTGAATGTGAAAGGACACCGAGGTAATTGTGAGCGCTTTGTCAATGAGTCTGGCTACACCTTCGCTTTGTGTCGTTGGAAACTCTTTAATTACACGGCTTCCCTCTCATCCAAGGATGTCTTCACACCTATAGTTAATGCTTTATCATACAAAACAATTATTTAATTGTCGTCATCCTTTGTCGATGTGAAAGTGACATTCACTTCTGTAGGGAGAAATCCCTTTCAAGGAAGCCGCCGCTTTTCAACTAGTTTCAACGCCCTCAAAAATCGTTCCTCTTTCCCTTCTCCGATGCCCCCGAACTAGCCGTTTGTCTCTCACCTGGACGGGGACGGGAGAACGATCAGAGCGCAATAGTGATGAGCACAAACACCTCAAAGCCAGAGGAGGCTCATTTGCACTCAATACGCACATTCCACGTGTGGTGAATGGATAACACGACAAAACGACCAGTAACATTTTTCTCATCTAAAAGCGTAAACCCTCATTATTGTCGGTCTGTGAGAGCGACGTATGTTGGCGGCCTGATAATATTTATTCCGAGTTTCAAATTAGTTTACTGTTTCCGTGCTCTCCTTTGACCTGGCGCCTTGTACCAAGATTTGTCACAATAAAACTAGTTATGGTATTAAAGAAATTGGGTTATATCCGCCAGTAGGCAAATTACTAAAGTTAACGTACCTGTTAGGTGAGTCCGTCTCCTCTGGCTTGTGAGTTACTGTGGGCAAGCGCTTTCGATGTAAAGACATCATCGTCTGGCCGTTAAGTCAGTACTGGAGTCAGTCAGTTGGTCGTGGTCTTTATATACAAAGAGAAAGGTGAAAGGGGTGATGGAGCGTCGGGGAAGGGGCGGGGAGAGGAGGTCATGTAGCTCAGGGGGAAACCCCCTAGAGATAAAAAAACTCTTAAAAACTCTTAATTACTTGGACCTAAAAATCACACGGTTGGACAACGAACTACAATACGACATTTTTAGAAAACCTACCGCTACCGACACGACCATACATTTTACATCAAACCACCCACAACAACATAAACTAAGTGCATTCAGACACATGATACGGAGACTAACAACGATCCCACTATCCGAACAAAATTACAAAAAAGAACTTGATATTATAAATACTATCAGAAACTAACGGTTACACTAAAAAACAATAAACAAATTACTAAGACAATATGACTCCAAAACAAACGACTCAAAAACAGAAAATACACAGACTTTAACAAGACGCTGCACATTCACGTACACAGGACCACAAATATACGGAATAACTAATATCCTCCGAAAGGAAGGTATACAAATTGCATTACGTACGGACAACACACTTAGAACCAAACTAACTGCAAAGACTGAAAATACAGACCCACTCGACCAAAGTGGGGTGTATAAAATAACTTGTACTTGTAAAAACGCATACATAGGACAGACAGGACGAAAAATACGGACCAGATACTCAGAACACATTAAATCTCTTAGTAGGAACAAAGACGATTCAAACTTTGCCAACCACCTCAAAACAACTGGACATGGAACCCACCAAAATACAGGACTGTACCACCTTACTACACAAACAATACAAAGGACGAAAACTGAACATATTAGAAAACATGGAAATTTATAAACAAAAAAACTTCAATGGACAGATCATAAATGAACAAATCAACACAAAATGCGACACCATATTCACACCACTCAAAACACTACACAAACGAAAACAACCAACTGACGGATTTACAGATTACTCTACACAAAAAAGACTTAAATTCCACAATTGACAGACCATCCAACACGTTCCATTTATCTCTAGGGGGTTTCCCCCTGAGCTACATGACCTCCTCCCCCCGCCCCTTCCCCGACGCTCCATCACCCCTTTCACCTTTCTCTTTGTATATAAAGACCACGACCAACTGACTGACTCCAGTACTGACTTAACGGCCAGACGATGATGTCTTTACATCGAAAGCGCTTGCCCACAGTAACTCACAAGCCAGAGGAGACGGACTCACCTAACAGGTACGTTAACTTTAGTAAAACTAGTTATCTTGACGGACTTGCCGGGTTCCTCTTCCAGCTCTCGCTGCTAGTACGCTGCCTGCTATTGCCTTTGGATTGGCATTCCCTCTTTGTCAAGGGTAGTCAAGTCGAGTCCCAAGCTAATGTTCCCTTGAAAAGTAAGCAGTTATGAAAAGAAGAGAAAAGAAAACTTTCCTCTGCTCGTTGAGCACTTGGTGGGGGGGGGGGGGACTATTTAAGTCGAATCCAGAAAATGTGTGTGCTAGTTGTTCAGACCGTATTTTGAAAATATGCTGAAACGTTGGCGTGGAAACTTTCATCGACCGAATCTGAGCACATCCTAATCACCATTACGTGGATAATACATAAATATGCCGAGACGCCACCAATGTAGTGCAAACAGTGAGAACAACTATATTCGAAACTCCATTACTGTCTCCAAGTCTGCTTTTTCCACGGTATTTAGGGCTTAGATAGACACGAAATTTGATTAAATACAAATGTTAAGTTTGTATGAGCAGCTCATCAACGCGTGGCGTTTGCGTTGAAAGTTAAGTCAAGTTGTTGAGTGCAACGGACATTCTACTCATTTTCTGTCTCGCTGTCTTCGGAGGAAAACGGTAACTCATGAGTGTCTGGATGACGATGAGCGTGAGAACCGACGAATCCACTTTTAGCTAGAGCCAGAGATAACTTACACTGAATGAATTAAAATGTAGAAAATGGCGGAATTATTATAATATAAAAACGTTCCAACTTGCAAAAAGCTCTCCCTCCGTAGAAAACTGCTTTGTAAACAAAAGCGCAACTTTAATTAGAGCAACAAACTGAATGAGCATGGCTGATAAATAAACATAGATTATTAACTGGCCTAACTAAATGCTAATTAGGAAGAAATGTCCGAGTTGAAACTAACTCGAAGAACCCATTGATAAGGGACTACAGTGGTGGTGGAGATACTGATATGTACGTCCGTGACTAGGTTTCTCCTAGTAGAAATGTCCGGAACGAGTGTGGGCTCGCTGTGAGTAACATTTGACCCTCACCGCATTCCTGCGACTTCAAAATTCAGGGTGAGCATTTATTATTGTCCATAAACTGCCATATAACAATTTGGCGAAATAAACTCTGACCTATTAGCCCATTAAAATATCGCCCACACGACTTTCCTTAGCGATTTTCGTGCCCTAGCATCTAATATAATCTGTTTTTCTCTCAGTTGTCATGAACTTGACGTTCTGTTCGCAAACCGGTAGTATTCCCAAATTTATTTTGTTGCTCCTACTTATATCACGCCATTAATTCTGAGATTAGCGTAAAATACATTTATGCTACTGTTTACGCGATTTTGTTTTGTTTTCAAGATCCTGCCTATGGAATTATAAGGGAAACGTTGAAAGAAAGTTAGTCAGTGAAACGACGTTAGAATGGAATCAAAATTCTCTCTCTCAAAAACCTCTACTCACATGCACATTGTTCAAAACTGAGTGAACCCAGCGTGAATCAACATTACGTTTAACAGCAGCAATAAAACTAGTTTCGAAGCCTACTGGGATGATGCGCTGCCCCAACACAAAGACGAATTGCTTAGGTAAAAAATCGAGGGCCCCCGGTTTTACAATGGCCCTAAAATTTTAAATACGCCTATTTTTAAAATATTGTTCGTGGATTTCAAACTAATCTGAATCAAACGTGAGTTAAGTACAAATTTAAATTATTACGAGTAATTACTCCAAACAAGCGATGTTCAAACGGTGGTCTTACAGAGTGAGAGTCAAGAGATTGAAGAGCGGAAAGCTCCGACTGTTCATAATTTGCTGAAAGTTAGTTGTTCTTCTGCCTTGATTCGCGGGCAAGACTTTTAAAAGTGAAGAATTTATAAGGAACCAGCCGTCAATCTCGTGATACTTATTGAAGATTCTGTCGTTCAGAACTGCAACGTTCTTTGGCAACCGACCATCGTAGTTCAAAAGCGCATAGCATCGTCTTACAGTGCTCTCATAAGCAGTGGTTGAGGTTTAAAGATACTTGGAACCCGCAAACTGAATTACTTCGTACCAGGGTTCATTCAATTTGACGGCTTGTGGAACATGTCCGTAGAGAGTCGAGAACACGGTGATATCGAAGAGAAAAAACTACACGTATAGAAGCTCTAAGGGAAAGAAATAATCTGGTTGTTAAAGTTGTGAGACCGGTCCGCGTTTTATATGAACTCTTAAGGCATGAGAAACTGGCAATAAAATGAAAATTAGCCCTTTCGAAGGTGGGCTCTATTCGTTCCTCTCCATTGAGAAGATTAATGCTGTCTCATCTCGGCTACCCTCCTATGAAGAAGAGGAACGTTTCAATTTGATTACTTTCTTGATGTCCTATATTATCACCTCAGTAGTTCCCCCAAGTTCGATCGCGGTGCTTCTTTATACTTACCCAATAAATCCAATTTCACTGTTGAAGTTTGAGGGAAAGTATTAACGCTTTCTCCTCAACTTCCTGGAACTTCACCTTTGGTCTTTGGAAATGAGCGGATGAACAGGATGAACGATTAGTACCCTTTTATTCCGCAAGGCTTATAATTGTTGCTGCGTTCGCCGACAGTATTTTGTCCGGGGGTGGGGGAGGGAAGGGCATATGACTGGCAATAAAACACGGACGGGTTTGATTGGTCACTGTGTCAGGCCTATGTTCTACTCAGACCTATTTATTGGACCCCAACTCCTCTCCTGGTAGCACCGTGAATATCTGTATGGAGGTTTGAGATTTGCATATTGAAAGATGGTTCGTCAATCGAAAATACGTAGATTCGACGATCTGCTGTAGATACTAATACTCTAACAAAACAACTAGCTGAATGTACCCCGTACATTCCCCTTTTGAGAAAATTAAAAAAGTTTGGAGAGCCGCATTTTCTGATATACTTTCACTTATATCTCCGCTCAACCGGTAGTCAGAGGAATAGCTTTGGTTGTAAGAACAAAATTTTGGCGTAGGTCGCTAGAAGAAACTCCGTCAGGTTGGTCAATTTACTGTGAAAGTTTTGAAAACGTTGAAACATTTATGAGGAGCAATATGTTGATATTGATTAATTGAATACAACCTGGGAGATTGATGAAAATCGTTGGAGCCGTTTTTCCCAAAAACCCTCAATCTGTGAACGTCTTTTCGTACCCAACGAGTATGGGAATTGGTAAAAAACGAAGGTGCGTGTCTCGACGGGTGATTTACGTTTGTCAACCAGATTTGCGGGTGAACGGATGTCCCAATTTTACGGTTTATGTTTTGTTTTTTTATTGTTTGATAGATAGGCCTAGGTGGCCAAAATATCTTTTTATTGTTGGATAAACGGCTGTAATGATTCACGTCAACTCACAGGGTGTATTCAACCGGTCAACATTGATATTTGTTCTCCTTGAATCTTTCTCTGAATATTTATTGAACTGAATCAAAATCTATGATGTGCTAGAAAACTGAGTTTTTAACGTTTTCAAATTTTCTCACTGTAAGCGTCAAAGCGAATTGGAGCAAGCTGCCACCGAATTTTGCAAGGGTATGATAATTCTACACGTTTCAGCAATTGGCATGGTGAAACGAGCTTTCTTGTATGCCGGGGTTGTGCATCGGGATGCTCAGGTCGAGAGGTGAATCTCACTTAGCGAAATTGACGTCCGTCTTCTATTTGCTCTTAGGTGCAGTTGAGTCGACGTCATTTTGACACTACACTACACTACACAGAAGGATGTGGGGATTGCAGAGGTCGTAATAAACACAGAGACACGAACAGTTGCCCCGCGACGGTTTACGACTCGCTGTTCGGGCCGCTGAAGACGCCTCGGCTACACCCTTGTTGATAGGAGTGAGAGGATACAAGATTTATAATGATCTCAGTCAGGCTGAGGAAAAGGCCCTCCACTGACGCCTCACCTTGGCACCCTTCACTTCGCCCCGCCATTCCCTCAGCTCTACCTGCTACGCCAACAGAACCGTTCAGTTATGTCAACAGACTCTTTAACAGAGCCGCTGCGGAAGTAGCCTGTCTATGCTTCGGCACGTCCTCCATTAACACCGCTGGCTTGTAGACCTGAAAATCGGATAACATCGGTCGCCCTATCGATCGCGTCCCGCTCTCGCAAGTTGTAACCGATTGATGATTGACTGTCCAAGTGTATGCCCAATCAAATCTACTCGTAGCCTCTGGTTTATTCAACGCGTGTACGGATGACGTCTTTACTGGTGCCCGACGTTAAGTTGAACCATCCTCTAGACGACGACAGCGCCGTCGCAAAATCCGGGAAACCCAAGCGAAGGCATAAATTGAGGCGCCACCAACCTGCGACGCGAGTTGTTTCACGTTCAACATCAAGTTTCATTTTGCCTATACTTGTCACTACGTAAATTCGACGACCTGCTTATATACTCTATATTTTCGTTCAACATATTTCTACAGAAACATTAATAAGAAACAAAAGTAGGTATTAGTTAGTTGAGAGTACCCCGTAAGTTTAATTGAAATCGGAAAACCGATAAATTAATACGAGTATTCGACAAATCTCGTTTACCGAACTATTATGGCTTATGTCTCCGCTCAACAGAAATTATCATGGAGAAGAAAATGTGGATACAGGCTGCTAGAAGATACTCTGTAAGATTGAACAAATCCAGGGACTCGATTACAGGGGAAATTACAAAAATGTTCAAGAAAACATCAGTTTCGACACGTTTTCATTTCATCTATCTCCGTTCGTAGAATTTTCACGGAGAAGAAAAGTTGGGTAATGAATAATAGAAGATAATTTCAAAGTTTAATAAAAATGTTTACACCCCTATTCGATCAAAATGCAAAAAACCCTTGCTGTTGGTACATTTCTGACCCCCCTCCCCCTCCCCATTCCTATCAGTGGAAATCGCTCGTCACCTTGTTTTCGAATAAAACTGAAATGAACCAGCTCAAACGGTTCAGTCATTCTCCTGCAAATTGTACTACGCCCGCGCGGACCACTCGCCGAGATCAGGTTTTTTTTGGATTTAGTAGGTCTCAAGACTGGAATAGTGAAAAACTTATTTTTGTGGCACGATTACAATACTTTTTTACCCTTCGGGTAGCGGAATGTAAAAACAGTAATCATTCCCACGATGCTAGTGAAGGGATATTAAGAGGAGCTAAATAATTGTAATGTAACCTTAGGTTAAGTCAGTGAAAATCAATAAGAGATTTTGCAGGATTGTGAGGGAGTTGGAAATGCGTAATTGAATTCTCGATGAATCGTAAACGTAAAGGCAGGTAACGGGCTGAGTCTAGAAAATCAAACGAATAGCAAGTGCTAGGTTCTGTGACCTGCACTGTTGTAGCAGTATGACTGAGACTGCCAAGCCCTAGGGCTATCTGCAAGGCAGGAAGTTCGCGCTTCTCTCTCTCAACTGAAAGAGATGTTCCAAGTCCTGGGTGGGTCAGTTACCTTGCTGCCCCCGATATTTGTTTGCACTCTCACACAGTTGATACACACATTCTCTCTCTCTCTCTTTCTCTCTCTCTCTCTCTCTACTCTATCCCTCTCCTCCCTCTCTCTCTCTCTCTCTCTCTCTCTCTCTCGCTCTCTCTCTGTCTCTCTTCTCTCTCCCCCCCCCACACTATAAACAGTGATGGTATGAGTAGTTTATTGCACTACCAAAATTATGAGCAGAATTCCTGAAAGATACTTTTAAAAAAAGATACTTTTTCTTTGGGTTCGCTATAGAAAGTAAGAACACGTAGCTAATTGGCTGGTTTGAGGCAGTTGACATCGCACACTCGACGTTAAAGATTTTCTCTCTTCATTGTGCACGAACTATCCGGGAAAAGTACGTTGCCGTTCAAGTTTTTCGCTATCGTGACAATTGCATCATTAGTTTATCTACTGGAATGAAATGACTCGACTGAGCACGTTACGAGTACTTTATGTTAACCGACCTCCCCGTCAGAGCCGCCGAGTGACAAGTGGAAGAGCCACAATATTGGAAAGAGGAACTATCACAAAATCGTGAAACTGGAGAATTCGAAGCGAATAGAATCTTTTCAGCGGCGATAAGGCCGTCTTCGGAGGGAACAATAATCCGTCGGTCGCACGTTGTGCTGATCAGCCTGCGTGGTTTATCTTATTCCCTCGACGGTAGAGCCATTAAGCGGTTGTCGTACGATAATCTGTTGTTATCCCATCACTGGCTCTCATTCAAAGACCCTCCAACTACCGCATCGACCAGCTATTGGTGGAAAATCCTTGGGACTCTCGACTGATTTATTGAGAGAAGGACGATCTCAACAATCCGGACTTGGAGCTGAATGATCGGTTCTGTTCTGTTTAATCGAGTCACATTTCCAGTCGGAGGCACGAACGGCTTGGCATACTTCGATCGACAAGTCCACTGCGTTCAGTCTTTACACTTAGCGCGCCTCGGTAATTGAAAGAACGACGTAGTTCTATCGTCAGCATGGAACAACTAATGAAATATATGAGACCTGCTCCTGGAGAAATCGTCGTTCCTCACTTCGCGAACTCTGAAAAGCAGAAAAACTTATCTTACGGAGTGTCACCTTCACAACGTTTTCTGTATCTATCCGTTAAATGGAGAAGCCATGATAGATCAGCAAACGAGATTCGTCGAATTTGATCGCTTTCCCGATTTTCTCCAAAACGGCTCTAATGATAATTCAACAACAGCTAATAAAAAATAATTCATTTTGATGAGAACCGCTAGTCATTCTCCTTACCTCTAACCTACCGTAAATTACTTATTTGCTTACTTCAGTAGGGAATAGAAAACACGCTGTATCATTACAGAACTATGAACCATAGCTATGTTTGATAGCAGTTATTGCAATTTCGAGGCAAATTACAGTTTTAAAGTTTAGTCATAAAATTATACAAACTATAGAAAGAAGTATGAAAAATGACGTGAGGGCGCAGTCTCCCTTTTGAGCGAATTAACACCAGAATGTACAAAACTCCCAGATAACTTCAAAGAATTTACAAACTGTGTCGAATGACCAGAAAACTCAGGATATCAAAAGAACTATACACGCGATTTCGTAGGCCCCAAGAGAAACTTGATCGAGTTTTGGCTGATTTTGAACATTCGTTTTCTGGAACTCTTACTCCAAATGTTTACTTGTCCTAGCCCTATGTATGGAAGTCTCGGAGATCTCGAAGTAGGTGTTATATTTACAAGCGGGAAGTTGAGGTTCTTAAAAAAAATGATTTAAAAAAAAATTAAAAACATAAAACCGCTTACCGAATTTGACCAATTCAATGCTTCGTAACAACACGAGTGTCATACGTTGTAAAATGACTGAGGATGTTTCCAGCCTTGTCTCGAAATCGGTATCCCTGAAACGCAGCACAAGATTCCGTTTTTTGTAGGATTACACTCCTCACCGCGTAAGGTTAATGCAACGTGGCAATTTAAAGTGTCACTGCACTCAAAAATTCAAAGAAGAGCCAATGAAAGAAATTCGACGGTGCAGGTTTTATTAAAATTATAACTTCTCCACGAAGGAAGGGCATAAGGGGCCACGAGAGCGAGAGGAAGTTTAGAAGGCCCGGGGGTTGAGGAATCGAAGATAAATAGACGCATTCCGAGGTTCCCCTTCTCGAAGATTGAGAAAAGAGCGAGAGAAGGCTGAGAATTTTTTTCCCTCTTAACATCAAAACCGAGTTAGGGATCAAAATGATGAGGACAGAAGCACATGTTGCACGGCACCGGCATCTAGGGCTCCAGCCGAGGGGTAAAATGCACATGGCAGGGTCTGTCCTGTGGTCCAGCTTTTACTCCCACATGTTAATTACCCACAAGGCACTGGCGGAAAGGCCCTTACACATTATTTATCTGCCTATTATGCCCCTCAGAAGAGGAGGACTCATGTTTGCTGAGAGCCGCCCAAATATTGACTCGAGTGTTGCCGCCATCATTTCACATTACGTTGGTATTGGTTTTACAATTAATGTCTCCTCTTAGACTAGGCACACAAGCGGGCAAATATCTTCCCCAATATAGTCTTTTCCCGTCTTCCAATAATTTTTGAAGTTCCATTGAAGCGTAAGTTCAAGCCCAACAGTCATTTCGTTTCCAGCAACGAACCTGACATCGAATGGTGAGGTGGTGACAGCGAGGGAGCTCGTAGTAACTAACAAATTCGAGACGTACACCCTTTTGAAATGTACACCTTTTTTCATCAGGTCAGTTTCAACGCACACAACTCACAACTTTCGACCTCGATTATGCGCTGTACTACCGCTATAATCTTTCTTCAAAAATGATCTGCAAAGATCTGTATAGAAGCCACACGCGTTGGTTTTCAAAAGCTACTTCGTCCCACGGTAGTATATAAAATTGCTGTTCAAGGACACCACTTGTATCCGCTGTTTAGCTGTTCATTCTGTTAAAGCGACTGGAACGATCATGGACAACCTTTGTGGCATAAACTATCCAGTCGCTATAGATAGATATTTCTCCAGTAAACACTGTTTCAAACTTAACTTTGCTACGCAGTTTTCCCCAGAAGGTACCCACAATTCTTTCAGTAAATTTGGTTTTGAATATGGTATATGGCTTGTGCGATGTATCGTCGCATTCACGTGAGGGTGTAGCAGCTTGTGTGACGCGTTCCCAAAGTGTTCTCTCTCCAATGCAACATTATCTACTTCCTGTTGCTCAAGAATACCGGCTGCTAAGAAGCAGGATGAAGGGCGAGTGTCAAATTGAAGAGTTTAACGCATTTTCAATCGTTTCTGGTCCTAAAGATAACCTTTCGCAAAGCGCAAAAAGAAATGGTGGGTCTACTCAATATTTTACATTTTGGTCACTATGGAATGGTGTGCTTTAATTTGAATGTTATATTCAATTTTCGGTGTTGGAGATAGGAAGAAAAGTTCTTGTTTCATCTGCACTGGAGGTGAAGGATATTTAAGATGGGGAGTATTTCGGAAAAAAGAAGTGGACATTGAAGTAGCCATGCCTCATAAGGAACTGGCTCGTCCTCTGGTCTGGCTCAACGTAATTTCCCCTAAGATGTTGGGAAACACATGTCCATCCTTTTGACGAGGATTCCCATCCCCCTTGCCATACGGCTAATACCCATTCATCCAGCACCATAAGTTTTCTTGCAGTGGAGGTCCATACACAATTCGGCCCGGAGATAAGCTTCCTTTTCACTCTCCACTTGGCCGCCATGCACCCAAAGGCCCGAGTCAAAGGGTAACAGGCCAGTGATCCATTGAAGGGCTTCAGTGTATGCTGTCTTATTGGCCTGTTATTAAAGTCAAAGGACCGACCCTCTCCTAAAAACGCTCCAAATTATTACACAACGGTTTATTATTCTCTTGCACAGCTTGACACCTCAAAGACCCATCCCATTCGATTCAACATCGAAAAATACCAGTAAACGACACGAAAAATGACCTGACTACAATGAAACGGCGAAAACTAAATATTCCAGGCGCCTGCAGGCAATTGGCATGACGTTGCAAGTAGAGCTGGTGGGTGGTTTTAATGAGACGGGAGGGAGGGAGTACAAACGATGAAACGATTACTTTCGTTATATTTTTCCGCGAGTTCATTCATTTAGTAGACTTTGGGCCCCTGCAATTACTGCGATTTCACTATTTTCGGTTCAGACGCAGTCGTACTCCTCTGGGTGTCATTCGACCCACCATTTAAAATACCTGGAAAACCATTCCGAACATGGCATATTTGCGATAAAATTGCCACGATTGCGTTTTTGTTGATTTTTTAAATCCATTTTTTGCTCATAGCAACAAGGGCTTTGTTCAATCAGGTTGCCGAACACGCGGGCACATTCAGATACCAAATGGGATTTTCGTGGGAAACGGCCTGGATGGCGGACGGACATCGCAGATTTCGAATCTCGATGTTTAGAAACGTAAAGTATCAAATTTTCAGAGGGGAGGGGAGGGGCTGTAAAAAATACTAATACTCACCTGTTTGGTGAGTCCGTCTCCTCTGACTGGTGAGATACTGTGGTACCTTTCTCTTCGTATATAAAGACCACGACCAACTAACTGACTTCAGTACTGACTTAATGGCCAGACGATGGTCGATTTCTTTACACCGAAAGCGCTCGCCCACAGTAACTCACCAGCCAGAGAAGAACGACGCACCAAACAGGTACTTTAACTTTAGTAATTTACCTACTGGCGGAACTAACTTGTTGTAAAAAATGTTTCCTGACGAAAAACATAAGAGTATTCAGAATCAATAATAACCCAAAACCCACTAATTTCGACAGATTTTGGTTTATATCTTTGTTGAATCGACTGTCAGAAGAATATTTATCGAGGAAAATATACACGAAACGGTTTCAAGGCTGTCAGTATGGTGAAAATCGGTGGAGCCGTTTAACCAAAAAGTGCAGCTTATCTTATCTGTTGTGGAATTTCATGCTCTTTCCATCGTGGTCAGAAATTCCCACTTTGTCCAACCGAATAATGTAATCGTGGTTATTCAAATGAGACAAGTAAATCTAAGAAGCTATAAACTCGGTTGCATGGGATAATAACAAGTTGCAAAATAGTTCCGCAATCGATCACTCAATATTGACATAGTGTTGATTTTATGTTGTATAAGAGCTAACTACCTAAAGAGCTCTCTTTCACTTTTTCCGTCTTTAATCGACTTCATTATTTGTGTTATGTTTTAACCCGCGTTTCTTGATGATAAATTCGGAGATGATTTGATCGTGATTTTACAAGATATATTATCACTCCAGCTGCTCATCGCCGGCACTTTGAAGAGTCCACTGCGCGCACTTTTCCATGGATGGAGTGACGTTGGAAGCTTGGAGCATTTATGACGAAAGTTGGCTTTGAAAAGGCGCGTCGTGCGCTGATCCTAAAGCGGTACTTCCGGAGCATTTGACAATGCGTCGGGATGTAAATCATATGAAAATCAGAATTTTGCGCACAAGGCGGGACCTGTCGCTAGGGTGATGAGAAAGAATCTTCTCGTGCTCCAAGTACTTTTATTGGGAAAGGTTCTTCAGACATGCGAGATTGTTAGAATGAGGGCGGGGTGGAAAGGTGTAGAGCAGAGGGAGACGCATAAATGCTAGCGTGTCTATCATTATTTAATAATACGTTATCGATAACAAGTTCTCAGGCCTCTTGCACCACGGACGAACGACATTCTTTTCGATTGCCGCTGGTCGGATGGACGGAAATAAAGAAAAAAGTTATCAGGAAATAATTAGGAACCTACATTCTGAACCGTTGGGTCATTCGAGTCAGTCAATTGAGAGACAAAAGACCCTCTATTTTATTCTGAATCACGCTCTCTGTCTTTCAATCTCTTCAACTCTGGGAATGTTTCAGAGTAAGTTCTTATACAAATCGGCGTAACATACATCGACCAGTCGTCTTTAGAATGTAAACAAACAAATTTCAATTAGAAAGTAAGGCTAGCTGAGTGAGGCCTGAGGTTTGGCCGTCGATAATCAACAATTTCGGCATGGGTATGTCGATACTCCTGATGAAAGGATACGGACACCTCAAAGAGCAGTGGATGTTAAAACCCGTTTCCTACTCTCCTTCAACTACTTTTCTTCCGCTTACCTCCTTGAGTACATCTCCCCTGATCCCTGATGTCTTCCCTTCTTCGTTAAAATTAGATCCCCCCCAAATCAACTCGAAATTTCTCTCTACCGCTTCAAATCACCCTTTTCACAGCGCCCTAGCAGTGAACCTGCCTCGTAATCATTCAGTGCTCCGTTACTTCCTCTGGTTCTCGCTATTTCTTCACGAGAGGAGCTGCTTTGAAGATCAGTATCGTACGAAAAACACAATTTGAGAAAATGGTCTGCGTGTGATCACGATTGAAAGAAAAAGACAGCCAAATCAGCTCAAATATCTTCTCTTAACACCAAAATAAAGCCCCAATGGTGTGCTTCAGCAAATTCGGCTGAAAACTAACTACAGTTATCAGTATCATAACTATGTCTATTACATTTTTCGTGTTGGTATAATCCATTATTAAAAGTTTCATCGCTATTCGATAACTCCAGCTTATACGATAACGTTATTCAAAAATGGTCGTTGGCATCCCAAACAGTTAATCACGTAATAGTAGTTTCGGCAATAAAATAACTAAGGAAATACCACGAAATTTTGGAATTCAACCTATTGTCGTTTCTGGGACTACCTTTTTTGACGGAAACTTTCCAATAGTTATAGAACTATAAACAGGAATGATTCCACGAAAATCATCTCAATGGTATCAGAAATCATCTATTGAATGTGGGGAAACGGGAGAAATCTAATAAATTTAGTTACTTTTATTGGTATATAGAACCAATTTCATGTAAACTGAATGAAAAATATATTTGGTGTGATCGAAGTCGCTGAATGCACGTGGCACTTCTTTTCCATCTCGTGTAACGACCGCGTCCTCTCCCTAACTCACTCTAGTCTTGAAAAACCTTCCATTTCAACCTTTCATTCACGTTTCACGGCCGATGCTCCCGTTCTCTACGTTCAAATTTCGATTGCGTTTAAAATGACGGGTTTGCAAATTCATTGACCAACTGGACGAAACGTCTCATGTTTCGTGAGTGCGATAATGAGAGACAAATTAGAGATGTTGACTGGTTTATTGGGGTAGATTTTGAACGTTTTAGAATTTCCCACGGTAACCGTCGAATTGACATAATTCAAACTGACCGTGTTGTTTACAACTATTTCTCAAACCTTCTGCTGAACGGGAACAAGCCAAAATACATCCGAACTTGAGGGTTGGTTTTTTTTTTTTTGAAAAATTTGTCGAAAGCTGTTTCTAACGATTTTGATTGCGTGGACAGTGTACGGGTTGAATTAGATTGAACGAAGATACAGTATCTGTATTTCTATCAAAGTATGAAGTATAGCAGGGGGTTGAGGAAGATTTCATGATGTCTCGCGTCATATTACGCGAATGAAGTATCAAATATTCGTAATACCCCAGTTCGTCAACAAATATTAACGGTGTTGAAACCGTACGATGGATAATTTGAACGTTATTGTACTTCCCGAATGAAGAACTCAAAGCTCGCCGATTGAATGGATGTTTTGTGCAATAATCACGTATAACGCGTTTCATGATGGGAGCTTATAATGCATCTGACATCGAGCGCAAATCACTTCGTATGGGAGATGTGGTTAAGATTCTAGAGTAGATGAGATCTCTCAAAGCCCAATAGTTTCAACATCGATTTAGAGGTAGACACCGTTTCCCTCTCGTCCTCACGAATTCTTCAACGATCAATTAAATTCTGTCGCGCCGAGAAGGAGACGTCTGCCAGTGGATACCTGAATGTTGACGTTCTTACTACGCTTTTTGGAAGCCACACACTAAACAAGATAAAACACGAAAGGATAAGTAGAGAAGCGACTCTCAAAAATATCTTTGTTTCCCTGTTTATTATCACCGTTCGAGTCAACAGATTGTTACGTGGCCTACACTTGGGAGAGGTCCCTTTGACTGCAGGTGGTCTGGCACCCCCCCTCGTAAAGGAAGAAAAAACGTGGAGGCGTCCAGGAAAAACTGCCTCCTTCGACTGATTTAGGCAATTAATAGCTGTTTTATAATTAATTCCGTCCACCTTTCGGAGACTCATAAAATAATAATGTAAATGATTTAGCGTTAAATTAAAAGATGCTTCTATGGGCCCGGCTCGATTTTCCGTTTCCCGCAGAATATTCTGAAGGGGGAATCGACCGCGTTGAAATCATTGCCTGAAGTCCCGACCTATCATTCAAAATGTCTAGTGTTTGTTTCACACGACGACTCGCAGCACGAAATACTGTGTCCGACAATCTGTTAGTCCGCCGTTGTTTGATTTTGCACAAATATCTGAATCTGATTTGAAGCAATAGATCTCAAATTACCGAGTCAATCATTATGCAAGGAAATGTGGTCGCGCTCACGCCTACGCTGACCTCCCACCCCCAGTCCATATTATAGAACCTTGACGAGTGACGCAATATTAGTTAGCACTCAAGGGCTGTAGATTGTAGTAACGTCACGGGAAGGAAATGTGCCCATTTCCTCCACGAAATTGGAGGTTTTTGAAGAAAATATAAATGCTTGTTGTGTCTCTCCGTTTTCCTAGGGTTAAGTGGTGTGCTGAGAACAACTGTACCCATTGTAAACTCATCGTTCAGCTTTATTTGTTAGTAAGTTGTGACTTTGTATGGAAAAACTGTGTAGGACCTGACTGGAAAGATGATTTTTTCCCCATTCATCTTTTTATTCATTTTTTTAGACATTTATTTTTTTATCTCATAAATCCAGCTCCGTTGTACGAACATTCTTGGAAAATTAATGCTGGTTTCCGCTACATTATGAACTGACAACACGATGAGAGTTTAATGAAGGTTGTAAAATTATTGGGAGCCCAAAAAACTCCAGGATCCCCAGGCTTGTCGGTCCCTTGGAGAACAGTCGCTTCCCTTTCGTTCTAGCGCACGCAAACACGAACACGAACGTTCCCAACTAAATTAGTTGACATCCAATAAACGATGGCTATTCGTTGAAAGTATTGAGATATCTAAGGAAACCCAGCAGATTCAGAAACGTCGCTAATTCCGGATCGGTAGCCAACTTTATTCCGTTTCTCTGAGGAAAACTGATGCAGCGATTAGAAAAGAGGCCTAATTGGTCTCTTGATAGTTAGTTTTCCTTCTTTTATTTGTACGTTGTTCCATATTTCCATCACTAAATTGTTTACTTTATTTATTGTTTTAAATATAAGTGACCGACTAAGTTATCGGATCATGAACTACCCACGTATACGTATATTTTAGCCACTTCCACGTTACCAGAGCTCTGAATGAACGAAAACAACCTACTGACATATTTACATACCGCTTCACAAACAAAGGGCAGAGAACTAACGACCATGTGACCAATTAGACCTCCCATGATAATCCCTTTCGCTTAACTAACACGAATCAACAACTAACCTTACGCACGCAGCACACCGTAAGTCAGGGAACACGTAGTCACCCTTGAGGATCTTGATCTGACGTCTACTGGCGGAGGTTTTCACCTTACTTATACACTTGGGACGTAATGGCGATTCAATTTTGAAATTTTTTCGAATCAATTTACTTCCATCGCGCTGTTTTTCCAGGTTTGTAGCTAGGATAATCTCATCTGCTTGGTGCTTTGTTTGGCACACAGCATGTTGGGGGCCTCTCTAAGTTGTAACAGTTCATTTTGCAGTGTCATAGAATAAAGTCATTGCTACTTAGTTGAATCAACCTCTCGTGTGACATGGATAGTTTCTGATGACAATGTTTTACGTTTTTTGTAAATTAAAAAAAAAAACAGGTTTCTGAAGCGACAGATCACTTGTACGTTTCCTTGTGGCAGTAACTCGTTACTCTTTAGTTCTGTCGCTGCAGTGTCAATAGGCACGTCGTTATCGAATCCTATGATTCTGTGGACTGTTTACTGGTTCTGAAAATTCCTTTTCAGTTGTGGAATCAAACTTGAACATCATATTATACCGCAATTCCTTTTGATAAGCACGGAGGCGGTGAGGTCAAAATCGAAGCCATGACCTACCAATATTAAACTGAGCGCGAGTTGGAGGAGGATTCATGTGTGCTAATAATTGGATGACA
Organism: Pachypeltis micranthus; assembly: GCA_020466155.1. Taxonomy (NCBI): domain Eukaryota; kingdom Metazoa; phylum Arthropoda; class Insecta; order Hemiptera; family Miridae; genus Pachypeltis; species Pachypeltis micranthus. The sequence goes on from CM035768.1 coordinate 29,445,673, forward strand.
ACCGTTCATCTTTACAGTGCCGAGAACGCTACTTTAGGCTTGTGCTGCTTTACAAATTAAAACGTGAATGCACCTCCTTCCACTCTAAGCATTCAAAACGGGACTGCTCCGCTCCACTTTTTGCGAATATCTTGGATTGGCCGAGTGAGGAATTGAAAGATGCTGAACGAATCAGGAATTTTCACAGGGTTTTTGTTCCAAACTGGAATGTCTCATATCTGTGGACCTGCTGAGGAACGAAGCCTGATGGATATTTCGTTGACCGGCCGCGAAAAAAAGGTGTACTGGTAAAAACTACCGAATGAACTGCTTTTCCAAGTTTGAAAGTTGTAATTGGTTGATAGTTGGCATTGGAAAAAACAATAAGTTACTCCTTGTAACCACCAATTACTGGTTGACGGTTGCCTCATTATAATTATCTTCTTCCAACTGTTACAACCGTACAAGAAAAATGAAATATTGAGTTCAGACCGAACTGGCAGCACGCTATCTACTTATCAATAACTTTATTTAGTTATCCATAAATGCATCTAAAAATTGGTTCAGTTCCCTGAACTGACGGAGATGGAAGTAATCGAATGATGCCTCACTTCTGACAGTTAGTTCTGTGGACCCGTCCCTTCCACCATTCAGAATACTCTTTGCTCCCGATTTCACGTGACTAAAACAACCTTTGCTATCACATTTGGGAGGCGAACAACGGCATCATCGTTCGAAATGCCCGTTTGAATTACTATTGTAAAATTGGCGAACTGACTTATTGATGACCAAGTCTTTGTAGATCGACTGTCGTCTACAATGTTTAGGCGGAGCGGTCTCCGTATTCACTTGGCAAGAAATGTTACTACGGCAGGGCTGGCATTGGAGTGACGGTGTTAGAAGGCTACTTCAGTGGGGGAGCTAAAAACCATGAGTTCGACCGCTGACTGTCTTGATGCAGAGCGTGGTAAACGAAATGTGACAAGGATGTTCCGGGCGCGTTAGCAGGCGTTCTTCGTGGCGTTCAGTAGTTTCCCGGTGCCCTCCTTCACGTATTTAAATTTTTTTCTGTTTCTTTCTTGTGTGCCACTGTTTGATTCACTTTGGGCTCGGAAAGGGGTCTGGTTCACTGTTTGGGAACTCAATTCAGAATAAACGCCAAAACCAAACCCGTTTAAATTTCATATCCGACCTGAATGTGTATGACGTCAAATTGAGTAAAACTGGACGACCACAGGGCGCTTACATCATACGTTTTAACAGTAACCGAACTTTAGGGATGGAATGGACTGAAAGTCCACTACAGTTGGGCAAATACACTGATGACCCTCCTCAAGGCGTACAAAAATTGTGTACAATGCCCAAGACTTAAACACAAAGTACCCTTGATGGCAAAACACGCCAAAAACTATTAAAACACGCGGTATCTCCACAACGGCTCCTTGCTATCGACGCGCGGTCATTTAAAATGGAAAGATGTGTTGAAATACTACCTAACTTGCACGTTATTAAGCTATGCCTAAAAGTTTATGCATTTTTGGAGTTCTCAAATTCAAGTTTGGACCATCCTCGATTTGTTGGGGATTGCTGTGAAATAAATTTTGAAGCAAAATGACACCTTCCAATTTTTTACTGTACAATACAATGCACTTCGTTGTGTGTATTTAAGAATTTCTATATCTCTCATTCGCTGATTTTTCGGCATCTGATTATTTGTCCAAATATGAATTGAAATACCGCAGGGCTGATATGTGGGTTGTGGAGTGTGAAAATTTGGGCGTTTAGTCTGTCGCTTCCTTAGGTAAGGCCTGTGAGGAGAGGAAGAGTTGCAAATTGAGAGATTCGAAGCGTTTAGATGTTAATTCAGAGACAGAGCACAATGAAGATTATAATAGGAACAGACAAATTATACAAATTTATGGCTCCTCCTTTTTAAATGACGTAATATCATTATTTAGCTCCAGCCCCGTACTCCACGCTATTAAAAGCTGATTGGGACGGTTGGTTGGATGAAGCGTCCCCCCCCCCCTCTGCCTCTCTTCAGAGCCAACTCATATGTCCCAGAGGTTTGGGCTCTCAGTGGGGGGTGATGGGCGAGGCACGACCCTTTCGAATTACCCCCCTTAATGATTTCTCGGCCCTTTTAACGTAACTTGGTACGCGTTATTCCGAACATGTTCGGGAACACAGATTGCATTATCGTCGAACTGTTTTTGCAACGAGGGCATCGATACTTTTGCTAGCCACGATGCGCGCTTTCAGCCAACTTGTCTTCTTCCATGATGTTTTAAATTAATTCGTATTTCTTCATCGTCAAAACGCCGTAGTATAATGCAATCATACCATAAACCACCCTCGAAGAAGGTTATTGCACTCTAGAATGTCATTCCCCTCTAGTAATCGCTATAGTACCTTTCATTTTGGTCAGATACTCCACGTAATACGTCGCTTCTCCACCTCAAAAAAGCAGGATAGATGCAGGGAAAACTTGGTTGTCTTCTGGATAGAAGGTGATCTCAGTGGAGGTTCTCCTGGTTCATTCTACTTGCACATTCATGTAAATTGAGCGGTGGGAAGAGGATATTTTGGGAAGTGCAAAGAGGGAAAACAGTTATTAGCTCAGGAAGTAATTGAACGGACAGGCTTGAGGTCATGTTGGGTTGAGGAAGGCCCAAAACAAGGACTTCCCGTTAAGGGCAAGTGGGGAAGTTCCGAGCTCAAGATTCCAACTAATTTGGCCTGACCGGACAGACGTTTTTCTGTTTAAAAATCTATAAACAGGTAACAGCGTTCAAATGCTTTCTCGATCATTTGACGAGCTTTTCCTCCAACTGCCATCAGGCGTCTCGTGTACGATCGGCTTTCTTCATGACGAGGGCATAATTTTATTTCCGTGAAGTTAACGATAAAAACTCCTAGGAAACAGTAGGCGTAGAAGAGTGCATATCATCCAGCATCTCTCAGGATGTAGGTGAATTCAAGGACTCTGGTGAGGGTGAGCAACAGTTCTCAGGACAACAGATTTTACAAGGAAACGGATTGGGTAATGGAGCCTGCTCCCACAATTTACATGGCCGATGAATCTTCGGGACATTACAAACAACCCCACCATGGTCCATAAACGTTGTTAACGAGAAGATTGATTCGGAAATTGAGCCCAAGGTAGCACAGCACCACACCCTTCCATTTGAACGTAAAGGGAGGCACCACTGAGTGTCGTTGGTTCGGTGACTTGGAATTCTCATTGAGAGCTAAGTTGTGAAATCCTCTGATCTAAAGAAATATAACTGCTGTTGCGACATCGGAATGACGCCGCGCTCTTTCCCAAATTGAAAGCGAAACGTGTTCAACGCAACGTTCTCCGGCTTTTATCGTAAATTTCATTACGATCTTAATGGGATGCAAAGGTAATTATGGTTTAAGATGGCAAAGTCGTAGACTTCCATTTTACCTATTCGCATTACTCGTGAAGGATTGCGAAGAGGAAGTATTAACTGCTCACCTACTGTATACTTATCAGCACTAAAGCTCTGGCGAGTTGTCGAGCATGAACCCAACTCACAAGCATCGAACGAGAGCGTTAGATGACGACGTTGCTCTCCTCCCCGTCTGCCTGCTGCCTTGAAACCTCGGTTGAGTCGTTGGTGATCTTTGCACCGCTGATCGACCTAGTCTCATGGACTATTTTATTCGAGATTTCGATAGATCTGATCTGAATCGATTTCTTCTGATGGGGTTTATTCTGGTTGCTGTCATTACGTCATGTAATCGTTTGACAGGGCGGGTCGCAGAGGTGTACGACTGTGTTTAGATAGAAAAATAGTGTCACTGTAAATATAGTGAGACAAATTCTACTGTGAAGGACAATATACCGTCTGTTATAGTTTCCCCTCGGCTAACGCTCATTTCCCGTTCTACCTTCTGTATCACTCCAACCACCTGCCTATGTCATCTAGAAAATGTCAATTTTTGTTGTTCCGTTGTAATGAGGTCATGTTTGGTATTGTTTAGCAGTATGTTTCGATGCTGAATCGAATGTAATGGGTCTCGAAGGTATGAAACTGCGTCAAGCTGTGCAATAATTTGCAGCCATTTTCGTGTGATCAAACGGTAATGCGATAATTCAAAAATCCGTCGTAACTGATTTTTGTATCAATTTTGTCAATTCTACGTAATAGCAATTTCTTTCTGACATTCTATTTGAAGTAAGATACTGTCTTTTTTCATACGACGAAAAGAGCTCTTTTCCATTCACTTAGTTAATGTAGTACGATGGTTTTGTTCTTCGCGCCAACTCGTGGAGTTTCCTTCGTCTGTGTAGACAAAGGGCGTTCAGGAGACTAGCAGCTTCTTCGTTGGTGTGACTCTGTCGCCCCTCATGATGGCCAACTGGGTAATTGGAAGTTAATTAGTGACTTCGTCGATTGTATCGACTTGGATGTGCCGTCGAACGTTTCTGGTGTGCCGATATGGAACCAAGCACCGTCTCAGTTGATCAACCGCCGTCCGATGTCACGGTTGCTTCATAAACTTAAACTCGCTTGAGGACAAGATTGTAAATTGTTGGTTCGTTTTTGATCGACATTTTGATTTTCCAAATTTAGCCGGTACATTTTTCGGAACCAGCTCTTACTGTTCCTTGGCGTAGGCCTTCCGTGTACAGATTACTCATCCATTTTGATTCTACTCTTCGCCATCCAGTTTCGAAAGTCGGAGATCGATTGTTTTAGTTGGACGATTGGGTCGCGGTTATTATTACCAACAGCCAAGATGTCGCTGTTATCAGCCAACGTGGCTGTGGCATTTTCTTGTCGTACAAATAGATCATTGGGGTCGAAAACATTCAGAAAGCAGCCCATTATATTGCCTCGTGGAACTCCAGTTCTAATTTGATTTGATTGTGAATAGGCATTATCACATTTGACTTGAAATTATCTATCGAATAGCTTTGCACATTTTACTGGAAGCGTCTTTCCATGTTGACGATTTAGTTCATCCTGCCTTGTGGAACATCGAGGAAAATGCCAGGGCTGTCTTGTTCAGCTTTTTGTCAGAATCTAAACTCATGAGGTGGCACTTGACCACGCGCAGAATTCGTAATAGTGTCGACCTAAATAGTCTTCTTGATTCGCATCCATGGATGTTGAGTTCTCGCGGATTTCGCTTCAACTTATTGAACCGACTGCCACAACTATTCGAAGGGACATCACCAGATTGCATGGCAACTGATGAGTGACTCCTCGTTTTTTTTTCAAATGACGGATAGATAACTTGTGGTTGTTTTATTATGAACTCAACCCCGGTGGGTCTTAACCTCACATTGGGTTCAGGCGGATCGCTGCGCCCTCGCATTTGAATGTTATGGGTTGTTGGTTGGACTTGAAATAGTCGGCCCCTATTACCAGACCGTTGAGGTCACTCCCTGGTCGTACGGTATGTGTCGCCGAACAATAGATTATGACATCTCACAAGCAAATCGCGGTGCCCGTGGAAAACCCTTTCCTATACTTGGTTTTGATGATAGAAGGCTGTGGTTGCCAAAGCAGATTCTACGATTATCTATGAATATTTGTTCGTACGGGATGCTCTGTAGAACTTTCGGTTTAAATTACGTTGTCTAAATAAGAAATTGTTGGAGACGTCCTTGACGTGAATAACTCGTCTTGATCACATTCATATATCATTGTCACAGAGCTCGTTCACGATATCTATTAGTCCGAACTGGTTAATTTCAATTCGGTTGTACGCTCTTGGCGTACTCCAACGGATACATACCCGACTAACGAATGACGGACGTTTTGGAGCGTGCTGCACAAATATCGCTACAAAGTTGATCGATTGGCCGCTGTCTGTAAGTTGGCCAGTGAACTCGAAGTTGATGGACTGAGAACCGGTTTCTGTTCGCCGATTTGTCTCGTAGTTTATCGAAGCGGAGTTAGTTATGCGGCGGAGGGAGTTGGAGAGGTGAGATTGGGAATTCGAGAATAAGTGGTTCACTACGTGTCATTTTTTTCCAACCCCCCCCCCCCCACCCACGAAAGTATGGGTTTCTGAATATTCGACGGCGATTCATGTTCTGGAAGTCATCTCAATCAGCTTGCCTGGAAGTAATCTATTTTAACGCGTAAAGCTAATCCTTTTAACAGAGTTCCTAGTTGTGTAGTCGACTTCATTTAACGAATGTTATATCCCGACTGAGGGATAATAAATAGTGAACTCCTGTATATGAAGCAATTGTGATCGCGTTTTGAAATTTAGCACGAAATGTTTCGACAACTTGAATGTTCAACTTCTTCGTCAACGAACTAAATCACTCGCGACGAAGTTGTAAAAACCCATTTCAATAATAAAACGGAGAAAGAACGATTGTCAATTTCCACTAAATTTGAGTTACAACGTTAGATCGATTCTATTTCGGTTGCGTTCTTGTTACCGATGTTCTTAACCGCCGACGTCGATCGATCTAACATTGTAACTCTCCCATTTCGAGCGATATCGACTGCACTAGAAGCCCGTCGACGGGAAACGGAGTCGCCTTCATCTCCAGGTAAATAACCCTCAGCAGTTATACATGTTCATTTGATTTGGGCTCTGTGCAACGAGCACCAGCAACCGATAGTATTTCAGCGCTGTGCAGCCTGTACATTTCATCCCTCAATAGGATTCCGGTTAGGAACTGCACAAAATCAATAAAAGCTTCCACGTATTAGACGTGTATCTTTCTTCGTATGATCTCAATTATGTGCATAATTATAATAAATACGTAATTAACGTGGCATGAATTGTACACTGTAGCAAAATACGTCCTAGAGAATTTCATATACAAAGGGTGTGTACTTGTTATTCGGCCGTGGTGTGGTTGACCCCATGTCACGGAACCACAATTATAGTTTGGCTAGTTTACTTTCCAGTATTAAGATTTTTCCGTTGAGCACAGAACACTAATTCAAATGTAAACTATTCAGTTTTCAACAATCTCATGAGGTTTAAAGTGAGGGTTGGTTTGAAATAGTTTCTGTGAGCGAATTGAGCCTAGTCAGGTGGTTCTGAAGTTTTGCGAATGGATTTTAGCGATACGGGGTTTGTTAGCACACCTGAAGCATAATTTTGAGTTATTGCGACATTATTGGAACGCGTGCTTTTTCGTAGACGCAAAAATAAGGTTATGGGCGATTTCAGGGTAGGGGACGAAAAGATACCAAAAACTAGGGATTTTCGCATTTTTCTCAAAACAGCTCCCACCATTTTGATTAAACTTTCACCTTTTGTTCCACCAGTTCGTACAAAACTTTTCTTCTCTGTAAATATCTCCATGAAAATACGGTGAACGGAGATATAGGCCTATGAACCAAAAATAGGGTTTTTACGGTTTTTGGCAAACGGCGTCAACGATTTTCACGAAACTCACGGACTGTTTTTAAGTAGTTCATACATATATATAGCTCTCAATAAATGTTCCTCTTACAGTCCTAAGATAAAAACCAAAATGTGTCGAAAAAAAATGTTTTTTTCAAACATTTTTGTAACTTCCAAAGTTCACAATCGCTACTGGATTTGATCAATCTCTACAGAATGTCTTATTATAGCCACGTTTTGTACTCCACAATTATTCCTTTATCAATCTGCTGAGCGAAGATTTAAGCTATGATAGCTCGAAAAACGAGATTTGTCGAATATTAATTTATCGGTTTTCCAATCTTCTCTAAACCGGCTTTTACGATTTCGATCAAACTTACAGAGTACTCTCTACTAACTAATACCTACATTTTGCTCCCCATAAATGTTCCTGTGGAAATGCGTTGAACGATGATATAGCGCCAGTAAATGAAGCAGGTCGTTGAATTTACTTGGGTTGCGGAAAGTTGTGTGTTGCTACGCACCAGATATTTTCCTCTAGAAGCAGAAGGTGTTTTTATAATTTGTATTAGCCCTTCGAAGTAGTAAGGAAATCAGGATAAATCGATGAAACATGTTATGGAATTTTCCAGAGATCGTTACGGTTGAAAAGTGCAAAAAATACATCCGAACGAAATTAGCCCAAATTTGATATTCAGGTTACAGATTCTGAGACGCCCTGAGAAAAATCTCACCGAAACTCCTTTTTTTTCTCTTACCGACGGTTAGTAAAAAATGTTGCGTCTGGGCAGTTCAAAATCACTTAACGGTAATTCGAAATCACGAAAGTGGCACAACAAATGATGAAATCTTTCGACAAAAAATGGCGTTTTTCAGCGGAGTGCGAAAACCAATATCAGACGAAATTAAGAGCCGGTTTCGTGGTAGTTCACTGAAATTCAGTCTCCGTGAAGGCTACAGGTTTTGATATTCGTTGCGTGGTCGTTGTAAGTCTCACTTGCAGCTCACTTTCGAGGCCCTCTGACCAACATTTTGAATTCGATATTCGACGCAGTTCATTTCGTCAGATCGAGCGACGCCAATAAACCAACTCGACCCAGCCGAAAGAGCCGTAAATCAAAGAACAAAGAGTGTACAGTGTTGGAAATGCATACCTCGAACCCATGTCAGGCTCGGGGCCCTTTTAACGGTCTATAATGTGACAAGTTTGGTGATTCTCAATATCAATGGGGGCCCCGCTGTAAAAGGCTCCAAGCTGTACTCCGCCGCGGGCTGTGACGTGCGAAGAGAAGGGGAAACAGCTTTGCGAGCCATCACTTCCATATAAAATGTCGAAGATTACTTTCAGCTGAGCCCTTATTTTTGATGCCCTTTGAAGTCTGGCGACGAGCCGTTCTTTCGTTTGCTGAAACGCATGTGTTAAGCGAGTCAAACTTACCGATATGCCAGGAAACACGTTATGCACACGCTGTATGAATGCGCTTTATATTAAGAACATCGGCGCCTTTTCAAACATTGACAACTTTTCGCTGTTCTACGACTCGGAGTACTGTGAGATATGTTTTAGCGTGAATCGTATTTTGAACCTAACCAGCCCTTGTTATTTTTTTTCCTGCCCCAAAACGTCACGAAATGTCAACTCGAATACCGATTCATCCAGTGTTCTTAAAATGTCGTGCTGCGGAGATCGCTGGCTGGAAAATGAACATATCTCTCGTGTGGGTGTAACTGTACAGTAAGGACATTTATGTGCATTGAATGACGTGACTTCGGCTATTCCCTCATAATTAATTAAGGAAAATAGTATATCTACGGCAGTGGGACTGATGGGATGATATAACAGTCCGGCAAAGACTTGGAATGTCGTTCTACTCGAAAACTCCACTAAATAACGACTGAATCAATGCGTGTTCACACTAGATCGCTTACCTTCCTGTAAGACTAACGAAAATCGATAAGTAATTCCTGAAAGTCAATCAACTTTCCACAAATGTCCGTAAACTACCCACGTTATATTTTCTTATTATTTTCGTACGTTCAAAATGGGCGTTGAGCAGGTATTTAGTGTGTGAGGAAGCAATCTAGTGAATTCATTTATGTTAGGAGGCGCACTTTGAGTGTAAAAGGATCGTGTCTCTCACATGAGCGTGTAAGCAACTACCTAATTCGAAGGGTAGTTGTGTATGTAATGGGACGAACCAAACCCTTCGATTCAGCGGAGGTTCGTCCGAGGCATTTATGCTCACTAGGCACCTAAAATGCCCCGATTCGCTCGAGACTTCGCTGCCGTCAATTGTAACCGAGCCGGTTCCCTCGTCGCTGTGTCGCCCGTGCTCGCGTTCGCTCCCACTCAGTTCCCTGTCTGTGGTGGTAAAACTACCCCGAATGTAATTGAGAATAAAACTCTGTTCCAATTGCATTCGGCTTCTATCGTGCTACTTCCCGACTCACCTAGTGCGATACCGCTTACTATATTAATCCCCCCTGTAACATGTACAACAACAGGCAGTTCTCGAAGGATAAACGGCTGCAACACGAATGCCTAATCAACGCTCCTAGATCGCTGAAAGAACTAACATTAACCATTCCTATGTTCATTATTTTCAAGCGTTTAGGCTGCACATACGAATATATCCCAAAATTCGCAAAGCTAAGTTATGTTATGACGCGATTACAATAGTTTCATATTCTACGGAATGCCTTCAAAGCAGCACTGCGAAGCAACACAGCACAATTAGAATATGAAATCATCCGGTTAATGCTTCAATACGAACATCGGGTGAGTAGCGGAATAAAACTTTCCTCATCCCCTGTAAGTTCGACGAACTGCTATATATAGAGGAGCTGTAACATCGTTCTACGGGAACATTTATCAAGAATAAATTGTAGATGCTAGTTAGTTGACAGTGCCCTGTACGTTTGATCGAAGTCATTAAAACCATTTTGGAGAGAATTTTGTTTCCCTCGCTACCCGGGTGGTGGATAGTAAAAATGAAACAGTCAGCGACCAGTCCTATATATATAAGCAGGAAACGTTGTGAAAGAGAGAGTTTATCATAGGTCTGTAGTTACTAACCCGCTTGCAATCCATCCATGTAATGGAACAACAGCTAGCAACTTGTGGTAGTGCGATTATCTACGGAACTAAGTGCTTGGGCACTGCAGTGGAGTGTCATGCACCGTTGCAAACATCACATGACAAAGCTGTGTCATGATCAAGGCACAAATCCCATTCGCCTCATGTGTAACATTAATAGCGTATGTTGGATTATACAGGAAATTGCGGTAGTATAGCAAGTAATTAGTGGTTTCCCCGTTGCATAGCGCTCAACTTCCTTTGGCTGTTTTCAGCGAGCATTAATTAGTTGAGTCTTCATCGATGTAAGATAGAATAAAATAGTCGATTTCCTTTGAGCGATTGTGTAACAAACACTTGAGCCCGTTCTATGGAAACTTAATTGTCTCAAGTAGTGTTGAAATAACACATGTAACCTTGATACGTACTAGGAAAAACTCTGAACTCATTACTTTCGAACTTTCGAACTATCGAGCTGATAGAAGCCGGTATCGCTCGTGTTGTTAGTCACAAAAACTATCCTTTCAATCGCATGAAGTGAGTTAGAACTGGGAAATGAATTGAATGCCGATATTTCGTATTGTCACTGCTTGGTCACTAACACTTAACCATATACAGGAGCACGAGGAAAACTGCAAAACACGGGGAGATTTTTCGTAATAATGGCACCTCACAGTATTGACCTGATGGCACTAAATCGATACTGACGGATCCAAAACCTTAAAAAGATCGGGTTCTGATGTGTGATATTTACTCAAGTGCAAATGGAACGTACTTTGCGCTGGTTCTTGCTCCAACAGGTTTTCAGACGAAAGCGCACGGTTGAACTTGAGTGATATATAACTCAAGCATTCTGTAAGATGATGGAAAACTACTGCGCAATGTCAGACGAAATGAAAAAATACGGTGGAGTGTTGTAACTCTCTGTTCGCTTTAATATAGATAATGTCTACTTTATTATGTGACGTAAGGTAACTACCGGGAATGAGAGAGCAAATCGTCGGGCTCCGCTGGGTTGTTTTACTACTCCAATCAAACTATTGCCTTACCGTAGGCTATCTGCATCACTGATCGAGAACTCAGCGGGGGAATACGGCTAGGGCGCGAAACATCCAACTACGTGTTTCGATTCAGGGTACAGATGAGGTACCCTAAGCTACTGTAGAAGACTGGGATGGAAGGACATAGCTTCTAATCGAGATCATAGCGGGTTTCCACAAAATGAACGAACAAAGATTGATGTTACTCTATGCAGAAGGTTTGAAAGAGTCGACAAAACTCCACCCTACGTCCTGGCTCAGTGGCGTAGGCTTCATAGGAAGCGGATTTTGTTCTATGGTTCAACCACTGCCAGTATACGAGTAAACATCAAGTAACGTTCTTGCATGCACTACCCAGGCTACGTAGCTTTCTGAAAGTTAGGAATTATTAAATCAGATATTAGGGCTGGCTCAACAGAACGATGCGCTATGGTGCTTATCTCATAAAAGGGAGGTAAGTAACAATAATAATACGATTTGTGCCAACTTGTACGGAACGATGTAGTACTCTCCTCATAGTCCCTATGAATTTCAGTATCTTAAATAGTAGTGTAATAAATCAAAAATTAGAATACTCAACGTTGGAATCGAAACTGATTAATAATGCCCAATTAGTTCAGTGACTCCTGTTTATCTCCTACACGTTATATTCCACATCCATTGAGTTATTTGGCTTTCCTTCTAAAAATCCAAAACCTGAACGTGCTTCTTTTGACGTTATTGTGTGTTGTGGTTCACAGAAATTGATACAACTAATTGCGTAGACGAAGTTAACAGGTTTATTCACGACTCCTATCCTAATGCGTTTCAGAAAGATGACTTAGGTCAGTTAAGGTGAAGCATTTTCTTTTGGAGAGGGAATATTATAATCACCTGGGGGTATAGCGGCGAGATCCCCATTATTCTTGGCAAATACGGATCGGAAAGTGCATAAAAGTCACCATCCGCCATAATCAAATGTAAAACGTACAGAGTTACGTAAATCAGCCAATTACGTGCGTCGCATCCTCCGCAGTGCTTCGTATATATAATTCTGTGCGGTAGAACTGAAATTAACGTTTCACCATAATTAACGATATGCACAGAAGTTGTATTACAAGACTGAGGTTGGAGAAAACTCGCGGGGCGCTGTACATCTTCCACTTATACTTCTATCTTTCTAGATGTACATTCAGCACAGCCGTCTCATCAGCAATATATCGCCAAATAACGTATTCGCGTGCGAAATGGAGCAAAGATGCTGACCGTGAATATCAATGATAACGTGGGAATTGTCGCGGGTGGGTAAATGTAAAAGTCATTTCGGGCCTTCAAGAAAATAAACGCTTCTGTTTCCCCTCCAACTTTATTTAAGTGGAGGGGATCTGATTTACTGTAAAATGCCTATTAATAATTATTAACCAATCGATAAAACTAAGAGGCAGCAACAGTCAAACTACATGTTTGGGCGTAGGAGGGGACATTTAGAATTTTATACGTTCATTTCCACGTGTGGGTGTTTATACAAACTAATACCTTAACGAGGGAAGAAATTCGAGAGGAATGTGTCCGAGCTCGATGTTCACTGACGCATATCGCGGACCGTTTCGTTACAAATCGGTGTAGTCAATCCGATAAAAAGTAGGCCACGAAACCGGAAGTAGTGAACGTTCCTCAATTCATTGGATTGTCGATTGTTATCTCATAACACTGATTGTGTGAACAAGTTACTATGTGATTTAATAAATAATCTGCGCAATTTTTGCGGGAATATTCGAGTATACTGCGCTAGAATTGAAGGGGAAAGGCTGTGAAATAGTTTTTTGTTGTTGAAATTTCAATTTGATTTATTTTGTTGATCTCGCAATTTTCACACGAACGAGTCGTTGGGAACGGTTGCCTTCTCGAGAACTGCAATCAAAATTGCGAGAGAAAACGATTGGTGATTTAACGCAATGGTAATTTCAGCCTATTGTCGATCGATTTGCTCAAAACCTTCGAATCACGTGCCATTTAACATCGAGGTGGAATTTGGGCTGATTTGGTACAGCTGTTTCCCCTCATTCGTTTTACAAGACTTTTCCCTTCAAAAAGTTGAATACAAGTGTGTTTTTCAGTTAATGACACGGCTTTCTTTCCTACTTTGCACGGCTCATGAAAGTCAAAATTGACAGTCGTCTTCATTCACGGGAATCAATCACCTTCGCCCTTGGGCTCCTAGATGTTTCAACATCTGTTGTGGGGCCAGTGCACTTTCCTACTCATTCCACGGTCAAGACACCAAATATGCGATTGAACTCGAAATGAGGGCCTCAATGTTCCTATGATGGAGCCAAATACGCCAAGAGATGAGAAAGATCGAGCTCAGCAAATGAAGACCCTTCGTCGGAGTCTGGTTCAGAGCGGTTATGTCGAAATTCGGTGAGAAAAGACGGAATTGGTATCGAATTGATGAATGGTTCGGGAAAAGAGCGGAGAAGATGGAAGATTATGAAGAAGGTGTTAATAGGAAGAGGGTATCGGACAGCATTAGAAGAGCGAAAGAGAGAAAGATAAAAATAGAGAGCGGGCGATGGGATGCGATGGTTGTGGGCGTCCAAAGGCAATATATCACAACGTCATTAAATTATTCCAATGAGCCCTGGCCATTGATCATAGGCAGACCGTGCTCATGTTAATAGCTTTTTATGCCATCACTCAGTTCGGATTAATTTGAAACTTACTTTAATAATTCTTATAGACAGGGCATTTACAAGCCCATACAACCTTAGTCCCAATAAAGTCTGCATCGTATTATAAGCCCGGATATTTTTTGATGGCTCTTTATTTTCGCGCCTCGTACGACCGGTCTTCGGCCTCTTGGAGTTTGTGTAATGGTGTTCCCCAACTTTGTTTTATTGTCAAGTTTACGGCCTTCCCAGATGTTCTCAGTTCCCTATCCTCCTTCTTGTTCTAATTTACTCCCAGTCGCCCGTTCCGGTGCTGATGTGCGTGTTCCTTTCTTATTATCTCTCCTTTGGCTAAATCTCCTTACCTGATTCTTCCTTTCCCTTTACGCCCGCTCGCTCCTTCATTCAATTTTTTCCCCCAATTTATTTGATCTGTCCTTTTATTACCGTGAAACGTCCGCTCATATCGATTTAATTGCTTTCCTTGGAAACGATTAGGCCAAATTGCCTTATTCCGACTGCTTGACGATTGAAACTTGATTGGCTCTCTCGGGATCTCATTCCGCCGTCAAATAATCATCTTGCGTGCTACAACTGTGCTCTGCTCCTCTTTGGAAATAAGATTCCGGCGTCAATGTGTCGAGGCTAAGAAAAAAAAAGAAGTGGGAGCAGAAGTCGTTAACTAGTTGTAAACTTGAAGGAGCATGTAACTTGTAATTCCGATTTATAACAGGAATCGCCAGTCGGCAGAAAGTTCGTTCGTAATTCGCGACAATACCAAGAATAGTTGCTAATTTCGTGTTAACCTGGTCACAGCTAGCTCACGTTTCGAGCACCATGGATGAAATGTGAGTAACCATGCGAGTTACAGGAAATGAGCGCGTGGACAAATACGTGATTCGATAAATCTGCCTTTTCCCCGGATCAACGGTGCTCCGAACAAGCTTCGCGTATTTTTCGCATTCGCAAAAACCTATTTAATTCTGCCCTATGAAAGGGGATTCGTGATTAGTGGTTGTTCTGTCATTTTTCTCGTGTTGTTATTCAATTTTCTTTTCATTTAATATGAACGTGGGGAGAATCGATTTCCAGATACACTCACCCAGTATTGTCAAATTCAACTCAACGAGGTAGTTGTTTCGTTTGGTCGAATTTCAGGTTAGATTGTAGTCACAGGTTTCTTTTCGTATTTTACGTTTCGTGCGCAAATTGATGAAGTTGCTATTCCAAAGTACATCACACATTACCACAGTTTTTCTTCTTATAGAAGAAAATACCGAATATTACCATAACATTTACAGTCCAGACGAGTGATACGTGATCCGATATCCGTAAGGGTTGTGAAATTTATTGATGTTTTGTGCAGTCTAGAATTAACCTTCACACTTTCTCAAATGGAACGACTAACTAATGTGATAAATGTCGACGGTGAAGAGTAGGGCAGTAACCTAACTCACCTCGTCTTGGTTCGATGGAGAGCAATGGTATGGGATTGGGGAGGGGGTGCGAGCGTAACCTAGTGACAAGAAGAAAGAAAGGGGAAGACTCGAAAACGAGAAGCTGACATGACCCACGCATAGTCGCCACCCCAAAAAGAAGTTCTTCAGCGAGTTTTCAGGAACACACTTCTCTTCAGATATTTGTCTTCATTTTAAATTTATATCTTAAAAACATTCGAAACGTGAAAATGATTTACGTTGACATTCATGTAGTGTTCAAACCTTGAAATGTCTGGTATTAGCTCAGCTCACTGTGGATATTTTTTTGTTTCAGGTAAGAACTGTGATGTATTGACCTGGTAGCGTAAGTACGTCAGCCAATTTTTTCTTGTTTGACCGAATCTATTAGCGGCCATTCGGCCGCAGTTGAGCTCATTTCAGTTTCTTCTTCCTTCCGTTTCCACAATTCTTGTACGAGAATGCATAAATAATCTGGTGCGTAACAACACAGAACTTTTAGTAACTCCCCTAAATTCGACGTTCTGCTATACGGGCGCTACATCTTAACGCACAACGCATTTCTACATAAACATTTACGCAGAGCAATACGTAGGTAATAGTTAGTGAGTTAGTGGTATCTCGTAAGTTTGATCGACATCGTTTGAGCCATTTTCAAGCGGAATCGAAAAAAGAATAATTTTACGTTTGATACATTTCACTTTCCGAGCTGTGATGACTTAATATCTACGTTCACCAAATTTTCACGCAGATATTTTTATACTAATATACAGAAATGAAAAAGTTAAGTAGTGATTCCCTCAAATTACAAACTACTCACACCGGTCATGCTCTGAAATGAATCCAAATGAGTTTTTGGATTCAGTCCGCCACTAAACGTGAAGATCTAAAGTAAATTTTTTTTTCATTACCTCAATACTTTTCTCAGCCTTTTTTTTCTATTTGAAAAGATGGATGCAGGTGATACCCTCACTGCAGCCACAAACGGGCCTATTGTAAGGGCGCCAATGATCCTCAGATCATGGCCCCCCTTTACCAACCCCAGGCCCCATGGCACTGGTCTCACTTGGTGTGACGTCACCTATGCGCCCCTCCTGCACAAAGCAGAGGATATCCGCAAGTTCTGCATTCGCAACCTCTTCTGGCTGAAGAAAGGGCCTCCCATACACACATCCGCGCGATGCCGTGAGTCCACTGCATACGCACAGCACATGCTCTGCCGTCTCTAGCCCTACCTCGCAGAACCTACATACCTGTACCTCGCACTTGCTAATGTATGCTAGGTGGTACCTCAGCAGGCCACATATGATCCTCATATCCTTCCTCCTCAGTGCAAGCACCTCCTTGGCCCTCCCTCTGGAGAGTCGGATGAAGAGTTTTGACTGTCTAAGGCTGGGCAGCTCTGCACCTATCCTCCCATTTACCAACCTCTCTACGTAACTGGCTCCTGGTAGTCCCGACAAAGGGCTCAGGGCCAATAGGGATCTGCGCTGATTCCTTCTTAGCCAACCTATCAGCCCGTTCGTTTCTCTGTATACTCTGATGCCCTGGCACCCAACGCAGTGTTACTCAGCCTTTGGGTAGTGGATAGGAGAAAATGAGTTTTGCCAGTGATGAACAGTTTTTACATGGATAGGGTAATTTTTAATTTGTGTCTTCTCTCTACATTCACTGGTATATCAACTTTCGCGGTACGACAAGAGCTAATCGTAAGCCCGTAGGTTAAGGAAGGGAGAGATATGTTAGTTGAATTTTTTTTTAAGTTGCCGACCATATCAAAGGGAATGTTCAATGTCAAAATGTGATAGTTACCCTTTTGATTGTAGTTAAAACGGCTCGTGTAGATAAGTTGGTCATTCGTCGAAGCTAGTGCTGCAACGTAAGCTATTGAAGTGTAGCGTGTTTCGGCCTCTGGGTACCGAAGGTAACTGATCTTTCGGATCCGCGCCTGACAGAAATCAATATTCTCCTGATGAAATAAACATCGAATAATAAATCGGTTCGTGTAATAATCGGCCTGCACTATCATAAAGGCCCAATCATCAATCAGACGCTGGAGTATCGACGTGATTGATGAACCTTTTCCCCTATTTAAAGCCTATTTCTTCTGTATAGCGGGATGATTAAATTCGATCTACGATGTTGACGATTAATTTCTCTTATGAATCTCTAGAGTGATTGCATTCCTCAAGGGAGGCCGTCTCGTCTCTTTCCTTCGTCCTTGTCACTACCTGGACCCGAGTTTCCAGATCTTCGATTTAATGACCCCCACGTCTTCCACGAATAGCTTGCCACACTTTTTCCTATAAGAACGTTTATTCGGTACATTTTAATCAAAATTATCGTACGGTCGTCTCATATTCAAAAACTGGTGTAGCAGAAGGTAAATAAATTGAAAACCAAACCTATCAAATACTTGAATCATGGTATTTCTTATCATCGTATCAAATTCTGTCAAGTTGATCAAATTTCGTTAACTTGCACAGTTAGAATGGGGAAAAAACAATTTTGGCACCTTTCGGTTGTTATTTCAGCCCAGCAGACTACTGGATTCGGTAAACCTCGAAACGTAAAGATGTGATGATCCGATGGACCGTATTGCCATTGCCTCCAAAACCCCATAGCAAACACTATTGAGGTGTGAGTATCTGTAAACGCAATTAAGAGAAAAATGCTGAATCAGCCTAAACTTGATACCTTCTCGCGAACGAAATCCGCCGAAAACTAACTATAGTTATCATACTGATCAAAACACCAAATATGTTTTTCTCAAAAACGGGTGAAACGATTTTGATTACATTTTTTATATAGACAGCTTCTGATGAGATAATCACACCATAAAATTCTCACATGTGGAAAAATGACGAGAATTATATAAATTATCAAACGTTTCGACGAAAATCGAGTTTAGCGTAATGTTTTCCTAGTAAACTCCTCTCAAACGTTACTAGGATCTTCAGAAAAATTCTCTAACCAAGTGCCTATACGCAGAGTCTAAAACAACGGTAATAAAATATACAAGGCTAATCCAGAAATAATGTTTCACGTCTTACCGTTTCTAAACGTTTTAACCGATAATTCTGAAAAGCTGATTATCCTTTTAAAAAAAGGGTTTAGACTTTCATCAATTCTCTGTGCACCAACTGCTATACAATGGTCGGAGCATGAGTACGAGCAGCACAATGAATCTGTAAGCGCTGAGCTGCCGCCGTGGAGTGATGTTTTAAATGAACTGTATAGCGAAAAATAAATTGAGTTAGTAGAATAAGCCGTAAACACACGCGAATTGACGTAGAGCTAAGGAAAGTTGTGTGATGCGGGGCGCCTGATATTTTATTGATAGTTTGGTTCCAATAATTGCCTTGGTGTGTTAAAAAAGTTTTGGTGACTGCGAGATAACGAGTTTTTGAGTTTGGCCGATCCTAACTAGAACGTCAAACTGTGGTTCAAGATTTGTGAACACAACTTAATAATTTCTGCATCAAACTTGCTGTCAATCCACTATATTCCAACGACATGCCGCGAACCTGTGTCCACTTCCCTCTACACGTTCGGAGAACGACAGACGAGAGGTCATTGGAGCCATCGAACTCCACTGAATTTTATTTCTCAGTAAAACACGACCGCGACCGCAACAGCTTTCGAGCTTCAAATCATTGAGAAATTCAACCCTTAGTATTTATATCTCGCTTTGACCTCGTCACAACAAGCTTTCAGGTTCAACTGCGGGAAGAACGGATGCCTTTTCGGTATGCAGTTTTCCATGAGGAGGAAGTGTTTCACACTCAACGAGGCAGCCTTTTGAAGTTAAACTGGCGTTTGCAAACTTAGGTCACGAAAGGCAATTCGGAAGACTACCCAAATTGGTCGCTTGGAGCGTTTACATGAACGTCATTTCGTAAGCTTTACGTGGGGAATATATTAGAGCGAGAAAAACTTTCCTGCGGAAGTGTTGTTTTTGATGAAATTATAATGTCTTACACTGGTAACTGCATTTCTGACCAGTTGTTCCGGTCGATTTCTCCAGAGTCAAGCGCTGCCCCTCATGAGCATCAGCATTACCGTTGCTTGTTATAAATCAAAGATAATAAAAGTTGAGTGCGTGGTAACCTGTTGCTTCACTTGGAGCGCCTCAGGATGCCAAAAGGCGTAGCAGTTATTGTCCGCTTCTTGGGGTCTAGAAAATATTTACCGAAATATGAACGAAGAAATAAATTAGTCTCGACGCGCACGGATGTCAAACACCTTACGAAAAGCTCTATGCCGAGCTATAAAAGTCTGGCATTTTCTGTGTCTACTGGAACCTTTAAAACCCTGTATTCGCACGAGGCTGATCTGGCCATAATGTTGGAAGTGGAATACGAACCCCAACACGCGTTAATGACGAACACCACCCGGACCACTCCGTTGATAACTGCGGCGAGTCAAGTTTCGAGAAGAATCCAAGGAACTTTTGAGTGGTTGGCTTTAAATGGATCAGTGTCACCTATTGATGCACTTTATGGCGATGGCGGTTCTTATGTTTTACTGGTCGTTGTAAGGTGTAGCACAGGAATATTTGAGTTTACTTAGTCACTTATTGAATATGTGTACGCTGAACTACTGTTCACAGCAATAGACAGGTATCGGAGAACAGTTTGAGTACGACAACAGGTTATTTTATAATGATAAGAGGAAATCAATGAGTGGTCATGGCATCAGTCTGGTTCAAAGTTGTGGTAGCAAGTCTAACACGTGTCGGACTGGCTCTAAACGCCAATTCTCTGTTGGTGTCGTTCACTCGCTATGATACTGCCACCCTCCATATTCCTCCTGTCATGAGGTAAGTTCGGGTATGTAGTTCTAAATTATGGAAAACAGGGGCAGACGTTAAAAAACCAATCAACTCGGATCACAAAACCAATCAACTTGTCGGACATTTTGAAAGCGGTACACTAAACTCCATTATCGCCACTGACTGAGACTTCGAAATTATATGGGAGTTGCTAAATAGTAACCAATCGCTCGGAACATTCGGCCCTCAATGAAAAAGATCTCAATCAATATGGCACGCCAAAATAAGAGTATTGTTATGATAGAATGGCGATATCGTACCGAATGGGGGAGTGAGTACGATATCAACCAAACGTAATTGGAACACGGAGTTTCATTCGCAATTACTTTCGAAGAAGTTTTAATACCACAAACTGGTTGGGAGCGATCGACGGACGACAGCGATGTTAAGAGCGAACTGGGGCATTTGAGGAACCATCGCTAAATGGAAGACTTCGGTTCGTCCCCGTACGTTATGATCAAAATTGGTCCAAAATTAACTGTAGTCATCGTAGTGATCTATACGCCACTTCTTCTTTATCAACGGCTGATTACGATCCATGCAAGCAGTACAGTAAATGAACAAACATTTCGACGAACGGCTATTCAAGTGAAGTTTTTTCATATAAATCTCGCCCATGTTGCAGTAGCGTACTCAACAAAACCCCAATGAGCTATCGATACGATGGAAATATAATAATGCCAATGAGAAAATGATGAGAAATTCCTTGGAAATTCCGAAATCCAAACAAATGTTTGTTGACTCCTATTTTTCTCAGTGATTCACCTATTGCAGAACTGACCTTCTCAGGAAAAGCGTGTTGACAGTTCCATCAGTTGCCTTCAAATTAGTTTTTTAATTGAGGTCGCGGCATAAGTAGCAGCAGCCCATTAAGATTCGAATCGTTAATCACTAGCAGTTTCTTGCTGTGGAAAGGTGCGATGCGCTGCATCACGTACTTTAACGATCTTGATCTATTTTCTGAACAATTTTCATTCGATTTTCCAATAATTGTCACTGAATTCGCCACGATTGGTGAACATGGTAAGTATTAAGGTTAGTTTGTGGGCGCGTGTTTAAATATGTTTCCACTTAATTATTTTTGTGCATGTCACTCTTTTGTTTAGGCTCCCAGACGCTCGGCATTCCCAGACTGCTTTCTCATTACTAAAATTACTGTATTTTCTTAATCGTGTTGCGTGTACGGTGCGGCGCATTCATGTGCCATTCGGTTGGCTGTCGTTACTGTAATTTGGTTTGCCGTCCAAAAGGCTTTATACAACCGTTTCGAGTTAGAGTCAACAGTATTCCATTTGGTTGCTCTTCTTTTTCGTTTCACAACGTTCGATTCTGCAGTTCAAGGGCAAGAAAGAAGAATTAGTGAAGTGAATTCATTTGGTCAGAGGAGGTTCGCTGTAGCTCGACGCCGTCGGGTGAATTAGGGATCGCTAACTTGGGCAGATGCACTGCCAGCCTGCAAACTTTTATACGAGGTTACAACATTGGTTGAGATGCGCAGTAATGAATGTGTAAGTGCCGGGCTCCCTCAACACTGTTTCTTCTTCAGACTCAAGCCCGACCCTTATGTTTTACTGCTCTCTTTAAATGTCCCCCTCACGACTACCCTGGACCCCTCAAACGCGCGGCTTCCAAACAATTTCCCTTCCACTATAAATCTAAACCCAGTTGGATAGATTGTAAGCTTCGTCTAAATCCAGAGAGACCCCGACAGTTAAATTTGAAATAGTTGCGTTGACACCGTCACCACAGTAAAATGGCCATTACACCTTTCCTGAACTGACGTTCCCGTTATTTAAAGACCTTTTCTGACATACGGAGTGATACGGATTAATAATTCACTTTTATGTGCTCATTTAGCTCTGATTTTCTATACGCTCAGCATGAAATGTTCGCGGTACGGTTACTTTTTATTTGCTCATCGCCCACAAAAGTATTTGCGACTACGTTTTAGTAATATTAGGTCTGTTTATGTGACGAGATAAATTACGCTCCAATCTCGTTGCTCAGTCTCTTCGTTGACAGACTTCCCTACAACTAAATTCATAAAACCATCGACCAACGCTCGCATCCGCATTCACTCATCCGCAAAACTCAATAAAATGATTCGCTACTGATTCGCAAAACGAGTAAAATTTTGTTAGAAAGTTGCATCTATGTTAGACATGTTGGAAGTGTCGGGAAATAACGATAAAATCGTTGTAAAACCAAGAAAATATTTTGGTAGATTGAAAATAGATTAACAGTTTGAAAGTTCATAAAACTCGTTGGAGTCTCGATTAAAAATTGTGAAACTGTATGATTTTAAAAAGCGATAATGTTTTCGAAGTTGAAGAAAATGTTGGAGGAATTAAGTGACAATAATAGATGGGAAACAGAGTAACAGTTAAGATCCGAAATCAACTACTCAACAGATTGAGTCCTGAGTGAATAATTGGTAAATGGTTTTGGCGTGAATTGGAATTAAAGCTGTTGAGAAATCTTAAGGAAATCGTCCAAGATCGAGCATCAAGAAAAAATGATAAGTTGTGTCAGCGTTCGCTGCTGATTACCCACTTAACAACGCACTTGGTATGTTAAATTTCGATGATGGCTTGGATGCAGAGCATCTGAAGTAGTACTACATGGCGAGGACAAACCTTTGTGTAACTTCGTACTAGCCTTCCTCACGAGACATTACCACTTATCGTCATCTCAATGTAGGCTCAGTTGAAAAGATGGTGCGAGGCAATGAGCTCTGCCTCGTTCTAAAGTGTCACCTCGTGAAGCTTCACTAGGGGCAAGATGGTGTTTTGTCGGAATACCAGAGTGACTGGTTCGGAGGTTATGACTGGAAGAAAGGAGGTGTGTATTCACGCAGAAGTGCATGTAACCTTGGTTTGCGCTCACTCACCGACCAGCAACTTCAACATACGATGCCCCACACAATCCGTACGTACACTCTCTCATTTCGAGCGTGGGTGTTTGTACGTTATACTATGAAATGTCGCCAATAAACCAGCTCGAGGCTCTGACTCAGCAGAGATTAACGTCCACAGTCAGCTCAGCATAAAGCGTCGGTGGATCCCAGAACGAGGGCAAAAAGTCGCTTTTGAAACATCCCCCTGCCATCACTGTTTTTACTATGATTAGTGTCATACACATTACAAGGTCGCGTATCTATTGAGATTGTATATTAGGACCTCCATACAAACTGATAATTAAATAAAGACAAATATACAAATTATTTGGATAGATTTTCTCAATTTTCGTTTAATAATTCTAACACCTTAACACAGTTCTTACATTTTCGCTCAATTGTTACACCATTTCTCATTTTCACTTCTCCTTAAACATGGGACAAGGAGAGAATTGCGACCTCACAAATATAATGCAGTAAACTAGAGTTTTCTTCAGTTTTTTGTTTTGGAATTTATTTTTAAAAAAACCTAAATTCGGCACCTTTATGTGTGTTCGTGTAGTCAGATTTGTAGGAAAATGACGATTGAGCTCGCTTCTTTTTTTTTGCCATTTTTGGAAAATCAGGTTTTTATCGGTGGGAAAACTAACCAAAAATGAGTAATTGTCCCGACTGGGTTTCGATCAAACGTTCGATGAATCTAACATCTTTTCCATGATGATGAAAATTAGAATGATAGCTTTTCCGATTTTCTCTCTCCAAATTCGCTAAGCTTTAAAGATATAAACTCATTTTGTGCCTTCCACTAGTCAATACGTGTAGATCGTTTGGAATAAATATCCACTGAACGAACTCCCAAAACGTAGCAAAATACGTATACTTTACGTTGGCAAGTTTTCCACAGCACATGCCAATCTGACTTAATTGAACCTCAAGAAGTCTCATTTAGCAACTGTTCCCACATTTCAGAACCGAAAACAACCACTGCTAGCATCTGTTGAACTCCTCTGAGAAAATTGGGGAAATGGTTTTTTGTATGTATGTTTGTAAGGCTATGGGATAATTCAGAGGTGTGAGAAGACTATGAGATAATTGAGAGCTGTGAAAAGACTGAGATAATTGAGAGCTGTGAGAAGACTACGAGATTATTGAGAGCTGTGAGAAGACTACGAGATTATTGAGAGCTGTGAAAAGACTGAGATAAATGAGAGCTGTGAGAAGACTATGGGATAATTGAGAGCGGTGAGAAGACTATGAGATAATTGAGAGCTGTGAGAAGACTATGAGATAATTGAGAGCTGCGAGAAGACTATGAGATAATTGAGAGCTGTGAGAAGACTACGAGATAATTGAGAGCTGTGAGAAGACTATGGGATAATTGAGAGCTGTGAGAAGACTATGGGATAATTGCGAGCTGCGAGAAGACTACGAGATTATTGAGAGCTGTGAGAAGACAATGAGATAATTGAGAGCTGTGAGAAGACTATGAGATAATTGAGAGCTGTGAGAAGACTATGGGATAATTGAGAGCTGTGAGAAGACTATGAGATAATTGAGAGCTGTGAGAAGATTATGAGATAATTGAGAGCTGTGAGAAGACTATGAGATAATTGAGAGCTGTGAGAAGACTATGAGATAATTGAGAGCTGTGAGAAGACTATGGGATAATTGAGAGCTGTGAGAAGACTATGAGATAATTGCGAGCTGTGAGAAGACTACGAGATAATTGAGAGCTGTGAGAAGACTATGAGATAATTGCGAGCTGTGAGAAGACTATGAGATAATTGCGAGCTGTGAGAAGACTATGAGATAATTGAGAGCTGTGAGAAGACTATGAGATAATTGCGAGCTGTGAGAAGACTACGAGATAATTGAGAGCTGTGAGAAGACTATGAGATAATTGCGAGCTGTGAGAAGACTATGAGATTATTGAGAGCTGTGAGAAGACTATGGGATAATTGAGAGCTGTGAGAAGACTATGGGATAATTGAGAGCTGTGAGAAGACTATGAGATAATTGCGAGCTGTGAGAAGACTACGAGATAATTGAGAGCTGTGAGAAGACTATGAGATAATTGCGAGCTGTGAGAAGACTATGAGATTATTGAGAGCTGTGAGAAGACTATGGGATAATTGAGAGCTGTAAGAAGATTATGAGGTAATTAGAGACTGCCCAGTGAATTCCGAAATGCCCGGAACAAACCGATTCTAAGGTTTGTGCTTGCACGAAATGATCAAGTGTATTGTCATTTACTTCTCTCCAATGGGATGTTCAACTACCCTCTCGTGGGCATTGTCTGGGAACCCAAAAGGAATAGAGCTTCTTCCCATCCACTGAGGAAAACCAACTTCTCTCGCGTCCTGGTTTTCACAGATGTGAATTAGATCACATGGCGAGGCGAGAACAATTGCTTAATTTACGTGGAGGAGTCGTGAGATGAGCAGCGTCTGGTGTTTTCTGAGTCTTTTATGAGGATGTGGGCTCTAAGGAAGGTGATGGTAGGAGATGAGTGATTTCAGTTGCTTTTTTAGCTATTGGCATTGTCTGTTCGTGAATTCTGCAATTTTCAATAGGAAGATCCTAGTGGCATTTCATGAACCATCCGCGTGGCCTGCGATCGTCTTCTCAATTCTAAATTCCCGCCGCTTCTTACCAGATTATCTGGATGTTAGGAGTCAGGACAGGCTTTTAAAAAGTTTCGAATTTCCCTAGTTTTTGTGGAAAGAGACATAATGTGCAAGATAAAGGGCCTTCGCAAAAGTGGTTTTGCCGACCTCCGAAGGTCCGACGGTCGTTGACTTCGTTCGCCACAGAATATACTCGCGGTTTGAAAATCCTTTGCGGTCGGAGGTCATTTGACTTGTTGAGTGTGTCTGTAAACTGTCGTCGTGGGTCTGTGGGTATTTAGCCGATGCAACTTTCTTATTAATGTTATGTGCTGCACCAGATAATGGCCCTGACGGTGAGCTGAATCGTGGCGTCGACTCTCCAGTAAATACAAAGTTATGTGCGCTGCTTGTGCTTAGAGTATACACCTACACTAGCTAGTACACGCGCTATATCTTTGTTGAACGATTCCCCAGTAACGTTTAGTAGGGACAGAATTTAGTTCCCGTTCAGTGCCTTTTGAGTTTGATCAAAACCAATGGAGCTACCGAAAGGAACTTCATGGAACATTGTGCAGAGTTGAGTTTTTTTCATAACATTACATTCTGAGGTCTACGGAATTAAAAAAAAAAAAAACCTTACTTCAGCGCGTGGTTTGTGGGTGGTCGCAGTCACATTTACGGATGAACGGTTGAATCGAATGAACCCGTTCATTTGTTGATGGTGTGACTATAAGGTGTTAAAATAAGAAAATAATTTTCCGTCACTGTGATAGGGGTTCGAAAATATTCCAAAAATTGGGGTTTTCGATTTCGAGTAAACTTTCAGTGCGTCTTACACTACTTATTACATAACTTGTTCTGCTTGTAAAATCTTGGGGAGTGAAGATGTTAGACTAAGGACATTTAACTCTCAAAGTGTCTTCAACTAGTCAATACCAATACATTGTTTTCCGTAGATCTCCACTGACAGTTCGTATTTGTCAGAAACGAGCCTTGTATTGATATATATCATCTTCCGTGTCATTTGTCGTATTGTGACAACTTAACATTCGAATCGTGGGGCGACTGAATAGTGGGTAAGTAAAGCGCGGAAGGGTAACTTTTTCTGCGTGGAAGAACGCGGCGGTCTCTGAAACTGTTAGTTATCTGTTCTGTGGGTCGTTAGGCACCGAGCAACTTAGTCTCTTATGGAGTTGGCTATACGATGTCTGTGTTTAGTCAACTGCTTCGAGAATATGGTTGGAGTGAAATGAAGAAGGTTGGAGAGGAGGGCGCGCAATATCGTTGGTAAATAGAGGTGTGGTTCAGAGGAAATCCAGGAGAAACGGACCTGAGGCTGAAGGGTTGGCCATTTCACTGGTTTTATTTTATTTTTTTTTTCGGATAATAGCAGGTTTCGCTGGTTGTGAGTAGCGGTGGGGGCATATCAATTATAATGCCGTGTGGTGGGATGTGGTGGGGGGTAAGGGACGTGAGACGATCTTCGGCCAACCAGACGCTAACAATGGAACCGTCCTGGCCCATTAGCGGGTCCCCTTGCAACAAATCTATTACTCCCTCTCCTCCGACTCCTTCAATCCCTTGCAGCAGCCTCCTTCCCCTCCGCCTCCCCTCACCACACGTTGGCCAAAACCAGACCACTTCATTCCCTTTCAGCCTCCCTTCCGCCACCCTTCTAACCACTCCCTTGTGGACTCTTCTTCCCCTCTCCATACTTCAGTGGTCGTTTAATCCTTTTCTCGCACAAACGGAAACACGCTCGTCTAATTAGCGGAGCTACTTAATAAGAACAACATCTGTACGAATTAGTCGTGTAGCTACGTCTTCATCTTTGAATAGGTTTTGACGAGCCGTTTGCCCGACGACTTCTCTCAAATGTCTGTTGCCGCGTATTGCACAGCTCCACGTGCATTCAGTGATTTTTATCGCTTTAGCCTCTAACCTTATCTGCGTTTACCTCTTTATTCATTGAGTTACCCCTACTTATGTCGCGAACTGTTATGAGCAATCCGGGCATAGCGAAATGATGAGACTGTGTATCTCGCACCATTCTACCAGAGATTTTATTTCTGAATCACTGTGCAGCATGCCGCAGACTTCACAATCGCTTTCATGATCGATGGGACAGAGCCTTGAGGAACCTCTGAAAAAATGTCCTTCCGATTGCAGCGCTGACCGTTGACAAAAACCATAATAATGGACATCGTAATATTAATAAATGCCAATTATAGTCATAAATAACAAAGGCACAACTCCGATAAAAATGATATAGTAGCAATAAATAACTACGATTATTAATATAATAGCGATGAATAGCAAAACTGTAATAACTAAACTAATAATGGTACTAAATAACACTAGAACATTAATTGATCATGTCCTACGATGGTCATAAATAACGCCGCAATAACCACACTACGCGTATGAGAAACGAGAAAACACCTCACAAAGAGAGGGAGATAGAGCTAGAGATAGAAATATAGATAGATAGATAGAGCGAGAGAGAGAAAGATTAACACGTTAAGACCTGCAACTGTTAACTATATGCTGGCCGTACATGTGGACGTCATGGCATGGGATGACTCGGCAGCTGACTGACAGGCAGATGAAGGACTATTCGTTAAAAATAGTTCGATCAATAAAACAATTTATTTAATATCTAAATTCGACAAATAAAATCATTTAAATAACGGTTTTTTTTTCATTCGTGGTTCCGAGTCCGTTGGGCGTGAAGCGTTTTCATCACGCTTGGTATTAAAAAGTTCCTGTGAAATCGAGATACAGTAGGTTTCAGCGGGCTGACTGGCTCACGAGAGTTTTGTATCTCAATGCTGAACGAGGCTTTATCTCAGTGCATCCAGGGTGGTGTATATTTTAGCAAGTCGCGCGTATGTTTACAATGTACGTCTTGCGATCTCAACATCTTGCATTTCAACTGTTCAGTCTTTCTTGAACAATTTTTGATCGTGTCGCGAAATCCCTGCTTTAGCCTCTACCACAACTTCGTGTTTAGAACGAACCGTTAAGCTTCCATTGGAAACATGCACAAGAGCCTCAGATACGGATTTTTATCGGACCATCAACATGAACATACACAGTAAACTACAAAACATCACCGCGAGATTGATGGTGATGGGGGGGGGGGATATAAGAAGAGTCCACAAACCCGAGCTACCCTGAGGATATTTACTGTTCGCACGTCTCACTAATAATATCGCGCTTCCATCGTTCCATAAGCTAACTTTCGAAACTTCTAGCTCATTCGCAGAGAGTAGGTTTCCGGGGGGCAGTTATATTTCAACCGTGAAGTACCGGCGCACATTCACGAGAGACACCCAACGTTCCGATGTACTCGCCGTACAATTTCCGGATGAATTTCATTGTATCCGTTAAACCTTATTAGTAGTTCGCCATCGAATAGCTTACTTGAAGAGAATTGGCGGTCGAGACTCGTTTTTAGATGGTCTTCGGAAAATCTTCAACAATACAGTGTAATTGTTGAATCGGTTGGGGAGTGTACGGCTCTTGACGGGTTAGAAGACGAATTGTAGGATGTAGGAGGTTTAACATACAGATTTCGCAAAACCAGGTGTCGAGGTAACAGACGCTCTCTAACTATAATAACACGTTAGAATCCGTCCGAGTTGTTGTCTATTATAAACTTAGACACTTAGTATCATGTGCGTGGAGGCTATAAATTTCCTTAGGGAAGGGAGTCGATTGCACTGAGCTGATAGAAGAGCCTCGGAGTAGGTTCCGCGAGGCAGACTACCAAAACCCCTCATTTCGCTCGTCCCTTATTTTACCGTAAGGGCGCATCATTGTTCGGTAATTGCCCCAGTGGTTTATGGAAAGTGCGATCGCCTTCTCGTAATTAAAAACATAATATTTGAGCTCATTCACGTCAAAGAAGAATAATATCCCGACATTTAGGTTCGAGAACGGACCCCCATGAAAAAAGGAGACGACATGATCGTGTGAGCTGCAGAATAAACGAATAAAACGCATTATACAGAATAGCGCCCACGGCTAAGCATACTTGGACACAATGAGGTAATATCTCGTGAGGCCAAGTTTTAAATATAGGCCACGTTGGAAAATTGCTGAAATATCACTGACCAACAACACAGCGAAGCAGCTTTGATTTTCAGTAATTGAATTGTTCCATTCAAACCTTTCAGAGGTTTCTGAGGCCCGAAAAGTAATGTTTAAATAAATTGGGCGTTTTGTTCAACTCAGTCGAAAGACGTTGTAGTTCTGCAAGTATTCCTGTAGGAAGTTTAGCCGATTTAAGACTGGGATAACTGATAATATGATAGAAGTAAGCGATGTTTGTCAGTCAAGCGGAGTTAGCAACTTTAGGCTGTGCTTAAATAATATAGAAAAAAGTTGTCGCGATCTTGCCACACATCGTGGCTTGCGATGACTTTATTATGAACAATGTGGCCATTTGATGCTCGAAGGATTAAGAATTAGATTCGTACTAAAACCGATTATTTGATTCAGTCTTCTTATGTTAGGGACGCGGACGCCTATTGCGCCTAGCCATTGTGACCTGTTTCGTGCGGTTCTACTGTCTTCCAGACCTGAGTCT
The DNA here is from genome assembly GCA_020466155.1 of Pachypeltis micranthus. Classification (NCBI taxonomy): domain Eukaryota; kingdom Metazoa; phylum Arthropoda; class Insecta; order Hemiptera; family Miridae; genus Pachypeltis; species Pachypeltis micranthus. Next base: position 29,476,162 of record CM035768.1, read on the forward strand.
CTCTGGAAATAGTAATTCTGGCGACGTGAGCGAACAGCTTTACGCCCGAAATCATTTCAATTCTACGCTTGGCGTGGCCAATATAATAGTCATTTTCACACCTTTGGGTAGATCGTAGCTGTTGAGAAATTTACACGAGTTAGAAATCGTACACGCAGAAGAATCGTTGCGTGCTACCTGTCGTCCAACAGTTGAACTTGTATACGAGTCTTCAGATGTCGAAGCTAGCGGGGGAGTGCTGTGCTTATTTGGAGGGTTTCATCCATCCCTGCATTCCTCTCTATCAAGTATATAAATGCTCGTTACGAGCAGTCGAACCGATATCCAACTTTATATGTGACTCCGTGAGTCTATAAAACTTGTTCATAAAAACTTTGGGATGAACTAGGTGTTATACTTAATTTGCAAATATAATAGTGAGAAAAATTAACATGAGTCCCCGAAAAACGTTTCTATATTCATACTTTTACTTATATTTAGACTTGCCGTATATTAATACTTATGCTAATTTTTACTTTCCGCTACCCCAAAGGGAAAGGAAAGTGTAGTAATCATGTCAAAAAAAATTGGGTTTTCTTTAGATCTTCACGTTTTGAGGCCTACTGAGTCTAAAAAACCTAATTTCGGCGCGTTGTCCGTGTGTGTGTCTGTAGTTTGATTTGCAGGAGAACGACTGATTCGATTGAGCTGGTTATTTTTTTGTTTTGTTTGTTATTTTGTGTAGACACCAAAATAAGATTATGGACGATTTCGGCCGATGTGAGGGGGGGGGGGGACGAAAGTGTACCACAATCTAGGGTTTTTCGCATTTTTCTCGAAAACACCTCTATCGATTTTGATTAAACTGTCAAATTATCTTTTACTAATCAATACCTAACGTTTCTTTTCGATACATATCTCCATGAAAATACGGTGAACGGAGATATAGGCCTATGAAGCAAAAATAGGTTTTTTACGCTTTTTGGCGAAACGACTTCAACGATTTTCACCAAACGCTGACGATGTTTTCGAATAGTTAATACCTACATATTGTTCTGAATAAATGTTCCTCTGACAGTCCATTGAACAGAGATAAAAATCAAAATGTGTCGAAAATAACGTTTTCGAACATTTCCGTAAATTCCAGGGTAACTTCTTCACCAGATGTGATAAATCTTAATGGAGTGTCTTTTAGTCACCCATACCAATTCATTCTCCATAAATATTTCTGTATGTATGTTGAACGGAGATATAAGCCAAGTTAACTCAGAAAAGGAGATTTGTCGAATATTAATTTATCGGTATTCCAATTTTCTCATAAACGGCTAGACGATTTCGATCAAACTTACGGAGTACTCTCAGCTATAGCGCCCGCGTATGTAGGTGGTGCTCGAACTTATGGGAGTGGCGGAAAGTTGTGTGTTGCTACGCACCGCTCGTTATACTTAACCTTACATTTATGTTCACATTCAATTATGTAATTAAATGTAGGTTGAATCTATTTGTTTATGTAATTGGATAGTAGAAAAACATGAGAAAGAAAAACACAAATAATTCGCAAGACGTAATAAAGTACTAATAATAAAGTATGTAAAGTAATATATATGAGTATAAAGTAATATATAACATATTTCGGCTCAATGAGTGCAGAGTACAGTGCCTGTATATAGAAATGTCGGTGTTCATTTAGGAAAATTTGAAGATCTTGATCGGTGGATATCTGCTCTGCCAAGAAGAAATATGCACTTATTAACAATAAAAAATAAAAACACCGAATGAGTGTATCAAGATGTCGTAAAACTGATCTTGAGGAACACATTTTGTGAAACTTTAGGTTTTTTTTTCAATCTGATTAGTTTTTAATAAAACTGAAATATTCTTAAATATTCACGATTTTTTGCTTGGCGCTCTTGATTGATAAAATAGCGGAAGTCAATAGTTTCCCCTCCCACGCCATAGTACCTCATACACCCACAAGGCACGACCAGCAGTAGCAGTTACAGCCGAAGCCTGCGAGTGAGACGTTGGACGGATGTTAGTTCCTTTTTCTCATTTCGCTCTTCCTCTTTCAGTTTTACTTCTTCGATGAGCACAAGTCCAGACATAATGCGTATTCAGTGATTTCACACTTTACTACTTATGCTAACTGTGTTTCAGCAGGTGAAAAATGGCCACTCGTTATATTACCATTTTTCATTTCGTCACTTGAGCTGTGTAATGTGTAATGTATGCATTAGTCGCTAAATTGTCAACAAGTCGTGAAGAGCATTTGGGCGCCACTTCTTCCGCACAGGAGAGAAATATATTTAGCTGCTTACCGTTGTATGCGTCTAACTAATGGATATGATAGTTCGCAGATGAGAAATAAGAGAAGCTTTTGTTGCGCTTGATTTGGTTGTTAACATTCACTGGAAAATACAACATACGAAGGCGCGGAACCTCTCGCCACTTAACAAACTTCCGGTATATTCTCTTTCTAATGAAAAGCAATGAAACTCACGGACAGTTGTGATGTTTTTGCGACGGCAATAAGCATAGACAGATACTTATTTGGTCGGCCGCCGACCGTCTGGCGGCTTCTTCCGAGCTGTTGCATTTTCGTATGAATATTCTAGAAATATTAAGTGCGGTAATTCGCTATTTGTAGACAGCGTTCACGAGTGGGATGGTACTAACGTTGTAAAGGAAAAAACCGGCGGTTCAACAACTCGGTAAAGTTGGCGACAGAATATTGTCCCAATTGGAGTACGTGACTGAGAAAAAAAGATACGGATTTGTTAAGGCTGAAGCCAGCAGGAAAATGATTTAGCGAGACGAGCATACAACACATCTTACACAATACTTTGGGATGTCTCTTTCATTCGGACTTCCAAGACGAAGCCTGGCTTTTTCCTTTTTTTTTTCTTTCCTTTCGTATCGCCCCACACCGAGTCAGTCCGCGAAGCATCTTCCCTCTCAACCTTCTGCACGAACTCCCTTCGGATTTATGATAGATCGTTTTGCCTCATCTCGATTTCGCTTTTTTCTGACGCTTGAGAAAATGTTAACGCCGTGATTTATTTTTAACCAGTCATTGTCATCGGAACTTCAGAGGACACGCTATAATATACTTGAAACTTGATGCAGTGTACTTAGACGTCCATTGTACGGGTTTACACCTGAAACATTTACTGTGTTAACGAATAAATCCCAGTACAGCTTTCATTCTGAATTGCGATTGGGACGTCAAAAACACATTTTATTGTACTGCGTATATTTTCTTCCATGTAGACCGTTCTTGAACTGTACAGTGTTCCTTGCCCGGCGTTGGTGGATCTCGACATCGCCGTTCAACTACCGAAATCTCTAGTTTGACGACTAAACATGCTGAAGACGTTTGGTGAAACCGGCCCTACACCATCACCCTGCGGAACATAGTCTTGACTATGAAAGCATTTTGGTGTAGGAAGTTTCAAAAGTTAACGTACCTGTTAGGTGAGTCCGTCTCCTCTGGCTTGTGAGTTACTGTGGGCAAGCGCTTTTAAGTATGAATAGTATCTAATATGAAGAATGTAAAGACATCATCGTCTGGCCGTTAAGTCAGTACTGGAGTCAGTCAGTTGGTCGTGGTCTTTATATACAAAGAGAAAGGTGAAAGGGGTGATGGAGCGTCGGGGAAGGGGCGGGGAGAGGTCTGAGGTGAAGTTTCAAAAGCCTTCAACCTGACCTCTTAAATGCTGCCGCAATACATTCACTTCTTGTAAACATATGGTCCAATTGGGACTTCTGAGAAAAAGACTAACCTGACCATTTTCGTTTTTTTGAATTCTATTTCACGTGTTTTCTATTTTTAACACCTGTAACGGGTTTAATCAAATTTGTTTTATAATTTCAAACAATTTTGAGTTTTTAAAGTTTCATCTGTGAATGATGAGAGCAGCAGAATAAAATATCACAATTTCGATACAAATTGATTTTTTTCTCAGCGTTTCCAATATAAATCCTGCTGAACTCGTAAAAGAGTTTACATAAAAAACACTTCGGTAGTCCACACGGTAGATGCTTAATAAAAGCTGTACAATTATTGGCAGTAACCCACAACATTTTTAAATGCACGCTACTTGCGCCTCCTTTATTTATTCCTTTCAAAGTCAGATGGATTTTCCCAAGAACTTCACTGCGATAGTCCTGTACTTACTATTTATTCAATAATGAACGTGAAGTAACTAGGGGCAACACAATAAATTATTGAACGTAGAGCGTTCGTTTTGTGACCCACTTTAATCAGTACCAGCATGATCTGCGATGTCAATATCAATGACATCATAAATCTTTAATGTGAGTTGTTGGGCACACGAGAGGGCGAGAGTTGAAGATCGAAATAAAAGAAACTCGGTGAGCGTGAGGAGGAATTGAGTAGAGTTTGTGTAGAAAAGGGCGAGAGTTCGTAGGTGAATGAATTTGGATGGAGCTGTCTGTTGTGAAGAGGAATCTGAAATTGAGGAGAGGGAAAATAAAGAAATGAAAAACCCACTTCCTTCCGTTGCCAATAAATGCAGAGATGGAATTTATACAGGTACGAAAATCTTTGGGGGAACAATGACTTTGCTGGTTAGGGCCAGGGAATCCCGTTAGGGCAGGTGCGGGAACTCCGAGCTCGAAAACTGATACTGATTTGGCGTTTTGCGTCGAAATTGAGCCTTAAAAACCAACTTTTTGTAGTTGGGTCGTACAATTTTTGACATAAACGGTGTCCAGTACACATTAAATCATATTGGGGAGCGACGAAACTCGTTGAATTCACGTGGGGCTGAGTAAAGTTGAGAAGCGCTTTGAGTTTGATGTTTACAAGAGGTTTTCGTGGATTTCACACCTCTTTCGAAGCTCTTCGTTTGCTATCCGAGGTGTGTTTGCTTATGGATCCAACACAAATCTCTTCGCGTTTCACGTTCGTTCGTAGGTTACAATGCTATACGCATGGATTATAACATTATAATAGTTGTTCTCGAAGAAATTTTAATTGAATGTCAAGTGCGAAGCATGACGTTCCGCCTGGTGTTCAGAAAAGGGCCGATACGAGTATAAACTTATCAACGCGGAGATTGCAGCTTCAGCTCGTCGACGTTCAAGAGCAGTTCGATTATTCTGGAAACCAATTTTCTACAATCTGTATAAAAGTAATATTTCAAGAAGAAGGTTGTTTTTCTCCCCACGATTAGTCGGCTTCGGTAAAAGCTGTAAACCGACTTCAATCGCTCGCCTGCCTGTTGGTTGAAGTTAATTTGCTTACTTCGTTATAACGCGCGTTACGAGCCGATGGAGAAACGCAGGAGGCAATTTCGAATCCGAGAGACAATTTATAAAAATGAAATGAGAGGAAAATAAATAAAATGAAATTAAAAAAGAAAAGGGTGAAAAAGGTGGTGACGGGGAAGACGAAGAGCGGACGATGCGGTTGAGAGCTGGTTTGACCCAAGACGCAGACTAAGTCATAACTGGCTGAACGTGAGCGACGTTTTACGGTCCGGAAAGTTGTTCAAGTGGGCGACGGCCACACGTAGAAGCGACTTTGTCGCGACTTTTTAAAATATCATTAACTTAGGCAAAGTGGTCAAAAAATGGATCGTAAAGTGCGCAGGTGAGAAGGTAAAAATGAAGTAGATTCCTTAGGGTTGGAGAGACGCGTAAACCTCCGGATTAAGAATTCCGTCCTCCCCGGCCTCCTTCTTCACCTATGCAACCTCTCTCCTTTCTCTTCTCTTCCCTTTTCATCGTTTTACGACTTATAAAATAATGATGAACGGAATTCGTTCGATCCACCCGGATTACAAAAATATCGAGGGTGTAAAAGTAATTTACAGTCTTCGGTGGGTTATATCGAGTGTTTGACGACCAGATCTGACGACGTCCTCAGCTCACGTCCTCCTACAGCCAACTCAATTGACGAGAGAATTGTTGCCAATAAAACGGCAACCTCTCGTATCTTGTTACTTTAACTTAATAAACATTTTTTTATCGTGAAACAGTAATCAAGATAGAAGAACTCCCATTGTAGCTAGTACAGGGAATGGATGTTATTTAGAACGATTAGTGGCCCTCACTCTAGTTTTAGTATTGCTGGTACACAATATTTTTAATCGTGTAGAGACAAAAACCGTTTCCCCTCGCGCGAGCAATTACAACCGTTGTTTACAACTCTTGTCCTTTACTATAAATATATTCAATCTCTATTACGCCTTGTAGTTGAACGTGCGTAATACTATGAAATAAAAGTTTATGGATATCTTTCTCCACTGTATTGATTACCCCTCCGTCTGTTATATTAGCTCCTGGGAGTAAATTGAGTTAATCTGGGTTCCGGACGAAATTGTTTTTACTTTACTAAAGTTAGCGTACCTGTTAGGTGAGTCCGTCTCCTCTGGCTGGTGAGATACTGTGGAAACACCAACGGAACAAAAACAACCAACTGACGGATTTACACACCACCCTATACAAGAAAGACTTAGGATCGACCACCTACAGACTATTCAAGACGCTCCTTTCTCTTCACCTCTAGTGGGTTTCCCCAGAGGTGCATGACCCCCTTCCTTGGTGCTCCACCATCCCATTTACCTTTCTGTTCGTATATAAAGACCACGACCAACTGACTGACTCCAGTACTGACTTAACGGCCAGACGATGATGTCTTTACATCGAAGGCGCTCGCCCACAGTATCTCTCCAGCCAGAGGAGACGGATTCACCTAACAGGTACGTTAACTTTAGTAATTTGCCTACTGGCGGACCTTACCCAATTTCTTTAATACCTGTTTTTACTTTCCTTACCCAAGGGGTTGGGAAAGTATTATAGCCAGCCACAAAAAAAGTTGAGTTTTCACCAGATCATAAAGTTTTGAAGTTACTGAATAAGAAAAATCTACTTTTTACTCGTCGTTTGTGTGCGTGCGTGTTTAACGGTAGAACCCCAGAACCAATTGAGCTCGTTTCCCTCGAAGCTCGAAAATAGATTTATAGGTACAAATTAATCGGGGGGGGGGGGGGCGAGGTTTGCCTACGCTTTTCTCTCAACTATTTCTTAACGACTTTGATTAAACTTAAATCGAATTTACTTTGATCAATACCTTATTTGTCTTCTGGATAAAAATGTGCGTGAAAGTACGTCGAACACAAGTATTGTCTTAATAATCAAAAGTTGGGGTTTAACTCGTTCAGCAAAAACAGTTCTAACGATTTAGAAATATCTCGCTGGCAGAACGTACTGAGATAACCAATGTGTACAACAAAACAAATAAAAAGCGGAGTGATACCGTTTATTCCTCTTAAGACGAAGACGTGCATCGGAAGACGTTACAGGGCCTGTATATATGGCATGCCATCGAAGTTACACGAAAACTCTATGTGAAACATCGCACCAAATGCTTTAAAAGAAATTTCACGGTCAGACCCAGCTACGATCAAGTAATTTTAATTACAAACAACATTCTTCAAGAATACGTTGTGCTAGTCTCAATAAAATGGAGATGAAGAAAAAGAAAATCTCTGCTTGTTCTTCGTTTTTTTTTTCGTCTTGAAGTTTTTATTTCCGCAAGAACAACGGTTTCTTTCTCAGGGAGAAATCAGCCGCAGAATTTTTGCTGCAGCTCGGTCATGTTCCAGTTCTAGGGTTAACAGTGTTGTGCCTATCCATCCATTTCAAGTTGAAAAGTGGAAAACGATTTGAACGAAATGCCGACTGAATCGCGAGGGGGCACTTAAATCGTTCTTGCCGGCGATTGAACTTGGTAGCCGGTCCGTCACATCCACAACTGAGAGCTTAAAGAACGCGGAAAGAAAAAAGAGGGAGGAAAAAAGTGCTTAGAAATTGCTGTCTACCAATGAAAGTGAGTTCGATGCTGAGAGAAAACAAAGGAAAAGAGTGCGGAGCGAAAGAAGATGAAAACGGTTCTAAGAAGATCCTCCGCCTCACTACCAATTAGGTTCTCGGAAAACGTAAAAACTCCGAAGGAGCTCTCTTTATTAAAACGCGCCTATTTAGTGCAGTGTGCCTTTTCGCGGTTTGGAGCTCAATTTTGATAGGTGGTTATTACCGATGGGGCAACTTCTTCGATGCCGTAAACTGGATTGAAAAAAAAAGGCACACTTGCGACCCATTGAAGCGATACACGGTAATCATTATGATTTTGTTTTTGTTATAAACCTGAGGAAGACTTCAGTCGAAAACGTACGTTTTATTGCTACCCTGGATGTTGGAACAGATGGGCAGATGCAGTACGAATGAGAGAAGGTGGGACGAACTAAAAAATTCGTGATATGTGTATTGATAACGGAATGGCCGCATAGGTATTGGGCATAGTTAACGTAATGCACACAAGAATAATACAAGCGAGAATAAGAGTTGCAATACTGAACTTGTAACACCTTAAATGAGGGCCTCCGAAATTAACTTCAATAGGGCTAAAATGCGTCGAGGTTATGAGCTTACTAGTTAAACCAACAAAAAGGGGAATGAGGAGTATCACAACTGAATTTTTATCAGAGAGAGGGATTATCGAAGGCGTTCGTCGGTAGTATCTTCACAAATTGCGCGTTGCTGTTAATGGGAAAACCGAAGTCGACAGGTGAAGACGACTGACTAAGAAATGTTCGACTTCTGATCATAAGCGTTCGGTGATGGATATCCGAAGGGTTCTCCTCCTAGATGCTCCTGTTGTTCGTTTTGTGAAGTGTGTCAAACAACGCTTATCAACAATCTCAAACGCACTAATCAGACGTTGGAGTTTCATAAATTAGCAACAAAATTTGAACGATTTTCTTGTGGGTCACTGCCATCTGCCAAATGTTGGGAGTACTGCTGGTGTATACTTTGTGCTCCAACAGTACCTGCTGTCCACTACCATGTCTAATTGGTTCACGATATCCAACCTCATGGCTTCCTAGTTGAAGCTAGACGTTATCCCTTGATCTCCACCATGTATGAATTAAACTCGCAGCGTTGCCGTTTCAAACATCACGTTTTGTTACTCTGTTATTTTTAAGATAGTGAGATAGTCAGATCACCCTGTACAAGAAAGACTTAGAATCGACCACTGACAGACTATTCAAGACGCTCCTTTCTCTTCACCTCTAGTGGGTTTCCCCAGATGTGCATGACCTCCTTCCCCCGTTCCTTGGTGCTCCACCATCCCATTTACTTTTTTCTTCGTATATAAATACCACGACCAACTGACTGACTCCAATATACTGACTTAACGGCCAGACGGTGATGTCTTTACATCGAAGGCGCTCGCCCACAGTATCTCACCAGCCAGAGGAGACGGATTCACCTAACAGGTACCTTAACTTTAGTAATTTGCCTACTGGCGGATATAACCCAATTGCTACGGGATTCCCCTAGGATCAAACTTTCGAGTGCCACGCGCTGCAACAATATCTCTCCCTGTGGCATTATGTACACAATTCTGGGGAAAGAACTCGCCAGATGAGTCGCCTGCCTTATCATACACAGCGCTGCGTGTGGTGTGCGCTGAGCGTGTACAGCGACCCCCCTACATTATCTGGACGGACAACTCATCAACACGACTGATCAACTCCCTTCGTAAGAGGGTTAAGGTATAGTCGGTATGAAGTGAAACGGACTTGCCAACTGACGACGAGAGAGTAATTACTGTGTCACCCTTTAATGCGATTTGAGATATCAGCTAGTAAATCACTAAGCAATCGAGTTCCACGAGTAAGGGAAGACAATAGAACACGAACTCCAAAACAACGCTGTCAACAAAACGTGGGAAATCGCCGTTCTACCAGAAAGATGGATATCGACTAAAAATGGCGTTTTCGTCAAACATAATCACCAACGGAAAACCATCCAGAAGTAGTATTTCAGGGCGGGGGGAAACCTTACCCGCATTTGTCGTATCTTTTAATAGCAGCGCCGTTCATCCGAGATTTGTCCAAACGACGTGGTCTTCTATCACTCCAAACCTCACAACTATGTCCCTATCGAATGATTCAATACAGTACACATCGCGAACGCTGAAATTATGGTATTTTTTAATATTCTCAAAGATGGCTCCGACTCTCATGGTTCGTACGTGCGCTGCCTTCAGTTCGTCTAAAAAACGAAGTAAATAATTTGGAGGGTTCAAAATTGGCACAAAATTATTCTTCTAATCCTCCTGCCGACGTTATTTAACAGTGAAAAGGAAGATTTCAAAAAATTCATGAAACATGCAGGGAAAATAAAAGTTGTGGTGGGAGGGGAGGGGGCGATATGTGGGTGTAATTCGTTTTCTTTTGCCAAACGGAATGAGACCAACTTTCTCGGACTGGTGGCATGAACTCTTGGAACATGGTTCTCTTGTAGTCCATGAAAAACTACAAACGTGTTAAATGCTGGGACGAGAGTTACCTACGCAGACCTACCTGTCCTTCTTAGTTGTTACAACTCACGACCGTTAACAAAATTAGCCATTTTCAGTGCACCAAGAGCTGCACAAAATCTGTGCGCCAGAAGTTGAGTTCTTGTGGGGCATCTTTCCAGTGCCATTTAATCACATTTCTGTGCGACAGTTCGAGTTCTTTTTGACTGAGCACCACTGATGATTGACATTTCGACTGGTGATCGATGACAATTTTGTAATTAGACGGAGGTTACGATTCGTCACATCGAATCGTTTGAATCCGTTGTGTTTCAAAGTCCTCGTTTCGGAGCTTTCCAACTTTGGCAAGTCATCAAATCTCACCTGCGAGATCCATATCCAACTTTTCCACAGTCGAGTTTCGCCTCTAAAACGGCCGCTGGCGCCATAAATTATTCCCCAGTCAAATCCTATCAAAGCCATCCCGCATCTTCTTCCTTTGATCATCCGAATGACGACCCTCCGAAAACGTGGGTGGTGTGACAAAATCGGGACCGTAACCGCCAAAGGCGCACCAATAAGCTGTAAACTCGAGAACGCCATTCCCTTTTCTTACTACGATGTCGACCACTAACGACAGAGGATAACGCTCGCCAATTTATGCTCTTCCCAAGTTCTCTCTTTTTCTGTTCCACTGTTAAAAAATCAATTCACTTACAGTCTGAAAGATGTTATACCTTTTATCTTCGACCCTTTCGTTATTTAATATTCGACTGAATCATTTCCTCCTCAACAATTTGTTGAGTTTTTCATCCTGTTGAGGTTTGCCGTCCTTTGTAGCATTTTTTGATCTTCTGATGTTGTGCCGAAGATTCTCTTCATCGTCCTTAAAGTTGGAAACGGGTTGACAGTTCTTTTGCGGCCCACGCTGAACTCAGATGTTCTTAATACCCTGTGGAATAAGTTGGCCCAAACGCACCTGGCCACGCAGTTTGGTGATTGACAAGTTAGTTATAACTGCTTCCAGGCTGGAAATATACATTCTCATGTGAAAATTCCTCTTCACCTCATGTACATAAATTGGCGCTAGGCGGAAGGCCACACTTCACGATTTGGTTCTTGTCCTGTGATGAAATATCTATTGCCGAATCCACGTGACTGAGAACGTCACTGAGGGACGGAATCACTGAGAAAAATGCCCGTAGATTTCCCTTAAATCCTTCTCAAAAACGGTTGTCAATTGACCACTCTCTGTAGGTTCTGCTACACATACATATAAATAGGTCATTCTGCTACCTTCTATGCACGAGTTGTGCTCCGATAAACCTATTACGATAACTTGTCGGTAAAATGAAACTTTGATTAAAGAAAACTTTATTGGCGTTAAGACAATTACAACCGTAATATTCCTTATGGCCGCTGGAAAGAATGAATTGCAACTTGCATTATGAACACACTGCATAATTGCGTAACTGGTTTGACGCTGGTGGTGGATTCTCTCTCTGGAGGGATGAATGGCGAAGTGTGCCGAGGACGTTTCAGTCCGGGAGTGAAGAATGGAGCGAATCCTTCGGCAGCAAGTGGATTTAGGTGGCGTGAATGTGTCGTAACAAATTTCTCCATGCGCTGAAGCCTGGTCGTCGCTGGTGAGTCGTTATATACAGTTGAATTTCGTACGAATGGAGAGGCGTGAACGATGTTACGTTGAAGCACGCTATTTTGTTGGCTATCTATTCGCTTAAATTGCGAGTTGTAACACGTGCCCCATACCGGTAGAGCATACATCCAAACAGGACGAATAAGAGATTTGTATATCAGAACCTTATTTACCAGAGAGGTATAAGGATTGTTGAGGAGTGGTTTTAACTGGTTTGTTCGGTTCCTGGTTCTAACCACCAAATCAGAAATATCAGTTCATGTGGTAAGTAAGGCGGCGGTCTAGAGTAACTCCCAGATTGAGAAGAAAGAATTGAGCCATTAAAATATATGTCAGGATCGTGGAAGTTCCTAAGAAAGGTATACGTTACGGTTACAGATTTAGATGTGGACTTGTGCAGCCTCTGCGGGGTCTTTACGGCTTACAGCATATACCAGATCATCGGCGTATAAACCAGAGAAGTCAGGGGACTCTGGAAGGGGAATATCGTGGCAGAACATAGAATAAAGATACGGACCTAGAATGCTACCTTGTGGGACAGACGCTTCTGCAGGTCGAAGTGTGGAGAATTCATTCTGTGTATTGACAGAGAAGGTTGTGAAGGTAGCACTTCAGTATGACGAAGAGGTTTTGAAGGCTTCATTTTATTAAGAAGACCTGCGTGTCAGACCCGATCGAAAGCTTGTTCAGTATCAAAAAACATAGTTTTATATACCTTCTTTGAGTGGAAAATGTTCCTAATATAACCAGTGAGTCGCTGTAGTTGTAGAGGGCAGGATAACGCTCTAAAACCGAACTGTTGATTTGGAATTAGATGTTCCGAGCAACCGTTAGCTAAGATCGAAATTAAGCTGATAGGTCTGTATGAAGTGACTTCGTTCTCTACCTTCCCAGGTTTCAGGATCATAATTATGTTTGCTCGTTTTCATTGATCTGGGAAGTAACCCAGCCTCATGCATGCGTTGTAAATTAGCGTCAAATAAGGATGATGCTGAAGGAAAGAAACAGTGGAGGTCTATGGGAGATAAAAGAGGAAGAGGCGACTCATGTGGCTTAAAACGCAATTCCAACATTTCGGCAAATAAGTTTGCTTTGTCTTTGGGAAGGGAAATCCAATTTCTTCCGTACTTTAATTGTGGAATCGACTTCTGGCATTTAGTCAAAATTTAAGTCTTACGGTACAGGCACCCATTTCGCCCTTCCAGAGACAGAATTTCCTCGCGTAACTGCTCGTTTCGCAACTCCTTACCTTCGTGTCGTATTAAATTTCCAAGTCTGTTGAAAAGCTGTCAGTCAGATGGTGGATGGAGCTTGGTTTCCTCTTGAACCAGATGTGCTGTAAGTATGGCGGGAATTTAAGGTTTATTTTTAGTTTTTAGTTTTTAGTTTAGTGATTCGCTCTAACGGAATTCCACCTGAAGGGCTTTGCATTGAAATATGGATTGAAAAGGAATTTGGTGTTCAACTCGTGCTGCACACCAATAAGAGTGGCCATAGTTAGTTTCCTATTAAACCTTCGGCATTGTGGCGGGACGTACACTGCTCCCAGTTGAGTATCAAGACCCTCAACATGAATGAGACAACGCGCCACTTGAATACCATCCTCCATGATAAGTAACAAGTGGAATTGGTTGTAATGGGATCTCACAAGAAGCATAGCACCAACGCGAGATCTATCGCTTGGATCGTGAGCTATGTACGTTTTGTACCCAGGAAAATTGTAACTTTCCCCATAAGGCAATTTTATTTCAGACAAAATGATGACGTCGATTCTGTTGGAAGGAACATATTGCAACAGTTCTAGAAATTTTCCTGTGATAGAAAGGCACTTCCCTGTCATAATATTGATGCATGTATCTCTCATCATGGCGATAACATTTCCTTGAAGGATTTTATGACGCGTGAAATTTCCTCTTTGACTACGACCATTAATTGTTGCACGATTCGTTGGACAAATTTTTCAATAAGAGGAATTAAGGATTAAGGAATTAAGAACTGAACCGTTGAGCCCCCGCGGGCTGAGTCCACGTTACCCGCCAAAACGGTGTCATCATTTCGACTTGGCCGGCGCTGTTGATTGTTAACACTTCGTGATGGAGATATCCAAGATGGTCCATGAGCGCGCGTGCTAGGGTCAATCGAATTTGGACCTTGAGTGTGTATCTTCGCTAGTGGCGAGAAATCAGTTGCATTATCAAGGGGGATTTTGCCGAAAATGTATTTTATCTGTTTTGGCGGGCTTAACTATTCCGGATAATTTTCTGTAGACTGTGCAACCCTTCCAACTTGAAGCATGGTTTTCTCCGCTATATGTGAAGTATCCATGTCTGATCGGAACCCTCTCAGTACCAAGTGATGTGGACATTCTTCTTTCAAGAGAAAAGTGTGGTACTCAAATGTTTCTTTTTGACTCGAGAACATAGAAATGAATGCCCTGTATTTAATTTGTGAGGAAGGAGTTATTTTGTACTCGTTTTAGGCAAGAGTTTTTATGAATGTGAGTGGAGAGAGAGTGAATCAATTCGATGAGTTGTGAAGTTGTTGAGGAACCTTTATACGGCTGTTTTCATCTAAAGTTACCTTGCTTTCATCCATCGTAGAATGGTTTTGCTGGGACTTCAATGGAGTAAATCTGTTTTTGAGTTCAACGGGTGTTTTCTCACGTCCTGGTTTGGCGTTCACATTGTTTCTTGAGGTATGACGACGCTTTGAAGGTATTGTCAATGAGTTGGAATCGGAAGCGAGAGAAATTATTTCCGGAAGCTTTCATCTCGGAAAGATAAGTCGGAGGTGAAAGAAATAGAGATGACTCACTTATCGGTGAAGATCAACGCCGATAAACGATAAGAAAAAGATAAACACTGCTCGAGATGTTAACTGTTCGACAACTAGAACACGAGTGTCGGTAAAATGAAGGGCGGAGATTCAGCTGCGTGGACGAAAAACTCTGCTCAAAGGCTGTTTTTTCTATGGTTTCTTCGATGTGGCGGGAATAAACACTCAAATTCTTCATAATAAGTCGAGCTGCTTCGATTAGAGAACAACTTATCGTGCTTAGAAACGAGCTCCAACCGAGCAGATGGTAGAAAACAAAAGCAACTAACGTGCGGGTAGATATATTTTAATGTTAACACCTAAAATCTGCTACATCCACACATATTTGTACGTACGAATTTAACGTAACTGACAACGTACGAATATTTGGTAATTTTTGAGTTCTTTCGTCGTTATTCTTCGTAAACAGTATATGAATTTATTTATTCACCAAATTTATTTATATACAAGTGTACACGTTTCATCCATGTGATGTGTATGTTGCGTATTCGTACAAGCGAGCCCTGTCAACTGAAAATTCTTCTCTTGTCATCTTATTTCCTTTCTATGTGTGTGTAAGGGGGGGGGAGAGGAAATTCTAACATTATCAGACAACAGGGCGATAGATACATATTTCCCCCTCAATATTTCTCCTTTGTCTGCGGAAAGCGACGCAACGGAAAGTCGAAAATATACAGCTCCGGAAGTGGGATTAGTGGTTTTAAATCACTTCGTGATATGTCGATCAGCACGCGTTGAAGCCGACCGCTCGGCAATCTTCGGTGGTTTCATGTTATCTCGTCAACATTAACTGGGTGTAATTATGTACAGTAAAACCTTTTTCACTATCGTTACATCGGGTACATTGTTGCCGAGCTTCTCAGATAAAACTTTATGATCCTCCTTTTCCTCGCTTACAGCAGTAAAGCCCTTTCCCGCCATTGTTGCTCCCTCGTTTTCACATAACCTGCTTTGATATTAATGGCGATTTGGTAGATCATTTCAGTAGTGATAACGGCCGGAAATTCGCCATGCCGACGGCCTTTTTTGCATTTTTCTTGGCTCTCGGGGCAGCACGATAATTTTTAAATTATTCAGAAGTCCGTTGGCCGTAATCCTTTGGGCCCCAAGGCAAAAAAAAAAAAACGCTTGCTCTAGAATTATGTCTACGACTTATTAAGTGACTTCGTGTGTGTCGTCAATGAGGATTGTAGAGAAAAAACTGTTCTTTCCTGTTAAAATTTCTTCTCACCAAAACGTCTTCTCTAGCACATTAAAATGTTCTTGACGTTCCTCGTATTTACTGTTTTTGTGTGTGTTGAAACTACAGAGAGGCGCTTTACACGATCAGAGACGCCCTTGTAACTGTGAGCAGACATCTCATTGATAACGTGCTAAAACAACGAAAACTGTCAACGGTCAAATATTTTCAATACTTTCTTGTAAAAAAATGCGTTTCTATCAACATTCGCTGATCTAGAGCCCCTTTGGATTAATTTCAATGCGCTTCTACTGAACAGTTTGAATAAAACTACCAGTTACCCCCTCGACCTTAACGATCATGCTACGTCATTGAAACCCCGATTGAACTGTACTTTCCCACCTCACTCACTTCGCCCGATACAAACCTCATTTGAGATGTGCTGCCCCGACGCTTTTATGCTCAATTTACTTCACTTATATGTTGCTGTAAAATCGCACTGTTTGATGAGAATCACCGTCGAGCGATCCACCATCAGTTCCCCCTTCTTGCATCCAAATTGCTCGTGAGTGAACTGTAATTCTCTTTCAAGAAGCAGCCTCCAGCTGCTTAAAGAAATTGTCGGCTAATAGTATCCCTTTTGAGAGGATCGCCTTCCGTGACAATATTTCATGAACTCTCAAATGTGTTGCTTTGTGAGGAACACCATGCTTATGTTACACTTCGCTATTGCGTAATCAATGTAACCTGTTGAAGGTAAAAGCTACATGAGGCCGCTGGTTACACATTTGAATTTATTGTTGATTCACAGAAATATAAGCCAGTTATCAAAACACGTGGAGAGGCAAATGAAATTTTCATGTCTCAGAACGACTTGCTGGTTATGTGTTTTTTTTTTGACGCATGAGATTTCTTTCGAGAGTGAAGCTAAAAACTCCGTATCAAGAACCAATTTATTCATTTACACGTCTCTCTAATTTCAATTGTGCGACATTGTTATTTGTGAAGGACGAATATTGGGAGAGTGTAGAATGTTAATTGGAGGAAGCGTGTCATACGCCCGGATAGTCAACGTGCTTGGCGTTCTCATTCAATTAACTGACAAAACTAAAATTAAGGAATGAAACTAAATGAACTAACAAATAATTTGCGCATGGGCAGCACTTGTTCCAATAAATAACTGTCGCAGATGTTTTTTGTCTTCTGATTTATTAATGATCTTTCGATACAAATGGGTCGTCAACAACGACGAAAAATCCTCTGCCGAGCGAGTGTGGCGGAAAGCTTCCTTAATAACCTAAATCCAAGAAGTACTCAAGATCTGAAGTTTAATTTATTTATTGTTATTGAGCGAATTTAATATTTGTTCATCGATCTCTCTTCATACGAGTTAATGTAAATGTACCTATTTGAATTTATGTATTTTCCCTCAGATTCAAAATATTATGGATCTTATCATTTTGGTTAAAGTCTTCTACGACATCAGTTTTTTGACAAAACGCTCATTTACTTCTAGCGCTAAACTTAAAGAATTGGTTTCGTTTTAAGTCAAAAGTATTATGGTGGGGCCAAGACATGAAAACTTGTAGAGCCCAGAGAAAAAGCCAAGCACTGGAAAAATAATGGAAATAGGAAAAACTAGAATTCGGAGGGTGAGTTGCGATGCTCCTAGACACCATGTAAGTGATGAAATTAAGAATGCAAATTCGCGAAAGAAAACGATTCTCACGTAAGAAGCACACAAGTGCGTACGGAGTGCCTCGCTTACAGAACTTTCGAGACCCTGTGTGTGGCAATATGAGTGTGCTAATTACCAAACTTCGATCTTCAATTTATCTCTGACCAAGATAGTTTCATGGCCTTTAATATCTTGGATTCACGCCAATCGTGTCTTTCTTCGAGTTGGTTTTCACTTTCTCGCAATTCAGATTATAACGGACCAGAAGTTATGCTAGTTAGTTCGTAAAAACGCTACAAAGTATTACAAAGCGGTTTATCGTTCTCTAGCACAGCATGATTGTGGCCTATTCAATCAAAAGTCGAAGAATATAACATGCCTATATCAACAATC
Organism: Pachypeltis micranthus; assembly: GCA_020466155.1. Taxonomy (NCBI): domain Eukaryota; kingdom Metazoa; phylum Arthropoda; class Insecta; order Hemiptera; family Miridae; genus Pachypeltis; species Pachypeltis micranthus. The sequence goes on from CM035768.1 coordinate 29,494,220, forward strand.
CGGGATTTGTTTCTTTCTCGGTTATCCAGATGACGCAATCTTACACTTCTAGGAACCACCCCGTTCGATTCAGCATCGAAAAATACTAGTGAACGATACGAAACATGACCTGATTACAGCAGACATTTTCTAGGCGACACTAAGCAATTGGCACGACCAGAGTCGAACTGACGGGTGGTTGCAGCAAGGCGGGAGGTAGCGCGGGAAATTAGCGCAGGCCGGGAAGAAACTATAACTTTCGTTTTACAATCTGACACTCCTTCCGTAATTGGGCCACTTGATCCTGTTAATTCCCAACGGGCAACAAGAAATATAGTGTGGCGTTAGGGAGAATAGAGTGGAAGGGAACGGGGGGGGGTCATTGTCAGCAGCGTCAAAATCGTGAACTTCGTGAATTTTACTCCCAGTTCAGTGAATGGTCTCCTTAATCTCTAATCATTTCTCATATTGACGCTGGGAAACCTTACGTAGGGTTAGCTCCACCTTGAAGCGAACAATGCAATTTTAAAAAACTCCCACCCTCACAGTTTCTTTCAATTCCCATCAATCGCCAACTGGTTTGTTTGTCAACAACGACAAACTTCGTGAAGAAGGCTGTTAACTCCACCTAACAATATGGAGGTACAACACTTCCGTGTATAAATGCGAGGGCTATTATGATGATCACCTTTCTACCACTTCATGCACGCAGTTATCGCGATTTGTCCCAATCGTTTTACCCGAAGTTCCTGCAACGTCGGCTAGTGAGTGCATGCCCTTACACGGAATTCAGGGGAGTACGGGCTAGACGAATGGATGAGGGGCGACGTGGGTTCTTGATAGAACCCATCCCGACCAGTTTTTACGGACCTCCACTTTGATAAAGAAGGTTAATATCAGGAATTCTACGCGGCCCATCACGCGATGGACAAAAACTCTTTGGGTCCGCCAGGCCGTTTGTTATCAGAAGAGGAAAAGAGGAAGAGCGTTTTGTCGTCTAAAAGTCGCTTTTTTCCTCCAGAAAAAGCTGCCGATTAAAATTCATATCTGACTAACTTTTTCTGTCGAGATTGACTTCTTATGTCCGCTCAGTGCGCAACCAAACGTAAGGTTCGAACGAGATCGGCAGCGTTGTTGCAAAATGACATACTCATCACTAATCTTCGCTACGTCACTAATGAGCGATTTTGAACGAGTTCTATGACCAGTTCCCTTGGAGGTGCGACTCAACATGTTGGAGTCGAATGTGCTCTTGGTTATTATTCAAATTCAATGTTCACTCTACACTCTCATTCACAAATCAGAAGACTTGCCAATCACGTCTCTTCAGTTCGTAAATGATGTCCTTAATTCATTGGCTCATCTGGATGTCTCCAAAGGGATGCGACCTAATTGCATACCGTCGTTCAGACGTCGCTAACTATTGTCCAATTCCCTACTTCTCAAGCCGGCTTTCCCCTGAATATCATGGTTTCGTTTGAAGTCGCTCCCATTTACTTACCTTCTTCTCTTTCAGGAATACGTACTTCAAGCATTCAGAATGGCGTTCAGGGTTGTTATCAACACTGATTTCAGTAAGACTTTGACTCTCTCCTTGTCTGGATCAAGAATAACTTAGAGGGACGCTCATGTATATGTCTGTTATCCTCTCTCTCGCCCTCTCTATCTACCTATCTGTATATCTTGACTGGAAATTGTACCAGTCCAAAATCAATTTAGGCATTGAGCTAATCCGCTTAGGTGAATTCGTACTAATCATCAGCCCAAGTTGCTCGAGTCAAGGTGACTAAGGGTCTAATGACGAGTGATCTCTCTGCAGGGATTAATAGCGGTTGGTACTAAGGTTCTGTTGAACATTGTCGAAAATTTGCGAGTAACGTGATGATGAGACCATATCTGCAGTCATTTTTTGAGATGAGAGTGATGATTCCCAAAGGATGCTACACATCGGCAGGCCGGTAATAAAACGGGTTCTCTGTCAGTAAGGAGTGTTCAAGGCCGTAGATCTTCATTATCTACGAGCTGAGGGATTGGCTGCGTTGATATCTTCCACTGTTGATTTCGTAATCCTAATGCAAGGTCACAGAATAAACAACTTGTAGTAAAAACGCGAGTTAAAAAATTGAACCTTAATGTTTATTCATGAAGCCGCGTAGAAAACTTTTTGTACTTATTTTTGTATTTCTAGTTTCAAAATGCTACTTGATGACTTCTACTATTTGCTTGCAAAGTGTCGTTTAAACCATAGCTCCCGGTGAAGAGACGTAGAAAGTGACTTGGAGGCTTGATAACTAACTGGATATTCGACGAAGGAGTTTGAAGGTTGAGCTTTTACAATTGCCGCTTCTCTTTAGTGAAACTGAATGACTTTTATTGCGTATTGTATGTCAAGAAATCCTCCTCTTGTCATTCTTTCCATAATCTCTCGAACAGTTAATAGACGAGGGAGTTAACTTTGAAATCGTGGTGTTGCGTAATCCTTTCCTCTGTGTTTTATACATTCACTTATCCATTTTAGTTGTCATACCTCAAGTTTGATTTCCTATATCTTAGCTGTTTAACATGTTTAGTTAATTTTTTAGTACGTGATTAAAACGTATGTTGGTAGTTTAATAACGATGAGTCTCGAGAAATGGTAACAAATCATTAAATGGTTGGAACACTAAACTCGGAACACGATATTACTGCCAATTCAACTAAATAATAACCGGGGATGGTATTCTTCAGTTACCACCAGTCACCAGTTTGATTTTTTTTAAAATTGTTTTTAAAAATCATTGGTGCTTGAAAAGTTAGAAGGATAACCTAAGCTCGGACCGTTCGAAAACATGGATAGACATTGAACAATCATTGCTATCACTCGTTATAGGTCAGTTTATAGAAAAGGTCGAGGCCGACTGACACATCGATCCAGCCGAACGGTAGTGGTAATTAATACCATGCAACCGGCCGACTGTTTCGTTTACAAGGGAGTTTTACAAAACCCTAACAGCTTAGGACAAACGTTTTACATTGAACCAATTGTCCAAGGCTTTCTTTTTTGTCATTATTTCCAAATTTTCGGCGCACAGACTTGGAAGCTGAATTTCCTAACATCCGAGCGCGTGCGGAATTTCTTCTTTCAACTCTTTCACCGCGCTCACTCAACGCGTGAGCCGCTAAAGCCTGTAAAATCCTTCGCTTTTTTTTCTCTTAAGCGTCCTGATACTCGCAAACTTCAATAGGGTGCGCAAAGTAAGTGCGGTGTTTCGAACGAGCCGCTGGATCTATAAGAGCTGCCATACGAGCGTAAGATGACGTTGGAGTATTGAAAGAAAAAGAAATTCAGAGCCGGAGGACTTGTTAGGGGTGATTATTATTCGCCTCGTTGGAGAGGGTTGAGCCAAGTGCACATAAGTGAAGTCGTAGCTGGTCAAGTCGAGGGCTCGCTCTCCCAAAGGCACGGGGTTTGACGGTTGTAGTTGTGAGGCCTTCGCCCTGCCCAAGGCCTGTTATTAGGAGCCATCACAGGAACAAATAAAACCCGAATTTCTCGGTCAGGCAAAATATTAATGGTGGCTGTCGGACAAAACCTCATCATAAAAATGCGAATAATGTTTTTCATAATATTATCTGGCACGCAAGAAAGAGAGGTTTTATGGTGGTTCTGAGAAGGGCAATAACTGTTGTGGCTATATATAATGTAGACCACGCAGACAGATTGAATTAGCGGTTGTAATGGGGATATGAGGAGCTTATGGGGCCCAACCTACAACAACAACAACAACAACATAGAAATTACAATAAATACTCAATCGAACGAAAGAGCCACCAACAAATTATCTCAAGCGCCATTTCAACACTAAAAGTCGAACGATCCGCGAAGCTAATTTTCTTGTCGATCCTCTAGTACCTACTGAGCACGAATTCTTTTTCGAAACAGATCATGCTAGTGTTAACAATCGAACATGAGGGGGTTTTAGGTGTGCAGCTTTTCTCTACTTATTCTCACTTCGCCTTCGTCAATGTACAGTTGGTTTTTTTTATTGTAATCCTGCAAAGTGTGAACATATCATACTTCAAACTGTTTACATTTCCCACAGTCACGATCACGCTATTTGTACATCAGTGCTGCAAGCCGTACTATATTGACTTGCCTTAAAGTTACACGTTTTTGCCAACTTTTAGGAAAAATGAAGATATTGCAACCGCATGGCAAAATTTAGGGATATTGTTACATTCGATCATAAAGTGTTTACATCAAAGGCCATTTTATAACATTCTTGAAAGAAATAATTATATATCACGCAAGGAAAGGAGGACTTTGGCAGATTACACTTTCACTTCAGCGAACACAACGTGAATTTTATATCGAACGTAGTACATTCGTACGTTTACATATTGCGTTGTATACGTTATCCCTTGTCTTTTTTAATGGCATTCTTTGAAAACAAAAGGCTGGGACACAAAAAGGAAAATGTCTACTCATAAAGTAGATAAGGAAGCGTAAGCAATCCGTCTAAATAATGTAAAATCCCTTATTTCTAAACCATTATCTTGTTTGATAAGTCTTAAGTTTCACGCGTGAAGTATTCCCACAGCTCCATAAAACTGCGATTATTACACCGCTTTTCAAGTCTGGGGATCCTAAGGAGCATGGTAACTACAGACCTACATCACTCTGGTTGAATGTCGCCAAAATAATAATAAAAAATGTCCAAATGTATCTTGTGGAATGTTTAGAAAATAATAAATTGCTGAATGACCGGCAATGCGGGTTCAGACCTGGGAGAACTAAAAAGGATGCAATAGTGTTGTGGAGCATATAATTCATAACTTAGATGTGGTAAGAAGATCATTGTAATATTTCAGGACCAAACTAAGGCATTTGATACTGTTTTGCATTCCAAACTTGTAAACACAATCTCAAAAATCCACTTCCATCCTACCTTAGTACATTGGCTAATGAGCTATTTAGATAACTAGATAACCGTGAGGAGAAGGTCGAAATTACGAGTTGTTTTAGTGAAAGCCGAACCTTTCTTATGGTATTCCTCAGGGAACTATACTAAGCCCCCTCCTTTTCTTAATTTATATTAATGGTATATTTCAGTTGGGTCTGATCATGCAGAGGAGGAGGAGTTCCTGCCACTTGATCCTTGACAAGGTGAAGGTGGAGGGGCTCGAACTGCATGTGGTAGACTCAATGCCCACGAGGTTCAACTTCGTGTTACCCTTTCGGATGCTCATTCATGAGCGATCCAGGTGGAAAGGGGGAATTCCCGCTTTCGAAGCTGGGGCTCTGGTATTCTACACTGATGGCTCGGAGCAGGGTGGCCTTGCAGGGACAGGTATCTTTGGGCCGAGAGTCAGAACGGCGATCCCATTGGGGTCGTTGGCCACAGTGTTCCACGCAGAGCGGCTGCTGCAGAGGGGACTGAAGCGGCAGAGAATCTACATCATGGTGGACAGTCAGGCAACTCTCAAGGCCTTAGCCTCATACCGTCTCACATCGCGGTAGGTATGGGAGTGTCTGACTGGACTGAAGGCCCTGGCCGAGGACAACAGTGTAACATTGTGTTGGGTGCCAGGGCATCAGAGTATAGAGGGAAACGAACGGGCTGATAGGTTGGCTAAGACGGGATCGGCGCAGATCCTTTGTTAGGACTACCAGGAGCCAACTATGCAGAGAGGTTGGCAAATGGGAGGATAGGTGCAGCGCTGCCCATTGGCAGGGGCTGCGCGGCCTTAGACAGTCAAAACTCTTCATCCGGCTCTCCAGAGAGAGGTCCAAGGTGCTTGCACTAGGAAGGAAGTATGTGAGGATCATATGTGGCCTGTTCACAAATCACTGTCCGCTGAGGTACCACCTTGCAAATATTGGCAAGTGCGAGGTGCAGGTATGCAGGTTCTGCGAGGTAGGGCTAGTGACGGCGGAGCGTGTGCTGTGCGTATGAGATGGACTCGCGTCATTGCGCCGTCGTGTGTTTGGGAGGCCCTTTCTTCAGCCAGAAGAGGTGGCGAATGCAGAACTTGCGGATACCCTCCGCTTTGTGTGGAGGTGGTGGGGGCGCATAGGTGAGGTCATACCAAGTGGGACCAGTGCCGTGGGGCCTGGGAGTGGTGCAGGGGGGCCATGATCTGATGATCATGGACGCCTTTACAATAGGCCTGTTTGTGGCTGCAGTGAGGGTATCACCTGCATCCACCGTTTCAAAGGGGGGAAAAATTCAATTTGATACGAAGGGTAGCATTGTATCGTTTGTGGACAGTATCGCTATAAGTGCTAATTTATTGGGAGGAAGTTGTAGTTGAAGAAAGCTCCGCAATTATAGTTCTTTGAGATGGGCCTTAGCCTAAATTACAAGAAAACTAACCTTATCACGCTTGCAAGCAGAGCTAACCTAGTTCCAAAAATTGGTGTCATTAGTTGTCGCAATAGTGATAGCCCAAACCACGCAAACACAATACTTGGAAGGCGGTTATTGACCAGTGTGTGTTGGGATCGGCATATAACCGTAGTTAATGAAAAGTTACGACGATTGATTCCAAGTTCTCTCTAAATGAAAGTAAAAAGAATATTGTACTTCGCCCTAATTCAGTAATTGTTTGTGTAAGGTATCGTCGCTTGGGGTTCTGCTTACGGGATAAGAACTCAATTATTACAAGCAACTCAAAGATCCTTTTAAATAATTCTATTGCATACTCTTCTGTGGAAGTATTTTCTGAAATGAAGGTCCTACCACCTCCTGATTTATTGCAAAAGACGACGTTATTTTATACGCATAAAATTTACTTATTGGGGCACTTTTCAATTTTGAAAAACGAAACAAGGGCATCAAATAAACTCACTTTGATTCTGCCTCGTCGACACAGGTCACACGGATAACGGTTGTATACATATTTCGGGGTGAATTTATTTAATTCTTCGTACACTAAGGAGTTCACTTTTCCAATGACACTAGCGCTCTTCAAGAATTTCAAAAAGAGGAATTAAAGCATTTGCACATTTCTTTGAGTAGGGAAGTTCTGCTTTTTTGAATTGTTTTCTATTTAAATTATATTGATCTCGCCAATTTGTATAAGAGAGCTCCTCTTAATTTAATTTGATCCTGTATTGTACTTAAGTTTAAGATTAAGATTCAACTTAACTGTTTTCGACTAGGAACAGTATGTTCACGGAGAAAATACGATAGCATCGAAATATACGAAAATAAATTAAAGAAATATATTTTAATAAAAAATGTGTGGTTTATTCTGGTTGTTTTTTACATCCTCGAGCTTATTTTCTTCGCCGTGAAAATACCGAACCCTTATTGCAGTGCGTATTTGTTTTACCGTTGTGGTCAAGCTTCAACATCTTCTGCACTATTTATAGAAAACCCGTGGGGAGTGACGCTCACAACAACCAAGACGTACGGCAATAGGTGATGAAACGAGATCACCCAAGCAGCATCAGCACCCAATACCCGGCATTATTTATTTCATTCAGCCTCTTATCAAAAATTAATCTATTTTTCTAGCTTTTGACGCGAATGGCGTAGTGTTGCAATATCGTATCGATGTTCGGTTGAATCAGGTTCTAAAGTGGAGCTGTCACATGAACTTTGTGACGCTATTCATAAATAACTACAATCTTTGGATCGTAACGAATCATAATTCCAGCCGCAGCTTTGGAACATGGCCGTAAAAACGCTCCGTAATATCCTTGAGTTAAAACTTAGCGAGACATCTTCAAGGCTTCAGAATCTTTGGTTAAAAGCGATTTCTCATCTGACAATCTTTTCTTTTTTTTTTTTTTTCTAATGTGTGGCAGCAAATCTGCGCTTCTCAATTGAAAACGCTTCCAAATAAGTCAATAACTGTGGAGTTTCAAAGCCACAGTAGCCTTTCTCCTAAACCTCCTGCGTAGGGGTCGATGTATAATCCGTGTAAGGAATGTTTGTAGTTACTACCACATCAATCGAAGCAACCGACGTTTTTTTCTCGTATACTTCGTTTGGAAAACGACCCGATTGAGAATTGTCAGAGGAAATGCACAGGAGCGGCCTCTCTGTTTTGGGGGAGGCTGCTTGCTCTCCGACGATAAACGCGAGTAACAACCGGCTCCGTTAGAGAGAAGGATGGAAGTGAAAAACGATCCGAAGTAAAAAATCGGTCATAAAATAGAAGTAATATCGATTTAGTATCGTTTAATGGTTTCGCTCCGACAGTAAATTATTTTTGTTTCTTCCCGTGTCTTGCACCTCGCAGTAGCTGTGGAGGCGCACAGTTAAAACTAGCTCATTTTACATCCCTTGATATTATTACTTTGCTCTCTCAGTTCTTCGGAACTATTAGCCTACCACGAATATAATCGCTGTTGTATAGCGTCGAAACGTTTACCGGACTACCTGGATGATCATTCAATGGATGGAGGTTCCTGAATCTCCGGAAAATGACATCGAGAGCGGTGATGACAATTACGACCTCTCCCACATTCATATAAACGCCGCGACATCTGTTTTTTTCTGTATTAACCTTTTTTCCACTTCGTCAGTAACCTTCGCAACTGTTAATCAAGTTGAAGAGTGTCGTGGTTTACATAAAGCCGCGTTATGGCCTTGAAGGGAGGTGTAGATGTAATAATTTATACTTGAGATGTAGTTTTCGCGGCTTCAGTAATTGTGCATAAATATTGGGTTGTCTTCTGAACTATTTTAGGTACATCCAATTATAAATTCAAGTGGCGTTTTGAATTCTTTCGAGTGAAGCGGTTCCGTAACATAAATTATTTTGAAGATGACGTCCTTTCAATTTGTGCTAAATAATGAAACGTTAGGTTAAATATGAATTCATTTGTTTCAGGAACTCCGATAAACAGACTTCCCATCATGGCCAAATCTGTTTTGGACCTCTTCGAATTGTACAACCTGGTTATACAGCGCGGTGGACTCGTAGACGTCATTAATAAGAAACTGTGGCAGGAGATTATCAAAGGTCTGCATTTGCCGTCTTCGATCACGTCAGCGGCATTCACTCTTAGAACACAGTAAGTATCCTGTTAAGGTTTCATCAACGTACCTCAACTTCACGCGGATGTTTTCTAGTATGAGAGTACGGTACGATGTTCATTTCCTCCACTTCCTTGCGCCACAATCGGTTTACTGGTTTACTCCTTGCGTTAAAAATCGAAATCAAGTAGAATTTTTTATTCCAGCTGAGCTCAATAAAACCGAGCATACAGCGATAATAATAAGTAGGTACGAGTAGAGAGAGTAGGTACGAGATACATTGATAATACTATGGAGGTTGTAATCACATTTACTTCTTAATTGATATTGATTACAGAAACCACAGCTGCCCACAGAAGCCGCGATGTATCATTCCCTACTAATTTCTACTTTACCTTTTACCGTGACCTTTAGATCATTACGTTTCCAAGACCGGAACCACACATTTGGGAAAATGGTCGATATGTGAGTGTGCGTCTGCGAACAGAATTGAAGGAGAACGCTTTATTGAAATCTTTGGGTCAGAAGGGCAATACCGCTCAAAACAAAGTATAACTGTAGTGATCAAAACACCAAATTTGTTTTTTCTCAAAAACTTTCGCAACCATTTGGGTGAAATGTTTAGAGTGGCAGTGCAAAACCCCACAGCACCCCCGCAGTTAAAAATGGCATAACAGTACTGTAATATTCCCATCCCGTGGTAAATGATGAGAGCACAACACAATAAATTATCAAACATTTTGGCCAAAATCGGTATTAGTTCACTTCCCCCTAATAATCCCGCCCATGTAGGTGGCGTTCTCAAAAAGCCAACTACTCAATGGGAATTCAATAACTAGGAGCGACCCGATAAGTTCTGAAATTCAAGCTGCAGCTATTTCGTTGACTGTTTTCACTGAGTTTCCCATCGAATTCCAGGACGTTAAACACAAACGTTCCCAAAAATACCTGGTGCGTTGCAACACACAACTTTCCTTAGCTCTACGTTAATTCACTTTCTATATGGCTTTGTCTGCTTAATCAATTCATTTACCACTCAGTTCATTTGAACTTCACAGCAGCAGGAAGCGGCAGGACTTACAGTTCCGGAATTTATTGTGCTGCTCGTACTCATTCCAGTACCATGATTTAGCAAATGGTACACAGATAATTAATGAGGCTGTAAACGCAAATTTTTTGAAGAAGGATAGTAATTACTTTTGCAGAGTTATTGGATAAAAACGTTTAGAACTGGTAGTAAGCGAACGGCGGTAGTTGAAATTCAGGAATTTCTGGAGTGACCCCCATGTATCTCATGAGCGTTTTTCAACACTCACCCTGTAGGTATTGGATTGGACTACAATACCAATTTTTTTAAACGTTCTACTAACATTCCAGCGGAGTTAATAAGGAAAAAAAAACTGCGCTAAAAACGCTTTTCGTCGAAAATTTTGATAATTTATTGTGCTGCTCTCGCTATTTTCCCACGAATGGGAATTTTATGGTATAAGTGGCATATTGGGAGCTACCAATATAAAAAATTTAATCAAAATCGTATGAGTTTTTGAGAAAAAATATATTTGTTGTTTTGATCACTATGATAACTATAGTTAACTTTCGGCGGATTTAGTTCTTAGTGGCGTCCCATGGTAACCTTCGGGTGAGATATCAAGTTTGAGCTGATTTGATACGGTCGTTTTCTCTAAAAATTGTAGTACACAGACACACACAGGCCATTTTCCCACATAGTGTTTTTCGGAATCAGGGGGGTCTGAAACGGAAAGATCTGTAGAAAACTCAAAATTTTTTTTTCAGCCGATTACATGACTTTCCTTTCTACTTTGTAGAGCCAAGGAATGTAAAGATAGCATTGAAAATACCATAAATTGGGTTGCTCAGTGAAGATCCCGGCGTAAGTACGAGCAACGAATTCCAGAACGTTAATTACGACCAGTTTCTCGCTATAAAGTGGAATAAGTTCTAACAACTTCACGTAAACTGATCTAGCAGTAAAAATCGCTGAACGCAAGGCAATTTTTTCGTCGACCTCTACTTACCTCTAGTCGATGCAGAGTTCTCATCATTTTTATTTCGGTTCGCGGAAATCATTCCGAATACACTTGAACTCACTTTCCTTTTCCTTCCGAAAACTGGAAAGTGACGAAAACGTGTTGTAATATTTCGGATGTGTGAGCACAGAGTTCTTACCTTCATTATCTCTCGAAGTTATTTACACGAACGTAACGAGTACCTCACAGAGCTTGTAGAGTGGATACTTATTGACGTTTTTAAGTATTTTTTCGGAATTAATTTATTCAAAACCCATTCTCTCCGAACGTGACGAATAACTAGTGCCAAGGATACTAGCGTTGGTTGACTCATCTTCAGTTTGTTATTACCGCCTCGTAGATCACTTCGATCTGAGAATTTTACTCATTTTCCATCAATTTTTACTAGATTTATCGACGATTCTTACGTGAGTGTTCAATTATTCGAGAATTCTTAAAAGTTAATCAAGTTTCACTTTCCTGGAGTTTTTGAGCTTCAGATGGAGATCATTGTTCGAAAACTAAACAATATCACTTAGTGAGGTGCGACTTGAGTTAGTGATAATTTGTTGTTCTTCGAGTTGGTGGTTATAAAAATAGACAAATGCAGTGTCTGGCAGAATCTGTGACGCGACCTAAAAACTCGCGTCTTTCGCATTCTCTCTCTCTCTCTCTCTCTCTCTCTCTCTCTCTCTCTCTCTCTCTTCTCTCCCACCAATTCCTCGTATCATCGAATTGTTTTTACGGCGTCCTGCCCCAATCGTTTCTTATGAGCTTGTAGGCAGGGCGGTGAAGATTTCGTAGAGCACACAAGTTCAAAATCAGCTTAAAAACGTTGTACGCGAACGTTGTCATAGGCTGGCGAAAGAGCGTGTTCCATCAACCAGACGTGATTGCTCACTATGGCCTTTGCCGTCATCAGCTGGAAATATGCCCAAAAACTCAAGTTGGCGTCCATCATGACGCAGAGGCTGCCCTGGCGATGGTTTTTAAATTGATCTCATTGAGAGAATTTGGGGTAGCCCGCTTAGAAGGTTGAGTACAGATTAGGTTGGCGGCGTTTTACAAAATTATCCGTGTAATTCCGTGTTTTAAGAATGGAAAGCTGCATTCAAACTTAAAAATTGTAGTAGTTTAGGCGTGAGTATTCAGATCGTGCTGTTCGAGCGGTTGTACAATTAATGATTTATCACGGGAGCGGGCGACGTCTAAAGATGATGTGAACATGGGAGAACGAATAGAGATGAAAAACTGTACTATTCTCAAAGCTAACTTTAGTTTAGAGATTTGTTATCTTACTCATTGGTTCGTCCTCGTACTTTTCGAGTAGATGCTCGACTCTGTAGTGAAAAACTTTCATCTGTACTTTCACTGTTGATTCGCACAACGAACAACTCGCACTATTCAAGTGTTTAGAATTGTGAAATTCACTATCACAACGAGTTCCGTGAGAACGATCGCTCGTTAGAAATTGAAGGAATAATTATACGTTATAGATGGTTTTAAAATAAGACGCGTTCTGGCAGCGGCACAAACGCCCGCTTATCGAAATCCAATCCGTTACGAATCGGAGCGAGTGTATTTATATGAACGGCCGGGATGCTCACATCCATCAGTGTCTGCCAAGTTGACAGCTTTGCTCTTGAGCTTCTTTCCCTTTCTTATGGAGTCATAGCGTTACATTCTCGTTTCCCCTCCCGTACCTACCATCGTCATAACCGAAGTCCTGTAATTTCTTTTTGATGGACTGTCATATGAAGAAGCAACTCTTCTGAAATCCAAGAAAACGCGTACTGCTTTCTGGGTATTTATGCTGCATTCGAGATGATGTCATGCATAACAATTACTTATTAGTTTGAGCGAACGTTAGATAAGATTAGGTTTTTCAAACTTGAATTAGACTTTGGTTACATTAGCCTGGTTTCATGCAGCCTAAATTGAAAAATAACGGTCTCGTGAATCATGCGGTGAATTAAACAGGCTGCGGTAAATCGTAAGGACAGCCGCCAAAGCACACTATAACACGGATAATATCGCTCATTTCATTAGGAGCTTGTCTAAATGCACGGTGAAACCTACTCTTTAAAACAGTAACCCTGAAAACGTAGCGTACGAGGATTTTTACCTCTGATCTACAGCATACTTACTTCCAGGTGCACTCCCAAGTGATTTGGGTTAACAATTGGAAGATTTAGCAGAAAACAATAGGATATACTTCACTGTGCGAATCGACACACGTCCTGAACTTGATTTTTTGATCCGCCTTGTACTAGCGCGTTGAAAGCATGACAGTTTCCCCTCCGGCGGAGCATTGGAAGAAGGGATAATGTACGTAGCTTGTGGCGAACTTGGCCGCAGCGGCCTTGACTTTGAGATGAGCATCAAACGGCAGCCCAGGGGACAGTGTGACTCCCAGGCACTTTTGAGAGCTTACAGCATAAATAGCTTTTCATCGACAATATACGTGAAAAGTGTCAATAGTCTACAGCAGATCCTCGGCCCTACAGTGACATCGCCAGCACGCTTGACAGTCCTCAAGAATGAAATGTTTTCTCATTTGAAGCTCAGAAGTTTCCTGCAAGGTTACTGGCCAGTAATCGGTAGTCATGACAATGACAATACAGACGAATTATCGGAAATAAGCAACGAAAAAGTCCTCGTGTTGTGAGAGAAGAGAATCCTTGACAGATCGTAATAATTCTACTCTTCTTGTACGAATATTCGAGAATGTGGGTCTTGTCTGGACATCAGGTTGGTTGTTTTCTCATGAACTTGTTTTCCATGATACTTGCCAGTGTGTGGCTAGATAACCCACTGGTTCGCACTGGTGGAGAGTAAAGAAGGTATAACGAGGCACAAACTCCTTCTGGATTCTAAGGGGACTGTTTTGGGCAAAAGTATGTTCCGTATACTGCAGATCTGGAATATCGCCCTATTCCGTCCCACTGCATTGCGCCTTCAACACACCTGTGGTGGTCTTGCGTTTGGTGATTCATTGGCGCTTTTACTACAAAACAGACTAACGTTGAAACGACCAATTACCAATATGGCAGGCAGCACATTCTTGAAGGGAAAAGTTCACTTGTATTTAATTCTAAGTGAAATCTTCCATATCATTTCTCTGGGTTTTCTAGACAAGACCCTTGCGTGGTTAAAAACAAAGTTCAAGCTGTGGATAGAGCACGATACACAATAAAAATCATAGGTCAGCCTTAGTGTCGGCTTACGTGCATCACACGCCGGTGCCATAGGCATCCCTGAGACTCTTCAGTAAATTTGGGATTTGGTGACGGAACAAAAGGAACTGTTTTATCAATAGTTAGCTGTTATAATTTTAGCACTTCACTAGTTGGGGTTGAGTATAGTAACGTAAGCCTTGTTTGAACTATCCCGTTACCGCACTACACTTGAATTCAAATGCATAACGTATGCGCCACCCCAAGCCATTCTCGATTAGTGATTAAGCCCTACACGTAGCACTACATTTCATTTACCTACAATCGTAAATCCTGATAATAACATAACTAATTAATATAAATGTCTTGGTAGGTTTTGCGAGGCTTAAAAACGTCGAAGTTCTTAGGCAATAAATAGTTAGTAACTGGTCACCAGTGACCTGTCTGCCAGTTTAGTCGGGTAGTTCCGACTCATCAGAATACACAATGGAAACAACTGTATAAAAAATGATAAATGAACCAATTATCTCTCCAACGTTGGGCTGCGAATATTATACTGTTCTTAACCTCGTTGTACCGACGCGAGTCTCGGCTGCTAGTCATTCTATCACCAGCGTAAAACTTTTTTATATTTTTGTTATAACCTTCTCTATCATGGTGATTTTCTACTACTGCTATTACACAAGCAGTCGTGATGTAGCGATAATGGAACTCTTCTTCGTCCTTTACTGTCCTATCGAGGAGCAAATTATTCACAGGTGGCTTGAAACACTGTACACGTTTAGTTGGTTCATGGATGAACAATTTATGTTTCAATGTTCATACATTCATTGTTAATGAGATATTTCCACTGGGTTTCAGATACATGAAGTACCTTTACCCCTATGAATGCGAAAAGAGGAGACTGAGTACGCCGGGGGAGCTGCAAGCGGCAATAGACGGCAATCGACGTGAAGGACGACGAGGGAGTTATGGTACATACGCGGAGATGATGCAACGGAGTCCAGGGCAGTATGGTGGCGGGGGTGTGGGGGTTGGCGGGGGCGGCCCTATCGGTTCGCCCCTGAGTCTAGTTACAGCGCGAGCTGCTGCTGCTCTCAATGGATCTCACCACCACAACAACAATAATCACATACCACCTCATCAAGCTGCTGCTGCCCTCCTTCCTCCTCCCATAACTGGTAAGTCATGCATAGCATATATATGTATACATATAACTTTCCTGTTGGGCGAGTCTATCATCCCTGACTGGCGGTGTACTGTGCGTGAGTGCTTACGATGTAAAAACTTCATAAAAACCCATCTGAACATAACCACTGCACTGTATGTCTGCACTTCAGTAAATACAAAATACGAAGGACAAAGACTCAACATACTGGTAAACATGGAAATCTACAAACTTTCATGGACAGAACCAAACACAAACAAATACTAAATCTGCCATTATATTTTCACTACTCTATACAACTCGTGAACGAAAATAACCTATTGGCGGATTTATTGACCAACTCACAAAAAAAAAAGATAACCGAGGTACCAGTTGATCCACCTCCAATCACACTCACAGCGAGTTAATCCGTGCAGTGAATGCCCAATTACCAGCCACTCCAATTCTCGTGCTTAACTCTTCCTATTCCTATAAGAAGCTCATGACTGACACCGTCTCAACTCCAGTATTAACTTACGATCCGAAAATAATGTCTTTACATCAAAAGCGCTCGCCCACAGCTCACCACCACCCAGGAACGAGGGAGTCGCTCTCCAGGTGCATTGACTCTGATCACGATTCTACTGGGGAACCTAATTCGATATCTTTAAAACCTTGTATAATTATACTATATAGATAAAAAACCTTGTTTGAAAATTGTCCTTTACCAGACCAGTGGTTCCAGTGGTTATCTTTAGCAGAGGCAGTGCAGGTTTAACTAACTAGTTAGGCGCCATATTACGTTCATATTCGAGGTGCTTCTTCAACATAAGAGTAACAGGAGGACAAATTACGGTGTCGACCATAATTGGGCCATTAGTGGACAACTACTCCAAGGTAGTTCACGATTGGCGCATGCTTTCGTATCTCGTGAGAACACAATAACGTGACTCCCAAATTGGTGTGTAGGTTGGTAAGTAGAGTAACTCTGCATTTGAAATGCGCGAAAGAGAGAGGTATCTGGTGGCTGGTTCCTGTACACGTGATTAATTGTGCTCCAGGTCCCTCCTCGGCGAAATATTGTACTTGAGAAAATCATCAATACTATCTTATAGACGGCTTTTAGTTCCAGAAAGTTTAATTTTTGTTGAGGTTCCCACACTGGATTTATGTGTTTAGACTAACGTATATCGCTTATTGTTTAATAGAACTAGATTTTTTTCTTCTACGACAATGCAGTTGTAGTTTGTATGTCCCTGGGAGGTAAAATTGGTGATGACTGATCGGTAGATTTAAAACGTATTACAGGTTGAGTGCTTGTGCTTCTGGCCGAAATAGAAGGAAGGATAATGTCAAATAGTTCAGCGATCTATTGTTATTGTCACGATGCATTGGATGACATGGCAAACTCTTGATGCAGTGCGAAGGGGTTTGAACTCCGGTGACTTCACATCTAGACCGACGAAAAACGTGTTGAAAATAAATAGGGTCAATTGTGAATCGAAAGATCTCAGCTTCGATCCTAGTCGTCACGGGAACAGTGCGGCCCATCACGGGCTGGTTGGTTGCTATCTCGATCTGAATGTGCCAAACCGAACGGCTTTCAACGGCGGCTGGCCTTTGACACATCCCACGCTCTCTCAAGTGACTGATTACTCTTTCCCGATTTAGTAACACTTCCCTGCTCACTTTCCTTCTTCCAC
Source organism: Pachypeltis micranthus (assembly GCA_020466155.1). NCBI lineage: Eukaryota > Metazoa > Arthropoda > Insecta > Hemiptera > Miridae > Pachypeltis > Pachypeltis micranthus. The sequence goes on from CM035768.1 coordinate 29,511,224, forward strand.
CTTCTACAATCTTGGCACGGGGGATCGGCGATATGTTTTTATTGCGGAGGTGCCTCTTCTCAGGCAGGACCTGGATCTTGACTTAGCGTCTACTTTAATTTCGAACATGTCCGCAGCTTCGTGTATCATCGTCTTGATTTCACGTTCCATTGATGACTCTCAACAATTACTTTTCTCAAGGCTCGTCAAGTATTCAGATGTCGTCTCATAATTCAACGTTAAAGTTGAATAATATCGTTCAAATTACGAGCCGTGTTTTTGATTGTTTAGCTTTCATTCTCAACATGTTCTATATTAGCTTGAAGGTCGATATTTAGCTTCTTTTTTTTTTTTTTTCTTTACCACTCTTTGAGGGATTCCCGTTTTTATCGCTTACCTTGTAAACCCAGCGCAGGGATGTGTGCTCCACCTAAAAGAGGGAGGGAGGGAGAAAGAAAGAAAGAAAGAGAGAGACATAAAAATTCCGTGCTACTCCGATGTGACTCAATTTCCTAGCTTACTAGTAGAGGGATCTGTGATTGTTAAACGGAAAAAAGTTTAAACACTCCAACATATCTTGAGGATATTACTCTTAACAAACACGTATGTTCTAATGATAACATCAGTTGACAAAATTATCGGATTATACTTCATGTTTTATTTAAAAGAACTAAAAATGGTTGCTTCAATGGCTACAGTCTTAAAACCGCCAATCAAAACACGAATAGTGCCTCCCATGACCAAAACCTGATATCGCCGCCTATCACATAAATATTTCACACAGATATGTTCAAGTTCCTCCAAACAATAACGTTAAATGATTATGATGTAGGTATTTGATTAGTTGATATAACGACAAATGTAAAGCTCTCGCGTAGTAATTTTGGACCACTGTGAATTTTCCAATAACATTAGCGTTTTAGAACGACGACTATTTTGTTTCTCATTAACTGCTTTGTAGAGTGATAGAGAGGGGGGGGGAGAGAGAGAGAGAGAGAGAGATTGTATGCAGGGTTGAAATTGGCTTGTACCCCAGCAGATGCTTCATATTACAGCATCTGTGGGTAACGAATAAAAAATGTAGAACATTCTTTATACACGGGAATTGCATGTGTATTGTCTCCTCTTATTCGTTTTCCTCGGGGAGACGGAACGTCTCAACACGCGTTAGACAAACCGGGATGCATGCATCTCTCAAGAGCCTTCAAATGCTGTCTGGCTAAAGCTTTTGCTTTTCCGATGTTACCGACCCTAGATTTCCCAAGGCGACGTCTACCTGAAAAGTATCCCTGGAAAGTATTCCATCACAAGTTTTTAATCCAGTAGCCTGATTGTAACAAGGTCTCCCCGTGCAGCTCTTGTGTATCGCTCTGTGGTAGCCCACAGTGAACACTCAAGATTGTTTCTTTCTCACCAATCCGCTACTCGTCAGTAGCTCACAGTACGTTTCTTGAACAGGCTCTTTTAAACTCTTACTATCACGCGAGAGATCATTAAAGATAGCTTTCGCATCAGGGAACCCTCCCACGTATTTGATTTCCCGTTTCATTTCTATCACATCCTCGAAGAGTGATATGCCCCAAAACGTGTTCTGGTATCTGTTTCTTCTTCAGCAAATGGTGACCAGGTTGGAAGGTCGGCTTACCATTATTATTACTATCATCGTCATCTCGATTTTTGCTTGTAAAAAAAGTCTGGAATAACAAAAATATCACACCCCGACGCCGCTGAAAAATTCTCCGCGTCTCTCAAGGAGAATGTGAATTCTCGAGGTTTCGATTCTCTCTCGAAACTTGCAATCTGCTAAGCAATCGAGACCGAGTGGGCTCGAAACCTTGAAATTCGTCTACCTATTGTTGATATGCAGTAGGAACCAGTAGACCTTTCAACCTGTTGGTAGACCGGTCAAAGGCCTCATCCTCCACTTTAAAAAGCTGGAAATGTAACTCGTCTGCAGCTTCCGAAGTGCGTTCGTTGACGTAGCAACGTGACCTTTTGAAAACACAAGGGGTCGCGCGGGTGGGTATTATAAAAGATAAGCTCCGACGACTACACGTTTGAAGATGCTGCGTGATGAGCCTCTATCCGTCTTTCTATTCACTGCGACTTCGAGACAGCGGTTTGTGCACCTGTAACTTCTCCAGCTCCAGGCGCATACTAAACAGCCCTGATCCTTTTCAGCTCGCATCAGATATGTCGACAAATTTCGATTGTGGGTCACACATTATCTGTCATAGGAATCTATTTTTATGTTAATTCTTGCCGCTTTTGTAAAGTCGTATGAATGAAGAGTCATTCAATGCATAAACAATAATGTAATCTCGAATGGAATAGCGACTATTGAATTCATGTAAATGACTCCCTAATGAATAGCACCGGGGACCTGAATACAAATCTGAGCTGTTTGGTCAGACGGTCCACCAGCTAGATTTACTTCTCCTCATCACTTCAACTCTTCTCTTACCTTGCTCTTTTATTCCTTTCGGGGTTTCATCGTTTTTGCGCATTCATCTCTCCCTCTCTTCACCACTCTCTCATCTTTGCTACTGGCGTTTCTCCGACTTCATCAACATGAAAGTCAGTCGTCGTAACGATCTTCCGAAGTAATACTCCCTCTTAATACCTTCAATTATTTTATTCGCGGCTGGAACCGTTTTCAAAAGATACCGATTTAGATATACCGTGGTGCTTTTCCATCACTTATCAGTTATTACAACGTTCTACTTTCTATGAACGCACCTGAATATAGTTGTAGAGCAATACAAAATTTTAATCAAAATTGGACTTACGTTATGAAATAGAACCATGACGTGTGACCCATTTCCTTCGACGATAAATTCGTTTTATCTACATTAGTATGTTCCGAGCCTCTTATTTTGAATTTAGGTGGAGCAGAAAATATTTGATGAATAGAAATGAATATTTGATTATAGAATATATTCAACAAACATTAATATTATGAGCCAAACGGCGCATCAAAACGAGTATATCCTTTGATTTCGAATCCACACCAGAAACCGTAAAACCACGGCTAAGATATACTTTTAGAAAAAAAGAAACTAATTAATGATGAGGTTCGGGCAGCCAATATAACACTGTTTTGGGCCATGGATTCCGATTAGGTTGACGTCATTCTGTCTTTCTTCAACCTTGGAACCCTCCCTCCATCAGTTGAATTCGTGAATACTGTTCCTCGCCCCGAGAAAGCCTCTAAAACCGAAATCCATCGTGTTGCCGCCTCCCTTATCGGAAGTTTTTCTTTCATTTATCCTTGATGTGCCTTCTTCAGGAAGAAATTGATAAAACGTGTGTCATTAACTTACTTAGTATTTATACTTTTACTTTTAACGTCTCTATAAATTCCCCATTGATATTGTTTGTTATTCAATAGGTTCTGCTGGTATGGCTCCTGCAGAATTTGAGGCTCGAATGGTCGAGTACGTGAAACTGTTGAATAAGGAACTACGGACATCTACCACTACACCTCCTATCAACAATAGGCAAAGTAAATGCTTCGTTTAAACTAAATTATTTGTTAATTCATTTATTTTTTACAATAATTATATATTTAATTCCAAAGTATTATCAATAAAGAGTAAAGGTTGCTACATTGTCAAACCAGAAGAACGAAGTTTGACTAAAATTGTTAGTCTTCCTACGTAGTTAATGACTTCGAAGTTCCGCAAAACATAATCATGCAAGGTGTTGAATTGAAGCTTGTGTAGCAATTGTTTCTTATAAACTTCTTCATCTGCTGAATATCCCTTGAACAACTAGCCCAAGTTATAGGAAATCGCTTTAATACAACAATATACGCTACTGTTCACTGCGTGACAGTTTAAACTTAGCTCCATTGAATGAATTTTAACCCTGTTAGCCATTAAATGTAAATTCTCTCAGATAGTGCCGCGCTGTGTGAAATTTTGTGAATGAAAGATGGCAGAGGTTCAAAGCTCGTAATCAACGTTGTGTTACGTTGATAGGAAGTGACGCAGTAGGATTTTTGGGTAGATCAAATAGAATCTGTCCACGTCGTTGGGCATTTCTTGGACTGCTTGGACCGTGCAAGTTTTTTCGAAATACATAGATATATTTCATCAAGAGCTGCTACAAAATTTATGTGTATCACAACGACGAGAGCAGAGAAAAAAAATATCTAGGCAAAACTGACGTTTAATAGTTGTTTTCTTAATAAATCCTGCTATGTTGGTGTACACATTCTCAAGACCCACATGGAGAGGTAAATGAGAATATTAGCTGAACCAACTCCATTAATTCAGTAGGTGGGGTTTGTTCGTTTTCTCTTCCTAACCTTATTTCAGAACGAAATTGCCTACTGTGCCTCTAATTCTCATTCTAAATCAGTGTTACATTGACTCAAGAAGTTTTTCACATTGGTACGCATTTATAAGCATTAGGATTTGACGATTAATACACAGATATAATCACCTAACCAACTCAAATGATTACATTATCAATACACTAATGTTGAAAAAGACCATAGCTTCTCAATCCATAGTGCCAAGCAAGTTAGTGTATAGGACTGAGGGAAATGTTGTATTTAAATATTGCATTATATTTAGCGTACTAATGTAATAAATTAACGAACAAATTGCAGCTAAAATATTACAAGGGGCAATTTACACCTAAATAATGAATTATATCAACTATAGTTTCATTGATAATTACATTGTTTTGTGTACCATACGTTATAAGGTAGTTCATAATATATAAATGCATCTTTAGTATGCAGTAATATGTATAATTCATACATTTATACTCGTAATTGATTGTGTGAAGTAAAAACTGATTACTGATCAAGTTCCTTAACTTATAATGTAAGCCTTCTACTACATGCTCTTTGATTTCAGATTCCCCACCTATTTCACCGCCAGATGGAAGTGTTACCGCCCTCAACCCACTAGAGATGAATAGGCTGACACTGTGGAATCTCTACCAGCCACCGGAGCCTCAAAAAGAGGCGCTGAACCTAGAAAAACGAGACGAGCCCATTCCTCCACCTCCTCCCAAACGACACTACCCTGATAATAGCATAGATGACAATTCCCATCAAAGCGTCAGTGGGGCCCATATTAAAATCTCCAGCAGAGGTAATTTAACAAAATTTGTCACATAGTGGTAAATATTAATATATACACGTTCGCAGTTACGAACTCTTGTGTAATGTATGTTTACTGAACGCTATCTATTGCTGAAATTTTTTTGCATCCCAATCTGAAAGCATTCACTAGCTTAGCAGTAAAACTGCTTAATTATGAGATTTCTAATGAGTTATGGAAATGTTCTCAGTCATGAGAACTACGGTAACTAGAAAAATGCCCCTCTCTCGGCCCATTAATTCATTATGCTCCCTTACACGAACTTGTTTGTATTTGAACCTAACAGCGATTATACCAGTTTTATGGAACTACAGTAATGTGGTACAGTTCTTCTGAGAAATCCATGTCAATTTCCATTCATTACTGGCATATGAGAACAGGTACTGGAGCTTAACGGGATTTCAGAGAGCTCTGGTGAAATGAACTCATACTGGAAATGATTCTATCTTTAAAAATATGGGAAATAAGTTTGTATGCCCCCAATGAAACAAGAAATGTAATGAAAAATTTTAATTTGAGGAAGTCAAAAATATTATTAATGCCTTAACTATAACATAATATCTCGTAACGCTTCTCCCCTAAACCTTTGATTGCTGGCTAAAGAACCATGGAAAAGGAGACACCAGCAGAAAAATATTGATGGGGCATAACAGAAAAGTACAAAATAGTCCATGAATTGTAAAGTGCTATGAACAGTGCTTCAGGCAGATTGAACACCTTTAACATTTACTTCTTAATTTCATAGGGTAGTAGAACCTAGCTCTTTAGGCTACTGGATTACTTCTCACTCATGATTGACTACTGTCAGCTCTGTGTAGAGTTTTACTTACTCCTTAGGAACCAACTGCATTCTTATTGGAAACTGTTTCGTACAGTGGTAGTCCAGTAGCACACACTGCATTGAGTTAGAATACTTGCCCTAAGTCAATTTTATCATAAAGACAGGGTTACTGTGAAACTGGAAGCAATGTCCTGCTGGTTCTGCCTCCAAGAAAAATATGTCTCTCAGCTAAATGTGTTTGCCTGTATACAAGTGTACCTTTCATTCCCTGGAGATGAATGATTGTGCAGCAACTTTATTGTCTTAGTTCCTGGTTAAAAATGCTTCTGCTCCTAATAACTCCCAAACGGGGTCTACTCTTAAAACCCTTTTCACAGTGCAACATCACACATTATGGGTTAACACTTAGGCTTTAGAATGCTTGAAAAAACTGAGCTCCAAGCATATAAGTGATTCTTAAAATGATAATGTAGACCTATGTAGAGAGTCCATGTTTTAACCCTGTTTTCAGCCCTCGTGTTCATTCATACCACATTTTTCTGTGGGCGAAAGAATATGATTGTTTGCTTGACTAAAGTAAATGGTGAAAGATATGTTGTGTTTTGAGAGGCTTGAGATTTACAAGAAAATTACTAGATTCTACAAAATGCTAGTTTACACCTTACACCTTGGTTCACCAATTATTTCTAATTACGTTATTTTTGTCTTTCTATAGGAGATGGCCACAGTGGAAATGAAAACTCACTTGTTGTGAGCATGGACATTAATGGGACGATGTACCAAGGTGTCCTCTTTGCACAAACTGCTCGCAACAGGTTGCAGTCATGAAATCTACGTGACGGCAATTTAGTGTGACATGTGTTCGGTAAATCTTCGTTTCTATTACTTTTTGTTCTCATTTGTTAAGAAAAAATTAGCCTAAAATGAGCCCTGAGCTCAAACGTTTTCAAGTTTTAGTGAAAAAAGGCCTTGGTACCGTACACCTACTGTTTTCTACTTAATTGGTCATTGTAGTATTCCCGTTATACAATTGTTTTAAGTTCTTGGCGCCCATCTGTATGTCATGCTTGCATATTTAGTGAAATTTTCGAGGCTCAAATGAAATTCAAATAGGGTGCACTATTACCGATTATTGTCATTCAAAAGCAACAAAATGTTATTGCCATTAAACCCTATCAGGCCAGTAATTATGTTATCTTGTGCTGTAATACTGAAGGAGTTAGTAGTCTTGTAAATTACTAGACAGTGAATGATGTGACTTTTCTCATCTGACATTAGTTTAGTTGTTCTAGTCTACCTCTTACTCTTTGTTCATCACATCCTATTGTCTGCGAAGTAAATCCATATTGATTTACAATGTTTGTTCTTTTATTTCAATTTTAAGTTGTTGAAAAATTTAATTGTATAGAACATTGTAGGGCTCAAGCAGTTGGGTATGCTGCATTCATCACACGAGTTTATGAAGCAACAAGGTATAAGGAACAAAATTATATTTGAGCCGTGTTGTTCATTTCAAGCTTGGTTGTCAGCAATGAGCGAGCACTTGCCCATCCTTCTAACAGGCTCATATTTACATCAGTTACTTAGTCAGGGGTCATGAAAAGAAATATAAGTTCGTGAGAAGCTTTATTGTATTGTTGTGCAAAGTATTTTTGAGGTAGGAGAGGTATTTGTTGAAAGTGCCTGAGACAGTGTAGGAGTAATAAAAGTAGGATTATCTTGGTGTAGCTGTGGTAATACTCGAGACTAAGATATCAAATAGGTCATGCGTGTACGTAATAATAGTAGCACTGTGCATTGAGAGGAAGTTGACCCTACCCTAATTTTCCTAGCTCGCAGCAGTGTATTGTTCCTCTAAGACCCTAACCACTCTAAGGATGAGGCGTTCATTTCACGTAGTTTTGTAACACACTTAGGGCCAGTTTATCACTAGTCATTCGTTGGGTATCAATCATCGGTGTTTGATGAGTTGATCGGCTGCCACTTTGTCGTTTCTACTGGCAAATTCATAAACTGCCTATTAGTGTACCAATAAAGCTTGTCAAAGCAAGGTTCATGGGTCTAGCTCTTTCAATTTCAAGTCAGTTATTTCATTAACACCTGAACTCTTGTAAGCACTTCAAAATACCTGAAAACTTTGGCCAGTTTCTCGGAAGCTGCTCATTATAGGCTGAGTCATCAATTGTATTTTTCATTCAAATCAGTTCAATTATGATGAATTGAACCAGTCATAAGTATAATTGTGCACTGCATCAAACATAGTTTGTTCTATTACGTGAAAAACTATCACAACAATGAATGCCTCATTTTTAATCTGCATACATACATCTGTACGCAAATGCTATTATTCCCTGCTTGTTTCCATTTTATTGTTTTATAAATTTCAGTCCTGAACCAAAAGAAATCTGTCACGTTATTCTGCATCCCCAATTATTATTGGTCACCCAGGTCATTTCTTCCAATTATCTCATTTGTTCATGGCCAAGACATATGAAAAATATGATACTGCTGACTTACAGACTCTTCAGAAAAGTCTTTAGATCACCATTTTTTGAGTTGGGATTTCCTATGCTTTCTATTGGTGATAAACACGTTGTTAACAGGGCCTAAGTCTCCTTTTGAGAACTAAGAAACCTTTGAATGCATAATATCTTGGGAAATCAGCTTGGACACATTGACTACAACAGTACTGCAGTAAACAAAAGGACATGTCAGAGCGAAAGAACGTTTTCATTGTAATAGTTCATTAAAAACGTAACCATTCTGATATATAAGTAACTGAGACACTTCTTCGCCAGCTTTTCAAATTATCGTGACATTCATTTCCAAAGTTCGCTATACAGCCTTGTGTGAGTCACTCAGAATGATTCATTGAGGAAATTTTGTTAGTTGAAAAATACGAGCAAACGCAAATATATGTTTTACGAAAGGTGTTTGCTTCATAATGTGAAAAAGAGGAAAGTCTAAAGTCGTACCAACAAATTGACTATAGCCAATTAGCAAGCCTATATCTGTGAATAACTCATAGTATCTTCATCAACATGTTCATTCTTCTCTCTCACTAAATCAATGTAGCACAGATGTTTGTTGTTGATATCCATTCTAAACTACAGCTTTAATTATCCTTCAGCCCCTGTGGTTGAAACAGTAAGCCTTTTGTCAATGTCCATTGAGCAAAACGTAATTTTTCCTTCCTCCGCTGGTGGTATTACAACTTATGAAGGAGAAGTAAGTTCAAAGTTGTACATTCAATTCTTTTCAAGTTTAATTCAAAAGTCATAGGTTTTACAACTCTCCAAAAGGATATAATGAGCAGAACCTGGTGAGGCCCCTACTAGTTGAGAATGATGATTAACTCATCAGTGAAGACGAAAATGTCAAGGCCGAATGTCTTAAATGCTTCCAAGGTTTCAGGCCACTTCGTTATTGTCCAATATAGCGCCTTTTTATTCAAAGTGTAGAATTTTCTCGGCCCTTGATTTTCACAGGTAAAGAGAATACGACTTCACAAATATGAAAATGAAACCTGCGTATCGAATTTGTTCCTGTGATCTTTTTATGGAATAGTAAAATTGATGATTCCATAGAAAGGTGGACGATGGCACATGAATGTCTAAAGCATTCAATCCACAACCGCCAGCCATTTTCCTAGTACTGCAGAGTACACCAATGGTGAAACTCCTCTTACCTACCCTGGCATAGAAAGTGGTGTACACGTGTACAAATAACAGTAACGCAAATAATGACAAAAGTTATTGATTTTTGTTTTTTAGTTTTCAGTTCACGCACGCATATTCTATCCTCATATTGAACACAATAACAGCAAAGTTCCCATCACAAACAACAATTATTTGGGGGGATTACCATTTACTGTAAACGTGTTCAACCTTAATCAAGTGTGATACACTGTCCACAATAATGTTCCATTGGCTCATAATCTACAAATGTAAGAGTGTCAGAAAACGCGACTGCGCTTGAAAATTGGAATCAGCCTCTTGAACACCCCTGGTTATTTTTTGTTTACAGAAATCGTAGTCCGAGCTATGGATAGTAATACAAAGGCTTGTAAATAGTACACGACTAATGCACTGTGCTATTGCTACCACTTGCATTTTCAAATAACATAATCGCCTCATTACGAGGGATGGATAATTCAGATTAACGTTTGGTGATAATAGTACATTAATTAGTACTTCGTTGACTGTGCATAGCATGGCATAATCAGTGTTTTACGTGTATTTGTATAGTTATCGAGATGCTCTTCTTAGTACTGAAGTTATGTGATAACAAACAGTTTTATATTTGCTTTTTCGAGGCATTTCATTTGAGAAATTGAATATTTGAAACTTGCGGCATTGATGATATTGATTCCTCAATTGAAATGATGCTGTTATCTTGCATCCGTAGTATTAGTGTTAATAAAGCACTTGAAAAGCTACTTTCGCGTAGTTTGTATAAATCATTTGGATCTCCATGTCTTCATGTGTAAAGTATAGATCACTTCGGGCAAATATGGATGATGGAACGGTCAGAGGCTGAATATTATAATATGCCTGTTTTTAGAGTTATTTAGGGCTCTATATTTTGTAGTATCACTTATCTTTCAGTAGTTTAATCTATTATAAATCCTCAAAAATGTCAAATACCCACAGCAATTAAATGTGAATATAACGAATTGTGAATGTGGTTTCATGATTCTAGTGAAATTATATCTACCCGAAGTTATGAAGACATAGTAATAGAAGAATGATGTTCAAAGTATTCAGTTTATAGTTTTGTTATAGTTCCTAATTGTGTTATGCACAACTGTATGTAAAGTATGGTAATATTGCGTTTATCATGATTCCTATATCATGATAATCCTGGTCATTATCATGATATGGCTGATGTCCGTAGTGGTCAATAGACTGCATATAAAAATATGAATGTCGTTGAATTGTTCTTTTTTATTCAAGTTAATGTATTCATGTAGAATAAGTATATTTAACGTACAATGTGAAGCAAATGTATAAAGTTCTTGATACAGACTCCCTCTGTTGACTTGTATAGATTAATGTTGTTCAATTGTGTAAGTTTCACTCGTTTTGGTTTTCAGAACCACTTTGTGTAGGTAGGTCTTTAAAATATTTAATGTATTTATGTTCAAATTTTTACAGCAGTATAATTTGTTAATGTTGGTGCTTATTGTGTATCACATTGATGTATGACCCTTAATGTCTAAACCTGTTTTTTGATCTTGATAGTTTTGTAGAGCAAGATTTTCTATATGGAAGCAGTACTTCAGCAAGTGAAATAACTTCATCATTTGTTCCTCAATTCATGGATATTGCTTATTGAAAGTAATGTTTGTCAAGTCACACAGTGAGTTTATAAAATAGCTCATTGCCTAATTAAAAGAAGCAGTTCTGCTAGTAGGTATTGTACTGTATTTAGTGAAGGTGGACTTCTTTAGATTGTGCTAATGAGAGAAAAGAATCTTTCCACATTGTAAATAAATGAATGATTTGACATCAATTGTTTTGTCAGCCTGATTTCCCAATGCATTCAGCCCAAGGGGCCATTCTTCCAGATGGGCACCTGGCCCGACTAGCCCCCGATTGGTGATCTGTTCCATTATATTTGTTTTGCTACCTTGCTTGGGTCTGTCTTTGCCCCTGACAACGCATTTAGCCTGGAGCGCCACTGATTGGCATCCTCCCTGCAGGGCATGCGAGCCCTGTTCCATTATATTTGTTTGCAACCTAGCTTGGCTCCATCTCCCAGTCCTGACTTGAGACCTAGGTCTCGTCTCTCGATACCTTTCCAAACACCTAAAGGAACAGTTGTCTCTAGATGTAGCTTTTAGTGCATGTAATACAGCTAAGGTAAGTAATCATTGAGTTTTCTTTACTTTCTTTGATTTTCTAATAAATTTTAAGTAATTTAAAAAAAGTATTAATACTCTCTGGCGCAGAATTTGCCAAACAATGTCATGGCCCTTAGACCTGTAACGGAAAATCTTGTGTTTTTTCATACCTCCCAGGAGTTCAATTAGCCTCCGGCTAACAAAAGATTTAGGGATTATTTCCTGGGTGATAGTGTCTATTTCCATTCTCTCCAACCACTCTTTCTGAAGCCGACAACAGATTTTTCCCTTTTGGGCTTTCCAAAATATTCACTTCTCACTTCTCTTTACATTCTTCTAGACACTTAGTTTACAATATTACTTGTACTTATTATTTAATAATTCTTGGTATATTCTATCATTTGCAAGTCTTTTCAGTTCTATGTTAGTCTATACATAAAAAGTCTTTTTGTTTATTTTTTGGTGTGTAAGTTTTAATTTCAGTGTTTATAAAATAAAAATTGTTCGTTTCAAAACCATTTTTGAACTCTTCCCTCTTTTTTTATGTGCGTAAGCTGAAAATAATTATTAAAAAATGAAGAAAAGAAATCAAGAAATTCTGGTATTACAGGTTTTGCCTAACTGCAAGGGCCCATGAGTCAACACCGCGGAGGCCGCTGATCAGCGTCCAATTTCAAAAGCTGACACAGTTAAGATTAGGTCTGGGTTGAATGTGTTAAAACGTAAGTCTCGTGTCTAAGTATGCTTCCAGGCAACTTCAGGACCAGTTGTCTCTAGATTTTGCTATTAGTAAATATATTTCAGTTAAAGTAATTATTGAATTTTCTTCTTATTTTTTTGGTCTTCTAATACTTGAAGTACTTTTTACTTAATTTGTTAATACTATTACACATTACTTTAGTAGCACAATGTATTATAATTTCTAGACTTAACAATAATTAACGTAGCCATTGTTTCATCCTCTATTCAGAAATGATTTCTACTGTTGATTCTTCCTGTCTGTTGTTTGTTCTAAAGTGTTTAAAACCAGTGGTCAAGGGGTAGCCGCTCTCCCACAACTCATCTCAGTCCCTATGAGATTATTGGTCTCACAACTGCCCCACAAAACGAGCAGGCTGTTCTAGGCTTTAAGCTCCATGTTCTCCTGCACATTCTTTTGACTCATGTACAGGGCACTCTGTACTCATGCACTCTGTTCAGGTTTGTTTACGATTCCAAATCACCCCTTGATACTTGACCTTCTTACCGAACTGAACTACAGTGCCCATTACTTCCTGTGGTCTCGGTCCCGACGCTGTTGTTTTTGTCTTGTGAATAGCACTATGACTGTTTTAGTGGGGTTGATAGACAGTCCCATCCCCCTCCACCATGAGTACATCATTGTACCGACTGACTCCCATTAAAGGCACCTTCGTGATCGTGGTCTAGTGGTTAAAGACGATTGTTCATAAACCTGAAGAATGCCAGTTTATTGGATCGGAGCTCCTCGTGATTGCCGTAATTCTTGCCTGAGTCAGTGGCCCCCCAAACATCTCCAAAACCCTTCAGTACATCATCTGCAGGGCTGCCCCCATTAGGTCAGATAGCACACTTTGCACCCTTGTCCCAATGAGCACAGCAATATCATCAGCATATCCTTGGGTGTAGAACCCTGCTGCATTCAATCTTCCAAATAGGGAGTCCATTGCCAAGTTTCATAGAAATACAGACCCCTCCCCGGTGGTATCCCCTCACAGTCCTCACCCCCAGCGAGCAGCTTCCTAGTGAGTTTGAATCTCTCAACCATTCCATACAGCAACAATCTACAAGGTTGGTTGAAATCTTGATATCCCTCATTCTATTTGTCAGAACAGATTTGATGAAGGGGAGTAAATACACAATATCGTAATAATACAATTAAATATAATCCAGTATTTACAATGTATACAAAGGCAAATCACTCAATATTAATAACGAATGCCCGTTATTTTGAAAGACAAGATTTTCTAGCTTTCCTGTTGGCCAGTATTACAATTCTGAAAAAGAGCAGAGAAGAATTCAGAATTAATGTTTAGAATTAAAATTAGAGATGAACAAAAAATAGGGTACAACATAGTAGTTCAATTTGTGGTTAATATTGGGGGTGAAACTATCTTCGCTCCTTATTACGGGCCCCTCTACCTGGTAGAGGCAGATTCAGCTTACAATAAACAGTTACGTGACCCTGAAACTTTGCTTCTCTGATACCCATCAGGACACACCAAAACAAGAATCACCTCACGGACTTTCCTCCATTAGTTGAGCAGCTCATGTGATTAGTGCTGTTTGTCATCTCCAGCAGTTGCAATGTTTGATCCTTTTCCACACAACACTCAATCCACCAAACTTCTCTACGCATCGCCACTTACTTAGCACTTAACTGTGCTTTGTCACTATCTCTTTCGCTATCATCTTTGTTGTTTCCAGCCATTTTTCCCCAGACCATTCCAAATTTTTTCTGCACTTCTTCTGCAGTTTTTTCATGCAACATTTTCCATTTTTACATTTTCTTTCATCTTTCTTTGCCCAGAAATTAGGCGGGAGTATAATGCAAATACAGAGAACAAATATACTGAAATACTAGTTAGGAAGAGAGTAAGGAAGTTCTGAGTCTATCAACTCACTTATCTGTCGGTCTGATCTTTTCCGTTAACAGTAGAATAGAATGTTTTCAGCTATTGTATAAATGAATCAATTCAGGAATACGAGGGTGAACAGTAATCTTCACCCTCACTCGTATTCATGAATTGATTCAGATAATCACTGGGTTATAATTGACCATGGCCAGTTCAGAGGTATTTGGTGGCTGGGCAGAAAGTGAACGAATGAGTTCAAAGGAAGACCAGGAGCTGAGTAAGCAGAGAATCAATGAATTGTGTTCTGTTCTTTACTCACTGCAGGGATGTTGAAGTGCTTGGCTTAACACGACATTAATGAATTCCATGCTGTGTATAGAGTTTAAGTGAGTCAACAACTAAGCAAATCATTATAATGACTGTTACCCATAATAAAACCGCTGATGAATAATATTTACCAAAGTAGCAACTTCCAGTAGGTAAGGAGCAATATGTGGGGTGTTTGGTTTGAAGGACAGTGACACCCTAACTGGCCTGTAGTGTGAATTCTCGATACTGGTTAAATTACAAACCTGAAATGTTTGCCAAAATATACACTCATGATTATAAAAGAAACCACTTACATGTTTCCTAAACAAAACAGAGGAAAGCTATACACAGCTTTCTTGTTGGTTAGCCATGAGTGGAGTCCTCACTGAGATTACTTCACGGTGGGGAGCCAGTTGCCCAACTTGAGTAATGCCTTGGTCACCAAGCTGTAAAGGTCGTAGAGGCTCAGTGGAAGCACTTTTTACTCCAAGCTCTCGCAATTTGTTCACCTCCTGTAAAATGTTAAGCATTTCTATTCCATTGTAATTATGGATATGTTGATTACATTAGTAAATTGGCTCAAATTGTTTCTAGCTTATGGGACGCTAAAACGAGATTATGAGCAAAATGTGTTTATCAGCTGCAGTAACAAAGAAAACTAACAGAGGACTTCAACGCCAGAGTCCTTCTTTTATAGCACTGGACTCTCTGCAAGGGCCATGATCTGATTCTTCTCATAGAACATTTCACTCCAGCTGGGCTATGAGATTCTCATTCTTGAGAAAATGACGAGACCAAGGCAATACATCATCAAGAATTTCCCCTCAAATAAAACCAGAGTTCTCAGGAAAATTAGGGTGGTAGCTTGATAAACTACAAACGTATACACTGAGCATTTAGTAACCTTCATAAGAAAATTAGGAGCAATCCTACAAATTCTCGAACTCAAACCACCACTGTTTCACTTACTGCCATTTCTCACAGTTTTTACCCAATAATGCTTAAACAGTAATAGCGATCCTTCCTAACTAAATTGTGCTGACAGTTTCGTGAATCATCTACATACTGGTTGCTCAATAATTTTCATGACACTAGTAGGAGCACCTGAATAAGTTCTAGAACTTTCAGTGCTACCACTTTCTGCATGACACGTGAATTTATGTTTTCCCAAGTTCAAATGAACTGAGTGAAAAAAAGATTGGGTCAGTAACTAAAGTCACAGAAATCTAATGCATCGCACCACATTTTTGTTTTAATTCTTCACAACTCATAGTGGCAAGTGGCCCAAAGTTTTGAGAAACACTGAAAACAGGTTGGCCATAAGAGACACGTGGAATAGCACCTTTCACAAAATTACCCAAAATTCATTGAGTGACTCAGTGTGAACCGCATACCAATAGCTTTAACGCTTGAGAATGTTCATCAGTGGGCTTACGTTTTATAATTGCTTCGTTCAAATCAAGACTTCTGAGAAAACAAAGTTAACTCGAGAATAGGAAGTTAAGCTAACAATTTCAAATCTAAAAGCTTCCATGTCGGTAACACATCAAATTATCAGGACTAAATATGTAGGTAAACAAGCGACTTGAGCTAAACACTAAATGCTAAACGCTAAATCTGAACGTTAATCAGTAAAACCAGGAAACCAAATGCATCTAGGCATAGGCAATGGTAAAATATGGTTCCTTTACAAGCCCTGGGTCTTCATCAAACATGTAGTTTTCAATTTTCTTGTCTCAATTGGTCCCAATGCGTTTGGTTTACAGTGTGGTTTGTTGTTTATTTCATTTTATTCAAAATAATTGAAGAAAACTGATGAGAATAACAAAAATTTGTAAGTAATGATGATACATAATGTAATCTCATGCCACACTTCTCCCAGGTACTGGTGCCTTTACATAACATCGCAATTAACGTTAGATTAGGGAAAATAACGTATTCCCATCTCCAGTAATGTCCTTAACTTTCCTCCTGCTGTGAGAAAGGTCAGACCCTTCACCTTGAAACCACTGAGCTGGTGTCACTTGACCAACTCGAATTTATTTAGCTCAAATACTGCTTGTGATGCCAGAAGTGCAATGGAAAAAGCCACCTAGCTGATGCTCATCTTTCAAAGTTTGGAACGCATTTTGGAAGTGGTGGAGGGGGAAGCAGATGAGTTAAACCTTAAACACTTCTTGCAGAGCCAATGAAGGTTCCTGCTCTCGAGCTCTGGGTCTGATCATCCCCACAATTATGCCGAGCTCTTGTGTCTTGTGCCATGTAGAGAGTCTCATCATTGCATGTTCATATATATTCCTGCTTTGTAGGAAACGAATACGTTATTTAAGCATGTACAGGTTCAAAACACTGAGAATGAGGTCATTTTCATGAGGTTTGGCCGTATTCGACCTACATGCTGAAAGAGGCTCTACAAATACAGTGATCCAAGTACTGCAGCAGTGTCTTACTGTACCATTCTGTATTTTTGCTCTTTCCCTATCTAACCTGCGCTTAAGAAACAGTTTGTTCTTTGGCTACAGTTTTTCGTTAGTTCATTGCCAGAATAAGTAAATCCCTTCATACATCCGCATCAATGTTAAGACACATTATACAAATTTGTTCTGTCAATATATTCTAATAGAACAAATGATGAGTGTTTTCAAGGGATTAAGAGGTGGTTGACTTACTGAGGGTTGATGAAATACGTTTTTATAGTTTTCGTATAGATCACCATTACTTGACCCTACTAAAGGTATTCCTTGGCTAACTTGAAACGAAGAAGGTGAGATGTCAGAAGGGTAGCCATAAGTTTGAAGAGCGCTATCAGTGCTTGATTTCTTAGCTTCACCTACTAGCTGATAATCATTATCTGTAATTGAATAAAAAACTAATCAGAATTAAAAAAGAAATGTTATCTGGGAATTAAATAAACAGACAAAATAGATAAATTTATTGAAAGAAATCAGTCGATTATGATAATTGTTATATTAGGATGCCCCAAGGTACATCAGATCTTCTACCCACGCCTACAGATAGATATATGGACGAATAAATAGGGGGGGGGGGAGATGTAAGTTACGTGGCAATGTTCCAGTTAATATGTGTCTTTCATCTTCATAGGTACAGAAACTTTTGAGCCAGTTGTCTCAAATGAATTGCCTGTGGTCATTTTGTAAATTCAAAAAAAAAAGTTGTGAGCGTTTTTAAAAAATTTAGTTTCGATCTCGGTAAACGTAATTTTTATAGACCCATGTATTGCATGTAAGGAGAGGTTTTTGGTGATTAGAGTCGTTTAAGGCAACCAGAAGCACTCAACCAGGCCTAGATATGTATGGTCGCCTGAATATGTTGTTGTCAGTTTATGTACGATTAACATACAGACTCGTCATTCATGTTGTTGTTTTGTGACACGGTACAATGCTGCTGGCTGCTCGCTTGGGGCCATAGATATTTGCACTGATTCACTACCAAATGTTACACCACAAAATCACATTCTTTCCTACACCCCTTCATATTCCCGCATTTTTTTCTCTGTTGATATCGATCAGATTTCTGATAAAAACCGTACTACTCTGAAGAAATTTACAGTCCACATACCTGCTAACATTCATCAAAACGATATTCTGCCCATGACAGTGGGTATTGTACAGATCAGGGCTGACTGCTGTTGGATCACCAATAACCAACCATTGGTGAGCAGTTCATCACACCACAAGGTATGGATAAAAATACGTAAAACGATTGAAGTTACTTTGTCGTTGTCAAGAAGGATTAGTTTCCCTACAGTTAGCTAGGGATTAGTTCGGCACAGCGATTCGATTTTCCTCATTATTCAACAACGGTACCCCATTACATGGTCAATCTGCACATTATGCATTAAACTGAAACTGTACTTCTTACAGTGAACAATGTTGAAAGAGCACATAGGGAAAGAGCCTCAACGGCTATGAAGCAGTACAGTATTCATAATACGCAATTTGCATAAAAAATTATGGTTATGAAATGTGACCACCCCTTTGTCACCAGTCTATTTCAAACTTTTCTCATTGTCTTTAGTAAGTGTTAAAGTTTTTGGGAAGAAATATCCAATAAACGATTTACAGGAGTCCCATCGCTGGTGCTGTTATGCTATTGATAGTATCATCTGGGGGAACAAGTATGGAATATTACACATCTTACCTTTACTGGACGGAATAACATCTGGGTTGTTGTCATCAGGTTCGTACATTTCCCTTGATGAACCAATTACAGCAGCTTTACTTTTGTCTCTGAAGCCAACGGACGTAATGTTTGGTGAGCGGCTACTTGTCGAATTCCTCACTCTCAACACACCACAAACAATCACAATGCAAGTGATGAGAATCACTATAACGACGACTAGGATCAATATGGCGGGCGTGATGAAAAACAGTTCATCAGTACCTGTAAGCGGTAAAAATATCTTCACAATGAGTCAGATAGTAGAAGAGCTGAGGCCGACGAGTTCCTAAAGCCTGAAGGAGTATGTAAGTAACTTTTTCTAGAACATGCTCAAGATGTATTTTGAAGGAATCGTTGATAGATAGAATAACAGTCATTCATGGGTACATTTACTCAAAAAGTTCATGTGCCATTGAACAAAAAGAAATGCAGCGGATTTAGCATTAGTCTTGTAACACCATGTGAATATTTTCCTCGTGAGTGCTTAAACATAGAACAAAATTTATTCGATACTTCTCAAGATCGTCATAACATTGTGCTTTGACGTGATGTGATCAATTGGCTAACATCTACTCCTTGGCTGGTTTTGCAGTTAATTGACAGGCCACGACGTTTAAACACTGTCACTTGTTTACAGCTCACTACAACATGTGATTGAAATATTCATATCATACTTGCCAGGTTGTTTGGCAGCCATTTTCAGGGTATACCCTTGCAGTGCAATAGGCTCACTTTTCCCTTTGGAGTTGTAAGCATAAACGAACATCTTCAGGTTTGTACTTGGAGAAAGGTTGTTTACTGGAAATGATGGATGGCGAGAAGTTCGATTTATAAGCAATAACTGAGTATCTTGATCGTACACTTCAATCTGGAATCTCTGAGGTTGTCCACCATCAAATGCATCCATACATTCTACGTCCAGCGAAGTTAACGTGTGATTGGTTACAGAGCAATTGTAAGGAGTATCAGGCTTTCCTGGATCATAAAAATTTTAAAAATCAGTAACATCATTCTGGGCTAAATTAAGGGAAAATAGCCAAATTGTTCAAATTGTAACTGTTCTACTACTGTACTATGAACACTCATTTTGAATACGTGTTTTACTATGGTGGGAATACTCATCCATACCAGCTCGAATTAATGATTTGGTAAATCATATGATAATATGAGGAAGAAGAACACATATTTTAGAGTAGAACATTAATACCAACAACTGTTTAGAACTGTTTTTGCAGGAAGAAGGTCGTCAAATCGGTAGAATAAGTCAATCTTACTGAGTGAACATCACTTGTTTAGGAGGTAGTTTATAACAATTGTCAATAATCAACTGTTAGGCTACAAAACTTCCCTCGCAAAAATTGAAAACTGAATATTGATGGGAACTTGTGGAATGTTTTAACATAACCACAGAAGTTGTAAAACTCAAATTAGTAAATAATAAGCGAGCGACTGACTGTAGGTAGTTTCTTATTGTGTGATCCATAAAACGTGAAAGTCATAATGGAGTAGTACATGAGTTGTAGGGATATTAGAGCGCCAAATAAAATTCTTGTTTGAGTCCGAAGTGTTATCCAGTATTGATGAATGCTAGTTTAGGAAGTACTTCGAGCTGTGAGACTAGAGTGACCCTCACTATCCTCTAGTAAATATAGATATATTTATTTGTGAGCAGCTAACGAATATTTCAGTCATGAGACTTTATCAGGATTCAATCAGATGCAGTTTCTTCACAGACTGTCTTTCTCCAAAGACTGGATTTTGAATAGAGCTCGCTGGTTTAAGGAGAGATACTTGCAGGCTACCTTAATTACTCTTTGTACTAGAGTAGCGTAGGAAGTCATCTGGTTCTTAAAAAACAGTTGAGTACTTTCAATGAGTCGATTCTCCACAAAACCTGTCATACTTTTTTCTGAAACATTCCCTTTACCAAATCAAAACTGTGTTCGCATTTGTGGTGTCTAACTATGTTATTGTAGATATCATACATATGTATTATATATATTAAAGACACAAAATTCAGAAGAGAGAAGGGCAAAGGAACATAAGAATTGACGCAGAAGGCTCACCCATAACTGCTTCACTTTAAACAGAACTGTAGGGTGAAGAGCATCAGTGAAAAGTGGTATCTTCTCAGTTCATATTCTCTCGGGCTATAGGCTGATGAAGATGATAGCATCTCCAAAAATTAGTCTGCATGTTCCAGTGTCTTTTATTGATTGTTCTCTAGTATATTCCCTAATGTTCCCGGTATAATCCTTTGATCCATTGAAATTAAATTTCAAATGAGGTAAAATGCAACTCACGTCCTATTAGTTTCAACAGTAGCTTTCAGTGCCGGTCAATCACAGACCTCGGCTTGTGGTGTTGTGCACGGTCTCTCCCCGCCCCCCAACCGGATCGAGCTGGCCCCTGGAATGCGCATAAACCCCAGTATCACAGCCAAATATTTGGGTACAATCTTCTCGCCAAAAACCAGTCCCACCGCGCACCTGGCCCTCCTCCGTGCTAAGTGCCTGAGTCTCACAGCCCAGGTCACATCCCTATGTGGCTTCCCAGTTTTCTTGCCCATCGTGCTATATATGCTGTGGCAGTGTGGTGGGTTGCCCCGTCAGAACGGGATCAGCAGCGGGCCTGCACCATGCAGAGGGTCGTCTTCCGGGTTATATTACCGGTGTACCAGTCGACGTCCGAGATTGCTTGTGAATGAAGTGATGGCAACCCTCCTTCCCCCCAGTCCAGCTGCTGTCCAGGCATGGCGCTTTTGACCTGCACCTCTTCTTCTTCTTCAAGGGCTGCACGTTCAGGGGAGGATCAGTGAGGACGCACCGCATGTCCTTTTTGAGTGCCCCCTCTATGAGGACCTGCGGACCAAGGCACGAATGCCCCCACTGAGAGTGCAGCCGTAGAACCGTAGGGTTGGCCAGGCGTATATTTGCTACATTTGCCCAGGCATGGGTGACCAGGGAGCGCCTGCTTGAGTCGTGGTCTCTGCCTGCCAAGACCGACCCCCCCCCCCCTCACCCCTTCGCCAACAGGCATGCACCTCCCTAGACCAGTCTGAATAGCTCCTCCCCCCTTTAGCACCAACGAACCGGAAGGCCAGGACTGGCCTGGCTCGTTACCCCATTCAGTCAGTCACAGACAGACTCCTTTTTAGGTACTCAGCAGCATAAATTTAGTCTACCTTGGCTCTCCTCCAGGTTCATCATGAAAATGACAATTTAAAGAGTCATAATAGCCTCAAATTAGAAGTATCAAATTCTGCTGAATCACGATGTGTGTATGAATAGCACAGCCATGGACCTGAAGCAATGGAACGCTAACGGCTGTACGTGAGAAGAAGTGGATGTTGTTACTTTGTAAAATGATACTGTAAGGCACTCAAAACGTGGATATTGAACAGCCATGGTATTTGAACATCTCCAGTAACTACTTGAACATGTCTAGTCATCAATGGTGAGAAGCTTGAGGAGGGGAACTGTACCTCACATTATTCCTGATTCCTACATGACTACTGTACTGGAACGAACTGAACACTTCCATTCAGCGGAGGCTCATTCGGGGCATTTTAGCTGACTTAGCACCACAAATACCCCAATTCGCTCAAAACATCGCTGTCATCAGTGGTAACCGAGCGGTTCTCTCGATGCCCTGTCACTTGCATTAGCTCCCACCCAGTTCCCTGTATGTGGTAGTGAAACTTGATCGAATGTAATTGTGAATAAAACTCCTTGTTCCAGTTACTATTCAAACGATATTGTACTCACTCCCCTTCTCACTTAGTGTGATATCGCTATTCTATCACATAACACTACAAAAGCTGCTGCCCTTATCGCTGAGGAGTGGCGAATAGTATAACAACGGTCATCAACAGTAAAAGTATACCAATCCGTCGTTAATAGCTTAAAATCAGGCCTGTTGATAAACGATACAGTGGAGTTAGGAGGGTTATCTATTTCCACTAAATTTGACACAGTGTTGTCATTTTCGATGATTAGACCATCATCAGTAACAAAACATAACAGGAAATATTTAGAGAGAGAACACCTACCTACAAGTGAAAGGTAAATCTGAGCTGTTACCAGCGACCAGAGAGCATGGTGGGAATGGAAAAGAGAGGAATTGTGGTTGCTGAGATAAAATCAACCAAGTTATAATAGAAATGGAACTATCAATGGATGAACACTATGATAAATTTCCTAATTTAAAGATTTATCTGAACTATTACTTCTAGTTCGTTCAAAGTTTTCTAGCACACCCAACATCTATGTCTCTTGGGGCGAAAATGCAGAAAATCAATGTACTATCTGTCAAACTAAAATTGAAGGCATGGAGGTTTGTTTAGGTGATTCGCATGATCAGAACTACCCTTATTTTCCCTATGATCCTTCTCGTATTTCCTAATTCTTTTCCTAAATTTTTAGCCCGGTTCCTCATGTACTCTAATTCTTAAGAACAATTTAATTTAGACGCACCACTTTTATCCTAAGTTTGTGTTCTATATGAAACTGAATCTGATGAAGATTCGAGACTTTGTTCATTTGCAAAACCTTTCTTTACGAGTATATTCTCTAGATGATACAATTTTAGACATTTTCTCAGAAACCGACCCATGATATGGTATGCTGATTAAATGTTTATTCTCAACTACAACCTCCCTAACTGGATTTGAAACCTTCTCCTTCTTAAGAAGCCTATTCTGCTGAACCAATGAGTTCTTCAATATAACCATCCCTTCCTGTTGTGCTCTTATTTCTCTGTAAACAATTTCTCCTTATGCATTGGTATAGACAAAGATCAATTGACCCCACTATAGAGAGCAATTTAGTGAGGAAGGATTGCGATTGTTGAGAATTATGCTATTTGGTTTCATTCCAGACACTCTTTGTAAAATGACTACCCACCTGCTGGTATTATGTGGAAAACACACGGATCTTGCTGAGGCCCAGCAGTGTTTGTAGCCCAACACATAACTGTACCATAATCCATTTCATTTTGAGGAGTGTAAGAAAGCGTGGAGAGCGAGAGATGCAGAGAATTTTGGAATCGGGAACTAGAAATACTCATTGATTCAGCCGAGTTGTTGAAGCTCCATCTAAAATCATCGGGTGGAGGAAAAGCATCCACTTCACACATTACTCTTGCGTCTTCGTTTCGTGCCACACCAAAAACTTTCTTTTGGTCTGGACGACACATCGGTTTATCTGAAAATGGAACTCGATGAGGTTGAGTGATTCATAACAGGCCACCTTGATAGATTTATTTTCAACGAGGGAACTTGTGAAGTGGGTGAGAACTATGAATTCTAAGCTCATGCATGATTTGTTAGAATTTTCTAAATCAGCAGCTAATCATGAATGAAGTAGTAATTTAAAAAATGGTACTCACACATGACCTTCAGAGACACTGTATTGCTCTGCCCATCACCTTCGACATTCGATGCTACACACGTATAATTCCCGGCTTGAGCTTTCTTAACGGCTTGCAGGGCTAATGCCTTGTGACTCAATATTATACCTGCTTTCTGGTTGTGTTGTAGCATCTTATTCTGTAATGTATGAATAAAAAAATGAACTTTTGCAATTGAACGAAATTAAAGTGCATACATTAAACATACACATAAACAACTGCCACAACTGTTTTAGACATCAACCCATTGATACAAATCTCGTTAAAATGGCTTGGGCTTCCGAACCTTCCTCATTTGTGGATTAAACGTTTAATTTATAAGAATTCAATCGTTTTTCTCCAATACTTTAAAGTTATCATGTTGTTCTTCATCATATGGTTGGATACAGGTCCTCCACATCACTAAGAGTATAATGACTTTGGCCATTGTTATTGTAAAATAATAATGCACATTACACAGTAATAGGTAGAACAATATTGGTTACTGGCCACATATATCTAATTACAAATAAAATATTTTATTTTATAAAGATGCCTCAGTAAATGGAACGTTTTAGAAGCACTAACTGCAACTCTGGGGACTCAATTGATTAGGATGCTCTCACTACAACTGAGTTTGACACCATTGCTCAGTACTGATCTGAATAAGCATACAATTGTTAAAAACTGAGTGCAGATTCAAGCACGGCATTAGCAGACCTGAACAAGGATGGTATTATTTGTGGAAACTTGAGGCAGGAGTTTTCATTCTCTCTATTCTAACTCCAAGGGACTGTTTAATTTGTTTTAAAAATACCTTGATTGGCTTCATTATAATAGTATACGAGATACCTTCATCACATGCTGAACTGCGCACTAGTTCTGTATTCAATTACATGTACAACCTACATGCCAAGAAAGTGTTAGGTCTTAGCTACGGGCATCTTTTATGATGAGCCTTGAACACTGAGAGCTGCCTCGAAAGGGTAACTTGATACACGCATCACAAGATATCACACTTCAGAGCAGGCCCTCAGAAAAGCAACCATTTACGGCGCTCTATCCAGAATATTGTTTCATGTGGGTAGAACAGGACAAGGAGTACACAAAACTTGATTTGGTTTCGACTTGGCTTCATCAATGGAGTAGTGTTTGCAACTTAATAATGGAATTTTTTAGGAGGAGAAATAACGTTCCTAATTTTAATTGGGAATGTCGCTTGTGCACAGAAGTGGAGAGCTCCTCATTTTTTGAAGCGAAGGCCTTTTCTCCGCTGCTGCGTTTTTGTGTAGTCCTGTCAACCCACTCTAGTGTAAGAGGGTTGCAGAGGTTTCTATGCCCTTCACTCCACCCTTGGATTCAGGGGTGAGGGAGAGTCCCCTGACATTTCTTCGACCATACGACCTCTGTACGCTAAGTATGCGTTTTCTATTCAATTTATTATAATGTGTTGGGGGGGGGGGGCACCACACGTCTCAATGTGAGGGGTAATCCATAGCAATATTAAGGGTAGAATGAATCACCTGGATCAAGACATGCCTACTTCTTTGTAATTCATCAGTCAATTGGAGAGAACACTTCTGAGGCTATGGTATTATAATAAGGAAAGGCGAGTCTTTGTTTCACCCAGTTTCTAAGGGTATGATGAAATCTTATCGAGGTTTTCCTCACGAAACACTTTTATTTTTTTTTTGAAACAGTGGATGCAGGCGATACCCTCACTGCAGCCACAACAGGCCTATTGTAAGGGCGTCCATGATCCTCAGATTATGGCCCCCCTGCACCACCCCCAGGCCCCACGGCACTGGTCCCACTTGGTGTGACCTCACCTATGCGCCCCCACCACCTCCACACAAAGCGGAGGATATTCGCAAGTTCTGCATTTGCCACCTCTTCTGGCTGAAGAAAGGGCCTCCCAAACACACAACGGCGTGCTGCCACGAGTCCATTGCATACGCACAGCACATGTTCTGCCGTCTCTAACCCCACCTCATAGAACCTGCATACCTGTACCTCGCACTTGCCAATATTTGCTAGGTGGTACCTCAGCGGACAGTGACCTGTGAACAGGCCACATATGATCCTCTTATCCTTCCTCCCCAGTGCAAGCACCTCCTTGCACCTCCCTCTGGACAGCCGGATAAAGAGTTTTGACTGTCTAAGGCCGGGCAGCCCTGCACCTATCCTCCCATTTACCAATTTCTCTACATAGGTGGCTCCTGGTAGTCCCAACAAAGGGCTCAGGGCCAATAGGGATCTGCGCCGATCCCTTCTTAGCCAACCTATCAGCCCGTTCATTTCCCTCTATAACATGATGCCCTGGCACCCAACACAGTGTAACACTGTTGTCCTCGGCCAGGGCCTTCAGTCTAGTCAGACACTCCCACACCTGCTGCGATGTAAGACAATATGAGGCTAAGGCCTTGAGAGTGGCCCCACTGCCCACCATGATGTAGATTTCCTGCTGCTTCAGTCCCCTCTACAGCAGCTGCTGCACACAGACAGTCACCGCAGCCACCTCTGCCTGGAACACTGTGGTTAGCGACCCCAATGGGGTAGCCGCTCTGATTCTGGGCCCAAAGATGCCTGCCCCTGCACCGAGCCATCAGTGTAGTATACCAGGGCCCCAGCTTCGAAAGTGGGAAGTCCCCCTTCATACCTGAATTGCTCATGAATGAGTATCCAAAAGGGTAACACGAAGTTGAACCTTGCAGGCATTGAGTCTACCACATGCAGTTCGGGCCCCTCCACTCCATAGGTGACTACAGGCCTAACAACCACAGTAAAACGAAAGACTTAGATTGTTTCCTTGTTCCGATTTGGTTTCCTGGATCTAACCAGGAGTTGCTTTTCCAATCTGTGAATTCTAACTAATTTGAAGCAAGGTCTAACAGCCATAGTCACTGTTAACTGTCTCGCAATACAAGTATAGCATAAGACTAGGTGAGAAAAACAATGATAGGTAAAGATAGAGGGTGCAAAGTTGCTCAGGGTGTAGAAATGTGGAGGCAATCAGTTTCATTACTTGCCATAAACCATGTTCTTCCCTTGCACAAGGAAACAAGTAAAGGATCAACCCCACTATATGTCTGGCAATGATTGCTGATGAGGAGGGAGGTTTAGACGAGAGTTTCTCAGCCAAAAACCATTACGAGACACCGATTAGGGCATACGAAACAAATAACGTTCATTTTAAGTAGAGGATAATCGAAAAATTCAGGATTCATAAAAGATCTCACATTATGTTTCCATGTAACTTTATATGCACTGGGATTTGCATCCACTCGGCATTCAAAATAAACATCATCTCCATCTTCGATATCTTCTGGATTCATTTTCGAACCCAATTCCAGTTTCAATCGAGGAGAATCTGTAACCAAAATGTTAATTTGCTAGATGCACTGCGTATTGTTCAGTATGAGCACGTTAACCACCAAATCGGATTGGAATCTTACAAAAAACATCCAATTTCTTGACGTCTTCGAGAGAAGCTGCGTTGATTCGTGGGTTTGTTGACTTGCAAACCAGTCGAGCACCATTGTCTTTGATAGAGGGAGTGAAAGAAAGCGTGGAGGTCGTTGTGTTGCCATCTGCGGAAACCTGCACAAATCAAGATTCAAATTAGGCAAAACATTACAAACATAAATTAACAATGGAAAATGGGATACACGCGAAGACTGAACTACCACTTTAAACTTTTCTGTACACGGAACATGGTTGAGATGCATTTGAATAAAATGGCTCCTTGCAGCAGCTATTCAGTTTCCGAAGTTGTTATAATGACTGCTACTCAAAATGGAGATCTGAAGAGCCATTTTTTTTGGGCTCAAAAGAAAGACATTGAGTTGTGGTAAGAATACCTTTGACAATGCGTTGAGTAGTTTGTTGTTGTCTTTCCACCAGGTGAGTTCTGCTGGAGGCCGGCTGCCTGAACTTTGGCAGACAAGTTCATACTCTTTATAGGCAGAGAGTGGTGCTGTGCTGCTTTCAATTGAGACTCCCAACGGTTTAACTGCAAGATAATGACGTAGATGAATGCGTTTGCAGCATATTCTTATTATTATCAACACTAATAACTTTAACTGATTACGACATTCACTTCCAAGTTCAGTGGATCGAAGTGAAAGCCTAGTAGCCCAACTGTGTCAAATAACTCAAAACTGCGAGGATATTATGAACTGAAGCGGTTATGTAATAAAACTTATACGCAAAATGCGTGAATCAAGGTGTATTTAGTAACGTGATAAGTTGAGGTAGAATCTTCCTAATTTAGAGTGTGAACTCTTAAATACTGCGCCCGAGTTTATGATTAAAAAAGAAAGCCTTTGGGTGCGATCCTTAGAATCCTCATCAATATAATGGGATCTCCTAGGAATAGCCATGAATTAGCTACTAAGAAACATAAGGTGAAGTGAGGCGAATGTGATGAGAGAGAATATGAGGAAGAACGATTTGCCTCAACTACAAGGCAGATCACCACCACTTGACACTAAGACGAAGAATGAAAGGAAATACGACCCTCGTCAGCCCAGTACTAGGGAGTAGCCATTGTATTACTGGACTTGAGCGTAGAAAGGTAAGAGGACAAGCAGCCCCCAAGAATTGGAGCCGATGCTGATCCGCAATGTTTGTTTGTAATGCTGGCTTGCCGAACCGACGGGCGTTCCTTTTAACGATTGCACTAACATGGTGGCTAAGCGTCACGCACCGATTTGCGATTCCTAGATGACTCAACAACTCATTTCGTTTGCTTCCAGAGATAAGTGAGTACTCATGTTCACTTGCGTAAAACCAGAAGTTCCGCGAAGACCCTAGAACTTATTGGACTCTAATATCATGAATGTTGGTTCTTGTTCAATAAACATCCCCACGTAGTTTCATTTTTGTGAAAGAAGTGACCGTTTTTCAAACCCCACCTGCCAGCACTTTTCATCGGCTACAGGGCGGAAGAATTGAACCTCCTATACGTACGTTGCCAGTAGCAACGTCCCTAACATGTTCAGCTCTTTAGCGGCGATTGTGACCAATTTTCAAGACTTAAAATGCCTGCCAGTTTGTAAACTTGAAATAATCTGGAAAATGTGAGGGTTTTGGTGAGTCTATGGTCAGGACCTCTGCCAGTCTCCCCTCGGCGCTGGCGCCCTGCCATTTTCTTCTTCTGTTGCTGACGTAAGGGCGAAAGATCAAATTCAGATTCAAAAGTATTTACGCTATTTCCGTACATGGAAATCCGTATGAACGGCGGTAAGGTACAGAAATGATTGCTACCACGCATCACACAACATTCCTCACTCTCTCCTGTATTGAATGATGTTGATTACTCTCTCCTTATGAACTTGGTAGATATTAGCTCAACATCCTTCATAGAAACAGGCGTGTTTAGGGTTCCGGAATTTATTGGGTTTCCCCCTATTGAGTAACCATTGCATAGGTAATTCATGAGAATGCCAAGACGATTGTTTAGAAACGCGAGTATTTATACTTCGGGAATTATAAAGAAACCGCTATGAAAAAATATTCCGGAATTTCATAGAACGCCACTTTAGTTTAATTATATTATGACCGTTGTTGAGCGACCACTTTGTAGGCAACTTATTAAACTGTCCACACATAGTTTTTGAGAGCTCTGGTATCGCGTGAACGGGATTATAGAGATAAAATTGCGCCGAAATTTATTTTCTCCAAAATTTTAATAATTTATTTTGTTGCTCTTACCATGTGGAAAATAAGACACCAATGAGAATTTCACAATACCGTTTTATCATTTGGAACTGTCTATACACTAATTTTAACCAGAAACGTTGACGCT
Source organism: Pachypeltis micranthus (assembly GCA_020466155.1). Lineage (NCBI taxonomy): Eukaryota > Metazoa > Arthropoda > Insecta > Hemiptera > Miridae > Pachypeltis > Pachypeltis micranthus. The sequence continues at coordinate 29,541,231 of CM035768.1, forward strand.
GGTTTTGAGGGAAAAGCTTATAGCTAAGATGTTTGGTGTTTTGATAACTATGATAAGTACATAAAATAAAACGGATAAAAATAGATTTAAGACTGCTTTTATTTTTAAACCCAATCTTATACCCCTCTAGATGATAGAATTTTGGATATTTTGTCGGGAACAGGCCCACAGTATGGTATGCTAATCCAAGTCCTACTTTCAACTACAACCTCTCTAACTTGCTTTGAATTCCCGGCTCTATTATTTTTCTTAAGGACTCTATTAATTGATGAGCTCTTCCTTATAACCATTGCTCGCCGCTATATTCTTAATTACTGATTTTTCATTGAATAAATTTTCCTTACTCATTGGTATAGATAATGCTCGATTTATCGTACTATGGAAAGCGGCGTGCTTGTGAACTCATGGATGGTTTGATGAGTTATGAATAGTGATATCGCGTCGCGACGTCTCTTTTCGGAAAATGTCAAATTCGTGCCGTCTGTTATTCACGGAGACAGAAAGATCGAGGAAATTCAAGAGTGAATTTAATATGTGTATCAAGTTGATTTATACTTTCGTGAAAAGAATTTAACTGTCTTTCTGTTCTTGTCCACAGTATGATATCATCTACGTATCTATACCAATACAAGAGGTTACTAGGTTTGCATTTGTTAAGAATCTGTTTCTCGATATGGTCCATATAAATGTCTGCGAGCAATGGTGACAAAGGAGAACCCATGGCAATCTCCGCCTGTGTGTAGTAGTTTTGACGCATGCAGATAGACATTAATTTACTGAGTGCATCTTTTTCAAAAAACGTTAATAACAGAATTTTGAATTAGCCTATTAACCACATCTTTGCAGCGAGCTACATCGATGTTGGTGAAGAGGCTAACCACATAACACGAAAGCAAGTTTAGCATTTGGAGGTACTTGAATATCCCTAATTTTACTAACTAACTCGTATGAATTTTGAATTGTGGCCGAAATTGGATTTTATCTCTAAAAAGAACGTTCAACTTCTTTGCCAATTTGTAGGTTGGAGCACCAATATAAGACACTATTGGCCTCATTGGTGTTCCAACTTTATGTATTTTCGGCAAACAAGATAGTCTAGGAGCATGTGGGTTCATTTCTATGAGACTTGGTTTGAAAACATGTTTTAGAATATTTTTAGATTCGCCTACAAGTGCACGGGTGATTTTCTGGTAACTGGGAGTTGGGTAAGAGATAAGTTCTTTACAATTATTTTTTCGTTCAAAAATCTCAGGGTCCTATCTATATAATCCCTTCTTCTTAAAATTACTGTACGTACTGTACTATACCTTTATCGGCCTTAAGAGCTACGACCATCTCTCGCGTACATCAGTAACGAAAAAGGTTACTGAAAGGGGAACAGCAGAGAGGTTCTCTTATACACAGAACGTTGGGTCGGGTTTTCCCAGTGGCAGGTACATCATAGCGGGATAGCGGAAAAAAGGGAAAGGTTTTTTTAGTGGAAATAGACAATCGTTATATATTTTTATCCGTTTTATTTTATGAAATGGGTTTCCACAACTTCATCGCGAGTGATTTAGTTCGTATGATAAGTACAGTTATTTTTGGATCGATTTCGCTCAAACCCCTATTTTGGTGTCTCACATTTGAGCTGATTTGGTCGAACAGGCAGACCCTCACGCTCAGATCGTTTTCTCAAATGCCGGAGCCTTTGAAACGTGAAAATGTGCGATAGAAAGACGTTCTCAGGTGGAGTTGTGACGACTTAATACCTTAGTCCCCGCACAAGTTTGAAGAAATATGATTGTCACCTAGCGTCGTCGGAAGAAGGCACGTTTCAACGGACAGAGGTATGTTAAGAAATCTATGCGATTACTTTTTGCTCGAAGTGCTCGGTGACTCGTGTAGCGTCGGCTCTTCCGAAAAACGGACTGTTGTTCCACGTTTCTGAGGGTGGAAGGGGATGAAGAAAAGCTGACCTTAATTCCGGTAGCCGTCCTTGGAATGCAACTAGAGTGAGGAACTGCAATAGCTTTGCCACATCCGACTTTGAAGTAGTTGCTCTCCCACGTACTCACTTCTCACTCCAGCCGCTCTAACTCTAAACATTGTACCTTAAGCGGTTGGTACGACTTACAACTCCTTCTAGGGCAGTAGAGCAATCAGATTTGAAAACTGACACGTTCTCACTGTAAATTGACAAAAATTTAAGTATAGAAATATTTTATGCGAAGGAAAGGGGGGGGGGACGAGAGAGAGAGAGAGAGAGAGAGAGAGAGAGAGAGATTGGATTATTATCCAATTATCCACTTATAAGTGGACTCTCAGTGTCGTTTGACACTCTAATTGATGGTACTCCGACTTTCCGCAACTTGAAGGGAAAAGAGAGTTACGAAAATGTGAACCAGAAAAAATTCGAGTTTCCATCAGATTTCTGTAACTACCCGTTTAACGAACATTTAAGTCGAGATACATCAAACGCTTAGTTTGTCGATCATAAATGAATTGAATTCTCCAACGATTTTGATAAAACGTTCAGCTAACTGGCTCCACAATCTATCAACATTTGCTGTAGAAATTCGGCGAATGAAGATATTGCGCCCGTACGAATAGCAAATCATCGAATTTACTGAAGCAGTGGAAAAATGCACCGCCCAAAACATTTGTAACGGTATCCATCAGTTTGCCAAAGCTCTCACGTGCAGCCAGTTCGACGGTCAAATACAAGGAGTGATTCATTCAGTCATTCAAATTTGAGGTTTGCGCTCATATATTGAGTTTTCGGACAAAATTTAGTTTGTCGTCACTCAAATTAACTGTCAACTGCCACTGTCATAATGTACGTTTTCAGGTGGTTTCATTGACATTTCCAGGGATAACGCAAATCGTACCTTAGAAGACCGCTATACGCTCATTTCAACGAGTGAGTTGGAGGCCTTTTCAATTTGTGAAACGCGCGCATTTACTATGGATACGTTTACACGACGATAAGTGAGAAACCTATGCTGCCTGCTTAATTTCTCTCACAATTTCATTACCAAGCATCCCCCTCCCCCTCACACACACAATCGACGTGAAGCTAGGGAAAGTAAAGACGCACATTCAAGGAACGGAATGACAAGCGGGCAATATATACTTTTGAAGAGTGTTCCTTCGTCCTGAAACGAGAGATGGTTGATAATCAGCTTGAGAAAAGCTCATTCGTCCTAGACGTATAAACGGAAAAGTCTAAAAAATGATAAGACTAGTTGTATTTGCAGGTACAACAAAAAGGAAACGCAACAGAGAGAGGCTACATAATTATAGAATGTGCGAAGAAGCGGGGGAATAAACAGGGTAGGGTAAACCCTGCAGCTTAATTTGCATAAACCGCAGTAGCTTTAATCCTACCCCTTCTATTCTAAAGGAGATTCAACGACCGTGTATTGGAGGCCGGCTTATTCTAAGTTCCCCCCTTCTACAGCCTGATTCCCGTTGAGATTATACATATGACACCATCAGCATCGAGTAATTCTTTCACAACGTCAAAACCGTATTGAAATTAGGTCAAATGGCTTTGAGCGATGATAATTGTAAATTGCATCGACGATATCGTTGTGCTGTGACAAGTTAAGATTTGCGGTTCACATTTCGTCACCTTGGACTCCATCAATAGTATTCCTTCGGAGGTTGGTGTTTTTCATACTTCTACTGTATCATATATCTCTATTTACGTGAGCCTTCCAGCAGCTTGGTGCTTGAGTTACTTCATAAGCCACAATACCGAGTGTTTCTTGTGGAATAATTGATGCTTTCCTCGTTGAACTGAAGTAGCGAGCAGTTGACTTAATTGAAACAATGTGTTACTTGAAATACATTTCACACCACTTTACCAGTTGTAGAATGCATCTCAAGGCGGTCTTCCGGCTGCGTGCCAACCCTTTGGTGAAGAGGTACCGATAGCCCCTAGTTCCGACTGACGTGAAAACGTTACCACAAGACAAGCAGATAGTCACAAGTACCATGACGATAACAGAAGCACTAACTGATGAAGAATGTGGGCTACTGGCCAAGTGTAGCCAATATTCTTTCAACTTGATCGACCATTTGACATGGAACTTGAAAAGCCTGAACACCGACGACTCCCCTTTCCGAAATGTGCTGCCTGACCAGCTGTAGAAACGGTCAATCTGATATTCTCATGGCGCTGGGCCGTGGAAATGGTTCTGCTGGTTCGGGAGAGTACTCCGTGTACTTTAACGTATAAGGAGATTATCAAACCTTTCAGGGAGAAGTAATTACACTACTACAATAACAACGTAAAAACTCTTGAGAAAAATAACTACACACTCGTTGTTTTCCAAAATAAACGTGCGGGGGAGGGTTAAAAAGGGGGAAGAGAGGCATAAACTTGCTTGCTTCACTGGTGAAACATCCACTCTTGGATCCCACGCATATTTACTGAGAAGATAATTTCTGTTTGTCTTTACACCATTTCCTTTCTTTTTATGCAACCCATTAACACACTCTCCTCACTCTCACTTCTAACAGCATAGGCCGAAGTAGTTGGGAGCTTGAGCTCGGGCCTTTCCCAGGTGCGTTCAATCCAACTATTTTGGACCTGAACCATTTTTCGTGCTAGCCAGCGTCTTCTCTCAACAAAGGGATTAAGTTCGGTTCAACTTCCGAAGCGACAATGGATTTCCCGTTTTGGATTTTCCACGATGTCCTTCCCTCCCCTCGATTTACCTCCTCCTGCAACACCAGCTCTTCCCAGATACACACTACAGATATTCCTCTATCAACTCTCGGGTTAGTCACAACTCTACTCACTATCGCTCTCTCTCTCCTTTCCCGCGCACCCAGTTCACACGCATTCAGAGCTCCCTTGTGTCCGCGCTTATATACTCAAGCTCATATTGCTATTCTGTTAAAGCTCAGTCCTAACTCGCGCTCACCGAGTTTCCTTTTATGTATCAATACCGTTCTTAAGCTCTCGTTTTTTCCTGAGAGCACCACGCTACGTTCTCATTTGCGCTTGCAGACAACGAATAGTACTGACCCTCTCATCCCACGTGTCTTTTGAACCTCCTTGTCTCACACATGTCGGTATATTGGAGCGGCGATACCAAGTTTTTCTGGTCCGATGTCCTCCTTCCATTCCCTTTCTGGTATTACATTGCACACTCTTCTGTGCTTAACCCTGGAAACAACTATCTCTGAACCGACCTTTCATTCAACTCATCGTTATCTTTCGAACGGAGTTGTACAACTAACTTGAAGGCAGAATGTCAACAGTACGAATTCAAGTCAGAAGAGAATGGCACATCGTTCACCTACAGAAAACCCAGTATTCGCGTGGAGCGTCTCGGAACGGGCGAAGGGCAGTTCGGGCGCTCCAACAACTTCTTCGGTTTTCGTGGATTGGTAATTTATTTTGGGTGCAGCCGTTTCATTCAGTAGACGCTATGTAAACAAACAAAGAGCCGGAAAGTGACGGTACTGTGTGATCTTCTAAACTATTGAACGCGCATTCTTGGCATTGGTACCACCGTCGTATTTTTCGATTGTTGACTGATACAACAGTTGTACAGCTCCTGAGGTAGAGTCACATACGTGAAGAAACAGATTGAGTTCTCAACTCCTAGCGCAGTCCGCAGGCAATTCGTTTCCCATTGAAGTCCTTGAACGCGCCAGTTCTTCTTAATCATAGTTAAACGACTTGTACGCTTACCCGTTGTGAAGTTCGTTGCCACGCGTTACAAAATATTTTTGAACCTTCGTTAAACACGATTTTGACAGTTTGGATTGAGTGTTGAAGCCAAGATGAGGGTGACAAGGAAGAAAAGAGAGAGAGAGCCGATGCAGCGAGTACTGAGAGGGCGAGAAAGAGAATGAGTTTGGAATGGGGTTGTAATGTAAAGTGCAAAGTCCAAAGCGCATTTATAAGATCGAGAAAAAGAATAAGAACACCCCCCCCCCATCTCCCAACCATCTAAAGCTCCGCACACCAACCATTCCACACTCTTACAACCCGTTACCGCAAGAAAACCCTTATTATAACTCCACCGAGGAACTCGCTATACGTTCATTATTCGCGGCTTAATTAAATTAGAAGTAAAAGTTGGATGTAGGGAGATTGAGGGGTGAAATGAAGGAAGAGAAAGGAATGGGCCGTGACTGGGAGAGCGGTAGGGGTCCAAGTAGAGAGGGGCAAGTGAACAAAAGTTAAATAGGAACTTACCCAGTTCTCCTTCCAAGAGACCCTTCTCCACTCAACCCTTTCCCACTCATCACCAGCCACGACGCTTCCCCACCCTTCCGCACATTCTAACCTTTTCCATCAAAACCCAGGCTTTGCCATTTACTTTGCTGAACCTCTTTCAACATCCGCTCAGCTCCTTTAATACCAATTACGCTCGAATAATCATTTCCCCGCTTTCTTCTCCTCCGACATTCGAAAATGTGAGCCGTTTAACCAATACTTTAATACAACAGCCAACTTTGAGCGCAGTTTTGTCTTGATTAACCGACTCACAAATGAGGTTTGCCAAATAACAATAACTTTCGGCTTCAACTTTTAAGCTGCTCCTCTTTCTAATGCTTCTGAATTATTAAACTGCGACAAATTTGACATCGTCGAGAAATTAACGCTATCGATGGGCCGAGTCACCGCAGAGTTTTCGGAAGGAATTCTTTTTCATTCCGGGATTCTGCTTTACCGGTTAAGTCTCAGTAAGTGAATTACTAAGTGCGACCGATCTACGGATTTCGACAGTGAAAGTGGTTAACACAAGTGCAAAGTCGAGTCCCCAGTTTCCTAATATCGACATCATTAAAATACGCCTTCTTCCGCGCCTCAGTGGATTCCGGTCCTTGCATTTGAATCTGCAGCTCGCTAGATGTTTCTCCATTCAAGGCAGTTACTCTCCAATTCGCTACATGTATTGGACATTAACAACAGTCTATCTCAACTTTTCTACGCAAATTGGACTCCCATCATCAATTGGCTATATCTTTTGTACATTCGTAACAGTCCATCCCCAAAAATGAGTTTAAAAGAGTGTCGATTATGGTTATACTTACCAAGCGTTCCTCCCTGGTCAATTTTTACATTTTGCTGCAGTAACTATACGTTGAGTGAAGATTATTTTGGGTTTTCCGCAAAGGACCTTTCCCTTGCGAGTTCTGAGTTGTCTCTGGAACTTCTTGTGTGACTGTTAACTGCCCGGTGGTCCCATCACTCTTTACTCTTTAAGGGGCGTTTCTTCAGCCGACGATATTTGATCTGAACCAAATCTTGTTGCGATACTCCTTGTTTGCTCTCAATCATTCGTACGACAAGCTTTCAACCTCGACGCACCTTTGCGCAATTCACCTAGAATTAGATGACAACACTCTCAATTGAAGTGTCGCGAGAGATACGAAACTCTTGATATCTCCTGTTCTCATTCCATCAATCATTTACCCGAATTGGCTTGAAATCTACCATGGAGCCTCTGAGAATGTTCTGAGAAGTCGTAGGGGCAGGTCAGGACATTATCCGCCAATACGTGTTTGCATTTGGGGAAATAACGTTACTATGTAATGTAAGATCGGTCGATGTTTCCAGAATCACATCTGACACTGTTACACAGCTCCTGCTGCCCTGACCCCATGGCCAGGTCTCCACTGCAGCAGCACCTTCGCGTTGTTTGTACTTCATTACTAACCCTGCATAGGAAGCAAAACTGCAAGTTGTCCCATTTACTCTACATTCACCGTGGTTCAAGAGGGTTACATCTCTTCGTCGATCCAATGACATATCCGCTCCAACGTGGTCAGTTTGTAAATGTGTAGCGACATAAGGCATATAATAATACAAATAGCCAGAGTTAATTCTTACTGCATTGTGGGACAGAAGAGAATGAGAGAGCTGATTTTCTATCTAAACTGTGTCGGTACTCTATTTCAATCGGAGTGCAGCCATCTGTGGAGTATATGCATCGCTGTTCAAAGATACAGGAAGGATGGGCAAAGCCAGACTCTATAAAGGCCGGTTTCATCAAGCTTTGTGATCAATCACCGTTTAGTTTGATCCAGGAGATTACAGCAGTTACGCGAGGGCGATTTGAGATCTTTCCAATCTGATTAAATATAAATAGATAGAATTGATCAAGGATTAAACCATCCGGACGATATTGGGCGGTATTCGACGGTTAACTACTGTTACGCTCGGTGAAGAAATTTTCGGCTAAGTCAAACAGTTGGTGACAATGTTACGAGAGGTTTGTAAATGTTTGGAGAGCCACTGACTCAGGCAAAAATTACAGCGATCCCAAGCTCCGATTTCAATGCCTGACATTCGTCGAATTATAAATCTTTGTCTATGACCACTAGACTGTGATCACTGGAGGTGCCTACAATGAGAGTCAGGCGGCACAACAATCCTGAGCAATCTTCGAGCATCGTTCACTGTCTTTAACGTGGTCTAAAAAATCCGGTCTTTCGCACAAAAATTCCGTTTGGCTTCTAGTTGAACCCACCTACTCGGCAATCCGTTCGGACGAATCGGATGTTATGGGCAATACTGGTTTAGAAAATCAGCCAACACGGACATTTTGAAGTTTTATTGCAATTATGTCTTGTTTAGTATCGTTTCCTTTTGGTTCTGAGTCGAATAAGACGAGTATCAGAAGTGTAGGACTGCGTCTAGATACAGCGAGGCGAAATCGACTACTTCACGGAACTTGGGGACAATGTAGCGAAAGTTATTGTTCCTCCCTGGTCTGCGCTCATTCTCTGTTCTGCCTCCCCTATCAGCCCAACCAGCCGTCAGTTTGACCCACCACGTCGTGCCCATTGCCTAGCGTCGCCTAGAAAGAAATTGTCCATTTTAGTTGTTCTGTTGTTGTCAGGGCATGTTTCGGGTCGTTTACAAGAGGAGGAGTTTCGATACTGATTCGAATGGGATGGGTCGCGGAGGTGTGATTCCGTCAAGCAGGATAACCAGGAAATTATCGGAAATCTTGATTGAAACATCTGCTGCTGCTCATAGGCGACAATATTGATTGAAACAGGGGACACTGAATAGGATAGATCCCAATCATGCTGTGAAAGAATAATAAACCGTTGTGTAATAATTCGCAGCGTTTTATCTCTATTCTACTCCAAACTTCGGTTCTTTTCATGCATGTGCATCTCCCTTAGTCATCTTATTCGCGACCTAAGGCCGACGCGTCCGTGAGGTTCTGTCTCCGACTCTCAAGGCTTCATTCAACGTCATATTCGCGTCAGCGTCTCAGCGGGCCAGAAGTCGACTTTCCACTCAAGAGACTTTTGTTATATTCTTTCGAATAATTTTACATTGCCGCCTCATTATCAATTAATTTTCATTCTCTTTCAATACATTTTCGTATTCAAAATAAATAACCTGCACCAAGAGCCTGGTTGGTGTGACAGCCACTACTAGCCATACGAAAATATTTATTTCATTTTATTTTTTATCGTACCATCGTTTACTTATTTCTATTTCCACATCCACAAAAATGAGCCAGGGGAGAATGGTAAGTAGGTTATTACGAACTAACCGAACGATCTCATATAGCATTATTGTAACATTGAACCGATTCGAGTTCATCTTTTGAGTGTTCGCAAATCCGGTTAATCGGAAAAACTCTATTAAACAGCGGCAAAAACGAAACTCCAAGGTATCAATTAACTGCCGGGAGAAGTATCCCGTCATCAAAATTACCTTTATTTTTCTTTATTGCCCGTGTTGTCGACGCAATGCCGAGGCGTCGGAGTTGTTGACCGGCTGGAGACCGCAACAAAACCCTATTATGTCTCCAATCCCAACAATTCGCCGCTCGCACGAACCCGTTGTGCTCAGCGATCTCTGCTACCAGCCTGATAACCGTTTCCACTGCGCCTACAATCAGCAACGCGATCGTTGCCTAAACTCAACGCTATTCTTATTAAATCATTCTTTCGTATTCTTGCAGGTACAGCCGAAAACGAAGAGAAGAAAAAAAGGATTTCCTCCTCCTTCAAACGTCATCTACCTGACATCTGCAAGTCCTGGTCAGGTCATTCCTGCTTTACTTTCCTTTTATTCTCAGATTCATTCATTTTACCTCGCATTTAGCCATTTAAACGAGAGCACTAATAATTTATTTAGTTTTTTTTCGTGTTCAGAGCTCTTAGTTGGCTTTGCTTTCCCCTTCTGTAAATACAGTTCACTTAACTTTTAATATTTTTAGTTTATTTTTCATACTTAATTTTTAATATTCTTTTTCTTTCTTTCTTTTATTAACTGGCGTTAAATTGTTGAGCGAATCACTGATTTTAATCCTCGGTTAGATAAGATGATGATTAGGTCAAACTACAAGTGTGTTTTGTGAAAACGGTTATCAATGTTTCATTTCAGAACTGTTGAACGAGGCTTGTAGTGGGGATCACAGTCCAATAACTCTGCTTGCGTCCAACTAATCCATTTTTAGATGAAATATTTGTGTTAAAATATTTACTGAGGAAACGTGTGAGCGTGGGAACGTGTGTAACTTGACCATTAAGTGATGCAGGGTATAGTGACAGAGACTAGAACAGTACTGGCGGCGAGAGAGCGTTCTCAGGAAGCAACTCTAACTGCTGTTGTCGTTAACTATAACGAAACAGAAATGATTGTTGAGTGCTTCGTTAAACGATACGATGGACAAGCGGTTGAGCTGCAGCAGACAGATGCTGTAAGTAATAATCCTTATTTGGTGGTGCGTAGAATCAAGCCATCCTCGAGACGGGAAGGCCCCAATGTTATCCGGGATTGTCTGATAAAGCGCCATCTTCAAACACTTCAGCCATATTTGACCTCGTTCGCCGAGAATATCGAATTTTTGACCCTGGGAAATAAAATAAGTCGTTCTTAACGAGCCCTCGAGCGAATACGTCAACTTTCAGTTGAGAACTTTCGAGATATCCGAGATAATGATGTAAAATTATCTTGCTTTGCGGAGAGTGTTCGAAGAAATGAATTCACTTCGACGGGGATGACACAATTTCGGTATTTGTTGTTCACGTTCGAAACGTAATTTACATTATGCGTTTTAAACTTCGATGTGTTTGGGTGTTCCCGACGTCCGCCAATACCTGCCACACCTCGGAATTTCTCTATTTTGTTGGCATGTTTGGAGATTATGTTCTTCTGTGACGTACATGTTAATCAGTTTTTTATCAGCCCCCGGTCATCCGCAACTGTGAAATCGTTGCAATACTACTAATGTTCATTACATACACCCACTCTTTGTTTTAATCATAAGATTCTTTGGGTCATAAATGATGGGAGTAACGAAGGCCTAGACTTTTGGTCTACTTGAGACTTACTTAAGACCTAATGAGGGGGATTCCGAAGTAACATCGTTGAAAGACAATGTTCCGCGAAGAGGTCTCCTGGAAATCTCTAGTTTGAAATGTCTGTGGTGAACAGGTTTTTCGTGCTATTATCCCCACATAAATCCGTATTACATTCTCCGCATTCTCCATCAGAAGTAGCGTGAGCGTGCCTAAGAGAAATTCTAACACACACATCGTTGTAGCTGTTTCGCCTAGAATCGTAAAAACCCTATTTTTGCTTTTTAGGCCTAGATCTTCGTTCACCGTAGTTTCATGGAGATATGTATAGAGAAGTAAAGTTAGATATTGACTATTAAAAGATAATTTGAAAGTTTAATCAAAGTCGTTAAAGCCGTTTTCGAGAAAAGTGCGAAAAACTCTGGTTCCCTGGTCAAAATCGCTTTGGCTATTGAAGACTCATTGCATTAGATAACACTCGAGATTTTAATGCCATTGGAGATGATTTTTTTAAGGAAACTGGCATTACCGTACTTCTAACGAATCGCACCATGTCCTGCCATACCATAATCCCTGGGTCATAAATAAAATCGGAAGTGGAAGGTGTTTGGCGATAATGTACAACATTACTGACGAGGAAGAGCTGAGATCTTTAGCGAATGAGGGAAGAGAACGAGTGATTGCCTCCCATTCATGAAATCGTACAACGTTATCAATACAGTTTTTAAGAAATGGGAAAACAAGTTCCTTCGTCAATTCACAAAAAGTTGACAGAAACAACTCAGAAACTGTCTTTTACTAATCGACTCATGAAAAGTAACGTCGTTAAAAGACAATGTTCCGCGAAGAGGTCTCCTGGAAATCTCTAGTTTGGAATGTCTGTGGTGAACAGGTTTTTCGTGCTATTATCGCCACATAAATCCGTACTACATTCTCCGTTGGAGAGAGTAGAGTCAGCGTACCCAAAAGTGTAAAATTCTAACGCGCAATTCTCTTAATTTTCATTTAATCATGCAGACAATGCTCAGAGTAGGCAGATTCAATCAAATGATGTTCTGCAACGACACCCATCTTAGGAATTGAGTTCATTAGCAGTGTATAAAAATGACGCTCCGGCGATGCGTTTTAGTAGCTTTACTAGTAGCCTACACTCATTTTGTTTCGATAGCAGCATGTTGAATAAATCGATCATCAAGTTTTCGAAAAGTGATCACCACTTGAGGCATTTTTCAGTACTGAGGTAGCCTCATAAGTTTTTACAGAAAACGCACTAATGTCACTCATGACAAAAAGTTACGTGGGTTGCTTAAACTTAGAGTCTGGCCTGACACATCAATCAATTTATTTCGCTGATCGGATATAATCAATCATGGGAGCTAATAGCTTCACGACTAGAAAGCTGAACATGTTTGGATAATGCGTTTGGTTTCAACGTCCCCCTTAGCGCCCTAATTTTGTCGCCATTCCTTCACTTTGTGCCATGCGCTCGAGATACATCATAATAATTTTTTAATGCAATTTACATGCATTCGTAGGCCGAGCTGTATTTAGTTAGATAATAATGACGCCCTGCTCAATGTAATCCACTCGGAGATAATTACGATGGGACGATTGAGCTTGGGAAGTGCCCGTTAAACATGCGGAGTAAATCCTGCCTGATGGAAAGATACTGAAATAAATACGTTAACGTTAATTAACGTTAACGTTAATGTGGACTTAGGGGTCCCAGAGCCTTTCCCGCAGGACTCCAGCTTCCCTCCCTTCTCGTACGATCTTGATTTGATCGGGAACATATCAAAAAACAGTGCTGTTCCACTTGAACTGAAAGCGGCTGCCATGCAAACCATCCAGGAACGTTACCCCCCAACGGAGTGGCTGCATGTGTACACGGATGGGTCCGCCGATGGGGCTGTGAAGAATGGGGGAGCTGGCGTCTACTCATCTATGTTTGAGTTGGCCGAGCCAGTTGGGCTTAGAGCCTCTAACTTCGACGGTGAGGTCGCTGCCGTACAGCTTGCGGTGCGGGAGGTGGAGCGACTGGGACTGAGGCGGGTGGTGTTGTTTGTGGACTCGCAGGCCGCCATACTGGCACTCGGCACCCTGCAGCCCTCAGCAAGATCACGGGCTGTAAACGAGGCACTGAGGACACTGTTGCGAGTGCGTGAGTATGGCGGGACCTGTCACCTACAGTGGATTCCAAGCCACTGTGGTGTCAGTGGAAATGAGAAAGCCGACCGGCTGGCAAAAGAAGGTGCCAGAAAAGCACAGCCGGACCCACCTAGAACTCTCCACACAGTCAGACGGGAGATAGCAGCAGCGATGAGGCAGCGCAGGATGGAGGCTGTGGAGGCGGCAAGCGCTGGGAAGGACTGGGAGACACTTACAACGGATGATGGACGTATTTCGTCTCTTCTCCCACGGCGAATGTCGGTAGCCCTGTTCAGGATGGTTACCGGCCACGACTACCTCCAGAAGCACTTGCACAGGATAGGAGTGGTCGACTCGCCAACATGTCCTCTGTGCAACATGGACGAAATGGACGCCCGCCATATCCAGGAGTGCCCGGCACTCGAAGGAATAGGTGGAAGTACACCAGAAGAAGCAGCGTGTGAGAAGTACTGGGCAGCAAGACGTCAAATGATGAACAAGACGGGCGTAGGATAAAAAAAAAAAAAAAAAAAAAAACGTTAATTTCAAAACAAAGATGTACTGGTTCTGGGTGGTCCAAAGTTAACGAGTAGACTGGAGACCCTTTCAGAGAAAAGGAGCGAAGCCGCGAGTAGAAGTCGTCATGTTTTGTAAGGAACTGGCTCGTTCAATGGCCAGGACCCATTTTCTCCTAAAACGTTCTCGGATGTAGGGAAACACGCGGGTCATCCGTGCAGCCTTACCTCTCTCCACCGCTACAAAGCAGAGTAAAAATCACTCCTATCCTCTTCGCATACTATATTATATCTTCATCTGTTCCCGCCACATTCTCTTCGAGGTCGCTGTCGACACGATTTTCCCAGCTTTCTTCTCTTTGCCCCTTCACTTGCCCGCGCGGCGTTTCATTCGTTTTGTAGCCGCCAAAGCGCCACGCCGTCGTTTTTCTCGCTCCACACGTGAACTCACTTTCCTTTATTTATTTAATATTTTGTCGTATCATCTTCCCTTTCTAGTTCTCACCCATTGCCGGAGTTCCTTCTTTCTATATTTTAGACATCAGGGAATCAGTTTTACCTCATTTACTCAGTTGAATATTCATTATTTCATTATTTGTTTTCTCCAAGTACTAGTTTGGTGGTCCTTCAACATCATCTTTCATGAATTATGAAACACAGCATGAAATCCATCCAGGATTTGGAATGGTGAGGTAGAATCAGCGTAAGGGTTTCACTCCGTTATCATTTAACGACCCGATTTGTATTTTGAACAAATGCTTTACCACTTTCATTCATGAGCGCACTTGAAGTATTTCGAAAGGAATTGAAGTGTTTCGTGAGAGCCAGTCTTCCTTTAATAAACACGTTGATGGGCTGAAGAATGAAGTTTTACGAGTTTTAGTTTTCCCGCAGAGACACGCTTGTGCTTTTATGAATATTGGGTTCATAATTCTGCTTCCTAAAGGTTCCCATCCTCCGAACGTTGGATTACGCTCTACTGGTGCGGTACCTCTTCTTGTCACACGCAATCTAAGGTTATCACTTTCGAAAGATGCCAAATAAGTTGATGAGCTACGCCGCGAATAGGATACTCCTAAAAAAGGCGGATCATCGCCGCTTGCCACTTGTTGCAATAAGTTTCACGGCCGTTATTATCTTCCACAACTCATTTTACGCCTTTTTAGCCTCCAACGTTTCAGATTTTCTTCTTGTCTTTCCGCTCATTGAATTATTCAATGAGGCAACCACCGGTCAAACTTTCATGACCCACAAACGCCCGCTGTTCGCATCTCAATGTGGAACTTTCCGTTTATTCCCCTTCATTTTTCATGTTGATTATAGAATCTGCCCTAATTTCCCCAACCAGTAACTTTGAGGACTACAGAAAGTCGCTACGCTCGAAGTTTACTCATTAATTTTAGCAGATTTGCGTAGAAAATGATGCCTTTGGCAAAAGTGGAGTCGCGGCAAAAAGTTGAAATGCGCATTTAGGCAACAATTCTGGGTTCAAATGCGCTTTATGTCACTCTTTTAACGAATCCTGTATTTTAACGTTTTTCTACGTTACTAGGAGTGGTGACGTACATTGAAACCTATTCAACCCTAATGTGGAAGCGCTTCGTTTTGTAAAGTATTCTACAAACATTTTGGTGAATAAAAATAATTGATAAGCGCAAATACAGGTTCAAAGAATACGAATTTCAATTATTAATACAATTATGTTATTAGTCTTGAGAAATTCAAGCCCCGAGGACGTATAAAATATCCGTTGAATAAAAGTCAATGGCTAATAAGACGGGTACAGAATGACTACTAGTAGAAACCATGTTCTAGTATGGAAGATTTAGCTTTCACTCAACTTCCAGAAAGCTTCACGTTGGGAGGGAACGAAATTACGTAACAAAATCGTGTTTCTTTTATGTTTTCGCATTTTTTCAACTGAACAACGATTCTTTACCAACACGACTGATATTATTTTTTAGCAGCCTACACCCTCATGGCTTTTCACATCATCGTAGTGCACCGATAAATCTCAGTTATTCCCAGCTACTCGGGACCAATGGTTGGTTTTAACATCGCGCATGCGCTCTCACCCTTTTGTCGGCTGCAAAATGTCTCTATTCAGCGCATGCTGAAAGGCTGATTCCTTTATCTGGTGCGTCCGCCTAAACCCACGGTTTCAGCCCTTTTCATGTGATGCCACAGGAAGTCCGAGACCTGCCTGAAAACGGATTAAGTTTGGGTTAACTTCCAACGATTACGGATATCTCCTTTTGTACTTTCCCTCAATTTACCTCCTTCTCAAAGACACCGCGACACCGCTCTGCCCAGAGACACTTGGCTCCCAGTAGTCACACAGTCATTCCGCTATCAACTCTCATCCTAGCGCTCTCTCCATCCGAGACACAGTGCACCGCCAGTTCACGCGTTCGGAGTACTACCCTTGTGCCGCTCTTTTGTGTACGATCTCAGCTCAGTTCCAACTCAACTCGATTCCGCATATAGTACAGTCTTACGCTTACTGAGTTCGCTTTTATTACTTTCCGCTACCCGAAGGGAAGGAAAGTATAGTAATCGGCCAAAAAAAAAAATTTGGGTTTTCTTCAGATCTTTACGTTTCAGACCCTACTGAGTCTAAAAAACCTAATTTCGGCGCGTGGTCCGTGTGTGTGTGTGTGTCTGTAGTTCGATTTGCAGGAGAACGGCTGATCCGATTGAGCTGGTTCTTTTTTTGTTTTGTTCGTTATTTTTTGTAGACACCAAAATAAGGTTATGGACGATTTCGGCCGATGGGAAGGGGGGGGGGACGAAAATGTACCAAAAACTAGGGTTTTTCGCATTTTTCTCAAAAACGGCTCTAACGATTTTGATTAAACTTTCAAATTATCTTGTCCTAATCAATACCTAACTTTTCTTCTCCATACATATCTCCATGAAAATACGGTGAATGGAGATATAGGCCCCTGAAGCAAAAATAGATTTTTTACGCTTTTTGGCAAAACGGCTCCAGCGATTTTCACCAAACTCATAGGATGTTTTCAAATTGTTGATACCTACATATTGTTCTCAATAAATGTACCTGTGACGGTCCATTGAACAGAGATAAAAATCAAAATGTGTCAAAAATAACGTTTTTTCTAACATTTCCGTAAATTCCAGGGTAACTTCTTCACCAGATGTGATAAATCTTAATGCAGTGTCTTTAAGTCACCCGTACCCACATTTCGTTCCGTATAATTATTTCTGTATATATATGTTGAACGGAGATATAAACCAAGTTAACACAGAAAAGGAGATTTGTCGAATAATAATTTATCGGTATTCCAATTTTCTCAAAAACGACTCTAACGATTTCGATCAAACTTACGGAGTACTCTCAACTAACTAGTCCCTACATTTTGTTCTCCATAAATGTTCCTGTAAAATGCGTTGAACGAAGATATAGCGCCCGCATATGTAGCTGGTGTTCAAACTTAAAGGGGTGGCGGAAAGTTGTGTGTTGCTACGCACCAGATATTTTTTTATTTCAATCCTCAAGCTCACCCTCTCATACGCCCAACAGTTTCTAATGTTTTTAAGGCCACCGTTAATTTACACACAATTCGCCATGCTCTAGGAGACACAAACGCCGGCGTGAATGCAAAAACAAACTGAAAATTCTAATACTTCAAATATGATCTGCCTCAATGCTATCAATAAAAAAGTAATGTTACAGTGTTGATTAGTTCTTTGTGATATATCATGTGTTAAACGTATCGTGTGACTTTTAGTATGCGTGCCATTCATTCATCTTTATTCTCCGTTTGGTTTCAGGATTCTAGCTGTTTTCGACAATGGTTACTACTAAGATGTTCGTGTCCAACAGCGTATAGGCCCGGCTCAGCGCAGTGGAAGGTTAGCAAAAAACAACAAAAATCTGTACGTCTTATGTTACTTCTGCGGTATATTTGTGTGTACCCACGACGGCGCCTTTGAGAACGTCCATAAGAATAAAACGAGGAAAAAAATCTTTCCTCGCTTAACAATTAGCCCGCTGTTGGATATATGTATCGGAATGACATATATATTCTTACATAACCATTAATTACAATATAAAACAAAAATAAACATCATCTGCGTCAGTGGGTTCACAGGTACACATGTATGTATATATATGTGTGCTTCAAGTTTATTTTGACACACACACCCATATGTACGCAGCTGTGCCTGGGTAAATGTTAGTCAATATGAATTCATTCAACGTACAACGTAATTTAACGAATTGTGTTGTTTTTGCCCAATGTTAGGAAACAAGAAACCACCATTCACCCGTCCCTTCCTCGTTCTCATACCATTTCCCTTTTAGGAATAACTGCGTAGCAACACACAAGTTACCAATTCGACGATCTGCTATACATGCGGGCGCTATATCTTCGTTCAACGCATTTCTACAAGAACATTTATGGGGAGCAAAATGTGGGTACTTGTTAGTCGTGAGTATTCCGTGAGTTTGATTGAAATCGTTAGAGCCGTTCATCGAAAAATTGGGAAACTGGTAAATTAATACTCGACAAATCTCGTTTCCTGAGCTGTCATGGCTTATACCTCCGTTCAACAGACAAATACAGAGATAATCACGGAAAACAAAATGTGGGTATGGGTTGCTAGAAGACACTCCGTAAGATTAATCTAATCCAGTGACGCAGTTTCTCAGGACATTACAAAATTGTTCGCCAAAACCATTAGTTTCGACAAATTATCATTTTTATCTTTGTTCAAAGGAATGTCAGAAGACTTTTATTCAGAACAATATATAGGTATTAACTATGTAAAAACATTCTGTGAGTTCAGTGAAAATCGTTGTAGCTGTTTTGCCTAAAAGCGTAAAAACCCTAGTTTTGCTTAACGGAGATATACGCCGTTAAGTTAACTCAGAATAGGAGATTTGTCTCATCTTGATTTATCGGTATTCAAATTTTCTCAAAAACGGCTCTAATGATTTCGATCAAACTAACGACTCTCGACTCTCAACTAACTAATCCCTACATTTTGTTCTTTATAAATGCTAATAATTAATATAGCTCGTTACGGGGGTGGTGGAAAGTTGTGTTGCTACACACCAGATATTTTCCTTATAAACTCCGCTGAAATGTTACTAGAATCTTCAAAAAATATCTGGTGCGTAGAAACTCCCAACCTTGTTAGGCGTGTGTTCAGTTTTTGTTTGAGCTCAGCTAATCTCGCGTTAGTGTGGAAACCCCGTGATGTTTACTGCTGTCGACACCAAAGTTGACTTTTTGCCGTTTTCCGGCACTACATTAGTACGAAATGACGGAACTTACGGTTGAATCTTTCTCTACGTCACTTTTCTCACGCTCTGAACTTTACGAGATCGATAGCCCAAAGTTCAAGACACGAAAACAACTCACAGCTCCAGAAAATCAAAGAGACAGCCCTGTGGGCTCTGCGGTCTCTAGTGATTAGTTGTTGTCCCGTGAAACGCCAACTCCTACAGTTTGTGAGAGACAAGTTGGTGTGTTGACGAGCACGGGGGACGTCGAACATTCAACGCAACTCTTGCAGCTCCCAGATCGGTTAATCGCTATTATTTATTAGTTCATAGCGACTGTACGAGGCTACAATCAGCTTCTTGAAGGGAAAGGGGGGTCACATACAATATGTAATTAGGTTCGCCATCTCTGGGAAGAGTCGACAACCGAGTTCAATAGTTTCAACCAACGTTAACTGCCCTCATCCCTACGCTACAAGGAGGGAGAGTGAACGTGATGTAATTGGCAGAATAATTAGACTTTTCATCTAAAGTTCGGTGTTTCGGGTTCCTCTCGAGGATCTTTTTTTTGCCGTATCTCAGAGGTCAACAAGTTCACAGATTGTGAATAGCTGAACGAAAATATACTACTCCGACTTATAAAATAATCAGAAACAAACTTTAAGGATTAAAATTCAAACTACTGTCGTCTCTTTGACTAACTTTCGCGCAGTGTACTCCCCACAATTCAGAACAGTAAACGCGAACGTTACTATAAAGCTAACTAGTCAATTCTACACGTTGGTTACCTAATAAAGGCAGTGGCATGATTAGGGGTGGGCGTATGAAACCCGGAACAACACGTACTACCAGGTTCCATGGAGAACGTTAGTTTATTTCTACCACGTTCACTTCAACAACCAACAGTTTTGGTGCTGACACATAATAGTACTTCATAATAGAATGTCACGTACGTAATGGATCGTTCTTGACTGTAGAAGTTAACTCTTGTGTGGATTCTTGAGAGCCAGTCAATATAAAATAAACAGCATCTCTAGGCCGATGTTTTGCTTAATTTAATAAGCATCACCTGGGCTATAAGATATCACAGCAGGTACGTGACTTATTTAACACACTAAACTATAAGGAACTTCTAAAGACAAATTAGAATTCTAGAATTCTCACCCAAAACTCCAACCACATCGTGTACTCCATACTAGGTGGCAACTGTCCTAAACATTATATGCACGTGATTTTAAGTATTAGGGGCCACAATCTGACATAGACACACTCTACACGCACTGCATGCTGGCCGTACAGTCAATCAAAGAAGGACATACATTTCATTTTGACAATACCGAGATTTTTGACCGGGAAAGCCATCTCACCAACGTAAAATAAAATAATTGATACATAAAAGTAAATCCCCGAAAAGCCTGCAATAAAAGCACAGAAATAACTTTCGTGTATCCTCAAACACGTACATTTAGTCCAGGAGCCGAGGGCTAAAAACGTTGACCGTTGAGTTGAAAGTTGGTTACTATTTTTTCTGATAGTTCCCTCAATGTTTGGTAACACCCCGCAAGTCTGCTCTCTCAGAAGTATGGACTAAGAAAATGGCGGCTCATCAAAAAAGTCAAAATTTGTCAAAATTTGACTTATTAGTTGATAGTTACAATATTTACCACAGTTGAGGAATTGGCTTGTACTTTCCCAATTCACACCTCTGCTACCTCCTATGCTTGGCCATTAAGTTGCAGAGCCAATCAAAATTCGTCGAATTTTGAACCAAATTTTGACTTATTAGTTGACATTTGAAATTTGTATGGTGGATTCGCATCAAGTCACTGAGTCGAAAAACCTAAGTCTGCTTTCCTCATTTTGAGGACTCTTTCGTGCAGACGAGGTCAAAATTTGACGAAAATTTGGTCAAAATGACCAACGGAGTTGAAACTTGAAATTTATGTTACGAGTAGGTGAAGTGGAGTACTTTAAGAAATACCTAGTCTGCTTTCCTCATTTTGAGGACTCTTTCGTGCAGACGAGGTCAAAATTTGACGAAAATTTGGTCAAAAAATGACCAACGGAGTTGAAACTTGAAATTTATGTTACGAGTAGGTGAAGTGGAGTACTTTAAGAAATACCTAGTCTGCTTTCCTCATTTTGAGGACTCTTTCGTGCAGATGAGGTCAAAATTTGACGAAAATTTGGTCAAAAAATGACCAACGGAGTTGAAACTTGAAATTTATGTTACGAGTAGGTGAAGTGGAGTACTTTAAGAAATACCTAGTCTGCTTTCCTCATTTTGAGGACTCTTTCGTGCAGACGAGGTCAAAATTTGACGAAAATTTGGTCAAAAAATGACCAACGGAGTTGAAACTTGAAATTTATGTTACGAGTAGGTGAAGTGGAGTACTTTAAGAATTACCTAGTCTGCTTTCCTCATTTTGAGGACTCTTTCGAGCAGACGACATCAAAATTTGATGAATTTGAAGGCTCAAAAATTGACTTATTAGTAGATAGTTGCAAACGACGTGAATGAGTTCCACATCCATCAGCTTTACTATAAAATGTTATCTGCCACCTCAAAAACGTGGCATTTTCAAAGCAGAGTCGCTGAAATAGAATTGTCCAGTATTAAAAAAACAACAAAAAAACTGAATATTTGACAGCTGAAAATGACGTGAATCGCATCTACAGCAACTCAGTAAACAGTAAATAGTATCTGCTACCTTCAAAATGTTGTTTTCATACAGCAGGCTACTTCTGGGCTAAAATTACTAATTATATATTTGAAGTATATTCTGTCTCCATGGCTCACAAAAAGAATATTAACTAATCGCCTCGGTATTCCTGTATGCCTTTAGTGGATGGGAAGTAAAACCCATTAGTACGCATATAATATGCATTATAACATTTTATTCCCGATTTTAACAAAACACGTTCATAAAATAACTGGTGCGTGGTAACACACAACTTTACGCGGCCCCGTAAATACGACGACCTGCTACATATACGGGCGCTTTATCTTCGTTTAACGCGGTTTGACGGGAACATTTATGAAGAACAAAATGTAGGTACTACTTAGTAGAGGGTACTTGGTAAGTTTGATTTTAATCGTCATAGCCGTTTTTGATATAATTGGAAACCTAATAAATTATTATTCGAGAAACCTCGTTTTTCGAGCTATTGCTGCTTATATCTCCGTTCAACAGATAGCTACTGACTTTATCCCGGAGAAAAAAATATGGGTATAGGTTGCTAAAAAAAATTTCATACGATTGATTAAATCCAGTGACTCAATTACTGGGGAATGTATACAACAGTTCAAAAAACCATTATTTTCGACATATTTTCATTTTCATTTCTGTTCAATGAACTGTCAGATGAACATTTACCCTTAACAATGTATACGTATAATGTACCTGGGAGAAATATCACAATTAGCACTCACGGAACTGAGTAAGTAGACGGTTTATTAGCGAGTGACAACATTCTGTACAACACACCAAAGGGTAGAAGAGGAGGGGGCCTGCTCTAGTGCGCATGCGCCCTATGTCCCTTGAACCCCACTAGCGAGTCTACATCATCATTTCCCCCTCCTCAACAAAATTTTGAAGAACATTAGGATACGTATAATGATACTTAATTAAAATTTGCAAAACAATAGCGGTACACAAGTTGCTGTTGACAATCGTAATTATTCGTACATAAAGAACACTTTAATTTTAAAACAAAAAGTATACTTGAACCAAATGTGCAAGAGATGACAAGAAATGTATACCCCAAAATAGTAACTGAAACAACGGAACTTAATATATTGAAAATCAGACAAGGCAATAGGATAATAACGAGAAGACAAAATACAAAGTTTACCTAAGGACGCCATAAAAACGTCCTGAACGTGTTTGTGAGGGAGAAGCAGGAAGAGTTGGCGCTCTCACCCTCACCAGACCACTATGGCCCCCACCAACTGGCCGGATTTCCCAGGGTTTCTGTTAGTTACAGGAGATGGAACAACTGCAGAAGGCAAATTGTCACTATCCACACTACGTGGGCGGATCTGAGACCGGTGAACCTTATGCTGAGCTCCTCCCTCCACTGAGACTAAGTATGTTACTTGTGACAGCTGCTCGGACACTACCCCCTTAACCCAGACTGGAGGGTGGACTGATGGATGGGTTAAAACCCAAACTGGACCCTGAATATCCATCTGGGATGGCGTTGCTGACAGCTGGTTGGCTGCTGACTTGCGCAGCTTAGACAGAGTTGTTCGAGGGTGAAAGGACAGCATTGATATCATGGGAGCGACCCCGGTAGACACACAAGGGGTAGCTCGATACGTAGCTAATGCATGGAGCAAGATTAATGCCGGCTGAACAGATGGGCGTTGTAAGGCCATTTTCCTGATTGATTGTTTCATGGTTGATACAAACTTCTCCACCTGACCATTAGAACGGGGGTTGTAAGGTGGAGTAAAACATAACTGTATATCCATCTGTTGGCAAAATTGTTTGAAGTCGTGTGAAGAAAATGGAGGCCCATTGTCAGTGACTAACTGGAACGGAACTCCAAAACGACTGAATACCTCCCCCAGGAAGGCACATACCGACGAGCTAGTGTAAGTAGAAACTATTTTAGCTTCCGGCCACTTGGTGTACGAATCCACCAACAAAATGTAATTACCCCCCTGGAAATGAAAAACATCAACATGGACCCGTTCAAAAGGATAGTGGGAAGGTGGCCATGGAACACGATAACACGGTTCCGGCAAATGAGGGGCAAAAGTACGGCAGAATTCACATCGCTTAGCGAAATCCATTATCTCCCTGTCCATCCCAGACCACCACACATAAGTAGACGGTTTATTAGCGAGTGACAACATTCTGTACAACACACCAAAGGGTAGAAGAGGAGGGGGCCTGCTCTAGTGCGCATGCGCCCTATGTCCCTTGAACCCCACTAGCGAGTCTACATCAACGTATTAACTATTTAAAAACATTCTGTGAGTTTGATGAAAATCGTTGGAACCATTTTGCCAAAAAGCGTAAAACACTATTTTTGCTCCTTAGGCTTGTATCTCCGTTCACCGTATTTTCATAGTGGAGAAAAGTTTTGTCCTAACCAGTATACTTTGGAAGTTTAATCAAAATCGTTGGAGCCGTTTACAAGAAAAATGCGAAAAACCCTAGTTTTCGGTACATTCCTCCCCCCCTCCCTGGGCTTGCAATTGGGATTTCATAATGGGCGTTGTCCGAACATAAATATAAAGACACCGATTAATACAATTGCGATTAATTACGGTTAATTAATTATGAAATCAACATGAGCAGTTTATATGTTGCCGTGTCAAAAAAGTTCGGGTTTCTTCAGATCTCTACGTATACATTGTTAAGGATATATGTTCATCTGACAGTTCATTGAACAGAAATAATATCCACCATAACTTCCAATTTGACATGGACAAAACCCTTCAACTATTCAGATTTAAAAATCACACGGACAGGCAACGAACTGAATTCATTTGTTTAGATATTCCTTTTTACAGTTCCTTACAGTGACTGAGATATTTCTCAAGGTTCTGTCACAGTCATGAATTCTTTCTACTTTGTAGAGCCAAGGAAAGTAAATGACCACAATGCTAAACTCTAAACGCATAAATCAGGCTGAAGATTTAGATCGGGGGTACGGTGTGTGTTTGTTTTTTATTTTTTTATTTTTTAACAGAAGAATAAGGTTATTAAAACGTGTGATGAGGTTATGAGGTTATCAAAACGTGTGATGAGGTTATGAGGTTATTAAAACGTGTGATGTTACCAAGCGTTACATTTTGTAACATACGTTACCAAGCTTATCCAACAAAAATATTTCGTGACGCTTCTCCGTTACATCTCCCGCGTAACGTTTTTCTAGTTTATGTAGCAAAGTAAAGACATAAAATGTCAAAAATGAAAATATGTCGGAAATAATGATTTTTTCAACAGTTGTGTGCTTTCCCGAGTAATTGGATTTAATCAATCTTATGAAGTTTTTGAAACGTAATTGTATTAACCGGCGTCTGGCTCGGGCTTTTCTGGAACGTTTTCTTCAGATCTTTACGTTCTGAGGCCTACTGAATATTTCTGCTGCAACATATATACTGCGATAGATATTTTTTTTTAAATCTTAGGAAGGGGGTAGACAAGAACCGTTATAGTAAGTACCTTTCGTATTCTCCATCTTCGCGAACAATCCGTTACTACACCACTTATCAAACGTGTATAACCAATCGCAGGCCCACGCCCATCTGAGATGATCGTATTATTGAAGAACCTCGCATATGTTGCAGCAGAAATATTCAGTAGGCCTTGAACTGTTGTATACATTCCCCAGTAATTGAGTCACTGGATTTAATCAATCGTATGAAATTTTTTTTAGCAACCTATACCCATATTTTTTTCTCCGGGATAAAGTCAGTAGCTATCTGTTGAACGGAGATATAAGCAGCAATAGCTCGAAAAACGAGGTTTCTCGAATAATAATTTATTAGGTTTCCAATTATATCAAAAACGGCTATGACGATTAAAATCAAACTTACCAAGTACCCTCTACTAAGTAGTACCTACATTTTGTTCTTCATAAATGTTCCCGTCAAACCGCGTTAAACGAAGATAAAGCGCCCGTATATGTAGCAGGTCGTCGTATTTACGGGGCCGCGTAAAGTTGTGTGTTACCACGCACCAGTTATTTTATGAACGTGTTTTGTTAAAATCGGGAATAAAATGTTATAATGCATATTATATGCGTACTAATGGGTTTTACTTCCCATCCACTAAAGGCATACAGGAATACCGAGGCGATTAGTTAATATTCTTTTTGTGAGCCATGGAGACAGAATATACTTCAAATATATAATTAGTAATTTTAGCCCAGAAGTAGCCTGCTGTATGAAAACAACATTTTGAAGGTAGCAGATACTATTTACTGTTTACTGAGTTGCTGTAGATGCGATTCACGTCATTTTCAGCTGTCAATTATTCAGTTTTTTGTTTTTTTAAAATACTAGATAATTCTATTTCAGCGACTCTGCTGTGAAAATGCCACGTTTTTGAGGAGGCAGATAACATTTTATAGTAAAGCTGATGGATGTGGAACTCATTCACGTCGTTTGCAACTATCTACTAATAAGTCAATTTTTGAGCCTTCAAATTCATCAAATTTTGATGTCGTCTGCTCGAAAGAGTCCTCAAAATGAGGAAAGCAGACTAGGTAATTC
Source organism: Pachypeltis micranthus (assembly GCA_020466155.1). Lineage (NCBI taxonomy): Eukaryota > Metazoa > Arthropoda > Insecta > Hemiptera > Miridae > Pachypeltis > Pachypeltis micranthus. Next base: position 29,567,662 of record CM035768.1, read on the forward strand.
TTAAAGTACTCCACTTCACCTACTCGTAACATAAATTTCAAGTTTCAACTCCGTTGGTCATTTTTGGACCAAATTTTCGTCAAATTTTGACCTCGTCTGCACGAAAGAGTCCTCAAAATGAGGAAAGCAGACTAGGTATTTCTTAAAGTACTCCACTTCACCTACTCGTAACATAAATTTCAAGTTTCAACTCCGTTGGTCATTTTTGACCAAGGTTGCGTCAAATTTTGACCTCGTCTGCACGAAAGAGTCCTCAAAATGAGGAAAGCAGACTAGGTATTTCTTAAAGTACTCCACTTCACCTACTCGTAACATAAATTTCAAGTTTCAACTCCGTTGGTCATTTTTGACCAAATTTTCGTCAAATTTTGACCTCGTCTGCACGAAAGAGTCCTCAAAATGAGGAAAGCAGACTAGGTATTTCTTAAAGTACTCCACTTCACCTACTCGTAACATAAATTTCAAGTTTCAACTCCGTTGGTCATTTTTGACCAAATTTTCGTCAAATTTTGACCTCGTCTGCACGAAAGAGTCCTCAAAATGAGGAAAGCAGACTAGGTATTTCTTAAAGTACTCCACTTCACCTACTCGTAACATAAATTTCAAGTTTCAACTCCGTTGGTCATTTTTTGACCAAATTTTCGTCAAATTTTGACCTCGTCTGCACGAAAGAGTCCTCAAAATGAGGAAAGCAGACTTAGGTTTTCGACTCAGTGACTTGATGCGAATCCACCATACAAATTTCAAATGTCAACTAATAAGTCAAAATTTGGTTCAAAATTCGACGAATTTTGATTGGCTCTGCAACTTAATGGCCAAGCATAGGAGGTAGCAGAGGTGTGAATTGGGAAAGTACAAGCCAATTCCTCAACTGTGGTAAATATTGTAACTATCAACTAATAAGTCAAATTTTGACAAATTTTGACTTTTTTGATGAGCCGCCATTTTCTTAGTCCATACTTCTGAGAGAGCAGACTTGCGGGGTGTTACCAAACATTGAGGGAACTATCAGAAAAAATAGTAACCAACTTTCAACTCAACGGTCAACGTTTTTAGCCCTCGGCTCCCGGACTAATTAGACAGCAAGAATATTTTATCCTAAAGTTAACGTACCTGTTAGGTGAGTCCGTCTCCTCTGACGTTAACTTTAGTAATTTGCCTACTGGCGGACATAACCCAATTTCTTTAATATTTTATCCGTTTGTTTTGGTTCTCCCATCTCTTTTCTCATGTCTTCACTACTAGTCCGGGAGCCGAGGGCTAAAAACGTTGACCGTTGAGTTGAAAGTTGGTATTTTTTCTGATAGTTCCCTCAATGTTTGGTAACACCCCGCAAGTCTGCTCTCTCAGAAGTATGGACTAAGGAAATGGCGGCTCATCAAAAAAGTCAAAATTTGACTTATTAGTTGATATTTACAATATTTACCACAGTTGAGGAATTGGCTTGTACTTTCCCAATTCACACCTCTGCTACCTCCTATGCTTGGCCATTAAGTTGCAGAGCCAATCAAAATTCGTCGAATTTTGAACCAAATTTTGACTTATTAGTTGACATTGGAAATTTGTATGGTGGATTCGCATCAAGTAACTGAGCCGAAAAACCCGAGTCTGCCACAATAGTTCCGTGGACTTCGACTTGCAGACGAGGTCAAAATTTGACGAAAATTTGTTCAAAAAATGACCTACGAAGTTGAAACTTGAAATTGCGTACTTGCGTACTTGTACGAATGCTGTACCCACCGTTTGTGTTTCGTTTTGACCAAAATTGATGCCTTTTCTAATTAATCTCTCTCAGTGTGTCTATGTCAGATTTGTGGCCCCTAATACTTAAAATCACGTGCATATAAAGTTTAGGACAGTTGCCACCTAGTATGGAGTACACGATGTGGTTGGAGTTTTGGGTGAGAATTCTAGAATTCTAATTTGTCTTTAGAAGTTCCTTATAGTTTAGTGTGTTAAATAAGTCACGTACCTGCTGTGATATCTTATAGCCCAGGTGATGCTTATTAAATTAAGCAAAACATCGGCCTAGAGATGCTGTTTATTTTATATTGACTGGCTCTCAAGAATCCACACCAGAATGAGCCAATGTTATAAGTAATTATCAACAATAAATGTATCGGAACATTCTAATTACTTCTAATCTGGGTGTGGAATGGGAGTGTAGATGAGTGTATGTGTTCGTTTTGATGAAATAATAATAAATAGTTGTTAGTGTTCATAACTGTGGCCACAGGGATCTGAGTAGCTGTTTCTGGAGTCTCAGCGATCGATGTTTTGTCACAACGCCAAACAAATTGATTATTTTCAGTAGTGAAGGAAACCGCAAATATTTGTTCATCCTCATTCTTTCCTGTGCGCTTCATTCGTAATAGGAACTACTTAACGAAAAGCTACGTCGGTGTGGGATAGTGTAAGGCATAACAACATAAGAGGTTAACACACTGGGGGCAGTACTCAAGGAGTGGGGAGTTGGATATGGTATCAGAATAAACCTCCAATATAGACAACTGTACCACGTGTGGGAAGTGACGTAATGGTAGGAAGTGTCATTGAAATACAGGGTTTTATTAACGATTACGACGCTCTTGTTTAGTGAACCTGTTCACTGGGCTTCCACTTGTTTCGATACAGTGGCTGCACGGTGAAGCTTCTATTGCTGAGGTTGTTATAAAACGACGACTGATTTGAAGATCTGAATCAGTTCTCCCATGACAATGTTGAAATGGGAGCTCACACATCAGAGCGCATCCGAGGCTGAGGCTATTTCAAAAATCCTTTGGGAAGAATTTGATATCTCCAAGAACGTCTTCAGGATGTAAATGAGAATACTAAAAAGGCATTTATTGTTGACTGATTATTCGGAACGTGCGCTCCTCCTGGCTGGACTTCAGCAGAGAGGTAGCTCACGAACGTGAGTATTACTGACAAACAAGCTGTGCAGCTTTTCTCACCACAACTCGTACGCACCACTTAACTTATCTTAGTCTCGACATCGAGGTTTCAAAAACATTTTTGTGCCTATTCCCAGCCCACAAGACTCCTCTTATTTCTACGAATAAGTTATGTGGCTTGATCACGAATACATACAAGTAAATTAATAAATAAACAGCGAAGTGTTCAATTCGTTAAGGAACGCCAAGCAACGGGGTTTGAGCGAAAGCCTGAAAATCCTCCCTTAGGACCTTATCTGAACTGCGCTAGCTTCCTTCACTAAATTCGAACAATTGCTGATACGAATCTAGAGACATTTTTCGATACCGTGAGGTTGAACTAACGGGAAACTTATTATCAACAATGATATTTAATCCTAGCATTCTGATAACAATGATCGTTCGACATGTGATTTTGCTTTCAAGTGAAGAACATGCTGAACTGATCGTTGTGTTGGAAAATGTCGTGTGACGTGGCAGCAGGCATTTGTTCTGTGGTACATTGTATTTGAAATTCTCCAAAAGTCGCCGTTCCTTGTAAATTCATTTTTTAAATGTTCTCCCGTGAATTATGAAATAATTTACCTCCATTCTGGAGTTTGTGGAGAAATTCTGAATTCGATTATATCGTACAGTGTGCCTGAGGCTAGAAGTAACTTTTTGAAGCACACTCGAAGTTTTACGACGAAACTTAGTCCACACGCAAATTCCAGTAAATTGTCGGGCGGTAAAACTCGTCGTCGATCCTTTTATGAGTAGGAAATAATTAATAAAATACTTTCTTCCTTTCTACGAGAGGAGAATAAAAGTCCAATGCGGGATGAAGGTGAAATAAAATTGCTTTACGAGCCACAAAGAAATGAGAAAAAAAGGAATACAGTTTATGTCGAATTGAAAGAGATATCACAAAACGGTTGTTCTCCAGTGGAAAAACGTGGGCCTCAAGTTTATCCTATTAGGTCTCAGTTTCTACAAGGCTCGACAATAAAAAGACGAAAGCGAAAGATTTCATTAAGTTTGGAGGAAATCGAAAAAAGGGCATTTGTGTGTAAATGGTTTCGTTTTTTAGAACATATAATATGTCGCCGGGGGAGGGAGCGGAACTTATTTGAGTGGAACGGAATCCCCTAATCTTGCTGGGACGAGTAAGTAGCAACTTTCCACATAAATACACCAATACTGCTTACTGTACGGGAACTCGCTTTCCACATCGCTCCTCTCTGCGTTCCTCCCCATGAAGAGTATAGTATAACAACTATTGTGTAATTCCCATTAAGATCCTTCTCTTTCGTTTATTTTGTCTGCCGTTATAACACGTTTTACGAGATCGATAGTAACACTATTATGATAATGACGAATCCTCTTGCGACAATAATTTTAGACTAGTGGCTTGCCTACAGAGGAACTCTATATCAATCATTTGAAAACTTTCTAAATCACGCTGACTGAACTTGAAGGCCCTGGCCGAGGACAACAGTGTAACACTGTGTTGGGTGCCAGGGCATCAGGGTATAGAGGGAAACGAACGGGCTGATAGGTTGGCTAAGAAGGGATCGGCGAAGATCCCTATTGGCCCTGAGCCCTTTGTGGGGACTACCAGGAGCCACCTACGTAGAGAGGTTGGCAATTGGGAGGATAGGTGAAGGGCTGCCCATTGGTAGGGGGTGCCCGGCCTTAGACAGTCAAAACTCTTCATCCGGCTGTCCAGAGGGAGGTCCAAGGAGGTGCTTTCACTGGGGAGGAAGGATATGAGGATCCTATGTAGCCTGTTCACAGGTGACTGTCCACTGAGGTACCACCTTGCAAATATTGACAAGTGCGAGGTACAGGTATGCAGGTTCTATGAGGTGGGGTTAGAGACGGCAGAACATGTGCTGTGCGTATGCAATGGACTCGTGGCAGCGCGTCGTTGTGTGTTTGGGGAGCCCTTTCTTCAGCCAGAAGAGGTGGCGAACGCAGAACTTGCGGATATCCTCTGCTTTGTGCGGAGGTGGTGGGGGCGCATAGGTGAGGTCACACCAAGTGGGACCAGTGCCGTGGGGCCTGGGGGTGTTGGGGGGGGGGCATGATCTGAGGATCATGGACACCCTTACAGTAGGCCCGTTTGTGGCTGCAGTGAGGGTATCGCCTACATCCACCATTTCAAGGAAAAAAAAAACTCACGCTGTGAATATGTTTAACATCAACGAATAACGTTAATAACGTTCTCTTTCTCTTCCTCCTCTCTCGCACAATGTTGAGTGATTTGCTATGAAGGAAAAAATAGTCGAGTTTAAGTAGAACGTTAAAAAAACCTGTTGAACCTGTATTAACTGTGCGCTTTTGGTTTATTATTCATTCTGAATAATAACCCTATGTTTTCGGTCACGAAAATTTTTTTATAACCCCCCCCCCCCCTCCACCCCTCAAAATTTGATACTTTACGTTTCAAGACAGGGAGATTCCTAATTTGCAATTTCCGGCCGTTTTGTGCCTTTAATGTGGTCTAGAATATTTGTTCTTTCCCACAAAAATCCCAATTGGTATCTAGTTGTGCCCGCCATACAACTATGGTTGTTATTGGTTGTTATGGGCAAAAAATGGTTAAAAAAATTAACGAAACGCAGTATAACGCGGGAACTACAGCGGAAGTCAACGTTTCGTCGTTAGTACTCCCTCCCTCCCGTCATATCAAACTCAATCACCTGCCCGCTCGACTCGCAACGGGTTCGCTGGCCCGTCCCAAGTTCCCCGACTCTTTTTGTCCGATGGGGCGGAGGAAGGTTTGGGCCACTTCCTCCGCACACCCCTCCATCGGATCATAAATGCCTACAGACGTTTACGGGCGCCTGGCGCCGGGGGAATATTTGGTTTCCGTAGTTTCATTGTAGCCAGGTCATGTTTCGTATGGTTTACTAGTATTCGATGCTGAATTGAATGGGATGAGTTTCGGAGCAGTAATGGTCAAGCTGTTCATGAGAATAATAAACCATTGTGTAATAATTTGCAGGGGTTTGTAAAAGAGAAACCGAAGCGGACAAGATCAGAATCAGTAGGAGTGTGGATACTGAAATAAATTTTTGATTGATTTTTTCTGTCGAACTGGTTTGTTTCATGTTCTGGTCAGTGAGAGGTAGCTGAAGTGCTAGTTTATGTATGTAAAAAGAGAACTTATAATATGTTTTATATTTTTTAAGGAGAGTGGAAGACAGGGCCTCATAGCCCTCACTCTTCCCTGATTGGTAATTCAATCATTCAATATCTCTCACACCCTCTCATTCAATCGAGCATCTACCACCAAATTATGCCCACGTTCCTCTATACCATTAAAAAAGAGTTATAGGAGTGTTGCGCGGTTGGGTTGCCTGATGAACCTGGTACTTTCTTATGAAGTTAATTGTAACAGAGAAAAGGAAAACTGTTACCAACGAAGCCACCTTTTAGAGAGTTGGTCTTAAATAATGAAAACGTTGTGGAAAATGTCAGTGTTTCCATTTTTGGTTCATACTTTCGTTGTAGGGATGAAGTCGTTGAATGGTTTAAGTCGATACGAAGTTATTGAATTTGGCGCTTCATTATTAATAAATGTATTGAAGTTTGAAGAACTTTTTATTGTTTATTGTTGCGACGTAATTTTTGGCAACCAGCTGCAAGAAACAGCGCTAATATCATCCGCCCGAATATTTATCGAAATAATGGGCGGAACGTCGTGAAGTACCCATTTCGCTTAGCAACAAATATATTGCAATGTAAAATGAGAAATGTGAAGAACGGAATTTAATTATTCGTTCAATAACCGTGAAATGAGAGGTGCCAAGTTTGTGTCCTTTGTTGCATAAAAGTTATGCGTGTGCAAAGCGAAGTAGAAACAAGAGCGAAGTGTGGTTTCGGTTTTGGCTTTCATCCAAAAACGTTCTATCTTCCGCCCCTGGTGCTTGACGAACTGCCACCCCTCCCCCACCATCCATCACTCGCCATAGCACTCCCTTTAGTACCAAACAATGTTTCATTTCATTCCACGTTCTTCGAATGACGGAACGTTGACAACAGTCAATAGTTCAAAGTCAGTAATAACTCAGTTGAGACTATGCCAAATAATTCTCCTGTTTTTAGATTTTAAGATTTTCTATTGAGCTGTTTCGAATAATAATTTTAAAACACTATTGACACGATTGCCTTGCGTGTTGTAGAAACGTGTGGAAGACGTTTTAATATTATAATACTTTGAACTGATTTACTGCAGCGTTTGCTTACAAGAACAGAACTTTCCACTTGGATTTATTGTATATGAAAAACTTTGGATTTTAGGTATCCAAATTTGTAATTTGGAACGTTCGGCTAGATGGTATCTACTTGTTTCAGCTCCCTTCGCTTTTTACTGACTGCGTTTAGGCGTTTTAGATGAAGCACCAAAACCCCAAAACTAACAAACCGATTTTGATAAAATTCTCACACACATGTCGGGATCCATCAGTGAACAGTATCACTATAAATGCAGAATAGGACACAGACCCGTTTTTCGTGAGAGCGCATATTGTAGGGCTTCTCATGTGGGTGAGCGTCGTATCGCACAAAAATGAACTCACCTCACCTTTTTCCGGAAGATTGAAACTCCAATTAGAGTTGGGGTGCAGACTCAAGATTTCTCGAATACTGATTTATTCTCGGAGATCGTCTCACATCAAGCATCCAAAAAGTGTGAGACTGAATAAAGGCTTTGAAGGAGGACGTTTCAAACCACCCTTCACGTGCCCGTGGCATTTGTGGAGGCTCCAATCATTGCTTGAAGTTATAGGCACGTTTCGCTCTCACCAATAACTTTTGGTGTTCCCTGTAGACCGAAAAAAGCTCTCAACGAAGTTTTGTGACGAATGAAAAAAAACTTACTGTCAGATTGTCACGAACTCATATCGCTTCCATGTGAAGAAAAAAGCTGTCTTGTCGAGGGAATGCGGACTAATTTATTTTTCATCTTTATTTCACGAAAGTGGTGGCATTTCATCTTCAGGTGGCTTGGACAACATTACAGGTAACACATAGTAGTGCCGCGAACCTTATGATTTTGGAGGTGTTGCTGTGTCTACCTTGGAAAAGGAAGAAGCGATATCTAACAGTTTGGAATATTGTCAAAGCGTTTGACGCTGTGAGACACCAGGCGACAGTGAATTGATCAGATCATGGATTTTTGCAAAAATTAGGAATTCGCCTTGCCCCTGGATTGTAGAGTCGGTGCATTTGCCTTCGGAGATCCTTCTACTCTTCGGTATCGGCCAAGGATGAAAGCGAAGTGAAACCAGGTGTTTTGAATCAGAAATTTCGGTAGAAGAATTCAAAGTTGTGGTGGAAGCCAAATGAGCCAAACCACATCGGCGCGAAATATCCCGTTTCCAAAGCTCAGTTCCGGCGCAGTAATTGCGTTCCCTCGAAGCGAGTATTCCATTTTTCTTCATAACTGAATGGAGAAGAGAATTGCTCCGGCTGAGAAGAAACTTTGCAGGGCGGTTGGTGGAAGGAAAAAAGTCGAACTTTCAAATACTGTTTACTCATAAGTTTCTCTCGCGGGAGTTCGGTGTTGATGGAAAAGGTTGCTGCAGCTTCCGGAGTCCTATGTGTAACATTCCTCGACTCAGGTTCAAGTTTTTCTGCTCCATCTTTTCCCTTAAGTTTCCTCGCCGTCTCAGTTTGCGTTGTTGTGCGAAGTTCGAGCTGATTCCATTACAGTACTACTCAGTGTATTGACTTAATTTCATTCTTTTGGAGCCGCTCGCCTACTCTCTGCATCAATCTTGATTAAATCTTGTCCTCTTAGAGAGAAAACTTTACTGGAACACATAAATGTGAGATTGTAAACGAGAAAGGGTTTCCAGAACAGCACCTTCAACCATGCTGAAATATGCATTGCTAGGGATGGACTGACACACATTTATTATTTCAAAGTTTCAAGCTCCTCCCACCTCACGCCCCACAACAAAGGCATTTACCGTCTCATAACTTCGTTGGAACTCCTGATGCTCATCCATCTACGCGGATACTTGTAGATATTTACAAACTTAAAAACATGTCTGGTTCTTCCTTTAAATAGTTTCGGTCTCCTACAGCAGCACGAAATAATGAACTGATAGCTAATAGATGATCTGGGAAATGAAAAGGGTGTGTCATAAGCTGCCAACAGGGCAACTTGTCTCACACAAACAGGAGTTCGCCTTTCACGGGAAAACTACTAATCCCTCAAGACCACAGAGCCCAGTGGGGACACTCTGGGTGTCTTTCTGATTTTCACGAGCTTTGAGTTGTTTTCGGGCACGAAAACTTCTCGACTATCGACCGGGAGAGGCGGAAGGCGCGTTGAAAAGAACAAGCATTTTCTCTGACCTCCTGAACTTGTTTCCGAATAAAGTCCCCCCCCCCCACCTGTTTGAAGAGTCCTCAACCTTCCCAACAGTATAATTTACGTTAGTTCAGAAATGTCCAACGGGGTCGACCAGTAAAGAGCTTCAGGAAAATCACGCCGTCACCAACTTCCAAAAGAGTCGGACTCCTTTGACGTTCTATCGCGTTCTAGTACATGCTAACCAGATGAATTGCGTTAATGCGAACCATGTGATCCATGATGCGAACAAAGTAAAACGAAAGTAAATGTTTCATCAGTATTAATAATACCAATTTATCGGTGCTCAATGGACAATGACCGTATTTGTCAGAACTCATGGTTTGACACAATCGATGCGAGAACGGAATACCTAAGATTTGCAGAAAAGCGAACTACAAAAAATGTCTAAAAGTATTTACCGTGAGCTGCGCCATTTTCTCAGATGTAAGTTGTAAGAAACAATAAAATTGATAGTTTTCAACGAAAATCTCAGTGAATGTACCACCGGGACGACACCACACAAAAACTCGACCTAATTTCTATAGAACTCGCAACTGTTTCTCTAGTTGACCGTTTTGTGAGTAGTCAGGAGTCGGAATTTCGAAATGGTGAGCCGTACTCAAAACGTAAAACTCATGATGTCTTCGGAACGGATGAAGCTATCCTATTCTATTTCGAGTAAGCCTTTATGGACGATGTCAAGCAGCTCAAATGTGACAGGAGAGATTCGTATGGATTGGTATGGCCGCGTCGAGAGCTTATAAAGCGGACGCAGATAACATCACGGTTGACCGTATTCTGGGACAAGAAATGTGCTGAGAAGATAAGTACGCTGGGCGTGTCAGCAGGCGTTTTGCTTCGTATCATCCATGTTGGTCAATTCGTGTCTAAATTGGTGGGCTTCATTTTCTCCGCTTTTCCGATCCTTTTACATCTAGAGCTGGTGTGTGATAGTCTGGCCGCCACTCCCATTTTGTAAATCATAATTTCTTTATTCTTCTGGGTGCCTCAGTATGTTTATCAATATTTGAGAATTCGCGAGGGGTGTAGAGTGCGAGTTTTAGGTTATTTTTTTAAATCAGGATTTCAACAAAATTGAAGGGATTATTAAAAAAAGCCCGAAGACCATCGTTAAGGAAGGATCTGACCGGTCAACCATAAACTCGAGACATGTCGCGACAATTATTTCTCGCAATTTGCATCAACGTAATTCTCATTCTACTCCTAGCATTCTACCGTTCCGCAGCTACGTGATTATCCCATTCTGATTTTAATGTATCAACTCCCCATTTCTATAAATTCCGATTCCACTCAGCTTAAAGAGCCCCGATTTTATTTTTTCAACGATCGCAAGTCCTAAGTCGTCGCATGAATGCGAGGACCTCTTCGGTTTACGCGGTCAGATCCTTCTTTCAATTTTTTCACAATCCATCAGCGCGCAACAGCTTTATACAATTTCCGTGATTTGTACAGGAGCTCCTTAATTCATGTATTTGCATAATCCCTTCAATTTAATATCTTTCTACATTTTCTTAATACATGTCAGTTAAAGGTTGCTTTTTACAGAGGGGATTTAAAAAAATGTTTTACCCTTTTTTACAAGTTAAGTTTAATAAAAAGCTTTAGCTTAGATTTTAAAATGATAGAGGGGGAACTAAAAATGAACAGAAAGACGTCAGATTGAGCTGAGCTCGAGCGGGGATATTAATAATGTTTTACTGCCGACGCGGCGGCTTGACACCTTAGTCGTTATTACTGCTGTGTATACTAATTATAATAACAAGTTGTCTTTATACAGTCCATTGTTTCTTTCTTTACTTATTTTTACTACATCCGACACGGATGCGCATTTTTTTCCACTAAGCGTTGGACACCACGTTGCATAAGTTGCCGTACGAATTAGCGAAATCTTTGCCGCGAAGTTATAGCTTAGTATTGATCGGGAAATCCGAGAGCGCGCAGCGCAAATTAATCATACGAAATAATGAAGGAATCAGTTTCTTCGTTAAATACCAACTTTACGGATTCAGAAATATCAGCAAACCAAAGCTGTTTATATTTAGTTGTTTATTTATTCAAATATTCATCAACGCTCCTTCGAAGACAACACTTTTTTTTGTGTGTGTCTCTGGTCGTAGGAAAGATTCATCAGAAAAACCGTAGTGATTGACATTATGAAAAAAAAACTTGGAGCAAATTTTGCCAAATGCGGTCAGTACTGCTTCATAGCTCGTAAATTAGGTCAAAGGGTAAATAAAATCAAGGCATACGATTTTGAGCAATGAGGATGTTGTTTATAGAACAAACAAAGACCAGTTAGTTCTCAAAGTAATAAAAGTGAGGAAAATCCCGATCTATGACATCTGCTTCGAAACCAGAAATACTTCCATTCCCCAGTTGAATATCAACGGTAAATGTTTTGCCGACAGGAAGTTTTGACATGCGGTTTCCAGAAAAAGAGGAAATAGTTCGTAGCAAATTGTAAGGAATATAAGGAAAAAGCGAATGACTGACCTCAACTTGAAAATACCCAATAAAAGTTCGTGGTACGATAGAAAATACCTTATGTGCATGTATTCTTAACGACCATACTTGTATAAATAAGAAGAAAACTCAAGTGCATTAAAATATTATTGGTATACGGTCAGCGAACTATATTTTAGCGCGAGGAGTTCCTAGGAGCCGGTCTTGTGCGCCTCCCCTCCACAAATGTATGACAGGCTGCCCAGAGTCCAGTAGCACCTACCTGGTATTAGAATTCGTGCAATTCAAACGCCCGTAAGGATGAAACACGACGCTCCCGATTGGTCGTACGTTTAAGTTCGAACTAAGCTTCGAATAACTTACGCTCCATTTCGATGGCGATCTTAGTTGAGACGGGTTGACTGATGTTATTGTTGGAGGCTTCGCAAATGTAGACGGAGCTGAGGTGTGATCTGTCCAGCCTGGGGATAATGAGCTGGTTGTTGCGCACGTTGTCGAATCCAGCGCTTGTGTCGGGTGAGTCGACAAGAGTATTGTCTCTCCACCATTTGACGGAAGGTTCGGGACGCCCTGGAAAAAAAGGGAAACAGATAATAAATCAATTCTTATTACAGCTCAGTTATGTGGAATCCCTGATATAAGGACAGTAATCCTCCCCCCTCCCCCACACCGATATTCCGTTGTGACCAGATGTCATAATATTTGTTTGTATTGTAGCGCTTTTGATCTTTTACAGTTGATTACGAAGCAGTTAATATATTAATTCAACATTAAAATGTAAATATTATTTAATTGTGTTATTTGAATTATATATATAGAGTTAGTCACTAAGTACAATTTGTCTCTCATCGACTCCATGACTGAAACGACGAATTCAGAGAATGAAAGTTGAGATTTGAAGGGAAAATGACAAGGGAATGACTAGGTGGATTTTATAGTCGACGCCGTTGTGTTCTTTCGTATGAACAGATATTTCGTGAGCCGTGTCACAATGTACCGCTGGACCAGTAGATGGCGGGATGCATCTCCGATCAACCTGTTCGTCTGACAGTTTGTATCATCGACAGCCAACAGATGGTGCCACATAATCTGCGTTTTCACCTCCACCAGCGGCACCTAAATCGTTTTTGAGCCTAAACCTCACAAAACATGGCCGCTAAAACGACTCTGTAATCTCCAATCAACAGCATGAGAGAAGCGAGTGATTGTTTTAACGAGTCACTCGAACGTTCGTCGCGAACTAAATGAACTTGAAATGGGAACATTTTCCGACAACCGTCTTCCCATTTCCGTAGATACGTTTTACAAATTACAAAATCGGAGAAAACTACTCTGTAAGTTTCGTTGAATGGACTACTTTCTGCGAAAATGATGGGGCGGGAGGCCGGGGGAGGGTTATTGTGACGAGTCTCAAAATTATTCCAACCACTGAATAACTGAATTCGTTGTATCACTCATGTCATGTGCGCAATGGGATGGATGACCTGATAGCTCAACTTTTTTTAAATTCACACGAGATCACCAGAAAATAGATGATAAGTCAATCTAGAATGAGACATAGTAGTTCCACCGATTATTTCGAGTAGGAAATAATTTGGGGGTTGCAAACAATGACAACAAAATCAGCTGTGCTTAGCGTTCAGCAGTTCATTGGGTTTTCGCCACTCGTTTCACAATCTTTTTCTAAAACCTGCACGGAGGTAACTCATTGTTTTGATGCATTTTAGGGAAGAAACCCGAAAACCCCGGTTTTCTGCTGGAGATTTTGAGACCTGAAGAATCACTTTTGCTTCATCTGATTGTTTTAAATGAAATACTGACTGAGAAAATACCGGCAAGTTATAGTAGTTTACTCCTTGCACCAACTTACGGCTCGAATGCAACAATAAACGAAGACTTTGGTTTACGTTTTGATAAGTTATGATAAGTGGTAGGGGGCAATGGAGTGGGGCACGCTAAAATTCGGCTGAGCCGGTGGCCGTTCAGTCCCCAGTCGTTTGTCGCGTAGGTTTGCTTTCGCCGGTCTATTCTCTTTGCAACATGGAAGGCGCTAGTTCAAGTACGAATCCTCGAACAGATAATGGAATTCCGGTTGGACGTAAAATCAACCTCTTCCTCCGGAATAAGTACGTTCTGACCGGTAATTTCGTTAGTCGTAGTCCGTGCTCTTGCATTTGCCTAGAAAACGTTGACGGTAAATTTACTTCTTCCGTTATCGTGTGATCTTTGTTGACAGGACCTCCATTACTCCCGAGCATAACGCAAACAATGATTGATTTCGATGTTCCATGAAGATAATACAATTTCACTTCTGTAGTTTGAGCAATCCTGCATCGGGCCGTAGGGCATTTGACAGCAGAAGTTCTACGTTGATCCAACACCAAGAAACATCTATAATGTTTATAAGTCTTGTGAAACGACTGTAGCTCAAACCACGAAAATATTACAACAAAAATAAAGTGGACAATCCTGAACAACGTCACAGCGATTTGTTGTTTCAATGGCACCAGAAGTTTGTGCTGCCTCAATTTATTTAACCACCCGAACTTACAATCCCTCTGCAGGAAAAGGGCGGTTTTTCTAGTGCCAATAATGGTATGGTCGATGAAAAACTGTTTTGGAAATGTCTGAAACATTAGGAAGAGTTTTCTAACTACTAAAGTTAACGTACCTGTTAGGTGAGTCCGTCTCCTGTGGTTGGTGAGTTACTGTGGGCGAGCACTTTCGTAAAGACATCATCGTCTGGCCGTTAAGTCAGTCAGTTGGACGTGGTCTTTATATGCAAAGATAAAGGTAAATAGGATGGTGGAGCGTCGTGGAAGGGGGGGGAGAAGGTTATCCACCTCTGGGGAAACCCACTAGAGGCGAAAGGAACGTCTTGTCCTCCTGTCAGTGGTCTGTTCTAAGTCATTTTGTGTTTTTGTGTGTCTGTAAATCTACCTAGTTTTCTAACATATTAGTTCAAGTACCTCGTACCTGAACATTGTAAAACATTGTTAGTAAACTAAAAGCCTATTTTAGTGGCGAATGACAGTGATTCGAAACTGGTGAATGGATGTTTTCGCCGCATAATGCCCTGAAGATGCTCAATGAAGCTTTATCAATGTATATGAATGTATGAAATTTACAGTATAGTTTAGTATTGATGAACATGAGTGATAGGATGTAATTTTAATTAAATTTGAAAAATTGCTTTACACGAAATTTTTCAATTCATGGGGCGTTACAAAAGTAGGGAAACCTCGTCCTGGATCTCTATAATTCGAAGGAACGCAGCTGAACAGCTCTTTGTCTACCACAATAACGGTAGGGTAGCATCAACTGGGTCTACCGAATGAATTCCGGATCATTGTGCCATACTTGTTTCTATATTAAGTTTCACTATGACCATATAAACTGCCTCGAATATCATGCGTCATACGTGATATTAGATAGTGTTTTCCCTATAATGTCAGTACACTGAAAACGAGCGTGTTCGTAATTATTTACGAGCTGATGCTGTACTTTCGTACCAATTTTTCGTAGAATTTAAAAACCGTCTTATGTTACAACGGACGAATAGAAGAAATTCGCGCGGCAATTTTAGTATTCGCACAAACCGTGCGGCTCCTCTCCTTCTAGTCGCCTCAAACTTCAACGCATAAACATGAGCATTAACCCTAAGGGGAGGGTGAGTGCCGTCTGTGGAATAGTGTGATGTGAGGTTACCTTATATCCGAAATTCCCTGAATAATGAATAATATTCATTCTTTTATGTACATTAATTTTCTCCCATTCTCCAAAAATAGTCAAAATGCGAGTATCTTTTTGAAGCTTGGGCATCTCTAAATATGCAGCATTGCGAGTTTTCCCCTCGAATACGCGTAAATATGCATCAATGAGTCAAATATGAAAAAATATACAGCATTGACTTGTACCCGGAGCATTTACTGAAATCAACTCAAGTAATGGTACGATTTCTGGATGCCTCATATGATGCAAGATGAATATGCATTTGTATAAATATCTGGTGTTCCCGAAGAAAACAGTGAACTACGATTAGGTGAATGTTTTTGATACATCCAACCGAATATTCATGGGAAATGCAGAACTTGCGTTAAAACACACTGAAACACGAAATCTATGATTTTCTACTATCGTTCTCCTGAAATATTTCACTAATAATAGCTCAAGCACCTGTATAGTGCTACCTAGTGGTTGATCCATAAAAGCACCAGCGCATTTCCCTATGTCAAGACCTTATTATTCAAGTGGCATCAGTACCATACTGATTCATTATTTCACGTTCACTAGTTCTAGACCAGTGGTTCCCAACCTGGGGGCGATCGCCCCCCGGTGGGCGATTTGGGTTCTAAGGGGGGCGATAAATTTGTGGGGGGCGACAGGGGGGCGATCAGTATGAAAAGTCAGAAAAAATAAACTAACTCTTCTGTAGAGTAGAATCTTAAGTGTCGCAGAAACATGGTAGCGTTTTAAAAACAAATTCACTCGTTTCAAAGAAAATTATGGGCAAAAAAAAAATTAAGTGGTATACTGCATGAAACCCTTCAACTAGTAATTAATGGCGTAAATGAGATAAAAGCCAGTGCCCTGCATGACCGTCTCTTCCGACAACTGTGCCACCGAAATGATGAGGAATTTGAGCGGTTGCTCCTTCACACGGCCGTGAGGTGGCTTTCAAAAGGAAACTGTTTGCGGCGATTTTTTGAATTGTTCGAAACAGTGACTGAATTTCTCGATTCTTGTGACCCTGAATTGAGTCAAGCGTTGAGACTTCGCAAATTCGAGATTGCATATCTGACTGATATTTTCGAAAAACTCAATGAGGTCAACATGAAGCTGCAAGGAAATAAGATGAATCTTATCAAAGCAAAAGGCATTATCAGTTCGTTCATTGCCAAGTTTGCCAAGAAATCAAGATTTGAAGACATTGCCAATCTTAAAATTCCAGATTGGGGTTTTGATCCATTTTCGTTTGACGCGGTGGACACCCTTGAACATATTTTGCAGACAGAGTTTTTGGACCTGAAATATGACTTTGAGGCAAAGATGATTTTTAAGCAGCATGGTTACGAGTTAGCTTGGGTAAAACTCATGGAATCTTATCCAAAACTGTGGGAAATGGTTGAATCCCTCTCATTTCCATCCACATATTTAGTGGAAAAAGGATTCAGCTCTGTCGTCCAGCTCCTCACAAAACAAAGGAACAAATTGGATGTTTGCAGCAAAGGAGACCTGCGCCTTCACCTGACCAACATACAGCCGGATATTCAGGCTTTGACTGCAGTCCACCAAGCACAAGGGAGCCATTAAAACGGTAAATTAATTAATTGAAATAATAATAATTGTATATAATAATAAATCATTTAACATAATAATTCAGTCTATTATTTTTACAACAACACGTTTCTTACATTTAAATAAGGGTATACCGTACTAAGAGAAGGGGGGCGACAGGGGTGAGTCGTCTTCCACTAAGGGGCGATACCTCATAAAAGGTTGAGAACCACTGTTCTAGACCAAACCCACTCAGAGCTAGCGATTGTAAGTTATTAGGAGATCAATTCCAAGGTCCCATCGTTCTTTGTTCTACTTTGTGCAGGACCCACCAGGACGCCAATATCCTTAGAATAAGCGCGTCTGATTTCCAGTCAAGCGGCGTTTTTTCATTTATCGAAAAGTTATTAGTAACGATTAAATTTAAAAAAAGTTATCTAAAGTCTTGTCTCGCACTTAAAAGTTTTGAGATTCACAATTTCACAGGTGACTCATGATCTGTGTTTTCAAGTAAAAACACCTTAACCAGATGATTGGTGTTTGCTCAGTGGGGTACACATGGTGTCTCCAACCCACTTTTTCTTATAATTTTTGTTTTTGCTCATCAAGACTAAGGGCATTCTGGAGCAACTCAGCCATAACCAGGCAACTCTTCTTCGTAGTGTGTTCATAATTTACTCGTAGTTCCCACTCATTGCGAACACTCGCTGCCTGTCAGCTCAGCATGCATTGCGAGTAGAACGTGAGGCACTTTGTTCTTAAGGCCGTTGGCGCATGGCCGCAACATTGCCTTTTTCATACAGGCTTCTGCTAAGTGTCCATACTGCAGTCGCAGCCCTGAGTAGGGGCCTGATACTTCCTAATTGGGCATTTGTTAAGCAGTTTGTAAGTGATAGACTAACTAAAACCAGGTCTAGGGGTGGAAGGATCGAAAGGGGGAAAGAAGGACGGAAAAGATTTTATCTTGTCGCCCGCAACTTTACATACGAACTGAGCACCACCCGGGTGGTGATACCTCCAAGAATACATGCACTTTTCTTACTCCACGCCAGGAGACGTTCAAAGAACTTACTCAAATTTAAGACCCTCCTATGAACTTCAGAGAATGAAAGTTGAGATTTGAAGGGAAAATGACAAGGGAATGACGAGGTGGATTTTATAGTGGACGCCGTTGTGTTCTTTCGTATGAACAGATATTTCGTGAGCCGTGTCACAATGTACCGCTGGACCAGTAGATGGCGGGATGCATCTCCGATCAACCTGTTCGTCTGACAGTTTGTATCATCGACAGCCAACAGATGGTGCCACATAATCTGCGTTTTCACCTCCACCAGCGGCACCTAAATCGTTTTTGAGCCTAAACCTCACAAAACATGGCCGCTAAAACGACTCTGTAATCTCCAATCAACAGCATGAGAGAAGCGAGTGATTGTTTTAACGAGTCACTCGAACGTTCGTCGCGAACTAAATGAACTTGAAATGGGAACATTTTCCGACAACCGTCTTCCCATTTCCGTAGATACGTTTTACAAATTACAAAATCGGAGAAAACTACTCTGTAAGTTTCGTTGAATGGACTACTTTCTGCGAAAATGATGGGGCGGGAGGCCGGGGGAGGGTTATTGTGACGAGTCTCAAAATTATTCCAACCACTGAATAACTGAATTCGTTGTATCACTCATGTCATGTGCGCAATGGGATGGATGACCTGATAGCTCAACTTTTTTTAAATTCACACGAGATCACCAGAAAATAGATGATAAGTCAATCTAGAATGAGACATAGTAGTTCCACCGATTATTTCGAGTAGGAAATAATTTGGGGGTTGCAAACAATGACAACAAAATCAGCTGTGCTTAGCGTTCAGCAATTCATTGGGTTGTCGCCACTCGTTTCACAATCTTTTTCTAAAACCTGCACGGAGGTAACTCATTGTTTTGATGCATTTTAGGGAAGAAACCCGAAAACCCCGGTTTTCTGCTGGAGATTTTGAGACCTGAAGAATCACTTTTGCTTCATCTGATTGTTTTAAATGAAATACTGACTGAGAAAATACCGGCAAGTTATAGTAGTTTACTCCTTGCACCAACTTACGGCTCGAATGCAACAATAAACGAAGACTTTGGTTTACGTTTTGATAAGTTATGATAAGTGGTAGGGGGCAATGGAGTGGGGCACGCTAAAATTCGGCTGAGCCGGTGGCCGTTCAGTCCCCAGTCGTTTGTCGCGTAGGTTTGCTTTCGCCGGTCTATTCTCTTTGCAACATGGAAGGCGCTAGTTCAAGTACGAATCCTCGAACAGATAATGGAATTCCGGTTGGACGTAAAATCAACCTCTTCCTCCGGAATAAGTACGTTCTGACCGGTAATTTCGTTAGTCGTAGTCCGTGCTCTTGCATTTGCCTAGAAAACGTTCAGTGCAACCGCGTCAACCCTCGTTTAGTGATGGACTACTCTGGCATCATGTTCACAATTCCATTAGAAGATATTGAGTGCTTGGAGTTATTATGAAAGGCCACGCAACCTGCGGTGAGTCAAATGAAGCATGCAACAATAACAGTCCATCGGATGAGCTATCTGTAAGAATTCAAAACCCGATTTACTTTTCACTTTTCAGGCTAAAATCAGCACTCAACGTCGCTTGGTTCGAACACACATGTAATGTAACAGCTGTTAAACAAAATAACAAATGATTAGATCTGAGACTCGCTTCATCAACATTTTTGTCTGTTGTGCTCTGGCATCCGGCAGGCTCTTCGTCGCTCACATCTTTCCAGCCCTTTGAGAAGATTTTGTAATAGCAATAAACGTTGCTTTGTTTCAAGGTAGATTTAGTCATTATTCGGAATGCGTCCTCACACTTAATTTTATTTTTCACACAAAATTTGATACAAATTCTTCCATCAGCCGTTTAGAATGGGCGAAAATCAAAGACGAGCCAGCACACGTCCAAACAAAATAGCTGTCAAAAGTGAACTAAAAATTAAAAACTTTAACTCAAATGAGGAATGTGGGTAATACGGAACATAATGCAACAAAAAAAAATGTTTAAAAAAATCTAATATTCGTAGCTCGCAGAAACATCAAATTTGTGATACTTTTCGAACTGACCCAAATAAATGTACCTACATCGAATGGAAACAAGCAGCAACAGGAGGAAAATTAAGAAAAGTGTTTTACAAAAGTTGAGAAATACAGTAAAACACAATCGAATAAACGAGTTGAGCACGTGGAGAAAATAGTTGGGGAATGTGGTACAGGCGTAAATATTGTAGAGAAATTGAGTAGCTATAGTTTACTCAAGAGAATTTAGCAAACATTCCGGAGGAGTTGAGTAAGAAAATGAGGGGGAATGAAGACAAAGTAGGTAGTTGGTGAACGGAGTGAAAATAATTGGGTAAGCGATTGAAAATTGTTGCGATTGCATAATTGGGAAATGGGGGCCATAATGTCAGAAAATACGTGAAGAAATCAATAGGAAGCCAAATAGAAGTAGTTAAGAAATCAGGGGAAAATGGTTATAAATGTTAAATTTGGGGAATCGTGTAAAAATCTTAAGGGTACGGATACCCTTAGTTGTCTGCGAAATGGGATAAAAGTACTTGGAAAATGGAGTAGTACAGTTAAGAAATAAAAGTTGAGCGGCTACTTTCAGAAATTTAGCAGGAGGGTGGTGGATTTCGTCATTTCTCAGAATTGTTTGAGAATATACATTTGTCGTCATCCCCTGAAAATA
Organism: Pachypeltis micranthus; assembly: GCA_020466155.1. Lineage (NCBI taxonomy): Eukaryota > Metazoa > Arthropoda > Insecta > Hemiptera > Miridae > Pachypeltis > Pachypeltis micranthus. The sequence continues at coordinate 29,588,440 of CM035768.1, forward strand.
GTTCTGTGTGCTGAGTAACAGTAGTACAGCCACCAAGACCTTTACGTAAGGGGCTGATGGTTGATAAAACGAGAACCAGAAAAACGCTGACTAACCTTAAATTAATGGTATTAGTGTGCTCAACTTTACTTAGATATTTCAACATCCGATGCCACGGAAATTGCCTCGACTACATCGGACACTATATCTATAATATTTTCGGAATTACTGCTAGTTTGATTTCTTAAACCTGAACCAATCGCCACCGCTGGAGGAAATCAAGGCAAAAATAAGAAAGCTGTTAGCGGAGGCGATTGCGGGAGTAGGATGGAAAAAAGCAATGCGACGGATGGGAAAGCCGAAGGAAGAGGCGACATAAATTCTCCATTACCTCTCCGAGTCAGGAGGGATAAAATTGTCAATATCGTTCTCCCTACGGGCTCGAACAACAGATGAACATCCCTCCGAACCGAATCTCAATTCCTCCTTCTGTCACCGTATTCTTCATACGTGAAATGGTAAGAGTGACGAGGTCGCCTGAGTGCGCGTGTGGGTGCCAGCGTAATCATAATGCAACACACGCTACCGGTAATACGCCCTCTCGAATGATTCATGAGAGAGAGGGGGCTGAAGAAGTCGGAAAAAGGCCCCACTGCTGATACAAACATCTACACAGAGGGGATAAAAAATGTTAACCCGCCATGGTTGATATCACCTGTATATGATGACTGGCAAAGGTTGTCATGTTTAATAAGCAACGATATAAGTTTGTAGAGGCGAGGGAAATATTGCAAACATTTATTTCCAACTTTGATGATAATGTTTTTGAAATGGCACTTCAATTGGGGAATATCGGTGACAAATATACACATTGGAACTGTCCGAGAAGGATGCGAATTGAAAGAATTTAGTTTTGTGTTTTGCATCTCTTACTAAACGATTTTTCATTTATGACCGTGGCTTTAGTGTTACAAGCTTCGGTGACTGTCGTCCATGTGGAGACCCTGAAACAGGTACTTCGCTCGAGAAGACATCCTGACAGGCGTATCGGAAGGCCGTTACTTTTAGGAGGTGGAAGTTCACACTCAAGGTTTCTCTGGTTATTTTCTCCATTTCCTTGTCTTTCGATCCTCTCTTCCCCAACAAGAGCATACATTTCCTCGGCTCCAACTCCGAACCAACTCCCTTAAATCCATTACCAGGAAATGGGGGGAGAGACGACTTCTTTCCCATCGGCACGCCTTTGACACGGGACATCTCTTGTTCTGGCGGAGTGAAAAACGGGCCGCTTTCCACACCACCCTTGTTTTTCCTCAAGAACTCGCTCCTGGTAAGGGAACGCGCTTCCAACAATAATTGTGTTTTTATTTATTCTCTTTTGAAGCAATTTCCATTTTCTCAGCTCAAATCGGAAGACTGACGCTCGGGGGTGAACGATGCGTTGCAGCACGCACTTTTCATCGCTCTTTTCTGAAGAGAACACGTCTGAACAGTTCTAGGAAAACAAAAGCGTCGCGTTATTTATCCCATCCGATCAGTATTCGTTCTTGGCTCATGGACTCAACAAATTAATTATTTTGCAATGGATGAGTAACGTAGCGTACATAAACATTCCTCCATCAGAAGAATTAAAACCTCGAAACCCCGCCAATGAACAAGCGTTATTATTGACTAAAGCACAACAAACATATCCGTCAATATAGTTCAATGTATGCTTGTATATTAATATCCATATCGATACATGAAAATATGTTAAAGTATTCCTTCGGGCGTTCTACAAACCAATTTTGACGCAAATACCTTTTTAAAATTTGAAAATCAGAAGAGAGTCGAGGTAGCTATGCGTGTGGCATGGAGTTGACGTTCTTCCCGTCAATAAATTTGTTTTCAGTTAAACTTCCTATTTTCGTGCAACTAAATTGGTGCAGAGTGAATGGGCTGAATAGCCCTTGAGACGGTCACGACGGAAGTCGGTTCGCTTAAGCCATTGTTGTCTGAAGAGCCTTAGTGGGTAACACGGCATCTACAAGTCTCTGTGTAGTCTCGGAGTCCATTAGATCGTCTACTAGTGGTTCAATATTTTAGTGTACAAAGCTGGGTAATTCTCTTGTACATATTTGCGATTCCAACCAGTAAGTAGGGGGGGGGGGCAGCAAACACCATATTAGGTGGTTGTGAAGTTTTCAGGCTGTCGTGTATATCTGCAGCCCACGAAGGAAAATTTAGAAAGAGCGTTGCGTCACTTTTCGAATATCTGATGTTTTCAAGTACGTGTTTCAAGCCAGTGATAGCTGTCAGTCCGCCCTGAACTTAAGCTCAGTCTATATCACCTCAAGAGGCTAATGCGATGGCATTTGAGGAGCCATTACATTCGGACATTTCCATACTGTGTGGGACATTCAGAGCTATAGATAATTAAATGGGGGCTTATTAGTACCATATTATCAATATATACAGGTGCACGGATTCGTGCGATAAAATGGAGAACACAGTCAATGGTTAAAACTTTTGAACTACAGGTCATCTTATGTGTATTCATTGAATGCCCTGCAGCCCTCGATTATTTCATCGTTAGTGAACTCCTCTCCTCCCACTGTCAGAACAAACCTTGATCCCTCCGCATGATCGGTTGTTTACAAAATTGAAAGTTGAGGAAAGACTTTCAGGACGAACGTTCGACTTTCAGGCGGAAAAAGTTAACGGAATCGAACTTGTGCGAAACGGGTTGCTGAATACTGCCAGAGGAAAAGCCGTTCGTCTGAAAGCGCGAGGGAAAAGCCCATCAAAAGTTTGTTAACGTAAATCCTGGTGATCGCCCTGGACCCCTTTCCGGAGGCAATTGCTTCGGGAGGATTAGTAATTTATGTAACTTGTAAGACTTGCACATTCGTTCGAATAAAGGAATTTCAGTGCTGCCGGCGTTCGCGTTCACTAAAGATGAGCCGCTTCTCCTCCGCAGTTTTGAATACATAGCTCGCAGGTTGTTCTGATGGCAGGGTCTCTTCCGAATGTATGAATTGGTAAAAGAGTTCGAGCTAGTCCAATTTCATATAGGCAAAGGAGGTAGGAACTTTGCGGTCTCTCAGCAAACCGCAGTGGAGTTGGGAGATTCGGAAGACCAGATCTATTCAGGAATAAAATGAATAGCAACGAGTGAACTTTGGTGACGAGACTCAAGTTACCGAATCCCATCTTCAAATAATTGAAGCTCAATTTCTATTCTCAACTTATTATTCTCATTTATTATTTCGACACACGGGAGTAGATTGAAAATGTATGTTAATTCGTCTCTTCTTCGGCAATCTACCTCGCCTTTTTCTTTATTTTTACGCAACTGCGACGAAGTATTCGTACCCTCATTTACTCTATTGTTATTCTGTACACCTAACACCGATGAACCGGCAGATATGTATGAGGAAACTTACCGCATGATGACTTGAACGTATGAGAGAGAGCTGAGTTGTCAGACGGACTAGAAGAAAACGTTTAAAAACCCTAAATAAGCTGGTACAACGTTCAAATTAATGAGCTAACAGTTAATAGTTCGTTGTTACTTGGTTTTGTTCGTAATATTCCAAAGATATCGCGTGTCCTTATATGCCAGTTTAAATGTCAAAGCAGGAGAGGGCAACAATGCACGAAATGCTTTTTGGTAGACTGCACTTACCTCCGGAGACTACGCACGTGAGCTTCAATTCAGCGCCTTCTTGGTAAGGACCGGATACAGTCAAAATCTCTGTTCCACGGTCATCAAAAACAGTCGGCTTCTGCGGTGGAACTGAAACAAAAAATTTCCAATATTTTGGTACTTGAGCAGCTTTCATCTCTATGAATGGCACGAGTCAGCTTTTCCAGGAGAAAAAGGAAAAGCAAAATCCCCTCTTCGTTACCATCATAGCTGTATAATATGTGTAATAGCCGTATTCACAGCCGCCCCTAAAGGAGAGCGGGACGCTCAAGTGACTGGTGAGGGCCACTCAAGAGAAGGTTCGTACGCATAATCGTTCTTATTTTCAACTATTAAATTTTAAAAAGTTACAACTAAATTAAAATTAATTAATAAACAATGGCTTGGACAACTTAACGCAGCCTCACACCTCTGATTTGCATCGAACGCCATCGACCATACGATTAATCGAAAAATACTAGTAAACCAAACATGACTTCAACGGAACAACAAAGTTTGACATATTATAGGAACGCAATTCATCCGAAATGAAGGGCGGCAGTGAATCAACTCTCGGTATTTTCCAACTAGCTCCTTCAAAAGGTATGCCTTCTTGCCTCACTACCATCCTCATATTTGCTGTGATTTCACAATTTTCTATCTATACCTAGTCTTACATCTCTGAGACCCACCCAACCCGACTCAGTATCAACAAATACTTCGTTTTAGGCTAATATTCTACACCATTGTTGTTCATAACAAACATGGGTTTGGTCCCATCGGGTTGAGGAGTAGGCGGGCCATATAATTTTTCACCACATAAGGTAAAAGTTCTTAGCACAGGCGTATGTGTACTATACTAACACGGAGTACGTGTTTCCGACGCTTCGTGCGATGTTAGTGAACAACAGACCGGTAGTTCAGTAAAATCATTTTCCTATCCGTATTTCTCTCGGATCATTGGATTGGCTTCCATCGGTTTCGTTGCTCGCTGCTTGCTAGCGAAACGCAGCCATTTTGACTGTCCCTTCTCCAGAACCATGAGATAAGCTGCCGACGCCAAGTTGCCGGCTATCAAGGCTCCGCTCCAGGACGCTGTCGATTTAATAAAACGCGTTCTCAAAAAATATACTTGAACTTTTAAACAATCTTCGGCTCTCCGCAACTATTGGTAACTTTCACGAACTTCAGAAATTTAAAATGGTCGCCGTTTCTAAAAATTGTTACACGACGAGTTATGATGCTCTTGTACAGCACGATGTCACACCTCCGACATGCATCTCCATCGTTTCAGCATCGAAAAATACCAGTAAACGATACGAGAACATGATTTGACTACGATGGGAAAAATTATAGAAACGGGAGAACACCCATTACCGTTAAAAATGAGGTAGTTTCAGTTTCGATCTGCCTCACTTATCACCAGGTCAAGCAGTCCAATAGTTGCATTGGGGCAAATTCTGTGAGTCCACATGAATATTTATTTTCTTACCAGAAGACGCCCATTTTAAAGCACCCTTAGCCAGTACTATCCCCCAGTTATCGAGTGCGACACGCTGATTGCCCACATCCACGTGGTTTGTAACTCCGCTACTGTCGAAACCTCTAGGTGTGAGCAAAAAACTCATTGAAAGTTGAAGTCGTTACATGGGTTGGCAGAATAGGTTTTTTTTATCTATGTCTAGTAGTTTCATTGATCGAATGTTCCCGCCAAAAAGTTCCCAAATTTTAATAATAAACTACTAGTTTTCGAGTTCCGCCCGGTAGCACTTTGTAAAGTGGTGGGAGAGGGAGAGAGAGCAATAAATTTAATCTGTTTCAATAATCTGTATTTCATTAGTCCACGACAAGTTTCATTTTTGCACTGCGAAATACCCATTTTTGATCCATCGTCTGCCAGTAGAACCCACTGAGTATGGCGCGGCAAACGTGGTATTTCGTACAGTTCTCATACAACCTTTGGCTCTCCGCAATTGCCTTCGATTGACAAGAATTTTTGAAATTTAAAATAGGACGCCATTTGCGAACCCTCGGAATGTGAGCTGGCGTATTAAGTTGAGGGTTTTATTAAATCGAGAGCGTCTTGGAGCGGATAGCCTCGACAGCCGGCAACTTGGCGGCGACAGCTTATCTCTCGGTTCTGTGGAAGGGACAGTCAAAATGGCGGAGTTTCGGTCGCTCGCAGCTCAAAGCGGATGATAGAAGCTAATTCATTGATTCTACGAAAACATAGTTCTACTGATCAAGAAGGTGATAGTTCACAAACACACAAAAGGCAACAGAACGATACGGAACATGACTTGACTGCGAATTATGGAAATGAGAGTATCTTGAACGGCTGCTATTTCACCGTTTCAACTTTACCGTTAAAAATGCTGTTCTACTCGAGGAAAATTGAGCGAGAGAGGTAAATATAACGTAGTTTTGTAATCGAGTTCGATCATACTTGCGTCCACACAGCCACTACTCGTTCGAGTACGCTAACTTCAACCCGTGTTAGGAATGAGACAGGAAGCAGTGCAGAAATGAGCGCAGGCCAGGGAGAATTGATAACGTTAGCTATGTTGTCCCGCGAGTTCCTTCAAGTAGATTACTCTCTGTCATTTAAACGCTGTCCGAAACCTGTCCTATTCGACTCTGCATCAAAAATTACCTTCGAAACGATACCAAATCATTACAATAAAAAACTTTCGCCCGTAACAACCATTGTCAGGTAGGCCAACACAACTAGCTATCAAATGGAATGTTTGTAAGACAGCACAGATTTTTTAACCCGGTCAAAGGGAAATGGACCGGACGGCAGACGGACATTGCAGGTTTGGAATCCTCATGCCTTGATTCGTAATATTTTGTTTATAATAATTCAGAATTAATCAGAATGAATGATAAACCAAAAATAATAAGGAAACCTATGTGTGGATTAACGGGAATAAAACCGAACTGAATAACACTAACATGTTAAAGCCGATATGAATGAAACCTCGGCATCAAACGCCATAAACGATTGTCGATATGAAGAACCTTCTAATTAAAAATTGCAAAACCTTTCTACCAGTAATGCTCATCCTCAATTGAGTTTGCACAATGAATGTAAATGAAACTCACTCAACCTTCCACTTGAGTAAGTGTGACTGCGTGCTCGATGTGAGTAGGAACGATGAATACTACCCTAAGTCTCTCTGTAAAACGCTAACGCTCTTCCCCTTATGACTGGTAAAAACTAAATACGAATTCGGAATTCCAATTAACAAAGAAACTAGCAATAGCTTCCTATTATTCACAACACGCATGATGTAACAAATTGCAAGATCCCAGGGAAGCCCCCGGTTAACGGGTCCTTCTGATTTTCCTCGGTTTATGAAAAGGACGAACAATACTTCCTAAGCTGCGCAGCTCTATCTAACAACAAACTGAACCATATATTGTTCTTTGTCGATCCCTCAATAAATTCATTGGCTACTCCGACGTCCCTCTGCCTAATACTAATACTAATACAACGCATTCCGCTTGACCTTTGTTCTATTCTTTATATTTACGAGTCCTCCTCCACTCTGAAAACGATTAAGGTGGAAAGCAATGGACGTCAAAGCTCTCATCAAACAGTAACTTATCAAGTTACGTCTCCATACCGTAACTGTTACGGATTGGTTTAAAGCTGGTCATGGAGTCATTTCAGAGTTGTGTGCACCGTAAAAAACAACAACTGCGCTTGCCTTCATTAACGTACAAATTTACCGGCGTAGCAACGTCCTTAGCTCTACGTCAACTCACTTGTGTTCATCGATTTTTCTACTTACTCAATTCATTTATCGCTCAGTTCATTTGAACTTGGTCAAACATCACTTCACGGCGGAAGATAGTGGTAGCGCTTAGAATTCCAGAATTTATCGTGCTGCTCGTACTCATTCCTGGACCATTATTGAGCAATTGGTGTGCAGAGAATTGATGAGACTGTAAGCTCGCTCGATTTTTTTGAAAAGGATAGAAATTACTTTTTCAGGGTTATTGGGTAAACCCTTGTACAAATGGTAGTAAGCGACGCGGCGGTAGTTGAAATCACTGAATTTCAGGAGTGATGCCCACATATTTTATGAGCGTTTTTCAACGCTCATCCTATAGGTATTGAATTGGACTACTACATACATTTTTTGAAGATTCTAGTAACATTACAGCGGAGTTGATAAGGAAAAAAACGCTACTAATCGTTTTTCGTAGAAAATGTTGGTAATTTATTGTGCTGCTCTCGTCAGTTTCCCAGTGATGGGAATTTTATGGTGCCGTGGTGACTTGCGGGGAAGATATCAGGTTTGAGCTGATTTTGTTCTGCTATTTTCTCTAAAATCACAGACACACACACAAACCATTTTCCCAAAGAGTGTTTCTCAGACTCAGTGGTGTCTGAAAAGAAAAGATTTGAAGAAAACTAGAGTTTATTTTCAACCGATTACAGAAAAACAAGGAATGGCGCGGCAGCGACCATTATGGACACGATCCGCGTTGAGCCGTGCTTTTTAAATCAACCGCAGAGAAAAATTTCGCACCAGGAGAGGAAGCCAAGTGTTGCCCGTTGGATTGGTAATTTTTACTCTCTGGTATATAATATCGTTCACGGTGTTCTTTAATCTCCAATTTTCCAAGGAAAGGGAGAAATTTTACTAAGTAGATTTGGCTAATGAAATAATTACGTGAGTGAGTTCTTACGTTTGTAAACTTTAATATGGTTTTTTGGCGTATCCGTAACTCAAAAGGGGCGGGGGGGGGAGGGGAAAAGGTTCTTAACAATGGGAAAGCTTCATCTGAGTAAGTTGACCTCTACAGTACTCTCTCCAAAGACTACGTCACCGAACGTCCGTTTCGTCTCTTGTGAGGTCGGCGTGTAGGCCTCCCTAGGGTGATCTGGTGCTTATAGTAAGAATCCAGGCAGCTTCACTGGATCAGTTGTCACGACGACGTCTTGATCAGATATTAGTAGCTTGAGAGTCTTGACACTCTGCTCCAACACTATGAGCGATCCAGCATTCGGTGGTGACACGTTGCAAACGGAGGAAAACGTGGACTCAACGTCATATAGCCGACTTGGCTATATATTGGCTATTATGGCGAAGACTTGGCCCTGAAATGAGCTGCATGTGAATCGGAATCCACTTATTTTATTAGCCAAATATACTTTGTAGAATGTGTGTTTTTTACTGTAGCTGTCCATTGAAGTGGTGATCCCGCTTGACGTACTAGTTGCAATCACTAGACCAAATGTTTTTACGTTATACGTAGACTGCTGGTGAAAAGCCGAAATTAACTTTCCACCAGCTCGGCAATTGTTGCTGGTTAGTTGTTCTGTTGCCACTGGTTAGCAGTTATACTCGTATTTCAATAAGAACGTTACGCCTGCGCTAAACCTTAACATTTTTTCCAAGATAAACGTAACGTTTCCCTTTAAACATTACGCGTTTGGTTGTTCATGATCAAGCCAATTAGATAAATAAAAAATAAGCGAATTATTACGTCCGTGGATTAGCTGATTTTAGTCATATTAACAGAGTTGCGAACTGATCTTGACAGAATGGGCAGCGATCATACAGGTTATCTTACAAATGAAACCATTTTAGTGTCACCGTACTTCCGACGTATTTCTTTCTCCATGCAAACGACTTGCTGTGCGTACTGCTCTCATTTTTGCTTTCCTCGGGTCTTCAAAGTATTCTACGTAACATTCGAATGTTCTGCTGCACAATTGGCTTCGCGGAAGTTTGAAAGAGACTATAATCTAGTTACATCCATGGGCTTTAGGTTCCCCCTTCAGATCGAACGCCTGGACCTATCAGACAATAGGATGCTTTTTAAACTGGCCGGTTGGAGGTGAGGAATTCGTTGTTGTTTTATCTGTCGAGGGCGTTATTTGAATTCACTTACAGGCGGCAGAACCAACAAAAGACATGAAAGAGGAGCCCGAGAGAGACTGTTGATCGGAGCAATTAAAGAGCGGCCGTGGAAGCGAAAGAAAAAGAGCACAATTCATTGAATCGGACGAAAAAGGGTCCGCCTGAAGGAACCAACCAACGAACGGCTCGTGGCAACTCCGGAGCTTTTGATTTAATTTATATCTGAGAGAGATAGATAGATAGAGAGAGAGAGAGAGAGAGGGAGAGAGAGAGAGAGAGAGAGAGAGAGAGAGAGTGAGAGAGAGAGAGAGAAAGAGAGAGATAGATAGATAGAGAGAGAGAGAGAGAGAGGGAGAGGGTGGCAGAGGACGTTGGAATTGGAAGATGGGACTCTCAGCGTCGGAGTGCCCATATAAAACTTTCCACGAAGCTGGCAAGGTTTCAAGCCTTTCGGGATATACGAGTATATCCCCGGCAGTGGAGGAGCAGGAGCTGGAGCAAAAGCTGGGAGCTGGAGCGCCCCCACGTCCCATACGACACCGACGTGTATGAGAGAAGACAGATGCGGTTGGCTCGGCCTCTCCCTCACCCAATTACACCCCTCGCTGCTCTCTCGTCCTCTCTGTTACGCCCTCTAACCGCATTTTCCCTCGTACTTCTTCACACTTGCTCTCGCTACTCGTCGACAGTACTAACCCCTTTTTCACTGGTTCTGAACCGTGTAAACACAGCCATCATTCACGTGGCTCCGGTACATACCTTCCCCCGCGAAAATGAATGCTGCTCCAACTTACACAATAATTAAGCACTTTACAGCCTACGACGATTTGACCTGTGAAAGCCGCTAGGGTCTGAATTACTTGTGTGCAGCATATGTTTCTCGAGTGGACAAATTAATCCTAATTGAAACCTCCAAAGCAACAAACCCCGCGCAAATTAAAGAAGGTCCTCAAGAAGTTGACACTCTAACGTTTCATTCGTATTTAATAAAAATTGTTTCTACCTTCACCTTGCTGGCACGCAGACATTAGACACCGATTTGGATTTTTACTAGGCCTTTGCTAAGTTGAAGTGGAGAGAGGCACCTTTTAGCACTCCCAACTATTATGACATTTGAAGTTTATCGGAAATGGAGACAGAAATTTGACTAAACTGAAAGCTTCGGTAGCAAAACAATTCAGTTGTGGACTCGACGACGTTAATGTCATAATATTCCTACCAGGCATTTTCTAAAGGTGTCTACAACATTTTCTCAACACCCATATATTAATTTTGAAAAAAAATTTGCAATGAGTAGGTGAGTGAGTCAACTGCCAACAGTTTTCTGGATGTCTATTGTCAACTGTTCTGGGTTTTATTGGTGCAATTAAATTCTTCATTCGATTTTCTGTTTGAGGATGTTTTTTTCTCAATTATTGACATTGATTGTCAATAAGCTAGTTAAAGACAGCTTCGGAGCTTCATACCAACTCTCTTTCTCTCTCTCTGTCTGTCCAAAGTGGACACACACACCCACTGGTGTTTCACTGTGTAAACTACCAGCGGGAAAGGGATAGGGCAAGGAATGAGGTTTTAGACATGGGAAGTCAGTGGGATGTGACAATGGTTAGGGAACAGGGGAGTTAGTTTTTTACTTTCCTTGGCTCTACAAAGTAGAAAGGAAAGTTATGTAATCGGCTGAAAAAAGAATTTGAGTTTTCTTCAGATCTTTACGTTTCAGACCCTCCTGAGTCCGAAAAACACTATTTGGGAAAATGGCCTGTGTGTGTGTGTGTGTCTGTGAACGATTTTTAGAGAAAACCACCGTACCAAATCAGCTCAAACTTGATATCTCGCCCGCAGGTCATCATGGGACGCCAAAATAAGAGTGTGAGCAAAATTCACCGATATTTAACTATAGTTATCATAGTGATCAAAACACCAAATACTTTTTTTCTCAAAAACGGCTGTAACGATTTTGATTAAATTTTTTATATTGATAACTCCCAATATGGCAACTATACCATGAAATTCCCATTTATGGGAAAATGACGAGAGCAGCACAATAAATTGCCAAAACTTTCGACGTAATCGATTTTAGAGTGGTTTTTAGAGAAAACGACCGTACCAAATCCCCTCAAACTTGATATCTAGCCCGCAGGTTACTATGGGACGCCAAAATAAGGGTACGAGCAAAATCCACCGAAAGTTAACTATAGTCATCATAGTGATCAAACACAAATTTTTTTTCTCAAAAACGGCTCTAACGATTTTGATTACATTTTTTATATTGATAGTTCTTAATATGATAATTATACCATGAAATTCCCATTCGTGGGAAAATGACGAGAGCAGCACAATAAATTATCAAAATTTTCGACGAAAAGCGTTTGTGCCGTGGTTTTTACTTTCCGCTACCCGAAGGGAAGGAAAGTATAGTAATCGGCCCAAAAAAAAAAATTTGAGTTTTCTTCAGATCTTTACGTTTCAGACCCTACTGAGTCTAAAAAACCTAATTTCGTCGCGTGGTCCGTGTGTATGTGTGTGTGTATGTGTGTGTGTGTGTGTGTATGTGTGTGTGTATGTGTGTGTGTCTGTAGTTCGATTTGCGGGAGAACGGCTGATCCGATTGAGCTGGTTCTTTTTTGTTTTGTTCGTTATTTTTTGTAGACACCAAAATAAGGTTATGGACGATTTCGGCCGATGGGAAGGGGGTGGGGACGAAATTGTACCAGAAACTAGGCTTTTTCGCATTTTTCTCGACAACGGCTCTAACGATTTTGATTAAACTTTCAAATTATCTTCTCCTAATCAATACCTAACTTTTCTTCTCCATACATATCTCCATGAAAATACGGTGAACGGAGATAATGACTCTATGAAGCAAAATAGGTTTTTAAGCTTTTTGGCAAAATGACTTCAACGATTATCATCAAACTCTCAGGATATTTTCGAATAGTTAATACCTACATATTGTTCTCAATAAATGTTCCTCTGAAAGTCCATTGAGCAGAGATAAAAATGAAAATGTGTTGAAAATAACGTTTTTTCGAACATTTCCGAAAGTTCCAGGGTAATTTTTTCACCAGATGTGATAAATCCTAATGAAGTGTCTATTAGTCACCCATACCAACATTTTGTTCACCATAACTATTTCTGTATATATATGTTGCACGGAGATATAAGCCACGTTAACTCAGAAAAGGAGATTTGTCGAATATTAATTTATCGGCATTCGTATTTTCTCAAAAACGGCTCCAACGATTTCGATAAAACTTTCGGAATACTCTCAGCTAACTAGTCCTTACATTTTGTTCCGTATAAATGTTCCTGTAAAAATGCGTTGAACGAAGATATAGCGCCCGCATGTGTAGGTGGTGTTCGAACTTAAATGGGTGGCGGAAAGTAGTGTGTTGCTACGCACCAGATATTTTCCTTTTAAACTCCGCTGGAATTTTTGTAGAATGTTAAAAAAAATAGGTATTGTAGTCCAATCCAATACCTGAAGGGTGAGTTTAAAAACGCTCATGAGATACATGGGGCTCACTCCAGAAATTCCTGAATTTCAACTACTGCCGTTTCGCTTACTTCCAGTTCTAAAAGTGTTTACCCAATAACTCTGCAAAAGTAATTACTATCCTTCTTCAAAAAATTTGTGTTTACAGCCTCATTCATTATCTGGGTACCATTTGCTCCATAATGGTCCTGGAATGAGTACGAGCAGCACAATAAATTCTTTAACTGTAATCGCTGCCGCTTCATACTGCTGTGAAGCGTTGTTGTCGAATGTAACAAATTAACCGAATGCTAATGAATTGATTAAATAGAATTAGCCATGTACAAAGTGAAATGTTGTAGAGCTAAGGAAAGTTGTGTGTTGCAACGCACCAGATATTTTAAGGTGGAAATGGTTTGGGGAAAAGGTGTTAAGGAATAGGGAAGAGGATAGGTTGTGGGGAAACGTGCGCACGGCCTCGGGAGAAAGGGTATCGTGTGTTTGTCTGTTTGTGTGTTTTGTGTTAGTGTGTGGTCGTGTATGGGCGGTGCCAGGGATGAATGTCTTTTGTGAATTCCGGCACCAGGGCCAGCCACACATTCAGGTCCATAGGCTGCTCAAGGTGCAGCCATATAGAATGGGTACCACGGGGGCTTCTGCCTGCGTCCGGCAGCGAGGGGCCTTTCGGGCGTGACGCTGTCGGTCGTGAAGCCAAGGGTTTGGCCTCGTGGGGACGGTGGTTTTGCTGGAAATCCCCCCGTAGAGCTGTCTGGAGAGTGGTTTAGGCCACGCGCCTAGGTACCCTCTCAAAAGCCATGTGCGTATGCCCGGCACTTATACAAATGTCTAAAGTGGACAACAGATACAATTGGGACACGCACGACGATTCGAGGTTTAGCCCACGGGAGACCACACAACATTAGAATCTGAAGAAAATTTTACTCCCACCCAGGTCGTTGCTTCTCTTTACTTATCTTGAATTGAACCATAGGAAAATAACAACGTTCTTTTCTAACATCTGCGATTATGGTTCATATCTTACATTTCTTTTGGAAGCGTAAGTTCACTTTTATGAGACCGAAATTGAATGTTTGCTTGTTGGAGATTATTTTGACAATCTTCCTAACGCCACTGTTAAAAGTTGTTCGGGGAAAATCCCTATTTCTTGTACTCAAGTAGCTTGTTTGAACTCAAGTAGCTTGGTGGACTGTATCACCATGAAGCGCAAAAGTTTTCCGAAATAACAATTACCATGAGGGTGGGTATAAGTATAGTACAATCACCACGTCCATTTATTTCTCAGCTTTAAGCTTTTAACAGTGTACTTTAAATGGTAGAATTGCCATTCAGGCGCGACATGACGTAATTGTAATAAAACTGCTAATTTTTCGTTTCTTGCCTGCTTTTTTAAACCTTTTTTGGTTCATAACAACCATGAGTTTCGTCAGATCGTTCCACCAAGGAGGTGGACACAACTAGATTCCAAGAGGTATTTTTTTGCGAAAGAACGGGACTTTTAGACCACGTTAAGGACAACATATGGCATAGGCGGCGGACGGGCACTACAGATTTGGAGTCCCCATGCCTTGAAACGTAAAGTGTCAAATTCGACGTGGGTGGGGAGGTGTAAAATATTTCCTGGCTGCAAACGTAGGTAAATTACTCAGAATGAATATTACGCCAAAAGAGTTTGTTGTTCATGATCTATTCAACTGTAGTTCGCAACTGATGAGATATCCACTGAACGTTGTTAGTCCCTCAAATTAGAAAGAATAGGCAATTATTCCATTTTGGTTAAAGTTATTGTTGAAAACTACTCGTAACGATTGACGGCTTTGAACATTAACAGGAAAACAGTCGTAGTGTTTACATTAGATCTAGTAGCGAACAGTCTCTCTGTGTGACTGCGCTTACTGTAGAGATTGACAGGCTATTAATAATTTCCTAAGCGTTTAATTTTAAATAACGCCTGTTTTTGAGGCTAGGAATTAACGCAGTTGTACAACTACCAAACCAATTCATCACCAATCGCTTCCAACAAATGGACAACGAGATACTCGGAAAAGAGTTTCTTTCTCGGCTGAGCAATTTTTCTGACGCTCTCCGGACGAATCGTTTGGATCCAACATTCGTCGGCGATTCATACCTTTTGTTGCTGTATCTTTTAAGTACATCCCGCTGGTCGCTCAATATCCATTCGACGATTGTAAATAACCCGAGATAAGGAAGCTCGCATTCTCCTCTCTTCTGCTTCTATCTGTGTGAAATATGGCTCGTGGGTAGGGAACTATATTCGCGTCCCTCGACGAATGGCCAACGTATTCTAAGCGGTAATCGGATTAAGCTATTCTGCAGACCGAATCAAAGGGGTTTTGTTTTGCTCATCCTGCTTCACTAATGAGCGATAGGTTCTTTCAAAAATGTTCTTAAAACATATGTCAAAATGGTTCAATTTAATTATCAAGGAGTGGTGTTGAAATAAATTCTTTAATGATTTCAACGCATTGCTTTTTTCAAGTTTGATTTTCGCACACATCCACCTTTTGAGCTCTCACTATGGAATTTGTTGCGGCCACGCTTTAATTGGTGCACGATATGCGGATGGTGTAGCGTCTGTTGCTATGGTGGACTGATGCAATAACAAGTGGGAAGAGCATATTGTACTAACATAAGGGCGACTGATTCAAATTTCAAAAATATCTGGTGCGTAGCAACACACAACTTTCCGCCACCCCTTTAAGTTCGAACACCACCTACATAGGCGGGCGCTATATCTTCGTTCAACGCATTTTTACAGGAACATTTATGGATAACAAAATGTTGGGACTAGTTAGCTGAGAGTACTCCGAAAGTTTGATCGAAATCGTTGGAGCTGTTTCTGAGAAAATTGGAATTCCTATAAATGAATATTCGGCAAATCTCCTTTTCTGAGTTAACTTGGCTTATATCTCCGTTCAACATATATATACAGAAATAATTATAAAGAACGAAATGTTGGTATGGGTGACTAAAAGACACTCCATTAGGATTTATCACATCTGGTGAAAAAGTTACCCTGGAATTTACGGAAATGTTCGAAAAAACGTTATTTTTGACACATTTTGATTTTTATCTCTGTTCAATGGACCGTCAGAGGAACATTTATTGAGAAGAATATGTAGGTATCAACTATTTGAAAACATCCTGTGAGTTTGGTGAAAATTGCTGAAGCCGTTTTGCCAAAAAACGTGAAAACCCTATTTTTGCTTCAGGGGCCCATATCTCTGTTCACCGTATTTTCATGGAGATATGTATGGATAAGAAAAGTTAGGTATTGATTAGGACAAGATAATTTGAAAGTTTAATCAAAATCGTTAGAGCCGTTTTTGAGAAAAATGCGAAAACCCTAGTTTTTGGTACGTCCCTTCACATCGGACGAAATCGTCCATAACCTTATTTTGGTGTCTACAAAAAATAACGAACAAAACAAAAAAAGAACCAGCTCAATCGGATCAGCCGTTCTCCCGCAAATCGAACTAGACACCCCCCCCCCCCCACACGCACACACACGGACCACGCGCCGAAATTGGGTTTCTTAGACTCAGTACGGTCTGAAACGTGAAGATCTGAAGAAAACCCAAATTTTTTTTTGTTGGCCGATTACTATACTTTCCTTCCCTTCGGGTAGCGGAAAGTAATAACATTTTTTCTGCCAATGACTCAAAGCGATCTACGCGCGAAGAGTTAATTGTGCTTACGATTAACATTCAGTACGAAGCACCACAACGTTCCTCAGTCCTACGAACATTTAGCGAGCATTTAGCTGCTGGTACAATCCATTTTTCACTCAGTTCATTTGAACTTCACATTTAACGTAGAAAGCGGTAGCGATTGAAATTCCGCCATTTAATAGGCTGTTGTTGCTACTTATGCTGAAATGTTTATTGATTCATTACATTCGTACTGTCACCATAATTGTCCTATTTCACTTAACTTGGCTCTACTAAGTAGAGAGGGAAGTTATGAAATCGGCTGAAATAAAAAGTTGAGTTCTCTTCAGTCCGAAAAATTATATTTGGAATGGTGTGTGTCCGTGGACGATTTTTAGAGAAAATGGCTAAACCCAATCAGCTCGCACTTGATATCTAACCTGCAGGTCACCATGGCATGCCAAAATAAAGAAAGGTATGGGAAAAATCTGCTCAAAACTAACTAAAGTTATCATAGTTATCAAAACACTAAATCTTTTTTTTACCCCCCAAAAACAGCTTTAACGATTTTGATTAAATTTGTTATATATACAGCTTCTGATAAGGTAAAAATACCACGGAATTCTCATACTTGGGAAAATGGCTTTTAAGTGCAGTTTTTTTTCCTTACAAACTCCGCTCAAATGTTACTAGGATCTGTAAAAAAATTCAGGTAGTGGTCCAATCAAGTATCTATACGTGTATGTTTTACAGGGGTTAATTCTGGAATCACAACCACCACCTTTTCACTTATTACTATTTTTAAAAGTTTTTAGTAGATTATTATACTTTTCAAACAAATCGAGTGTACTTTAGGTCATTAGTTCTCTGTGTACCAATCGCTCAATAATCGTCGGAGTATGAGTGCGAGAAGCACAACAAAGTGATGTGTCTAATGAACTGAGTGAAAAATGAATTGAGTTAGTAGAATAAGCCATGGACACAAGTGAATTGACGTAGACCAAAGGAAATGCGTGGTGCGGCGCACCTGATGTTTTGCGGAAGGATCGGGCGTGCAGTTCTGAGATTATAGGACAAACTTTGAAGTTTGACATTTTTGAAGGTTGCTACTGATTAATTCTGCACTAAAATCGCTTTTCGTTGAAGATTTCGATAACTTATTGTGCTGCTCCCGTCATTTTCCCTCGGTTGAAAAGAATGGTGAGGTGATATCGACAACTGCTATACAAAAACTCAATCGCAATCGTTACAGCTGTTTTAGAGAATAAAACAAACGCCATCTTTGTGTAGGCCCCGGCAAACGACAATACCTGCCGTACCTCCGTAGAAACACCAACTTTCATGACTGATACAACCCTCGTCGAGGGTTCCGAAACAATAATTTGATAAGGAAATAGACTACATCAAGGATTTTCAGTTTAGGTTTCAAAACGGAGCCGCATTGGTTCAGCCGTTCCTTCACAGACGCACATGAACGCAGACACGGTCCATTTCAGGCCATTTTTCAACTTTCGTAGGGCTGAGGCGAGTGACAATGTGGACAGTGGACGCCTCCAAAAGACAGTTCGACGAACGGAACACAATGCAGTTCGTAAGTATTTTTCTGCAATGGTCAATTTCTGCATCTTTCACTACACACACGTTTTAGGAGACATGAAATATAAATTGCTGAAAACGTTTCGCATTGTGGTTTTCTCTTCACTTCTGAACTGCAACCACACTTCTTCTACCTTTGTCGAATTTACCTTTTATTTTTATAAATTCTGAATGTTTAATTACTTAAGGTTTTGACGGAATTCAAGTATTTTTCGCAATCTTACCAGAAGATAAGTCTATTATTAGTGCAAAGCAGGGAATATTCTGCGAAATGCGAGCTATGATTCTGTCCATTCTTTCCCAACCAGTGAGGTAAGTTCTTTGCAACACTTGAAATTTGCCACTTTTATTCTCCTTTAGCGAATGTTTTCTGGAAATAAATAGAAAGGCCATTTTCGTTTAGATCATTTTCAATAGAATTCGTCTCAGGTGGCCTAACATTCGTGTTCGCACAGGTATAAATTCCTTGTTTCATCACCTCCATTCTTTTGAAAGGTTGTAAAAGTGGTTATGAACGTCTACATGGATGTACAAATGAAATGATATATCTGGCCCTTCAACTACCGATAGTATAAGTTGCCGGAGGCCCCGCCTCGCTCGGGTCGGCCCCGTTTCCCCATCTACGATGCTCATATGAGAACTTCAATCGCAATAAGTGAGGAAGATGTTTACAGAGTTACCTTTCGTCAATATGCAATAGATCCGTTCGACGAGGGGGAGAGTTGTTTTGACTGGATATTTACCTAATCAAGGATCCCTTAATGAAGCCCTCGAGCGATCGAGAAATCAGTGCATCGTCAGTGTCTTCTACGTTTTGTACACAATATGACACGCTACTGCAACCCTCAACTCGCGTCGTTCCACTGCCCGCTTTGCCTTCGTAATCATAAGCTAGCCCGACCGGTCAGTCAGTCTGCTTTCACATCCCGCATGAGAACGAATCCTAGGGCTTTACTTACGCTGATCCAGCTTTTCATCTCCTTGCTCATCCACATCATTCAACATTGTGCCTCCATCGAGGAAACTCCGCCGGCACAAAATTCCCCCAACCGCCGTTTTAATCACACATTTTCCGCCGCAGCGTCCATTGGTAAGTCCGCAGCATCTCCTCACCCCCATCCCACCACACCCACCCAATAATTTTTCAATTGCCTTTGAATCCGTTCGCTCATTTTTACCTCATCTTTGTGCTGTCAATAATTTAATTTAATTTTTGATCTTTTTTTTAGTTCAATTTTCTTTCATTTTGTAGTTTGGACTACGAAGCTCCTCTCTTTCCTTTCAATTAACAACTCTATATCCTCACATTCAATTATTACTACTAAGTATTGTATTATCATAACTGCTGAACTGTGAAACTTCAAGCCACCTGCGTGGCAATCGTGCGAGTGCGAGAGACGGAAGCTACGAGCGCAAGTTTTTATTTGATTCATTTCGCTTTATTTCCAACTTGTTGTGCACGGAGAGGAGTTGAGGGTGGGTCACGCAAATTAAAAATCATTTTATTTTTTACACACGTAACAATTTTTCATTGGTAAGTGCCTAAGTTCGAATATCGCTCCTTAAACGATTTTCGAAGTTGGGCGTTTGCAATACCGTTTGAATCCTTGTAATTTCCAAAATTACGTGTAAATCACCCCGCCCCAGTATCTCTTTGTATCTCTATCGTAATGATTTCACAAGAAGGTCGGTTTACAGGTTAATTTTTTCACATTTGACCGTCGATCAAACAAGAATTACAATTGAAATCAACACGATTTTGAATGTTTCAAAACCATTTTATAATGACTTTTATATAAATGTCCCGCATTCTGCGATCGAAACGGGCACCAGAAGATTCCAAAAAGCACAAAAAGATGCATTTGTGAAGTTAAAAATGTGCCCCCCACCCATTCAGTACAGAAGATTTGAAGTTCCAGCTTGTGATGAGCAACTCTTCATGAATATAACCATCGTATGGCGGTGTCGGAAACTCGGGGAATGAAGGCAGATAACGTCAGGGTGGCAGGATTGTCAGGGCAGGATTGTGTGGCAAGGTTAACAACAAACACGTCAGCGTGTCTACGCACGCGATTGAGATAAAACGGCCGAAGCGAATGGGTTCAAATTTGATATTTAGCCTGAAGGTTCTCAGAAACGATTTTAATTAAATTTCGATATTAACTGCTTCGACTAAAAGTCAATTCAGGCCGGTTGTTTTTTTTATAATTTCGTTCGTATAGAGTTCTAAAAAAGCTCCAAGGTGGTAGTTCAATAAGCTATCCATACGATGGGAGTAATAATTATTAGTTATTTAGTTAATTGTTAGTCATTAGTTTGGAACTCAAACTAAGCTCGTTTTGTTCGCAGTTTTTCTCCTTTAATTCCACAACTGTTAACACAAAACCCCTTTTGACGGTCCCATTAGTCACCCATTCAATGAAGATGCATAATTAGCCACAGCTCAATCAATTTTGGAAGCTTCGGCACTATCACTTTCTACGTGGAACGTAAAGTTATGTTTCAAGAACTTCAAATGAACTGAAACGGATAATTAGTTAAACGGATGAAAGTCCTTGAATGTAAGTGGCGCTGATGTTCGACGTTCATCGAATTTTCACACTACTTCCGTTACTCGTTGGGTCGAGGAAAGTAAATTCACGCGAGCAGAATGTAGTCAGCGAAACAATCACGGCATAAGAAAATCGTCGACCTGTATTTTGAGGCTTCGGAGAAACAACATAATTGAGTGTCAACAAATATGAAACACAATGAATCACAGTAGTATGAAGTAGAACGCATTTATGAGGAGCAATAATTCTGATAATAGGTCTTATAGATCACTGGCCGTGTAACCCTTTATAACCCGACTAAGCCTCAATGGGAGGACGACCCACCGACCTATTCATTTCCTTTCGCAATAAATCAACAAGTTCACCTCGAGGAGCCGGAGTTCTAACGAGATTATTCCCATTTCACCTTCTCCGCTGCTCACCCGTTCTTATTATTTTCATACTGATAGGAAACTTTCTCCTGAATAGTACGGGAAAATATCAATATATTTTCTTCATGAACATGATGCCACAGGTCGTCAGCTTTACCTAATTAGGTTGGTAGAGATGAGATGCAATGAAACGCGCACTAATTAGGCTTTTTCATTTTCCGAGTTCAATATTGGTCTTTCATCAGATCAGTTTTGGGAAGCACATTACAGATACGTAGTAACGCTACATTAACTGCTTACCTCAAAACGTCAAGCAATATGTAATGTCCGGGCTACAAATAAAACTGGCAGATCAATAATTGCATCGTTGACACTAAAGACTCCGTGGATAACTAGCTGTAACCTATATATCTACATCTTATCGATGTTAGAGCTTTGTTGGTACGTACCAATCTCAAGAATAGCTATACAGGCAAAGTATCATCGCAATGTGTTCGTATGTGTTAGGTGAAAGTACGCAATGAGTTTAATTTCTAACAACTGCGTTGAAACCGGTTTTGGGCTCAACGGACGGTCGTGCAGAACAGCAATCAGCACAAACCAAAACACAAAATATTTTAGGTGACGTCGCATCTCGCAACTCTCCTCGTATCTCCACGTACATTCTACGGTTTAGATCTCAGTGCTAACTAATCCGATCCGTTTTACGGTGAGCTCGAGTGAATTATGTAACGCTGCATCCACCCGAAACGGGCTTCTTGGTTAATAAAGGATCAAATGAAGATGGCGTAGGATGAAACTGTACTGTAAATATATGGTTTCCTCAAACCCTCCTGAAATAGGTTATTTTCATGGTTTTGGCTACTAACCCAATCTATTTTCGGCTGTTCATATGAGCTTGATAAAACGTAACTACATGCGTCGCGCTTAAATTTCAAGAATTAATTGAGCTAATGCTACTTATACCACGACCTTCGTTCAATACTCAAATTATAAGCAATTGATAGTGCTGTTGATGTGGTTTTTGTTCACAGTTCTGAAGCTATTTCTGGACAATTTCACGCAAGCGAGTTTTATAACGAAACAACTGCAGTAAAATTCCGAAACTTTCTTTTCTACTTCGTAGAGCTAAGGAAAGCAAAAAAAAGGTCGCCCTCAAAAACTTTATCGATCCGCCTTCTTTGGATAACTAAAATTTAGGTAATTAATATAACCGTCGATTTGATTTTTTTAAAAACATTTTTGTCCAATGGGAAAAATATCGAAATCAAGTTAACCACATGTGATGGTTGTGCACATTTTGACAATAAATTGCTCCCACCCGTTCTGAAATATTTGTTACACGTTAAGAGCAATGGAATACTCAGATGAGTTGTGTTCGAATTTTCATGTCATTGAAGACGAAAATATAGATGCAAAACGACGAAAAAATGGGTTGTTGTTAGATTTGATTACTTATCGTGCTACTCCCGTTTTGTTTCAGCTGATAACAATTTTATAGCATCGCAAAGTACTCAATGAGCAGCTTTTTAGTTGCAGAATGTTCAACGTGGGGTGAGTAAACTTGCGTTTTGTTATGCGCCGTTTGATGTTTTTGCGTTCCCTTTTGTGTTTTTCTAGGTGCTGAAGGAATTACAATATCATTATGTGCTATATTATCGTATCACTAATATAATAATTATCTCAGAGCCCATAGGAGTCTGCAACGAATCCTGGGGTACAATAAGGTTTGAACTCGGTTATCAGAAAATATTATATTGGAGTATTAGATCATCAAAAAATATCGCCTCACACAATTTTTCGTAACTCCACGTAATTTTTATCACTGTAGCAACCAATAAAATATGATTCTCATTCAATTTATAACAACTTTCAATGTAAAAACTGACAGAGCTTGCGGTTGAGGAGTTGATTGTGTTGATCCTACTTATCCAACGCTTACTATTGCGTGCATAGATGATTTATGAAACTGTCAACTCGATTTTTTTAAGGTGGATCATGTATACTCGTATTATTGAGTAAAAACTGTGACAAAGTGATAGTGAGAGGCCGTGTTTTGCCGTCCCATCCTGTTCTACAGATGGAATATCAAATGTGGGCTTATTTGGTTCACACACACACACACCCTAAAATGGTATTTTATGTTATAAGTTGGAGCGTTAATATTTGCAGAAAACTAAACATAATAATTCGGCTGATTCTTCTTCGGCTTTGTAGGGCAGAGTAGCGCAATACAATGTCAAGATTTGTCCCATTTCACAAGTCTGTTTCCTTATTTGATGACTCTTCCTAAACCCTCGACGAGGGTTATATCAGTCATGGAAGTTGCGGTTTTGCTAATTATGCAAGAGGCTGGCCCCTGCAACATCCACCGAACTCAGACCTGCGGAGGTACGGCGGCAGGTAATTGGTCGTTATCCAGTCTCCTGGTAGAGAGCTGTTGCCCATGTGTGACCGCGTGGAGGTGATCACCTGAGGAATCCCGTACCGTCGGGGAGTTCTTAATCTGATTTCCCACCTGATCTAACTATGTACTTGAGTGGCAAGTTTCAAAAGTTCAAACTATGACCACGTTTCTTAGCCATCACCTTCTTCGCGAACTCTGCTTTGTAGCAGTCAAAGCTGCTAAGTTCGTTTGCCCTCCCAACAACCGTCGCTCACTGTTGTAGAAACTACGGTGGAGCAGCACGTGGTTACTTGTTTCCTCCACACTGGCACAAGACGTGCATGAGGGAGAGTCTTTCAGAGAAAAGAAGTGGAGCTGTGCATTGAAGTCACCATGTCCAGTGAGGACACTGGCCCGTCCAGTGGTCTTGCTCAACCCATTTTCTTGAAAGACGTTCACGGATGTTGGGGAAGAACTCATACATGTCACGACCCTTTGACGAGGATTCCCATCTCGCTTGCCATTTCTCTGATGCCCATTTGTCGATAGCAGCAAGTTTTCGTTCTGTACTCGCAGACACGAACACATGTATATATAGATCACATGTGTTGGCACATATTAAAATATATAAGGTATTGTTCGTTAGGGAACGTCATCAAAACGGTTGAATGTAGAAATGAACAGTTTTTTTGGTTACCTTCTTTTTCACACGATTACGAAACTTGAATTTTCGAAGAATATTTAGTGGAACTTCAGGCGGCTAAAAAGTTCGATGTCAGATGCGTTATTTTTATCTTCGTTCTGTTGTTCCGTCTCATGAAGTTGAGGAGCGGTTTCTTTCTATTGAAGTGAAGCCGTCGATAAGCAACATTCGTCTTTTCCATTTACGCTTATTCGGCCGCAGTTCTGATTGTTCGTCGAAAAAAAGAGCCGCCCTAAGCAACATTTCGAGTTGACCGCTTACGAATATGTGATCACTTGTCACATCGCTGACACAGATTCCAAATAGTTCAAGATATTAGGTAGAACAATCACTTCATCGAACTATGGAATGCCGTACCGGATTCGTGAAATAAAGAGTGTGTGCCTGCACTTGTCCGACGCACAAGGAGTATTTAAAGCAATGCTATTGCGATGCTGCATTTTTTTAATGATCTACAATATTTATGAGACTGATGAAAATTTCATCTAATACTGCTTCTAAATACTCCCTTGGCCAGAACGTCTTGTTTCACCTCTCTCGCTCTGAACCAGTCCTAGCCGATCCGTAGGTATTCCAATGCAATCACGAGGTCTTGAATATTGACACCAGTCTGGCGGAGTTTCATTTTACTAACTAAGCGCTGCACAATTGTCTTGTCAGCTGATTACGGTCACAAATGATGTCATTGAGAAATGAAGGAAATTGAACCTCGAGTTCTAGGTTCTCTATACTTGAATAATTCTGAAGCTTTTATGAGCGGTAAAGAAAGAAAGCTTTTCACGCCAAAACTGGTAGCAAACCACGGTTGAGAAGAAACAGAGAGAACCGAGACGAGGAAAATTCGATTACGTGACCGGAGAGATTGACATCCTGATTGAAGCAGCTCGAACGAAAATTGAAGGAAGTTAGACCAACGCAGGCTGATGCGGGAGAGAGGATTGAGGGGTTGGAAATGAACGCTACAGATTTAAACCACTAGCACATGAAAGGGCTGAGAAAAAGGACGGATTTGATAGTTTTGGGAATAAATACAATTTATCAGTCACGCGGCCCTTCTGATCGGCGAATGTTCATTGAAGTTGACGATCTAAGTGTATGGAAAAACGGTCATTTTATTTGTTTAGTACGTTAATATATGTGATAAAACACTATTCATAACCAAGCATTTTGGTGGCATGGCACTTAGGTGTATATTCATGCAGGTAATT
The DNA here is from genome assembly GCA_020466155.1 of Pachypeltis micranthus. NCBI lineage: Eukaryota > Metazoa > Arthropoda > Insecta > Hemiptera > Miridae > Pachypeltis > Pachypeltis micranthus. The sequence continues at coordinate 29,613,945 of CM035768.1, forward strand.
TGAGCTCATTAGGACTTTTTAAAACGATGTGAGTACGCCAGCTCAGTAGACCTCTAATTTGTAGTCAGTTAGCCACAATAAATTAATCGGTGTAAATGATGGAAGGAAAAGCCCCCCCACCCCCCACCACCCCTCCCCATCGTATACTTAACGTATCAAGACACGGTTAATGTGATCAACGCAATCCGATCTTTCGCACAAAAAGACTGTTCTGGTCTTCGGACTAATCTGATCGGAGGAAACCTATCAAGTCTGCCGCTCAACACCCAGCACCGAAAAATGGGTACATTTTGACTCAACAAAAGAAAATCGTCGTGAAATGATGAGAATTTGGGCAATGAAATTACTATACACAGAGAGAAGGACGAACCTAGCCTCCCGCCCCTCACCTTGTGCAAAGTGTTGGGCGACGGTGCTTGAAAAATGGGTACTTCCGGTTTATTGTTGTATCTGACGTTGGATTTCAAATCTGCATTGACCGTCCGCCTCCGTCTTTCCTTTAGCCTCTAACGTGGTCTAAAAAATCAGTTTTTTTGGACGAGAATCCGATTTCGGATTTGGTTGTGCTCGCCTACGAGGAGACAATACGAAGTAAGCTATGGTGCAACCGGTCTCACTCGAACAACCCGCGTTGACTCGACGTATCGTGCCATTGGCTAGCTCCACCCAGAAAATGTCAATTTTCGTTGTTCCGTTGTTGTGGTCGGGTTTACTCGTATTTTTCGACGATTTTCGATTTGGACATGAGCTGTCGTTTCCAGGATTGTTGATACAGCCACGTTATATTCTTTAAATTATCCGACGATAGATTGAATAGGTCATTATCATGCAGTGGGAGAGAAAAATAAATCGTAGTTTTATATGGGCATCTAGTTCACATAGCAATTCACAACAAGAATGCGGCGTCATTTCTGAAACACATCACGATTTCAGTTTCTAAGGTTCTAAACGTATTGTCAACGTTCTAGACACGGGCGTACGTGTACTACACCAACACGCAGTACGTGTTTCCGACGCTTCGTGCGATGTTAGTGAACAACAGACCGGTAGTTCAGTAAAATCATTTTCCTATCCGTATTTCTCTCGGATCATTGGATTGGCTTCCATCGGTTTCGTTGCTCGCTGCTTGCTAGCGAAACGCAGCCATTTTGACTGTCCCTTCTCCAGAACCATGAGATAAGCTGCCGACGCCAAGTTGCCGGCTGTCAAGGCTCCGCTCCAGGGCGCTTTCGATTTAATAAAACGAACTACTTAATTCATATAAAATGTTTTTAATGCCACATTTCCTTTTATGAAATGAAATGGTTGTTATCCTTACAATACACGATTTGTGAACGATAGTTTCTTCAAGAAACCGTTTCACGGAGTTGAAAGTGGCATCACAAAAACATCGAGTTTCATGATTATTTGCGACTGATGGAAATCTCATAAATACCGGAAATCAACCTAACGTCGGTTTGTTGACTAACGTTTACCGTGGCATTACCCCTGTGATTGGAGAACTGGAAACACGAACTTCCCCCCAAAAAATAATCATGTTGACTGTCCCATAAATTACCTTTACGTTGCTGTTTCAGTGAAGGTCGTGACATGAGGAAATGCAACCCAATAAATTCCGGAACTGTAATCCTTACAAATCTCGCTTAATCGTATATGCAACTAGCGTTCTCAAAAAATAGTGTTCATAGTCCAATAAATTGCCCACGCGGACCCATTTGTACGAACTTTTAATCAATCTTCGGCTCTCCGCACCTATTGGCAACTTTGACGAACTTCAGAAATTTAAAATGGTCGCCACTGCTGAAATTGTTACACGACGAGTTATAATGGTCTTGTACAGCACGATGTCACACCTCCGACATGCATCTCAATCGTTTCAGCATCGAAAAATACCGGTAAACGATACGGAAACATGACTTGACTACGATGGGAAATATCTGGTGCGTAGCAACACACAACTATCCGCCACCCCTTTAAGTTAGAACACCAGCTACACAGGCGGGTGCTATATCTTCGTTCAACGCATTTCTACAGAAACATTTATAGAAAACAAAATGTAGGGACTAGTTAGCTGAGAGTACTCCGTAAGTTTGATCGAAATCGTTAGAGCCGTTTTTGAGAAAATTGGAATACCGATAAATTAATATTCGACAAATCTCCTTTTCTGAGTTAACATGGCTAATATATCCGTTCAACATATATATACAGAAATAATTATACGGAACGAAATGTGGGTACGGGTGACTTAAAGACACTGCATTAAGATTTATCACATCTGGTGAAGAAGTTACCCTGGAATTTACGGAAATGTTAGAAAAAACGTTATTTTCGACACATTTTGATTTTTATCTCTGTTCAATGGACCGTCACAGGAACATTTATTGAGAGGAATATGTAGGTATTAACTATTTGAAAACATCCTGTGAGTTTGGTGAAAATCGCTGAAGCCGTTTTGCCAAAAAGCGTAAAAAACCTATTTTTGCTTCAGGGGCCCATATCTCCGTTCACCGTATTTTCATGGAGATATGTATGGATAAGAAAAGTTAGGTATTGATTAGGAGAAGATAATTGAAAGTTTGATCAAAATCGTTAGAGCCGTTTTCGAGAAAAATGCGAAAAACCCTAGTTTTTGGTACATTTTCGTCCCCCACCCCCCTTCCCATCGGCCGAAATCGCCCATAACCTTATTTTGGTGTCTACAAAAAATAACGAACAAAACAAAAAAGAACCAGCTCAATCGGATCAGCCGTTCTCCCGCAAATCGAACTACAGACACACACACACACACGGACCACGCGCCGAAATTAGGTTTTTTAGACTCAGTAGGCCTCAAAACGTAAAGATCTGAAGAAAACCCAAATTTTTTTTTTTTGGGCCGATTACTATACTTTCCTTCCCCTAGGTAAAAATGAAACTTGTCGTGGACTAATGAAATATAGATTATAGAAACAGACTAAACTAATTGCTACACAACGCAACGTCACTCTCCCTATCCCACCACTTTACGTTAGGTTATGGACGAAAATGTACCAAAAACTAGGGTTTTTCGCATTTTTCTTGAAAACACTCCAACGATTTTGATTAAACTTTCAAATTAGCTTCTCCCAATCAATACCTAACTTTACTTTCCCATGCCCCTGAAGCAAAAATAGGTTTTTTACGCTTTTTGGCAAAACGGCTTCAGCAATTTTCACCAAACTCACAGGATGTTTTCAGATAGTTGATACCTACATATTCTTCTCAATAAATGTTCCTCTGACGGTCTATTGAACAGAGATAAAAATGGAAATGTATCGAAAATAACGTTTTTTCGAACATTTCCGTAAATTCCAGGGTAACTTCTTCACCAGATGTGATAAATCTTAATGGAGTGCCTTTTAGTCACCCATACCAACATTCCGTTCCGTATAATTATTTCTGTATATATATGTTGAACGGAGATCCTGGCTTATGCCAGGTTAACTCAGAAAAGGAGATTTGTCGAATATTAATTTATCGGTATTCAAATTTTCTCAAAAACGACCCTAACGATTTCAATCAAAATTTCGGAGTACTCGCAGCTAACTAGTCCCTACATTTTGTTCTCCATAAATGTTCCTGTAAAAACGCGTTGAACGAAGATATAGCGCCCGCATATGTAGCTGGTGTTCGAACTTACGGAGGTGGCGGAAAGTTGTGTGTTGCTACGCACCACATATTTGTACTGCGAAATGCCCATTTCGATGCACCGTCTGCCAGTAGAGCGCAATGAGTATGGCGCGGCAAACGTGGTGTTTCGTACAGTTCTCATACAAGCTTTGGGTCTCCACAATTGTTTTCGATTGGCAAGAATTTTTGAAATTTAGAATAAGACGCCATTTCTAGACCCACGGACGGTGAATTGGCGTATTAAGTTGAGGGTTTTATTAAATCGAGAGCGTCTTGGAGTGGAGCCTCGACAGCCGGCAACTTGGCGTCAACAGCTTATCTCGCGGTTCTGGGGAAGGGACAGTCAAAATGGCGGAGTTTTGGTCGCTCGCAGGAGCAAAGCGGCTGATGGAAGCTAATTCATCGATTCTACGACAGTACTAATCGGAATATAGTTCTACCGATCGAGAAGGTGATAGTTGACAAACACACAAAAGGCAACAGAAACGTGCTGATGTACACACTTGCCGCGGGCGGGTGTTGAGAACTTTCTCCACTGAGAAAACTTTTCGGAAATCTTGGTTGGTTGGGAATCTTGAATGAAATTTATTTTTTTGTGTGTTTTGTCTTACGTCTAATTAAACAGATCGTAGTTTGCAACAAATACGTCATTTCGATCAAGCGCGAAATTCACAGGGACATACTGTACAATACATGTTTTGGTTATATTTTAGAATTTAACTCCGTTCACGAGTACATATTTTTCTCGGAGGTTGGAAGTACTTTTCTATAATGTCTGGCTGCAAGAAGCAAGGAACCCCCTCATTTCGACTCACATTTCTACATATCTGCGCACTGTGTTTTACAGGATTGACTGCTTAGAACGGAACAGTAACAATGATTGGTAGAAGTTATTTAAATTATTCAAGATATCCCTCAGTCATTTTCGAGACAAAACGCTATGGCTGTGGCTTGATTCAGCGTATTCCCCCCCCCCCCTTCCTATCTGTCTGTCGCGTTTGCCTTTCTATCTTCCCGTTTGAGTTTAGTAGTGCGTGAGTCGACTCAATAGAGAAGAGAATACTTGAGAACTTGACGAGTTGTCTTAAATCGCGCAAGTATTTATTCAAATCCGCCGAATCAAAGGATGTGTGAAGGGAGGGGTGTTATCGCAGGGTTTTGAAGGACAACGTGATCATCCTACCGTCGGTTTTCTAAAATGTCATTGGTCCAAACAAATGAGAGAGGGCTGAGCGGCTGAGCCCTACTGTTTCACGTAGTTCACATAATAATATTTCCCTCTCCCATCCCATAGGACGCGAATAAAAGTCTTCGCCCTAGACTCAGGCGGTCATTCTGAGTTAAGTCCACGATTGAAGCGACACTTGTCTAGAGTTGGAAACAGGTAATTTGTTAGTCAACTCAAATTGAATTTATTTTACTTACTGCGTTCTACCATTCCTTACTACCATTAATATATACGAGTAGTATTGAAGCAACGATCTTCATTTGAACCACTGGTTATTTCACAGGTACAAGAGCTTTCAACCACGGTAGCCGCAGTCGATGGGCGGAGCACACCTAGCCGATCCTCAGTTTGTCATCCGCTAAAGACAGGTACTTGTCTCATTTATTACGTTGTCAACGAAATTTCGAGTTTTCGGAGTCACCTCCGCCAATTAAAACACATCAACGCCAATTTAAATGACCACGTTGAAACGCGCGGTTCTCCAGCCGCGCCAACTGTTCAACGCTTTGGAATACCGAATTGTCGGTTAATTATTACACGACGCGCATTTATTCACGTTGAATCGTTAAGTGTATTATCGTAAGCCTATCAAACTTGTAACGTCCCATGTAAAGTATTGAAATCAATACACAACTTTTCTTGTGCTCGGTCGTCTGAGGTGCATCTCATACGATTCCTCACGGTGAGATTGAAGAGAGACGGATAACAATTACAATATTTTTGAAGGAGTTTTACGTATCAACTTGAGCCACCTAATAGAATATTTGATTTTTTACTAACCGATAATCCCCAGATGTACAAAAATATTCGATCACGTCCGACTTCCTAAACCGTTTTCCGATTTTAGGTTGCTTCTTTTTAACGACTTTAACGAGAAAAAAAGGTTCTTCGTGAACATTTACATAATTTCACATCAGTTTCAACATGTTCACGTCTTCAACGGATTCTACCGTTTCTACTTATTCTCTTACGATTTTTACTCGACTATTTTACAGTTCCATTGGAGCTCTCGATGATTTCTAAACAATTTGAGCCTGATATCCACAACCTGCGAGCGAGATATCAAGTTTGGGCTGATTTGGTACGGTGGTTTTCTCTAAAAATCGTTCACAGACACACACACACAGACCATTTTCCCAAATAGTGTTTTTCGGACTCAGGAGGGTGTGAAACGTAAAGATCTGAAGAAAACTCAAAATTTTTTTTCAGCCGATTACATAACTTTCTTTTCTACTTTGTAGAGCCAAGGAAAGTAAAAACTCCCCTGTTCCCTAACCATTGTCACATCCCACTGACTTCCCATTCCTAAAACCTCATTCCTTGCCCTATCCCTTTCCCGCTGGTAGTTTACACAGTGAAACACCAGTGGGTGTGTGTGTCCACTTTGGACAGACAGAGAGAGAGAGAGAGAGAGAGAGAGAGAGAGAGAGAGAGAGAGAGAGAGAGAGAGTTGCTATGAAGCTCCGAAGCTGTCTTTAACTAGCTTATTGACAATCAATGTCAATAATTGAGAAAAAAAACATCCTCAAACAGAAAATCGAATGAAGAATTTAATTGCACCAATAAAACCCAGAACTCCGCCATTTTGACTGTCCCTTCCCCAGAACCGCGAGATAAGCTGTTGACGCCAAGTTGCCGGCTGTCGAGGCTCCGCTCCAAGACGCTCTCGATTTAATAAAACCCTCAACTTAATACGCCAGTTCACCGTCCGTGGGTCTAGAAATGGCGTCTTATTCTAAATTTCAAGAATTCTTGCCAATCGAAAACAATTGTGGAGACCCAAAGCTTGTATGAGAACTGTACGAAACACCACGTTTGCCGCGCCATACTCATTGCGCTCTACTGGCAGACGGTGCATCGAAATGGGCATTTCGCAGTACAAATATGTGGTGCGTAGCAACACACAACTTTCCGCCACCTCCGTAAGTTCGAACACCAGCTACATATGCGGGCGCTATATCTTCGTTCAACGCGTTTTTACAGGAATATTTATGGAGATTAAAATTTAGGGACTAGTTAGTTGAGAGTACTCCGTAAGTTTGATCGAAATCGTTAGAGTCGTTTTTGAGAAAATTGGAATACCGATAAATTATTATTCAACAAATCTCCTTTTTTGTGTTAACTTGGTTTATATCTCCGTTCAACATATATATACAGAAATAATTATACGGAACGGAATGTGGGTACGGGTGACTTAAAGACACTGCATTAAGATTTATCACATCTGGTGAAGAAGTTACCCTGGAATTTACGGAAATGTTCGAAAAAACGTTATTTTTGACACATTTTGATTTCTATCTCTGTTCAATGGACCGTCAGAGGAACATTTATTGAGAAGAATATGTAGGTATCAACTATTTGAAAACATCCTGTGAGTTTGGTGAAAATTGCTGAAGCCGTTTTGCCAAAAAGCGTAAAAAACCTATTTTTGCTTCAGGGGCCCATATCTCCGTTCACCGTATTTTCATGGAGATATGTATGGAAAAGAAAAGTTAGGTATTGATTAGGACAAGATAATTTGAAAGTTTAATCAAAATCGTTAGTGCCGTTTTTGCCGAAAAATGCGAAAAACCTTAGTTCTTGGTACATTTTCGTCCCCTCACCCCCCTTCTCAGCGGCCGAAATCGTCCATAACCTTATTTTGGTGTCTACAAAAAATAACGAACAAAACAAAAAAGAACCAGCTCAATCGGATAAGTCGTTCTCCCGCAAATCGAACTACAGACACACACACACACACACGGACCACGCGCCGAAATCAGGTTTTGTAGACTCAGTAGGCCTCAAAACGTAAAGATCTGAAGAAAACCCAAATTTTTTTTCGACCCGACTACTATACTTTCCGCTACCCGATTACTATACTTTCCTTCCCTTCGGGTAGCGGAAAGTAAAAACGGCCCGGACGGCGGACGGACATTGCAGATCTAGAATACCGATGCCTTGATGCGTGATCGAATGAGTATCAGACGTGTACAACCGCGTATAGTGAAATTACAGTAATTATAGTGAGGAGGATTACTGTTTCGTAGGGTTTACTGGTATTTTTCGATGCTGAATCGAATGGGATGGGTCTCCGACCTCTAAGATTGGGTCCAACTGTTCATGAGAATAATAAACCGTTGTTTATTAATTGTAACAGTTCATTATTACATTTCAGCCTAGAGATGTAGAGAATACGTACTCAATTGCTCATGATTTTAGTGGTCCGCGCGTGTGTGTGGGGATGTAGTTGACATTTTATGTCTTTACTTTGCTACATAAACTCGTAAATGTAACGCGGGAGATGTTACGGAGAAGCGTCACGAAATATTTGTGTTGGATAAGCTTGGTAACGTATGTTACAAAATGTAACGCTTGGTGACATCACACGTTGACATTTTATGTCCTTACTATGCTACATAAACTCGAAAATGTAACGCGGGATATGTAACGGAGAAGCGTCACGAAATATCGAATGGTTGAAGTGTAACGCTTGGTAACGTCTGTTACAAAATGTAACGATGTGCTTGCAAACGCATCACACGTTTTAATAACTTCAGTGACCAAGTGATGATGTCAATTGCAATTGACGCGGCCATTATATCGAAACCTTCAACAAGCACAATCAAACGTAGTTATCATTGCATAAAAACAAACAAAAAAGACAGAAAATGTTCCTAGTGTACCTGTTAGGTGAGTCCGTCTCCTCTGGCTGGTGAGTTACTGTGGGCAAGCGCTTTCGATGTAAAGACATCATCGTCTGGCCGTTAAGTCGTATAGTGAAATTACAGTAATTATAGTGAGGAGGATTACTGTTTCGTAGGGTTTACTGGTATTTTTCGATGCTGAATCGAATGGGATGGGTCTCCGACCTCTAAGATTGGGTCCAACTGTTCATGAGAATAATAAACCGTTGTTTATTAATTGTAACAGTTCATTATTACATTTCAGCCTAGAGATGTAGAGAATACGTACTCAATTGCTCATGATTTTAGTGGTCCGCGCGTGTGTGTGGGGATGTAGTTGACATTTTATGTCTTTACTTTGCTACATAAACTCGTAAATGTAACGCGGGAGATGTTACGGAGAAGCGTCACGAAATATTTGTGTTGGATAAGCTTGGTAACGTATGTTACAAAATGTAACGCTTGGTGACATCACACGTTGACATTTTATGTCCTTACTATGCTACATAAACTCGAAAATGTAACGCGGGATATGTAACGGAGAAGCGTCACGAAATATCGAATGGTTGAAGTGTAACGCTTGGTAACGTCTGTTACAAAATGTAACGATGTGCTTGCAAACGCATCACACGTTTTAATAACTTCAGTGACCAAGTGATGATGTCAATTGCAATTGACGCGGCCATTATATCGAAACCTTCAACAAGCACAATCAAACGTAGTTATCATTGCATAAAAACAAACAAAAAAGACAGAAAATGTTCCTAGTGGTTGCGTACTTGTACGAAAGCTGTACCCACCATTTGTGTTTTATAGTAAAATGACAAGGTTAATCAAGGTTCGTTAAGTTAATGCAAACTTCGTAGAGCAGCAGAATTAAATTTGCGGGAAAAAGGGTGAACCGATTGAGCTTGTTCTTTTTGTATATTGTACGTTATTTTTTGGATCGAAAGTGTTATAGAAAAAGGGGGAGTGGGGACCAAAATGTATAAAAAACGAATTTTTCTCAAAAACAGCTATAACCGTTTTGATTACATTTTCGAATTATCTTTTACCAGTCATGATAAATGTTCCTCCGAAAGTCCATTCAACTGAGATAAAAATCTAAATGTAGCGAAAATAGTGTTTTTTTGAACATTTTCATGATTCCAGAGAACCTGTTTCACTGGATTTGATCAATCTTATCGAGTGTCTTCATACAACCTATACCCATACTTCAATCTCCACCAATATTTCTGTATATATCCGTTGAACGGACATATAAGCTTGGGCGGCTCGGAAAATGTCATTTGTCGAATATTAATTTATCGCTTTTCCAATTTTTACAAAAACGATTTCGATCAACGGCGTTCAACAAAGATGCAGCTCTCGTGTATACAGCAGGTCGTTGAGTTTACGGAGATTGAGAAAAATCGTATGTTGCTACGCACCAGATATTTAAAAATATTTTTGGCCCATAGTAACCATGGGTTTTGCCCGATCAGATTGTCGAATAGGCAGTGACGAGTAGATCCCAAATCGAATATTTTTACAAATGAATGGATTTTTTTTTACACGGCGGACGTACATTGTAGATTTAGAATCCACATGCCTTGAAACTGTCAAATTTCGAGAGAATGAAAATATGAGAGAAAATATTGTTCGGACCGACGTTGTTGTGTTGTTCCTAATACCAAAATAAACCAAAATCAAGGCGATTGTCCTGTGAATAAGCCACGCGACAGAAGCTGGAAAATGTTTATAATGTTACGGGGGGATTTATATTGAAGCGATATCGCACTAAGAGAGTCAGGAAGTTAGTACGATATCATGCCGAATGCAATTGAAACAGAGTTTTATTCTCAATTACGTTTGGGCAAGTTTTACCACCACAAAACGGGAACTGGGTGGGAGTGAACGGGAGCGCGGACGACACAGCGACGAGGGAACCTGCTCGGTTACACATGACGGCAGCGAAGTCTCGAGCGAATCGAGGCTTTTTGAGGTGCCCAGTCAGCATAAATGCCCAGACGAGCCTCTGGTGAATCGAAGGGTTTGGTTCGTCCCGTTACAATAAGATAATCAGAGACAGCCTCAAAAATTCCAGAGGTTAATATCAAACCTGTGTGTATCATTTTGTTTTTCCAATATACTATAAAAAATTGAAAAAGTTAACTTCTAAAATTCGTTCGAGGTGCCTCGCAACGCATTTTGAAGCAAATTTTTTCGACAAGAAATGTTCGGAAGTACAATAATATTTAAAAAATCACAAGTTTTGAAGATTGCATCACCTAATTTGCATTTTCTCTATCCTTGTGAACTCGTTAAACATTTTAGTACCGCATTGCCGTTCTCCAACGAAATTTTATTCTGTTGACTCCCGACCGCTTGCCGGTGGAAAAAAAGAGGCGAACTACTTGTGTATTGTTCTTCTTTATTCTAATAAACAATCGAAGCGATCAAAATTGCTGCCCGATTTAATGGAGGCGGTCAACTGTATTCGATTCCTCGTTATGTAGTGGTGGGAACAGGTTGCACGGGGCGGGCTCTTAAGGTGGAAGATTTAAACGGCCCGAGGGACCTTCTCACTCTACGAAAGTGGCCAATTTCCAATAGAGTAGCGGAGAGTTTCTTATCCACTCGTTGCTGATGGGGCCTTGTCCGGTCTTCGCTGATCCCGAGAGATGTAAACGTAAATTTTAGTTTCATTAGAAATCCCATGGGTCGTGGTGCGAACGAAATAGTTTATTTCACGTCGGGCTTGTGAATCTTTACAGCACGATGTTTCATTTAGCAGCTGTATGAGAAATTAACAGCGGTGGAGTTAACGACAGCTTCATGATCGAAGGTTTGACAGCCTACCAAAAGTCAATTGATACTTACATCACAATGAATTAAATAACTCAAATACATAAAGACCGAATCTTCATGCAGCTGCCACAATTTTGACGACTCAAACTATACATTTTGACGAAACTGTACTTTCGTTTCCAGTAAACATCCATCAACTGTTTTCACATCCTTCTCCAGATAGTTTTACTCCGCTCTTTTCCAACCCTTTTGTACTAAACCTTTCTGACATCATCGCAGAATTTTCGGTACATTTTTCACTCGATTGCCCAACTATTTTTATTTCGTCTTCCTTTTATCCCCGAAATACGTTCCACGAGTTTTCATTTGATTTTCAACTATCGCGTTGTTGTTCCTGCCAAATCCAACTATTCAGGTTGTCCGTTTACTTCCACACGGTTTCTTAACAATCTTTCCCCACATTTTCAACTTTTTTCGCTCGTTTCACCGATTTATTTACTGATTTTCCTACTATAGTGCATCAACTGTTTCCAGCCGATCAAAACTAGTTCTGATTTCAAAACGACCTTATGATCTATTCTCGACGAATTTTACTAGTTTTTCCGGTTATTTTACCCGTGAAAATCTTTGGATTTCTGAAAATTTCAGTAGGAAGTTGTGTAAAAATGGTATGTACTCGTAAATTCGCTAAATGTACGAGTATTTGGAGAATCGTATAAGACTCGCTAAGAATGAATGTAAAGATGATTGAAAAATATTTGGACAATTGATGGGCCATGGTTGAAAAATCTACAGAAAATAGTTCGACAACCAAGAAAAATTAGTTGAAGCGTAGAGTGAAACCGGTAGTAAACAGAGGTGGCTGGCGTATTGTGTTTGTGTACACAGAGACGGGGTTTTCATTAATAAAAACGAATTCCTCTAGTGAGAAACGAAATGTATTCCGTAACGGTAAACAACAACAGCTCGAACGATAGAAATGAAAAAGGCTAAAACTAACGTTTTTGTGAAACAGTAAATGAGGCATCTGACCGTTTCCCTCATGTAGCGACAAGTCGACGATTGATGCTTGTTTGATAGCTAGACAACGTCAGATGGGATGCTGATGATCCAGGGAAAAATGAAAGAAGTGGCCACTTAATTGGGACGATGATTCAGAAGGAGGAGGGGAATAAAGACTGTTTTCCTTTTTCGCGTTAACTTATCGAGAGAGATAATTGATAATGTCTGAAAAAGGTAAGGTATCGTGTGAGGATATCGGGAAAAAATATTCGAGAGATAGAAGCTCACCGGACGTGATTGCTGACAGCTTCCGACCCTTGCAGCAGAAAGTAATGGCTCAGATATCAAGTCCAATGTACCACACGACAATCCACAGCCCCTCGTACGGAGTAATTTAATGCTATTCACTCATGTCATATGAACCCAGTAGAAACTGATAGGGCTTATAGTTATTCAGTTTGATGAGTATAACGACCTTTACTGTGTAACCAGTGTATAAGTAACTCACGGAACTGTCAACTTTCATTTTTTGAGAAGTTTCGTGTTTACTGTCCTCGCGTTGTAATTTGAATTCGGCAATTTCTATTGCTGTTTCCAACACGTTTATAACCATTTGTAACCTTTCATCGTGGAGATTATTGAACTACCAATACGATTTTTGAGTAGAAAACTGTACTAGTATTGGTTTGATGCGAAATATATGACGATTTATGGTGCTACTTCCCCCTTTTTCTCACTCATAAAAATGTTGTGTTGTCGTTAACTTTTTAGTAATTAACCACACACAAAATTCAATTAAAATCGTTACAGCCTTTCTCGAGAAAAAAATTATTTGGTGTAGTGATCACTATAGTTAGTGTTGAATCGATTTGCTCATACCCCTATTGTCTTGATCGGCAGATTTAATACCTAACATGAAACACATCACGTTCTTAGATGATCTTTTTTTGCACTCGGAAGACTTGAAAATCTGGGGAAACAGTAAAAATCTGAAGAAACCCGCGAATAAAACTAGCCGATTAAATAATTTGCCTTTTTACTTCATAGTTCTAACGAAAGTAAGAATGAGGGCGTAGTTAAACTCACTCTGACACTTGTCACGCAGGGATAGGATAACATCGGGCAGTAAATAGGGATGCAAGGGATTCCTCGGAGCGTCACACCATAGGTAGTGTTGATTACTGTGAATACACGTAGTGAAAGCACCTCCATAGACACTTCTATCTTGTAACAGAACTTGGTCAAAGCGAAAAGACCTTGCCTCACCTCCCACTGTGAGGCTGAACTACCTGGCGTGAGAACTCGTAAATCACGAATGACGTAACCTCCGTAAAGTTCTTGGGAGTCAGGCACGTAAGAGAATAAACAGATCCGGTCCGTTGTTTTCTTGATTACCAACTGTATCAACTCTTATCTTAAAGTTTTTTTTAAAAGGTTTCTTCTCAATATTCACCATACTGTTGTCGAAAGATGCGCTCCTGCCTTAACATTAACGGATTACCGCCACTTGTACTACATTTGAGCTCTTCAAACCTTCACATTGTTATTCGACACTTTCTTCGATTGGGGAGAGAAACTATACGCATTTCATTTCACAGCTCATTTCTAAATGGCCTCAGTCCGAACCTAACGCAGCAGAGCGAGTATGTAAACTTCTTTATAGCAATGCGGAAGGGGAAATATTTCGTTAAGCTCCGCGGTACAAGTTCTGCCCATGAGCGGCATCAGAAATGTACAACCATACACGTTTCAGACCATATATATATATATATATATCGTATAGCATTCTGTCCCACAGGTGGGATATGCACCGCGGCGAAACGATCTATTGTGCCAGTCCTAATGTCTCACAGGTCAATGCCTAGCCTCCTAAGAAATGCCAGGTAATTCCTGGAAGGGTCTTCTTTGATATCCATCCTGGGAGAAGTAGTAGACCAGAATCGTTCCTTCTCAAGTCTCCGGCACTGGGCCAGGACATGGTAGAGAGTCTCCTCATCCTTCCCACACCATCTACATCGAGGGGTGTCGACTATGCCCAAACCAGATTTCATCATTCTGCTGTGCGCGGTGATGATCCCAACAATCTGCCTGAGCCCTTCCTCTCCATCCTCAGAAGGTTCTGTCTTATCTCACATGTTTGCTACAGCAGCGGTTGGAGTGCCTTACTCCCGCAGCATTCCAGACTGTCTGATGCATTCTTCTGGCATATTCTCTCACAGTCCTCTTGAGAGAAATCCCAGAATGGGTAGGTGGCCATATGGTCCGCCGATGATCCCCTTACGCCCGGGAATTCAATACACGTTAACTCTATTCCGGTTTGCTAAGGAGTTGAGCCACATAATGTACTCCCGCACCAGTTTTGACGTTATGCAATAGTTCATCAACGCCCTACAAGCCACTTGACTATCAGTCAATATGTTGATAGTTACAGTATTTATAACTTGGGAGTAAAACGTAGATTGAAGTTTATCGCAAATAATAAACGCTTGTGATTATGAAAGTCACAACTAGGAAATTACCAATGGCCGTGCTGGATAATGAGACGCTGTGGCTCAGAAGGGAGTTGGGGGTTACTCTTACCTGTAATTGACATTTTACGGCAAATTATATCGTCCTAGTTAAGGATCAAAATGAAAATAAAGTGGAAAGTATATGCATTCCACTCCTTATCCATCCCCCCGAGCCTGTGCCCTCCGGCGTTTTCGATCCATGTGTATAGATGTTGATGCCATTAGGACGCCGAAACTGACGACTCTCGCTGTTCCATAGGCCTTCCGCCTCCTGGTCGCACATTGTTCTTCCTATTGAACTCGTACTTGGGGACCATCATGTCCGTGACCATGCTGAGCTCCGTGAAGGTCTCCAAATTCCTGAATGTAGCCAGGTGTCCGTTAGTCTGTACGCCACCTGCATCGCCTCTGCCTTGACATAAATGTCCTGGGAAAGAAGGTCGAACATTCTCTCCATGGTGCTGGTAGATGTGGTCTTCATCACCCCTGCTATCAATAAGCATCCTAGCCTTTGTACTTTGGCCACGCTTCTACCGTTCTCTCCAATAGCAGCTCCACACAATCGACTCATATGAGATTATTGGTTCTACAATGGCTTCGTAGAACCAGCAGACCATTCTGGGCTCCGAGCCCCATGTCCTCCCGCACATTCATTGACACATGCACAGGGCTGTTGTACAATTGCCCAGGCAAGCTCCCAGTACCAGTGCAGTTAGTGTATGGTGACAGTATAACGTGTCACCACCCAGCCTCCTAATGGAGCCCACTGCCCAATACACATTCCCTCTTGTCCACGCTTCTCGCTTTGCCTTTCATAATTTATTGTTGTATACAGTTTGGTATCTTTTGTACAGTTCCCACTCTCCTGTTCTTTCAGCTTCGTAAAAGAGTATCCGAGCCACCCCCTACCACCTTGCCAGCCGGGCGTTCCTTCACATCCATCCTGGCGTTTAGGCTGGTGTCTCTGCTCAGAGTTCCAGCCTGCTGAACCCATGGTAGAGGGAGAAGTCTGCTCTCTCCACCAGCAAGAACTGAGACTCAGGGATGGAGACCACCAGATATAGCCACCTTTCTCCCTTCTTGCTGCCCAGAACCTTCCAGCGCTCCACTCTGAGGCCGATGTTTGGGGTGCAATCAGCCTCAAACAGTCCTGGATGTCATTCACCGGGTTAGGGATGTACTCACGAATCCTCTGGTAGCCTTCCAGATGGCCTGGGTTGCATGTCCTCTGGGTGCCAACCTCCCATGCGAGGCACGGTGCTCTGTGTGAGCCAATCCTTCGACAGCTCGTCCACTCAGCTAACGACCAGCCCTAGAGATTCCGCTCCTCTGAATTGAGGCCACCAAGTTCCACCATAAGCTGTCGGCGGTGTCCCGTATCAGGAGGCTGGTGGGGTAGTCCTCATAGACCACCACCACCTTAATAGCGCTCACCACTCGCTGAAAACAGTGAGACCAAGATGTAAGAAGTAATGTAGGTGTCTGAAAATATCCGATGCGACGCATTGCACAGCTTTTCTTTCTAACACAACTCATTCTAACAGGACAGTGACGACTACAAAAATATTTTGGTTTCGCGACTATGTTGGTGAATTAGTAGTTACTTTTGAGGACTGTGACAGAGAGATAGGTATATAATTGTGAGTATTACATGCAATGAAATAGTTTCACAATGGGCCTTGGCAGTAGACGCTAAACTCAAATCTAAAATTCACTGACGGCGAGTTCAAATGTAAATACAACCTCCATGGTCAAGAGGAAAATCGCGGGTTTTACGCTGGGGAAATTAGTTAAGCGGAGGCAACGGGGTATGAGTGAGGCGAGAGAAGAGCGTTCGAAATTATACTCGGGATCAGCTGCAAAATTGACTCTTCAAATGGATATTACGGCTTTATTAGGTCGGGAACTAATGGCTATAATTAGTGGAAAGCGGGGACTCCGTAACGTTGTTTGATGCAGGAGATGATCGCAAGAAAGTAATAGAGAGGAGTGCTGAGTTAGGAATTGAAACAGAAAGCCTAAATACCGAGTATTACCATCCCCACGGCAGCGAGAGCGAGAATTACATGAGATATTCAAAACTGTTTCCCAACAACATTGAAGATTATTTTTCACCAATTGAGTTAATAATTAGGGGTTTCGGGAATATAATTTTAGCTCTTCAATCAAGTGCCAATCATTTGAATTGTCCTACCCATCACACATTCGTTAGTACTTTCCATAGCCCTACGAAGTAGGAATGAAAATTATGTAATTAGTATTCGAATCCAATACTTTTGAATGCCAAAGCGTCACTCGAAAAAATTAAATGTGTGTGTGAATACGATTCGAAGAGAATGGCTGCACCAATTCGGCTCACGTTTGATATTCAGCCTGCCGAACAACACGGGAAGCCCAAATATGGCTTTCAGCAAATAGATAGAAAACTTACTACTGTGGGGAAGGTAGCGAAAATAAAACAAATAAATAAACAGAAAGAGGGAAAATATTAATATATATGTAAGGGAATGAAGATATAAACTTCTTACTGCAAGTGAACCTCAAAACACAAAAACAAAATTAGCGGAACTTGCTCAACGACGTCTCCTCTTCTCGTTGAGACCAGTATGGCACGGCAAACGCAGAAGTCCGGATTAAAAAAAAAGACCGTGAACGAAGATCCAGTCGGGAACAACGGGACAGAAGCAAACAATCAAGAAACAGCCGCGTGTCGATCAGATGTCGGTGATAATCTCTTCTTCATTATCTCCAGATATCTCAGAATTCCTTCTCGCCAGTGGTGCTACAAGCGCGTTGCACTTGAATTATTTAGACGTCACACTATGTCGATAGCACAATGATGAAAACACAAAATGCTACGTTCTCAAAGCCTCAACGGCTTCGCCTACATACACATATATAGCAGGGAGGCAGCTGCGGGCCATACGACGCCAGAATGGCAGGACCAATGACATTTTGCGGTTGCACACATTGGGCCATGTCCTAACTCCCCAATGGTCCCGTTGGGGGGCCCACCTAGTGTCCCAGCCGCCGCCAGTACCCATTGCCTCATCCCCCTGGGCTTAGAGGAGGGGGGTGCCTGGTCAGGGATCGAAGCAGAGTCCGCTGGTTCTATCCCCGCCTGGCTCGGAAGGCCTTACGCCCCAATGCGCTTGGCCACTGCGCCCCCTAAAGCGCGCTTGGCCGAAAGTTTGAATGCGGACAGTTTCTAACCACTGAAAAGTAATATATAATTGACATTTGTCCAAGAGTGACAAAAAGAGCACAACATTATCAAATATTTCGATATTACTACAGTTCTTGGCTCATATGAAACTGCTGTTCTGCGAGACATTAAAAATGTATCAGAATTAGCCGCCCACACGACGAAAGTATGTGTCGTATGTGTCTGTGAATACGTTCTTTTTTTGGTTTTGTTTGTGATGTGTTGAAGGAGCCCAAAAATAACGTTATGCTCAATTTTCGTTGACTACATGACCTGACTACATCATCATCGACTCAACAAGGCAAATTCGTTCTGGAACCTAGGGGGCCAAAAAAGGCTTTTATTTGATTTAAGATCATCCTCAATTAACTCCTTAGCTCCACCAGTACCTCCACTGACACTTTGTTTTCATCTCTCAAAGGAAAAAAAAAAAATAAAACAGTATTAAAAAGAGACGAATTCTCGGGTCTGATGTTTACAGAGTGAAGTTCCAGCCAACAGGTAAAGTGGTGACGCGCCTGCAATAACGTTTTGAAAGAAAAGTAGGCGTCCTTTTCACGTCACCCCTCCTTGACTCGGCATAAAAAACTTGAACATAGCTACGCATTCTTGGAATCTTAACCCAGTTTTCCAGGGATTCACTCAAACTCTCAAAGGTCCGTTTGTTGAAGGGTAACAGAGGAAATCTACAGCCTGACCCGGTGATCGTGGTCTAGTGGTCGAAGACGAAGATTCATATATCGAGGGAACTGGGGGTATAGCTTGGGATCGCTGCAATTTTTGCCACTGCTCTCAGACACTTCCCATTCCCTCTAATATATGACGAAATACGCATTCAATGGTCGGTGTACAGGTACGAGTATGCTTCTGAAGGAGTTTCGCCTCATTACAGTTACTGGAGCCTAGGCTGCGAGGGATGGGGAGTGCGCCATGTTAACAAATATCTCTCACCGCGATTTCTCCCCCATACTTTAATCGTCAATTAGTCATTAAAGCCCTGCGCTGGAACCCCGAATAAAGGGCTTCAAACCTAGTCGATTGGGTTCCACCAGGCTCTCTACAGACACGGGTTAGCAGCCCCCAGAAGCTCGCCTTGACCTAGCTACCTCATGCTTCTTGTCCTTTTTTGGGAAGTGAGATTCTGAGACGTGCTGAGCAGAAGAGTAAAGAAAGGATACGAAAATTCCCACCTGTGGAGTTGGCAAGAAAGAATGTTTCTGGCACTATTGGCCGCTGCTCCCTCCAAGGAGTCTTTGGCCTGTGTGATATCATCCGAGGCACGTACCGTGTCAACAATTCCACCTGAAATAGTATTGTACTGCGCAGTCGGAATAACGCCTATAAAGTTGTTAACTGGGCGGATGTTACCAATGTGTTCATAACTGAAAGTTTGAATGTTGGTCCAACGTTCTAAAGGATCACAGAAAATAATTTAAAACGATTCTGGAATCAAGGGATTCTTTTTAGTTTTATCGGAATTCAGCCCCGTTCAAGCTTGGTCACCGATGTCTCTGACCGTTCATCTATAACTCCTTGATAATCACAGATATGATTATGGAACGAATTTGACATAAGAGGAACAGTATATAAAATAGATGCTTAAGACTTTAGAAACACTCCAAAGAATCAAGCTGTATCAAGAATAGCTACTTATGCGAAAACTTGAAACTCGCCTCACTAATGTGAAATATTCAGTCAGCTGCGCACAAAATTTCGACTTTGCTGTTCGTCCTCTCTCCTCAGTCCTTCACTTGGTAACTTCACGACTCTCTACTACCCTCTATGAGTGAACTCTTCACTTCAACTCGATCGAAGAGGAATGTTCCGAAGAGTTGCAAACTAATATCAACAAGCGCCTCGAGTGTCAGCATGTAGCGTCTAATGAATGACGTGAAGTCGTCTTTTAAACATCCAAGAAACACGAAATCAAGTTGCCGGCTTCTCATTAAATCTTCTCTCTAAACTCTACATCCGTAACTTTTACGTCTTTCTACGGAGAAAACGATTTCACGAAAAACGAGCTCAAGTTAATTCAACAATGTTATCAAAATTCAATCTAAGCGGACAATATTAGACCACATTGGTGGCCATCTGATCTGGTTTCACGGCTCGTATGCTGACTGATTCCCTCTTTCGTGTGCTCTATACATAGCGTTTTTAAGCGTAGATAGGATAAAACGGGTCGTCGTGAGGGGGGCATCAACAACAAAGAGCGTTTTGGAATTGAACAAAAATCGTTGAAACAGTTTTGCCTGGTGATTCGTTAATCGTTCAGGCTGAAAGTTTGAAGTCTCACCGCAAGTGATACTCGTTAATCCCTCCTAAACGGGTCACTGTCACTACACCCGCCGAAAGGAGAGTTTAGAGTTTTAGTCGCTCGAAAGGCCCAATTAAATGGCACCTCGCTCACACACACTCCCTCTTTTTTCTTTCTTCACTGACGCCATCCTCGTTCGTAATGGTCTTCTCACTTTATTGCGATCATTGATCCAGTACGTTGGTGTTTCTCTACCCGGTTCCTACTAACATAACAATATTTCCACGTATTCTCTTTTCTTGGCTCACATCACGTTAACTCAGTTCTAGTTGTAATACAGCTCATTTTGCTACAACATTTTTGCTTCTTCTTGTGCCGTCATGCAACTTTTTTCTTGCTCTAAACCAAAACCCCTGCAAATTATTACACAGCGGTTTATTATTCTCATGAACAGCTTGACCTAGTATTACTGCTAGTATAACATGACCTGACTACAATGGAACTACGGAAACTAAATATTCCCCCAGCGCCAGGCGCCCATAAACGTCGGTAGGCATTTATGATCTGATTGCCGCGATAGAGTTCTGATGGAAAGGTCACTTGAATAGTACGATAGGGTTCTCTTTGAACAATCATCTGATAGAGTTCTGATTGAGCAGCCAGTTGAACTAGTTCACACGACACGTTGGGTCTCTAGATATATGAACTGGCGTTAGGATGAGAGTGGAGAGCTACTGAACAGCGAGTATCCGTTTTTGGGTTGGGTCTGGGAAGACCTGAGAGTTAGAATCTACGATGAAGTGGGGATTGGTGGAATATGAATATTTTGAAAATGTCAGTTGGAGAAACCGAGTCAATGGGTAGTTCGGATTTTCTCATGACTACCATTTCAATGGCTTTAGGTCGGAAAGAGCTTGACGCGAACGCCCGAGCTCAGGACTTCTCGTTAAGGGCAAGAGCATCGAACTCATTTGGTCCGAGTTGCACCCCCCCCCCCCCAATGGGCTGCAGCAACGGAATAATACTTGAAGTGAACTCCACTACCACCTGCCAATTGGGTGTCTTGGGATGGTAGTTCAACTGGGCAGAGTAGCTAGTACTCACTAAGACTAAGCAATAGGGCTAGGATGTCCCAGGGCCGAGCCACTTTTCTAGCGTGTACAAGGGTCACTAGGGTAGGTCATTAGTATTGGGAGACAAATGGTGGCGTGTTGAGTCGAGCACAACAATGGAACACTTGAGTTTAGGGCAATTGGAAGGGTAAGCGCAAGGGGTGTTGTTATAAGGGGAGCATAGGGGGTGACAAAGAAAGAAAGAGTGAGACACGGCAAGGCTTAAGTGAGATGGATCAAGGTAAGTTCGAATAGGAGCGTCTTTCAGTGTTGAAATGAAAGGGTAAGCTTACTGGTTGGTGCATAAGGGCCAACACAATGTGGTTGTAATAGTGGGAGTGCAGTGAGGGAAGGACATGAGATAAGGGGTGAGTCCTAGTGCACCCGCGTCGGTGAGTATGCGGAATACGTCCTCTTTTCCTGCTCCCTCTATGAGGAGGTGCGGGTAAACACGCGCATCCCTCTCTCTGGAAGTAGAGCAATGCTTCTCTCTACGCAGTCGGCAAGGCAAAGGTTCTCCAGATTCGCATAAGCTTGGGCGGCTAGGAGACGACTGCTGGAAGCTTGGTCTCCCCCCCCCCACAGTGGCTTCCCCCCTTCACTAAGAGCGACACGCCCACTTCCGCTGTTTTCTCTTGACGGTGGGACTTAAAGCAGTGGCGTGCTCACCAGTCCAGGGTTGGTAGTAACTTGTGAACCCCCCTCTTGCACCAACGAGCAGGTAGGTCCCACGTTAGGCCTGGCCCACTAGGTTCGGTTACAAAGATAAATAATGGGTGTATTTTGCAGTGGGATTATCATGATAAGGCATCCAGGTGATGACAGGGTAGAAGTGATAAGACTATCTGGGTTTAAGGAAGGAAACCCAAGACTCGCTCAGGGTGATAAGGTATAATCGAGGCTGAGGAAAGGATATCAGATTTTTAAGAACTAGAACGTGGTTGGAGGTAACGCGCGATGAGGATGGAATACTATGGTTGTTTCGGCCAAAGTTAGGTCCAGGAGGTGCTGCCACCAGTAGGCGGGAAAGGTAAAGAGCCCTCCGTGGCCTTTGACGATTATTACTGCTCGAGCTCCCGAGTGAACCACTATCAGCACCACACCGTTTTTCGTCTTCCGCTCCCTCAGAGTAAATTTCCTCAAATTGGACGAAGTGAAGTCCCCGTTTTTTTTGTCAAGTTTCCTCTTTCTACCTGGTGGCAAATTATTGTTAACGATTGACCCTCAATGGCATGTACCCACGGAAGGACTTCCGGCCAAGGTCTTCATCTCTTCCTCTCTGTTTGATGAGTGCTCATTTCTTAATAATTTGCTACAGAACACTAGTGAGTTTAAGCTGCTATTTCCTCTCTTCCACTTTCCGTGTCTCGTTCCTGGAGTTGTCTGGTTCGGTTCAAATTAAGTGTGGACACTCCCACGCCTCTATAAAGCACTCAGGGTTAACTCCCTCTCAACTCCGACAGACGCAAATTGGGATAAAAAATTGAATTTAGGACGATGAGCACAGGGGCATGGGTTACAACTCTCAAATTTTGTTTAATGTTCACTTGAGGCTGGAAGCTGTCCGTACTGAGGGCTTTGTAGGGAGGATTTGACTTTGGGCTTCGTGGGGCTTGAGTTAACTGTAGATCTAAGAGAAGCTGACGGCTTCCTCTGAAGCGGAAAAGCTGAATACAACACAGTCACAGATATGATAATGAAACGGATTTGAAATCAGGGAAACAACATCTAGGTTGGGCTTAGAGTGCATGGTGGTTAAATGGAGTGGGAAGGGAACAGAACGAAAACTTCTCCTGTTAGATGAACGAAAATTAGATAAATGGCAAGCTTGGTGAGGATATAGGTCAAAGGGACGTGACACAAAATTTTCAATGTATGTAGAGAAATCCAAGATGGTCGCAGATATGAATAGTAAACGGATTTGAAATTAGGGAAACAACAGCTAGGTGGAACTATTTAGTAGTAAATTTATTTAGTTTGACTATTTTCCGTTTAACAGTATTCCGTTCAACTATGAAGGCAGAGGAGATATAGGAAATAGGCCGAAAAATGGCTGAGAAGAGCAACCGAGTTGCCTGCAAGATCTCTCTATTATTTTTTATACTTAGGGACTGATACTTTCCCAATTTAGTCGTATTATTTGTTGTAAAAATACGAGAGATAATATCAAGTTCGAGGGTCAAGCAAAGAGTGAACGATTTATTTGACAACGCATGAACAACTAACTTCACACATGTGACTTGGGGAACTAATAAGTTTTGGACTTGACTTTCCAATTCCAACATTATTCACCCTTTCCAAGGGTTTCCACTTTTTTGCGATTGAAACAAATTTATTTTTAGCCGAAACTTCTTGGAAAGACGAATTGAGATCGAATTGACTAAACCTTTATCGCACTTGTTTCAACTCTGAAATACACTACAGCGACTGTGTACGAGGTACCGAGCTCGAGATAGTACGAGTACAAGCTTAACTATCTTCGAGAGGTAAATTCATCTCGACCAAAGACCGTTCCGGCAGCCCATGACAGTGAGGTTACGTACAAGCGAATTAACATAACATTTCAACCAGAACATGTGGTAGACTTTGTTGGAAGATTCTGTAGCAATATTCGAAGCTTTGCATTCTGTTATAGAACTCAAACGGATCCAACTCCCAAGAGACTGAGATTCACACTCTTTATGATTCCAGCGAGAATCTACGGAGCTAAAAAGTCAATAAAACGGGCAAGTCATAAAATCATAAAACGCCAGTTCTCATCCGGTCTTGCGTTGAAGATACTTTCAACAAGTGTGCAGCGCTTCTTGAAACATTCATATCGCCAACGGAAAGGCTATCAAAGGCCTCCAAGAAAATCTCAGACTGCCCGTCCATAATACGCTACATCGGCCACCATGCGCAGACAACTCGTTCAAGTTCCATCATTCAATTGCATATTTCAACGGCGACTCGATCCCAACCAGTGAGTGGCTCGTAACCGTTGTGCATCGAGAACTATTTGTTCAAATGTCTACAATTAATATGAGGGCTACTTTTATTTATTGAACAACGTCAAAGCGGCGATTGTGGTTCGTCTTGTAAACACGATACAGCGGGGGGTGACTATCGAGAGATTGAAAGAGACAACGGACTGAATTATCCTGTGGCATGGCTTATGAAAAACGATGAGGCGTCACGTAACTTTCCAAGCCCTCATTTTCCTCAACCCTATGTTTTCGGTAACGAAACATTTTTTACAACCCCCCCTCAAAATTTGATACTTTACGTTTCAAGACTTGGAGATTCCAAATTTGCAATGTCCGTCCGCCGTCCACCGTCCGGGCCGTTTTGTGCCTTTAACGTGGTCTAAAAAATTCGTTCTTTCGCACCAAAATCCGATTTGGTATCTAGTTGTGCCCGCCATCTCGGCAATCCGATCGGACGAAGCCCGTGGTTGTAATGGGCAAAAAACGGTTAAAAAAATTAACGAAACGCAGTACAACGCAGGAGCTACAGCGTTTCGTCGTTTGAACTCCCTCCCTCCCACCCGTCTCAATAAAAACCCTGCAAATTATTACACAACGGTTTATTATTCGGATAATCAGCTTGACCTAGCATTAATGCTCCGAGACCCATCCTGTTCGATTCAGCATCGAAAAATATCATAATTAAACCCAAAAAAAGGTCGAAAAGAACTGAATCGTAATATTAAATAAAAAAAAAAAAAAAAAAACGAAAGTATCTAGAAAAAACTGAATTTTAATATGAAAACATGCACGCTAAATACTAATATCAAAATTTAACCAAAAATCTATGAAAAAAACAAAATGAGAATGAAACGAAAGAATCTAAAAAAATTGAATCGTATTAAAACCAAAACGTCGGGGAAATTGGAACGGGGGCGCTCGAAGCGAACCCGGGGGGAGTTGAGTGTTGGGAGGGAAGCGAGCGGGAGGCCGCGCTCGCTCGCCTCGAGTTTTTTAATGAGACGGGCGGGGCGGGGGAGTTCAAACGACGAAACGCTGTAGCTCCCGCGTTGTACTGCGTTTTGTTAATTTTTTTAACCGTTTTTTGCCCATTACAACCACGGGCTTCGTCAGATCGGATTGCCGAGATGGCGGGCACAACTAGATACCAAATCGGATTTTCGGGCGAAAGAACGAATTTTTTAGACCACGTTAAAGGCACAAAACGGCCCGGACGGCGGA
Organism: Pachypeltis micranthus; assembly: GCA_020466155.1. Classification (NCBI taxonomy): domain Eukaryota; kingdom Metazoa; phylum Arthropoda; class Insecta; order Hemiptera; family Miridae; genus Pachypeltis; species Pachypeltis micranthus. Next base: position 29,639,549 of record CM035768.1, read on the forward strand.
TGGGGGACGGGGGACGGACATTGCAAATTTGGAATCTCCATGTCTTGAAACGTAAAGTATCAAATTTTGAGGGGGGGTTGTAAAAAAATTTTCGTGACCGAAAACATAGGGTTATTATTCAGAATGAATAATAAACCAAAACGGCGGCAACGCAGCAGGGCGGGCGGCTCAACTCCCCTTTCGCCTCCCAACGGGTTTGCTCGAAGCGCCCGACGGGGCAAAATCATCAGACGTTTTGTTTCCATAGTTCCATTGTAGCCAGGGCATGTTTCGTATGGTTTACTAGTATTCGATGCTGAATCGAATGGGATGGGGGAGCACTAATACTAGGTCAAGCTGTTGATGCGAATAATAAACCATTGTGTAATAATTTGCAGGGTTTTTTATCTCAGCTCAAATGAACATCTTGCGGAGGAGATTTCAAAAAATCGCTCTTTCACGTAGAAACCAGCCCAAAACTGCGGAAAGTTTTGTAAAAGTTGTAAAATAGTGAGGTCATTGTGTCAGCGTTGGTCTAAAACACACACAGAAGTTCGTAGACTCGAAAGCAGAAAACTGCACCTGGAGATCTGAAACCCACTGAAGGGAACACAGGATCTATGGAATTTTTTCAATCGGGTCGCCATATCTCTCTCTCTCTCTCTCTCTCTCTCTCTCTCTCTCTCTCTCGCTCACCAAAAATTTGTTCTGGGATGCTCAAGTTACTAACACAAGGAACGCTTCCTTCATAGCTCTGCACCAATTGAAGAAGTTTGCCTACTATTTTCCTCAATACGTGACAGGCACGTACTGCCTTATTTCGAGTATTGCTCCTGTTTATATACTGATATGCTAGAGACGAATAGTGATGACCTTCAAAGAGCCTTAAATGCACACTTATTACCTAAGATACGATGAACACGTCACGCCATTTTTTAGACAACAAGGTTGTCACGCAAATTGAATGTAGCCTCACTTACGTATAAATTACTAAAAACGAAGAAACCAGAATATTTGGCGACACAATTCCATATGCTGGGTAGTACGTCTTCTCATGCCAGTAGCACGCTAAAAATGCCTCAACACTGTACTGAGATCATTGATTGTCACAGCCGATAGAATCGCCAATGAGAACCAGGAGTTGTTCCAGGAACAGAAAAATGTTGAAGAGTATGAGAAAACTGTTCAAGTTAACACTTGTTCTCCAGTCTAGTTAACTGTTACCACATTCAAAAGGACTTAGTCACGAAAATGTTGAATGACCCCGGAAATCGTTTCTTTTGTTTTTGTTTTGATAACTTAATGTTTAAATATTTTATGAAAATTTGAAAGATGACGTTTATTTAAATAGTCTGATAATTGATGAAAATCGAAAGATTATAGTATATAGGATAATAGGATTTCTGAGTACGTCAGAATGTTAATGGCGGGTCGGAACGTTGCATATAAAGCATTTCTCAGGTCCAGGAGGAATGAAACTAGGGCACCAAGAGATCAGCGCGGAACAAATTGAAGCGAAAAATGAGATATTCGCGAGCTTTTGAGTCATCACGCCATTGGAGTATTTTTGAGGAATCGGAATGATCATTTTGATCATAAGAGGAGGGCTTCACGCTTCCCGGGAGTGATAGACGAATACAGATCCATGGCCAAGGTTCGAACTAATCACTTCGAACCGATTGTAATTGTCGACCAGGTGGAAAAAGTTATTTCGTCCATTACGTAGAGTGCCAGTGAGATTGATGGGGTTTCGATAATGGTATTGAGATTACTAATTGACGTGATAAGTCCGGGGCTCACTCACATCTTTAATGAGTTCGTGCAAACGGAGATATATCCTGGATGCTGGAAGCAAGCTGCGATTCAGCCTCTAAAAAAAGTAAATACGCCATTGAGAGTGAGTAATTTCGGGCCGATAAGTATTGTGTGCGTCCCCTCGCAAATATTTGACAAATGTGTCTACCTGGATTTCAATTATTTCGTGCGAGAAAACAAAATCTTGGATGATGGGCAGTCAGCATATTGGGTGGATTGTAGCACGGAAACTGATCCAATAAGAGTGCTTGACAACGTGAGAAAAGCTATGGATGAAAAAACAAAGGTTACGATTCTAGTGACGATTGACTTTTCCTAAGCGTTCGATCGAGTGCAACTAGTTGTTTTCCTCGCAATACTAGAGTCAGTGGGAGTTTTAGGTAAAATGCTGCGACGATTTGGCTCATACCATAATTTAAGTACTCTGAACACAAGGGCACCAATCTGTCTGCAATGCTATTCACTGTCTAGCTTGTCAAAGGGACACTCTTCTAAGGTTGGGCGAGTTGAAGGTGAAGAAAAGAGTCAAGCTCCATGCTATTTACGATTCTGTAGTATGGAAAGTACCTGGGAGTAGACAACGCGAATGGTACGCGAGGCGCACTTATTCAGGTACTAAGACACAGACATTGTCAGGATTGCCTTGTATAGTAGGTGTTTTAGGATTAGAGCCATTCATGTATAGAACGAACACCTAGAGAGCTCTACGATTTAATTTAAATGTAAATAGTTTTAGGAATAGGATGAAAAGAGGGTTAATGAAAAATTACGAGGAAGTCAAACTATGAGAGAATATTTATGTAAATATAGGGTGTAAGTGCAAAACTGCACTTCTGATACTATGGTGTCAGAGGAACGTTTTGTTACCAATGTTAGAAGATTATTTTTAGTCGTTACTACTTTCTTTTGAAGAAAACCACAAACCATAATTGTCATATTGTTTCTAAAGTACAACCCAATTGCTTTAATACCTGTCATATTGTTATTTATTCTAGGAACGAGGAAGAGAGGGTCTTAAGGCCCTATTCTTTCTCAGGTTCAGGTCCTTCAGTCAGCCAGTAACTCACTCTGTTTCTCTCTCAGATCAGCTGTCTCGTCTCCTTATGCAGTGCGACATACAGATATACATAAGGTACCATTATCTTGTTTTTATGATTTCAGTGTTATTATGAGTTTTGGTTTATTATGTTTTCGGTCAGGAAAAATCTAATACAAGATCCCCCCCTATTTGATCTTTACGTTTCCGCCGTAATGACCGTCAGCCGTCCGGGCCGTCTAAAAATCTGTTCTTTCGTACAAAAATGCCATTTGGTATTTAGTTGTACCCGCCATCTCGACAATCCGATCGGACGCGCCCCGTGGAAGATATGTACAAAATATCTGGTGCTTTGCAACACACAACTTTCCTTAGCTCTACAACAATTCACTTTGTACATGGCTAATTCTATTTAATCAATTCATTTATCACTCAGTTAATTTGAACTTTGTCAAACAACGCTTTACGGCAGCAGTAGGCGGTAGCGCTTACAGTTCCAGTTATTGAGCAATTGGTACACAGATCATTAATGAGGCGGTAAACAAACATTTTTTGAAGAACGATAGTAATTACTCTTGCAGAGTTATTGGGTAAAAACGTTTAGAACTGGTAGTAAGCGAAACGGCAGTAGATGAAATTCAGGAATTTCTGGAGTGACCCCGATGTATCTCATGAGCGTTTTTGAACACTCACCCTTTAGGTAATAGATTGGACTACAATACCAATTTTTTTAACATTCTACAAAAATTCCAGCGGAGTTTATAAGGAAAAAACCACGCTAAAAACGCTTTTCGTCGAAAATTTTGATAACTTATTGCGTAGCTCTCGTCATTTTACCAAAAATGGGAATTTTATGGTATAATTATCTTATTGAGAGCTATCTATATAACATTATAATTATGATATATCATTTTCAAGGTATTTTACATCCTGGGTCGAGTGGAATGAGTATCAGACGTGTACAACTGCGTATAGGGAAATTATAGTAATTATTAGAGTCTATTAATTGAAAGAACTCGCGGGAACTACAGCGGAAGTCAACGTTTTGTCGTTAGTACTCCCTCACTCCCTCCCGTCTCATTAAAACCAACCACCCGCCCGCTCGACTCACAACGGAGGAAGGTTAGGGCCACTTCCTCTGCACACCCGTGACATGCTACAGACGTTTACGGGCGCCTGGCGCCGGGGGAATATTTAGTTTCCGTAGTTCCATTGTAGTCAGGTCATGTTTTGTATGGTTTCCTAGTATTTTTCGATGCTGAATCGAATGGAATGGGTCTCGGAGCAGTAATACTAGATCAAGCTGTTCTTGCGAATAATTAACCATTGTGTAATAATTTGCAGGGTTTTTTATATTGATAGACAATTATACCATAAAATTCCCATTTGAAGAAAAATGACGAGAGCAGCGCAATATATTATCACCATTTTCAAGACGATTTTGGCACAGTTTCTCCTTGTAATCACCACTGAAATGATACTAATACACACAAAAATTGAGGTCAAATGAAGTATAGGGGACGAGGGCTAAATAACGCTTATAAATAATTGGGAGCGACTTCAGAAAGTTCGAGTTGCAGCCCCCGCCGTTTTCCTTTTCACCATTTCTTACGGTTCGTACCCGATAACTCAAAAAATAGTGAACATGATCGTTCCCAAAAAACTAATGTTGACAGTCTCATGAATTTCTTGCGCGTTGATTGCTCAATAATGGCTGCAGCATGAATAAAGCAGCCCAATCAATTCCGGAACATTAAGCGCCTCTAGTTGTCGTGTAGGCCGTCGTTATAAACTGAATGAAAAACAGATTTGATTTGTTGCTAGTGTGAAGAAAATAAGAATGCAAGTGGGCCCAAGGAAAGTTGTGTGATGCGTTGTACCAAATATTTCTCAGTGGCTGCACTAAACCGTCAAACCATTATCTTCCAATCAGTACCTAATTTGTTTCCTCTCCTAATTAGACTAGATTTTGAAGCTTATTCGAAGTACAATATCCCGCCGTTCTGACTTTCAGAAAGCGACTGACTGTGGCTGTTAAAGATAAGGAAATTGTCGCCACTAACGAGCAATTCAATGTGAATAGCATGCCATTTGTAACTGAAGGCACTATGATCTAGTGAGAACCCACTGAGTGATCCACTGAGAACCTTGAGCAGTGCAGTAACTTTTTTACACGTTATTTGAGGAATAAGATTTTTTACCTATTTAGAGACAACTCATTTCGACCATCTGACTTCTACAGAAGCAACTGGTTGTGGATGGTTAACGGCCAGGGACTAATGAAGAGATTGACATTTTCATCAGAGTCGCTGGTCGTTCAACTTTCCCACCCTTCAGGCACCATCGAGCTATTGGATGTGAACAGTGCGCCATTTTTACTGTATGAACCATGATCCACTGTATTATTTATGAAGTGTATTCGCCATATATATATATAGGTATCGCCAGGCCACAATAACGACTCCGTTTGGCTTCTAGAACACAATAACGCCTCCGAAAACGTCTCCGAGGCGGAGGTCATAACGTGAAGTTTTTGCAACACAATAACGTCTCCGCCCCGCAAAAATACTAACTATTCAATTCACTTAGGTTCCTTTAGTTTCCTCCAACTTGGAACCGCAAATCTCCGTCGGAAATAAATGGAGAGAAAATAATGATGCGTGATAACTTACTCCGATCAACTTTCGTCTTCAACCTCACAGAGTGGCAATCACCACACTTTCCTAACGTTCTACTAGGGCCCAAATGTACACAAAACTAAATGTCTGTTTTAAAAAATCGTACGTTTAATTCCTTTACTCTGATCAACTTCCATCTTTGTCCCAATCTACACACTCCTAATATACAATAATGCGATAAGTGCTATCAAGTACTCAACTTTAAATATCTTCTACAAGACGTACGTTAAATTCCTGACAGTCGTCCTCCACTGTAGTTTCCAAAGAGGGAGAGAGAGCAGAGAGTGTGGTGGGGGGGGGGAGGCATTAAAGTAATTGATGGTATTACTTGAAATTTGGACATGGCTATGAAACCTTCTCGAAATACCATGCTAGTTGGGCGATGCTGACCGGGCAAAATTTCGAAAAACTGAAAAAAGTCGCACCTAGATTTTCTCTCCCTGATTTCAAATTGGTCACATATTCATGCCTGCAACCATTCACGACTTATCGGCCAATAGTGAAAATCAAGTAGCCAATTTTGAAAGTTTTCAACTTGAACTGAATAAAGGCCTACTTAGGTATTTTATCCCTGATTCAAAATGCATATTGTTTCATATCAATGGTCGCATCCTTCCATGACGTCTGGGCAAACTAAGTGGCCGATTTTGAAAGTGTACTAGTTTTAGTGGCATACTCATGTCTTTGACCATCCATGACTTCTTCGCCAATGGTCAAAATCTAGAGGTATAGGTGGCCAGTTTTGAACGAGCAATTTGTTTCATATGTATGTCTGGGAATTTATGTATGCTTGTTAAATGTTCAATTTTGGATGGGCCAAAATTAAAAGAACTGAAAAATGTCCAACCAATATATTCATCCCCTGATGGCAAATCAGTTTGATATTCATGACTGCGACCAACCAGGACCTCTGGACAAATGGCCAAACTTACGATTCTATTGCGAGACCTGGTAACCAGCTATCTAGCAAACATTACTTGGCTGGCTACAAACGCAGGTAGCTTCCAAGCAACTGCGCCCAGAGTAACAGCCTCTTTCTGGGAGGAGCTGAGCAAGGCGATTGCCCAGCAGACCACTAAGGTCTAAGGTTGGCTTTCCCTTGTCCTCCCTAATGGGAAGGGAAAGACCCCCTAACCCAGCACCCCTATACTCATCAGTAGCTGCCACCGAGTCTCCTCTCATTCAAAGGTGTCAGACACTGAATGCCAGCCCCAGCAGGGCAAAGAAGCACATAAATAAAAAGGGAAGCCAAAAGCGCGACTGCCAGCCCAGAGCACCTGTAAGCGCCACCACCCAAATCAGGCCGAAATAAAAATTGGAAAGCTCCTTGTTTAAAAGTAAAAATGTGGGAGTGGTAACTGAGCCACACGTGTGAAGAGGGAGAGGATGGAACCAAACGTCATGGAAGCTTTCATGCAGGTTGTCCTGACCAAGATTGACTTGATTTTGACCGTTTGCCAAGAAGTCGTGAATGCAGGCAAATACGATGTGATACAAATTTGAAATCGGCAGAAGGATATGTGAGAGGGACGTTTTTCTGTTTTTCAGAATTTGGGCTCTTTCAAAAATGATAACTTAACACAAAGTTTGAACGTTTGCCAAGATGTCATGGGAGTTCGCAGACATGAATATGAAACTTATTTGAAATCAAGGTTTCAAATTTTGAGGCCTCGTTCAAAATTGGCCACTGGATTTTGAACATTGACCAAGAAGTCGCGGATTGTCCCAGACATACACATGAAACAAATTGAAAATCAGGGGAAGAACATCCAGGTGGAGTTTTTTTTATTTTACGAAACTTGGCCACGCTCATAATTGGCCACCAAAAAAACTTTGACCATTTGCCAAGAAGTCGTGAATGGTCCGAAACAAAAATATGAAACAAATTGGAAATCACGGAAAGAATATCGAGGACGGACTTTTTTGAATTTTCCGTAATTTACACAGTTTGAATAGGCCACCTAGTTCGCCCATACGTCATGGAAAGTCGCAGTGATTGATATAACACATATTTGAAATCAGCGGAAGGATATCTAGTAGGGACTTTTTCAGTTTTTCAAAATTTGGCTCCTTCTAAAATTGGCACTCTAACAATAAGTTTGAACGTTTTCCAAGAAGTCATGGATGTTCACGGACACGAATAAGAAAAGATATTTGAAGTCAGGGAGAGAAAATCTAGGTGGGAAATTTTGCCTAGTTCCAATTCTGGCAACTAGCATGGTATTTCAAGTAGGCCCGGTATCCATGTCTGAGACCATCCACGACGTCAGGGCCAATGAAAAAATTTTTGATAGCCTATTTTGAATGCGTCCAAATTACATGTAATACCATTGAGTACTGACGAAGATTGAATTTTTAGAAACTTTGTAGAGCAACGTTATGCGTATCTTTATAGAGACAAAGTTGGAGGATAAATGTGAGGAATTAAACTTACGACTTGTGTTAACGTATTTCGCGTAGTGTGCTCAATAGTACCTAATAGATTATTGTATCTCAAAAAAGTGTGGTATTTGAGAAACACCTCGGGACTCTTCTGATGACGCGTTCTTCTCTTCTCGTCATCTCGCCTCCTTCTCAGAGGACCGTAGAGGTTCATTCGTATAATTTTGCCTGTCACCGGTTTTGTACACTGCGCTTTGGAGTTTTTCGCTTTCGATTTACTGGCTATTCTCTTTCTAATTTTCTCTGGTCGGGAAACTGATGTTCTATTCAGTCATCAGCATCCGATATAATACAGCATCGACCCATTGCTACTTTTTCTCGTAACTGAGGTGATATTTACGATTTTCTGAATATTTTTTTATTATTTGTGTTTCTCACATGTCATTAAAACGATACGCCAGCTAGCCAACGAATTATTAAAACACCCGCTCCTACTGGAGACACATGTGGTGATTGCGTCTCACTGACGATAAAGGCGGAGGCCAGGATTAAACGTTCAATTTTTAAAACTAGATAGTAGTGGTGTAAATTAGGCTCCTACTAGGTCATACCGTTACGAAAGTGTGATAAGTGCTCCTCTCTGGGGAAAAAGGTGGATGACGACAGGAGGCAAGGGACTAATCGTACGATTTTTCCAAACAGACATTTGAGTACTCTTGGCTCCTGTTAGGTGAGTCCGTCTCCTCTGGCTGGTGAGTTACTGTGGCAAGCGCTCTCGATGTAAAGACATCATCGTCTGGCCGTTAAGTCAGTAATGTAGTCAGTCAGTTGGTTGTGGTCTTTATATATGAAAAACAAGTGAATGGGATGGTGATGGAGCATCAGTAAAGGGCGGGGGGAGAGGTCATGTACCTCAGGGGGAAAACCCCCTTAGAGGTGAATGAAACGTCTTGAATGATCTGTTAATTGTGGAATCTACGTATTTTTTGTATAGGGAGGTCTGTAAATCCGTCAGTTGGTTGTTTTCGTTTGTGTAGTGTTTTGAGTGGTGTGAATATAGTGTCGCATTTTGTGTTGATTTGTTCATTTTTGATCTGTCCATTGAAGTTTTTTTGTTTATAAATTTCCATGTTTTCCAATATGTTCAGTTTTCGTCCTTTGTATTGTTTATGTAGTAAGGTGGTGCAGTCTTGTATTTTGGTGGGTTCATGTCCAGTTGTCTTGTAGTGGTTGGCAAAGTTTGAATCGTCTTTGTTCCTACTAAGAGCTTAATTGTGTTCTGAATATCTGGTCCGTATTTTTCGTCCTGTTTGTCCTATGTATGTGTTTTTCAATATATATATATATCATTTTTGTGAGCCGAAAGGTAGTTTGTAGCCATTATTGGAATGTTTGTCAAAATGACTAACACTAACTTTATAACTGTCCCAGGAATCCCAACGTTGCTGACATTGACTGATGCGAGATGTCTCTCTAAGTTGCAAGGGGAGTGTTACAAAACTATTGAAAACGTGTGTACTAACAAAGAAACTATCCTACGAACGCAAATGTTAGTTTTTCTTGTCACGGGATTGCGGCAGTGCGGCAACGTTGGATCCCTATTATTATTATTTTTTTTTTTGACATCCTTCTATTTACGACCGTTAAATTAAATAACATACCATATTGACAAGTTAGCTTAAGTAATTAAAACATTTGACATTAATTAACTAGGAAGTTAATTAAGTACACGGTGCTTCACTTGATTTTGCAGTTAGTCTATGGAGATGAAGTTGCAGAATACATGGCGAGGGCGGTTTAGACGAGGCATTGGTGGAGGAGGAGATAGTCCATCAGCAGCGAGGGGGTTGGAGTGATCTCGGTTATTAATGATGAAGGTACTGGTGTGTTTGTAGAGCAGTTCGGTGGGATTAAGGATATGGAAGTCGTCGTAGATGGTTTTGTTTCTGACATATGGAGGAGAGTGGATGACACGGCGCTGTAAGATCGAGTTTTGCTGCTGTTCGATTCGACGGAACTCAGACTTCGAGCAGGTACCCCAAATATGGAGGGCATAGGTCCAGATAGGCGGATGAGGGAGAGGTAAATCATGACTTCGTTATGGATCAGTAAGTTAGGGTTGTTAAGAAGGGGTTTCAGTTGATTAGTCCTTATTTTTGTTTGTCTTAGTAACTCGGTGATGTGGTCATGGAACGTTAATCTCTGATCCAATGTGGGGCCTAGATAACGGTGGGAGGTGGAGGATGGGATTACTTCATTGCCATAGGTCAGAGGGTGGTTGGTAAATGAACGTTTGTAGGTGTAGGTGACTGTCCGCAATTTGGTTGGGTTTATCTTGAGCCTCCATTTGGTACACCACTGGCCTAGATCATGTAGCATTTGCTGTAGGCGGTTAGTGGCTGAATCGGAGTCGGGGCAGCTAACAGCATAAACCAGATCGTCCGCATATAGAGCTGAGAACTCTGGGGCTTTCGGGAGAGGGAGATCGTAGCAGTAGAGAGTGTAGAGGTACGGGGAAAGACATCCGCCTTGCGGAACTCCAGCATTTATCGGCCTTACTGTTGAGAACTCTCCCTGAATAGATACTTGTAATGTTCTACCGGTTAGATAGTGGGTTATCAAACTAAACAAGTTGTTGGGAAGGTGTGGTGATAACTTTGATAGCAGACCCTCGTGCCACAGGCGGTCAAACGCCTGTTCGGCGTCAAAGTACGTTGCTGTACATACGTGATTGGCCTGGTAGGATGGTTTTATGAACGAAGTGAAGCGCTGGAGTTGGAGGGGACAAGACAAGGAATCTCTGAAACCGAACTGCTCATGCGGAATTAAATGACCCGTGAAGTTCAAGAGATGGCCCAAAACCAGGCGCTCGAAGATCTTGGAGAGTAGAGAGAGCAAGCTGATCCCTATCACGGCCTACGTTGGATCTCTCAGCCTAGTCGTCCAAGAATGACGAATTGCTTTGTCGTTTCAGCCAGGGAATGCAGAAAGCAACAGAGCTGACACTAACAGTTTACACGCATTTCTTCATACCGTTTTTATCACTTATATTATTTGGTTAGTGAGTGCTCTGCACTTTGTTCGTCATAAGAGCCCCACAACACCATTAAGTTTGAAACTTAGAACTCGTAATAGTTTATTTGTGAACCCAGACTTTCTTACCTGTCGAAACACTCAACCCTTGAGGTATTTATTGTTGAAGCAACTGAAATTGGGACAGGGCGCCCAAGAAAGGCCCTTTATTTAATTTTGTTTTGACCAGGGTAGACTTAAATGAATCCCGAAGACGGGTTTAGTTGAGCACGAACCTGTAATTTGAAGGGTTGGTATATCACAAGATTTGAAGAATTAGGTGTATCTGAACAGGATATGATTTGAGCATATACGCGCGAACAAGGGGGGCTCTGAAGGCGTGAAACTGGTTGTACAGGGAAGGAAGGAAAAATCCGAATTAGATGTCGATGAGAGGTGAAACAAGTGTCTATTGAGAGAATCGGGAGGTGACTGTATCGCGAGAGGTGTTAAGAGAACTGGAGACAACCGACTTTTGCGAGACTTGATAGGAGAATGAGTTTGGGAGGAGCTGTGTGCAGTGGAGAAGAATGTGAAAAGAGAGGAGCATTATATTTTGGAATGTCCAGGATGAAGGGGAAATCTGTTGACAAATGGAAATCACTGAAGAGGCGGAATTTTCATAGGTAACAAAAAGGGGTTGAGGACGAAGGTGTCTGGGGAAACAATGACTTTGCCACTAAGGACCAGGGAATTCCGTTAGGGTAGGTGCGGGAATTCTGAGGTCAAAAAACCCATACTGATAGCGCCGAACAAATTTAATCTCATCCTCAATCAACTGCTTAGCTCCTTCGACTAGTACTTCCGCTGATTAGTCCAAATGCGTGCAGGGACAGTTATTGGCTGCAACACCGTTCTTTTCAGACAGCATATTACATTTTGCTCAGCTTAACGATGATGTTTTCAGTTTAACAGCTCTGGCAGCAGCAAGCAACAGCTCTTCTCGGTGTAGCACTTAAAGGTGACTGATACGTGATTTAAAAGATGTCGTTTAGTCCTCTCGAAGTGCTTAACTGAGTCTAGCTAATATCTACATCTCTACTTACACCAGTATTATCGTGTGTGCGTCGTACTTGCAGACAGCCCATGTCATATCAATAAGCAATAGATCTATTTGATTCTGACTGAAGCTCTGTTCAGCCAAAATAACTGAAAGAGCAAGTTTGTTGTCACTGCTCGCAACCCAAAAGGTAAGGAAAGTATTGCATTCGTGTAAAAAAAGTGGAGTTCAACGAGTGGTGTGTGTATGTGGGCGATCCCTTTGTTGACTAAAAGGGGGCAACGGTGTCTAAGTAACACCAGCTCGTGGTGGTCGATGCCCTCACTCTAAAGGTGTGTAGGAGTTAGTGGTACTTCAGCCAGGAGGTCTTGGAACTATGGGGCTGATTGGTGCTCGAGAGAACGAGGGGGGGGGGGGAGTTCTCACTTTGCCATGAATGTCAAAGTAACAATGCCTCATCACCTTCGGCAACCCATTGTACCACAGCCCCTCATCTACAAACTGCCGGTACCGTGGCCAGAAACGCTAAATGCCCAAGGACAGACAAGCATCCTGTCCCATGGCATTGCAGTTGCCAGGGCCCAGGCTACCCTGCAGAAGATTGGCCAAAGGCAGCTAGCTCTAACTTCTGAACATTTTTAGAGGAGTGAGATTTTGAGACTTGCTGAGCTAAGTGTGAGTAGAGTGGAAGAAAACGAAAATCCTCCCAAACAATACCCCCAGCCTTCTGATCCCCCATCAAATTTACTGTTTTTGATTGTCACCGGCTGTAAGTGTGATTTTACAATTTGTAACGTTGTTTGTGCCATTTTAAATGGTTGTAGCTGGAACAGTTTACTTTCTGGAAAACTCAATGTGTTGATTGCCTATACCGTATTAGGAATTCAAATTTTTCCGATTATACACATGCTTTTATTTGCAGAATTGTAAATGCTATTTGATGCAGGTTATTATGGTTAGAAATTGTTGTCACCCGTCGGAAATGTATGATGTAAGGGATCATGGAGCAGTGATTCTCAGTACTATCAATTGAAGGTTGTTGGTTCACACGAGCTAAACTAGTTACCATTGCCATGCTGTAAAACGCTTTACCCAAAGGGAAGGAAAGTATAGTAATCGGCCCAAAAAAAAAATTGGGTTTTCTTCAGATCTTTACGTTTCAGACCCTACTGAGTCTAAAAAACCTAATTTTTAGAACGGCGCGTGGTCCGTGTGTGTGTGTGTGTGTCTGTAGTTCGATTTACAGGAGAACGGCTGATCCGATTGAGCTGGTTCTTCTTTTGTTTTGTTCGTTATTTTTTGTAGACACCAAAATAAGGTTATGGACGATTTCGGCCGGTGGGAAGGGGGGGGGGACGAAAATGTACCAAACACTAGGGTTTTTCGCATTTTTCTCGAAAACGGCTCTAACGATTTTGATTAAACTTTCACATTATCTTCTCCTAATCAATACCTAACTTTTCTTCTCTATACATATCTCCATGAAAATACGGTGAACAGAGATATGGGCCCCTGAAGCAAAAATAGGTTTTTTACGTTTTTTGGCAAAACGGCTTCAGCAATTTTCACCAAACTCACAGGATGTTTTCAAATAGTTGATACCTACATATTGTTCCCAATAAATGTTCCTCTGACGGTCCATTGAACAGAGATAAAAATCAAAATGTGTCGAAAATAACGTTTTTTCTAACATTTCCGTAAATTCCAGGGTAACTTTTTCACCAGGTGTGATAAATCCTAATGGAGTGTCTTTTAGTCACCCATACCAACATTTCGTTCTTTATAATTATTTCTGTATATATATGTTGAACGGAGATATAAGCCAAGTTAACTCAGAAAAGGAGATTTGTCGAATATTCATTTATAGGAATTCCAATTTTCTCAGAAACAGCTCCAACGATTTCGATCAAACTTTCGGAGTACTCTCAGCTAACTAGTCCCAACATTTTGTTATCCATAAATGTTCCTGTAAAAATGCGTTGAACGATGATATAGCGCCCACCTATGTAGGTGGTGTTCGAACTTAAAGGGGTGGTGGAAGGTAGTGTGTTGCTACGCACCAGATATTTTTTGAGTCGTGCTCGTGTGTGCGTTTTCCCTATCGCGTTGCCACTAATTGAAGAAAGTGTCACAACGGTCAACAGGGTTCTGCCGTTGGTTCCAGGTGCTGCCGCAGCATTATTGACTTAACAGACGCCAGGGGTCGCTGTGTTGAATATAACTGTTGCGTAGGAGCGATCTTTGCACTACAGAACTAGAGCTCAGTGGAAGGCAATAGCTGTTGTGTTTGTGCCAACAAGCCTGCCCTCATCACGCCAACACTTTCGTTTTCTTCTCTGCTCTTTTCGAAAGCAATAGCTATCGGCCACTCCACAGCCACACAGATATTCCATCTTTACGCCAGGTGGTTGGCCGATCCATTTCGTCTTGAAATTCTATAACTCATCACTGAGTTCGCTCATTGCCACTATTCAGCGGTCGAATACGTTAGAAACGCTGTTGTACAAACACAACTTCAATATTTACAGAAGAATGCAATCAATTTACGATAATGCGGCTCCCTGAATGTACATAACAAGACATTTCGTATTGCAGGGGGCTGATTCACTTCGTCCTTCGTTTCGTTTGGATTTTGCGTCCGCCGAAGATAGAACTGCTACAGGAATTATCAGTCTTGGTCTACATGCCGTCGGTTATAAATTACGTTCAAGAAATCTATCTGCTGTTATATATTCGCCAGTTTGGAGAAGCTCGCAGTATTGGTGTGGTAATGAAAATTACCATTTTCAAATTCCAAATTTTAGATTCCTTCCTCTGAAATGAATTTTAAAGCCGTGCGTCGATGAAGGTACTTGAGAGGGGACAGAAGCGCTTTATACTTCATTATTGATTATCGAGCCGATAGTTGTTAAAGTTATGAGCCATAGATTTTTAAGTTCGCGCAGTATTTATGGGAGTTGGGGGAAACGAGGATGCTAGAGGACATCTGTGTTTTGCGGGATAACGGGTTCAACAAACTGTATCGCGGCTACGTTCGTAGCAAAAACCGTATAAACAATGTCTTTATTGGTCTCTGGTGATGTCAAAGTTCATTTTGAGTTAGCGGTAGTGCCTGCATTTGACACGGCAATAACGTAAGAGTTGTGTTTATTGAGTATAAAACTGCACGACTCTCTTAAAAAACGTCTTTGTTTTCTGCAAAAACACTAATCCTTCAACGTCGAGCTTCACACACAAATCGTTTTCTAATCATCGAATGATAACGTCGTTTTCCGATTATATTTCGACTTATTCATTACGTGCACCCAACAAACCGTCTTTCACCACAACCTCACCGTAGGAGTAATTTATTCGTAAACCAAAACTTTCTCAATTGCCGGAGCACATAGCTGTGTATCTGTTATGCTATTTGTTGTTAAACCATCAACCCCGTAGTCCAGGGTTCCTTGATATTCAGAAATCCTACCAGCTGAAACTGCTTGTTTATTTGACCTGAAAGGTGTTTCAATTTGATCCTCATTCGCCTCCGTATTAGTTCGAAAGTATCTCGTGTTGAGTTAGTACGAGACAGCAGTGAATTAATTCCACTTCTTTTATTACCCTGAAAATGCAAAGTCACTCATCAATTGAGCTATCTAACGCATGAGAAAAAACTATGTATACTAAAATGGCTACTGACAATGTGGAAAGGAAATGGCTACTTCAAAAGAGTTTCTCAAGAGACAACTGTAACTGGCGAAATGCAGTTTGCATTATCAATGACAATGTTCAGGGGCGACACAAGCCATTGCATAATTCCAAGCAACAGGTATGTTTTCTTATCAATATGACTGTTCCTGAACCCTCAGAGAGAGTAATAGCAGCCGAATTCTAAAAACGCATGAGGCGTTTGCTCTTCTACTTACAATCCAATGAAGTTACAGAGCGGCGTAGCTTTTCTTAGCGTGGCATTTGTGAGGGATTACCACGTAATTGTTGAACATCGTGTTTCTCCCACAACTGCTACTCTGAGTCTACTACCTTCTACTTCCTGCAGTGTAATGTTCATTATCGTATATGCGTCGTCACGTACAGGGGCAGGTCACGTTACATCAATAGTGTTTGTTGTTAATGTCGGAAAACTGTAATATGTTAATGTCGGACGTCAGTGGGACATAATGTTAGGGTCTGACTATTCTTGTTCCCGCATGAGATGCTGTATTGTACACTATCAGAAAAACACAAGATTCGAATGCGTGACTCGAATGGGGAGATAGGGGAATTTGTGGGCAGAGAGGAATATTGCCTTTTTAATGGTAATATTCGGGGGTGATGCAGTCCACTACATAGTTCTAAGTAACACATAACATGCTTGTTCTTTTGCTCACAATTCAACAAAGTTACAGGACGGCGCAGCTATTCTCGGAGCGGCATTTCTGGGGGATAAACACGTGAGCGAAGAGAATCGTGTTGTACCCCACAACTGCTACTCTGAGTCTAGCACCTCTACTTCCGGCAAGGTAATGGCATAAACGTAGATGCGTCGCCACATTATTTCAATGGTGTTAGTTGTTACTATCGAAGAAAGGTAAAATGATAAGATGTAAATATGTTGGGCATCAGCGGGACATCATTTCATGGTTAGACTATTCTTGTTCCCACTGACATGTTACATCAGATGCTGTATTGTCCTCTAGAAGAGTAACGCAGGATTCGAATGCATGACATAAGCGAGGGGAGAGGAACATGTGGGAACGACGATGAGTTTACATTATGAATGGCAATATTCACGGGCGATACAATCCACTACATAATTCCAAGCAACTCTTTAAATGTTTGCTCTTCTGCTTACAGTTCAACGATGTTACAGAGCGGCGAAGCTGTTCTCAAAGTGGCATTTCTGGGGATAAATGCGTGAGTGGAGAGCATCGTATTATTCTCCGTAAGTGCTACTCTGAGTCCAGCACCTCTACGCCCGGCAATGCAATGGCATTATCGAACGATAATAAGATGGGATAAAGGAATAAGACTGAATGTCAGATGTTAGTGGGAGATACGTTCAAAGTTATAGCCTTTTTGTTCCAGAACCAGAGCAACGCAGGATTGGAATAAATGACACGATGTGATTAAATTGTTTTAAATGTGTAGAATTGTTTGCGAAACAGATGTTTGCGGGCGCTCTCACTCTTAATTCAGACGTGATTAGGTTGTCGTTCGTTAACGAGCTCCTCCGGCGCTCTTCCAAAGTTAATTTTTCCAAGCAGAGAGATATAAGAGCATTTGTGGAAAACCAGGCATACAGCATGCTGTAAGCCGGGAGTCAAGTTTGTGAGGCTAACGATAATTGTTGGCACGAGGATTAAGACTTTACTAATAAACTATTTTAGTTGGAAAGTTTTCCAGGTGAGATATCGCACAATCTCTGTTGCTTCTCGAGGTTTTCTAATTAATATGCAGAACTAACGTAACAAATATGACTCCGTAATTGCGCTAGTAAATTGTTGAGTTTGAAGAGAGGATTTGCCGCATTAAAAAATGTCGAGATGTCAACTCCAGATTCATTGCATGAAGTTACAAATCATTCTTGAATTTTTGCATTGACACGAAGCAAGGAGATGTAAGAGTAGAATTGGTTGGCTATTCGTGTAACTATTTAGTCACAGTACGTAAACTCTCAGTTTATTGTTTCTGGTCCGCGAAAAGTAGCAGTAACAGTAGCTCTTAGTTACTGTTTCATCCGATGGGTTTTGGTTATTGTATAACTTGTAAAATTGGTTGTAATAGCTGTAGAATAGTATTTGACTTAAGTTGGGCATTATCGTTTGAGTGGGATCTATAAGGAAATAAAAATAATAAAATTCCTTTCTACTACGTTGAGCCAAGGAAAGCAAATACTGCGCTAAAATCGGTCTTCGATTATTTCGATTATTGAGGTGCTTTCATCATTTTCCCAGAAACGAAATTATTATGATACTGTTGAGTTGTTTGGAGCTGCTCTTGGAAAAACGATAATCAAAATCGTTATAGCCATTTATGAAACAAAAAGTTAGCGTTTGTGATTGCTGCATTGTGATAACTAAGAGTATAGTCAGTTTTGTACCGATTTTTTTGTACACTTATTTTTGGCGTTTCATACTAACCTAAAGGCTAAATACCAAATTTGACCTGGTTTTAAATTAGCGGTAGTGGCCCAGCCGTTTTCCTTCAATCGTGTTCACAGACATGATTGAAAAAAAAGCCACACATTTTCGCTTGTGGTGTTTTTTTAACTCGAAAGCCATTCAAATGTTAAGATAATAACTAAAAAAATTTTCTTCGGTCGATTACACACATTGCCTTTCTACTTCGTAGAGTTAAAGAAATTATGATTGAGTGGATCAATTGTATACCTCAGTTTATGTTTTTCTGATCTGATGGTACTACTTATTAATAACCTTAATGGCTGCTATAGTTGTTTGAACTTTTCTAATTGTCACAGGTCTGTAGTCGAGCTGCGGAATTGAATGAAATTAGGTGTGTAGCCATATATTAGTTACCGTACTGAATTTTTTATATCAATAATTGAATGAAGTTTTTCAAGTGTGAATAATTATCGCCGTATAACCAGAATAAACCGTAATAAATGTTCAATGTAAGTGTTTAGGTCCCAGATACGCTCTAAAACATGGACAGTACGGCCTTTACCTACTCTCACTAGGATTTTTATACAAAACTTGGAAATCGAAGTCTTGCTCGTGAGCAGTTCGGGTGAAAATGAACATGAGCGAATATGAATGAGTTAATTGAAGAATGGGGTTTCTCAATTGCAGCCGTAAATTCGCACAAATAAAGTTTTTGGAAAATTACGGGGTGAGAGTACAATCTCGTCACATCAGTTACTTCATAAGACCCGAAATGGACGGAAGAGATCTAATGATCACCAACCTTTCAATAACATTTACTTAAAATAGAATTCAGATTGTAGGTAACTTAATATTTCTCTTTGCAGAGTTCGTTTTTCAACTACCGGCATATCGCTCTACACGGCTGACCACATCCTGAAACAAGTGAGTGCGCCTCTTTCTCATTTTGTTTGTTTTAGTTATTTAATACCTTTGTAAGTTATAATGTAACTGCTGGGTTGAAGTAACTGTGTCTGCACCATTTGCTGCCATAAACCAATTCCGCAATGCGATGGACAATTTCTTAATCTTAATCTATCACTTTACAGTACTTGTTCTGTGTCCAATTCTACATTCCGTTCATTTAATTCCCCATTCATGGAAATTTCTTTTATGTGTATTCAAGTTTCGGTATTTCATTCGGAATATATGTACATACAACTTGATATATGTGTATTCTGTAAAACATATAACTTGCAGTGAATAATATTGTATCTCAGCCCCGTTTGATTTCCACTGATGCTCATAATTCAGGGTGCCAGGAAATTACTTGAAGAGGCTATAACGGATAGGTTCATCTGCATGAATAAGCTCTCTCACCAATGAGTTCAAGTACAGGCATAATTATACTGCCAAATACATTAGTGTGGCATTTGTGGTGTGTGTGGGGGGGGGGGGACTACGTAATTACAGAGCATCGTGTTTTTCCCTTAAGTGCTACTCTGAGTCTACTAGCATCTACTTTCTGCAATGTACTGTAATTATCGTATATGCGTCGTCACGTACATGGGCAGGTCACGTTACATCAATAGTGTTTGTCGTTACTGTCGGAAAACTGTAATACGTTAATGTCGGACGTCAGTGGGACATAATTTCAGGGTCAGACTGTTTTTGTTCCCACTGACATGTTACATCAGATGCTGTATTGTCCTCTAGAAGAGTAACGCAGGATTCGAATGCATGACATAAGCGAGGGGAGAGGAACATGTGGGAACGACGATGAGTTTACATTATGAATGGCAATATTCACGGGCGACACAATCCACTGCATAATTCGAAGCAACACATTATATGTTCTATATGTTCGCTCTTCTGCTTACAGTTCAACGATGTTACAGAGCGGCGCAGCTATTCTCAGAGTGGCATTTCTGGTAGATGAATACGTGTGTGGAGAGCATCGTGTTATTACCAGCAAGTGCTACTCTGAGTCCAGCATCTCTACTTCCTGCAATGTAAAGGCATTCTCGTAGATGAGTCGTCACGTACATGGGCAGGCCACTTAATATGAATGGTGTTTGTTTTTGCTGTCGGAGAAAGGCAAAATGATAAGATGAAAAAGTCAAGTGTCAATGGGAAAGTAGGTGTGAGTGTGTTGAATGAGTGGATGTGGTTAGAATGTAATTTATTTTATGGATGGTATGTAGGTTAGCGTAGGGAACCAAACCCTTCGATTCAGGGGAGGCTCGTCCATGGCATTTATGCTGACTGGGCATCTCAAATGCCCCGATTCGCTCGAGACTTCGCTGCCATCAGTTGTAAACGAGCCGAACCCTTCGTCGCCGTGTCGTCCTTACTCGCGTTTGCTCCCACCCAGTTCCCAGTTTGTGGTGGTAAAACTTCCCGGAATGTAATTCGAGAATAAAACTCTGTGTTCGAAGTGCATTGATATCGTACTAACTTCCCGACTCTCTTAGTGCGATACAGCTTAAAATATTAATCCTCCCCCCCCCCCCCGTAACAAGTGTATGCAAGGCGAAGAATGGATGTAATTTATTAGGTGTGGGGAGGTGACAGGTGCGTGGTTGGTGGATTTCCCAGGGGGGTGGAGGAGGGAATTTGCCGAAAAATGGCATTTGCTGAGCCCAGACTCCCATTCAGCTGCTGGGACCTAGTGTCCTCCAGCAAAGAGGGGCAATTCCAAACCCCTCAAAGACAGACCTCCCCAAAGCCGTAAGTCTGGATGCAAGTTCGGGCAGGCTCGCAACCATTCTAGTCTTAAGGGATGTTTTTCTAATAATGGTACTGCGGGGGTGCACAGTCCTTGGCAAAAGCCGATGAAACGGGGGTAAGATTCACGTGAGGTGGATGCCTCTGCAGGACGCCAGCGCATAGGCGGAGTAATCGGACGATCCCTGAGCAACCCGGTAAAAGGGCAGATATTTCAGTGGTCGAGCATTCCGCTAGAAATAGGCCCTGTTCTAGTCACACATGATTCGAATGCGTGACACGAGCGGGGAAAAAGGAACAACGATGAGTTTACATTACATGTTTGCACTTCTGCTTACAGTTCAACGAGGTTGCAGACCGGCGAAGCTTTTCTCGAGGTGGCATTTCTGGGAGTTACAACGTGAGTAATGAACATCTTGTAATTACCGAAGTGCCACTCTGAGTCTAGCACCTCTACTTCCTGCAATCTAATGGCATTATCGTAGATGCGTCGCCATCGTCGTTATATCAATAGCGTTGGTTGTTACTGTCGGAAAATGGTAAAATGGTAAGTGTTAAAATAGAGTGTCTGCGGAACCTAATTTCACAGTTATAACATTTTTGCACTCATTGACATAATAAATGAGATGCTGTATTGTCTACCGCCAGAGCAATGTGGGATTTGAATGCATGACACGCTGTTGTTAAATAATTTTTAAAATGTAGAAAATCAGTACGGTATGCAAAATAATTCGAAGCATAGTGAACGTAAACCACACCACTGGAGTTATCATATTTACCATTCAAGGAAAGATAACATCTAGCACATATCATAGAAGTAGAAGTTGTTTAAGGCCTGAAATACAGGTGCTCTATCTTTTCCTTGGAAAGCAATCTGACATATTGTGAATGTCAGAACTGAGTCTCTCACTGGAATAATTGTACTAGAAATTACGTCAGACATTTGTGCGCAGAAATGTATTATCTGGTTTGGTGATCATATTTATTTTACGCATCGATATATCTAGGAATGCCTTAACTATAGAGCAGGCAATTGCAGTAGTGCAACTCCATATGTACACATTACATAATATTCCTCATTGCAGGGTTCTGGTTCACGTCATCCTGCAATACGTTTGGTGCAGGAGCACAAACGCTGGCCGAGGATTTTGCAGCTACAAGAAGTCGTTAAACGACCATCATCATTCTACTTGTCACTTACTTTCATGTAGGTGAGTTGAATCACCTGTATCTGAGTGGTAGAACATTTTAGGAGAACACTTTCGTTGTTTTCCCATAAACAGAAAGGTCTGTCTTGGTAAAGTTAACGTACCTGTTAGGTGAGTCCGTCTCCTCTGGCTTGTGAGTTACTGTGGGCAAGCGCTTTCGATGTAAAGACATCATCGTCTGGCCGTTAAGTCAGTACTGGAGTCAGTCAGTTGGTCGTGGTCTTTATATACAAAGAGAAAGGTGAAAGGGGTGATGGAGCGTCGGGGAAGGGGCGGGGAGAGGAGGTCATGTAGCTCAGGGGGAACCCCCTAGAGATAAATGGAACGTGTTGGATGGTCTGTCAATTGTGGAATTTAAGTCTTTTTTGTGTAGGGTGGTCTGTAAATCCGTCAGTTGGTTGTTTTCGTTTGTGTAGTGTGAATATGGTGTCGCATTTTGTGTTGATTTGTTCATTTATGATCTGTCCATTGAAGTTTTTTTGTTTATAAATTTCCATGTTTTCTAATATGTTCAGTTTTCGTCCTTTGTATTGTTGGTGTAGTAAGGTGGTACAGTCCTGTATTTTGGTGGGTTCATGTCCAGTTGTTTTGAGGTGGTTGGCAAAGTTTGAATCGTCTTTGTTCCTACTAAGAGATTTAATGTGTTCTGAGTATCTGGTCCGTATTTTTCGCTACTTGGACCTAAAAATCACACGGTTGGACAACGAACTACAATACGACATTTTTAGAAAACCTACCGCTACCGACACGACCATACATTTTACATCAAACCACCCACAACAACATAAACTAAGTGCATTCAGACACATGATACGGAGACTAACAACGATCCCACTATCCGAACAAAATTACAAAAAAGAACTTGATATTATAAATACTATCGCAGAAAATAACGGTTACTCTAAAAAACAATAAACAAATTACTAAGACAATATGACTCCAAAACAAACGACTCAAAAACAGAAAATACACAGACTTTAACAAGACGCTGCACATTCACGTACACAGGACCACAAATATACGGAATAACTAATATCCTCCGAAAGGAAGGTATACAAATTGCATTACGTACGGACAACACACTTAGAACCAAACTAACTGCAAAGACTGAAAATACAGACCCACTCGACCAAAGTGGGGTGTATAAAATAACTTGTACTTGTACAAACGCATACATAGGACATACAGGACGAAAAATACGGACCAGTTACTCAGAACACATTAAATCTCTTAGTAGGAACAAAGACGATTCAAACTTTGCCAACCACCTCAAAACAACTGGACATGAACCCACCAAAATACAGGACTGTACCACCTTACTACATCAACAATAGAAAGGACGAAAACTTAACATATTAGAAAACATGGAAATGTATGAACAAAAAATTTCAATGAACAGATCATAAATGAACAAATCAACACAAAATGCGACACCATATTCACACCACTCAAAACACTACACAAACGAAAACAACCAACTGACGGATTTACAGACCACCCTACACAAAAAAGACTTAAATTCCACAATTGACAGACCATCCAACACGTTCCATTTATCTCTAGGGGGTTCCCCCTGAGCTACATGACCTCCTCTCCCCGCCCCTTCCCCGACGCTCCATCACCCCTTTCACCTTTCTCTTTGTATATAAAGACCACGACCAACTGACTGACTCCAGTACTGACTTAACGGCCAGACGATGATGTCTTTACATCGAAAGCGCTTGCCCACAGTAACTCACAAGCCAGAGGAGACGGACTCACCTAACAGGTACGTTAACTTTAGTAATTGCCTACTGGCGGATATAACCCAATGTCTGTCTTGGTGTACGGATATGTTTTAGTTCAGATTGAGATACCTATAGTACCTGCCAGTGCTGCTGAACGCTTCATTTTACGCGCCCATCCATTGCGGACATTAATCGGTTTCAGCAGTTGAAACAGCGAGTATTTCGAGGTTCGCTTTTTGTGGGTATAATCCACACAATGCCACACCATTACCGGTTCAAGTGAACTATATTATTGCATTTGAAGGATCATTTCACGTATGTTGAGAGCCGTGTAACATTTCCTCTGCCGAAAACTGTGTTTGACCAATCTCTGTATATGTTAGAACAGAGAACAGATTTATCGTAGACGTGCACAGGCCATCAGTTTTGTATAGCGCTTAGTCCTTACTTAGCCGCCGTTCAATCGAACAGCGAAGATCGACAGTTGGCAAATATCAACTTAAATCGGTGACATATGACCTCAGCCGGTGGTTTCAAAGCATTCGTGACTCATTGAGGAGGGCAGCCTTAATGTCCGTCGTCACTGATATTGGTCTTGCTGTGCCACACGACCACTTAACAACCTCCATTCTCTTCCATTCTCGAACCTCGAATACCACTCGAGCACTCGCAAACCACGCAGTATGAACACTGCATTACACTCCTCCATTGCGTTACATCATCTTATTCGCTTATTTCACAACAAAATTTAACAATATTTCTCCCCTTCTTCACGTTGAATCATTTAGCATAACCCCACTACATGAAATCGTAAACAGCAGAACAACATATTATAAACATTTTTAACAATGAACACAGAACGTAATAGTAAACATGCAAACTACACATAAAACTTCTTAATTAACTTCGGTAATAAAAACATAAAACAAAAATACGTTAGCTATGAAAACGGGAGAAAGGAAAAGGCAATTTTCATTTTTATTTTTTATTATTTATTATTTGTGAATACAAATATTTATTTATTCCTCCCCCTTTCTTAATTACGCCTCTTTATTCATCGTACGAGGTGAGTAAAATACTTTACAAGTTTTCTTTAAATGTCTCGTTCTTTTGCTTTTGCTTTTGCTTTTGTCTCGTTACTCAGCTCCTTGGGCTCCTCTCGGAATCCGCATAACCATTGCGTTTCTCGTTTGTGTAGTGTGCATATTTTTGCGTAGTGAAAACTACTGTATAAATACACAGCCTTTATAGACTTTGTAAATTCTCATTTTTTATATGGAGATTTTGTTTTCCATCTAAATGCAGTCCTCCACCCCTGAGAACATTCAACTCTAGTTGCCTACGTTGCTGACCCCCCCCCCCCCTCCCGAAGGGGCCATTGTAACCTACGTAAAGGTTGAATTTTGCTACTCCTTGTCAAAGGTAATTGACAGGAGCGTCGCTAGTTTCACTTTCTTGACAGTTCAGTGCAAGGTTTTGAAAATTAGAAGATAATGTGAAAGTTTGATCAAAATCGTTAGAGCCGTTTTCGAGAAAAAGGCGAAAATCCTAGTTTTTGGTACATTTTCGTCCCCTCCCCCCTTCCTATCGACCGAAATCGCCCATAACCTTATATTGGTGACTACAAAAAATAACGAACAAAACGAAAAAAGAAACAGTTCAACCGTTCTCCCGCAAGGCCTCAAGTTCTCAGTAGGCCTCAAAACGAAAACCCCAATTTTTTTGTTGACACGATTACTATACTTTCCTTTCCCTTTCGGGTAGCCGAAAGTGAAAAATACCAGAGCAGGCTGAAACCATTGCACTGTCGTTGCCTATGTTACTGACATATTCAATCCATAATAAAATAAACGACAAAAACGTGAATGTTAAATTTTACTAGTCTTCATTCTAATGCATGGTGTTGCTGTTACATACAGGTCATTGACGAGAGCCTCGCCGTATTCATATTATTCCGACTTCGGTGCTTTCTCAGAATTAGCAAACGTCGAGGAGGGTTGACTGCCACGGAGAAGTGAACTGCAGATATCTCCTAAGCAGCTCAGTCGCATCTCAATTCTTCTGGCTACTAATCTCCTACATAGCGTGCTCTGTACATCTCTCTACAATACAATCGGAGGTTTTGGAGAGGGTGGGTCAGAATTGAGAGTTAAAGATATATTACCGCTCTTAACACTCAGTTTTGAATCCAATCTCCCTGCCTCAATTCTTCCGTAATGAAAATGCGGGAGCACGCTGAGATCTGTATAAAAAAGTTACTACTGGTGTGCCTAATCTCATCAAAATGTCACTGTAACCTGCGTGAAAGATGAATTTTACCACACTTTGTAATCTTCTACTTGGCAATTTATGAGCATCTCTCAACACGACAAGTGGCGACAGTGAAGGTTGGTTTGAAATTAAGAGTTAAAAATGTGATGTTCCGTTTTTACAACTCAGTTTTGAATCCAATCTCCCTGCCTCAGTTCATTCGTAATGAAAATACGGGAGCAGGCTGAAACATTTGATGAATCTTTGGTTGCCTACTTTGCTGACGTTTTCAATCAATAATGACGTGCACGCAAATAACATGAACATTAAATTTTACTACTTTTTTACCGATAAATGGTGCTGGTGTAGCAGGATTTTTGTTGTGTGTTTGTTTTCTCAGACAGCCAGGCCTTAAAGGCCATCGCAGCCTATAGTTTTAGGTCTAAGCTGGCATGGGAATGCCTCCATGCGCTCAAGAAGCTCGGCGCCCGTAACAGGCTCTCCCTCATCTGGGTGCCGGCTCACAGGGGGCATGAGGGCAATGAAAAGGCTGACCTACCCCTACCCATCGGGCCTGGACCACACGTGGGTCTGACGAAAAGTCACCTGAACCGTCTGGTTGCTCGATAGGAGATACAAAAACGGCGCCCATTGGCATCGCCAGCCACGACTAAGACAGGCGAAAAGGCTTGCCATTGTCACGCCTTCGTGTCACAGGGCAAAGGCGATGCTGACACTCTCTAGACAGGATCTGAGAGTACTGATAAGCTTCCTCACCGGGCACTGCCCACTCAGATATCACCTCAACAAGATGGGCATCTCAGAGGCGGTGGAATGCAGACTCTGCGGCGAGGAGGACGAGACAGCAGAGCATATCCTATGTGAATGCCCTGCCTTGGCAGCAAAACGTTTTGAATACTTCGGTCAGGGGACCACTGCGGACTCTGCGGTGAAGGACATACTCGGCTTCCTAAAGGGGGCGGGTATGTACAACGCCTTCTACTAAGAAAGGGCCAGCGTCACAATAGGCCCATGTGTGGCCGCAGTGACAAAGGGACTTGTCCCACACGCCCTCGGGTTGAACAAAACAAACAAAAAAACACAGGATTTTGTTACTTGTTGCTCCAATAGATGTTGCTGTTATAGGTATTCACAGGACCCGCTCTAAATTCACTCTCTTGATAGTTCAGTGCACCCTGCTCCTGAGTTAACGGAGGTTCAGGAGGGATGGCTGTCTTGTATTTCTGAAATGGGATCATCTTTTTCACAGCTAAGCCACGCTTCAATTCTTCCAGCCACATTATTTTAAATAATGCATTCAGCACATTTCTCAACGAGACAATCAGACAGGTTGTGGAGGGTAGATCGAAACCGGGCGTTGAAGACATGATCATTCTCAACTCTTGTTTCGAATCCACTCTCCCTGCCGCTAATCATCTGCAAGTAAAATTCGGAAGATGGCTGAAACTATTGAACTCAGGTTAAGTAAGTTGCCGACGTGACCATCACATCGCAAGGTGGTTTTCATATATTTGAAGGTTAAATTGAGCAACTCGTTGCTACAATATATATGGTGTCTCTGTTACAGGTGATTAACTAGAGCCCCGACACATTCGTTCTGCTTTCACTTCAGTGCACTTCACTCCAAATTCGCAGAGGTTGAGGAGGGTTGACTGTGTCTAAGTCGTGAAATGGTATAATCCCTTTCGCGTCTTGGTCACTCTTCAATTCTTTCAACCACCAATCTTCAACAAAGCGTGTTCTGTACATCTCTCTACAAGATAATCGGTGGTTGTGGAGGGGGGATCGAAATTGGTTGTTAAAGATATATTACACTTCTTAACACCCAGTTTTGAATCCAATCTCCCTGCTTCAATACTTCAGGATTGGCAATATGGGAGCAAGCTGGAACCATTGAACTCTGGTTGCCTACGTCTACTGCAGGAATGTTAAATTTAACCACTCCTTGTGCCAAGTGTCGCTGTTACAGGTGATTGACAGCAGCCTTGCAAGATTCACTCTCTAGCCAGTTCCGTTAACCTTGATCGAGGACTAGTAGAGGTTGTTATGTTAGCGCTCTTAACACTTTACTGACTTGAGTCGCCTGATTCGCTTTCTCCGTCTGCCAGTACTGTGCCAGAGGTTGTGAAGGGTTGGATGTGGAAAATCGTTGAAGTGAAATAATCCATTTTACCAAACAGCTACGCCGCAATTTTTCCAGCATCAAACCTTCTACATGGCAGACAGTGTACATCTCTTTAAGATCAGTGGAGATCGCGGAGGGTGGAGGAAAATTGAGTGTTAATGATTTTTTAGCGCTCTTGACACTTACTTTTTATCCATTTTCCCTTTCTTAAACTACGTGTGATGAAAATATGGGAGCACGTTGAAACATTTGAACTCTGGTTAGGTAAGTTACTGACGTGTCCATCCCATCAGAAGGTCATTGTAATCCATAAGAAGGTCGAATTTTGCTATTAGTTGCTCCCGTGTATGGTGTTGCTGTTATAGGTGATTGACAGAAGCCGAGCCAGATTCACTCTCTTGTAAGTTCAATGCATTCTGCACTGTCTCTGAGTGTGCTGACGATTGAATTCTTCCATCCGCGAATCTTCAACATAGCAGGTTCTGCACATCTCTCCACAAGACAAGGGTGGGTAGAAATTGAGAGTTAATGGTGTATTAGCACTGCATTTTGCTACTCCTCGCTCCAAGGTGTGTTGTTGCTCTCACAGGTTATTGACATGGACTACTTTAGAGCTAGTTCAGTCCACCTTGCTAAACGGTCTGTAGATGGGAAGAAGGGTTGATTGTATCTGCGTGTTCAAGTATATAATATCTCCTGTTCTACAGAAATCTTCGTGCAGGACAAGCGGGGGTTGTGCAGGTTGGATCGAAACTGATTGATGGAGATATATTCGCCCTCTTAATCGTTGGTTTCGCATCCGATCTCGACACCTCAAATCATCTGTTGTTAAAAGTATGGGAACGGGATGAAACCATTGAACTTTGCTTGCCTACGTTGCCAATGCGTTCAGCCCGTTGGATGCTCGTCGTCACTAATGTAAATCTTACAATTTGTTACTCTTTGGGCCAATGTATGGTGTTTCTCTTGTAGGTGATTGACAGCCGCCTCATTATAATCACTCTCTCAGCCAGTTTTGTAATTGTGATTGTTTAGGAGGTGTTTTAAGGAAGCCTCGAATACGTTGACCTCCAAGGCTCGTCGTTCCCTTTTTGAAGCTGTCAATCACCTGTATTTATAGCGGATCGTTGATTTTATTAGGGGTCGATATTTTACTTTCAAATACTCAAAGGGTATTGCGAAAATATAAAATAAAATCAAATCTGATGGTGCACATCCACAACCTTCCTCGCCCCACGCACATTCAGTGGTTTTCGAAACTGTAAGAAACGGTGGTGCGGAATATTTTGAGTTGCTCCTAATTATCTTATGCGTGGTATTATACGCTCATTGTACAGTTAGTTTATTGAACTATCACAATAATTTGTCTGAGAATTGTAATATCGTTCTAGCGAAAATTATAAGAAGAAAACTGCGCTAAAATCGTCGAGACGTTTAATAATTTATTGTGCAACTCTAGTTGTGCTTCTCGTTAATTTCAAATTACCGTGGGGTAGTGTGGTGTATTAACTTCTTTCTTGACTTTTTCCTTACTTCGTTTCCCTTCTGTATTCATGTTGCTTCAACCTAACTTGACTTATTGCGAATAAAAGAAACGCGTCCGTATGTCAGTGTTGTTCAATTATACAATCCATCTTATTCCTAGAAAATTTCACTCATGGCTGAACAGTACATGTGTCTGATCCGGACCTATGTCCGAATGTGTTATGCTACTCCCCTTTCATTATATACATGTTCCACTAGTTTCCGATCAGTTTTATTCTATACCATACTTGTCATTCGTTAATTTCTCACCCTTGGGCGGATCATCGTTATTTTGTCACTTGCAACAACAAGAAAGTTAACATCATCTTGTGGTTTACGTTTCAAGATATTTTGACAAATTCATCTCCCGTTACCTCAGGTTTCTGAAACAGTTGCGTCGGCCATCCTGACGTGTGGGGAAGTATGTTCACGTTGGTAAGGTTAAGTCACTTTACCTTCGTATTTAATCAATAACTCGTTGTTTTGACCAGGGTAGACTTGAACGAATCATGAAGACGGGGTTTACTGTAATTGAAATGTTGGGAGATCACAACAAATATTCGAACACTTACATGTACGAGGAAGATGCAGCTACAACCGGATAAGAGTTTGAGTATACAGGCGCAAACAGAAGGAATCCGAATTTCTGGGAGACGACTCTACTTCATGACGGTGTATTCGTAGAATTAGGAGACGGCCAACTTTCACGAGAACTCGAAGGTGAATGAGTTTGGGAGGAGCTGTCTATTGTGGAGAAGAATGTAAATTGAGGGGAGAGAAAAGGGTATTGGGGAAAGTCTGTATGAAGGGGAAATTCGTTGTCAATCCGAAATAACTGAAGAGGTGAACTTTCCATAGGTAAACAAAAGGGCATGAGAACAGAAGGTGTTGGGGGAAGAGACGACTTTGCCGTTAGGGTCAGTGAGTCCTGTTGGGGCAAGTGCGAGCATTTGGAGATCAAAGACCCAGCTAATTCATCATGCTGAACGCATAAGTAAGTAGAGAATTGGCAGCAGTCGCGGTTACGGTAACGGAAGGTACCACATTTTAGTTGAGTGAATTCCACAATGTCTTATAGCTTTTTCGCTGATGAATAGTAGCGGCGAATTCTCGTCATTAAATCCTACTAACCTCCAAACCAAGTCATGGGCTGCGAGCATATGTGCAGCAACTCCGTTAAGTGGCATTCTATGGATTTCCGATGTTGATATTTTCGTCATTCCTGAATAAAGGATTGGTTGGAAGTTTGCAGATTGTTACTAACTACATCCGTAGCATTCATTTATGGAAACGTAGACATTTTATGTGTTGATCGCGTCAGCACTCAGGATGGACAAAAGCCAAGTCAGATTTAGCTAGAAAAATGTATCAAATTTCTGGCGCGTTATGGCGAATACACCTCGTCTCATAATGAAAAATAACGCACTTCTCGAACAAAACAGGGCTGGGGAGACCCTCGCAAACTTAATGATTCAGCGATGTGCACTCAATTTGAAGATTTGAATGTGCATCGGACTTAGGTATTTTGTATCGATGACGTAATATTTTCAGCACAGATACATCGTGGTTTGTCATCTTCTTTTACTAGTACTGAACTTTTCACTTATTCCGTAAAATACTAGTTTGTAACCAATGGATGACCCTATTTCTTGTACGTGTACACAAAATATGAAATCTACAATAATTTGGTTGATTCGGCCTTGGTAACGGATCTCGATATATTTCCACACTCGTGTGCGTGTGTGTGTGTGTGTGTGTGTGTGAGTGATTATGCTGTTGGTATAAACAACAAACTAAGGGCAGATACAAGAAGAAAGAAAACACAGAAACGAACGCAAATAATTCAGAAACATATTTCTTCTAATTTCCGATTGGTTTGGTAAACTAGCTTAGCTGGAGGGAAATTAGGTTTTCAGGATTTTAACAATTGATTAATACTTGAGGATGCCTAGAGCAAATCGATAGGAAGGGGAAGGGGTTACATTTCATCTGTGCATCCAGAGTGTGCATTTTTTTCTTACAGATATCGAACTCCACTTTTTACATCCCTCTCTGTACGCCAGTATTTTAAAGCGCAATAAAAGAAAAACACTGCGAAACAATTTCGGAGAAACGGATAAATGATTTCAAGAGCCGGATATGAGTTTGATAGTAATAATAACTGTATGATAGAAATATTCGCATCTTTCCGGAGAACACCTTTTGATAATATTTCCTACCGTTGACTAGAAATTGAGTTACTCTACATTGATAAGGTGGTGATATGTAGTTAAGCAAAGCTTACGTTGGTCAATTTTTGAGTAAGTTGTCCCTGAAAATACACTGGCAGTGTTGCGTTTGAGATTGTGGGGGCCGTTCATGTTTCTTTCAATACGAGGATCTTACGAGTTTTTGTTGATTGGTTAACTGCACGCTTTCATTCGGTGTGACCAGTATTGCGAGGAACATTTAACACGTTCTGGTGAAACAAGTACTGTCGGACGGAGACATTTAAACTGAGAGACTTCAAATAATAACATTAAGTAGCATCCACCGCCGAATACTGTACGGGAGTTAATGAGAGCGACTCAACTAACTCCCAAAATCTCCGTATAGACACTCAACATTTATCAGATGCTCCTATTATCCCTCGTTAGTTAGTCGTTGACCACGGATATGTTAAAACTCGTTCGTCGCAACTTTTTTCAAACCTTTGGATCCTTCCGGAGCGCAGTTGCTTCTTTTTTAGGCAAAGCAAATACTGCTCAAAGAATCATCAGTAAATCAGTTCAGTCTTCCCTCATTTGTATTCCTCATCAGCATATTTTTGAGGACACGGTTTTGGGGTCCTCCAACGTAACTCCAATTGATCAACTGCATGACGTGACGCGACGAACCGCGATTGAGCAACGATTTGAATGTCTCGAGGTGTCCGTTGTTAACACTTGCCTTTCGTCCCGCCCAGTTCCCTTTGTAGTGGTAAACCCCCTATTTCAATTTCGTTTGGAAGCCATCGTTTATTGTATATTGTCAAGCCCCGTTACTGGCCTGTCCTTCGATAATGTGACGCCATAAATATTCTATGAATGATTGTTATTTGAAGATACGCAATTGGGGTTAATAAGCACATGACGTGTCAGTTGTCGGTGCATTGCATTCAAAGCACTGAACAACGCTTTCCTCGATCGATGTCAAAACAACAAGAACTACTCCTCTGTACTGGACTTCTCAAGTGTGCCAAAAAGTCCAAGCATTCACTTGGCTCACTGTTTATAAATTACAAATAGTGTACATATCCACAGATGTACCTGACCATTTCATTAGCGAATAACTACGTGTAGATAAAATGGAAGCAAACCCCTCAAGCCTCCACTTCAGCATTAACGTTCACTAAATGAGAATTACAAATTTTGCTCTAAGACCTCTAACGCCAAAAACAGACAAATAGGGAATATTGTCAAATGCGGAATAGGAATAGGCAATACGAGTAGTTGTGGGACTTCCTGCGAAAGTCAACGACAAATTATTCCCAAAATTCGTCCTTGAAAAGTAATTCTACCGAATATCGGAGTATATTCCAAAACAAAAGCTTTTGGTGAGTTCAATGACTTTTGCATAATTAATTCCTTTCTCAGAAGCGGCCACAAAAGGCCGGATACAAAATTAAGCGTTAGAAGTGGAATAGTATTATTATGCACATAACAAAATTCAGTCCCATTCTCCTCATGGCGTGTCAATTAAACATGCATGTTGTAAACAATGCTCATATTAGTCTCCGAGCTCCGCGTATATTAAGGTCTTGCCTGTTGGAAAATTTGGCAATAGCGGATTTGTTGGTGGGCTCAAGGAGAAGGAGACCCGTTCTCCCACTCATGAATAATGGACGCTTGTTACAAGTTGTAACGCTTAATTTGAAGTTTGTTTATTCAAAACGTCGAGGAATGTCTACGTTTTGACTTAATCTGTGCGTTGGGTGAGTGAGAGTGAAAAGGTCTTAAAAATAATAAAAGGGCGCTAGTGCAGAGAACCAGTACGCAACGTGGTAATAGGTAGGCCAATTTAATCCAAGCAGCGTATAATCGCTTTTAAAAATAGCGTTTTTACTAATTATCAGCATCGCATACTGCATGTTTCATACACCTACACGTCATATGCAACATGTAACATATCCACAAAGGAATACCACACACCCTGAGTCATCCACATCATCGTGAAACAGCGCTCTGGCAACAATAAATAACAGAAGAAGCCGCCACACTTGTTACCAAGCAATGCTGACGTCGACGATCATCGATACACAAATAATAAAAAAATCAATGCCCATTTTGTTAATGTTCATATTCCTTGTTGCCCTTTGAGGTTCTGTAACTTATAATAACAGTTTTCAAGAATGGTGAAGTTAACAAATTGGCGGTTTGTGACTCTTTTCACCAAATATAAGTGCAATCTTGAAACGTGTGAGTTGCGCAAGTGAACACACGTACATATTCTGAATTGTCGCGTGCTACTACTATGTAATCGATTATTTATTTATTTTTGGAAGTATACCCTTCACTTATGCTGACAAGGTCGGGTATTTTGAATATTTATTTAATTTTTGAAAGCAGTTTTAGTACTGTTTGCCTATTCCAAGGAATGGATCAAAAATCTCTATCGCATTTTGCGCGAAAAACGAAATTATGTGTGCTGAGACGTTTTAACATGAAGCTAGCTTGAGCCAAAGCAACGTTCATCGGTCGTACAAGATAATTTGAGAGGGTTGAGAAGATGCGAACGACCAAGATCAGGCCGAACACTCGAGCACACCCTCAAAAGACATTCCTCGTTGATGAAGCGAAGAAAATAATATTGGCCCATCGTTGAATCACCGTTAACGAAGTTACTAAGGAACGAAAAATGTCGATTGTCTCGTGCCATGGGCACGAGACGGGATTTACAAATGATTGAGCAGCAACACCCTAATGATACTGCAGCCACAGCATTTCCCAGACCTGACCCAATGTGCCTTTTTCTTTTTCCCAAAATTAAAGAGGTGTATGAAGGGACAACCGCCATCCAAATCCTAAATTCACGAACCATTCCGGAGAAGTGCTGAGCCAGATAAATTTGGTAGTTCTAAATTCGTCGAATTATTTAATTAATTAATTTTGAAAAAGCTTTGAAACGTCGTACGCCCCTAATTAATTCACTGTAATTGAAGTTCCGTGGCGTATAGCAAGTTAGTAAGAAATTATGTGGCAGAGAGTAGGAATAAACCACGACAGCTGGTATGATTACGCGAGAGAATTGAAACCTCGAAACGTGGCAACTGAGCCCCAATGAACATATCTATTTATTATCTAGGGGTCAATAACACCATAAGAACAAGCGGTGCGTAGCAACACACAACTTTCCGCCTCCCCCATAAGTTCGAACACCACCTACATATGCGGGCGCTATATCATCGTTCAACGCGTTTCTATAGAAACATTTATGAAGAACAAAATGTAGGGACTAGTTAGCTGAGACTACTCCGTAAGTTTGATCGGAATCGTTAGAGCCGTTTTTGAGAAAATTGGAATACCGATAAATTAATATTCGACAAATCTCCTTTTCTAAGTTTCTTGGCTTCGCCGTTCAACATATATATGAAGAAATAATTATGGAGAGCGAAATGTGGGTATGGGTGACTAAAAAGCACTCTGAACGATTGATCGAATTCGGTGAATTACTGCAGAACTGCAGTTACTCCAGAATTTACGGAAATGTTCGAAAAAACGTCATTTTCGACACATTTTCATTTTTATCTCTGCTCAATGGACTTTCAGAGGAACATTTATTGAGAACAATACGTAGGTATTAACTATTCGAAAACATCCAGAGAGTTTGGTGAAAATCGTTGAAGGCGTTTCGCCAAAAAGCGTGAAAAACCTATTTTTGCTTCATAGGCCTATATCTTCGTTCACCGTATTTCCATTGCGATATGTATAGAGAAGAAAAGTTAGGTATTGATTAGTAAAAGTTATTTTGAAAGTTTAATCAAAATCGTTGGAGCCATTTTCGAGAAAAATGCGAAAAACACTAGTATTTGATACATTTTCGTCCCCCACCCCCCTTCCCATCGGCCGAAATCGTCCATAACCTTATTTTGGTGTCTACAAAAAAAAAAAAAAAAAAAAAAACGAACAAATATAAAAAAGAACCAGCTCAATCGGACCAGCCATTCTCCCGGAAATCAAACTATAGTCACACACACACACGGACCACGCGCCGAAATTAGGTTTTTTAGACTCAGTAGGTCTCAAAACGTAAACATCTGAAGAAAACCCAAATGCGTTGTAGAGTAGACTATGGATGTTTTTTTCCCAGATTGAATTCTGTTTTCCTGATTAATAAAATAAAATATGTTTAAATAATATAAAAAATGCATTCACTACAATTTACCTACCCTAACCAAATCATAATTTGCAGAAAACCTGTGAATAAAGAAATGTGTGACCGTCACACATGGTAGAAGTGAAACTTTAACACAAGCGGAAAAACGAATCACAACGGACAAGTGGAAAAACAACGGAAAAGTGGAAACACGCATCGCAAAAACATTTTTACTCGAAGTTTTACTGGCAGGTTTTCAAATTCGACAAGTACATTAACAATCCGTTGTTTTTCCACTTGTCCGTTGTGATTCGGTTTTGCACGTTAATGTTTCACTTCTACCATGTGTGACTGTCACACATTTTTTTTGACACGATTACTATACTTTCCTTTTCCTTCGGGGTAGTGGAAATTAATATGCATGTAAGTTATATTAACATCAGTAGAGGAAGCAATAATAAAAAAGGGGCTTCATCAGCGAAGCGCCCCTCTCGGCCGATGTTTCCTCGCTCGGAAAGCCCCCGAGCTCGGTGCATTCGTCCTAGCAGTTAACTTTCGTGCATTTCGTTCTCTCTCCCTTCTTTGAATCAGTTGTATTACAGCAGCATAAACAGTGATTAAATATTCAAAGCTTTTTTAAAAACGTAAATTTGGAACAACCAAATTTAACTTGTATGTATGTGTACATGGCTTTGAACAGGAAAAAGAGGATGGGAAAAATACGATAAGAAACTCGCAGCGAGTGAGCATAAAATACCAAGATATACGGCGTTGGAATCAGTTTTGAACTGATAACGGCCATCCGCTATGACTACCTGTTTTTGATAAGTTCTGCCTTCTTTGTCTGCTTTCTGCGTGTTTCTATCCGTCCTACCTAATTTCACAATTCCAATTATTACTTCGTTCTAGACAACCCGTTTCTTAGAATGATGTATGTATTACAACACACTGGTTGCAATCAGTACTATGACAAATGCACTGAAAACATATTTACCATGGTATTGATTGCCGCGAAAGTGTCCCCTATGCGGTGCCTGCCAATCCTACTTCAATATATGAACTATATTTCTAGTTTTTCCTACAATTGAAATAGTAAAACTTCAAAATTTTGCTACTCGCATTGGTGCTAATGTTGTCTACCCACATACGTGATTCATATTAACCAGCCCTAACCAACCCGTATCATGTGAAGAAAAAAAGTGTAAAATTTAGAATTCGTTCCGGGATATTGTGCACATGATGCCAAAATTATTCAACTGCTTTTTTTTTGCGTAATCGCAATGGCTCCGTTTTCTAACAATGAATCGTAGTGACTTTTCTGGATATCGTTTGAATCAGTTCGAAAGTTAGATACGACAGAGTGAGATGTATTGGATGCCCTACCACCATCCCTGCCTTTGTCGCATCTCCCCACTAAAGAAAAACTCCTCTATGCGGCAAGCTACTGTTACCTCACTCACCTCGTCATCATCCCCACCATCTTCATTAGCCCCACTTCCACGCGCCAAATAACCCAAGATAACCAAGAGAAAAAGGCAACGTACCGTCGCAAGGAATCTGTACGTAATTAATTAAATCATCTCATACGACTGCTCAAAGGGACGCAACGTGACTCGTGCGAATGCGGAGCTGCCGTGTGAATATAACAGGCGGCTCACGAACGGGCGCTCTGACCGCTGGAATATTCATCGCGACTTGGTACCGCAGCTCAGCCACTGAAATGTAGAACTTTTTCTGTGGAAATCCACTTGGCCATCGACCTTCGACCTACAATTCACTCTTCGCACAAATTCTGTACTGACTACAGATGTTCGGGTCAATTGTCGAGAACCCTACGCTTCGTTGAAACGCCATCCATCTACTTGAGAGAATAATTTTCTGAAATAACTATTGACGAATCGGAAAATTTCAAAAGACGCGCATCACGAAACATGCAGCACCATCTCGTAAAAATAGTTTATATTTTTAAAGCTAGTCAGAGGAACACAGTCAAAATAGTAAGGGTACGTAATTGGTGGCGGTTCCCTAATCAGGTTAGTAAAGTTGAGAGAATACGGAAATTAATTTTTTTAAATTCACTAAAAACCGGTAATTATGATTCAAAGCCACTGGGCCGGGAAATAGAATAACGAAGACGGTGGCTTGGGACAAAATAGTTAGGGGATCCGGGAAAACATAATTAAGTCAGGGAGAGCTGTCGGAAGTCGACTACAAACTGTTGCACGTTCAGTAATAATAATTGGGAAAACAAACGTCAAACATTGGGTTGAATGAAAAATACGAAATGGTTGACGACAAATCAAATCAAAATTTCTAGTGCAAAGCATCAAACGACTCTCCTCGATCCCTGTAAGTTCGATGATAGGATATATATGCATACAGGCCCTGAATTTCAGCTCCACTCATTTCTGCGGAGACGCTTACGAAGAACGAATTGTTGGGACTAGTAAGCCGCAAATACAACTCTTCGCGTTATTGATGCTGCGTAGAGACGTTAACACTAAACGCCAAGGTTACGACGCGCGGTTTGAAGGTTCCTAGGGGTTGAAATGTCGGATTTGGGGTTGAATAAAAATGTCCCGTTCAATACTTTCGTTCATCGAGTTTAAAATCCCCATAACTGCGAACATTTTTAGAAAATTTCAGAAACAGAGATAACTTCAACACTTCCAAGTTCGGAAAATCCCGCGTTTTGGTATATTTTGGCGTATATCTCCGTTCCAGGCTGAAAACCACAGGTATGGTTGTTGAGAACGAATCGCAGGAATAGGTTGATAGAAGATCTATCAAATTTGAACAATTTTTAAACATCCACCATACAGTTTTTTGGCACATTTTGGATTTTGTCTCCGTTCAAGAGACGACCGCCTGAGGAAAGCTCACGCATAATAATACGTTTATTTCCTCAATCGGTAAACGTAGGAGAGAATTAGAGTGTACTGTATGGAGGTAAACAACTGTGAAATTGAGTGGAATAATGTAAACCCAATAATACGTAATGGGAAATGGAGCACATAACTAGGAGGAGAGTATAGATAGTTAAGGGTGAAAAACGTGAAATTATGGGGTTACAGTTAAGAAATGTTGTTAACGCTGTTGAAACGTTGATGGTAATTGTTGAGGTATTACGACAAATCTGTTGGCAAACACAGTCAAATCACAGTCCCAGTCTACAAGGTGTGTGATTCGAAGAAGCAGAATGGATCTTTGAATGGATTATCAAAGAAGACAAGCAGTCCGCCGTCCTTCCGTCTTGCTCCTAGAACATTCATCTCCTTTGATAGTTCTCAGAGGTGAAAATCATTTCGAAGGCGGTCAGGGTTCGCGCGAAATCGATTTGAGACTACTGAAAAATCGACGGAAAGTCGTCGGGAAATGAAGATGATAAAGTGTTGATAGCGCCTTACTACTGATAAGGGGAATGTTGTTTCAATTATGGAAGAATTTCATGTGGGAGAATGAAGCAACGATAATTGTGTGTGGAGAAATTAAGAAGAGAATTAAAGAATCTCTTAGAAACGGGTTAAAATATCATGTGCGACGTATCACACATCTTTCCTCAGCTCTACGTGCAATGTAATACTCTTTTCTTTACTCATTTCATATGAACTTGGTAAAACATGACTGAACGTTTCATGTAGAAACTCGTAACTCGCATATTACCAAAACATGAAGAATTGTTGGGGCAGCCAACATGGTTTTTCCGAGAAGGTTTGTGTGGACGATTTTGGAATAATGAGGGAAACACTGAGAAAAAACTTTGGGAAAAATTCCAGAATTTTCGCAGCTGCTTCCCATTGTCTATTAAATATCATCGAATAGGTAGAATATTGGGACACTACTTCTATTTTTTGGAAACTCTAGCGTTTTTTCATATTACAAACCTACTCAATACGGAGTTGAAATTCATGGCACCTTCACTCCCACCAACCAACTCCATTCATTTCCCATACTCCAACCTCTTCAAGCCAACCATGATGATGATAACAGGGAGGCAGCTGCAGGCGTACCGACCGCAGCACCATCAACTGCAGCTGCGGGACCAATGGCAGTATGCCGTGGCCACTGAGGGCCCATGTCCCAACTCCCCTTTCACGAGCCTGTTGGGCGGCCCGCACATTTCCCCGGCCTATTGCCGGTACCCATTGCCTCACCCCCCTGGGTTTGGAGGAGGGGGGTGCCTGGTCGGGGATCGAACCAGAGTCCGCTGGTTCTACCCCCGCCTGGCTCAGTTAGCCTCGCGCCCCAACGCACTCGGCCACCGCGCCCCCGTTCAAGCCAACCATGCAACGAACATTTATTTACGTTATCAGGTTAGCAGAGTGAATCGATAGCAGTGTTTACAGCCGGATGACTCTCACACTTCTGCCAACCTAACCAGCCTCCTCCGTCAAGACATCCCTCCTCAATGAGATCGAGAGAAGGTTCCCTTTTTTGCCTTTTTGTTTTTGTTGCTTCTAGCGGACGTTACATTAATTATTTTACGAACGTTGCTTGCTCTCCGCCCGGGAAATAATACAGTGATACAGTGATTTTTTCACCTTTTCATTGCTTCGTTTTTACTTTCCACTACCCCAAAGAGAACGGAAAGTATAGTAATCGTGTCAAAATAAATTTGGGTTTTCTTCAGATCTTTACGTTTTGAGGCCTACTGAGAACTTGAGGCCTTGTGGGAGAACGGTTGAACCGATTGAGCTGGTTCTTTTTTTGTTTTGTTCGTTATTTTTTGTAGACACCAAAATAAGGTTTTGGGCGATTTCGGCCGATGGAATAGGGGGGTGGGGGGGGACGAAAATGTACCAAAAAACTAGGGGTTTTCGCATTTTTCCAACGATTTTGATTAAACTTTCAAATTATCTTCTACTGATCAATACCAAACTTTTCTTCTCCATATATATCTCCATGAAAATACGATGAACGGAGATATAGGCCTATAAAGGAAAAATAGGTTTTTTACGCTTTTTTGCCAAACGACTTGAACGATTTTCACCAAACTTTCAAGATATTTTTGAATACTTAATATATAAATTTATCGGTATTCCAGTTTTCTCAAAAACGGCTCTAACGATTTCGATCAAGCTTACGGAGTTTTCTCAGCGAACTAGTCACACACAGTGGAAGGCAATAGCTGTTGCGTTTATTCCAATAAGTCTGCCCTCATCACGCCAACATCTAGTACAATATGGGCGGGATTTATGAGGGAAAAAATGCTAAAATTGATTTTCATCAAAATGTTTGATAATTTACGGTGCTAATCTCCTTTCGTGTCCTGTAAAATGACGATGTTTAACCAACTTTATCGAGGACGCCTTTCACAATAAACAGATATGCCATTCTGCATTTTTTTGAGCAGGCATTTGACAGAGTACGGCACGCTGGGCTTCTAATTAAACGTAAGCCTCATCTCCCAATGAATTTGATTGCTCCACTATCCAGGCACCTTCAGAGCCGTACGTTTGTTGTCAACATTCAAGAAGAACACTCAGGGTGTCTTCGGTTCGTCAAGTTGCTGTTTCTGCGACATCCCGCACCGAAATGAACACTATTTTGCGGGACGGGGTATGCTGATGACCTTGCTTCGCCTGTCAAGCGAAAGGACCTGCTGAATATTACCTAAATACTTTACAAAAAAAATCGAGCCTGTGGTGCATTAAGTGGCGCCTTAAGATAACCCCCTCTTAAGACCGTCGCTATCACGAAAATATTTTACAAAAAACAATACAATATACGCGGATTTCCAAATGGCATCCGCTATCCTCGCCACTTCTTGGCTTCACAACCAATCATGATGAACTATACTTAATTTTACAACCATTATGAAGACACCAACGACTGTATTTCATAGCTTTACAGCGAGGTGCGTTATTTTATACAACGGTCTCAACAATATTTGCAATACGAAAAAAAAGAAAAAGCAAAAAAAACTGATCTCGTAATTTTTCCATAAATGAGAATTGCGTGCTAACACTGTTCTATTTTGGTACTGATTATTTAAAAAATATAATCAAATTCATTACAGCTTTTTCTGAGAAGAAAATATTTGGTGTGTTGATCACTACGTTAACTACAGTTTTAGACAGGTGTTGCTCAAACCCTTATTATGGCGTCTCATGGTGATGAATAGCCTAAATATCAATTTATCAATCAATTTTCTCTCCTGCGTGTTTACAGACACGCAGGTAATTTCCCAAAACGGCGTTTTTTGGACTCAGTAGCCCTCAAAACGTAATGAAATGAAGTAAACTCAAAAAACAACCCATAACAAAAACTTTCCTTCCTACTTCGTTGTACCAAGGAAAGTAAAAACTTAGTGTTTGACATGTACTCACTTAAAGATACGTGAAAACCGGTTAAATTGGGAAGAATCTCGTGAAATGGTTATATTGCTGAGATAAACTATAACAGCAGTTGCTAAGAAATGGCGTAAGCGTGAATCGATCAAAAAATGAAACCAGTTGACGGAAATCATTCTTCCAGCCATGTTTGGGGTTTCTAATGCCTGTGTGTACGCATGTACTCCTGTAAACGCTTCAGAATGGCTTTAGGAACAGATAAATGAGTAACGAACGTTTCAAAACTGGAACTAATAATATTGGCGTTTTTTCAACTGATTCTTCGAATACTCACAATATCTCGTGAATCCCGTTCTTGCGCACCCGGGGTACATATCCCACTCTCGACTCAACAATGGTAATCTCCTAGACCTGTTAAGATAGGGTTCCTTTTTGAATTTCATAAGGGTCGCCCTTTTCAAACCTTGTTCTGCACTGGGCTAACATTTGTTTCGAAGCCACTACGAACCTAATTCACTCTCCTTTCCATGAACGCTGGACACGTAGACAGAGCGTTAGAGAGCCGGAGGGGATGCGTGCCAATGGGAAAGGACCTCTTACAGGGACAGTAAATGTCGCTTTCTCACGGTCCATCCCACGAAGTCTGACTTGCCAATGGGCAGCCAAGATGTTGATAGAAACTGAGAAAACGACCGCCTCAGGCCCAACGGTTTGAGCTCGTGAATCTGGGTGAAACCAGAGCTTATTATTCCTTAATAATCACAATTGTTGGCTACTTAAGTAACGTTGGGAGTTTAACAATCAGTCATCAATTGCTCGGAAAATTCTATTCGCTGTGCAGACTGCAATGTGGTATGAGGAAATCATACCGCTGTTCTTCTCGAGGAAATAACTCATACATGGTGTGTATACTGTAATTATTACTGAACTGAATCATCTTTCGGGTTTCAATCCAATCAGGTTCGGTTGGGCAACAAGTAGTGAACAACGAGGAAACCTTTAGGATGCAAACTACACTTTAACGGTTGTTTCAGCGTCGCTTTTCCGCTCAATGCTGAAACATTCACTGCATATTGGAGGAGTAACCTACGCCCGTCCTCCTAACATGCAGCACGTCAAACTTCACCTGTTAACTTCAAACTCATTAACCTAACACTCTCTCAGGTGGTGGTAATTTCGTAGAATCCACTCCGATACACAACGTCAAGGATCTTCTCTTCTGCTTTTAGTTCCCGTCGATAATCGCTTGCTTTACTGGCGCGCGGTTGGGTTTAGACGCCAGTCAACTTTCCTAACGATACGCATTTTGCCATCTAACCATGAATCAAACTCCTGCATATCGTTCATCATTCACGAAGAGTTGTTCCAGTCTCTTCTCATTCTTCGGGAAACATGTGACTCCTTAAGACGGTTGATTCCATTAAGAGCAGTGAGAAAGGGCGTGTCGTTCCCATTCGAGTGCAAACCGACCGGCAGTACGTTCCTCAGGGGAAACCTCTTCTTCCTAAGCCACCCTGGCTTCACGAAAATAAGTGCTGATCAAATGGGACTTGGACGATTATTGACCTGAAACATGTTTTCATTACTTTTTTCCTTCAATAAGAGGGAAGGAATGTATAATATAATCGCCTGCAAAAGGGGTTTCTTCACGTATTAGAGTGATCTACCACCACTCGCCAAAATGACTCGACGACATTCGTGTGCTACGTCTCCACAGGTATTTTTTGTTTAGTTTATTGACCGTCAGCCCAAAATTGCTTTTGAGGTGAGATTGAAAGGAGAGAACGTTCGACCCAACTCAGCACAATATTCAGCCTGCAGGTCAACACGAACAGCGAAAACAGTGTTATGAGAAAAATCGATCTTCAAGCAACTACAGTAATCAATGATAAAGCAACAAATATTTTTTGTTCGCGAACGTCTCTTACGATTTTTACGAAATGTTTCGTTTGTGCAGGTCTAAAGCGAACGGCGATTACAGAATTTCAAAGTATGCCCCGCGAATGAGGCATTTGGACGAAATGGGCCAAATGTTATTGTATGGCCAGAGATCGACGTGACAAGCCGTTGACGAGTTATCAATTTGTGCGACGAAGGGATCCTGGACAGGCTGGCCTACATAACTGACGTCTCTGATATCGATTCCCGTGTGTCTGAGTAGGTCTGTTTGTGTTTCTCTTGTGTAAACAACAAATTTAGTATTATCTACGTTTGTGTTTCTACCTTTATGAGGCGATGACAGCCAACATCATTTAACGTTGGCAGAAAGCGGTATCGCTAATAGTTCTGGAATTTATTGTGCTGCTCCCACTCCTGTCCTGACCATTGTTGAGCAATTGTTAGACAGAGAATTGATGATGTTATAGACACGATCGTCTAATAAG
The DNA here is from genome assembly GCA_020466155.1 of Pachypeltis micranthus. NCBI lineage: Eukaryota > Metazoa > Arthropoda > Insecta > Hemiptera > Miridae > Pachypeltis > Pachypeltis micranthus. The sequence continues at coordinate 29,684,183 of CM035768.1, forward strand.
CGTTATCAAACATTCAAAGTATAGGTACTTGATCGAACTACCGCGTCAATTTTTGAGACATTCAAGTAGCATTTGAGCGGAGACTATAAGTAATTTATAAAATTGGTTGTACGAATAGCTGCAGAATAGCATTTGACTGGAGTATTTACTTTCTCAAACATCTGGCGCGATGCATAACATAACGTTTCTCAGCCCTACGTACATTTAGCGATTTAATTACAAATCCAGTCTATTACTTTCCGCTACCCGAAGGGAAGGAAAGTATAGTAATCGGCCCAAAAAAAAAATTTGGGTTTTCTTCAGATCTTTACGTTTCAGACCCTACTGAGTCTAAAAAACCTAATTTCGGCGCGTGGTCCGTGTGTATGTGTGTGTGTGTGTGTGTGTGTGTGTGTGTATGTGTGTGTGTGTGTGTTCACCCCCTGCAGTCAGGGTCCAGAATTCCGCTGACGTATTCCCTGCGTGTCGTAATGAGCCGACTAAAAGGACAGCCGGGTGGGCCCAGCTTGAAAGACAACCTCACCTCTGAGAGTCCCCGCAAGACTCCATCCAACGAGGCTTAACTGTGGCTGGGCGTCACAGTGTACTCTGTCACCACACTGTGCTCACCCTGCAGTAGGGGGTCCAGAATTCCACTGCCGTACTCCCTGCGTGTTCGTATAAGCCGGACTAAAAAGGGACAACTTACACTTCATTCACATACATGACACACTGGGAACCCCTACCTTTAGCTGGGATCGCAGAACACACCTGCAGGAAGGGGTACAGAATTCTCCTGCCGTATCCCTCTGCGTGGTCGTTAAAACCGGCCTTAAAAGGGGCTTAAAGCTCACGACACTGACATACACAACATATTCCAGATACTAAATACACTGCAACGGCTTGCGTGGCAGAACCACTCACTTGAAACACTCATAATGAGCGAAAGACAGTCCTGAAGTAGCTCACTAACACCTTTGAGCGATCCCCTATATAGGTGCGGCCTTCGGAATGAGGAGGGGAAAAACCAGGTTTGAGCGTTCCTGGGGCGGCTGATAGCGTGTGTCCCGCTCACCACATCACTAGTGGCCGAGGGCTGACTCTGAGCAGCAGCCGAAAATCCCTCATGCGTCTTAGTCCGGTGGGTGGCGGACTGGCAGCTGCGGCGCATGTGGGGGCCTCGCTTTGACCCTCAACGGACCAGCGAAAGTGGGCTAGAATCAATATGCCTGAGGATGAGCTTCCAGGACACTGCCTCGAGCACCTCTCGCTCATACCACGAACACACACAACAAATGAACTCACCAGGATACACTACACCAGTCCGCTTCTTTAATCACCCCCAAATAAGTAAAAAACATGACAAAGTCAACTAAAACTTCAGCAGGTAATAAAAACGCCACCTGCGCCTCTTCCTCAGGCTCGCCAAGCTCGACCCCTCCCTCTTCGGACGATGAGCAACCTACTCGTCGTCCAAACAAACAAGCAGCGGAAAGAACCGGGCAAACCCGCGTTCATCTCCCCTTCTCCCCTAGTAGCCGGGCAACCCACGGCTACTACAAGCACACGACACAGCGTGGACCTAAACTGTCGGACATGGAGCAAATTTGCGCATACGTCCAAATCATCCCGCGGCCAGCTGGCACGGATGAGGGCCAACGCGACAGGACCTGTCACGGGACCTCAGTAACTAGTTGCCTCTTCGAAATTTCGAAGCTGGCTATAAAAGCTAATGCCCCCAACGACATCGCCCCCTGCCACTCCCCCTGCGGGAAACTGTGGCGGCTGTCGTGAGGGAAGAGCTGCGTAGGGCAATTGCCCAGCAGCCAGTGCCACCAGCCCCAAACTCGAGGAGCAACAACGAGCCGGGGTAGCTACCCCAGGCCCCTCATATGCACAGTAGCCGCTACTGCGCCTTCCTCCCCCCCTCATGGAGCTGAGGCGGAATGGCAGCCTGCCAGGGCCACGAAGCGCAGAGGGAAGCAGAAACAGGCCCCAACTAAGCAGGAAGTGCAGGCCGAGGGCAGCGCCCCGCCTGTGCCTCCGCCCAAAAACAAGGGCAAAATAAAAATAAAAACCAAAATAAAAGCCTCCACCGCTTGCCAAACTCCCCTAAAAACCCACGACAAAACGTGGTAGTGGTTAGGCGGACATGTGAGGAAGGAGAGGCTGGTCCCTCCAACCCTGACGCAATGGAAGCGCTTGTGCGGGTGTCCCCTGCTACCACGGACCTCCAAGCTCTGAGTGTCCGAGTGCTGAACATCCGCACCGCAGAGTAGGAGGTGGCGCCGTCATTGTGACGGAAACGCCAGAAATGGCCAAGGCCCTCACGAGCCACATTTCACAAAAAAGGAGTTGAAGCTCCAAGCGTCAGCCCCCTGGGTCGTTTCACGCCTGCTGCTGTGCGACGTGCGGACCGACCTTCAAAGAGGACTTGGCCCAACAAGTTGTTGAGCACAACCCTGCGTTAGCTTGCAGCCGCAGGATGTCAGGCCTCTCTTCACCAAAAGCGTGGCAGACAGAAGGATTGGGTGATTGAGGTATCACCCAGCCTATACAAAAAACTAGAGGGGGCAAGGCACCTCCAAATAGCCTGGCAGCGGTGCGCCATACGAAAGTACCAAGCCCCCACTCAGTGCTACAAATGCCAGCGCAACCTGGCAGTGGCCTGTACAAGACCTGTTGTGTGCGCCTGGTGCGCCTTGCCACATCTGAGTAAGGAATGCAAGCATGATGCTCCCCTCAAGTGTGCCAATTGCGTCGAACGCAAAATCCAACAGGTCGCACACTCTACACGAGACGCACGCTGTACCATTCGTCAGCGAGCGATTGCCCTCCAGGAGTCACGAGTGGATTATGAATAGGTCAAAAACAGTTCAGAATCCTTCAGCACAACACAAATAAGAGTTGCCCAGTTATGGCTGAGTTGCTGCAAAATGCACTCAAGAAACGCTGCAGTGTCCTCTACATACAGGAACCGTACATAGGATCCAAAACTCTTGGTCTCGGATCGCAGGCACGAGTGGTGGCTGGAGCAAGAACAGGAGCCAAGGCAGCAGTAGCCTGCATCGACCGTCCCATTGACATGCTCGCACTCACTCACCTGAACAGCCAGCACTTGGCGCTGTGCTCATCCGAGCCGGTGGCTTTGAGCTGGTGTAATATCATTTTACAGGCAATTTGGCACCAGTTGCCAACAGCCTTGAACCACTCGAGCGGGCTCTAGCAGGCCTATCAGGACGACCCTGCGTAGTCTGTGCTGATGCAAACGCCAGATCACCATTGTAGGGATCCCCAACCCTGGATGGGGCGGGCGAGGCGTATATAGAGCTGCTCACCAGCTCTTGGTACCTGTGGTAACTTGGTTGTTGCCAACGACCCCATGACTGAGGCGACCTATGATGGCCCGGAGGAAGGTCGTGTATAGACGTCACAGCCGTGTCCCACACCCTGCTACTCAAATTGAAGGGTTGGCGAGTCGTGCCAGGTGCAACGCAGAGCGATCACATGGTTATTGACTTTGCCATTACGGATGATAACATCCTCTGCAAAGACACGCGTGAAAAGCGATTCCGCGACAAAAATGCTGACTGGCCGCAATTCTTTGGGTACTGGAAGGTGAACTGCGTGCGCAGACACCACGGACCTAATAGTGCAAGCATCCACACCTGAAGAGGTGGACAGCAAAGTGGACACATTTACCACAGCACTGCACTCTGCTGGGCTCTGTACTTGGCCAACAGAAGCACAGGGCGATCAAAGTCCCATGGTGGACTGAGGAACTTAATCCCCTCAAGCAAAGTGCAAATAGAGCCAGAAGGATGTACCAAAACACTCGTGACCCTGATGCCAGAGCAACACTCCGAACTGCCTTCATCCAAGAGAAGAAGGCCTTCCACAAGCGCCATCAAACGAGCCAAACGGCAAGGCTGGCGAAATTTTGTGGAAGCAGAGCTCTGAGAACCCTGGGGCAGACACTACAAGTCCTCCATAGGAAAAGCAAATGTAGAGCAGGTCTTAGCTGCGATGCAAAATGAGTCAGGCTGGGCCTCAGTATCGAACGTTCACTGAAACCCTCCTTGAGAAGGCGTTCCCAGATGACCAACTAGCTCGAGACACTGAAGCCCAGAGGGCAGCAAGGAGCTGATCATGGACCCTCCGAACGAGCCCGACGATCCCATTGTGGACAACAGGCGACCTCGGCAGGGCTCTTGCGACCTTAAAGCCCAACAAATCTCCCTGGGCCAGATAAAATAGAAAGCAATATGCTAAGGAAGGCTGAGCGGACAATCTCCAGCGGTCTCCTTAATTTATTTAATGACTGTCTGCAGGTCGGACAGTTCCCCACTCAGTGGAAGTCTGCGCGCGTTGTCACTCTTCAAAGGGAGGCGGACCGCAATCAGTCGGACCCACGATCATGGAGACCACTCAGCCTTCTTTCCATAATTAGCAAAACACTAGAAATCTTGATGTTGCAGTCCCTCGAAGGCGTCTTCGGCCACAACCTCACAGGCAGGCAATACGCGTGTACCAAAGGAAGGTCCACCCAGGATGTCATTGTCGAGATTCGGCGTGATTCCCTGCTGGCACCGGCTACAAGTACGTCATGCAGTTCTGATTGACATCAGAGGAGCGTTTGACAACCTTTGGTGGCCAGCGCTCCTTAATGAACTCAAATGTAGGGGGATCCCCCGCAACCTGTACTCGCTCATCAGAAGTTACCTGACAGACAGAACTGCTACGATCGAAAGTAGGCATGTCTCCGTCCGGAGAAAGATTGAGAAGGGGTGCCCACAGGGCTCGGTCCTAGGACCAGCACTCTGGAATGCCTTCTTCGAAGGTCTTCTCAGGAAACTCATGGAGACTGACTGCGAGCCGTACGCCTATGTGGATGACTTGACTGTGCTGATCTTTGCAGAGTCAGTCCGCCAAATTGAAGAAAAAACCCACCACTGTCAACCAATGGTGCGAGCACGTCAAGATGCAGGTGGCTGAGGAAAAAACCCAGCTAATCCTCTTGAAGGGGAAAGTGAATAATCCACCCACAATACGCTTTGGCGGCCACAGGCTCCTTCTTGAAAAGCACGTCAAGTATTTAGGAGTGAATATAGGTGAGAGGTGGGGTTTCAACCAACACCTCCAGTCCCTTAAGGCACTACCATTGCAAGGTTTGCCTCACTGTGTGCCATATTACTATAGGCCACTTTGGGGTGTGTGTTACCACGACACCATCCTCATGTATAAGGCCATCTATTTAGGTGTGATTGGCTACTGCCCTGTTGTCTGGGGTAGCAAACTAACAGTCAATCAAAAGAGAGTATTGGCCCAATCCCAGAGAGCCGCGCTCCTGTGGATCACCAAGGCCTACAAGACTGTATCAACAGGAAGCACTCCAGGTGATCACTGGTCAGTTACCAGTTGATTTGGCTGTTGAGTGCATGATTGACAAGTGGAGAGTGAAACGGAGCTTCCCCGCTTTGGGCTGAACTCCGTCGGATCTCACCACAGAACAGAAACTTGCCGCCATCGATGAATGGGCTCTAGAGAAATGGCAAGCGAGATGGGAATCCTCGTCAAAGGGACGTGATACGTATGAGTTCTTCCCCAACATCCGTGAACGTCTTTCTAGAAAATGGGTTGAGCCAGACCACTGGACGAGCCAGTTCCTCACGGGACATAGTGACTTCAATGCGCGGCTCCACTTCTTTTCTCTGAAAGACTCTCCATTATGCACGTCTTGTGCCTCCAGTGCGGAGGAAACAAGAAACCATGTGCTGCTCCACTGTAGTTTCTACAACAGTGAGCGACGGTTGTTGAGAGGGCAAACGAACTTAGCAGCTTTGACTGCTACAAAGGAAGCCTATAACCATTTTGCAAAGTTCGCAAAGAAGGTAATGGCTAAGCAACGTGGTTATAGTTGATCAGTCCTTTTGAAACTTGCCACCCAAGTAAACAGTAAGATCAGGTAGGGAACCAGATTAAGAACTACTCCCAGATGGTACGGGATTCCTCAGGTGGTCACCTCCGCGCGGTAACACACGGGCAACAGCTCTCTACGGTGAGACTGGCTAACGACCACATACCTGCCGTACCTCCACAGGTCTGAGTTCGGTGGATGCTGCAGGGGCCGGCCTCTTGCATATTAGCGAAACCGCAACTTCTATGACTGATATAACCCTCGTCGAGGGTTTAGGTACAGTCAGGGAATAAAGAAACAGACCTGTGCATGTGTGTGCATGTGTGTGTATGTAGTTCAATTTGCGGGAGAACGGCTGATCCGATTGAGCTGGTTCTTTGTTTGTTTTGTTCGTTATTTTTTGTAGACACCAAAATAAGGTTATGGACGATTTCGGCCACTGGGAAGGGGGGGGGGACGAAAATGTACCAAAAACTAGGGTTTTTCGCATTTTTCTCGAAACGGCTCTAACGATTTTGATTAAACTTCTCCTACTATCTACTAAATCTCATACTAATCAATACTTAACTTTTTTTTTCCATACATATCTCCATGAAAATACGGTGAACGGAGATATGGGCCCCTGAAGCAAAAATAGGTTTTTTACTAATTTCGGCAAAACGGCTTCAGCGATTTTTATCAAACTCACAATTTGTTTTCAAATAGTTAATACCTACATATTCTTCTCAATAAATGTTCCTGTGACGGTCCATTGAACAGAGATAAAAATCAAAATGTGTCGAAAATAACGTTTTTTCGAACATTTCCGTAAATTCCAGAGTAACTTGTTCACCAGATGTGATAAATCCTAATGGAGTGTCTTTTAGTCACCCATACCAACATTTCGTTCTACATAATTATTTCTGTATATATATGTTGAACGGAGATATAAGCCAAGTTAACTCAGAAAAGGAGATTTGTCGAATATTAATTTATCGGTATTCCAATTTTCTCAAAAACGGCTCTAACGATTTCGATCAAACTTTCGGAGTACTCTCAACTAACTAGTCCCTACATTTTGTTCCCCATAAATGTTCCTGTAAAAATGCGTTGAACGAAGATGAGGCGCCCGCCTATGTAGGTGGTGTTCGAACTTAAAGGGGTGGCGGAAAGTTGTGTGTTGCTACGCCCCAGATATTTTTTTACTCAGTTCACTGCACTTGGTGAAACATAACTTCGTGTTTTATGTGAAGTGTGGTAGCGTTTGAAGTTCTGGAATGCATTGAATTACCCCTGCTGTTGCCTCTACCTGAAATCAACGCACAGAGGATTCATGAGAATGTCAAAGAAACTGGAAGGTTTGGCTTTGCTGCGAGTTCCCCCCGGACCATATGTGGGGTGTGGCAGGGAAGAGTTAGTGACCACAGGGCTAGGTACTCTGCTCAGCACCCAACATTTAAAGAGAGGGTCCCACGGAGCCTCTGCATGTGGCCGGTAGTGTGGAGCCTCTATGGGGTGACGCTGCTGGCTGTGAAGCCATGGGAAGGGCCGTGGCTCGCTGGAAATCCCGTGATGAACTAGGTGTTGCATGGAGAGGGGTTAAGGCCACTAAGCTAGGTACCCTCTCCATAGCTGTGGGCATAAACTCTTCGCGTTTACAAAGTCAAAGAGAGGGACCACAGGAGCTGTCAAGCCGCAGCCAAATAAAATGGGTACCAAGGGGGCTTCTGCCCGTGGCCAGTAGCGTGGAGCCTTTGGGACCTTGGTTACGTAGGGGCCAGGTTTTGCTGGGAGTTCCCCCCTGAGCATCATGTTGAGAGTGGCAGTGGACAGGAACAAACCGCAGAGCTAGGCACTGCCCCAACAGCCAAATTTTAACACTCAATCACACTTGTCCAAGGAGTGTGCTTTCTATTTTTTCATCGGCTTTTAGAATCCGATCTCTCTAAGGTTGCGGTTCTGAGCAGTAGTAAACTCGTATGGGTAGTTTATTTGAGTACCACATCAATTTCTGTGAGAGCTCGAGTATCATTTGAGTGGGATCTATTAGGAAATAGTATTCTTTTCAACTAAATTGAGCCAAGAAAAGTAAATACAGCGCTAAAATCGATTATCGTCGAAATGTTTGGTAATTTATTGTGCTGCTCTCGTCATTTTCCCACATATATATAATATTTTATTGTATTGTTGTGGTATTAAGAACTGCCTGTACGATCAAAATCAAAATCGTTATAGCCGTTTTTAAGAAAAATATCTGGTGCATAGCAACACACAACTTTCCGCCACCCCTTTAAGTTCGAACACCAGCTACATAGGCGGGCGCTTTATCTTCGTTCAACGCATTTTTACAGGAACATTTATGGGGAACATTTTCCAAAATGAACACCGACATTTCTTTATACAGGCACTGTACTCTGCACTCATTGAGCCGAAATATGTTATATATTACTTTATACTCATATATATTACTTTACATACTTTATTATTAGTACTTTATTACGTCTTGCGAATTGTTTGTGTTTTTCTTTCTCATGTTTTTCTACTATCCAATTACATAAATAAATAGATTTAACCTACATTTAATTACATAATTGAATGTGAACATAAATGTAAGTTTAAGTATAACGAGCGGTGCGTAGCAACACACAACTTTCCGCCACTCCCATAAGTTCGATCTAAAATATACCTAGTGTTTTGAATACTATGATAACTACAGTTAGTTTTGGGCGGATTTCGCCCATGCCCTTATTTTGGTGTCTCACGGTGCCTTACGAGCTAGATATCAGGTTTGAGGTGATTAAGTTCAGCCGCTTTTTCTCAATCGCATTCACAGACACACACACCTAAATAGTGTTTTTCGAACCCAGCAGGCCTGATAAAGTGAAGATCGGAAGAGAACTCAACTTCACTTCGTAAGACAAGGGAAGTAAACGAAGGCAGGGAAAATATTCGGGCCACTTTTGACTCCTTCATTATTTTGATTTGAGGGGTCTTTGAAAAAATTCCAACTTCCAAAAAAATAAAACTTAATTTAGTAAAAATCTATTGTCGTGCAGTTTCTTTGCCATTAATCCCTGTCATAGCACAGTACCGTCCCCACAAAAATCGAGTTGGTAGTTCAGTAAGTTTACTACACACGGGTTTACTACTAACAGGTATAAAATGACTGGGAACAATCCACAAACCTTTCGAATCCAAATTACTGTCGTCTCTTCGACTAAATTTTCTCTATGTTTTTTTATGTAAATGATGATGTTTCATTCAAAGCCACGACACTACTGGATTAGTTGCTAGAGCAATAAAAAGGACTAAAAGTTGCGTCATACCACATTTTGTTTCCGTTTTTTGCACAGGATCAGAGTGTTTCTACCCCGAGCACGTTGAGCTATTGAAGTCTCGTTGGTCGGAGCTGTTTGGATTGTATTTCATCTGTCTTCATTTCAGGATAAATCACAGGGTTGCTCAGCCCAGCACAGCAGAGCGTGCGGTTCGGGAGAAGTTCGTCGCCAGTAGCTCACGTTCTTAATACGTTCCATCTGGAAAATCCTACTGAACAGCTCTGCGAAGGGAATGAAAAACCTGAGAGGCGAGACCTCGTCTGTACATATGCAGAGACATAAGCTAAGAGGCCCCAGTGCCCTTCCCTTTGTGTGATAATCAGCAAACATCGAGATAGCATTTCAATTTCCGCTTGATTGAAGAGTTGGAGCTCTTTAACCGTTCGATGTTTTAACGTTCGAACTGTAACGCTATTGTTCGATGGTGAGTGCCCAGTGTTCGTTTGAAACAAAATAACCAAGTGCATCGTTATTTTCTAATCGCGCAAGTCTTCAACTGTTAATGTCGATTTAAATTATGATGAGACGCAAAGAGTTACTGTTACCTCGTATTAAGATCGTTTGAGAAAGAACTTGTTACTTTCCGCTACCCGAAGGGAAGGAAAGTATAGTAATCGGCCCAAAAAAAAAATTTGAGTTTTCTTCAGATCTTTACGTTTCAGACCCTACTGAGCCTAAAAAACCTAATTTCGGCGCGTGGTCCGTGTGTATGTGTGTGTGTATGTGTGTGTGTGTGTGTGTGTATGTGTGTGTGTATGTGTGTGTGTCTGTAGTTCGATTTGCGGGAGAACGGCTCATCCGATTGTGCTGGTTCTTTTTTTGTTTTGTTCGTTATGTTTTGTAGACATCAAAATAAGGTTATGGACGATTTCGGCCGATGGGAAGTGGGGGGGACGAAAATGTACCAAAAACTAGGGTTTTTCGCTTTTTCTCGAAAACAGCTCTAACAATTTTGATAAAACTTTCAAACTATCTTCTCCCAATCAATACCTAACTTTTCTCATTCATACATATCTCCATGAAAATACGGTGAACGGAGATATGGGCCCCTGAAGCAAAAATAGGTTTTATACGCTTTTTGGCAAAACGCCTTCAGCGATTTTCACCAAACTCACAGAATGTTTTCAAATAGATAATACCTACATATGGTTCTCAATAAATGTTCCTGTGACGGTCCATTGAACAGAGATAAAAATCAAAATGTGTCGAAAATAACGTTTTTTCGGACATTTCCGTAAATTCCAGGGTAACTTTTTCACCAGATGTGATAAATCCTGATGAAGTGTCTTTGAGTCACCCATACCAACATTTCGTTCTCTATAGTTATTTCTGTATATATATGTTGAACGGAGATATAAGCCAAGTTAACTCAGAAAAGGAGACTTGTCGAATATTAATTTATCGGTATTCCAATTTTCTCAAAAACGGCTCTAACGATTTCGATCAAACTTTTGGAGTACTCTCAGCTAACTAGTTTTTGTTTAGGTTTCAAAATATCACGGTAACTGCCTTCACTTGGGCAATAGGAGGAAATCACGTGATAAGTTGGTTAACTAATAGGCGTGTTACATCAGTCTAAACTGTTTGCCATACGTCACAACCGCTAGATGACGGGGAAGATAAAAAACTTACGAAAGAAACTCCAAAATAATCGACCACAGAGTGGAAGGTAATAAAATGAAAGATTGTTAGTCCACTTTATTCAATGAAAAAAATGTTAACATCTTCAATAATAGAAAACTAAAATAGATTAAGTTAAAAAATCGAAGTACAGATACACAGCTTTCGTAATTTGGTTGTAAATCATACCCATACTGCATCATAGTTCAACGTATATCCACGGAAATGAAGTGTTGCTACCGATTTGATTTGATAAGGGCGACAGAGCTGGTTTTTGAAGAAAGTTTGAAGATTATTACACAACGGTTCATTATTCTCTTGCACAGCATGGCGCAGTCTCACATCATTCGACTCAGCATCGAAAACTATGTAGAAAATGAAATGTCACAATAAAACTGCCAACATTTCGTTATTGGCTATTATTTTAAACCATCTTTTACTAATAACAACCATGGGTTTGATCCGATCGGGTTGTCGAGTATGCGGGCACAACTGAATAAAAAACGCGGCAAATGATTACACAACGGTTTATTATTCTCTTGCATGGCTTGACGTAGTCTCACACCTCCGAGACCCATTCCTTTCAATTTAGTATTGAAAAACACCTGTAAACCATACGAAACATGACCTGACTACAACGACGGAACGACGAAAACTAAATATTCCAGGTGGCCTTAGGCACCTGTAGGCAATTGGCACGACGAGTCTACCTGTCGGGTGGTTTTAACGTGACGGGAGGGAGGGATTACAAAGAATGCAACGGTTACTTTCGGCTTTAGTTATTGTCCCACGAGTTCTTTTAATTAGTAGACTTTGGCTCACTATAATTACTGTGATTTCATTATTTTCGACGCAGACGGTGTCGCCCACCTCTGAGAACTGTTCCATTCGACCCAGCATCTGAAAATACCTAGAAAACGATACCAAACACGGCGTATTTGCGATAAAACTTCCAAAATTGTGTTTTGGCCAATTTGTTAAACCATTTTTCGACAATAACAACCATGGGATTCGCCTGCTCGAATTGCCGATCAGGTGGGCTCAGAATGAATAATAAACCAAAATTGATAGAGAAAGTTGGAGTAAAAGTAGTTGAACCGAATTACTCAATAACTTTTACGCTTTTCAACACTGGCTAAATTGATATTCAGCAATGGTGAGAGTTCTGGATGGCTCCTTCGTACTAATTTTAATAGCTTTACCTCTTGAAAAATACTGCTTCATGACTGAAAAAGGGTTTGAGAGCTAGAAACATCGCCGCTCAAACAACTTTAACTACGTTTCCAAATTTTTTCCCGAATCGTCCGACAATTTTGGCGCATTTTCGAGCTCACGCGGAACGCACATTGTACGTGACACGAATTTCCACGTCCCTTTCTCGCCATGCGATTTCTGTGCTGCCAGTCGTTGCACAATGATCTGAATTACCTAATTTACTTTCTGGTAACGATGAGTTAGAGTAGTTTTGAGGAAAAGCCTGGGTAACTTTTCTTCTATTGCAGTTGTAAAATAATTGAAACGGGTGCTTTCACATGATTTCCGTCTCGACCCAAATAAAGCGTCATTGACGGTACAGCTCGAGGCCCCAAACGATTTTTTTTTTCTATTTCATACAAAATTGAAGAAACCTCATTCGGTCGATTGGCTGTTCCTTTAGTTAAAGCTCTTAATAGCACTTCACTACCAGTTAATATTCGTCCAGAGATATTTCCAACGAGTTCGAAAAGGCGCATGATGAATTAATTTCGTTGACCGTGGCGCAAAAAGAGCCCAAGTTCCCTCTCGCGCTCTTGTCAAAGGGAAAAAGATTCGAAAACATCATCCCTGTATTTCCTTTGCCTCGGTTGAATATTTGATGTCGTTTAAAACTCTCATAATGGGTTAGAATCTGCTAAGTAGACGCATCAATGTTTCACGACCAGCGGGGGAATTGCTCATTGGGTCCACCCATATAGTGCTGCCTTCAATGAAACGCTTTGACGGAATAATTAATCAGCTGACTAATTATTCTTATAACCTCGACCACTCGTCCCCGAAAAATTCAACAAACTGAAAAGACGCTCCCAGAGTTCACTAGAGTTCGGCTCAAAAATGAACGTTCAACGGGTTCAAAGAACGATGAATTTGAATGTCTCGAATTGTAAACATTCGCTTTTAACCTGATTCGTACCAGCGAAATCCATGTAATGATTTAAGTTTAATGGGATTGGAATAATTGAGAGAAATGTTTTTGTGGTTCTTCGAATATCTGGACGACGAATTTCGGATGTATCCGTCTGAAGTCCCAGAATCCTTGTAACAGGAAAAAGTATTCATCAAGTCATTGACTGTCATAGTCTTTTGACGTTGCTCTTAACATATACTGTCCGTAACTTCCTCCGCTGATTGCAGAAAAACGTGTACCTTCTGTGTATTCGATCGATGCAGCGCCTTGGTGGTGGTAACAATGTCCTGCTAACCGATATTGCTGATGGTAGATAGCGAGGCCTGAACGCCGCATACGCATGTGGTTAATGCACACCTCTCAAGCAGCTTCTGTTCGTATTGACATAATAAGTCGAATTTATATGGTGTTTCATGGGTGAGTGCTCCAAATCGAACAGAGTACGGCTAATCTGCTATGAAAGCTATGCATCGTTCTCCCTACCCTCAGGACAAACTTGCTGATTATTTGGCAACTTTCAGGTGTTGATTTCGCTCGGGTTTGGCCCAAAAGTCAAAAGGTGTTGTCTGTACTCTTTCAATAACTATCAACAGTATTTATTTTCGAACTTATCGGTCAGCCTCGACGCTTCTTTGAACTCCTTGAGCGTCAAGCCAAAACAAAAATGGCGTATGTCAGGGTTTGAACAATTTCTCTTCTGTTCATTATCCTTATTTCAGCACAGAGATCTCAATACACCTTACATGATCGAGTTAGTTTGTTCATGAGCTGCCTCAATGTAGTTTCTATGACAGTGAGTGACGGTTGTTGGAAGAGCAAACAAACCAAGCAGCATGACTGCTACAAAGCCAGCCTATAACCGTTTCGCCGAGTTTGCGAAGAGGGTCTTGGCTAAGAAACGAGGAAGCAGTTGATCTGTCCCTATAAAACTTGCCACCCAAGTAATAAATACATCAGGCGCGAAACCAGATTAAGAACTCCTCCCAGGTGGTACGGTATTCCTTAGGTGGTCAAGACCTCCGCGTTGAACAAACAAGAGCAACAGCTCTCAGAACGGCGAAAGACCAAATACCTAACGTAGCTCCGCAGGTCTGGGTTCGGTGGAAGCCAGGAAAGTGGCCGGCCGGCCTATTGCGTGATAGCGAAACTGCAACCTCCATGACAGTAGATTAATTTAACCCTCTATGAGGAGTCATTCGATGAGGAAAGAGACCTGCGTTGATGAGCTATACTACATATGTACAGTACAGTACCACTGCTCAAATGATAGACCAATTGCATGTGTGTGTGTCTGCAGCCAACCTAACCGCTCAGCTCGTTCTCGGACCACATTCGCTGATGATAAGTATCATTCTTCACGCAGTCTCTCTAACCAGTCAACATTTTTTCCCCGCATAAATCTCTTGACAGTCCAGCAAATTGATATATAAGCCGAAATACATAACAAAATGTTCTCAAAAGAGCTATACTGGTTTCGATTTTAGCTAATCAATACTTACATTTTATTCCAGGTATACTTTCCGATATAAACGTCCTGAACAATGATACATCCCTTGTATGCGTAGCGTATCATTAAATTAGCGTAAGTTCATTTCGTTCAAAGTGATTGTGTATATTGAGAAGTTGTTAATAAATAGTGGACGTTACGTAAATTAACTTTTTAATATTATCGACTTACGAGCTCAATACCTCCCAGCTTCAGTGGCTTAGTTCACGGGGAATCCAAGACGTCGTTTCTTCCAACTTCAAAGGTCAATTTTAGTTTTTAGAAAGACACAGTCAAAGAATACATCCCCACCATTTTTTCTCTATTCCATACAAACCTCGTTAGTAATAATTTTCACTCTCAGATTCTCTTCCACACCTTTCTGCTTGGAATATGCCTCCTCAGTTAGTACGCTGTACGTACTATTTTGCTTTACATTTACGAGTTTTCCGTCATCCGCCACTCAATGGAGTCGGTGACACATCTTGGCCTGTCGCCTAAACTTCAATAATTGTATAAACTTTCATTGAGCGAGAACAACAATTCGGGTAGAACTCGCTGCTTGAAAAAGTGATGTTGAATTAGTGTATTATATACCAGCTGTGCAATATACTTGAAAAGTAACCTCATCCATTTTCTATAACTTCACTGACAACTCGCTATAACTCGACTCAACATGCCTGAGTCCTGGCTTTTCAGATCCGATCTTCAAATCCACGTCAAATATTTAACTAAATAAAAATATGTTATTACCAGTGTGAATTATTGTAAACAAGCTTACGAAAGTCAATTTTAAAAAAAAGGTACTCACCGATAACTGTCAATTTAACTTTGTGATTCCGCGTAGGAGAAGTTCTGAAGTCGACTCTGCACCGGTACATAGCGTCGTCTGATTCCTGGACGTTGTCAATTGAGAGTGTAGCCGGCTCCGTCACCGTTCTGAAGTACGAACGCTCTTCCAAGACAACAGGGTCTTTCCAGTGAAGACCTAGTTCCGAGGTCTTCCCTCTGCTGTCCAAACTGAAAAAAAGATTGAACAAAGTTATCAAAAATTGTTTAACTCGTTAATCTCAACAAACGCAACACTGTTTTGCGTAGCCGTCAAATGCTTTCGAGCGAGTGCCTGCTACACACGTAGCCTTAATGTCAGCATTGGCAAATTGTAGTGGGTACGCAAAATGTAAAACTCACGTCTCCAAACTGTTGAAGCTATCGGCACTCCGGGAATTTATTCAAGACTCTCATGTATTTGTCCAAGATTTTTCATTCTGAGTCGGCTCAAAGTTTTGACGAATTTAATAAATGATCGAAATCAAATCAGATCAGCTCCAAAGCTAACCTGTGTCAAATCGAAGGCAACAAGTTCACGTGTTTCAAGGGTTATTGAGCGTTATACGACTATATACACGTCGTCTCCATCGTTCAAATATCGTGAAACAAGTTTCGTTTCTGAAATATTGGGAAAATGTGTTTCCGTGCAAAGTGTGCCGTGTTCGACCGTTTCATTTCCAACGGGAATGTGGTTCAACTCGCGAGACATTGTAAGTACATTAACAAAATCATGGAAATAGTATCACGCAACAAAATTCATTTTATCCGTAACTGGCTGGTTGCCCGTGCAAGGGTTGAGAGCGGACGTTGAATCGTTAACATACCGATGCACGATGACAGGGTTTTCCCACTAAAAACTCGAAGAAAAACTTTATTTACCCTACAGAAATTTCACTCCTCTTCTTTTCAAGTTCTCACGTTGTCATGGATGCCCTCCAAACAACACTCGTTTCGTAGAACCACCGTAAAGACTATTTGGCGGATCCGGATTTAGTTCTTACGGAAGGGAGTACGAACCACTTCCATTAAAGCTGGAAACTCGAAACGAATGGCTGATACAACACCGCAATCAATGTTTGTAAGAGGATATGTAGAGTGGGGCAATTAACGTGCGGGCGTTAACTTTTCTGCTCCTCAAGAATTGTGGTCACTCACGACAACGTAGTAAGACCAGGGCAACAGTTGCCGTATAGTTGGCGACGTATTTTATTTTGAAACCCAGCTTGACGCACCAAGTCCTGGGAGGGAAGGGGCAAATAACTGCGACCAGGTTTATCTACCACGTCGCTCATAATTCGATGGACACCCAGCAATGAGTGCTCCGCAGAATTATGTTGTTACATCAGTAAAATGAAAAAGTTGTTGGGCGCACGAGAGGGCAAAAGTTTAAGATTGAAATATAAGAAACTCGGTGAGCGTTAGGAGGACTTTATTATGTGTATTGAAGTGAGTAGAGTTTCTGTACAAAAGTGAGCACAGGAGTGGCTTTCGCCAGAGTTAGTAGGTAAATGAATTTGGGAGGAGCTGTCTGTTGTGTGGAGAAATGTGAAAAGGAGGGAAAGAAATGATGTTTCGCTATGTCCAGACGAAGCGGGAAATCCGTTGTCGTTGGAAATAACAGCGAAAGTGGAAATCTCGTAGGTAACAAGGGGGTAACGGGAGACATTAACTTTGCCGTTAGAGCAGACGCAGGCATTCCGAAGTCAAATAACTGATGCTGATTCGGCGTTTTGCGTCGAACACATGTAACCTCTGTAAGTATTCATGTCATCCGAAATCGACCTTCCCAATTTGATAGGACTCACAGGACTCAGCCTGTTGACCTTCGGAATATCTGCACTCGCACCTAACAGTACTCTCAACCCTTTTGTTCGAACCTGAGGAAAGCCCAGCTCTTCAGTTATTTCCAAGTGACAACGGATTTCCCCAGTCCTGGACCTTGCCCACCCCTCAATTTACACCTTGTTAGATAGGTAAATTCTGTTAAGTGTAATACAGTCCTCACCCACGCTCACTACGTTCATTTACTTCGCAGTTTCAAGATCCCCCATCCGTGCACCCAGCAATATGGAAACTTTATCGTAGGTTTGTGTCTCTGGCTACCCCTATCTATATTGTTGTGAGTCGCTACGGAGGCGATGTCTAGCTTCAATACCTCCAATATATTTGTTAGGTTTCTGATTCAACAGTGTGACATGAATAATTAGGGCGGAAGCGGTTTAAGATCTCCTTTCCGCCTGTACCGCTATCTGCCGAGAGACGCGAGCACTAAACGGTAAACTGCAACCCGTCATTCTGTCATTCATCGTTCGTCTGCCGTCTTGTTCACCGGAAAATATTTCTTCCGAAAAAAACTTCACCAATTCCCGTACCGTTCGAGGCTCACCCCCCCGAAGTTCTGAAGATTTTGCCGATCGCTCAATTGCCACGTTTATTTATTTTTGCTGAATTTAGAGAAGTTTTCCTTTTATTTCGCCTTACTATTTTTTTATATTTTCGTCACTTAGTTTATTTGTACGATCCCCTGAGTGGTTTAGTTTTAGTTTCAACTGCGTATATATATATTTTTTCTTTTCTCCCGTTATATAGTTTTTTTTGTTTAATACAAGTTGAAGTTCTTTTGCATATTTCTTTTCATTTTTTTTTCTTTTGTGCTCCTGATATTATTTATTTATTTGTGGACGTGGGTTTCATCCCACGTGAGTGATTTAGGTTTGAAATCGTACAAATAAATTATGGCGCCTTAACGTAAACTTTCTGGTCTGTTGAGGATTCGTTTACTTAAATTTGTTCAAGTTCAATATTGACGATTGTTTATTGTGCATTGGCGATTTCGTTTCTTAATGGCTACCGAAGATATTTCTAAGCTCTCATCTCGAAGGCTAGAACTTATTGCCGAGAGAGAGGAATTGTTTGCTGTTGTTCAAGCAATTTTTGATAAATCCCAAGCGATGAATGTGGGTAATGTTATTAAGTTCCGTAGTCAATTTGATCGTTTAAGTGTTCTCGAACAGAAATACGATGCATTAAATGCTCGAATGCGCAGTTACAATGTTGTAGTTACCGATAAGAAATTGGCTATTGAGATTACTAAACCATATTTGAGTGCGGTGGAGTTGATCGATTCGGCTCGCAATGATTATCTTTCTCTGATCAAACAAGTTCCAAGTGTTGAAAATCCTCTAGTACAATCTGGTCCTTGTAGCCCCTCGTCTAGCCAACTTCGCGCATATCTCTTCCTTCCTTTTCAGGCAAAAGGGTGGAAGATTGGGTAAAGTTCATTTCTCTGTTTGAATCACTAGTTCACTCCGATCCATCGCTATCAGCCGTTAAGAAGTTTCATTATTTACGAACCCGATTGACCGACGACGCTCTTGCAGTTATTTCCGATTACAAATTAAACGAGGAAAAGTTATCCTTTAGCTTTAGAAGCTTTAAAGCAACGTTATCAAAATAAAGGAAATTGGCCACGTATTTTGCAAACAAAATTTTAGAATTTCAACCACTTCGCAACTCTTCGTATTCTGGAAATTCAGAGATTTATTACCACCCACCAAAATAACTGGAATTCGCTCAGCTCGCTCAATCTGACTGACGAATTAGATTTCGTGAAAATGCAATTGGCTTTAAACCATTTAGACGTTGAGACAAGGCGAGCCTTTGAAAAAGAACATTCGTCAACTACAGTGCCAACTTATAAAAATTTAATAGATTTCGTCGTTGAAGTTAGTCGTAGGGAGGAGCTGTTGACAGTAGAAAATAGGTCCTCCACTGCATCTGAATCTAAAAGTTCCGGCTCTAAAAGTGACTCAAATAAACATGAGTCTACATTCAAGAAAGGTTCAAAGCAGAGTGACATATTCCCAGTCTATCAGATTTCATACGGAAATCAACTTGGTAAGGCTGATAGGAAACGACAGGAACGTGATAGCTCCACACAATCGACTCCTGCTAAAAGCGATGTATCCTCTCCTCCCTTGCAGTGTTGGAATTGTGGTGGATCACACGTATTTTCCAAATGTGGCGAGCCAAGGAAAAGGTTTTGTTACCGATGCGGTGAACCAGGGTACATCATATCATCATGTCCCAAGTGCAGTGCGTTAAACGAGAACGGGAGCAGATGATTGGGGTTCAATTTGCTCCCATACCTAGCACTGACCCTGCCTCTGTTTCAGCCATCTCTGTACCGTCTATTGCTAATTATATAGTAATTCCCGAACGTCCAGCAGTCTCGTCAGTGTCCCTGCAAGAGGGTTGTCTCCACCAGTTACCGTGCCAGCTGCCGTATCGTCGTCCCGTTTGTCTTCAACCTCTGCTACTGATTCCGTTTCGTCCGGAGAAATTATTGCCTGTGGTTCCGCCTCCGCATATGCTTCCATGTATCCACAATATTGCTGACTTTTCATCTCTCACAACTGATGATGTGTTCTGTTCAGTAACGTCATCATTAAATTCCGAACATTTCCGCCAATGGATACTTCTTTTGTCGTTCTCGTCCGAGCCAACCGGTTCTTCAGGAAATCGGTTTGTTACCGTGCCTTCACTCTACGACACTGGCTCCAGTTTGTCGTTTATAGGGGATTCTGGGCTTACACTCCTCGGAATAAATACAGAGTGTCGTGACCAACTCACCATACAACGGGCGTACCGCGAATCGAACCGTTTGTCGCACATATGGCAAGTGGAGTCGTGTAACCATCTTTGATGCCTACACTTTAAAATTTGTTTGGGATTTAAAGAAATGGAATTTCGGTTCTTCTACTTGAGCACGTTATCATTTCCTGTTGTATTGGGTCTTGACTTCATTCAAGAAATGGGTATCGTCGCTGATGCATCTCAAAACATTTGGTTTTATTCTGAAAAGCCTGATCAGATATTCCGTTCCCGATTCCTCATTGTTCAGGTCTTGCTTTTCCGGAATTCGAATGACCAGCTGCCAACAAATTCTTCATCCCAGCAAATGAGCTGTGGGATTACCGGATTAGCACCCTCTCAGCGCGTCGTGTTGAATGAGATTGTTGCTAAAGGGTTATCGTTGATGGGGGAAACCCCTGGACTCACTTCCAAAATATCCCATAAAATTGATGTTGGGTCTGCGCAGCCCATCAAACAACGAGCTTACATACTCGCCAAAGGTATTTACCGAAATGTATAGTGAGCTCGATAAAATGTTGGACCAAGGGATAGTCGAACCTAGTCATGCAGCATGGGCTTCACCTGTTGTGATGGTTCGTAAAGGCGAGTCATATAGATTTTTGTATCGACTTTAGAAAAATTAATAGCATAACAAAAAAGGATTCGTACCCTCTCCCAAACATCAACCATTTGCTGGACAGTTTGCGTCACGCTGCCTTCCTTTCGAAAATTGACCTGAAGAAGGCGTTTTTGCAAGTACCTTTAGAAGATGAAGCTAGCAGAGATTTGACATCATTTATTGTTCCTGGGCGAGGCTTGTTCCGTTTTAGAACCATGCCCTTTGGCTTAACTAATGCTCCAGCCACCTTTCAACGTCTAGCAGATTCAGTATTTCTTGATTTGTACCCCCAAGTAATTGTTTTCTTAGACGATATTTTAATTTGTACTGCTGACTTTCCAAGCCATTGCACACTGTTAGAGGAAGTTTTCGTAGATTGGGGGATACTGGATTAAAAGTAAATCCTGAGAAGTGCGAATTCGGATGTACCGAGGTTTGCTACCTGGGGTACCGAGTTAACGTCGAGGGAATTAGTGTGGATCCTAGTAAGGTTGAAGCAGTCACTTCCTATCCCCCTCCTAGAAATATTACTGAACTTAGACGATTCCTCGGGATGTCTGGTTGGTACAGACGCTTCATCCCTGGATTTTCGACTACTGTGGCACCACTTACCGCTTTGCTGAAGAAAGGCAAACCTTGGGCATGGTCTGACGCTCAGGTTGCCGCATTTGAGGCTTTAAAGTTGGCCTTGTCATCTGCACCAGTTCTTGCACGTCCCAATTTTGAGCTCCCATTTATTTTACAGACTGATGCCAGTCAGTACGGTCTAGGAGCAGCCTTGATACAAATACAAGAAGGTAGTGAAAAGGTAATCACTTACTGTTCCAAGACTCTATCAGCCGCTGAACGTAACTACTCGGTGACTGAGAAAGAATGTTTGGCCGTGATTTATGGCATAGAAAAAAATAGGCAATATCTTGAAGGCAGTGAGTTCACAGTGATCACTGACCATTCATCTCTCAAGTGGCTTTTGCAACTTAAACCCAACAGGTCGCCTAGCAAGATGGACTCTCCGGCTCCAACCATACAACTTTGGCGTACAGTATAGAAAAGGGAAGCTGAACTGTGTTGCTGATGCTCTATCTCGTATCGTGCCCCAAGCTGGTGTAGGTTTGCTTAGTGTATGTACTAATGAGGTCCCTACTACCTCCAACACTAGGGATGAATGGTATGACCGGAAGGTTTATAGGAGTTCGTGCACTAACCCTGATGGTCATCCAGATTGGAAATTGGAGGAGATAATTTATTTTATTATCGTAAGGCATTTTTAAAGGGGAGCTTGAAGATGCCAGTGAAGACTGGAAACTTGTTGTTCCGTGGAACCCTACGGTCTCGGGTCCTGAAAGAGTGCCATGATGACCCACAATCCGGGCATTTGGGCATCGCCAAAACCCACTGGCGAGTAGGCCGGCTTTACTACTGGCCAGGCTTATATCAGGACATTCTTCGTTACGTGCGTCGATGTGATACATGTCAGCGTGTTAAAGCTCGAACTCTGCACCTCGTGGACTTATGTACCCCCGCTATCTCACTTCACCATGGGAGATCGTGTCTGCTGACTTAATGGGCCCATTTCCTCGCAGCTCTTCTGGAAATAAATACCTTCTCGTGTTCGAGGATGTTTTCACTAAATGGATTGAACTCATTCCCATTCGCAGTGCTACATCCAGTGTTTTGCTTTCTAAGTTTCGCTCGACGATTTTGAATCGTTTTGGAACACCCTCCACACTAATAACAGACAATGGGTCTAATTTTGTGAGTACTGCTGTTCGCTCTCTTGCTGAAACATTGGGCATCAAACATCAAACTACACCACTGTACCACTGTCAGGCAAACCCTACTGAGCGAGCAAATAGAAATATCCGACAATTGATTGTATCTTACCTTGACCAAGACAAACATTCTCAATGGGACCGCTATCTGGGAGAGCTTCAATTCGTCCTAAATACTGCCGTTCACAGCTCCACCAAATATACGCCTGCTTTCCTCAACTTTGGACGCGAGCTTGACCCTCAGCACTCACATCTGAAAACATTAACTTATTCAGATCCTCCTGCTCCTGAGAGTGAACCTAGGACAGATGAGTGGGCGCTCCGGATGCAGAAAATAGGGGAACTCTACCATCTTGTTGAACGCCACCTCCTAAAATCCAGCTCAAGCCAAAGTCATCGCTACAACTTACGCCGTAGAAAGGACAATTTCAAAGTGGGTGACTTAGTGCTGCGTCGTTCCTTCAACTTGTCGTCAGCTGAAGATCGCCATGCAGCGAAATTGTACCACAAATTTCAAGGTCCCTTCAAAGTCACATTTGTTAGTCCCGGTGGAACATGCCAACTTGCAACTTTTGATGGTAAAAGTGCTGGCACCTGGCATCCCTCGAAGTTGCAGGAGTACGTTCGTCCTTCAACCGCTGGGGAGGGGTGTGTGACATGAATAATTAGGGCGGAAGCGGTTTAAGATCTCCTTTCCGCCTGTACCGCTATCTGCCGAGAGACGCGAGCACTAAACGGTAAACTGCAACCCGTCATTCGGTCATTCATCGTTCGTCTGCCGTCTTGTTCACCGGAAAATATTTCTTCCGAAAAAAACTTCACCAATTCCCGTACCGTTCGAGGCTCACCCCCCCCCGAAGTTCTGAAGATTTTGCCGATCGCTCAATTGCCACGTTTATTTATTTTTGCTGAATTTAGAGAAGTTTTCCTTTTATTTCGCCTTACTATTTTTTTATATTTTCGTCACTTAGTTTATTTGTACGATCCCCTGAGTGGTTTAGTTTTAGTTTCAACTGCGTATATATATATTTTTTTCTTTTCTCCCGTTATATAGTTTTTTTGTTTAATACAAGTTGAAGTTCTTTTGCATATTTCTTTTCATTTTTTTTTCTTTTGTGCTCCTGATATTATTTATTTATTTGTGGACGTGGGTTCATCCCCACGTGAGTGATTTAGGTTTGAAATCGTACAACAGTTGGAACTTTGTTTTTCTGACTGTTCGAACCTTTTCTTTCTCTATTTTAATTGCGTGTGATGTATTTCATAAAAATATCTATAATATAGAAACACATGTACATGCTGGATGACCATGGCCAGGCTTCTTTTTTCGATTTTTTCGCGTTAATAGAGTTTTTATAGTTTTAAGCTTTTATAGATAGAAGCGTTTTTTTTTATTGCAACAAGGTAAAAAACGGAGCATAATTGTCGTGAGTACAGCGGGATGCTTCCATGATCTTCTGGTGGTGTAATATCTTTAATGAACAGATATGAAAACGTAGTGTAGATGGAGAATGAGAGAAGCACGTACATCAGTTAACGTTGGCGTTCATATAATGCCTTGCCTTTTCTCCTTTTTGAATGCAACGTGAGTTTGTGAACCACTTTTTAAAATCTAACCTAATCAGGAAATTTTACATATGAAACCGTAGGGGCACACGAAATAATAACATCGTCCGTACCTTCGTCTCCAACGGCAAACGAAAACTCAAATAAGTTGAAATTTCTCTGCAGTGAGTTGAGAGCAACGAATGGCAGTTGCCACGGCGAATTAAAAAAAACCAAAAGAGAGTTCGTTCTCAAACTCGCGGTTTTGATGGACGAAGTGAACACAGGAAAATACTGAAAAGTCCCTCTCTTCACAAAGGAGTAATTGACAATCGAGTTGCTGTACGCTTTCGAGGAATAACTCTAATTTAACAACTTTGTTGGTCAAAGGTTTATGCGCATGGAAACACTCACACGTCCAAACGGAGGGAAACTAGGAGCATCGCGCTAAACGTCTCCCTCGATGAGAAAGGTTAATTACGTATCTCGCGAATTCCAGTTTGGCGATCACCGACGTATTTTTGTCCGATTATTTTCCGGCGATGCTTCCTCACTCAGCAGAGTCAAAACTTCAAAATACCGAGCTCTCCCACATGTTTCTAGCTAATGATCTCTTTTGAGCGACGATCATATGAAATTGTGACTGAATAAGTTCGGTAAGTAGCAGCAGAAAATACAGTTTGCCACCAAAACCAACGAAATGATGGAACGAATGGGGTTAAAGTAAATATTGAGGAGCAGGATCGTTCTGTTGGTGTGCCTGGGTACGTTTTTGCCCGCTCGGGTATTCCATTTTATTGGCCAACAATTGAAGATATTCAATTTATTCCGTCACATCTGCAATCAGCTTCCTGAATCGGAAAAACTTAAATTCGGTACTTCAGTGTGTCTGCAGGAGCCCGCTC
The DNA here is from genome assembly GCA_020466155.1 of Pachypeltis micranthus. NCBI lineage: Eukaryota > Metazoa > Arthropoda > Insecta > Hemiptera > Miridae > Pachypeltis > Pachypeltis micranthus. Next base: position 29,708,973 of record CM035768.1, read on the forward strand.
GACCGTTGTCCAGAACCTTAACTGGTGGGTTTCTCTCTTATTCTTCTTTCCTTCCTCCCTCCGATAATTTATTTTTCAAGTATAGCGTACGCTTTGTCCCCATTTAAGCCCAAGTTCAGCTTGTTTTTTGGTGCCGTCGTTGACAAAAAAAAGTGGGAAAGAAATGCTGAACCGTTTGAAACAGTTATTTGTTAGTGAACAAAGTAGATTTTGTACGGTTTGTGGAATCAAATTTATACACCAGGATCTAGACAGAATTAAGGTTATCCTTCATGTTCAAACTTCGAACGTACACTCTATTAATCAAACACCATATTTTGTCGTTCAATTTCTATGAAAATATGGCGAGTGGCACACCGGCACGGTTTAGGAAGCATAAAGAGGTTTTTGTTCTTTGTGAACAGTTACTACGATTTGAACAAAATTCATGGGGCGTGCTATAGTATTATGCATTGCTCTTCATAAAATTTCTACCTCTGACACTATGAACGATACAACGTAAAAAGCACCGAAAACGTTTGTCAGTTTCACTCTTTCTTAACGTTTTCAAAGTCCCCGCGGTAAACTGAATTTGATCAACCAGGTGAAGTAACTAGCAGCTTTCCAACCCACATTTTGTCACCCACTACTATTTCTGTTGTCATTTGTGGAATGAAGGTGGACCAAAATACTTCAGAAAACGACGTTTGTCTGAACATCGAAAATTCGTTTTCCCCAATTTTTTTCAAAAGCGGCACTAACGATTTCGATCAAACTACATTTAGCCAACTAGTATCTACATCTTGTTCTCTGTAACAAGGGAATGAGGATACAGCGCCTTTGGGTACGGCATATCTCCAAACTTGTTGGGGGAGTTGTTCCTAGAACTGGTTCAATGTTCCAAAGTATTTCACGTAATTGATTCGAGATGAGTAACTCCCTATTTATTCTTCGGACTGACATTTACTGTTAGATACTCAGGCTGAACTTTAACTCGGGTTTACAACGATCTATTGAAATTATAGTGCCCCTCACCAATTTTACGGCGAGGAGTAAAGGCAATGCGTCACGCAGTACCATTTGTTGTATCATAACGTAACGTATTGTAATAACGAATGGGTTCTGGCTGGTTATCAGTGGTTGACTACTCAGCCAGCACGAACGATTTTTTTCTCCTGGTAAATTAGCGAGCGATGAATTCAGTCGATCGAACGAGCAACAAAAAAGGAATCGAGCGAATGTGGACAATATAATTGCGTCCGTGAATCTCGACGTAATTAGCCGGAAAAGTAATTACAAGTAGAACTCCATTTCGAAGGGAATTGTAGCACCGTATATGAATCAACGGTATGTCGGAATCAGTTCTCTGAATATCTCAGGGGCACGTAAATATAGTTACCGAGCAAACATTTAACTAACTAATTATTCTCATTGAGAGGTTCAGGGATTCTTCGCTCACCATTATTCCCCTTAAAGGCCATTCCGCCCTAAATTTTACCTTCATGAGTCTTAAAATTTCAGCCTGGAAATAAACTGCCTCGGGCTAAGCCAGTGCCTGGAGAAATTCCAACTACCCTCTTCCATTGTCAAAGGGTGGGATACTGTACACTGCTCCGAGAGCCCTAGTTTTTGACGAGAGATCACGCTGCGGAAATTTATCATTTAACGTAAAACTCAACTAATATTTTAAGTACAAAGCGTGACAACTACACTCAGAAATTTAAATAATTAAGACGTTAGAACAAAAATAATGATTCGTATTTACGAACGAATTGAAATGAAAAGTTGACCCTTCGCTCATTGAAAGTTAATTAACTGGAAAAGGAAAAATGTTCGAAACGCTATTTAACCTACGAGTACACGGTAGAAGTAAACCAGGAGGGTTTTGCTGACGATATCGAATTGGCCCAACGCAGGAACCGGAGAGCCAAATTTCTGCATTTACTCCACTTTCATCGCGTGCACGTAACTTCCATAATAGTCACAGTGATCTATGAAACTGTTCAAGAAGAATAACGGCAAAGATGATTAATGACAAGCGTCTTATGTTAAGTATCTGTAATTATTCGAGAAACGGATTTTAAATGTTCCAAGAATCACATATTTTGGGAGGAAGGATGTCTCGTTTGGACGAAGACACTTTATCAATTCGGTCTGGGTAAGTTTCACCTTGACTACAAGAAACAACTTTGTTCGACATATTTGGTTTACCTCTGAGAAATGCATCGATAAAATAAAATACGTCGGTATTGATTGGTTAGAGACAGTGTCAACTAAAAAAAAAGGCGCTCAATTAAGTCAGCCGTTCTACTGCAACGGTGACTAGGAACATAATGTTTTGTGTAGTTTCATTGAATAAGCACTTCCTCCCTCGCCCCTCACCCATCCACCATGGTTGAACTGTTATCTTTCAGAGTGCGGCGGCACCTGTAATTTTGCGACCTTGACTACCACCAACACCAGAAAAAACCCTTCGAGTCTTCGGAGGACTCGTGTTATCACTCTCCCGCCTCACCTGATCAGAGTTTTGCAAATGAGTTGGGAAGAGGCGTCCAAGGCTACTGAGCCTTTGAAACTGTCTATTTGAAAACTTTTCATCCGACACTTCAGAGGGAGGGCTAAGGAGATGCTCGTACTTGGGAGAAAGAACATGAGGATCATATGTGCCCTGTTCACAGGTCACTGTCCGCTGAGGTACCATCCTGCTAACATTGGCAAGTGTGAGGTACAAGTATGCAGGTTCTGCAGAGCATGTGTTGTGCATATGCGAAGGACTCGCGGCATCGCACTGTCGTGTGTTTGGAAGGCCCTTTCTACAGCCAGACGAGGTGATGATGGAACGGCTTGCGGATGTCTTTCGCTTTGTGCGGGGGTGGTGGGGACGTGGCATTAAGGGGAGCCCAGTGCCTTGGGGACTAGGAGTGGTGCAGGGGGCCCATGAGTTGGGGCTCATGGACGCCCTTAGAATAGGCCTTCTTGTGGCCGCAGTGAGGGTATCTCCAGCCTACTGAGCAACGTTTTCAGTGGTGGAGCCTGGTGAATCAGGGATACCTCCATGACAGCAACACAGAGCTCACAACTCAGACTTGTGACGCAGATAGGTCAGTTAAATAATTTACCGTTATTGAACGCTCTTACAAACATGGACGTTAGGTTCATAAACGTCATGCATATTGTGGTTCCGCTAGCATTCAGGAGGACTGGAACTCACTCAGCATTCACCGCGCCTGGACTTTTGAATGTTCAGCAGTTTTCATGAGCCAGTATCCCGGTGCAGCGCTAACGCCCGAAGGTATGACCCTGAGAAATGCCGTACCGTCTGGGATGAGTTTTTATTCTGGTTTTCCGCTTGATCTACAAGGTTGGCAAGTTTCAACATTTCAACCGCGGCCACGTTTCTTTGTCGTAAACTTCATCGCAAACTGGGCGAAATGATTATAGCATATGTGAGGAGTTCTTCATACCGTTTCCCACCTGATATAACTATTTACTTGGGCGGTAGGTTTTAAAGGTAGAGGATCAACTGTGCTCACGTTGGTTTTTGTAGCAATAACCTGCTTCGTGAGGTTCATTAAACAACGTCATTCCCTGTTGTAGGATCCTCACAGAGGCGTAGGTCGTACCGGATAAATAAATGGACGATTTTATTACGATCAAATCTAATAAAAATCGTATTTACATTTCTTCCAAATACTGGTGAAGAGATTTTAATAAAATTCAATGCAAGATAAGCATAAAGTGGGAGACATAATGGTCGGAACTTATAACTAGTAGATGTTCTATGATCGGTTGTATTTTTTACGTTTTCTCGAGCAGAAACTGAATTTAAACAGGAAACAGTACTCGATTAAGGCTCACATAAAAATTGCCATGCAAGAAAAAAACAGTTTTCAAAGAAAGAAATTTAATTTAAATAAAAAAGTGATAACAGTTACAATAAAAATTGAAACAATAGGGAAATCATGAAAGAAAAAAATACAGTAATCGAAGAAAAAATTAAAAATTTAGTTAAATAATTTTAAAAACCCGTGAACAGTTAACATAAAGATTAAGTCAATAATAAATACAGAGTAATGGTGAAATATTAATTAAAATAACAACATAATGTATGTTAAAATAAAACTAACTATAAAAACGATAATAATGCAACTATAATAAATATATCATTATAATGATGGAAACGTACAAATTCGATTATGATAAGAATCATAAGATCAATAATAGTAGTCCAATTATGTTCTCCTCCATTCTGAGGTCAATCAGTTGGTTTCTCGCCTTTACCGCCGACAAGGTTGACAAACCAGGGGATCGCTCATTGGAGCTCCCACCACTCACATTTTTTTAGTTTTCAATTGTACGCCCAAAGCGGGTGAACTCGTGAAGCGTACTGCGGCCAAGTCGTGAATATTCACAACTACCGTTCATCACTCACTGTACAACTCTTAGCAAAGGAATACGAACTTTGAGAAGGTTGTTTTGAGAGAACCAGAATAAAATTGCGAGGTGGGGGATAAGAAAAAAGCGGATCGCCACAAACGAGAAGGTAGAGCCTGTAATATTTCCTCTGCGAGAGGCAAAGAACAGTTAATTTGAAGGGATCCGCAGGAAGCAGGTGCCGGCAAAAGGAAAGTGGCGAGCTTGCTGCGCTCTTCTTCAGCGATTGGAACAGGGGTTTTCGTGTGGTGTGGTGCGGTCATGTCGGCGGAGAAGTGGTTAGGGAGAGAAGAAAGAATAAAAAAAAAAGAAGAAACTCGACTATTTTCTGGGACAAACGATCAAGTGGGACGGTGCGAGAGACTCATAAATAGTTTTTTGCGGGGCAGTCTGAACACGGGCGCGCAGGAAAACACAGCGCCTTGGGAGAAAAAGCTGACTTGAGCGGAAACCGTTCAAATTTATCACTTTGGCTTCCGGTTTAACGGTATCAAGGGGAAAAAACGCGGAGGAGAGGCTTCCAACCAGAAATCTCAAGCATCTGACCGTACGGTTGAGTTTTCCATGAGTTATATTGTGGTACCTTTTCGCGCAGTATTGCTCCTTATTACGACAACGGTGAAAATGGGGAGGGAAAGCGTTTTATTCAAAGAAAATTACTTGTAGGACGTGGTTGTGGATGGGTACGAGCGCGGAGGCTTCTCGAGCGGTGAACGGTCGTCGGAAGTCATTACGCGTTCAATAGAACAACGAGACTTGTACTCGGCTGGATTTCTTAATCAAACGTCGATCCGTTCATTTCCGGTGTTGTAGTAATTCTTTGATATCTGGGAAGCTTTGACTCAGCAAGGACAGCTAACAATCTCCACTCAGCACGGAACACCTTTCGTATACTATAGTACGAGTGGAGAATGGTACCAATCTTGACGACGGTGAGGTATGAGAGGGGCAGTCTAACGGAGCTTAGGCTGAATGTTTTCGCTTGATTTGCCAGAGTTCCTGGTTTGCTACGCAAACGATGTAGTGACTGTAGGGACACCACAGACGACTTCGGGCCTCCGTCCAATACTCGGTATTGCCACTTTCTTTTCACATACTTCGGACGTTGAGGTTGACGATCCGCTCGTGGACGATGTGGAAACACGTCAAACGGGTCCCATCTGTTCGGAGAGCCACAAGCATCACTGAATTCAATGACCAACAATTTTCCGTGGGCGCTGAAGCGGTTGAACCAAACGATTCCGTTTCTCGTGTACCCCATCGCGATTGAGCAACTCAAACGACGCGAAAGAAGAGAGAAAACTTTCTTCTAAAATACTTATACTCAGAATAATGACAAATGTAATGGTTTAAAGAGCTCTTCAGAGAAGCGGACGCATTGGAACTCGGAAACAGACTATGAGATGGTCTGAACATGCGTTCGAACGTGGACTGTTTTCTTCTCATCACACCTCCCCTCCTCACATAAGTTGTTGAGGGCGTGGGTTTAGAGTTGTGGATGTTTTGATCTTTTTTTGGCGAGAAAGTTTCAAAGCTGACGCTTTATGAACACCAAAAGTTCATCCTTTCACACCTGACCCTAATTAACGCAGACGTGTAACATCAAAGTAAATAACCAAAAGGACGGCAGTTGAAACATGCGCATATAACCACCACCCGACGCGTACAAGATTATGTTCTTGAAAAAGTAGAATTTAGTAATTACTTTCCTCCTTTCGGGGTTGTTACCTCATCGTCACTAATTCGAAACATTCAACTACTACCTTTAGGAAAAATCTGCGATGAGGGGTTTTGGCGGATGTCAATCATTATCGTCGGACACAGGAAGCTAAGTATTCGATATCACCAGACATGTCAAATCACGCAAATAGGACGAAGTTAGTAGCAGATCGCGGTACGTAGGTTGGACGTTCTCACGACCAAGTAATAATGAGGTACTAGAGCAGTAATTAGTGCACTCTTCTCCCTCAACTTTGACGACTCAAGGATTGTGTGAGGGCCGACTTGAACCCCGGCGATAGCTAAGCAAGAGGTATATAGCAACAGTCGAGTGAATATGTCACACGCGGTGGTCGTCCTTCTGATCGTTGGAGGAGCGTTCTGCGAGCGAGATCCGACGTACACAGCTCAATACGACTACATTGACGTTGATATTGTTCTGGGTAACAGTCGGCTCTACAACCGCTACTTCGACTGCTTGATGGGAAGAAGTAAATGTTCACCTGACGCCAAGGAAATCAGAGGTATTCTTTCATTTCGATTTTAAACCCACGTCACAGGTGCGACACTGCTCAACTTTCTTGCCTCACGTGGTTCCCAGTGTACAGGGGGGGATACAACTCCTTAACGTTCTCGTTAGCGTGTCAGAAAGAGATTTGCTGAATTATAGTGGCAACTAACTGAACTTGATATAAATCTTGAATTTCAACATACACCTCGGTGCCATTCATTTGGGCCACTTAGCAAGGCCCGTGGTTGTAAAAACGTCTTCTCAATAGCCTAGACGCACAATTTTCACTGAGGAGCATTCACTGGTTGCTGTGGCTCCAGCATCATTGAGAGTAAAAATAAAATACGAAAAATCGCGTCAACGATGGTTTTGGGTATGCCCAACCCTCCAAAGTAAAGGACAGGTTGCTGCTAGTGTCTTGATGAATAATTTAGAGGAGTTGAATCTCGAGCACATGCTGAGACCATCGCTTGAAAATGGTGACCGTTTTTCAAGGTTTCAGAAACATTTTTCGAGTAAACGCACTGTTTAAAGGACAGTATCACACAACGTCACCGGTATAGCTTCATCCAATTTAGGATTTTTCCCTTTGTCCAACTCTGGTTTCATATACTGGATTATGATTGAAGCAACGAAAATGCGTTGGCTCGTCCTTACTATTCATATTATTGTTTTTTTGTTGTTGTATTTTTAAACACTGATAATGAGCAATTTTGCTCGTTGCCACGATGAACCTTGCAAAAATTCGCGTCTACATCATTTTGACATTGCCCGTTGCCAAACTTTGACGTGTTTTTATGGCTGCGCATCTGCGTTGCCCACTGGAACTGCAATGAGTGTACATGCTTAAGAATCACCCATTACGCAGCCCAACATTTCACGAAATGGGATCCATTCCGCAACTTTACACAACAATAGCGAATGTCTAGTGTGAGTCCTACGCCAATAATGAGTAATTACAATGTGGTATGCACGAACTTTCGCACAAAAACGCGTGCTGGCTGTGCTGTCAAATTGAGAAAACTGGGGGGTCAATCTTTAAATTCTCATATTGTTCTCTACTTGTTTTGTGTCCAACTTTTTCCCCTTTCTCGTCACTGAGTCCATCGTATTCTCAATTGGTGTTTCTCCAACCTTCAAGAAGGTTTTAACATTATATAAATCCAAACATGTTGCTGTGAGAGTGGGGTTTAGGAATTATTTACAACCAAACTATAAATAGTTGTCACCTTTCAATTACTTCATTGGATTTATAAGTTTATAGCGACGATACGAAAGGCGGCTTCTCGAATTTCCCAATGATGAAGAAAGCTGTGTGGAGGGCCGCGCCTGATGTTTTTGAATAATTCCGTTCCGCCGGGCGTTTATAAAAGTAGTTTTCGTTGAAGCCAAAGCGGGCGAAATGAAAGTCTGACTCCTGTTCGGACGACTGATGAAAAGAAATGTCGCAGAAGATCCATACGCAACTCCGTCGATAAAGCCAGTTAAGAGGTTGAAAGTCCTGCGTAAGACCGTATACCCCTTCAGCCCACCCACACAACTGGGGGATGAACCCGAGCTTAGGTCCCTAATGGAGGGGATAAAATACGAACGTTGCCTTAAATCATCGCATTTTCTCTCTCTCTCATCTTCGGGCTCACTTTTGAGCTCAGATACATCGAGAATTCCTTGGGTACCGAAATTCGAAGGAGGTTGGGGAAGCTTTATTGTCAGTATGAAATCGGGTAATCTTAAACTTGAGGCGAATCGTCGGGAAAGTATCAGTATAAATCAAAAGAATATCGCTATTATCTCCCACTGCTGGTTTTGCTTTATAGAAGGAAGTATAGCAACTATTCACAAAAAAATTGTCTGGAATGGGGCTGAGCTCAGCTACCAAACTGTTCTTCGTTTCTGAAGACCACGTTTTTGAAGATTGATCTCTTCGTCCGTATCGGAACAGAACCGTTGAGGAAACAGACGTAATTTAGAGGCTTTTAAACAAAAATGCATCGCAGGGAAATTTACACAGTAAACGTTTAAATGAAGTTTCTTAATCTGACGTAGAGGCTTTTAGTAATCTATACACGCATTGTTGTCTCACTAAGAATTCTATAACCATCCGTTCAGCCAATCTACATCGGAAAATGTGCTTCGCGGAACGTGAAATGATAGCTTTTCAATTTTCTCAAAGACGCCTACAGCCATCTATGAAATATTTTCTGTACATGTTCGTAGAAATGTTTTTAGGGGAGATATATAGTAAAAAAAGTAGCTTCGGACTTACGCGGGTTGCCAAAAACTGTCCGATGCGTATCGTTAGATGTGCCGCAAGGATCTACATTATTCGAGAACGTGTAAACTACGTACACGAGTTTTTAGCTGGCCATATTGTAAGTGATGTTCTCCGTGATAAAACTCCGTGTAACAAGAAGATGTTTGGCTTTTGGCACTCGCAGGTGACTCGACGTACTTCTGGCGTGTCAATTCATTTTATTTAGTACCATTTTTATCGAGTAATGAAATTCTAAGAGTCACTTTCAATTTGACACCAGGTTTCAACCGGTCAATCTCTTAATACACAGCATGGCTGCGTTTTTCGAGAAAGTTGGAGCTCAAAAAAACGGGTCTGAAAGCGTCTCGGTGTCAGGTAATGGGGCAACTGCACTGGCGATGCGCTTCAACGTAATTGCGGTGAAAGTTTCTGTATGAACAGCTCTTCTACCAATGATACGTCTTGAAGAAACTATCGAGACTGAGTTAGTACCCCAGATAGGCTCATCACCAACGCTCATCTCCCTCCGTCGAGCCCTTCAAGAGCCATATTATTGAACTGGGGACTGCAGTAACTCTACCGTTTACTGAACCTACCTCCATTATCTGAGTGCAATAACCTTTGTTCCCCATAATCTCAATAGATTCAATATTGGCCCGAATGAGGAACCGGCTCCAAATTCAAACGGATAGTCCAGCAACAAAATGAGACCCTGCACTCGGAAAACGATTGAAGATGCCTTCCAGTACAAAACCGACGGCTATTCGGTCATCACTGAAAATTGACTTCCCTATACAGTTTCCTAATCAAGATAGTGTTTTGAGCCGGGCCTGAATGATTGTTTTCCCCATGCTGCTAGGTTGCCGCACCTTCCGCTGGTGGTGGTGAGTGAATCAGTTTAGTCAGCGGATAGGCGGGGTCTCCGGCTCCTATTTGTTGCCCTGGGGCCCCTGGTGTCCATGTTTCCAGGTGCCGGCGCCTATTTGCTCACACTTGGGCAAACTTTGTGAATCTGCGTACGGCAGCCTTTGAGGCCAAGAGCAGGCCAGCCTGTGTTCATTCACGTGCCCCTTGGTACATGTGGCAGTCGTAGATGACATGGGCCGCATCTTCCACAGCTCTAGTGCTACATGAGCAGGCATCGAATTGGCGTCTTTTGAAGAAGAGTAGGATGACGTTGAATGCGTCGAGGCCCAACAACAACAGCTGGAACAGCTGGATGGTCGGGAACGTTGGGTGCCACCAACCGTGCCGCAGTCGCTCCTCGATGACGAGCACAAGCATGGTGTGCAAGTGACGAGCCATGCTTGCCGTTTCATATTCAGCGATCGATTGTACACTGGCGAGCCGGCTCCAGTCGTGCCTCTACACTTTCCACCTCATCCAGTGCTGGGAGTTGGCGCTGTGGTCGTTCCAGGGTATCCTTTTTTATCTGGAACCTTAGTACCTCCAGCTACAGAAGGTAGTCGAGCAGTGGGGCTCCGGGTAGCACCTGCAGGGCCAGGTGTGACGTGGTCCTGTAGGCGGGAAGTACAGCCACACAAACATTCAAAAGTACAAGTGTATTAACATAACCACACAAACGTTCCCTATTGCTGTTTTTGTTTTTTAATGTTTCGATAACGCATATATTGTGACGGGCTTAGTGGGTCAGCAGAACACTTATACCAGCTTTGAATGCTACCAAGCGAGCTTCCAACCAATTCGCCTAGTTAGGACAAAAATGGTCAAAAGTTCAAGGTCCCTTTGAAACTTGCCACGCCAATTACCTCGAATTACCTCATCAACCGTTTCGTAAATGTGTGTTGAACAAAAATTTGGGAAGCTTGGAGGGAAGTTGCGTGGTGCGGAACGGCTGATGTACTTGCCGTGAATTTACCAGCACAACTTCGAATAAGAGGAAGTTCCCTGAAGCGTTCACGAAGTGGACTCATTGTCAATACGACTTCACACCTGCAATGTTTGAATGTTTCTACTCAACGCGTGTTTTCACGAAATGTTTCATATTTAACACGTAGCTTGACAGAGAAATGAGTGAAACTTGCGGTTTATCAGAGAATACACGGAGCAGCGTTCCTTCGAAATTGATGAAGTAGAAACGAGGATCGTTAGTCGGTAACGCCAAATGAAGGAAACTCGGCTCTAAGGTTATGACGCTAATCATCGACGAAACGTAGAAGATAGCGATCGTAATTACGGCTTCACGAAAGGTTACTGCGTTTCTTTTCATTTTTGAAATTGCTTAAATTGCAATCGGCCAATCGATTCGGCTGTCTGTTTTTTCGTCATTATGACTGTTCCTGAAATATCATAACGCATAACATCAATCGTTTACGGACGTCATGGAGGTTGGGGTTTCGCTAGCATTCGAGAGCACTGGTACTCGCTTAGACCAGCGGAGGAACACCAGGTTGTCATTTACCCAATCTCACAGTACAGAGCTAATGCCATATGTTACCACGTGGAGGCATGACTCTGGATTTCTGTAAATCTGTGGGGGGTTATTAATCTGGGTTCTCGCTTGAACTATTTACTTGGGTGGTAAGTTTCAGAGATCAACCCAGGTTTTTGTTTTTGTATTAACTTTCTTGGCAAACTGGGCGGAAAGATTATAAGCTGACTCAGTAGCACCTTTAAGCTAGAAGGTTAGTTATTGTAGGAACTATAGAGGGGCATCACATGGTTTCTTGTTTGTTCCGCACTGGAGGCGCGCAACGTGCAGCGTGGAGAGTATTTGAGAGAAAAGTAGTGAATTGATGTCGCCCACGGCCCGTAAGGCACTGGATGGTCCAATGGTGCTCATTTTCTCCCAAGATTTTCCAGCCCGGAGCGGGGGATGTTTCCTTTTCACTCGCCACACAACGGGTAACAGGCCCGTGATCACTTGGAGAGCTACTGTGAATGCTGTCTTGTAGGCCTTAGTTATCCTCAGGTGGGCAGCAGCTCTTTGGGATTGGACCAGTATGACGCTGAAATGAGGTTTTCTGGGCGCAGTAGATCTGAAGCGAACTCAACTTTTTTTCACGATCGCAATACTTTTACTTTTTCCGCTTAGGTAGCGGAAAGTAAAAACGTACTATCGTCGAAACGCTCAGGTAGAGCAAATAGAATGACACATTGAAACTTACACTAACCACGAGAATGACTTGAACCTCGCAAACTCTCACGTATCGACATGCACATGACCAAGGGATAAGTGACCTCCCAATAGCTGAACATTATATTTCCTCTCGAACTCATACATGGGCACAATTGCGTCTGTGATCATGCTGCACTCCTTAAAGGTCTCCAACTCCCTGAATACAGCCAGGTATCCACAGATCATCGCCTCTGCCTTAACATAGATGTCCAGGGGGAGAAGGTCGAACAGTCTCTCCATGGTGATGGTGGGTGTAGTCTTCATCATCCCCGCAATAAGTAGGCACGTCAGCCTTTGTACTGTGGCTAGGCTACTGCCATTCACTCCAATGGCAGCTCTATGCCACCTAACGATCGACCCATATGAGATTATTGGTCTCACTATGGCTTCGTAGAAACAGCAGGCCATTCTGGGCTTTAGGCTCCGTCCTCCCGCACATTCTCTGGCACGTCCAAAGGGCCGTTGTCGCCTTCTTGGTCACGTATCTGATGTGATCTTTTCAGACTAGTTTCATTTCGAGAATCACCCCCCAGATACTTGACTTGCTCGCTGAGCTGAATTTCTTTGCCCATCACTAACTGCGGCCTCATCACTGAACTCCATCTCCCCACACCACAGGCAAACCATCCACAAGGCCTCCCCCATCAAGTCCGACAGCACGCTTTGCACCCTGCCCCGAATGAGCACAACCACATCATCATCCTTGGGCGTAAAACCACGCCGCGTTGAGACTCCCCAATAGGAAAGAATCTAGGGAAGTAGAACCTATCTGGGATGCAACAGTGCATAGGCTGGACACGCAGTATTTTGTTTTTCCTGGGAGCTTTCTTTCTCGAACTCTCCTCGAGCCCACGCCCGCAGCTCTAAGTAAGAACCCACTCTTTGAAACCAGCAGACGCTGTAATAAATTTTTGAAGAACGTCCAGTCGCACCTGGTGGCAGTCATTGTATTTCGGCGTACGTTTTCCATGCAGTATCGGCACCAGTGTTTCATTTTGCAGTATTACTTAAATTTGTATTAGGGATACATTGATGTTAAACACATGCATAGGCATCAGCAGTTGGATAACGTCTTTCGTAGGGAGAGCCGAAAGGCGGACATATCGCATTCTGGGAAAAAAACAAAAACCGAACTTTCGATTTAAATTGATAAAACGACATACTCGGCAGGAGCGGCGTACACACACTAGCAAAGAGGGTCATGTAGAACTAACTACATGGACAGTCCCCAGGACGTATTCAGCTTTATACCTAAGGCAACGCCACTTGAAAGGGAGTACGAAACCCTGCAAATTATTACACAATGGTTTATTATTCTCATGAACAGCTTGACCTAGTATTACTGCTCCGAGACCCATCCCATTCGATTCAGCATTGAATACTAGTAAACCATATGTACTGAGCTTGAGAAAGGGTTGACACACACAAAAAGAAAAAAATGAAACCTATTTTCCCTACTCAGACAAAATAATAGAAGTATATTAACGAAAAAGGTTTGAACAAAGGACTTAGTATTTAGAAATTAATTTAGAATAAAATAAAAGGAACGTTCTGACCAAAAACGACGTTCGTGGTGGCGAAATGGACAGACGGATAGAAGTTGGCAGATGAAAGACGAGTTCGACGACGATCCCCGAGACGGCTGGAAGATCAGGCTTTCCGAGAAGTGGAAGACCTTTAGTAGAGCTGCTGATAATGTCTGGCAGATGAAGGGTTCCAATAGAGAGAGAAAGAGAGATGGAGGATAGTAGACTGAGTAAGTGAGGTATAGAAAAACGGGAAACTAGGGATACTGATGACCCAGTTCACAAATATTAGAATAGAACGGCAGACGACCGTTGAGGGTTTCGGTGTAAGACAGACTGGCGGGTGCTTGAACGGGCTTTATCGAGGTTGGAGCGGAGAGCTTGTAGCGACAAGAGCGCGATCACTCAGAGGTCGACCGAGAGAGCACCAAATGTTCCGATGACAACACTCGCGCACTAGTAAACACTAAAATACTGCTAATTGTTTAGAGTTCTAAACACCATACGAAACATGACCTGACTACAATGGAACTATGGAAACTAAATATTCCCCCGGCGCTAGGCGATCTGATGGAGGGGTGTGCGGAGGAAGTGGCCTTGGCGCCCCGTCTCGAAAGGGCGATGCGAGTCGAGCGGGCAGTGCGAGCATGCGGGCGGGTGGTTTTGATGAGACGGGAGGGAGGGAGTACTAACGACGAAACGTTGACTTCCGCTGTAGTTCTCGCGTTATACTGCGTTTCGTTAATTTTTTAAACCATTTTTTGCCCATAACAACCATGGGCTTCGTCCGATCGGATTGCCGAGATGGCGGGCACAACTAGATACCAAATGAGATTTTTGTGCGAAAGAACGAATTTTTTAGACCACCTTAAAGGCACAAAACTGGAGGACGGCGGACGGACATTGCAAATTTGGAATCTCCTTGTCTTGAAACGTAAAGTATCAAATTGGGGGGGGGGGGGTTGTAAAAAGTTTTCGTGACCAAAAACATAGGGTTATTATTCGGAATGAATAATAAACCAAAACATGGAAAATTGATGGCGTAATGAACTTTGATGGGCGGATCATGACCACCCAAACCATTATGTAAACGCAATCAAACTACAAACGAATTTACTGACCAACTTACACGGCAACTTAGACGAAGAACAAACAAGGGAGAGACCAGCTAAGCCACCTCTAATACGTTCCCTTCCCTGCGGATTAATTGAGGGTGTGAGCGTCCAATTACCAACCTCTCTTCTTTCCCAGCATCCCCAACGCCCCTTGTCACGCAAATTCTCTTCTCTTTCTATAAAAGCTCTTGGCCAAACGACACAACTCCACTACTGATTTAAGTGCTGATTCGAGTATAATGTTGGCGTCATGGCCTCAAACGCGTTCATCTTAAGTACATTACTACCAGAGAACGATGGATTTACTCAACAGGTAAATGTTATTACGCGATGGGAAGTCAACGCTATTGTGACTGTCCTCGCCATGACTCGTCTGAGTCGTTTTGGTTTATTATTCATTCTGAATAATAACCCTATGTTTTCGGTCACGAAAAAATTTTTTACAACCCCCCCTCAAAATTTGATACTTGATTTGAAATTTGCAATGTCCGTCCCCCGTCCGGGCCGTTTTGTGCCTTTAAGGTGGTCTAAAAAATTCGTTCTTTTGCACAAAAATCCGATTTGGTATCTAGTTGTGCCCGCCATCTCGGCAATCCGATTGGACGAAGCCCGTGGTTGTAATGGGCAAAAAACAGTTAAAAAAATTAACGAAACGCAGTACAACGCGGGAGCTACAGCGGAAGTCAACGTTTCGTCGTTTGAACTCCCTCCCTCCCTCCCACCCGTCTCAATAAAAAACGGCGGCAACGCTGCAGGGTGGGCGGCTCAACTCCCCTTTCGCCTCGCAACGGGTTCGCTTGAAGCGCCCGACAGGGCAAAATCATCAGACGTTTTGTTTCCGTAGTTTCATTGTAGCCAGGATATGTTTCGTATGGTTTACTAGTATTCGATCCTGAATCGAATGGGATGGGGGAGCACTAATACTAGATCAAGCTGTTCATGAGAATAATAAACCATTGTGTAATAATTTGCAGGGTTTTTTGTTAGACTCTGCGAAGCATTTACTGAAGGAAGGAGGAGGAAGAACCAACACAAAGCCAGAGATAATGGAAAGGAGCTGGCCGAGCGAACTGCTTCATATATGCATATGCGTGTTAGGAGCTCTTACTTTCCTCAACCCAATTAGAAAAGATAATATTTTAATCGATAAAAAAATGAGTTTCATCAGGAGGGTTTTCGAGTTTCCCACAATTGGAAAACTCCATTTTCTCTTGTGGTTTGTAAGTGGGTAAAAATAAATGTAGGTAACTTGGAAGACGTACTAAAGAACAGCAGAACCAAATAAGCTAGTTTTGTCCTTCAATTTTCTATTTTCTTCGACGTGTTGAGTCATTTTCCGTTTTCCTCTTCTAATCAGCTTTTATTCGTCTTTTCGACATTTCTGTTTTCTCAGTAAACATTTTCTAAAATAATATTGTCAAGATTGAAGAACATTATGCGCAATGAGTTTTTTCCCAAATAGTGTCCAACAGTTAAATGATTCGAATAAGTACCACTAAATGATCGAGGTCTGAATACGAATTGTGAAGGAGCCAGAAGGGTGAAAGTGAGAGTGAAAGCAACCCAATTATATGTTCTTTTTAGCTTTTGTTCAATTGACAATCAAAGCATTAAGTTTTTTACGAGATAATATCAGTATTTTCGTGATTTACTAACAGCCCTCAGAGCAAAATATTTGTCTTCGATACACCAAAATTATACTTACTCTAAGATTACGTAAAACTTCTTTTCACTTCTTAAATGCTGTTATTTCAACTACAAAATCTTTGTACTGTTTCTTTACAAGATAAAATCAAGTAGCATTTTCCGTAAGGCGTCCAATGAATGACCTCCAAATCACAAAGCATTCATTCAAAAACGTGACAGAAAACACGGTACTGTTTGCAAAATGGTGAGCATTCTGCGGGTTACCCTTGTAGATTTCTTCATGGTATCAAAAAATTACAGTTAGCGGATAGAGAAAGGCTCTTCTTGGTGAGATTTTCTAAAAATTTGGAGTTTACTTTTTGACCAGCAAATTGGCGGTTTAGAAGTGATCGCCTTAAGGGAAAATGCTGAAATATTTCCTCGCTGCTGGTGACTTAGGATTGAGTGGGAGGTTTTTGAACTTTTTGTGGGGCAGGCGAGGCTCTGAACATCGAGCTATAGTTTCATGAATTGGGGACTTGATTTGCGATACTCTCGAGATTCTCCGACCTTGTTTTTCCCCAGTTAGTGTTGAGGAGTTTTTCGAGAAAATGCAAACATTATTTGTTTGTACAAACTTGTCGAGGGATATTTGTGGTTTTAAAAGTTGTAATTATGTTTTTGTACCTGCAAGAAGAATGTATAGTAGCCGTAAGGTATAGTTAGCCGAGCTAGGGGGAGTTCATTTGTTTTGTAAAAGTATCGGTTGTGAATGTAGGGATATGTTGGTTGTGTTTCTAAGCAGAACGACGAACGACTAAGCGCAATATTTTGGTGCGAGAAAGTCGTGAGAGTAAATTTATTGGGGTTTATTCGGCATAATTGTCGAAGACGAGAACGCGAACGAAAAATGCGAAGAAGTTGGGCTAATGAAAGCAATGGAATATCATATGAATTGAGCAACATGCAGTGGCACGTATCTTTGTTTAAACCTTCTTTCTTTGTTTGCGCGATTTGTGAATACTGATGGAAACCTCTAGACTGCTTTATATATTCATTATTCGAAGGAATAGTTATTTATTTTGTGTAAAATACTTTCAGTTTACATACTTGAAAGGTATTTCCCGCGCGTGAAAGCTCTGAGTGAAACAAATATGTGTACATATGTGTGAGCAAAGTTTGGAATGCTCGATTTGGATCAGGTTCACTGTAATTCCAGCTCTATATCAGTTTTCAAACACTCAACCTATCTTAGCATTCTTGAACATGCGCAGTTATCGTATTCAGATCCATATACTCTTGATAAAGTTTTTAGAGAAGTAAAAATGAGGGTTGTCGGGTGAAATAAGCGTTCGAGACGCTCTCGGTTACACTTGTTTCAGAAGCCAAATAGTAAGTTGAGCTGTTAAATTCATTAGACTGGCAATTATTATCTCTTCTCAGATGCCAACAAATGAAGAAACTGAGAGTCAGTTTTTGAATACAATTTCTCATTGCAAATAATAAACGAACACGATTTTATGAATATTCTGCCGGAATTTACATTTAAACGATGTTCTGCTCGCCCGCCTCTGGCGTCCGTCTGAAACTCATTAGAACACAGTTTTATTTCCTTTTTTTTTAGCACCGAGTAAATCTACAAATTTAGGGCGCTGTCAAGATTTGACGTCTCACAGTTGTTTTCGAGGATAAATCGTGCATTTCATAAAACAGTTGGAGTCGTAAGCGCGTTTAAACGGCTCTCAAATGCATGAAAACTAATCAACAGTATTCAATACTAACAGAATTAATTCATTTACGTGAAATTAACTAACCAAGGCATAAGGAAAGAGGACTGTATGTGAGCTGGCTGAGTATCGAACTACGAAGCAAAAGGAGAGAAAAGAACAATGGAGTTTTCTATTTCGACATTCTCGCGAGGGTGACAAAAGAATGCAATTTCAAATTTACAAACTCGGAAACGTTGGGCAGGGCCGAGGCGGCCACGGGCTCGTTTTCAAAACTACTAACTAAGAAAGGGTTGCCGAGTGAGCAGGTTAAATCCCACGAGTACGAAACGGTTAACAATGAAGCAGCAAAGGCTTACATCCGGAAGGCTCCACAATTAAAGGTTATTATGCCGACCCTGGGAAGCGCTGAGGTCGAGCGAGCGACATTACCGCGACAGGGTGCACGCATTGATGGTTTTTAGTGAGCGGCAGTGTTGCTATGATACATTTCCACCGACCATTTCGAGGCAGTAGAGCAATACCCATCAGTCCCCCACATTCAATTTGTTGTCAGTAATACGTAAAGGAACCAAGTATTTTGACGAATGGATATATTAGGTAAATGTCAATAACAGTTGTTCTTTCACGTATTCGTTCGGAAGATTCAGGGGAAAGGCCTCTACATACAATCCGAAATACGTCCAGACACGACATTCACAGAACGTATCGTTTTGCTAATGAGCATTGGTGATAAATTAATCCAACTTAGCTTCAGGTCAACACGATACGGATAAGGTATTTGAATTATAACCTTCAACCGGAGTACATCGTTGGATCGAAATTACATTAAATCACAGATTACTCATTACGTTCATTACGCATTTCATATTTATTATTGTTAAATACATCATTGAATATAATCAGCAATGACAACTCAGGTGTGAATCTATATTTTAACATTTTACTTCATAGTAATTAAGTGTTTATTGAAGTATTTATTTATATTTAAGTTATTCAATTGTTCCGTTTTGCTAGCCTTCAGTTACACATAATCCGTTATTATAATTCGTCATCCACGTTTTCGGCCAGGAACATTTTTTTGTAAACCTCCCCCTCACTCCGTTTCAAGGTGTCAGGGATTCCAAATCTGCAATATCTGTCCGCCGTCTTCGAAAAAGTTTCATTTTTGCTGTTTACCATTTCCATTTGGGGTCTAATTGTGGCCACCTACTTGGCAATCAGATAGGACGAAACCCATGGTCTTTACGGACAAAAAATGGTTTCAAACATTAGCCGAAAACGAAGTTTTGGCCGTTTATTGCAATTACGTAGTGTTTGGTATGGTTTACTAGGTATTTTTGGGGTTGAATCGAATTGAACGGGTCTCATAAGGGTGGGGGGGGGGGTTCCCTCAGCGCCCCCCGTCTCACATCAACCATCCGTCAGTTCGACTTGGCAAGTCATGCCAATTGCCGCTCGTTGCATAGAAAATGACAATTTTCTTTGTCCCGTTGTAGTCAGGTCTACTAGTATGTTTCGGTGCTGAATCGAATAAGATGTGTCTGCGACTGTGTCTGACGTTTCTTGTATTTTCGATACAGTTATATTCTTTATATTTTCCGACGTTTGATTTGATAGGATAGGTCCCAATCATGTTCTGCAGGAGCATGATAAACCATTGTGCAATGGTTTCTAGCGTTTTTGTCACCTTTTGATAAACCGATTTGAATTTTTTCAGATGAATGTTCTCTCTGAATGTGAAATCTGGATGTAATATATTTTGACTGGGTAACTGTATTGGTATACAAGTATTGTGTATAGAATCATGACTCATTTTCTCCTTTTTCCCTCCCTAGTTATAGTGCTTAGTTACATTTAAATCTCATTTCCTTCATTTTAAAGGATTTCGTCTTTTCCAGTTACACGTTACTTTCAGGTAATATTTGCTAATTGACATAGTCCATTGAATATAAACTCAAGAGGCTTGGTGACGTTTTTCATTCATCTACCTATCTGGTAGATTGTACCCAAGGAGTGCTGATGAGAGGCCTTATGCCATAAAATCTTATCAAATCTTTGGAAACTGTTGCATTACTTTTAAGAACTGCCGTTCACTTATGAATCATCATCCTATAAACAACATGTTGATTACATTAAGGAAACCCTTTGTTTAGCTGTACATTTTTCTGCAGTAATGAACATCATAAAACCTTCATTGTTGTGATTACGGTTTCCAGACAATCTTCCGGAAGCGCTACTCACCAACTGTGAAAAATGCACTGAAAAGCAACGTAAAGAAAGTCGTCGAGTGATCAGTTTCCTCATTAGAGAGAAGCCAGAAGACTTTAAATTGCTCGAGGGGAAATACGATCCAGCAGGGGTGTACCGACGGAGGTACAACGCCGGAAAAAGCGAAAAGCCGCCTCAACATTTTGTTACTTAATGACCGTTCAAGCGGAAAATATGCTAACTTTTCAATTCAGAATTACCTAATTTTTTCTAATACTGTGTAGCACATGCGGAAATAAAGAAATTCACATTTGGTTGATGCTCGTTCGCTTACCACGCTTGATGTTTGAAAAATGTTTCAACTGATTTTCAACGAGTTTTGTAGAAAGGCTATGCAGTCACATTCAGCAGCTTATACCAGTAGGTCTCGTACAAAAATAATAGACTTTGTACTTGACGTTTGCCAGAGGTTATTCATTACAAAATAGTGAGTTTCGGCGATACAATAGCGTTTTTGTTGATCAAGCAAATAAATGGTGAGATGCCAAGCTTAGTTTACCCTGTCAACTTTTGCAATTGATGAGGTATAATTCAATTAATAATATGATACTAATTTGATGAACAGCGAAAATGGGTGTGAATGAAATGTCTGCAAAATCTTTAAACTCATAATCTGTAATAGACACCTGAAATATACTATTAAAAATGCTGGTTGGAAAACGATGGGTTTGAAATAGAGGATGGCCTAGTTGGCTAGGTGAGCCTGTACCTATAAAATCAGCAGCTTTCTCTGGGCCGACGTGTCGCATAATTTATTCAAACATTCAGATTATCATTTATCTGCCATTATTTTAAGCAACCATTAGCAATTTCCCTAGCCCTCATGATGCTTAATAAATTAAGCGAAACGTCAGCGTAGAGAAGCTTCTCATTTTATCCTCACTGAATCAAGAATCCACACCAGAGTTGACTTCTACAGTAAAGAACGACTCCACATCGCAACACAAGAACTTTATAGTTTTTCATAGTTTCAACTTCATTAGTCTTCGCTAAATATGTGTAGCGGGAAACTCGCGCATAAACGCTTGGACACACCAAGTGCTAAATGCTCAAGAGAACTGTTGGTTACGGCATGAGTTCGTTATTAATACATTTAGGAAGTGAAGAAAAACAGCGAAAATATTAATACGCAAAGAAACAGTCTGTTTCCGTAGGGAATTTAATATTTGTCAATTGGTTTCAGTTTGCACACGATCGCCAGTTTACGTAATATTCCAAACTCACAAATATACGTCTGTGAATAAATCACTTGTTTTCCAATTTATACTTCCTTATAAAAACGATCACTTGGCAGCGGATAATGTAAATTTCGATTAAACAAAGATCGCGAAAACTCTGAAATCATCAAAACCAGCTAGTTCAACAAGTTCTCTAGTTCGATCTCTGTCATTTCGCGATTGGAGAAACTATTGCAATAGGTTCTAGGCAGATTGTGAACTGGCATTCTTCTATTTCACTCTATTCATACTGGTCGACCCGGTTTTTGGACTGTGAATGAAGCAGTGTGGCTCCAATACTCTAGGATCCTCATGTGGTGAGTCCATCCAACAGAAAAAGTTGACACATCCTCCTCGTACCAGCAGCGTACAGTCCACGTTGCGAGTTCATCCAGCTAAAATCCAGATAAGCAGCAACGTTCCCTACCTCCAAATAATGTCGACGGCATACAACGCAAACCGTGCACTGGATGAACATTCAAAATCACGGGATGGCGAGGGGAATGAGATATTAAACTTGAGCGACAGAGGTGACAAAATTTGACGCTCTCGTCATCCACATTTATTTCTCTTCTGATTCAGATGGGGTTGACTGGGTGAGAGGGGTACGGGTGGAGAATATGAACCCAGAGCTGGCAGGTTGATTAGAGAAGTGCAGGCTCTCCCGAGAATTTCCACCTCCTTCACTCGCCAACCAGAGCAACAATAAACGTGTTGCCCGACCTCATAAGAAAAAAAAGTACTATGACCAAGATTTCACTCAGTTTTGCCACCCCTTTTGCGGGATTAAAAGTAGAATTGATCTACTCCTCAAACGGGTGTAACCTGAGGGATTGCTTTCCAACAGCAATCAGAGCTCGAAAGACCAATAGCCTAAGACTGAAAAACACTTCAATATCTCGAGGATTGTGTGTGAATTGAGAGTGGTGAAACATGCAATAAATTTTCGTATACACATTGTTGGAACTCCGGTCAAATAAATACCGAATCAAATAACAGTAAAGTACTGCATCAGTAAAAATGTACAACCTGCAATGCGAGGGGACGCAGAAAATAGTACGTTCCACTCATTATCGTCCACCGTTCTACCTTTTAGAGAATTTTACGAAAAATGAAGTCATCGTTCGTAAAGGGTGCCCCAAGAACCCATATTATGAGTGTACAATAATACTACATTGAACTGAAACGATGCTGTGCTTCAGAAAAGGTTTACTACTAAACCGCTGGCGACAAACATTCCGAAATGAATTGGGTTAATTCAGTTATTTCATTAATCGTTATTGAACAGTTCTTTATTCTTTAGTAGTCATTATTGGATAGTTTTTGGCAGTCCAACATTTATTTTCACTGGCAATATAGGAAATACACTACGAAAAAGCTGTTTGTGTGTTTTGTCAAAATGTTCAATGTACGTAGCTCAATTCAGGTTCTGCACAGTCACTGCTCGTATTCTCTTATTTTATCAAAGTGGTGCGACAAGCAAGCTGTGAACGAAAGCGTCGAAGATTGGAGTACGTGCGACAGAAAAACTTGTTTCGAAGCCCACTGGCGTTTCAAGGGGGTAAGTCAGGGACAGTCAGAGGAGAGGGGTGTATATTAGAAAGTTGGGCGTTTCCCAAATCTGAAATGATTAGCTTCAGGGGCGGGAAAAACCAGCGATCGTTGGTTGGAAAACGAATTCTTTACACCAACAGAAATATGCGGATAGAAGGGAAACCGACTACCAAAACTAGTCTCGATTTTCATGCATTTTGCTGTTGGTGTTAAGCATACACCTCAGAAAAAGCCTTCCCATTTTCCGAGTGTTTTAACTTAAATTTCTGCAGTTCTTTTACTCGTAGGAACATGTTTTATCATCCTGTAAAAAAGAGGTTGATGAGTCAATTTGCGTTCTGAATTTTCAACACCAGCAGCAAAAACTACGCTAATGAAATTCAACACTTATGAATGGAAGCAGTCCCCAAAAGGAAAGAAAAGTATAGTAATCGTGTCAAAAAAACATTTGGGTTTTCTTCAGATCTTCACGTTTTGAGGCTTTCTGCGCCTAAAATATCTGGTGCGTTGCAACACGCAACTTTCCTCAGCTCTACGTCAATGCACTCGTGTACATGGCTTTTTCTACTTAATCAATTCGTTTACCACTCAGTTCATTTGAACTTGGTGAAAAAACACTTCACAGCAGCAGGAAGCGGTAGCGCTTACAGTTCCAGAATTTATTGTGCTGCTCGTACTCATTTCAGGACCATTATTGAGCAATTGCTACACAGATAATTAATGAGGCTGTGAACACAAATTTTTTGCAGAGTTATTGGGGAAAAACGTTTAGAACTGGTAGTAAGCGAAACGGCAGTATTGATATTCACGATTTTAAACTCACCCTTTAGGTATTGAATTGGAATACAATACCAAATTGTTTTAACATTCTACTAACATTCCAGCGGAGTTTATGAGGAAAAACTGCGCTAAAACGCTTTTCGTCGTTTTGATAATTTATTGTGCTGCTCTCGTCATTTTCCCACAGATGCGAATTCTATGGTATAATTGCCTCATTTAGAACTATCAATATAAAAAATGTAATCCAAATCGTTAGAGCCGTTTTTGAGAAACAAAATTTGGTGTTTTGATCACCATGATAGCTGTAGTTAACTTTCGGTGGATTTTGCTCATACCCTTATTTTTGCGTCCCATAGTAACCTGTAGGCTAGACATCAAGTTTGAGCTGATTTAGCTAGGTCGTTTTTTCTCTAAAAATCGTTCAGACACAGACACACACACAGACCGTTTTCCCAAATAGTGTTTTTCGGACTCAGGAGGGTCTGAAACGAGAAGATCTGAAGAAAACTAAAAAAATTTTTTTCAGCCGATCACATAACTTTCCTTTCAACTTCGTACAGCCAAGGAAAGTAAAAACCTAATTTCGACGCGTGTGTGTGTCTGTAGTTCGATTTGCGGGAGAACGGCCGATCCGATTGAGCTGATTCTGTATTTTTTTTGTTTTTCATTTTTTGTAGACACCAAAATAAGGTTTTAGGCGATTTCGGCTGATGGGAAGGGGGGGGGGGGATGGGGACGAAAGTGTACCAAAAAACTAGGGGTTTTCGCATTTTTCGCAACGATTTTGATACGGCTGTAACGATTTTGATACGGCTGTAACATTTCCGTAAATTCCAGGGTAACTGCTTCACCAGATGTGATCATTCTTATGGAGTGACTTTAAGCATTCTAAACCCACATTTTGTTTCCCGCAACTATCTCTGTATCCATCGGTTGGACGGAGATATAAGCCAAATTAACTCAGAAAAGGAGATTTGTCGAATATTAATTTATCGGTACTTCAAAATAACTCAGAAGATTTCGATCTAACCTACGAATGACTCTCAACTAGCTTGTCCCTACATTTTGTTCTCTATAAATTTTCCTGTGGAAATGCGTTGAACGAAGATCTAGCACCCGCATATGTAGGTGGTGTTCGAACTTGAAGGGATGGCGGAAAGTTGTGTGTTGCTACGCACCGCGCGTTTCTAACCTATTTGTGGAGTTATTTATCATACTGTTTTCTAAATCTTGTTATACGAGGTGTACTTGCTGAATTATTTCAAGAAGTTTCAAAAAACCGCGTGTTTCCGTGTTATCAGAGATTGTGCCATTTGACATAGGGAAGGGAAATTTTGTTATCGAATCTGGCACTCTCTGCCCATATTAAACGGTTTCACGCTTCTTTAGACGTGTGAGACTCTCTCTGAGTGAAGGCGGCGAAAATGTATAATTAGTCGATACAAGGAGAGCTCATATTCTTACTGGGAGGGTCCCCACAGCTAAAGTAAATGTGAGGGGGATTGTCCATTAGGAGCGGTGCTGGTGGGTTACAGTTACAAAAGAAAATCTCCCCGCACCCTTCTGGATTTCCGTCGAGTGAGAAAAGAATTTAGTTCTCAAATACCCCCTGACAACACCCTCACACCACTTCTTGGCCAAAAGCGAAGCTAAAGTTAATGCATAGCCCGTCAAATGGCTTAATCAACTCGGAGATATTGGGGTGATGTCTAATTTCGTTCAAACAATGGACCTCACCCTCTGCCCTTCCCCTAACCGACTTTCCACCCTTGTCTTCCTCCTCTTTTCCTCGCTATTCTCCAGTTATCATTAAATTATTATTCAGTGACTGGGTTTATTAAACAACGGGTAATATCGGACAGACGGAAATTATACTACTGAATAATTCATTTTGACTCTTTTTTCCCCTTTTCAATTTTTGATTACGAATCCCATTTTGCGATGACTTCGTTCGTCATCTAACCGGATCGCAGCCACCACAATATTATCTCGAACCAGCTGCGAATCGCCGAGAAATGAAATGTAAATCATCTGAAGTTTACATTAGGTGAGTTGGTTCTATGCAGATCCAAATCTGCGCTCGATCACGATTTCCGATCTCCAGCTTTTTCATTTCGGGTCCATTTATTTCGTCAATGACCTGTTACGACAAATTTTTACATTGACCTCGTTATCATATTCGCTCGCTCAGTTTGAGAGAGTTCAGGGAGAAAAACTCTTCATTCTACTGGCAAGAACCGAACGACATTTTTCCTTTTACGAGGAGAAGTGAATCTCAGTGAGCTTCGTAGTGGCTACAAGAAAAGGATAATTTGGGAAAAGGTTCTTCAAATCGATACGTAGTGGCTGTATAGGGAATATTATGCTCGCAAGTCGTAAAGGAATAATACGGACAGCCGGCTTTGTGGATATGGCATCATGAGCTTCCATTGATGAATCCGAGTGACATCAAATAAACCACGTAACTGCTCTCCTTCATAAAAAACTGCGTGTGCCGAATGAAGCCTACTCATCTGATGTATCGAAATATGGTATTTATGGAAGATCCGTAACGTTGTTCACCACTAATAAGATTCTGAAAACTGTGTTTCGGCTAGATCGATTAAATAGATCAAAACTAATGTTGGAGAAGCGTAAATGTGAAAACAAACGACGCCACGAAACGCTACCTATTTGACATGAGAGTTTTATCTTTGCTCCCGTAATTGGTAATTATTCAGTAGACCGTCTTTAGCTGTTCTATAGCACTGATTGATGATTCTGCCAGGTGGATCTGTACCAGAGTTATAGTTCAGGGATTATTTTGAACGGGAGAGAACGGCTATTGTCCTGCTGTAGCCCATTTCGTAGGTCTTGGTGTACCTATTCGCAAAAGCCAGAAAGGGGTGTGGCATGTCTGCATTTCCTCTGATCTCCCGTATACTCATCTGACGAGCTGGTTTCAAGAGTGTAATTAGGCATGAGGTTATAGATGCGCAGCAATGGCGTGTCTACCAACATTTCGTTGAAGCAACGTATTGCTCAGGCGGTAGTGGTAACGACGTAGATCGTAAGACGACCTACCAGATGTCAATACTGTGGTGTCTCAGAATGTGGTAAACTCATAACTCCTGTACTAATACACGACTACTGCGCTAGCGCTGAAGAAGCATGAAAATTATAACATGCGGGTAATATACTTGAACATTATTAAACCATGCTCCTCCATTTATTCATCAATATAGCGATGCATCACACTAGCGAGGATATTCAACAAGTCATCCGAGTTCTTAGAGAAGGGGAGGACTCCTCCTAGACTCCTTAGATGCCCCCTTTTATATCTGTCAATCGTATCCAATAACTCGCAACGAACCATATGGAAGCCTGGAGTTTCTAAATGCAACATTAAACGCCACTTACGAGTCACCAATTAAATGATTTTCTGGCAATAAAACTATCAATATAATGGCTGATGGACAAGCGTCCGCAGGATGCGGCTCAATTCTTTAGCAAAACTCCGATTGCATTCGGGGACCATCTGGCCAGACTAGATTCGTCTGCAGTACTGCCACTTCTCCACTGTGGAGCATCTCCGTCACTAGTCAGCAGGAATGTGAGAGAATATGCCAGAAGAATACATCTGACAGTCCAGCCCGGAACTCTGGGGGAGTGAGGCACTTCAAACGCTTTATCTCAGGGCTAACACACGAGATAAGACGTAGCTTTCCGATGATGGAGAGGAAGGACTTGAGGCAGATGGATCATCGTAGGAGCTCCTATATGTTGGTGGTGTGGTGCAGACTCCCTATCAGGACCAGCTCCAGAGACGTGAAAGTGAGCCACTCTCGGGTTTTGGAGCAATTTTTCCAAGGGTGGACATTAAAAGAAGACTCTTGCAGGAAATAGACGACATTCCTTGGGAAGCTGGGGCGTGGTGATTAACTGTCCGGGACGCTGCGTATTTGATGGAGATAGGTGAGGACAAACCCAAACATTAATAATTAACTGTTTTGTGACCTAATTCATACCGCCCCAAACTATTGTCGGTATTGAATGATTTGCGATACCATTGCTCATCGTTCTACTTTGAGTTCTTAGCGATCATCTTGCGATTCGGTCCGCGGAGTGCAAATGCCAGCTTCTGGAAATTCGATAATTACGTAAATCACATCAGCTGAGTGAAGAACGTGAGATTAGGTACTAAAGCGACAAAACTACTGGCGTGGGGCGCAGGAAAGCTTAATACGTAGCATCTGATATTTATATTCGAAACCTACTGACAAATAACGTACTCGTGAGTAGAAGTTGGTCGATTTCGTCACACTCAAATTTGTTACCAGTGAGGTTGCGACTAAAGACTCGACCCAGGGACTGCTCAAACAAGATTTTCAAAGTCTGGCCAGAACTGATCAGTCTCCAAAACAGACGCGTTAAGTTGCGCATTGTGGGAAATCAATCGGCAGGGAGTTCACGAATTGGTTGACGAGTCCATAAGAGCTGGTTGGATCTCGTTTCCCCGACACAGGAAATTCTATTTTATCTGGTAGTTAATGATGGCGAATTTATCGTTTTCTGGACTACTGTGTCATCTGCTGTTGGGTTATTAGAGAACGTCAGAAATCTTCTCTGCTTCAGGAGCATTCTGTGTATAATTACACCGGAGTTAAAAACCTGTTCTACGCATGCTCACTCCATAGCTCTTTCACACAGCGTCTTCCTTGCGGGTTGGCGTTTTTGGTGTCAAACTGGGCTGCTTTCTTCTATTTCGTGAAGGCAGTTTGGAGTATGGCTATAATAAACGTGTCACATGTCTGTTGATAGATCCTTCAATCCCTCATAAGCTCATAAGCCTTCTCAGTCATAGCCCATTTTTATTGGGCGACTCATTCTAAATCGGCAATTCCCGTAGCGTTGACGCCCCCCAACTGGAGTAATTGTGTTATTAAGAGCTTTAATCTGTCGGTTGTGTAAATGTTAACCTCGCACACACACACACACACATCAGTCGTTGGTATCAATTATAAAGGATACCTGAGAACGTTAGTATTCGGTAAGAACTCCAATCGCGATGTTACTACACGCTTTGCCTTCAACAACCCTCACTTGGGATCAGACCTCCCTGGTGCTGAGAGTTCTACGTGACTAAAAACGCATGTATCATGAACTGAATGAAAAACTCGTTCCAATCAGTCTGAAAAGAAATACAAACGTCGAAAACGAAAAATAATAAAATGAGTTTAAATTTGAAGTGTAGGAAGATTTGGAATTGAAGGATTGTTCGTTCAGAAAATAATAATCAATTGAAATTGAAGCGATCTATTTACATTAAAATCAAATGTATACGGACGTCCGGATAATAATATATTAGTGCCAAATGTTGATATAAAATAAGTCAATTAAAATTAGGAGATGTAAAATAAAGATGTCCGAATGTCCCAGAGATAGAAGAAAGTAAATTAGAACGAAGTACCGGATTGATGAGAAAAGTGTCTGAAGTCTTCTCTTCGACGACTCAGGAAATTCCGGGTTGAAGAGATTAATACTTGGGATAGTAAAATATCCTGAAACTTCAAACGCAAAGGAAAGAAGCGGGTGAACATACGAGTCGGTGTAGATGCGGCGACCGAATGGGACGGCGAGCGGGTCGGTAGCGGGGATGTTGGCGATGCCTCGTCGGGGCTCACGTACGTACAAAGCGAAGAACGCTCCAGCCAACCCCGACCATTGGACTTATTCAGCGTCGTGTAAACAAACAGGAGAAAATTATGTACAATTCCCAAACATACCGCCCACCAAATTTGAGATCAAATTTCAAAGTTTTAACATTAAAAGAGGTTATTCATTGGTTATAAGGAGCTTCCGTCAATGGCCATAGTGGTACCACTTGAACTATGGGTCTAGTATAGGTAGACGTTGTAGTCCTGACTGTTACAACTCTTGCCACTCCATCACGCCCAGAATGCAATTCAGTTACTCTGGCAACAGGCCAGGACTGTACTGAGGTTGACGGGTCTTTCAATAGGACGAGATTGCCCACTTCCAAGGGTCTTGCTGGCTTAGTCCACTTGTTTCTCTCTTGCAATGTAGACATGTAGTTCTTCCTCCATGTAGTCCAGAATTGTTGGTAAGTTCGTTTGACAAGTTGCCAACGATCTAGCAAGTTCTCCTTGGTGGTTTCAAGAGAAGGCTCTGGAGGAGCGAGAAGAGGTCCTCCAGTTAGGAAGTGTGCTGGTGACAAGTACTGATAATCATCAGGTTCTGTAGACAATGAGTACAGAGGTCTAGAGTTGAGTATCGCTTCAATTTTCGCAAAAAGGGTACTCAACTCTTCATAGGTGAAAGGTGTGGTGCCTGCAACCTTATACAGTAAAGCTTTAGTGGATTTTACTGCAGCTTCCCAGATGCCGCCAAAATGAGGTGCAGATGGTGGATTGAACAACCACTCAATACCTTTGCGGGCTGAATATTTTTGGATACTGTCACGGTTATGAATGATGAATGAATACCATTGTTACAGTTCTTTCAGCTTGTTGCATGCTCCAATAAAATTAGTTCCACAGTCAGTGAACACTTTTTCAGGAAGACCCCTGCGAGCAATGAATCGTGAAAATGATGCTAAAAAGGCATCTGTGGATAAATTAGTTACCGCCTCTAAATGTATAGCTTTTGTTGCTAGGCACACGTACAAGCAGAGGTAAACCTTTGACAAAGAAGCCTTGCGTCGTAGAGATTCTTTCATATGAAAAGGGCCTGCGAAATCGATTCCAACATTGATGAAAGCGCGCCCTTCTCGAAACCTGGCTTCAGGTAGATTAGCCATTATGGGTGCTTCACTTTTAGCCTTGGGTTTGAAACACTTCAGGCAGAAGAAGGTTCTTTGTCGCGATAGTCTTCGAAGTGAAGGAACCCAAAACCTGAGTCGTATAAGTGCCATTAACAGGCTGGGTCCTGGATGCATATACATTTGGTGGTAGTAATCTATCAATAGAATTGTGAAGTGACAGTTGGGTGGCAATAAGATTGGATGCTTTTGAGATTCAGGAATTGGAGCAAATTTTAAGCGTCCGCCCACCCTGAGAACACCCAGGCTATCAAAAATGGGCTTAAGCGAGCTAATCGATTTTGAAGTACGTGAGGACATTGCTCTGATCATTCTTGAAAAAATAATAATCTTGATTAGTCTTAATGCAAACCACTTCGGCTGCTCGTAGCTCACACACTTTCAGAGGATAAGGTCCTCGAGAATCTTTGTGCGTAGCGTTATGTCGCCATCTCAACATCCATGCTACAATTCTGATAACTTTGGGATAAGAGGAGAATTTCCCCATCCAAGAGATCAGTGAAGGCTCAGCACTTACAGCCTGCAGAGAAGTGTCTGTAGTTTTAATCTCAGGCAGAATAGTTTCTGTGACGATGGACAGTGGCCATTGTGACTCATGATAAACTAGCCATTCTGGGCCCTTCCACCATATTTCTAAATTTAGCAGCTGGTCAGGAAAAATTCCTCTAGATCCATAGTCTGCAGGATTTGTTGTTGAACGAATATGTCTCCAGACTGAAGTGCCAGAAGATTCAACTATTTCTGCCACTCTGTTAGCAACAAATGTCTTTAATTTGTAACTCGGAGTATTTATCCACCCGAGTACTACCGAAGAGTCTGTGAAAAAGACAGGCGGTGATGGTGATAACGGAGGAGGCAAATTCTTCAAAAAGGTTG
The DNA here is from genome assembly GCA_020466155.1 of Pachypeltis micranthus. Taxonomy (NCBI): domain Eukaryota; kingdom Metazoa; phylum Arthropoda; class Insecta; order Hemiptera; family Miridae; genus Pachypeltis; species Pachypeltis micranthus. The sequence goes on from CM035768.1 coordinate 29,740,521, forward strand.
TCAGAGATTCATAAGTTCTCACAAGCAGCAAGGCTGCACTTAGCTCCAATCGTGGAATAGACATTGTCTTGACTGGGGCTTACTTGGTTTTAGAGATCAATAAAGAAACCTTCGACTCTTCTGCAGTTGTTATTCTGATGTAAACTGCTGCACAATAGGCTTTTGACGACGCATCGCAGAATCCAAAAAGCTGATAAGAGCATAAACCTTCAGATAAAACAAAGCGTTGAATATTGAGCTCAGATAAACGAGGAAATTGTACCATAAGGTTTGACCAGGTGGCTGCTATTGATTTTGGAATAGAATCATCCCAGCCCAGACCCAATTTCCATAGCTCTTGTATCTGAATTTTTGCTAGTATGACCACTGGAGATAAGAACCCCAGTGGATCATATACCCGAGCTATTGATGCCAATATTGCTCTTTTGGTAAATATCAGTTCAGGACACTTTATTTTGTATGTGAATACATCCATCACTGGGTCCCACTGAAGACCTAATATTTTTATTGAGTCAGATTCGGCATCCAGTGACACCATATCAGGAGTGCAAGTTTCAGGTGGGTCTATTAACTCAGATCTATTGCTAGCCCACTTGCTCAACTGAAACCCTCCTTTACGTAGGAGATGGATGACCTGCCTCTTCAGTTCAATAGCTTCTGATACTGATGAACATCCTGTGACCAAGTCATCAATATACATGTCATCAGTCAGAACCTTAGCTGCCAAGGGGAACCCTGCTCCCTCGTCCCTCCTTAATTGATGCAAGACTCGAAGAGCCAAGAAAGGAGCACAACTAATACCGTAGGGCACGGTAGATAGTTCGTACTTCTCTACTGTTTCAGTGGGATTATAACGCCAGAAAATGTGCAGATAAGGGCGATGTTCTGGAGCCACCTTAATTTGCCGGTACATCTTGATTATATCTGCTACAAACACAACAGGATGACGTCTGAAGTTGAGCAATATACTCTTGATGTCGGTTTGAAAGTTTGGCCCTGTCATCAGGCAGTCGTTTAAAGAACCTGTAGGTGTACTAAAAGACGCATCAAAGACAACACGAAGTTTGACTTGACCACGATCTTCCTTTAAAACAGCATGGTGAGGAATTAAATAGTTAGATGTAGCTGATGTGTGATACATGTGACCCAAGGTGATGTAAGAGCGAATGAACTCATGATACTGATCCTTCAAGACAGGATTTCGCTGAATTTTAGATTCCAGATTGTGAAATCTTTTCAGAACAGCATCAGATAAAGAATAACGAGGAGGAGTTCCTTGTTTGAAAGGAAGTTGTGCAATGTACCTGCCTTCAGAATCCCGTCTGTGAGTTCTCAAAAAATGTTCTTCGCAGGAAGTTTCTTCTGGATCTTCAATGTTGCTGATGACTGTTGGTTCTTCGACCTCCCAGAACCGTCTAAGTTCTTCTCTGAGATCAGGCTCTTGAGTATAAGTAAACAAAGTTACAGCAGAATTTCTAGTGACAGATTGAGTCGAACATTTTCCTATTATGATGTCGCCAAAAATAGAAGGCCCTATCTTAGGCAAGTTTGCGCTAACTGATAGAAATGGTCCAGTCCAAATGTCTGTGAACAAATCACTCCCTAACAGAAAGTCGACAGGACCAGGCTTCCAAAAGTTATCATCAGAAAGATCATAGGCAAAGTATTTCTCTCTGATGGAAACTGGGACTGTAAATGTCGGGAGGTAAGGGCAAATTTCGTTCACAACTATGGCTTTTGTGGTGAGAGGTTTTGTGGCATATTTTGGCTTTAAAGATACTGCCACTTCACCTTTGGCTTTCTCGAAGATAGTATAGCCAACTCCTGCAATCTTTCCTCGGAATTGGGAAAGAGGTAGCCCTAACTTGTAAGCACAGCTCCTGGTTATAAATGAATGCTGACTTCCACTGTCAACTACCATTCTTATTTTATGATATCTCCCATGCACATCTTCAGACTCTGCAATGGCAGTACCTAACAAAATCTGATAAGAGCTGCTTGATCGATTGTCGGTACTGTTTAAAATAGTTGAAATAGGTATCGCTAATGGATCTGATTCTGTTTGAGAGGACGAGGATACAGAATTAGAGTTACTACTGCTGCCTTGGTTTGAAGTAAAACTGTTATTGTAATGCAGTTTACTGTGATGTCTAAGAGAACAGTATTTGCAACTATATTGGGAGGGACATTCCCTTGTTGAATGAGAACTATTTTCCAAGCAGTTACGGCATCCTTTCCAACTTTTGATTAGCTGGTGTCGTTTACCAACCTTGGCTTCATTGAATACTTTACAGTGATTGAGATTATGCACATTATTTCCACATAGCAAGCATTTGGAAACGGACGATCTTTCAGTATTAAGTAATGAAGTGTTAGGTTTATTAAATTTATTGTTTTTATTGGGTAGCTGTTGTGTACTTAAAACCGAAATATTTCCATCAGAAAGCTGCAAAGCCAGAAGACGTTTCTTCACAAACTCAGTTAAATTATCTAGTGAAGGAAATTCAATTTTTTGATGTTCAAGTTCAAATTGATGACGGGTGAGGGGATCAAGTCCTTTAACTGCAGCATGAAACAACACGAAATCTGATTCGTTTGCAATCTTTAAAAGTTTGAATGCAGCGATATTTTCAGAAATTTGCGTTAAAAATGAGCGAAGTGACTCGACTGTAGGTTTGGAAGTAGGTTTGTAGTCAGTTAATTGATTTAAATAAGCGCTTGCCAATATACGCTTATTCTCGTAGGTGTCCTCTAAGGCTTTCCAAGCTATAGAGAAGTTGTCTTCGGTTACAGGCAGTTTGCTAATAATTGCCGCAGCTGATCCAGTAAGGCATGACATCAAGTAATGATATTTCTTAATATTAGGCAAGCCAGCATTGTCTATTATCATGGACCTAAAGGTGTCTCGAAACTTAGGCCAATGCGTAATTGTCCCATCAAAACGGGGCAAATTGATTTTGGGCAAATCGTGGGCAGAAGTATTATCAAACATGGAGACGTTACCTTGCCTACTGCTCGTAGAAGCAGGAGGTGCATTTTGCTCACGAGCAAGTATTTCTTGATGAATGGATTAACATTCGTAGAAATATCGCTTAACAGCAACAGACAGCGATCTGTCTGACTGAGATGGGAAAGACGGTTCAGCTTCTTCACTCGAAAGTTCAACCAGTTGGAACCAAAAGGCCTCAAATTGGTCATAATATTTTTCCAAAGGTCGAATCATACCTTTGAAAGTACAGACTTTGGTCGAGTCAGTTTTGGCTGACCTTCCCGTGTCAGTGATTTCTTGAATTTCTTTGCCAATGCACTGGAGCCTTTTTGTAACAATGAAATTTTAGAAGACATTCTGATTGCGACTTGAAAATATGTATAAATACCTAAATCAAGATTTCAATTTCAAAATGTCGTTGGCTCAGAGATTTTGAGAAATACTTAATGTGACATTATTTTTAAAAATGCGTACAAATTAAATGAGTGAGCAAATTATGAAAAGTAACACACTGGCAAGTAACAACTAAAATGAAAGCTTAAAAACACAGTAATCAACAAAATTATGCTCAACTATAATACGCATTTACAATGTATTCTGAATGAAAAATCCTTTTAAATTGTCGGTAATAAACGAAGCAACTTGCGGGATAAAACTGTAAACGAAATATTTGAAATTTGAACAGCCGTTGAAACGAAGGCTTTAAAATGCGAAAGACCAGTAAAATGGCGGACAGTTAGAATGTACGAAAAACAAGAAACAATAAAATGTTCAGTAATTTTGGGTCAAAATTAACGATCGAAAATAGGCATAGCTCAAGATTAAATATAGGGCAATGGATTTAAGATCGCATTCCGCCACGGAGGACCATGAAAAGAAATACAAACGTCGAAAACGAAAAATAATAAAATGAGTTTAAATTTGAAGTGTAGGAAGATTTGGAATTGAAGGATTGTTCGTTCAGAAAATAATAATCAATTGAAATTGAAGCGATCTATTTACATTAAAATCAAATGTATACGGACGTCCGGATAATAATATATTAGTGCCAAATGTTGATATAAAATAAGTCAATTAAAATTAGGAGATGTAAAATAAAGATGTCCGAATGTCCCAGAGATAGAAGAAAGTAAATTAGAACGAAGTACCGGATTGATGAGAAAAGTGTCTGAAGTCTTCTCTTCGACGACTCAGGAAATTCCGGGTTGAAGAGATTAATACTTGGGATAGTAAAATATCCTGAAACTTCAAACGCAAAGGAAAGAAGCGGGTGAACATACGAGTCGGTGTAGATGCGGCGACCGAATGGGACGGCGAGCGGGTCGGTAGCGGGGATGTTGGCGATGCCTCGTCGGGGCTCACGTACGTACAAAGCGAAGAACGCTCCAGCCAACCCCGACCATTGGACTTATTCAGCGTCGTGTAAACAAACAGGAGAAAATTATGTACAATTCCCAAACACGTTCCAATCAGTCAGTTGTACGAAGGCAGTATAATGGTCCAAGAATTAGAGTAATTGGCAGAGTGGAGGTTTCGTGATTGAAATAAATCGCATTTCTTCCTATTTCGTGTAAATGTGGATTGCAGAAATGCCCTGATTGAATTATCTGTCCTACCTCATCGAAATATAAATAGTTGTTGAGTGGATTGCCATCAACCAACTGCTGCTTTAGTAATGCGTAACAGCCTTCCGAATTTGTTCACGTGCAACTAATGAAAAGAGAATGCAGGATCCTTTTTCGATACGGTTGTCTGTTGCAGGTCAATTCCAGAAATGAAACAAAACTAATTTAATTTCATTAGAGTGGAATCGTTTTTCAGACTGAGTTGAAGCAAAAAGAGACACAGTAACACTTCAAGCTGACGTGATTATAATTAGAATCAGCCGGTAAATAACTGGCAATCGCTTTGGTGAGATTAAGTGGAAGAGATTACAATTAAAGGCACTTTCAAATACTCCGAGTCTCGATCGGCAAGTCGTCTTCATTAGTGACAATGACTTCCAGCGTAGATTTCCCAACTCACAGTCGGATTTGTAATTCTGATTAACGCGAGTCTTTATGATTCTAACGCGGGGCACCCGGCGCTGAAGACTAATCTGCATGTTGAAGACTGAAAGAAGGAGGTTTGTTCCCTATTCGTTGTCATCGCAGCTTCCATTCGTTTATAGTCCTCGCTCCATCCTCGGATGTTGCGAATATCTCCGTCCGAAACTGCAGACTCCGCCCCGGAAACTACCAAGTAAATTACGGCTTTTGGAGAGTTATAGCGATATAAAGCTGAATAGAAAAGCGAATCAAAGGGCCTGTGCCAGAAGATTCGTAGTATAACGAAGTAACAAGCTCTTCTTTCCATTGGAAGAGCCGAAAGAGAAAGATCCTACGGCCCACCTCCGACATCGGTTCGGCGAGCAGCTTTGAAGGTATCGTTGCGATGCTCTTTGAACGGTTCACGCCATGGCTCCACACATCAAAGGGTCCACTGAATACACGCGCTCTTGCGGCCTGTTTGTAATTTGTGTTTAATCTGAAACCTACATTTTATGTTGGTTAATGCCCGCGTGCCAGCAACTGTACAGAGATCCGCTTCGACGGCTTATTTGTTGCCCTCAATCGCTTCCTTACAGTTCTTGACCTGGTTTACCGCTGCTCACTAAAGTGTTGAAACTAGCAACGCATTCAACCCTTAGTTGACACAAACTCTTAGGATTTTAGGGTCGAGAAACACGTTGATGAGTTACTGCCATCAATACTTATGCTCTTTGCGATCTCCAAAGTGTGATCAACAAACCTGTGTTACTGCGACAGGGTAACCGTCTGATGTCTTCGCCTGCAAAAATTGTCCAAAAATATGGCATACCTTCTTCTATGTGCTATGGTTAGGTGCGATGGGCGGTTCCATGATAGACAACCGATTCCATTCATTACTTCCCTCACAAAAAGGAATGAAAAGATGTTTTGTTTCTAGTTTTTATCAGATGTTAACGTTTAACAGGCCACAATTTACAACTGGAGGCACTCTATTGTGGATTAGGGTCGCGGAAAAGTTACCATGGAACTGATGGACAAAAGACATCCCCAGCCCTGTTGGCAGATGTTGGGTCAGTTTCAGCATACTTTATCTAGAAACCTCAAGATTGAAAAGAAATCGTTATTGGCGATGGGTAACTCTGTGCAGCAACCATAGATCCCACGGCGTAATATATACCCTGGCATGATTGGCATCTTGGGATCCTGTGAGGGCCTCATCTGACGTCTTAGGAAGAGCTCTTTAGCCACGAGGTAATGATCAGATTGTGCTTAGCAGCCACACAACACTACGATTGCCCGCAGTGTGGACACGAGGCAGCTGGATGAACATAAGGGCAATGTGTTTCTGGTGTGCATTCTACAACCTATCAATTTAGTACACAAAATAGGCCTCCCTCAAGTTTATAAACTGTGATTAGCCTAAAATGAAAGCCTAACCTAAAGTGCTTTTCGTTCCGGAGTCACGAGTAGATAATGAATTCGCAGAAGAGAACTAAGACACATACTAATAAGAGTTCCCCATAGCTGCTGCAGAATCCAGTTGAAACTCGCCACAGAGTTCTTACCAACCAAGCACCGTACATAAGATCCAAAAATCTCAGTCTGCAGCCATAAGTACAAGAGGTGGCTGGGGCAATTATGAGACAGAAAGCAGGTTACAACCTGCCTGGTTGCTATATTATTTACAGGCAATTCGGTCGATTGATACCTGAGTAGCCGAACTCTGCGTGATTATTCTAGGCGACAACACGAGTTCGCCTCTTCGGTGCAGCCTTGGGTAAAGTGTGATGGGCACCCATTGTGACCCCACCAAATATAGTTCGGCTGTTGGTAATTGTCACTGATTTATGCTCGCACTTGCTAAGGGTTTGCAAGGTGAACCTAGCATGACCTAATTCTCGAGGAGATTTTTGATTAGGATATTAAGTAGGTCGAGACGGAACTGACGTACGCATCTGAGGGGTGTGAGACTTTTCGTTGACACGAATCTGAAGCACTTGTTTCGGAAATGGGAGTAGGTTTTTTCAAGATGGGCCTGATGTCGAGACGTTAGTGCTCCCAGAAGAGTGTGTGGTGTCTCCTGCTTCATCTAGAGATTCTTTAGCTAGCATTTGTGTTCCCAGTCCTCGTGGACGAGGCACATAAATGCCATGTCCGCAACTCTACATCAGCTGGACCTGGTGGTATTTCCCCAGGCAAGTGGAATAAATCCCCGAAGGCTGCTAAGCTGCTGGTTCTCAACCTACTCGTGTATATGAGAAAACTGCATGAACGTTGCATACTCGAATTGTCTTTTTCCCCAAGAAAAGTATGAATATTCAGATGCGGTATTCTATCTCTCTCTACCACTACTCCGTTAAAGCGCCTACTTGCTTTACAGTGGTCTGGCTGGGGTGTCCCACGCTTAGGCTGGTGTTGAATTCATTCAGTGTCAGCTGCAGATGCTGACTTGATGACTCCATATTTTTCTAAGCCCCGTAAGGCTTTGGAGTTCGCAGGTGCTCTACATGATTCGGTGGACGGAAGGGATCTAAGGGGGGGGGGGATGAGGTGAACAAAAGACCATGCTGGCTATCATGCCTGCAGCAACCAGTGTGAGTCGCTCAATGATGTAGTGTGTTTGCATACTCATGGGGGCCGTGTCAAGCGTCATGACTCAGTCTGAAAACAGGTTTGGTTGCTGGTGCATTGTGATCTGAGAGTTGGGAAGTGGAGAGAACGTGGCTGTACTGGGTTGTCTCTGGAGAAGGTCTGAGGCCTGACATCGTCGCAGTCCGCAGTCGCAGTTGGGACCAGTCTGCAGTGATCCTGTATGTTCAGGTAGTACCTGGCAGCCGGGATCATGGGCTATCTTGGCAAGCTAAGAGGCACAAATATCACACGATGGGTCTTTGTATGGGTTTCAGCTTTGATCATGTCGTGGCGCGTCATGGTGCTAGTTCTGAGGAGGTGCGTCAGCAGGTGTTCTTCGAGGTATCAGCACCCCTTTGTTAGTCTGGTGGTATCTGAACTGGTGTTCTATCGTCGAACATCCTCTTATCCTTCCTCCTCTTAATCATTCTATCCTTGAAGCCGGCGTGGGGTAGTCTGAGCACCCTCCCCATTTCCTCAATTTTGTTTATTTAGTTTCTCCTATTTGACTGCCACCGTCCCATTTACTTGAACTTCGTATGAATGCTTCAATTTTCGGGAAAACGGCTGAATTGATTGGCTTGTTTCTTTTTTAGTTTTTGACGACGCGAAGAGATTATGAGCCATTTTACAAATGCATTGAACGAAGACACAGCGCCCGTTGCACAGCATGCCCTCGAATTTACGGCGGTTGCGGAAAGTTGTCTGCTGCTATGCGCCAAATATTCTGTTAACTTCAATTGAACTTTGATCTTCGAGATTCAGCATTCATGGGGAAAAACTGGAAAGAATCGAGTTTTTCGAAATTTTTGATGATCTATGAAGCTGCACATTTATTGGAGAAGCGAAGTTTTGCGGTAACGGTTTCGGTCTAACCCTACAAAGAGTTCCACCAAATTATCAAATCGATCGAGCTGGTGCTGGTTAATCTCCGTAACATAGGTGCCGTAGGTTTCCCCCCTTTTAATTTGTAGTTTCCATCCTGTTTGTAATGTAACAACAACTATAACAAAGTGAGGCTCGTCGAGGCTCATTATTTGCACATTTATTGATGTTAATTTCAAAGAAATGCCTCTCCAGAACAATTGTAAATCGTATAGCCATATGAGACGAGTGAAGGCGGGAGTAGGTAAATGCTCAGCGTTAGAATTGGCACATTCGTCGGGAGGAGCATCGGAAAAAATACCGTCAGCCTTAACAACATCAGCTACTCCACATGAGCACGAAGGGAGGAAGAATATAAAACGCACATTCGTAGCGAGATGCTTTCAGTGTAGTGGGATAATGTCTGTCAGGTATGATAAATGGAGCTATTTTGACATTCACAACAGTTCCTTCTGTTCACCCACGCTCGCCGTCCTTTTATAGGCTGCTCTTCCATCGCACAACTGAGTTGGGGAAATTCGATATCAAGTATTCCGGCCGGTTTACTTGCATCGTATTTGCATTGTTTTATAGTGTCAATGCGAGGAAATCCTCTCTCTTCAAATAGCGAAATTGAAGGAGCGAAGCAATTTGCTAACAGAATCGCTAAACCTCCGGGCTGCAGTTGAACGAGCCGTCTCTTATTAATATTGAAACGTGGCCGGAACATTTAACGACCAAATGAGCAATAACAAACAGCCATGAATCTTCATGCATTCTTCGCACCTTCGCCGGTTAGTACAGATCTGATTGCTTCAGCTTACATTCGTCACAACACTAGTTGATAACTTGCCGTTGCAGGCCTCAACGACAGTTATGATTGTGGACAGCAATGCCGACTCGAAGTTCAACATAACTCGAAAACAGCCCAACCGTAATTTGTGACAGTTGCCAAAATTAACACCCTGTGAGAGATCATCCGAGCGTGGAATTGAAAGGCAGATATGATGAGTTGAGGTGGAAACAAAAACGGTGTAGGTGTGTGTCATGAGCGATATAATAAGAACCCGTCATTTTGTCTCCTTCCGACATCCCCTTTCAGTTTATTTGATAAAATGAACAGCTGAGTGAATGAGAAGAGAAGAGAGGAACGACTAGATGGTCTGATTTGAAGCACTGACAACTCCTCTCCTAGAAACTGATATGGCTAGGCTGAAGGCATTCCTTAGCTCTACAACACTATTGTACGGAGGTTAGGCTAAGAGCTTCAATAATTGAAAGGGCTGAGGATGATTACCAGCGGCAGGACTAAAGGGCCTGAAAGAAAGAGAGGCAAAGATGTAATTCCTCAGGATGACAGCTTAGCCACCTCCCTCCGACCAGCTTTTCACCTAACTTAACGCCATCACCATTCCTCTGCCTCTCTCCTGTTTCTCCTACCAGTCCCAACTCGTTGTCTCCTAAATAACTCATTTCTCCCACCCCCACTCAGTCATCTCGGTTAAGTGCATCATTAATGCCGAGGGGTCTGACTTACCTGGTGCTAAGCCTCTTATACCCCCGCAGCTTATTACGTGACATAAAGCGCCACAGCTCCCCTCAACCAGCAAGCGTCTTCACCTTCCCGTAACTGAGCAGATTGAAGATAACTTAATGAAAAGAGAACAGGAGGAGTAAATTGGTTCGTTGGCGGGATGACGGGGAAGAAGGTTCCTTAGAACGCTGATCCCTTGTTTTTGTTGTCGGAACAAGGCTTAGATGTTCAACTGGAACAGGAAAAGGACCCCCAGACAGTCCCTCAGAGGTGTGATATTATCAACACCCTTTAATCCTCGCACGTTACGCACTTTCATTAGAACTATGCTTTTCTCACAGACGCCTGACAACCAACGTTTCATGTATTTGCCTCAAATGTTTCCTTGCTCCTGTGTAGCAAACTTTGACAACAGCTTACGGCTTACAAACACCCAAAGAGACGATTAAAGCGACTACGCTGATAAAAGAAACAAGATTCTAACGTTTAGGAAAATATAACCTTTCACTGCTGCCTTAATTTCATACAAAATCCACCAAAGCTTGAATCATTCTCCTCAGCTCTCAACTCCCATTCACATTCTGCCAAAGAGATTTTCTCACGTCGATAGAAACACTCCTTCGTAAGTTTCACACAGATTACCACTTGGCGATTTTAGACCAATTTACTCGGTCAACTGTGCCCAAACTCCTGAGAGTTGGTTGTTTCTCGGTTAACACAACTATTTGCTTGCTGTTTCGATTGAACACGGGGTTTGAGAGAACGTTCAGCGGTGACTAATCTCACGGAGTTTCATGAGTTGACGGTATGAATGGGGAGGGGGGGGGGAGGTGTTGCCAAGTGGATTTCGTCCATACCCAAATCAAAACATCAAAGGATTCATACAGCATTGAGCTTTAATTTCCTTCGTTTATTTTTATCGGCTGGTACTCTGGCAACTATTTTGATTATTTATTGTACTCGTAATTGGGATGTCCCGTAAATAAATGAATAGTGTCCTGACATGACTTCAGCATTTAACCATCTCAGTGATTCCCGTAAAAGAGCACGTTTCATGAAATACCGTTGGGAGTGTGGGAGCAGATTTAGTGAGAGCTACAGCACCACAATATGTGTATTGCAAGTCCCGAACCCAGCATGACGTCAAGACGAATTCAGAGAAAAGGAAAGCTGTTGCTAGTAAGACGTAGTTCTCGAGCTCCATGATCGCTAACGCACCATGAAGAGTGTTTCCTGAGAAGAAGCAGTAAGTGTTCACGTCCCAATATTAACACATTCTGAAGTCACGGAGATTTCAGTGGGGAATGTCCAGATTCTTATGGTGTTTACACCACATGTCATTGTTATATTACTCGACCTTCTTTCCTTTAGCCTCGTTTATTGTCACTTATTTAACCTATTATGCTGAATTTATTCCTTACTGAGTTGGAATTGGAGGACAAATCCAAAGAGGGCTAAGGATAACTACTTTGGGAAAGCTTCTGCTCTGCCTTTTCACTATTATCTTCACCTGAAACCTCTTTCCCTCCTTCTGGCACTAATAAATTTTTTATCGCAACTATACTTTTTTATTCATCGGGTTTCCTATTGTCTGTTCACCGCCATCTATCTACCTCAAAATTAATATATATATTCACCGTTTTTCGTTTTTTTTTGTACGTGAAGAACCGTGCTGACGCGAACATTCTTGTTTTTCCTTTCGTGCGTAGTCCAGTGCATAAATTATTTTAGATTGTCCCTCAAGACCAGAAGCAACCATCCGAAAACGCCGATTCAGGTGCGACTACTGCCATTAATACCGCACTCCAAATCAACTGCATCTCTTTCCTTCCTTTCCCTTCCTCCTTGCCAATCCAAACATATGGTTTCTGATCGATTGAGATGTTGTACTTCGTTCACCACATGGTAGGCGGTGTTTTGTGAGAAGCCGTTCCATTTCAACAAAATAAAGCGGAAGCTCTTCAAAGCAGATACTTCGAGTATAAAGCCGGACATTTCAAGTGTCGACGTTTAAGATAACGTCGGTCGCAAGGATAAAAAGTTTCGAAAAAACAAAAGCTCGCGCGACAGTGAAAAGGTCAGCGGATGTTCCGTCGGGTTATGACTGCTAGCGCATCAGATTCTAAGTCATGACGCAGTATAATGTGAACAACTTGTGAGTTAGAGCCCGATACTCTCGATAATATCCAGCGGTTTCAGCTCATCTCTTTGGAATAATAGTACTCAATAACTGCTTCAGAAAGAGTTGATTTTAGAAAACATTCTTTAAAAAACGTAGCTACTGCCCTGGAGCGAAACCGCTTAGTGGAATGACACGAGTTTAACGTATTTAGAGGCGTAAATACCTTTACTTTAGACTATGACATTACTGGAGGTGTGAGCCTATTGAGAGAAAATGAAGCGAGTATGAAGAAGTATGTTACTTTCTACAACTCGAAGGAATCAGATCTTAACATTTGGAGGTCAACTGAATTCAAAATATTAGGCGCAACGCATCACACAACTCTCCTTGGCCTCACGTGCATTCAGCGATTCTCTTGACTTTTGCAACTGATCATTTTTCATTCTGTTTATACTCGTGACAACGTCCAACATGACAGCGGGAGGTACTCACGGTTCTGGAATTAATTGTGTTGTTCCACCCAAGGCCACGAACATTATTGAGCAATCAGTTCACAGCTGATTCAAAAAGCTGTCCACGTGATTTTTTATTACGATCGAGTTCGCCGTTTCAATATAATTGGGTAAAACTGTGAGAAATGGTAGTAGATCAAACGATAGGGGGTTGGAATTAAGTCATTTGAGCGGAGTTTATTATGAAAAAAAACTGCGCTAAAGTCGACGATTTTGACGATTGGTTCGGTCGTTTACGCTCAATCGCGTCCAGAGACACACATACCCAGACCGTTTGGCCAAATATCGTTTTTGGGACACAGTGGGCTCTGAAGAGAACTCAAAAAGAAATTTTCAGCCCTCAGCCCCTCGTGCCTATATACCAAACTTAAAGTACTGTCACCAAGCCCACCGTACCGAACTCAAACAGTTTTCCTAAACCTTCTTTCGCCTCTTCCTCTTCCCTGTTTCTCTGCACCTACAGCTCCACTCAGCCCTCATCCCCTATCCTCTGACGCTCTTTATGTCTGTCACACCTCAGCTCCTCAGATATCCCCACTAGATTCACCCAACCCAAAACCATTTTCCATCAAGTACATTGAAAGTTCCACACAGCCCAAAATCAAATCGTTTCTGCAAGCACTAGGTCTCGTTTCCTAATCCCATATCCTCTCCTCACTGCACATCCCCCTTTTTGCACCATCCAAGCGTGCTTACGCGACTCAGCTTTGAAAAATACTCCCATTCGACCCCACCTTGATACTTCTCACTTCATGCTAGTGCCTTCTCACCATTCTTTCATTCTCCTTGCACCATTCCCCTTAGTACCTAGGGTCATTTGTTCCTTCCTCGACCCACCCTGTGCTCTGGCTCTCCCCATAGTCCAGCTCTGCCACATCAACTGGCTCAGTCCTGTAGTGCGCTAGCCACCCTGCCCCTCTGAATTACCACCCACGACCAGGGTTACCCCCCATCAAGGGTTATCCTGCTGCCGCAGCAGGGGGGTGTATGTTCGACGCAAGTCAAATCAGTTCGAGTCTTTTGACCTCGAAATTCCCCAGTCATTGTCTCCTTTTAACCACTCGTATCTGCAGAAATTCCACCGCCATGGTTGCAATTATTTCTAATGACATTCCCCTGAAGTGGGGTTTTTCCTTTCTTTATTATCCCTCTCTTCACTTTTAAATTCCTCTCCACAAGAGACAGCTCCTTCCAAAATTAATTCAGCTACGCACTCGCACGAAAGTAAGACTCGTCTCTTTGTGCCCACTTGGGCCCTGGATTCTCGGCCCAGTTACAGCTCACTCTCTTGTTCCGATACAGTTGCCCGCCAGTTCACGCATTTACGAGTCGTCCTCTTGTATCACCCTATTGTACACAAACGCTACTCACTTCATTGCATTTAATACAGCCCTCCTCAAGCTCACCGAGTTATTTTATTTTCAACTCTCACCCTCTCGTGCGCCCAACAGTCATATTGATAAAGAAACAGATCTGCATAGTTTGCTTTGCGTGAGAATGGCTGAACTGATTGACCTGGTTTTTTTTAGTTTTGTTTGTGATTTTTGATGTGGTAATGGGCAATTTCTATCGATGGGAAAGGGGGGTGGTTGTAGGACTAAATTGCCCGAAAAACTAGAATTTTGACGTTTTTCTCAAAAACAGCTATAATGATTTTGATTAAACTTTCAAATTATCTTTCACCAGTTAGTACCCAACTTTTTCTCTCCATGAATATCTTTGCGTAAATTCGGTAAACGGAGATGTAGGCCTACGAAGTAGAAATAGCTTTTTCCCACTGTTTGGGTAAACGGTTCCACCGATTTTCACTAAACTCACCGAATGCCCTAATATAGTTAATACCTTAATATTGTCATCGATAAATGTTCTTCTGACAGTCCATTCAACAATTTTCATAATTTCAAGAGAAAGTGCTCCATCAACTTTGATCGATCTTACGGAGTGTATTTAAGCTACCCATATTTATAGTTTGTTCCCAGCAACTATTTCTGTATCTATTTGTTGATCGGAGATGTAATGCATGTTACATCGGAAACCGACATTTGTTGAACACTGAGTCATCCTTTTTCTGAATTTCTCGAGAACGGCTAAAACGAATTCAATGAAACTCACGGAGCACTCTCAACTATCTAGTACCTACGTTTTTTTTTCATAAATGTTTCCATAGACGTGCGTTCAACGAAGAAACAGCGCCCTTACATATGGCGGGTAGTCGAATTTACGGGGGTTGCGAAAAGATGTGTCGCACCAGATATTTTTTAATTTCGAGTTCATTGTTACCCCTGATGTGGGCCGAAACTCCATTGTTTAGTCGATGTGGCATTGTTCCCGTGGTACGAAATGAGTAAACAAGAAGAAACGCTGCAAGTTATTACACAACCGTTTATTATTTTCTCGCACAGCATGGTTTCGTATGATCGGATTACCGTGTAAGCAGACACAATTAATACAAGATGGAGTTTTCGTGTGAAAGAATGTGTCTTTTTGATGACGTTAATGGCAAAATACGAGAATGGCGCGGGTGACGGAAGGACATGCTAATTTGGAATCTCCATGCATTGAAACCTAATGTGTCAAATAATGGAGGGTGTAAGAAAACATAGGTGTATTACTCAGAATAAATTATAAACCACAAAAAAGTTTGCGTAGGGATCGATAATCCCCTTTTTTCCCCCTAACTGAAGCCCAACTGAGGAAATACAATTTCAAGTTAGCTGCGTACCGGTTTTCGTAGAGGAACAATGGCGTACTATAAGCGGGCGCACGGAACGAAATGGAGCGCTTACGTACAGCTATTCGGTAATTAGCTTTACACGCACCGATAAAACTGATTTTACATCGCTGAACATCTCTACGGCCCTAGTAACGACGGGAATAATTTTTAGAGTGCGGTTGGGATATCCGCTACAGTTATAAGCGTCTGAAAGTACAAAAATAATGGCGAGTCGAGCCGGTAGAGTCATTCCAGATTAACGAGACATCGTGCGCAGCCACAGTTAGCAGCTAATACACTTTGTGACCCGCTAATAAAATGTTAAAACTGCGCAAAGAACTTTTCCTCGTTGTTTTCGCGGGATAAACGAGGCGAAAGATGAAAAAAGCTGGAAAAATGAGAAAAGAGGATAGAAGCTGGTAATCTTAGTCTCCGAGTGCGGGAGCGCTGGCTTACAAAATACATTAAATATTGAACTTCGTTTTCTTACACTAACACGCCCTGAAAGTAGCTCCCCCCCCCCCCTACAACGCATTTTTTTCCTTGAGGCTCGCTGTCTAAACCGACACCCAACCCCCAAAAATTTCGACAGCATCATTTCGCCTCTTCAGAAGTATCAGGTCGAGGCCCCTCATATTCCGAAACAATGAAATGAATTAAAAAATAGAAATTAGCAACGACAAAAAAAGTTAAAAGTATATGAAATTTAAGCTAGGTAGTAAGCTCACAACTTTCAAAAGGATTCAAGTTTGCCACAGCAAGTGCCCCCCACTGCAATAATTCTTCATGATAAGTTCGTGAACCAGTACAATCGGATTATGGGAATCACACCAAAGGAGATCCCTAACAGGTGTGAATTCTTGCGCATGGCCAAAACAGTGTGTAGGTCTTTTGCGGGGTATTACTTTTCTCTAACCAAAGGGTAAGCCGTAGTATTATAATCGCGCCAATCGGGTTTTCTCCAGATCTTTACGTTTCTGGAGGTTATCCTTACTGTCAGGTTATCCCTACTAGCTCCTGTGCCAAAGTCAATCTTTTCCCTCCACTTTTTTGCAATTATTGATAGTAATTTATGAAGTTCTGTAAAATCGATTTAAATTGAACAATGAACCATCTACTATTCGAAAAAGATTATTTTAATTAAGAGTGATTCAGGAAATTCTATCGTACCGTTAGAAATTTTGGGAGTAGGGAGAGTGTGAACACGATCCGATGCTGTGAAAACCTCAATCACTTTTCAATCGGTACGGCTCAATTCCTCATTGTGGCGTATCGCTTTAACGTGAAGATCATGTAGTAAACTTGAGTTACCTTGGTTTCCTTCTTCTCTCTGAATCGAGTTCGTAGACACTCACACGTACAGACCTTGTTTTTAAACAAGCAACCGAACTTGGAAAAAACTTGAAATATTTTTTTCTCCCTTTACCTGACTGTCTTTCCTACTTTAAAGACATGATTAAGTGAGAGCATGAATCGTTGGCGTAAATATCCAGCATCATAGGCTCATGTATCATGTGACGTTGTTAAAATAAATCGATTCATATATTTGTATTCGTAGGAATTGAGAAGGACGCTGAAGACGGATTTCGTGTTCAATACCTGCGTGGAAATGGGTATTTAAGTGTTGACCCAGACGAGGGTCGAATGAGAGGACCTTATCACGAAAACCCTTATTCCATTTCCTATACGAATTGTCCTCTCTACACAGACCTTCCTCCATTCTATTTCCCACTAACCGACCCACAGCAGAATACGAGGCACGAGCACGCGCTGTATCCCCTTGCCATGGACAGTTTGATACCTTACTTGGCCGCGCTCGACAGCCCCAAAGAAGGGAGCAGTGATCCGAAAGAAGGTTTGAGGAAAATTTATACGGAACCTCGACGAATACGATGGGATGGCGAGAGAGGCCCTTCAATTCAATGGTTGGTTGCCCATCTTCCAATTCCTAACGTTATAACCTGCCTTCTCCCGAGACCGAGACAACCTCCTTTTTTTATCCCTTCGCCATTTACCATATTTTTGTTTCCGTGATAACAGTTATTTCAAAGGTGGAACCTACGTTGAGTCGTTAGGGACGCTGTTTTTCCGTAAAAAGGTGTGCGACAATTCGTGTCTGTCCGCTTCAAATTGAAGAGTGAAGCACGTTGTTTTGGGTCGGAACGCCACACACTCGAAGGGCGTCTACTTCTCGACTTGAAATTTGATCGAAATTCAAAATTCGACCAAATCCAAAACCGGGACTTTAATTGGCGATGAACTCGACGTTGCATAAATAATGGTACATAGAGCACAAGTTCGCATCCAGGAATACTCATTAGAGAGGCGAAGAAGTTGATTGGGAGCTAAGTTTGGGCACCACCCAAAGATTAAGAACAATATTTAAATTGCGTACAAAAATATGGTTTTTCTCAGATTCATATTTTGAGGCCGACAGAATTGAAAAAATGTAATTTCGGCCCGTAGTGTTTGTATCCGTAGTTCGTTATGAGCATTTTCCATTGACTAGAAGAGAGGTAGGGCGCCAAAATGTTCAAGAAAGAAGGAGTTTCGTTTCTTACCGAAAACGGCTGTAACAACTGATTATATTCGCAGTGTCTCCTTAGCTCGTTAATACCTGTATATTTTCTCAACAAACGAACCCCCGTCCGCTGAACAGAGATAACAACCGAAATATGTCAAAAGCCGTGTTTTTCTAACGTTTTCAACATTTCCGCAGTAGCCGCAAAACAGAATTTAATCTATTTGACGGAATGTCATTTAGCAACATGTACCGACGTTCCTCTCCCCACAACTTCATCTCCGACCCTCCCGCTCAACGATAAAAGAGAACGAAGATAGCCGGGATAGATCGGAAAGAAATTTACCGATCATTAAACTGACTTGTTACGCAAAGCAGCGCTGGAAGGCGCGCGTCGAGAAAAAGAAAGCCTAGTCCTTAAACTCCGATCAAAAACGGATTAACACGCGTTTAATCACGTACTTGAGCTGATTTGGGTTTGTGAAGCGCAGTTGTCGGGCTGCACCGTTAAATGCAACGGTTCCAAAACAATGTACTGAAACGTTTCGTTGATTTGCATGCCATAACCGAGAAACGGCTACGAATTGAGGTGAAAATCGATACAGTAAATGAAGTCATTGACATGCATGCAATTGCTCATCATCAGCGGTGACAGATTCACATCAACGAGAAATCTGTTCCTTAACGTGGATGACCTACTCAAACGAAGGAAACCCCACGAGTTTGTGCCGGGAATATGAGGGGAGTTAACTGGACTCTCAAGTGCAAGCTCAAGATGCGGTCAGCTGAATTTCTTGTGATATCCCTAACACTCGAAGCGCAATTAAATCGGTTTTAATATTTAATGTTTTGTTTAATAATACGTAATATTGGTGTCGTGGTTTCCAACGCTTAATCTTTGATATTTCAGTTGTTCTTTGTAGTTCATGCCAATTTTTAATAGTTTTGGTTAGTGCTGACTTCTTGTAAATAATGAATTCCAAGTGAAATGGATATAACATGTACGATGATAACTCTATCGAACTCTTCGTTAATGACGATCTCAGGTCTCCTGATAGGGCTCAAACTACTTGAAGAATGAGAAACTATGAGGTCGTTTCTCTGGTTTGAACGATTTTGACTCACATTTTTGACACATATTCCGCTATCAGCTCTACTTCTCGCTCTCTCTATCCGAGACACTTTCCTGTGCCAGTTCACGCCTTCCAAGTACTACCCTGGTGCCGCCCTTTTGTACACGATCTTAGCTCAGTTCTAACTCAACTCAATTCCGCACCAATAATACAGTCCTACTCACGCTCACCGGGTTTCATTTTTATTTCGACCCTCAAGCTCCCCCGCTCGAGCGCCCAACAATTACATTTATCGTAAATTAACATATACATAACACCATTTCTTGTTTAGAGTCATTTCACTTTGTCGATAATTATGTGATGCGTTTCCATGAATCTTGAAAGTCCATGATGGAGGGGGATACGGCTATGCTTGCGCAATTCTTTCTAATACGAACATCTGAACGTGTAACGCAATGGTGGGATTGCTGAATCAAAACGTTGGCTAACAACAAGCTGGGCAAAACTGATGTGTTCTCGCTCTCTTCTTTTGTCTTGAAAGTGACCTTGACTGCGATTATCAAAGTGTACGGCGTTATTGTGTGCGTAGCAAACGGCATTCAGATTGATGATGCAACAGAAATATTTATTACCTCTCCGTCGACACTGAAATTAGGCCTCTCGTTGGAGCAAAAATAATTCTCTGTCGTTGAGTATCGATCTGACGCTGATTCCTATTTTCTTGTGAATTTCAAAACCTTTTATCTAACCGTGTGGTATTCGGTGACGACTCACCTTCAGTTAGGAAGAAGAAAAAGAAGGTACGGAATATTTGAATTTGTATACACATTGCATTGCTCTTTGGAACTTGTACAGCGTGGTAGATAAAGCTGAGCACCCTTATTTGCCTCCGATTCTTCCATCATCTAGTTGGCCCAGGTTTCCAGAATTATATTTGAGGCAGACCATCACCTTATAGCTAGAACTCCCGTAACAACCTCATATCCCTATGAAAAGTCCTGCCTACATCATACCGATACCTGAGCAAGTGGCGTAGAGCCCCCCCCCCCACCCATCCAAAAGCCCAACCACCTTATCTTTTGGCTTGGATCTCATGTTTGTCGAGGAAAGCGCTGAGTTCGGAGTGACATGTGTGGATGGGGGGGGGGGCAGTTGGAGATGAGAGGAGGTGTTAGATGCAAGAATGGGGGAGCTGAGGATCACCATAAAACTGGAACTCGGTGAGCGTGAGGAGGACTGTATTACATGAGGAGGTGGAGTACAAATGGGCGACACGAGGTAAGTACTCGGAATGCGGAACTGGCGTGGGCAACCGATAGAGAGAGAGAGTGAGAAGTCACTGTGGTGGAAGTTGGAAGCAGAATGATTTGGAGGTGCTCTGTCGTCGATAGGAAAATGAAATTGGGAGAAAGAAGTAAGGAAAGGGGAAATCCTAGAAAAGGGGGCTGGGGGGCCCGTGGCTGAGGGATTCCCGCAGGGGGAGGTATTAAAAATGGTTGGAGACAATTAGGCGGTCGATGACAATGACGCGGGGAAGTCCGAGTTCATCGACTTTGACAACTTCGACGCTTTGCGTCGAACATACTCCCCCGCGCTGCGGCAGCAGGATAACCCTTGAAGTGGGGTTACAGTTGTGTGTGGTAATGATCGTGAGTGAGGAAGCTAGCGCTCATGAGGGCTGAGCGAGCTGGAGGATGTGGCTAGGTTGGGCTGCCTGATGAGCACAGAGAGATGAGGTGATGAGTGTGAGACAATGATGTGGTAGTGAATTGAGCAGGACAACAGAGAGCTGGAGGTGCAAAAATGAAGATGAATGAGTGATCTCATGAGGAAGCACAGGAGGCAGTGCAAGGAGAATGAAAGGAGAGTAGGACAGCACAGGCATAAAGAGGTTTAAGGTGTGGGACACTGAGGTGGGAGTGGCAGAAGGCATACTAGGGGGAGGTGAGTAAGGAAGGCACACTTGGGTGGTGCAAATAGGAGGAAAGGCACGCTGGGGTGGTGCAAGTAGGGAGGAAGGCACACTGGGGTGGTGCAAGAGGGAGAAGGCACACTGGGGTGGTGCATGTAGGGAGGAAGGCACGCTGGGGTGGTGAAAGAGGGAGAAGGCACACTGGGGTGGTGCAAGAGGGAGAAGGCACACTGGGGTGGTGCAGAGGGGGAGGAAGGCACGCTGGGGTGGAGCAAAGGGGGGAAGGCACACTGGGGTGGTGCAAGTAGGGAGGAAGACACACTGGGGTGGTGCAATTAGTGAGGAAGGCATGCTGGGGTGGTGCAAGTAGGGAGGAAGGTACGCTGGGGTGGTGCAAGTAGGGAGGAAGACACACTGGGGTGGTGCAAGTAGCGAGGAAGGCACAGTGGGGTGGTGTAATTAGTGAGGAAGGCATGCTGGCGTGATGCAAGAGGGAGGAAGGCACATTGAAAGGGGCGGTAGGGGCAATTACAGTGAGGGGGTGAAAGTTGGAGGAGCTTACTGAGGTCGTGCAAAAGGGGCTTGCATGCAGGGGCAGTGAGAAGGAAAAAGCGTGTGAGAGTGGTGCAAAAAGGGCATGTGCAGTGAGTAAAGGGTATGATTTAGGGCATGGGATTATGAGGCGAGACCTAGTGCTGTCCTGGGTGAATGCTGAATGATAAGAGGGATGATAACAATTCTGGGGTCGAGAAGGTAAGAAATGCTGCTAGGATAGAGCAGTGAGTAAGGTGGGAGGGTGAGGCAAGATGACAGGGTGCAAGAGAAACAGGATGTGGGGGCATAAGGCGTTGTGAGGTCATAAGGCATTGTGAGGTTTGCACTATTAAGGAGGGGTGCGAGCTGAGTGAAATTGTACTGGAGAGAAACGGTTAGGAGGAAGAAACGGAAAAGGGTTTAGGAAAACTACAGTTAGGGTTTGGAGAAGTGGGTTGTAAAGACATAAATGGCGTTGGGGCATGGGAAACTAGTGATCAGGGCGACGCTTAGTTATGGGAGCAGAAAAACAAGAAGAAGGATGAGACGAAAGGAGGTGTAAGTAAACTATATGAATGTAGTAAGGTAGTCAAAGGGACCTTGGCGATGGCACTTGAATTTTATTATGATCAGGTGTGGAAGGCAGAAAGGGTAGAGGGAAGCTGTGCTGGTGTAGCATTGAGGAACTGAATGTTAGGGTAAGATGGTGTGGGCTGTGGTAGGGTACAACAGTTGGGGTTTAGATAAGTAGTATGTGAAGACCTAAAGGGCGTTGGGGCATGGGGTACTATGAATGAGGGCTGAGTTGAGTCGTAGGGGCGGAAAACCAGGTAGAAGGATGAGACAAAAATAGGTGTAGATAATCTATGTGAATTTAGTGAGATGGTCAAAGGGGGCTTGGTGACAGCACTTAAACTTTGGAATGTGGGCACGAGGTTCTGAGAGCAAATGTTTGTGTTGAGAGACTCGAAACACTAATACAATGCTTTTGTTCTGTGTGGGGTGTGGATGCACATGTAGGGAAATGGCTGTGGGTTGTGTGATTTGAATGAGGATATGAGAGGAGCTGAGGAGTGATAGATACAAAGGGCGTTGGGGGATAGGGTGCTAATGATGAGGGCTAAGTGGAGTAGCAGAAGCAGAAAAACAGGTAGGAGGAAGAGACATAGGAGGGTATAGGCGAATGATTGAGTTCAGAACGTTGGGCTTGGTGACAACACTTGGAATGTGGGTTATAGGGACAGAGCTGAGAGGAAGGGTTTGTTGTGAGGGCCTTGTAGAAACGATTTGAGCTTGGGCTGTGTGGAACTTTTAACGTGGGTTAGTGACTTGGGAGAAAATGATTGCGGGTTGCATAAAGAAAAGCGGGAACCAAGAGGAGCTGAAGACTCGCTCCTATAATCTACTATGGGAAGCCAGTTCACGCTATTCCGAGACTTACCTTGTGTTACATTGGTCGGCGGCGATCTGAAGTTGGAAGAAGCAGACGTAGGCGGTTGGCCGGCGGCGATGCGACCATTTCGAGTGTTGTGGGGCTTCACTTGGATAAAGGTGGTTGGAAGTTCGCAAGGATGGGGCCGTTGCGAGCAGCTAATTGGCGCTTGAGTGACGGGGCGATTTAGTGATGAGCCCAGCGAAGAGATCGTCAGGGGAGCGGCGAGCGACAGTGGCGGTGGTGACTTGTCACAACGGATGGTGTCGGCGAAAGGCTGGTTGTGAGTTTCGATGTTGACGCGGGTGGAAGAGACAGAGGAGTTGCGGCGGGAGTCGGAAGGCGAGAAGGCGCAGACACGATTATCATTTTGCTTCTTTTCGCCGGTTTGAAACGAGTAGTGGGCGTCGTGGCGTTAACGTTCGGTCCTGGATGCTCGAAAGTTAACGAAATCCGGCCTGGAGGACCAAATGTTAGATGCAAGAATGGGGGAGCTGAGGATCACCATAAAACTGGAACTCGGTGAGCGTGAGGAGGACTGTATTACATGAGGAGATGGAGTACAAATGGGCGACACAAGGGAAGTACTCGGAACGCGGAACTGGCGTGGAGAGAGAGTGAGAAGTTACTGTGG
This sequence comes from Pachypeltis micranthus, assembly GCA_020466155.1. Classification (NCBI taxonomy): domain Eukaryota; kingdom Metazoa; phylum Arthropoda; class Insecta; order Hemiptera; family Miridae; genus Pachypeltis; species Pachypeltis micranthus. The sequence goes on from CM035768.1 coordinate 29,764,022, forward strand.
TGGAAGTTGGAAGCAGAATGATTTGGAGGTGCTCTGTCGTCGATAGGAAAATGAAATTGGGAGAAAGAAGTAAGGAAAGGGGAAATCCTAGAAAAGGGGGCTGGGGGGCCCGCGACTGAGGGATTCCCGCAGGGGCAGGTATTAAAAATGGTTGGAGACAATTAGGCGGTCGATGACAATGACGCGGGGAAGTCCGAGTTCATCGACTCTGACAACTTCGACGCTTTGTGTCGAACAGGAGGAGAAGAGTAGATAAGGCTAGTCTGGGCGTTTTTGAGGAAGATTAAGCGTGGGTTATGTTGTGATGTGTTGTAAAAAATTGAACCAGGGTTAAGTTGCTGAGTTCATTAATTGCATTAATTATCAGGAAGTCATACGCGATGGCGATCTGGTGGTTCATATTTTGCTCCACACGATTCCCGTCACTGCACTCCTTATTTGCTCTTCGAGCTATTTTTCTATGCCGTGCTGAAGTCAAGACGCTGCTGGCTTCGGGCCTTTTATTTCCACTAATTGGAACCAGCTCAAGGCCGCTGGCCCCCACTTTTCCCCCCTTCCTCCGCGATCTTTAAACTTGTTTTGGATCCCGATCACGCTGGTTGGTAGCGTTGGTTTTTTTTCTTCCCACGGCGAAATGCCATTGGTCCTGCAGCTCTGGTGGAGTCCTATGGCCCCCCTGCCTGGTATCAGTGATGTTGCTCACAGCAGACACGAATCGAAACGAATTAGTCGGGAAAAGGCCCTACTTAGGATTTCTTGGCATCAGCCCCAGTTCAGATGGCAGTACAGAAATGCTGCCGTTGTTTGCTTCAGGTTGCACGTATTTAGCGGCTGCCCAACACCAGCGTATAGAAGTATGAAACTGGAGCTGGTTCGATTTAAATGATCTCTTTCAACCTGCATCTCAGGGTTGCGAGGTAAAACCATTTTGTGCTTCGATCATTATGACAGTTGGATTAATTTTTCAAAAACCCACTTCCCGAGTCATACTAATTTAAGGTTTGATTTGGTTCAGATGTTTTTCCAGAGTTTTCGCACCGAAGCTAAAAGATTTGATGAATTATGAGTGTCTAGTGAAGAAAATAGGAAGAAAATCAAAATCAAAATCTCTTATTGTGGATAGTTGGTGGCTTAGAAGTAACCCTCAGGTGTTGACCAAAAACGTGCTTATCAAAGCCACTGTGGAAAGTGGAAGAACATGCTGTGGAAACGGCTCAGTTCTAAAGCTCCGCGACGTAAGAGGTACTTGAAGGGAATCAAATAGACTCCGACGAGAGCGAAAACCACAACTTACAAAGTAAAGCAATCGTATGCCGATACGATAGTTATTGTTGCTCCTCATTTAAGCGATTTCCAGTTTGCCCGATCCTGCATGCAAAACGAGATGTGTGTTGAGAGAACGCCGAGCTGTGTGTATGGTTGTTAGGACGAGGTCATCGGCGAACTGCCCTAAAAGGCGCTTATATTGAATAATAACGGTATCAGTAATTCCATTTCGGTTTCCGATTTAGAATCCACCGATCCGATTGTTCCTCTATAGAATACTAAATGTGGGCAGTTATTGAAAATGTAGGGTCAACTCCAGAAGGGCCCTATGCACCCGAGACCCGCCTTGCTAGGCCCTTGATCTCCATAAATACCCTCCAGATCTCGCTCTTTCTTATTAAACGTGATTCAAGTTTCATGAATATTTGAATGTAATGTGTGCGGGTTGTCGATATTTCGTAGACGGCTGTGAACCCAATTCCCTCCCGTGAGGGATCATTACTGGCCCGCTGGGAAATAACAAACACTTCGATATTCAACGAACAGCATCCCTTTAGTTGGGGCGCTGAGATTTTTTTTCCCCCAGCATTTAGAAAACTTTACTGGCGGCGAATTTCTTCAACGCCTAACAATTGTTTACGCCTGGCGTTTGCTTCCAATATTTGTCGTCAGTTGAAGCTCACAGTGAAGTGCTAAGCAGAAGGCGTTTGTAGTGATCCACTTGAAATCATTGATGACTAACTCGGAGATAAAACTCAAAATGTGGGAAGCCAGTTATTCATTAACGTTTTCAAATTTTCCTCAGTAAACGGATGACTGAATTTGACGTTTCGAGTGTCTGTGAACGATTTTGAGAGAAAACGGCCGAACCAAATCAGCTCCCACTTGATATCTAGCCTGCGGGTCAACATGAGACGCCAAAATAAGGTTCTCAGCAAACTCTGCTTAATAATAACTATAGTTATCATAGTGGTAAGAACACCAAATATTTTTTTTCTTGACAACAGCTTCAACGATTTTGATTCCATTTTTTATATAGACAGCTCCTAATAAGATGAAGATACTATAAAATTTCCATTAATTGAAAAATGACGAGAGCAGCACAATACATTACCAAACATTTCGACGAAAATCGAGTTTACCGTAATTTTTTCGTAATAAATTCCGTTCAAATGTTACTGGGTTCTTCAGAAAAATTCAGGTGGTACTTCAACCAAGTACCTACACGATGGTTCTTTAATAACGCTCATAAATTATGCAGCTACTCCAGAAATTCCGAAATTTCAATCACCGCCGTTTCACTTACTACCGTTTCTGAACGTTTTTACTCGATAACTCCGGAAAAGTGATTATTAACATTTTCCGTAAAATCGGTTTTACTTATTTGTGCACCGATTGCTAAATAAAGGTCAGGGCATGAGCACGAGCAGCACGATAAATGCCGGATTTGACAGCGCTACCGGTTTGCGCCTCTGTGAAGTGTTGTTTCAAATGAACTGAGTGAAAAATAAGTTGAGAATGTAGAATATGCCATGAACATTTGACGTAGAGCCAAGGAAAGTTGTGTGATGCTACACACCAGTTATTTTTTGTTGAAAACAGAATCGTCTGGATATTAAGAGGAAAGGTTCTTAACCTACCCACTAATTATTACTCCACTCTTTCGCTACATATAGCAATACTTCCAAATAGAGAGTCAGAGGGTCGTTTGAGGGCCTTGTACCTATGAGATCAAACTCTCTACAAATGTAAATAAGTACGTAGAATTCATTTCCGCCATTCTTTTTTTTAACGGAAACAGTGATGACGAAAAAAAACTGTTTTCATTCTCATGCCCTCCAATAATTAAAAAGAAGAACAGGAACTTCAGCTTCCTTAAGATGAACCTTCGACTGAATTAGGCGAAATCTACTTGTGTCTAACGAATTAACAAACCAATTGGAGTAATCGATTACTACTCTCTGGAACTAACTCGCTATAAATCGCGGTAATTCAAGCGTTGTACAAGGTATCAAACTGTACTCGACATCAATAGAGACGGGAATGACTCGTGTAAGGAGGAGGAGAGAGCTACAACAAACAGAAAACAGGAATAAAGGTTTGAGGAGGGGTAGTTTATTCCAAAAATAAACGAATCCCTGAAGGGTTTAATTAAGGGGTTTTCTCTACTGGAAAGGTTTGCCAACTAAAAGAGCATGAGAGGAGTATTGAACACAACTCTGGGCGCTTGAATCTAAAATTAGTGAAAACTGAAAGGAAGTTCACGACTCGATGAATTATACTAGTCGATTGACATGGTTTGGGGAGGGTTGTTTCTTCAAAAAAAAAAAAAAAGGAATCTCTGAAGGATTCCTTCAGCTTTGGCGGTTAAAGCAAACTTTAACGACATAAGAGGTATATTGTGTTGAGGCTGGGTTGTTCCAACGACTGCAATACCCCGCGGGTGGAGGTGGGGGTCAATACCTAGACTGGTGGGCTCTTAAATTTGAAATCAGTAGAAAGGTCATTGTTATTATGATATTACATTGCCTAAGATTGGGTGTATGATACGTGTTAGTGTTACTGTAACGTACGTTGCTGAGGTTTGTTTTCGCCATCGTTTCTTCAATCTATAACTTGAATATCTTACTGAGCACAATCTAAAATTTTGAAGGCATGAAATTGAATATTGTGTTACGTAGTTCTACAGTTTAGTTGTGACACTATGGAAGTGTGGGAAGCCAGACCACTGGACGAGCCGGTTCCTTGCGGGACATGGCGACTTCAATGAGAATCGTGGTTACCTTTGAAACATGCCACCCAAGTAAATAGTTAGATCAGGTGGGAAACTAGATGAAGAACTCCTTCCAGATGGTACGGGATTTCTCAGGTGGTCACCTCCGCGCGGTAACACACGAGCAACAGCTCTTTACCGGGAGACTGGCTAACGACCTGCCGTACCTCAGCAAGTTTGAGTTCCGTGGATGCTGCAGGGGCCGGCTTCTTGGATATCAGCGAAACTGCAACTTCCATGACTAATATAACCCTCGTCGAGAGTTTAGGAACAGTCATCTAATAAGGAAACAGACCTGTAAAGTGTGGGAAGATTATTTCGTCACTCTCACAACAAACCAGTTGTCATAGAAGGACGGATTGCCGACCTCAATCATTGGGAGAACTATTTTGGAATGTTCGGATATAATGTTACAGTCTGGCAAAAATAAGTAACTGAAACGCTCCAAAATGGTTGCTGTGGATGATATGAACATTGCTGGATGTTGAGTGCATCGTTCGCTTAAGATCTCAATTCTTCCGCTACAGCGCACACCTTTTGGTGGATTTAGTAGAAAAATATGTCTGATGCGGCGCACTTCATAACTTTCCTGGCCCTATTGTTTTCAGAGATCTCCACTACCAGAAACGTTGGCCATTTTTGTTTTTTGGTGTTTCCAAACGTGCGAAGTGTGCGATTGTAAGGAAATCAGAACTCGGAGAACTTCAGTTGCACTTGCTTTTCACATTGACGCGGTAAATTTGTGGGGCATTCAGCGAAAGGATTATTTGTGAGATTGGGAGTTGCGATCATTGTTACAGGTTCGTTGGCAGCAGAGAAAAAAAATCCTAGGTAGAAAGCGCGATGTCTCGCAAGATATAATTTGTGTTAGACAATTACGCCCACCGAGCCGGTTTCCAGTTGCAGTCGATGTTGTGAAAGGGTTTGCATGGGTGATCGGGCGGGATGGCAGTCGAGGAAAAAGAAGAGATCTCGTCTCCCCCAGAACAGGAGCTCGACGCCCGGTTAGTTAATGTGGACAGAGCCGCGTTAACCGCAATGTGTTTGTTACCAATTCAACCGATCGGGAATGCGGTTTCGGCACCTTCCCGCAACATGAACAACCGTCTCGCTTCATTTAATTCCTCGTCCCTTTCATTCAAACCCCCGTCCTCCGCAACCGCAACGCTCGCAGACCCCTCTCATCGCAGCGATAACGCCAATTCCCCTTTCTACCGACCGACAGTCCGTATCACCGGCACACGTATCTTTGGGCGAACCTTTGGAATCTATCGAACCCCCACACAAACCATTAACTTGTGAAGCAGATATAACGAACGTTATTAAATATTGTCCCATAAAATGAAGCTATTGCACATCTCTTGTTCACACGTATACATAAGTACGTATGTATTAGGGCGTATTTGACAAATCTGCCGATGGCCCCTTGTTCGAAATAATGCTCAATTCTCTAGTAATTTAGTGTCACAGTTTTTTATTGAATTTAACAAAACTCACTGTAAATGAGTTGGCACCCCCAAAAAAAGGAACTGAATAAATACAAATTGATGAAATGGGGAGGTCGCCGGTCGCCCAGACTTCGTTGGCCCTGGATGGAAAGAATGAGAACGGGAAGGAAAACAAAGTAAGAGGATGTTCCTCGAAAGAACGACTACCAGTTCAGATACTAACTAAGCAACACACGGGTAGTGATAACTCAAAGAACGCTTGCTATCACACCCAGTCCACTTATCTACTTAGCACTTTTCTTGCTAATCACGCGGCATATGTGATATTACCTGCCTCCGCTTCGCGAGCCGCTTACCCCGCCATTCGAAGATCCATTCTGTGATATTTGAGCTTCTTTTCTTGCCATGTGAGCACAATATCCCGTCTTCCAGATACTACACTCAGGCCTGATTCCTTCTCCTGAAACAACCCGGTAGTGCGTGAATACATCTTCATCACACGATTCAGTGACTCAAACCGGTTAACACAGGCATGATAGCCAATATTTACAACGTAACTCTTCCATGGATTCCTTCTGGAGCAAGGTAAAGGTGTGTTGGCTGTGTCTGCCCCTGACTGGTCTGTCTTTTTATCAAAATGACCATTTCTGAACTCATAAGAAACTTACATCAGTTGTGGAAAGTCGTGTCACTGCCTGAGTTTCCGTCCGTCAAAGAGAAATGCTCCAAACTCAGAAGGCCGATTGGGCTTAGCAGCAGATGAAGTCGCCATGTCACACCATGTCTTCACGAATAGAAGACAACCCACCAGCCAAGCAAGCAAGGTGACGCCGACTCTTATACGCCCCAACATCGAACTGTGATCTCGAAACGACGGCAGTAAGGAGGCCAAGCCACACTTCTCAAGACTTCAGATCCACACACACCCCCGGTACCTTATTGGACGAACTGCAAGTCCTGTTTTGTACGTGCGAGGACGCCGACATCATCCATAAAGGCTAATCGTCCACTAGCACACCCGGAGCGAGATCAAACCTTGATTCTTGAGGCACCTTACCCAGCGCAGTATTGATCACAAGATTGAAGAGTATAGAACAGACAGTTAATGGGTTCCTGTCTGCCGCTTCACAGACTATTTATGTTGGTATAGCCTCCGTTTTTTTTGCGATGTTCAGATTGGTTAATATATGATTCGTATTTTAAAACTATGTTCACTTTTTATGATCGTTAGTTCTAGTGTTGAGCGTAGAAATAATATTTATGTTTTGAAAAGTGTCTGTATATGTGTTATATTCAGTTTTACTTAATTTCTCTCGCATAGTTTTAACGTATCATACAAAAACGTTTCGTTCCCTCCAAATATTCCTTGCTTTTGCCAGTTTGTCTTGATCCGGTCTTTGCCTTCAAATTTCCTATCGTTTTAGCTTCGACTAATTATGACTAATTAGCTTCAAACCGCCTGCTGAGGCGTCAAGACCTGTCAATGAACGTTCCTCTGAAGTACCCACGTTCTCAATTTCCGTTTCGTGTTGTTCACCGACACCGTCGAATTAACCATTAATTAATCAACCCCTTGCGCCATCACTTCCAATACAATCTCTTTCTGTCGTCTCCTCCCATCGTCTTATAATCTCGACGTGGGGAACGTCTTCGTTTCAAACCTTCCTGATGCTTGTCAGCCCTCAGCCACACGCCTCGCGCAGTTTGTCTCCACTAATCACTTCCACCGCTGATTATTACTCTTAACGTCATTTTCGAAGAGTTATCCGGTATATCCCTGTTGGTGGTCCTTCTCAATCTGACTGGGTCTCCTTGGCTTGACGTCTTGCTTGTGATCTAGTACTGTGGTTTGTCTCTGAGATTAGTAGGCATAATTGAGCTGTAGTTCGATTTCTAAAACCGTACGGAATAAGACGTCGTCTGATGACAATACCAGTCACTTCGGAGAATACTTTTGCTGCTTTAGTTCTACACATCTCTAAATATTCGGTGAAGAAAGTGTAACACAAATTTTTTTGACATCCAACTTACAAGCAGGAAGTTTTCCAGCCGGTTATGGAGAAGATCATCGGCGGTTTCCAGGGAGCTCGTCCTTCTTTTTGTAACACGATACTCATTTACACGTGACTGCATGCTCCGCACAACATTCATAAGTTGCCCGTTCATTATTTCCCTCACTCCACCTGCCTTTGCTTCTGAAGCTTCAAAAGGCTTGGGGCACAGCCTCTATTTGTCTTTTCTACCATTCCCGTGCGTAATGATAAGTTATCGTATTGCCTTCAGGTATGGTAATAAACCATGTGTTAGTGTTTCCATGTACCTTAATACACCACATCCAAGGCTCCTTACTAGCCCCTCCATTTGATTGACCTCCCAGCACCCTTCTCAACCTATCAATAGTCGCATCAACTAACCACCAAACCACCCATAAAATCGTCGCGAACTAGCTCACAATACATTTGAGGCGTCAAAATCGTTCGCGTCTCTGTATTCTCCATTAAGGCGGGGTGTGGGTTGTGGAGTACTTGTATGCTCTGCAACACCTCAGAAAAATACACGATTTTACACATACTTGATAAATGTCTACAGTTGACGTGAGCAGAAGTGAAGCTTTCTAGTTCCACTCAAAATGCAGCACATTTATTCTCGAGTAATTCAGTACGTGTCGAGAAATATGCTATTCTGTCTATTTCGGTTCGCTGACCAATATATCAAAACAAGAACGTTTTTTTGAGAAAATTATTATTATATGTAGCTTTTCTACTCTTGTCTCCACCCAGTAATTTTATGTTTTATGTCCTTGGTTACTATAGTGCACTATAAATCAGAATCCTCAGGTGAAGTCTTTGTTACCCACTGCCATAAAATGAACATTGATTGATAAACAACTGCAATGACATCAAAATTGTGCGACATAACTTGAAATAATTTAGGATTGATAATAAAGTATTGGAACCAATTACTTTGTCGTCTTATCTCGCAGCGTCGCGACTCCATCGTCTCACGTGTGAGATTGCTTTGGTTTCCAGAACTCCTTCTGGCGTTGGCTTTTCCAAAAATAACCATTCACCTTTGACAGAATGGGACAAAATAATCATCTCATTGGATCTTAAACAAGACCCTGGTGGCACTACCTCGACCTAAAGACACACATACTTCGTTTACGTCCATTCCGGAGGCCCGGATTTCTCGGCGTAGCAACTCCAACTCTTGATAATTTATTTAATCCTCAGAGCTTATATAATCCTTACATCACATCAACGTCATTCTTTACACACTGCCCGAGTTACTTCACTTCTCACGATCGTTCTGACCGTCTCAATTGTCTAAAATCTCCCAAAAACCAAAAAGGGGAAAGGTTGATTCCCCACCTTTCAAGAGAAATTCACAACAAATCGTAAAGTGTGTGTTATTAAAAAGTACGGGAAATGAGCGTTTGAAAGGCGCGAGAACAGTAAGGAGGGACGGCTAGAGCCCTTTATAGATTCAGGCCAAAGTATGAGACTTCATTAAGCATATACAGGTCGATATTTGATTCATGAATATGGCTTGTTAAGTCGTAATTTTATCACGATGTATGTATTAAATGGTTCAAAAGCTAACTTATTGGCCTTCGTAGTTCTTCCTCTTACCAACCACAGGTCAGTTTTCTTCTGTCCTCGGTATGAAGCACGTGATAAACGTACTAAAACTGGTGACTTTCGTATCATCGGACTTCTGTTTGAAATTACAGAATCAGATAAAGTAGTAACTTATCCACGGATACCTATCAAATTTCCATCACCCAGATGGCTCAATCCTACAACGGTTGCATGTGCACAAGTTTCTCTGAATGTGAAACTCAAAGTGTTTACAATTTCAAACCGTTTTATCTGGTCAACACGTTTAGCGATAGTTATTCAGGTAGTCCTCGACCACTGTGTGAACATCAATCTTTGAAGTCTGTTCTAAAAAAAGGCGAATGTTCTTTAGAAGCCATTTGCGGTTTTTTGTACAATCGCGTACAGAACGTTCGCATATTCTGACCAGCCTACATTATATACCTCGCGCCACACTCATTTATTGACTAGTAGCCCGTCCTTTTGGCCGTCTCGAATAAAGACTGAAATAACATCCCTCTAATATTCTGTCCCCCAGTGCACGAGGTGTTCTGCTAATCTGTTGATTAAACGCGTAAGCTGGCATGGGTGTTCCTATTCGTATTCCACCGTATTATTTTATTTTTTTCCTTCTGATTTATGAAGGAGGTTGATACATAGTCTGTCAAAACCCACCAGCTCATCAGGACGCTCATAGAAGAATGCTGGAGATAACAGTAAAGGATAAGTGGGTTTTGTTCATATTGTGGCTGTAGAAATGGGTCTGTATAGAGAGGGGCGAAAATAATCTACTTTAACGTGATTTCTTGGAAATTAGGAAAATTGGGTGCGTCAGGAAAGGATAAAATCACGTACCATAAGGTGATTGGTTGATGGATTAAGAAGTGGAAAGGGCGGAGTTAACTAGTAACGTGTCACTGGTAGGTTGTTGAGTAGGTGTATGGGCAGGAGTGGCTGGGTCAAAAACCCAACATTACAATACCATTGGCCAGAGGCTAGAACGGTAACTTCTAGGATTTAATTCTTATATTCCTACTACTCCCCTGTTCGCACTACTTTGCACCTATTGCAATAAGCAATGCTAAAACCAGGAGCCAAAATACATCAGAAAATAATACCAAAAGCGCGTGCTAGTTTCCAAAATTCCTTACAAGCGGCTCTAAGAATTCAATTTACAGAGATTAGCAGTAAATACACGATATTGTCACGGAGGGCTCCTTTTCCCCTTGCTTTTGCTCTTTAAAACAAATTAGAGTTTTCGTGGTTATCAAATGCGACATAATCGTTCATTGTAGAAGTCCACGAAATATCGTTGCCCCATTATCGGTTATATGTTCACATTTTGTGAAGAACTAAGTTGACAAAGTGGCTTTACCGCCCATCGACCACTGTTCAAAACCTTCTCCTTATTTGTCAAGCCAGCAATCTGATAGTCATTAGCAATACCCGAAAGGCTTCCGCTGGAATTGAAACGGCGACGTCCTGTACTTTAATTTCCACTAAGCGTTTTAGTTTTTGAAAGTTGAAATATGTATGGATCCAAGTTAAACAAATCACGCTTCAAAATTTCAGACCCAGGAAGACGTGGAGAAACGAGGTACGGCAAAAAGCGTTCTTCCACCGGCCATTCCAGCGTTATTCGAAAATGCTGGGCGGTTCTGAGCAATTACCAACTGCCGTCTAGGGGGAAGCAGTTGGATTTCCCTCCGTATAAAATACGTCTGTCTCGGACGTGGAATCGAAAACCAGGACACAACACTATTACCGGGATAATGTTTAGGAGTCACTGGTATTTGGGATTTCAGAGTATCGCTACCTAACATCAAACTGAAGGGTCATTACGGTTATAATTAGCCGGTGCAGAGAGGAAGGGATGTGTCACGTAATAAATAATTAGTGTCGGGAGAGGGGAGAGGATGAGGCTGCGGTGGCTGATAGAAGGTGAGTAGATGCTCGCGGTTAACACCATCCACCTTGTTAGCAGGCTCTGAAGCTCGGGACGGCGCATCCTCTGAGAGTTGATAGGAAGATATTACGCGGAAACCTCAGTTTAGGGAACCGCGTTGTCGCCGACTGAAGGCCTTGATCCGGCCTCTCATCATCCTTTACAACCTCCAGCCCTCTCCTTCCTTCATTATAATCATTGCCACAATATGAACCCAATCACAAACATTAGCGATTATTAGCGCAGATGCTAACGACGACTCATTGAACGCTGATCTTCGCTGTATTCCCGTGAAACCCTAATTTTCCTCTCTCCCTCGCACAAATACATCAATCAACGCGTCTTCGGTTACTCACCAATTCTCCGTCGGCTGCTCAGCTTTCTTCGCAGAGTTGAATTACTTCATAGTTTGGGCATCCCACAGGGCGTCAATCAACTAGCTGTTCGACGTACGGGCCATATCTATAGTCTGAAAATGGCTACTTAGTCCGTTGCTCACTCTTTCCACCCACAGGGTAAGTTGCCGATCAACACGACTCAAATTCCCCTCATCTTAACAGTTAAGGCGGCCACTGACGATCGTTCCAAGTGGAGTGGCGCGGCGCGAAGTCAGGCGATATTGGAATGACGGAAAGAAGAGTCGAAAGTGGGGTTCATTCACGATCGCTCCACTCCACTCCAATCTACCGTTCTGTCTTTTGAACAGGAAGTGGTGTATCAAAATTGCCTATTACCTGTATTATCATTTGATTTATTAATGATAGTTTGAAAAGCGTCTTGCGGCAAGATGGACGAAGAAGAATCTCTTCTTTTGGCCACAGTTGTATGCTTGTACGCCAAACAAAGAAGACCCAAACGGAAGTGGGTGAAACAATGGTTTCTCAACAGAAGAAAATAAAAAATTACGGAAATTACTTCAAGAGCTGCGGTTAGAATCATCTGACTGGAGAAATTACTTGCGAATGAATGAAGAGGCCTACTTTCAATTACTCCATTTGGTTACACCAATGATTAAAAAAGAAAACACCGTCATGAGACAGTGCATTATTCCCCGTGAGAGGCTCGCTTCTACATTACGATTTCTGGCAACTGGGATGAATTTTGAAGAGCTGAAATCTGGGTCACTCGTTATCCACTAGCAGCTATGTTCCTTGTATAAATCAATTACGGAAATTACGAAATCCTTGTTGGAAACACTCATTTCGCGGCGAGAAAACGTATATTGGGGAAAGAACTGACAGATTGAACACAGGGCAAAAGGCGATAAGTGAGTTGTTCGATTTTGAATCACAGGAAAGTGCCCCGTTTCCCCATTCACGTTCGTTCCATCACGCCATCTGTCCGTATTGCCGGGTCGCGTTTCTCCATTCACGAGCAGTTGGAGTGATGCTGTTTTGGCGCGGTGCGATGGCTTTTGGACTGGTTGGAATTCCATTACGTCCCGTCACTCCACTCCACACCCGACGAGTTTCGCCATTCACGTCGTTCCATTGGAGCGCTACCGCGCCATTTGGCTTGTTGGAACGATCGTCAGTGGCCACCTTAAGCCTCAAACCCGACAATGCTTCCCCACCTACCTCACTTGACAACCGTCCTCTGTTCGTGATACTTTCGTCTACTATTTCGATCCCTCGTTCTCCTTTAATTAGCCATTCAGCGCTCTACACAAATATGCCTTTCGACGATCCCGCGAACACAGATACCGGCCAAAACATACTAATAATAATCTTAGGCCCGCGATCCCTCACAAAATTGTCAACAGTTCTGTGAAAATTTTTAAGAATTCTTCGAAAGCAAAAAGAACGTCGTGAGAGTGGTTTGGGAAGAAGGGTCAAACGGCGACCATTTAAAAGCACATTCTTTGAGGGTAATCGATTTAAAACAAAACTGACGAAAATCGTTAAAGAGTAGGAGAACTAAGGCCAACAGATCGTTATGATACAGAAGCTCCTCCTGTTCGGGCCACACGCATCCCCCACATTTCATCATGACATCAATGGAAAGCGGCGAAAGACAAGAAAAAACGGCACCAGTAGTATGGTACACCAACTTTTCATTGTGCAGGCGGACCATCGAATCCCATTTGACGAAGCAGAGAAACAGAGTGGGGCAGAGAGAGCGAGAAAGAGAGAGAACTAACAACATAGAGCATAATACGGGAAAATTACGTTGGGAGAGCAGCAGCGCAAACCTGTATCTATCGATGAGAGGAGAGAGTTTGCTTCAGAGGCCTCAGTCCCTTCTCTGAGGTCCGTGGTGTGGATGGGGGAGGGTGTCATCAATCACTCCAGTGGACAAGCATCAAAACTGCGCTCGATAAAGGCTGAGGGAGAAAAGAAAGGAGAGGCTCAATCGGTGCCCTCACTAATGCGCCCAAGGACCGATCTCGTAAATTGGTGTGGCCTAGGGAGACGGGAACAAATCTGTGACCGCATCGAATTGGAATATCCTTCGCTCTTGACTAGGATTAAAAGCCTACACTAACAGATGAGCGTTTGTCTGCATCCAGCCAATACTTACGATTCATTTGTTACGATTAACTCACAAACCATATGCTCAACGATAATTTCAGTCCTAAAAACTTAGCATTGTCGATTTCACTTCATCTCATGGGGAGTCTTCTGATATTTACGTTTTGTTGCTGTCAACCTTCCTTATCGACACTTAACAAATACTTCAGTTCGCGAGAAATCGTCGAATTGACGTTGGGATCTGAAATATTGGGTGCCATATTGTCCTAGGTATTGTGACCTTCATTCAATGATGTTTGGTATTCTTATCATTATTATTAGTCATAGGCGGATTTTGCTCATACCCTTATAGGTTTTCTCTCAATTGCGTTGACCAAGAGGTGTGTTTCCTTATCAATATGACCTCTTGAGATAATTATATCAGTCAACTGTCACAGAGGTTGCGGTTTCGCTACCAAGCAAGAGCTTCGCCACGCACTCAGCATCCACCGAACCTAGATCTGTGGTGGTGCGGCAGGTTGTCAACTTGTCAGTCTTCCGGTGGAGAGCTGTTCCTCATCTGTTACTGCGCAGAGGTATGACCCGGGGGAATCCCGTATCATCGGAAAGGAGTTCTTCATCTGGGTTCTGGTTTCAAAGGGCAGATCAACTATGACCACGTTTCTTCGCCATGGCCTTCTTCGCAAATTGGGCGAAACAGTTGTAGGCTTGTTTGTAGCAGTAAAAACAGGTAGGTTTGGCTGCTCTTCTGACAACAACCGAACACTAGAACACCGTCGTAGGAACTGGCTCGTCGAGCCAGCGTAGGTGTTGGCTCTGACTCAACTCACTTTATCCCAAGATCTTCTCAGATGTTGGGGAAAAAGTCGTACACGTGACGAGGATTCCCATGTCACTTGCCATTTTCCTAATGCTCATTCATCGATGACGGCAAGTTTTCGTTCAGTGGAGAAATTTCACCTCGGAGCTCATCCCAGAATAAGGGAATCTGCTGTTTCATCATCCACTCGTCAACCATGCATTCAACGGCCATGTCAACTGGTAACTAACCAGTGAAGGTGACACACACAGACAATTTTACCAAATAGTGTTTTTCGATCTCAGTCGGCTCTGAAACGTGAAGATGTGAAGAGAACTCAAAATTTTGTTTCCTCCGAGTACATAACTTTCCTTTCCACTACGCAGAGCCGGAAAGTAAAAAACATTTCAACATTTTGAGATAAATATGAATGTCAATAGGAATTTTCATGGGCGATTTGGCCCAAGCTCTGCTGTTACATCCAAACTGGCTGGCAAGACTCCTCAAAGGGGGCCACCAAGAGGGGAAGTTGCCGAGGAATAGTACGTTATTGGGCGCGGAGAACTTGGACCAGGACGAGGGGAAGAACTGAAGTAGCCCCTAATTGTTTTGCGAAATGTTCATTCGGACGAGCTATGGACCAACGTTGTTATCCAAGTCGCTATTTGACTTGCTAATGTCCGCTCCTTAACCTCCTTCTTGCTCTAGCCCTGGCTCCTTCCACTCCCAGTTTTAGTTCGTCCTTCTGAATAAACTTATAACCTCCGTCGAGGCTGAAGCGACCCTATGTACTCCCTCGACAATTCCATCTCTTCGCTAACCACCTAACGCCCCATAGCAAGTCCTACATCTCCATCCTTCTTGTCCGTTTATCCCACTTCATCAAGATCAATGGCGACTCTTCTGTCCCCGGATCTGGGGGTCCTTATTGAACGCGTGGCATTCGATTTGAAATTCCTCCAACCGCAGCCTCCATCGTCAATGTAGAACATGAAAGTGGGACCTGAAATAGGCGGACGAGAAGCAACCACTTGACATTTGTCTGCACTATCGCCTCTTGCCTCAACATTCACTTGTCAGTTAGTATTTCTTCGGATCATACCTTTCTGAAGCCTATAGAATCCAAAAAACGTCATTTCGCCGCCAGACCACGCGTGTAAACTAGTTCATTGGGTTCATTCTGAATGATACACCTATGTTTTCGACCAAGAACATTTTTTTCCAGAGAATAATAAACCATTGCGTAATAATGTACACTGTTTTTGTTTTGTTCATCCCGCGAGGAACTGGCTAGTCCAGTGGTCTGGCTCAACCTACATTCAATCAAGACCCTATTACAAATACACACACTCATTTTTATTTGAAGCTCATAATGAATCGGACGGCGGTACCCAAAGAGGAGAAACTAAATTAATAATAATTAAGGAACTGAAGAGTGCTCCAGACTAACTATAAGCCGGCTTTTCGTTTTGAAGAATAGGATGGGAGGTCCACCAGTTTAAATACGACCCGAGCAGCTCGTGAGCGGTGATACCTTGGAGAACACCTGCTGACACACCCAGCCGACGCTTCTCCTCAGCACATTTCTTACACCACACACTGCGCCATGAAACGGTCAATGCTACAATCACAATGTGATCCTCCTCCACTCCACGAGTTTTCGACACTCCTATACGAAAATCCGTCCTGTCATATATGCGCCACTTGGTTTGCCCAGTAAGCGCAAGATCCCGGCTGCTAGATACTAGCTGGGCGTCCAGAAACACTGGAAACTGGTTGGCATCAACGGCGACGATTTCTGATCTTAGTCCTTCTTCCGAGACAACCTGGTACAGCCGCTTCCTCAACACTCACGCTACAAACACAACCACACAGTACAATAGATACGGCGAGATAAATTCCAACAAAATAATGATACTTCAATAACAATTATTTGTTGAATGATCTAATTATCTTGTTTCAACCTGTGGAATAACCAGCCGTTTTATGTTAAAAAATTGTTTCCCAATATTGTTTCCATAATTCCAGCACAATAAACGCAAGCATTCTAAGAACGGAGTCTTGGTGACTGTACGTACCAATAAATTCCAGAACGTTAAGCATTATTGGTTTTGGAGCGAACGGGTTCAGTCTTATTTGAAACCATGCACTACACTAAGACGCACCATCATCGAGACTTCATCAACCCTGTGTGGCCCATAAACCCTCCAATTAGTGCGTTACCTGAGAGAATATCCTTCGGTTGTACACGTAGAATTGGTTGGTAATTTACGAGGGGATGAGATACGATTAGAGATGGTTACCAGACGTTTACGTCAAGTCAGTAACGACTTAGTGGTGACAAAGCAGTCGGCTACTGAGAAGGCGAGAGTTACGTTTGGTCACCAGGTGGGATAGATTCCTTCACGATATTACCGGAGTCGATAGTACTACACAGTCACATAATGACAAAGCCTCACATAAAACGACAATACCGAGACTTTGTTATACTTGAACAATTAAGAAGTAGTTTAATTCTAATAAACTGTCGGAGAGTGAGGAGATATCGACCAAGAGCTCCAGTTTTCCCTTGAGATCTGTTTCCAACGCTTCCTGCGAAATGTATTGCCTAAATATTGTAACTGCTTTAGCCCCTTCCGCATCACCCTCTCACTCTCTCCCTCTTCCTACTAAGACAATTCGCCGTTTCATTTATAATGAAGCTCAAACAACACGGCGCCTCATCCAGCTGTGCAAACTATTTTAATACCCCCAGTTGAGCAGTTTTCTTTGAAGGAGTATGAAAATGATGAACGATCCTATAAATATTCAGTTCTTAATTTTACCACGAGTCAGTTGAAAAGAGGCCCTATTCAAGTTTCAGCCTCACGGCAAGGAAAACTTTCTCTGTCGTAGGATCGTTTTGCATTGAGTTTGAACCGAAGAACTCCAACTCGCAGTTTCCGCGGAATGAGTTTTTGTGGTGTACAAGCGGCGTAATTTCCAGACAAAAAGCGGACGAAGTACGCATTAGCATCCTAAAAAGTAATAAGAACAAATTACTGCAACATTGTTGACCGTCGAAAAAAATCCGGTAAAGCGTAATTTCAGAACTAAGCACAGAAGAAGATTGGAGGGTTTAAGGTGACGCCAAGATCTTGAAGAGCACACGACATCAACCTGCAGATTGTTTTGCATAGTCTAACTACATAGGTACATTGTCGTCCTCAGGTTGAAGTACAATACGTCAATTGCAAGCCTGCATATGACGACATCTGCCGCCAGGCATTGCTCTACAAACTCTAGTGTATAGGACTAAGTACGGTGAAGCAGGTGATCGGCACAAGCTGAATTAGATGGGTATTTGACCTCAGAACGTCCGTACTTAATGATACTCCCTGGTGCTACGGAAAATCATGGTTTCCCCAAACACCATCGTTCTCTACCCCTTTTGTTACCTATGGACATTCGACTTTCTCAGTTATTTCCAAGTGAGAACGGGTTTCACCTGTCCTGGACTTTCTCATCTATCTTTTCTCACCCCTCAATTTTAGATTCCTCTCCACAACAGACAGATCCTCCCCAACTCATTCACCTACGAGTTCTCGCGAAAGTCGGTCGTCTCCCGTTTCTACCAAGTCAGTCATCTAACGGCTCTGGCAACACGCCGTTCACCAGTTCTCCCAACAGACACTTGTTTCACCTCTCATTGACATCTAATTCGGATTTCTTCTTCCTTCCCCGTACAACAAGTTTCACTAATACTCAATCATATCCTGTTTTACTAATCTATTCTTTGTACGTCTACGTCTCCAAACCTTGTGGTATTCCAACTCTTCAAATAACAAGTTAGTGCTAAACTAAAACCCATCGTCTACCCTCGTCAAAACAGCAGGGGTATTTTATTAGCCCAAAGGCTTTCGCACTCTTCCTCAATGATTTAGAGGAACATGTGGGGGGCGGTTTGAAAACCAAAGACCAAAAAATCAACGCGCTGGCGTACGTGGACGATGTGGCTATGATGGCAGATCTGTAGGAGTTCAGCAAGAAAGTTTCGACAGATTGAATAGCTATTGCGATTAAATCACTTTCCTTTCTTCTTCGTAAGGCAAGGAAAGTAAAACGGTTAGTTATCCAAAATTCGTTAGGTAATGCCGCGGAACGGCTTTTCCTGCAAAAAGTGGCACTTTTTCCAAACGGCTGCAATAGCGAAAATAGGAAAAAAAGACGACATTCCTTTTTCGAAAACGAAAAAAAAGAAAAGATGAGAGGTCGAGACGATACGCGTGAGCCACACCCGTAAACTAATCTGAAAGACGTAGTTGCCAAGATGTGAACAGGTTGTAACTTTAATCTCCGCCGTACATCGACGCTACAAAATGATAACGCCCTTTACGCCGAAATTGCGACATGTTTATTCCAAAAGCAGGAAAATGTTGGCCTAAGGGAGTCGCTAGCGTTGAAAGTATTTCACCGACGACTAAGTTCGTTGCGCGGGAGGTTTTCCAACAAATTCGCACGTAAATAATATTTCCGTTCCGGTGGCGACGTTCAACTGCTTCCCTTACGAATAAACCACCACTGGGAACTTTACTAGCGAGTCGTTTTCCAACTCCTTCTTGATGAAGGGCGAACTGTGGAGAAACGAGAACAGACCACACAAGCAAATGGTGAAACAAGTGCAATGACTTACCGAAGACGAAAAAAAAGTAACTTTCCGTAGAGCCAAGACAAATAAAAAATGCAGTAACCCAGCTCCCCAACTGATGAGGCAGCGCTGTTTGATGTCCTAGATTCAGACTTTGATCTAAGATTCGTGGATTTCTTCGGTGTGACAGTGAGAGCCTCTGTACTTTCTCAAAGCATTTTGAGTAAATGCTATCAGGACGGTACTGGGGCAACCGTGCAGATCGCTTCTAGCTGCTTGCTGTGGCGCCCACGAATGTCAGGCTACATCCCGCGTTAGTTCACCGGTTTCTGTTCACGAGGACACCTGCTTGAGGCTGTTGAGCATTTCAAGACGTTAGGAAAGCCTTGTAGAGGCACTAAGATTGTTTTTAGTCCTCTTCACTCAGACGCCCCAGTGTCACTTGCTACTTCGTTCGATGACCGCTAACCGGTTGTTTTCGCCATTTTTTTTTTTTCAAAACGGCTCTAAGAGATTCTATTTATTGATTTACTCAAGTAGTTTATTATTTTCTATCCGACTGCTGCGTTTAGATTTTCGAGCCGGGGATCGGGACTTTGCTCCAGTTTCAAAAACTCAATCTGCAGGCCAGATCGCTCAACCGTTCTCTTCTTCTCGGTGAACGAGTCACGTGTCGCTTTGCATTCAATTTGAATGTGCTACCTCGGGAATCACGTTGGAAAATTGGCTGCGGACGGGATTAAGGGCGTCGGAGAAGTTGAGCTGGAATCCTGCTGGGTTTCAATTTTCACACTAACCAGCAATCGGTTTTTTTGCTATTGAATTAATGCGCTCCTGAAACTGATTGTCCTGTCGTTGGTGAGAAGGGCCGTTGTAATGGGTTGCCGTAAGAAAACGCGAGAAACGTTGGTGCGGGTCGGCGAACAAATGGTGACACGTCACACATTAATTAAGATGGGTGGTAATTGGGAGTTAGTGCTCTCTCCACACTCCATCTGCCCTTCTTCTCTTTCCTTCTCTTTCAGCAGCAGCAGCACCCCAGTCGTTCTTCCGCTTCACCGCTATAATAATTCGGCGCCGTTACTTTCATCAACGTTCCTCCGGCTGGTTCACCTCTCTTGAAAATTGAACAGCGCGGTTCATCGGTTTGAACACACTTCATCCCGCTCGTCTGACAAACTTGATTATACTTGATGGGAGATTGTGGTCGAGCAAATATTACCAGATTAATTATGTTGCTGAAACCATAACCTGCGCACGTTCGTACAAAATGAGTCTGGCTTGTCCGGTATTTGATGACCTGTATGTGTGCACAATGCCCAGTTAAAGGAATCAGTCAACTATTGCTGCGATTCAAGCGAGTGAATTCGCTTCTATGGAGACCAATGGTAGTTATGGTTGAGGACAGAATCATCACTTAATAAAAACGTGGAAACCTTATATGAAAAACGCGACTATCTTCAGCCCCAGGTAAATTTGCCGACTTTCTTTCAGCATCGATGGCTAGAACCATTCTGGAGATATTATGGTTTCGCTATTATCGTCACTATTTTAATACCTCGATACCTCAGTGAACACTTTGAAACTGGTTAAATGCGTAAATGTGCACGCCTTGAACTTTTGAGTCCGAAAACACCATTTGAGAATATGGGTGTGCCTGTGAACACGATTGAGAGGATGGCTGAACAAAATAACACAAATTGGATATACAATCTGCCGAATACTAGGGCCAGCATATACTTTTGGATAATATCCGTCCGAAACCAAATGCAGTCGTCATAATGATCAAAGTACCGAACAGTTTTTTCTAATAATTTAGCCACAGGTCACTGATATAAAATAGCAAGGTATCATGATTTAGATTACATTTCTTGTGAGCGCAGTTCCAACATAACGTTAATACGACATTTTCAAACGTGAGAAAATAACGAGAGGTACACAAATATTTATCGAACATTTGGACGGCAAGCGCATTTAGTGCAGTTTTTACTCTCCTTGGTAGACAGGAAAATTATGTAATCGGCTGAAAAAACCTGATCTTTACGTTTAAGACCCTCCTGAGTCCGAAAAACACTATTTGGGAAAATGGTGTGTGTATGTGTGTCTGTGAACGATTTTTAGAGAAAACGACCGTACCGAATCCATTCAAACTTGATATCTAGCCCGCAGGTTACCATGGAATGCCAAAATGAGGGTATGAGCAAAATCCATCGAAAGCTAACCATAGTTATCATAGTGATCAAAACACCAAATTTTTTTTTCTCAAAAACGGCAATTATACCATAGAGTTCTCATTTGTGGGAAAATCAGTAGAGCAGCACAATAAATTATCAAAATGTTCGACGAAAAGCGTTTTAGCGCAGTTTTTTCCTTATAAACTCCGCTGGAATGTTAGTAGAATGTTGAAAAAAATTGGTATTGTCCAATCCAATACTTATAGGGTGAGTGTTTAAAAACGCTCATGAGATGCATGGGGCTCACTCCAGAAATTCCTGAGTTTCAACTACCGCCGTTTCGCTTACTTCCAGTTCTAAAAGTTTTTATCCAATAACTCTGCAGAAGTAATTACTATCCTTCTTCAAAAACTTCATGTTTACAGCCTCATTAATTATCTGTGTACCAATAGCTCAGTAATGGTCCTGGAATGAGTACGAACAGCACAATAAATTTCGGAACCGTAAGCGCTACCGCTTCCTGCTGCTGTGAAGTGTTGATTGACCAAGTTCAAATGAACTGAGTGGTAAATCAATGGATTAAGTAGTCAAAGCCATATAGAAAGTGAATTGACGTAGAGCTAAGGAAAGTTGTGTGTTGCAACGCACCAGATATTTAAAACCGTTTCATGTGATACTAGCGTTATAAACAAATGTTACGGTTGTTCAATACGCTCCCTTCACAATGATCATTCAATGACAGCGTAAGACCGTTGGAGACATTCCACGAAATGTTGGTGTTTTTGTCTTTAACCATCTTTTTTCACTGCGTCTTCCCCGTCATTACGGAACTGTAAGCATCGACGTTCCGATGAAAATCATGTGGACACATCCCACGCCATAATTACTCAATTAATATTGTGACACCAATGGGAGCCATCAATTAGTGCCAGAGTCTAGAGCACTACCGACCGTTTTGTATGTTTAACGTAGAACACAGCTCTACCAGGTAAACCAAGTGAAAAACGGACTGGATTATTTCATAATAACACATAAAATAATAGCTGTGTGATGCGATGTATCATATATTTTCAAATTAATTTTTATTGGTTTTGACAGTTATTCAAACAACCGAAGTTAAACTAACTAATCGATTACATCAACAAAGAGATATGAATGACTTATAAAAATGTTAACTAAAATTGTAAGCTTAAGCATTATTATCCGCAATTAACGTGGTACGTTATGGAAAGTTGCTTGATGCTCAGTACGAGGCTACTTGTAGATATTTTGACGTAATGCCATAATAATTTCTGATCGTGCGCGCGCGGATTGTTCACAGTGACCAGTAAACGGCCAAAAATATGTGCACTGGGCCATGCCTCCCATTTACACTCTACCCGCAATGGGGTTGCGTTTTATTTCAGCTGCAGCCCATTTTAAAATGTCTTGTGCCGCGGTAAAACTCGAAGTAACAGCACGAGCACAATACGAGCATATATAACTTTGAAGAAGAAAAATTGAAAGGAACGAACACGGAAATTCGAAAAGCAATTTCGCAGCAACAACGCTCTCTGTTCGTGGCTATGGAAGTCATAAACACGTAATTACTATTGGTTCTTCCCTTCGCACGTATCAACTAAGCTAATGTCGTCGTTTCTTTTTCAAGGGAGTTCTTCGGCGCTTCGCGTGTTCTCTTGCGATTAACATCTCTTCGAAGGCCGTAAAAAAGATGGAATTCGACAACCTGTCTAAATAATTTAATGGGCCGTTTATTGGAACGGAGGAAGTCGACGACAGGAGGAAAATGAGTAATAGGGCATTTAGGAAATGAGGTGGAGGGAGCCCTCTTGATTCGTATCAGAAACAAATCTGCTGGATAAAAGTTAGATTTGCCTGCTATCCCTCCAGCTGCAGAAAACTCCTTTGCCCGAGCTCAAACGATTTACAGCGTTTCCTCAACTGATCATACCAGTCCATTGGATGAAGGTCAATATCAGCATCACGTCCGTTTGCCCGAGGGTAAGAGAAACTTCGCTACCAAAAATCTTGAAGGGGTCTGTCATATCTCATTTTCTGCACTAAATCGTTATAAGGCTCTAGTTTCGCGCGCGGTATGGTATGCGACGAACCCCACGGTGAAGTCTGGAAGGCTCTTCGGTGATCTTGGAAGAGAACAACCAGGAAATCAACGAGGCTTTCCCAGAGGGCAACCTTTGCAGTTACTGAGAAAAGCACCACATAAATTCATATAGTACGCAAAGTGACGTTATGTCTTCGTCGAACGCATTTCTACAGAAATATTTATAGGGGAGATGTAGGCTTCGTGTGGGGGAAAACCTGCTACTAGTTTTTAAAAATAATTAGAGCCATTACTCGGATGTGAAATGATTTTGTACGAAAAGTTTTACCTGGTGCGTTTTGACCAAAATCTCCTTCCAATGACTATTGAAACAATTGTTGGAAATCAAGTATGAAAATCAGTTCTGACATCGGAAAAACGATATTTTCGGTGTTCAATTTCGGAGAAAACCCTGTTTATTTTGACGGTAGACAGGGGGGTCGCTGGACGGTCACCTGACGCTGGTTGTGGCGCTGGAAGGGATCGCCTCTCCTCCACCCTTTCCTCTTCATTTTTCCTCTCCCTCTCCGATTCTTTTTCTTCCAATTTTTTGGCTCATTCCTGATCCGACTTTCTACGAAAAACAAGAGCCGTTTTATACCCCTTCCTTTTCACCCCTTTTTTAATGTGTAAAGTGCAACAGGTTCGGTTACATTGTCCAAAAAGCCCTTCCGTGTCTGTACGTTCAACTGTGGCTTTTCTTAAAAGCGTTGGCGCCAATCGAAGAGCCAGGGAAACTTGGGTGAGTCCTCTTTCATTTCCTCATTCCGTTTATGTTTTTCCTGGTGTATTCTTTTCCAGGTGCTCGCTGGTTGAGGGTGATCCGTCCAGCGATCAGAATCACATGAGTGGTATTTAATTTCCCATTACCGGGGAAATTTGGAGATTCTCGTAGATGTCCCTACCCTCGTGATAATTGCTATACTGCTTACTTTAGCGCTTGATGGTGTTACAGTCCACCAAGCTACCTGAGCAGAAAAAAGAGGGATTTTCCCCGAACAGCTTTTAACATAGTCCCCTTTTTTGTATGGTCCTCCTTCGCGAATTTCTTGAACCTATTATTTGACTCCATATATGGAACTTACGCTCTCGGCAAATGCTAGTTGATTTCTTAATTTTGATGAGGTTTTAATTTGATGATCATTATTAGTAATCCGAGGCGTTATTAAACTAATTCGATCTAGTTGGTTTCGGTGGTTCGATTCAAGTCATAACAAGACAGCGCTCGCGATCTTGTTTGACCTTTTAAACGAGAACCGCCACGCACCTGTTTTCGCTCGTCATTCTTTCTTACAGTATTGTGATTCTTTTCGTGAACTTTCTTCTGTTGTTAGTTATTTTGATCGCATTGCTCGCCCATCTTCGGCTACCTTCACCACATTCATAATTCTTAAAGTTTGCGATGGCAGTCAGTACAAATCCAAAACTTTTGCAATCGCTTGCTACGCTTACTGATCGCAAAGAGCGTGTTTGGCGGAGAGTCCAGCACTGCTACGATTTGATTGGTGGGCTGCCCGAAAAGCTTGACGTTTTTATGGTTCGAGCCTGCAATATTGAGCCCGCGTTTGAGCAGTTTGACGCGATTTTGTCCGAGCTCAGTGAACTGGGAGCTGCGGACCCGTCGTTAAAAACTGATATTGGCTCGTTGAGTGAGAATTTCGAAGCCTTATATTTTGAAATATTGGCTGCTCGTAAAAAATATCAACCAGTAACAGCGACTTCTTTAGCACCAGGGAATATTAGCGAGGAAGTTCCAATGACATTAAGGCAGAATTGCACCTGTAACTATCAATAGTCGGGTTCGTTACCCAAACTGCACATCCTTCCATTTTCAGGAGCAATAAATGAATTTCCCGGCTTTATCGCCTTGTTTGACGCGTTGATTCACCAGTCCCCAACCTTGTCAAACATAGAAAAATTCAGTTACATCCTCGCTAATTTACGAGACAGTGCACTGAGCCTCGCTCAAACAGTACCATTTGCTCCTGGCAATTATACCACTTGTTACAATTTGATGAAGGAAACGTATACTCATAAACGACTAGTAGCCACTCATTATTTAGATTCAATTTTCTCTTCAAGTCCATTGAAAAACTGTAACCGCGTGGACTTCAAAAAATTAATCGACACCGTGCAGTCAACAGTAACATGCATAGTTGATCTTGAACTCCCCAATTTGGCAGATTTTATTTTGCTATTCTGGAGCCTCATTTGGGATGGGTTTTGATGGGTTTCATGCCAACAACGACTGACTCTCATACAACCCTTTCTTTAATTGCGGTGTCGGAAAAACTTGATGAAGTCGTCAAAGCATTCTGGGAGCGGTAAGAAGTATTTTTTCCGATTCCCCTTTCACCAGACAAGGAATATTGCAATAAATTTTTCCCTGACACTGTTAATCGAGAGCAGTCAGGAAGGTACGTAGTGCGTCTTCCCTTTCGTAACGGAGTTCTCCACAATTGGGTTCCACCCGTCGGCTGGCCCTAGATAGGTTTCATCGACTTGAGGCGAAGTTTCGACGGGATCCAAATTATTTCAAGCTCTATAAAGAAAACTTGGACGATTATATTTCCTTGGGCCATATGGAGGTCGCTCAGAAACCTTCTCCTTATGTAATGACGCATCATGGTGTGCTCAACATACACCTGATGGTCCAAAACTTCGGGTAGTGTTTTCGCCTCCAGAAAAGGATTCCACTTTGAATTCTACCTTGCTCCCAGGTCCTAAGTTGCAGAGCGATATCGGGCAAATAATCACTCTATTTCGCACCTACAATATTGCGCTGGTATGCGACATCAAATGTATGTACCGTATGATCAGTCTACGTCATGATGATGTTGTTTATCAGCGGATATTTTGGCGATCCTCTCCAAGTGAACCCATTATTGAGTATGAGCTGACTACGGTAACCTTTGGAATCTCCAGCAGCCCCTTTTTAGCCCAAAAAACAATTCAGCAGTTAGTCATTGATGAGGGAGATCAATGGCCTAATGCTTCGCTTGCTCTGACCGAGTCATTGTTTATGGATGACTGCCTCACAGGTGCTCAGTCTGTTGATGAGGCGATCCATTTACGCAATTCCTTAATTAACTTACTACGTTCAGGCACTTTTGAACTGGGGAAGTGGGCAAGTAATTCTCCCGATGTCATTGAAGGTGTCTCCTCACGGCGTTGTGATTTTCCAACGCCAACTCCTTCAGCCCATATTAAAGTGCTCGGCTTGCGGTGGGACACTGTAAGAGATGAATTTCGGTATCAAATAAATACATCAATTGAACCTTTTTCAAAGCGAGGGGTGTTATCCAGGGTAACTCGAACATACGATTACAACGGGTTCCTAGCTCCAGTAATTTTTACAATGAAAGCCATATTTCAGCGCTTGTGGGTTGTTGGGGTGGATTGGGATGATCCCCTGCCTCCTGACATTCATTCTGACTGGTCCGAAATATTGGATGAACTCCCATCATTGAAAGATATTTCCATTCCACGATGGGTGTTAGCTGACGAACCTCATGCCATAAGTTTAGTGGGATTTTCAGATGCGAGCTCGCAGGGTGTGGCAGCAGTGGTATATTTGACAGTCGAGACCTCTCAGAACTGCTGCATTAATTTACTGAAATCCAAAACCCGCGTGGCTCCATTAAAATCATGGACGATTCCCCGACTTGAATTAGGTGCAGCTCTTCTCCTCGCGAAATTGGTTAAGAGTACACTGCCCAGACATTGTTGTCATCTGCATTTGTAGTATCCAATGTGATTTGCATGACAGATTCGACAACTGTGCTCAAGTGGATTCAAACACCTCCGTATAAATTGGAAACCTTTGCCTGCAGTCGTGTGGTAAGTATAACAGAGGACTGTCCAGAAGCACGTTGTCAGCATGTGAGGAGTGAGTACAACCCAGCAGACCTAGCGAGTCGTGGGTGTCTACCTTCTCAGTTGAAAAATAATTCTTTATTGTAGGGAGGGCCCGAATTTTTGAAACTACCTATTGTGAACTGGTCAGTACTCCCGATGCTAAACCTGTCTGATGTTCCAGAGATGAAAACCACTCTAAGTTGTAGGCCTAATATGCGTGCTCAGTTTGTCATCACTTTTATTGAGCGTTTCTCATCTCTTACTTGTTGTGTACGAACTTTGGTCAGAATCATACGATTTCTGTACAACTTGCGTGTTGGTGCTTTCACTCTACACAACACTTATGCCCTGAAAAGAGCAATATCAGTTGCAGAATTTAGAGAGGCATTGAATCATTTATGTGAAATGGTTCAGCAACATTATTTTCATTCTGAAATCAATGGGTTGCAAGCCCGACTACCCCTAGCAAAAAAACTGCTACCCCTCTCACCATTCATATGTTCCCAAGGTTTTCTCAGGGTGGGGGGTCGGTTAGCTAGATCTGTTCTCCCTTTTGGTTCCAAACATCCCTTATAGCTACCTCGGGAAAGTCACTTGGCATCCCTCCTATGTGATCACTATCACGTTTACTCAGCTCATGGAGGCCCCCAACTGGTACAAAGTTTTATACAAAGGCGATACTGGATTCCGTCAATAAAACGCCTAATTAAGCAAAGGTTGTTCTTATGTAAAAATTGTTACCGCTTCCTCATCCAATCGGTTCAGCCTAAAATGGCAGATCTGGCCCCAAGCCGTGTGACACCCAGTCGTGTAGGAATTGACATTGGGGGTCCTATAATGCTTAGAGTCGGTGGTCCCAAAAGTCGGTCTGTTCAAACGGCGTATTTCGCCCTAATCATATGCCTGTGCACCAAAGCAGTGCATCTTGAAGCCCTAACTGCACTAAGTACAGAGGCGTGCCTGGACAGATTTATTGCTCGGCGTGGACTCTCTTCCTAAATTATCTCGGACCAAGGTCGTAATTTCCGAGGAGCAGCTAGGGAAATAAAAGAAATTTTCGCATTCCTCCAAAGCACAAGTTTTGAGTTGGAGGAGCAATTGGTTCTAAGGGAGATACAATGGGTATTCAATCCCCCCTATGCAGCTAGCTTTGGGGGGCTGTGGGGAGCAGGGATAAAGTAAACAAAAGGACACCTTAAAAGAGTTATTGGTTGCCAATCCCTTACTTTAGAAGAGTTCATCACGGTACTCGCTCGTGTTGAGTCTAAATTCCCGTCCACTTTGCTCTCTGTCCAATTCCCCTTCTGACACCTTTGATGCCCTTACCGCTGGCCATTTTATAACAGGCGCCCCTCTATTGCAGAGACCGGAAGAAAGTCTGTCTGAGGTACCCATTAACCGACTCTCTAGTTGGCAGCTCATTAGCCAAATGACGCAGTCTTTCTGGCAGAGATGGAGTTCTGAATACCTCCATACCCAAATAACTCGCCCAAAAAGGCATAAACAGACTATTCCCCTGAAGGTTGGTGACCTTGTTCTGTATCACAAGCCTGGTCTTCCATTAATGCAGTGGCGATTGGGTCGAATTTCCGAGGTGCTTGCTGGTAATGATGGGCAGGTGCGTGTAGTGCGAATTCGCAGCTCCCTACGTACCTTTGAGATGCGTTCTACCAGCAAGGTCTTCCTACCCAATAATTTTCCATTATTTGTGTAAATATCGTTAAATTACTTAGTCTCGTTAAATTATCTTTTTCAAATATGTTCTTTTTTAGGCTCCAGTATTTTATTTTCACTTTCCCCCACTTCACCTATCTTGACAGTGTGCAGGGTGTTTCTCGTTTATGATTATTAATTTTCAAAATTTATTTTGAGGTGGGGGGTATGTTCAATTTCTGAGAAAACCCTGTTTATTTTGACGGTGGACGGTCACCTGACGCTGGTTGTGGCGCTGGAAGGGATCGCCTCTCCTCCACCCTTTCCTCTTCATTTTTCCTCTCCCTCTCCGATTCTTTTTCTTCCAATTTTTTGGCTCGTTCCTGATCCGACTTTCTACGAAAAACAAGAGCCGTTTTATACCCCTTCCTTTTCACCCCATTTTTAATGTGTAAAGTGCAACAGGTTCGGTTACATTGTCCAAAAAGCCCTTCCGTGTCTGTACGTTCAACTGTGGCTTTTCTTAAAAGCGTTGGCGCCAATCGAAGAGCCAGGGAAACTTGGGTGAGTCCTCGTCCTCTTTCATTTCCTCATTCCGTTTATGTTTTTCCTGGTGTATTCTTTTTCCAGGTGCTCGCCGGTTGAGGGTGATCCGTCCAGCGATCAGAATCACATGAGTGGTATTTAATTTCCCATTACCGGGGAAATTTGGAGATTCTCGTAGATGTCCCTACCCTCGTGATAATTGCTATACTGCTTACTTTAGCGCTTGATGGTGTTACAGTCCACCAAGCTACTTGAGCACAAAAAAGAGGGATTTTCCCCGAACAACTTTTAACATTCGGATTTCTTGATCTGTGATTCAATCGACTAATTATTGTTCACCCTTGACTCCTTCGAAATGGGTACGATCAACGCCACGACGGTCCAACCAGCAAACGTGCTAAGTTCGCAGCCGTCTTTGCAATTGTAAATATTAACCCTTTCGTCCCTGACCATTCCCTCGAAACTATGAACATCGACGAGGTCAGAGTTTGCAACTTACGTGGACCCCTCAAAGTAAACAAACCTCTTCTCATTTTCTAATCAAACGTAACTGATATGAACGCCCTACTTACTGAATCCTGGTTCATTTAAGACTCAACTGTTCGAAATAATGAGGTTAAGATAAATTCAGATTCTTTAGATGGTCTTCAGGCTCATAACGAAGCAACTAGGAACTTCAAACTTCGTATTCATACTTATCAATTGAAGAGAGAAGAATTATCGAGTTGTGGTTCGTGGTTTACATTACTCTTGCGACCCTGCTACGATGATCGAAGGGCTTATCGAACTTGAATACACTCTGGCCCCAATGGTACTGGTATATGACCCTGTAACCGAACAACCACTGTTACTCATAATTTTAGATTTGAAGTCCATCCCGCCGAACGAACAAATCTATAAACTAGGTAGACTTTATAATGACGCTTTTATGGTTGAACCACCAGTGTCGTTGAACCATCAAGTTCAGTGTTGTCTGTGATCTTTCGGTACTTCTGTCAAGTGGCGGATGGTGTCTCTGGCAACGTCTAGAGGACATTCCAGCAAGTGGATGACACTGCCGAGAATCTCATAGTGCTGTCCTGGCTGGAAGAAAAATATGGTTGCCGTGGACGTTGCTAGGGCTTTTGACACGATAAGCCACCAGGCTGTGGCCAATTGCCTGCGTGGTGTGTAGGCTCCTGATCGACTCATTGATTGTGTGAGCTCTCTGATTGCGGGGGTGTGACGGCCTTGCAGGTTGGAGGGGAGATGTTAGGGGACGTGGCAATAGGGATTGGCGTTCGGCAGGGGGGGGGGGAGGCTGTGTCTCCAATACTCTTTAATCTTGTGATTGATACTACACTTGGTAAGCTGCCTCAAGAGATAAAGTCTGATGTCGACCCAGGTGTGCGGTTGGGTGCATTAGCCTTCGCGGATGACGTCGTCCTCAGAGGTACCTAGCAGCGCTTGACAAGTTTGTAAGGCAAGAGAAGTGTTGGAAACGTAAGCTGCTTCCCGCCGATTCGCCAAGGGGCCGGCCGGTCCTTATCGTTTTCCCCTCCAGGTGTGCGCCTCACCTCCCACAGACCACCATCCTTTCCTTCTCACCTATTACTTAACATCGAGCGGTCGATCGAGACGGAGTTATTTTGTTGGATGTGTTAATTGCGATATATTAATCATCTTTTACCCCCTCCTTTTTGTGGAGCTTCCGCTAAGTGTAGTTGTGACGCGACGAAGTGGTTCTCCTAGCTAAGTCCCGTGTTTCCCGGCCGGGGAAAAGCTTCTGTCACGTTCTTAAAGGTGAGTCCCTCAAGTTCCTATTTTTCCGTTCCTGCATTTGTTTCCTTTTCAGGTCGGCGAGGTCTCGGCATCGGCGGAGGCATAGTTTACAGACAAGGGGGAAGGAACTAATTTTGATCGGATCCGGGGTGTTTGAAAATACAGTCCACTTTTTCATTCAAGAGAAATTAGGGTTGGCTACCCCGGTATGTTGTGAACATAACCAACCCCTATTTTCGTGGTCCTCCGGGCCGGATATCTTTTTTGCTAATTCCGTTTTTTGGGGTAATATCGAAGTTGAGTTGGATATTTAGTTTCGCGATCACTTGGGATCGTAAGTTTCAACTTCTAAAATACCAATTGGAATTTTTGTTTTCGGCGTTTTTCATTTTTTTACACGGTAGTGTTCATAATTGTGAACTATAATTTTTTTGGAATCAGTTGATTCGAACTAGCAGTCTCGATCGTGTTAATTGGGTTAAAGTGTTCAATCTTGCGGAAGCAAGAGAATTCAGTCTACTTGTAGTTACATTTTCAAGTGATCTCTGTACCATAAATCATCCTTTTGTCCATTCCAATCACTACTTGTCCCAATCCTCGTTTAGCGTGTTCACGTTTATTATTTCGGCTCTAATTTGTTGCCTTATCTCGTAAGGTTGCTCATAATCTATGGCAAATAAGGAGGCAGATCTGCCGTCGCCCTCTGTGAAGGACAAACAAAACTTCGCAAAACTCACAGATCGTAAACAGCGATCTTGGCTTGTAATTCAGACTTGTTACGATCTGATAAAAGACTTACCGAGTAAACTCAACGTCTTTCGGGTCCGAGCGGAGAGGATTGAGCGAGCGCGTGAGACATTGGAGGATGTGTTGGAGGAATTGAGCGTTATAGGCGCCGAATTTCCGGAATTTAAGACTGATACGGAAGCCTTAAATACGCGGGCAGACGAAATGTTTTACGAAATTTTGGCGGCGATGGAACAGTATGTTCCAAATAAAACTTCGGCCGACAATCTTTCCGGGTCCCTGCAGCATTCGGCCGCCAATAGCGCGCCTCTTTCTAATACAAATTCTGCGGCAGGGGGAGTCACGAACTCTAGAGTTTCCCTTCCAAAAATTGTGATTCCTCCATTCGGTGGACGTATTTATAGATTTCCCAGGTTTTATTGCGTTGTATGACGCTCTCATTCATAAAGTCACCTACCTATCGGACATTGAAAATTTTAGTTATTTATTGAGTTGTCTCACAGACTCGGCTTTAAGTCTGGCGCAGACCGTTCCATTTGCCCCTGCTAATTATATGACCTGTTACGATTTACTCGTGCGAACGTATAGCCAAAAGAGGCTGCTGGCAACGCACTATTTAAATATTATTTTTTCCTGAACCTATAAAAAGAGGTCTCCACGAATTTATGCGGTTTGTCGATAAGGTGCAAGCGACAGTGACGTGCATTGCCGATTTGGAGCTTCCCAATTTGGCGGATTTTATTTTATTGTTCTGGACGCTCAAATTGTTGGACGCCCACACACGACAGGGTTTTGAGGAACGGTGGCTAGATAATGAGAGCGATTTGGGTATCCCTACGCTTGGTAGTTTACTGCGTTATCTCCGGGATCAGGGAAACATTGCAGAGTTGATGAGTTGCCCGGATTCCAGCTTCCCACATACCCCTATTTCCACCAAAAAGAAAGGGGATACTACCCGGCGGGTATTAACGGTCACCCAAAAACCACCCTCTTCCCAAGTACTACTTAGGTGTCCCTTGTGCTCGCAGGAGCACCATTTTTCCAAGTGTCCAGACCTGCTGAAGGCTACCGTTGAAGAGCGTAAACGGCTCGTTAGGCGGCATAAAAGGTGCTTCATTTGTTTAAATTCGCACATGGCAAATAATTGTCGCCATCAAAGTAGATGTCAGATGTGTGACCGTCGGCATCATACTATTCTACATAGTGCGGGCAACGTAATCGAGGAAAGTTCGGCTGTCAGTAACTCCCTGAACATTCTGCACCTGCGTCAAATATGAAAGATACCACATCCCCATCTATCCAAGGTACTTCCTGTCATTCTTTGACAACGGTAGTAAAAAATGAGGTTGGATTGCTGGGAACAGCTTTGGTGCGTATTCAGGCAGCCGATGGCCGGTGGCATCGGGCACGGCTCATTTTAGATCAGGGGAGTTCAGTAAATTTCATTACCACTCATTTGGCGTCCCAGTTGAAATTGCCTCAGCAAATGTCCTTATAAAATCAGTGGGATAGGTAACACAGCCTCCTTTTCCTCACAGGGCCTGGTTAAAACACCAATATCTCCACATTTCAATGACAATTTTCAGATGACGGGTAGAATTGGCTGTGGTATCCAAGATTACATCTGACTTACCCACTGTAAAAATCTCGTCTCCTTTACCATCCCAAATTTCAAATTTGGTTCTTGGTGGACCCGGAATTGGAAAGCCATTCCTGTGGATCTATTATTGGGGGTTCAAAATTATTTTGACATTTTTCTAGGGAACCTCAGTACATAAAAGGGAGACCTTCCGCCATGAATTCCAAGTTGGGTTGGATTTTGATGGGTTCAGTTCCGCTTTCGGGTGTTTCACCTCAGCCCTCCTTGTTGAGTGTCTCCGAGAGCACGGATGAGATAATAAAATCCTTTGGGAGAGGGAGGAAGTTTTTGACCCAATTCCATTAGCTCCCGAAGATGAATATTGTTTTCAGCATTTTGCGGAGACATACTCTCGGGACCCCTACAGTGGAGAATTTACAGTGAGACTCATTTTTCGTGGGGGTAAGTTGACCAATTGGGTTCAACTCGTGCCTTGGCTCTCCGTCGTTTAGAGCGGCTTGAGCAGAAGTTTGCACGAGATTCGCAATATCAACGATTGTATGCAGACAATTTCACGGAATACTTGAGGCAGGGACACATGTGTCTGGCGTCGAGTCCAGCTTCCTACATAATGACTCATCATGGAGTGTCAAAGATCGGTCCTCAGGACAAACGGTTAGGGGTAGTCTTTTTCTCCGGCAGAATTGGACTCCTGCGGACGGAGTCTGAATTCATTTTGTTGCCTGGGCCTAAGCTGCAGCGAGACATAGGACAAGTGATATCCCTCTTTCGGGTCCATAAAGTTGCCTTCGGTTGCGATATAAAAAAAATGTACCGGATGATAAAGATTCATCCAGAGGATCGCATCTACCAGCGCGTTTTTTGGAGTGACTCGCCGTCTTCAAAGGTGAAGGAATACGAACTCGCTACTGTAACATTTGGGATTTCGTGTAGCCCTTTGGCCCACCAGACAATACGGCAGTTAGTTGTCGAGGATGGTCATAAATGGCCCAAGGCGGCACAGGCGTTAACGGAATCCATTTTTATGGACGACTGTTTAACCGGTGCTAGGACGGTTTCGGAAGCCGTTGGTCTCAGAGATGAGATAATTTCACTGTTAAAAGGAGGTTGCTTCTGAATTGGGAAAATGGGTGAGTAATTCGTGTGAGTTAGTCAACGACATTACCGACCAAGTGACTGAGCCTTCCCAGAATCCAAATGTAAGTGTAAAGGTTCTTGGGCTGGGTTGGGACACTAAAAGTGATGTTTTCAAGTACAGCATTAATGTTTCCTCTGAACCCCTACGAAGCGTACTATTCTGTCCCAGGTGGTTTGAATTTACGATTATAACGGGTATCTGGCACCAGTAATATTCGAGATGAAGTCGTTTCTCCAGCGCTTGTGGGTTGCTGGGGTAGATTGGGACGATCCATTGCCTGTAAATCTTGAGACTAGATGGCAGCAAATAATAAAGGAATTACCCTAAGCTTAGAGAATTTGGCTATCCCTCGATGGATTAGGGCAGACCATGCGTTAAGTCTCAAGCTTGTAGGCTTTCCGGCGCCAGTGAACTCGGGATGGCGGCTGTCATTTATCTACGTGCCGAGTTACAGGATTCAATATTCTGTCCATTTGCTCAAGTCCAAGACTAGAGTAGCTCCTTTAAAATCATGGACTATTCCGCGTCTTGAACTTGGAGCTGCGTGTTTACTCTCAAGGCTGATTCGGAGCACACTACCTCTATCCTCCTCCTTGTCTATTGTAGATGTGATTTGTTTTACGGATTCCACTACAGTTTTAAAGTGGATAAAAACCCCGGTCTATAGTCTGCAAACAGTTGTAGCTAATCGGGTCATGCAGCTAAATGAATCCTGTCCTACTGCTCTCGTTGGATGCATGTGAGGGGGAGTGTAACCCAGCTGATTGTGCAAGCAGAGGGCTGTCACCCTCGCAGCTGGAAGACCACAGTTTGTGGTGGTTTGGACCACCTTTCTAAAGAGAGTGAATCCCTCTGGCCTGACCTACCAGACCTGGACATGTGTGAAATTCCGGAATCCAAGAGTCATTCCAGGTTTGCTTTGGTATGTGTAAGTGGAGCCTCAGACATGGTGAAATTCATTGAACGTTTTCATTATTTCGGTGCTTGCGTGTATTGACATACGTTTGCAGATTTCTGCATTCTGAGGATGAAGGCTAGTGGGACTGATTTTTTCCCTCACTTTAGGGGTCCTGTCAACGTGGAAGAGTACCAAGAAGCACTTGAGTTTCTGGTTAAGACCGTTCAAGCTCACTACTTAACCAAAGAGATTGATCAAATGAGGAGAGGGCAAATACCACTTTCAAAGAGATTCAAGATGCTGTCGCCATTCCTTGACCCCCTAGGTTTTGCGAGGGGGGGGGGTAGAATCGGGAGGTCTGATTTGCCCTTCATCTCTAAGCACCCACTTCTAGTCCCGCGGGATTCTCATTTGGCGTCACTCATATGCGACTACTATCATTTGTATTCGGGCCATGGGGGACCTCGATTGGTCCAGTCTCTTATTTTGAGGCGATACTGGATACCATCCATCCGGAGTCTTATTCGAAAAAGACTGTTCACGTGTGGAACTTGTTATAAGTTTCACGTTAAGCCAAGCCAACCGAAAATGTCTGAGCTTCCTCAAGCCCGGGTGGTGCCAGCAAGAGTGTTTGAGCACACAGGAGTGGATTTGGGGGGACCCATTTTGTTACGATTGGGAGGTCCACGTTCCCGGACCAGCCAGAAAGGATACTTGGCCTTGTTTGTATGTTTCAGTACGAAGGCTATTCACCTAGAGGCTTTAACCTCTCTTTCGACAGAGGCTTTCCTGGCCTGTTTCGATCGATTTATAGCTCGCCGAGGACTGCCATCCCACATGTATTCTGATCAGGGAAGAAATTTTCGTGGGGCGGCTAGGGAGATAAATGAACTGACCTCATTTTTGAAAAATTCCTGCTCCGAAATATGCGAGAAGTTAGCCATGAGAGAGATACGCTGGGTATTCAATCCACCCTATGCCCCAAATTTCGGGGGGTTGTGGGAGGCTGGAATCAAATCGGTTAAGAACCATTTGAAACGAGTGGTAGGGGAGTCAAATTCTCCAATTGGAGGAATTCATTACGATTTTAACTCAAATCGAAAGTTACCTGAATTCCAGACCCTTGTGCGCTCTCTCAAATTCTCCCTCGGATAGTTTTGATTTTTTGACCTCCGGTCATTTTGCTGACCGGTGGGCCGTTACTACTGAGGCCTGATAATGATTTACGAGATGTCCCGACAAGCCATTTATCCCGATGGCAATTGACCAAGCAGGTGTCCCAAATTTTCTGGGATCGATGGAGCGCAGAGTATTTGCACTCTCAAATACAGCGCCCTAAATGGTTTGGCATGCCCGTACCTTTGCAGGTTGGGGATCTTGTAATGTACAAGAAACCTGGTTTCTCCCCAGCAGAGTGGCCGATAGGCAGAGTTGTCGAAGTTTTGCCAGGGGCAGATGGAGTGGCACGCGTTGTACGTCTTCGTACTCCATCTGGAAAAATAGAAATGCGTTCCACAAGTAAAGTGGTCGCACTACCGACTCAGTGAGTCACACCTTTTGCTTTCTCTTTTTCCCAACAAGTACGAGTATGTGGATTTATTTTCTCCTTTTTACCTTTTTCCTCACTATACCACTTTGTATCTAGTACTACTCCTTAATTGCTTCATCAGGTGACTGAAAGAGATTTTTTGTTATTTGGCGCGGGGTCTTTATTTTCGTTTGGTATTCAAAATTTCAATTTTGAGGTGGGGGGTATGTTGGAAACGTAAGCTGCTTCCTGCCGATTCGCCAAGGGGCCGGCCGGTCTTATCGTTTTCCTCCAGGTGCGCCCACCTCCCACAGACCACCATCCTTTCCTTCTCACCTATTACTTAACATCGAGCGGTCGATCGAGACGGAGTTATTTTGTTGGATGTGTTAATTGCGATATATTAATCATCTTTTACCCCCTCCTTTTTGTGGAGCTTCCGCTAAGTGTAGTTGTGACGCGACGAAGTGGTTCTCCTAGCTAAGTCCCGTGTTTCCCGGCCGGGGAAAAGCTTCTGTCACGTTCTTAAAGGTGAGTCCCTCAAGTTCCTATTTTTCCGTTCCTGCATTTGTTTCCTTTTCAGGTCGGCGAGGTCTCGGCATCGGCGGAGGCATAGTTTACAGACAAGGGGGAAGGAACTAATTTTGATCGGATCCGGGGTGTTTGAAAATACAGTCCACTTTTTCATTCAAGAGAAATTAGGGTTGGCTACCCCGGTATGTTGTGAACAAGAAGATAAATCCTCAAGAAGCAAACACAAATTTTTTTCCACTTGCAAAACAGCTTGGGTCAAAATCAGAGCGTGTCTTTACCTAGTCACAACCCATTTATTGTCCTTCATGTTTGTTCTTCTCCCACGAACAGCTCGACAAGCCCTAGACAGCAATACCAAACGTGTTTCATTGGACTTTTCAAAGTTTCCAAAGTAAACGCCGCACTGAATTTGATCAACTTCACGGAACGTCTTCCAGCAACTACTATCTACTTTCTGTTCTTCGCAGCTATTTGATTAACCCTCCGATGAACTGAGGTTTATACGTATGAGATTTGGAGAACGGGCGAGCGAGTGTTCATCGTTTTTCAAACATTCCCAAAAACGGCACGGAAGATGCGAATTAAAATCACAGGGTACCTTTAACAAACAAGAACATTCACGTTGTTATCCATCAGCGTTTCCGCCGAAGTGGGTTGACGGAGCATAGTGCACCTGTGTACATGGTGATTAGCAGTAGGAACGCGATGACGTGCCAATTGATGCACTTAGACTGAATGAGTTTGAAATCCAATTATGACGTATCAGCTCAATCATGTTTATTGACATACGAGCTTCACACAGAGGAATTAACGCAATGCTTGACCAGAAATGCAGGTCGCGGTAGAACTAACTGGCTTGAGTACATTTATTGCTCCTATTCCAAGTTATTTTATGACACACTAATGCTTCACTGGGGGTTTACATTTAAAAAACCTCATGTTCTACGGCAATTATTGTTTTATGCGGTTCTACAACAAACTATAGATTTTGTTTGTAGAGGCGTGGAGAAGGTTTTGCCAGGAAATTCACGATACCTGAACGGGAGCAAGGCTCAGCAAGGTGCTTTCGAAAGGGAACATGCATCAGGCGGTAGGCTCCATTAGGGGGCCGGATGGTGACACCTTGGACTGTCACCATACACTAACCGCTCTGCTGAACACACACTTTCCTGGTTGTAGAACTGACCCTGGGTTATTGGCAGACGCGGGGCGCTATGAGGCGGACAGGAACGCTGGACTGGGAACTCGCCAGGGCAATTATAACCCGAGATGCCGTACGCTGGGCAGTAAACTCGTTTAAACCATTCAAGTCGCCTGGACCGGATGGTATTTACCCGATTCTCTTACAGGAAGGAATAGAGCGCATCCTACCCAGCCTCTTAAGGTTATTTAGGGGCAGCGTAGCGCATGGTTACATACCTCAGGGCTGGAGGAAGGTTCGAGTAACCTTTATACCGAAACCTGGCAGGGACTCGTACGAGG
The DNA here is from genome assembly GCA_020466155.1 of Pachypeltis micranthus. Taxonomy (NCBI): domain Eukaryota; kingdom Metazoa; phylum Arthropoda; class Insecta; order Hemiptera; family Miridae; genus Pachypeltis; species Pachypeltis micranthus. The sequence goes on from CM035768.1 coordinate 29,802,970, forward strand.
AAGCCAAGGCCTTCCGACCAATATGCCTCACATCTTTCCTGCTCAAGACCGTGGAGAAAATCCTTGACAAGTACTTGAGGGACGGATGCTTGAGACTGACCCCCCCTGGTAGATGGCCAACATGCCTTCCGCGCAGGGAGATCATGTGACTCTGCGCTGCATGCACTAGTTAGGAAACTAGAAGAGTCAATCGGTAATAGGGAGATTGCCTTAGGGGCCTTTCTGGACATAGAAGGGGCCTTTGACAATAACTCCATATGTAGCATTGAAAGGGCGTTGATGAAATTTAATGTACACAGCAATGCAATAAAGTGGATCATCGCTGTATTGGAAAGCAGAGCGATCCAGACTACGCTAGGAAACTGTACAATCAGGGCAAGGACTGTGAGGGCATGCCCTCAGGGAGGGGTCCTATCTCCGCTCCTCTGGAACCTAGTGATTGACTCCCTACTGGGGAGACTTAATGCGGCGGGGTCTTACGCTGATGATGTGGTTGTGCTCATTGGGGGCAGGGTGCAAAGCGTGCTGTCGGACCTGATGGGGGCGGCCTTGCGGATGGTGTGCCTGTGGTGTGGGGAGATGGGGTTCACAAGGCTTAGGCAACTGTCAGGACTGAGGCCGCAGTTAGTGATGGGCAAAGAAACTCAGCTCAGTGAGCAAGTCAAACATCTGGGTGTGATTCTAGATCGAAAATTAGTCTGGAACGAGCACATCAGATACGTGACCAAGAAGGCGACAATGGCCCTTTGGACGTGCCAGAGAATGTGCGAGAGGACATGGGACCTAAAGCCCAGAATGGCCTGCTGTTTCTACGAAGCCATAGTGAGACCAATAATCTCATATGGGTCGATCGTTAGGTGCCACAGTACAAAGGCTGGCGTGCCTACTTATTGCGGGGATGATGAAGACTACACCCACCATCACCATGGAGAGACTGTTCGACCTTCTCCCCCTGGACATCTATGTTAAGGCAGAGGCGATGATCTGTGGATACCTGGTTGTATTCAGGGAGTTGGAGACCTTTAAGGAGTGCAGCATGATCCCAGACGCAATTGTGCCCATGTATGAGTTCGAGAGAAAATATAATGCTCAGCTATTGGGAGGTCCATGGAACAGCGATAGCCGCCAGTTTCGGCCTCCCAGTGGTGTCAACATCTACACAGATGGATCGAAGACCCCAGAGGGGACAGGATCCGGGGTGTGGATAAGTGGCTCTGGACGGAGTGGGGCTTATATTGCCCTAGGCTCCACTCCATCAGTTTTTCAAGCAGAGATTTATGCTATTATTGCCGGGGCAATCCAAATGCATGAGAAAGGCTATAGCAATAGAACTATCAATATATTGACCGATAGTCAAGCGTCGTGTAAAGCACTATTGAACTACTGCACGACGTAAAAATTGGTGCGAGAGTGCAGGATGTGGCTTAACTCCCTAGCAAGTGCGAATAGAGTTAATGTGTATTGGATTCCAGGACATAGTGGGATCATTGGAAATGAGAGGGCGGACCATCTGGCCAGACGTGGTTCGTCCACAGTACCTATTGGGCACCGCCCCATTGCGGGATTTCTCTGTCACTAGTTAAAAGGACTGTAAGAGAACACGCCAGAAGACTGCATCAGACAATCTGGAACGCTGCAGGAGTAAGACACTCCAAACGATTTGTCTCAGAGCAAACAAGTGAGACTAGAGACACCCTTCTGAGGATGGAGAGGAAGGATTTAAGGCAGGTTGTTGGGATCATAACAGGACACTGCAGAATGAACAAACACATGTATGTTATGGGTATAGCCGAAACCCCTATATGCAGGTGGTGTGGCACGGATGAAGAAACTCCCTACCACGTCCTGGCCCAGTGCCGGAGACTTGAGAGGGAGCGGAGAGGATTTTTGGTCTTTGGCACCACTTCTCCCAGGATGGATACCAACGAGGTCTCCTTCAGGAACTACCTGTTTTTCCACAGAAAGCTAGGCATAGACCTGTAAGACACTAGGACTGGCACAATAGGTCATATGGCCGCGGTGCACATCCCATTACTGGGAATACAGTCAGAAGATTATATATTAACTATAGATTTTTTTCTCACAGATATTAGTACACTATATTCAATCCATGCATTACGCAAACGACCTGGCATTATAGGAATCTGCAGGTAAGCTATTTTCTTTCAACTGTGAGTTGTTTGAGCTTCTGTCTGGCGACGTCCCTCATTTAAGGACCGCTCCGTACTTAGTCGCACTTGTTCTTGGAAGTTGAGAATGCTGAATGGTACGACGCAACTCACAACTTTTCTCCCCATCCTGTAAGTCGCCGTACCATTGTTCCATCTAGACGCAGATCTGCATCTCTGTGACCCAAACTATTGGACTCAGTATCAAAAACATCTTGAGAATGATACCACGCACGGCATAAATGCAATAAAGCTACCACAATTTCGTTTTCGGCTATTTTTTAAAACCGTTCTTTGCCCGTAACCAACAAGGGGTTTGGTTCGATGAGATTGCCGAGCAGGCCAGGAAGAAACGCTAACTGCCGCTGTATCGCCCCGCGAGTCCTTTCAATCAGTGGACTCAAGTTCACTGTATTTACTGTGATTTCACTGTTTTCGATCTAGATGTAGATATTTATGAAAAAGAAAAGTGGGCTACTACCTGGTCAAAGATAATTTGTCCAATAAAAATCGGTAGCGCCGTTTTTGAGAAAAATGCCAAACCCTAGTTTTTGGTACATTTTCATATCCCCCTTCCACTGAATGAGAATCGCCCATAACCCTATTTTCGCGCCCACAAAAATCACGAATAAAAAAAACACCAGCCGTTCTCCGCAAATTGAACTAAAGACACACACACGTACGAGGAGTACGCGGGGGATTGAGGTTTTTTGGATTCATTAGGCGGCCTCAAAAGATCTGATGAAACCCCAACCATTTTTTCTTCCGACGCGATTACAATACGAATTACAATACTCGTACTTCCTTTACTCGCTGGGTAGCGGAAAGTAAAAACTGCGCAAAACGTTTCCTACAATATTTGTAAATTCATTGCGCTCATGAATCTTCCGTGGAAAGACGTTTAATAATAATCGTTATAGCCGTTTTAAGAGGGATAAAAATGTGGTATTTTGATGACCATGATAACTATAGTTAAGTCTACTTTGTAGAGCCAAGGAAAGTAAAAATACAGGTGACCCAAAATCGAGTCCTTCGTATCGTATCTGGAGCAGCCTGGTACGTTCGCAATGCAACTCTGCATAATGACCAGGAAATACCTACCATACAGGAAGTGATACAAAGCCAATACAGGAGACTACAGGTTAACGTGGCAGCACATGAAAACTCACTGATTGCGAGCATCCCGCTGAACCCACCTCCACCGCCAGAAAGAAGGAGACTCAGGAGGAAAAGGCCGCAGGACAATTTTATCAACTAATCCATCTGTCTACATCGATTGTTATCTAGTTTTAGAAGTTCTCTCTGTCGTCACACATATTTATTTGGTTATCATAACTTATTTAATTTAACCCGATGTTTATCTACCTAAAACCAACATAAATAGTACTGATGTAGGACAGTCAATGGGCTGCACCTAGAACAGGTGTCACCTAAATTAATTATAAATTACTATAAAAAATTCTTTCTCAACTGTAATGTCAATATTGACAATAAAGTTTTCATTTAATTAAAAAAAACAAAACAAAGCATTCTCCCGGATTAATTTGGCTTTTTCCTGTAGCTTTTGCAGTTGTTGTACGCGCATTTTCACTTTACATTTCTCGCCAGTTTCAGCTTCGGCATAGGTTAGTGCGGCCACTTTGGCTTCTGACAATTATTAGAAATAATAATTGGGTGCATTAGTCCACTGCCTTGTCGATTTGGCTTAATCGTAGCGTTAGCGCTATGCTAACCGCATCCAACAGTGATCTCGGCTAGTGTGGTGGGAACGAAACAGGTAAGCCTTGTTTTAGTCATCTAGCCGTGATCTGTTGGATCACGATCAGTGCTGTTTTTGGTGAAAACGGCCCTAACACGCCACATTTGTTTGACTCTTTATCATTGACCAACCCCAAGATGTGACTTCTCTGCGGCGTCTTAGCGGGGTTCTTCGTTTTAATTACTACACTTGGCAAACAGTAGTGAATTTTCAGGATCGCGTACCTTTCCTTTTTTTCACAACTACACCATTGGATGAGGCTTCCCGTTTCAAGTTTGCACGAATAAGGGTATTGAGTAAAGGGTTTTCATTACATCAACGTTCAACAAGTACAGTATCGGCTTACATACACTCTACCGGAGTGAGCTACAACATACTGGCATGTACATAAACGTGTACACATACCCTGTTGAGGCAATTGGGTTAAGCACACCAGCAGGTCCACTATTAACTTACACATGATTGGATCTCAAAAATTGGCATCCTCGTAACGCACTGACTGAGGCGAAATCCAAGTGGGTTTTGACAGTTGCTATTAGAAAACGCCGGTGGAATAATCGAAATTGGAATACTTTCTTTTCTTTTCTCTCCCCCCCCCCCCCCGGGAGACTACTAGAAACTTTTCGGAAGGGCATAGAATCGAAGTTTGCAGAATGAGTGTCAACTGGTGATGTTGGCGCGTTAATTTTCCCAAATTCGAGGTGGTAGGCGAACTACAGTTAACACGATCCCGAACTCACGATAACTCAGCTTCACAGTAAGTACATTGTTCGCAAATAAAATGAGAGTGAGTTCACTTGAAAAAATACGGAAAGTTAGGAGTTTCATGAAGTCATTAAAAGGAATTAACAAGAAACGCCTCTGTCAATTCAACTTGGGATCTTCTCCTCCACGAGAAGTAAATTGAGAACGTATTTGACGTTACTAACGTGAACGACCAAACTTCTCGTGCTCCCTCATCATCAGCATGTCATTTCGGTTAAATTAAAGATAAGCCTGCTAAACTAACTTACATCCTATATGTTACGAGACGGCAAATGATTACTTCCCAAAGATCAACACAAACCCCTTTAACGTCATCCAGGAGGAATAAAGCAACGATTTTGTGAGCAGAGTTGAAATTACAGGACCCCTCGTTCGTTGGCATTCACAGTTTCATTCCATTCCATTTCCCTTATTTATCTACGTTAGGCTGGTTGGAGCAGTTTCATGTCTCCTTGGTGATATGCGTGTAGCATTCATGTTAAAAGCAGCGATACTTTCGGTTTTGGGTAATTCACGAGCAAATGGGAGTGAAAATTCAGGTACTCTGACAATGAGAGGGTAAGGTCGTTCAAAAAACGAATGGTACGACTGTCTGGTACTGGCCGGCAACAGGGAGGAGGAAGTCGCCAGAAGGGAAGGTAAGTTTCCGTCATCATACACCGACAGTGGCTTCTGTTCCAAATTTAACAACAATTTCGATGTGGAGAGGGCGCTCAAAACATGGGTTATGAGTGAAAAAACAGGTCCGGTATCACCACTCATGGGGAGCCTGAAAAGTAGGATAATTGATTGAAAAAAATGTTTGTCCGATGTGAATTCATCTTGGGAGAGACTTATCTGGAGATGAATTAGTGCACCAACAAGATAACGCAAGCTCGCTGTAATAAATGTACAGGTCTAAAAATTAGATTAGCTGTCAACTGACTGCCATTTAGGTCTTCACCCAATGATAAGTCAGCCCCAAAGCAGCATTTGGTCTACCTCTCGAGGCATAGTTGTTATTATTATGGCACTAACAAATTCACTGGGTGCAGGCTTCACCCTAATAACTTCTCGATGAGTTGTGAAGTAACTAGTAGTGAAGGATATAGCCTCTAATTCCGCCGGCTCTCCTTTCTTGCTCCCTCCGCTGGTCAGTGGGAAAGGGTGAGGCGAGTGGCTTATCCGCGTGGCGTTGAGCTCCATTTATCTTTCTGATTCTTCACACGCCCTATGACGTACTATTCAATCCTTTCCCTCATCAGTTAGAGATAATAAATTCAGTGTTTTCCTTCCTCGCTTGAATATTGTTGAATAAAGGTGAGCAAACTCCTGTTTACTAATCCCTTGTCCCAATATCGTCTTTAATCACGAATCGAGCAAATTATGTTACTCAAGTTAAATATTGAAAGAAGTTCGATTCATTTATTTCATTTCTACTGATTTTATTGAATTCAAAGTGGGTCTTATTACGTTCTTAATTTCATTTCCTTAATATCTCCACAACAAGAGTTATTTATTTATTTGATATCTTAGGCGAGTTTCATGAATTCTTGTCAGATTAAGTATATTGAGCCCAGACATGAACTACTGTAGTAGAAAACCACTACACTACGCTGAAGGTTTTGATCTAATATTAGACAGCGTGTTTAATTTATTGGTCTTCACAATTTGTGTTCTGTGAGTATTTTTCTAACTAGCCATTAAACGGAGATGAAAGAAATTGAGATTCTTGGAACATAAAGGTCTTGTTTGAAGTTTTGTCGGTTAACATTATACCTACAAGGCTCTCTCAGGCAATTTTTAACTACATTGTACTACTGTTGTACGATAAAGTTCGTGTTCTTCGTCTCATCGAACTTACAGATGATGAAAATTGAGTGATGCGTCGCACCAACTGTTAGAAATTTGTAGACCTCATCGGCATTTTTAGTTTGATCAGGTTTTTGTCGAGAGTGTCAATGGTCATTTCAAAATGCAACGTAGAGAGTACAAGTGAGGGGAAAAGTAAGATTTTCATCGAAAAATCTCACTTGGGGCATTTCCTCACATCAGAGTAACTGAGAAAACGCTAGATTAATATCGTTGCAACTAAATACCATGGCCTGGAATAAGTTAACATACTCTCGGTATTGCAAGCAGTTTCTGCAGCGAGTAATATGTGTGCAAGTAAACCTGCTATGGTAATAACCATTCCATAAATGGTGGGTGGGTGGTGGGGGGGGGGGTATACGCTCTGCAAACCAATTGAATCTCAGCAAGTATCTGTGAACGGGAGGGGGAGGGGCTTAATTGTACACTTGGCAATTTTCCAATCAACAAAAATGGAACGAATGTGATTGGTTAAGCTCATCAGTAATACTGAACTCGAAAGAAAGAACTCCTGCTAGCAGAATGTTAGGCAAATGTCTCGAATCTCAACATTGGGCCGAATAAGAGACAAAATGGCGATTCCTCATAAGGAAGATATTAACAGTTTTAAATTAGATCGCAAACGGGCTGAAGAGACCGCTTGCACAAATATAAACAGATATCTTGAGGTTCTCATCGCCGCCTCGTAAAGTCAGTTTCCTTCGATCTCTCGGAGGTTACTATCGCACAAGAATCCAAGGAATTCCCACCGAAGGAAATCGTAGGGGTGAAAATGGCACTACCATCAAAAACGTGTCTGGAATCCGCATCTGATTCTCCCCCTTGAAATATGCCAAACAACCGAATAACTGCTAAACGCATAATTTACTGTCAAAAGGCGTGAGGATAGAAAGGAAGGGTTTACAACCGACCCCATTTTAGTCCCCCAACTTACAAGTCTCACAGCAAATCTTCGTCAAAGCCTGGCTTCACGCGGAAGAAGGAATCATTTGATATTTGAATTCAGCCAGCTCAGCGGTGATAACATGTAAACGTGCTTTGCCAGATGGTGTAAGTTGAGGCTTATCAGCTTTCCACTGAGATATTACTACTTTTTGGCGAACCACTCCGTGTCAGCTTCTCACTCATTGGAGCTGACTTCGAAAATTCTCCCGTCGAATACAACTTGACACGCTTCATGTATTTCTGAACAAATTAAAGTGTCTTGGTTCAGGTTTTCAGGGTATGGGTGAAGAATACGAGGAGAGATATGCAGGCCTCTTGCAGATATGATAAGTTCGAATTAGTGACTGGATGTTGTGTCTCACTCTATCACTATTTTGTCATTATGCCGCGAGCGCATGTTTGCTCTACAAGCATCTATTTTTGTGTCAGTAGAGTGTACGACCTACTCACTCAGTCTTTTGAGCCCATTGGAGCTGTGCATATCTAGGACGACGGAAAACCCCAGGCAGTGGGCGTTGACTGTCCAAATTCCTTTGCTTGGATTGAGTGGGCGTCGGTGAGCATCTGTGGAATGTGCTACTGGAACATTCCCATTGTTCTTTCTGTGTCACTATCCATCCCGATGTCGTTAACAGGAAGGCAGGACAATAATGTAGTGGAAAACAGTTTGGGACGCTGAATACTGTGTTCTGCAGGTGTGTTTACGGACATCTTCGCATAGCTGATACCTTGTCATCCGAAGACTGGTATGTGGACAGCACTATTTGGATATTTCTGATAACCTTCTCGTACTCTCCTTTTAAAGTCCGCCCGAGTTTCTCCATTCCAGGACAAGTCAGTTCGTCTTTTGAGTTTTTCAATATGGTTCTTAGTCCTTGAACACTAAGTTTCTTTTTTGATGCCATTACTGCGAGCTACGTAGTACCTTCAAAATGTAGTTAACCTCTAGATTAACTTGTTTCCTCTCCAGGAGCCTACAATATCTCACCTACCTAATATACAAGTCCCTTTCAACCTCTCATAGGGATCCCTATGGTAAGCCCCACTCAACATATAAAAAGGAAATATTTTCTTGGGTCATTGCCATAACTAGTATCTTCATTTAGCACCATGAATACAATGACATCGAATCAATAAAAATCAAAGAAAAGAAAGAAGTTGTATTTGCATGATGTACCTGGTTCGGGGCAGACTGAATTAGTTGGGGTTTTTGGACCTCGGAACGTCCACACCTGCCCTAGTGGGACTCACTGGCCATAACGGGAAGTCATTGTTTTCCCGAACACCTTTCTGAGCTCAAGCTCTTTGATTTGTACCAGTGGAAAGTCCAGCTCCTCAATTATTTCTGAATGACAACGGATTTCCCCTTTTTCCGGAATTTCGAAACTATCCCTTTCCTTCCTCTCAATTTAAATTCATCTCCACAACAGACAGCTCCTCCCAAAATCAGTCATCTACTAGTTCTCCTGATTGACTATCGTCTTCCAGTTCTCCCAATACACAGTCATCTATCAGCTCTCGTGAAAGTGAGCCGTCTCCCAGTTCTCCCAACAGACATTCGTCCCCCAGTTCTGGTGACAGACACTCTTTTCACCTCTCTTCGACATCTAATTCGGATTTCTCCTTCCTTCCCCGGGAAACCAGTATGACGCCTTCAAAGCCTGCTTGTTCGTGCTTGCACACTCAAACTCATATCCTGTTCTAGTCACTTCTTCTTTGTACAAATAAGTCTTCAAATCTGGTTGTGATTTCCCAACTCTTCAATTACTAGTTTTGTGCTACCCGTCTCCGTAATTCGTTCAAGTCGTACGTCGGTCAAAACATACCTATTAAAAAGCTAACTTGTTGCTAAATTTCGATTTGCATTATTTATAGCGGACTAGCTACTATGATTCATACCCACCGGGTGATTGAGGAGCGACAGGGGACAGGGCTGAGGTTTCAAGGGGATTCACAAGGCAGGTTTCGCATAGTAGTCCTTCATTTACTTAGTCATTATGTTGGTTGAACGATGAGTCAGAGAATCCAGGTCGTATATTTTAAGTGCGGGTGAGGAAAGTTGTCCGATGCTTCGCACTTCATATTCTTGATCAAAAAATCTTAATGATGAATAGTTTTAACTTTTTTTCCTATCTCTTTCTCTTTTTCAGAAATTCTTCATTAACTAAACAATGCCTACCTCGTAGCAGATGAATCGTGCAAATGACGTCATAAATCGAATTGGTTATGTGTCTGATCTAATATATCCGTCCAGGAGCTTGAGTTTGAGGGTATGAGTCGAGAGAAAATTGTGAGGAGGAATGTTTTCCGCACCGAATCACATTGACATGAAGTATTCAGTCTGGGGCCCTCTCCATCAGTGTAGGAGAAGTACGGAGATTAAATAAACCGTTGTCTTCTGGTTAATGCTCACGCTTTTAGAGGGTCTGTGCGGGCATACTTATTGCTTAGCCTTCCGTTTGTGCTAGAGAAGCTTGGCAAAAATGCCGATTGCCCTATTTAGCTCTGTTTCTCTACGCCAACTAACGTGCAACCATCATTACTAGACCTTCAATCAATTTATCCAAAGTAAGAATGTCGAACTAGGTCTTCGATGTTGTAAGGCTTACTAGTTACTTACTAGTAACTTACTTATAACTTACGTTTATATTTCTTTATCGGCACCCCTGTGCACGGTGTCCATACTCCGGATCCCCTTTATCTGTCGTGAAAATTCCCTTGCGCCGGATGCTGCTGTACTCCTATCATATCCACAATAGAAGTTATTCATCTTGAATCAATCTGAATAGTACTAACATACGAAAACCAAGAAACGAGGAGAAAGAACGATCTTCCCTTACATTTATGCGCAGCAATTGGTGATGCTGCTATACGTGTTGAACGATTCTTAATCTAAGAGAAAAGATGTAATATTTCAGTAACATATGGAAGGCATGGACGATTGGAGAGTGGGTCCTAGGCTCTCATTCTCCTCGGTAGTTGAATACATCATTCAGTGAGTTGGTCAGTCTCGCTACAAATGCCAAATACGCCACACTTCTCACTTTCCGTGACCGTCCTGACGCCCCAGGTGCTTAGAATTTACATGTTCGATACTACGGACATGAGAACAGGGCGTTTGATGAATTTTAACTTAAAGCGAAGAGGTGTAGAGTGGAAAGAAGAAGAGCGGCATTTGATATCGTTGACTCAATTCGAACCGGATTCTCCCAACATCGGATTATTGTATGAAAACCAGGTTCGGATAAGGAAACTTGAGGAGGAGAGTCATGAGAATAAGAAGAGTGAAGTACTTGACGGTATTCGAAAGCTGATGGAATCCGGATGATTACGATCTCCGGTTCAGAGGGAGAATCCGATCTCTCAGGAATAATTGCGAAATTTCGTCTCTTTTCGGTTCTTCGTTCGACGAAATGGGATATTTTTGTCTCTTTTGCGAGAAAATCAAACGGAACGTGGTCCCTGGGCGGACCTAGGAAAATTAGGCGGTGGCCGGTTGATATCGAGAGGTGACTGCCGTCGAGGAAATAACCGTCGGATGCCGTTTCCAATCGACGCGTAACGCAATTTCCCCTTTAACGGGGAACATCCAGATTTTGCTCGGACGAAATGTCATTTCCGCCTGAGATTAACTCGGGGTTTGAAGTATTTGTCGGGTCGCGTGGCTTTGATGGGCTCGTTGCTGCGGTGCTGCTCGGACCCAATTCACTGGGACCTTTTTTTCCGCTTGGGAAAACATCGTCGGGGAGCTGGAGTGCAATAAACCGAAAATTGGAGTTGGGAAATCTTTTGATTGGTCAAATTTCAGCACTGAACATTTGGAATAGCGGTCCCGTAGGTAGCTCAGTTGCTAGGGGATTGACGCTTGGGGCGCGCAGTATCTTTACGAGTGAATTTAAACACGAAAACATTCGCCTGCCCAAAAATGATTTGAACCCTCTTCAAACATATCGCAAACTCCTTGATAAAGCACTACCAGAGCAAATTCAACACGATTGAAATCACATTACGAACGTAAGCACAAACGATAACGCAAATAGAGTAAGTTTGGTTTACGAGTAGGAAGTCGTCTAACAATTCAACGGAAGTGGATTGTAAGGAAAGCCGGTTTTATTCTGGCGCTACCATAAATGTGTACAAAATGTGAACAATTTTGTCAGTGTGTTGTTACAAATGATCTCAATTGTATCTGTTGTGACTTACAAAGTGTTGATGTCACCACTTGATGAAAGACACTGCGTGTGGGGGTAGCGGTTTTAGATTCAAAAAGTCTTCAAATGGATCGGTTTTAGAGGATGAATAGAAGATACACTGAATTAACGACCACTTCATTGATCATTCATATCGGTTTCAATGGTTGCTGGCTACCGCATTCTAATTTTGAGCCTGTCGGAAACAATCTGAGGTGTAATTTATATTCGATGAAACAAGTACCCGTTTTGAAGTCGTCAGTAATCTCATTTGAATGAAATAGACTTCTTCGTTATTCTACTTATTTGCACAGGAGGTCCAGATGAGTTCATAACCTCTAGTATTCTCTGCTTATCGATACTCACAGTCTTTTTTATACGTAATCGGATCTGTGAACAAGAAAATTGTTCTTTCTGAGCATGTCAAATTTAACATAATTAGTCGCTTCGTGCGTATGATTTCGGATGTCCGTTCGGCCTCAGGTTTCGGAATAACCTTCTATAAAATCTCATCGAACGCACTTTTCCGATTTTTACTTTCCGCTACCCAAAGGGAAAGGAAAGAATATTGTAATCGTATAAAAAAAAATTGGGTTTTCTCCAGATCTTTACAGTAGAGACCTACTGAGTCTAAAAAACCTAATTTCGGCGCGTGGTCCGTGTGTGTGTCACTGTAGTTCGATTTGCGGGAGAACGACTGAACTGATTGAGCTGGTTCTTTTTTGTTTTGTTCGTTATTTTTTGTAGACACCAAAATAAGGTTATGGACGATTTCGGCCGATGGGAAGGGTGGGGGGGGGGGACGAAAATGTACCAGAAACTAGTGTTTTTCGCATTTTACTCAAAAACGGCTATAACGATTTCAATTAAACTTTCACATTATGTTCTACTATTCAATACCGAACTTTTGTTCTCCATACATATCTTCATACGGTGAACGGAGATATAGGCCTATGAAGCAAAAATAGGTTTTTTTACGCTTTTTGCCAAAACGGCTGCAAAGGAATATCACCAAACTTTTAAGATGTATGTACCTACGTATTGTTCTCAATAAATGTTCCTCTGAAAGTCCATTGAGCAGAGATAAAAATGAAAATGTGTCGAAAATAACGTTTTTTCGAACATTTCCGTAAATTCTGGAGTAACTGCTTCACCAAATTCGATCAATCGTTCAGAGTGTCTTTTAGTCCCCCATACCCACATTTTGCTCTCCATAATTATTTCGGTATAAATATATATATGTTGAACGGAGATATAAGCCAAGTTAACTTAGAAAAGGAGATTTGTCGATATTAATTTATCGGTATTACAATCTTCTCAAGAACGGCTTCAACGATTTCGATCAAACTTACAGAGTACTTTCAGCTAACTAGTATGTACATTTTGTTCTCCATAAATGATTCTGTAGAAATGCGTTGAACGAAGATATAGCGCCCGCATATGTAGATGGTGTTCGAACTTATGGAGGTGGCGGAAAGTTGTGTGTTGCTACGCACCGCTCGTTTTATTCTTCGCCAGGTAAGAATACAAACTGATTTTGCGATCTAGGCGAAATATGTCTTTTTTTAGACGAAGTCGATACCCGGGGATGCATTGAGTTGCGATCTAATGTTGTTGAGTAACCACAAATTCACCTGTTTGAAGGATTCGCTTCATTCCTTGTGTCACTATACCATTAAAGTTAAATTCGGTAAAAGCGGTAACGAGGTTGGAAATGTAACGACGAGAAGAACCACTTCCAAACAATTGATGATGAGGTGAAGTCGATAATGTTCCTAACTGAACGAATGATATTTGCATTATAAGGGAAAGAAGAATATTCATTAGCGGTGCTTTTACAACGGTATCTCACTCGGGAAAAAATCATCAGGGTGGTCATTGACTTCTCCAAAATTGAAACTTGTGGGTTGTTTCCACATTTAATTAGGTACCCACTCGCCTTGGATCATTCCCACGAGGAGTCTCTCCCATTTAAATTTGCTCTGGTCGATGGTGGTGTAGTTTTGCGCTTTCTACTGATATCTTCGACGCGCGTCTCTTTTTTTTTTTTTTACTGCGCTACTTAAAAGTTTACACTCGATTGAGTTTTTGAAAACGCATTAGCGACAAGTAAGGCTGCTCAGATGGAGATGGGGAAGATCCTAAAAACGCAGGCGGCGCTCTCCACCCAACTGCCAGCTTTTTGTGTTCTCAGGGTGATACGATCACATCAACATTAGGTACACGGAAATTGGGTATTAAAGTTGGACTTGGAAGGAGCGGGGGACCTGCGTGATGAGTGTTCTGGCGTTAAACTTCAAATCGTGTTTGAATCCTACGCTTGCTTTTCTTCGGTTCATGAGCAGAGTGAATTTAGTTGGATACTAACACAAGAGTATGATAGCACTTGATAAACTGAATATGTCTAACAGTGCCGAATGCCTGTGTAACGGCAGAGTGCAGTATCAACCCAAGCTATTATAACTCATTTAGGGAATGGTAGTGTCTGACGGTTTACTGAACTCGCATGAAGGTGTGAAAAGATACAAATTATCATGAAAACCGATGACGTTTTTAAGGCGCTTCCGTAGGTCCGGAATCACTCGGTTTAATAATCGCATTCCAACCCTCGCAGCTGGTTCCCCAGGAGAGAACAATCAACGCCTGAGTAGTTTTCTAATATGATGGTTATAACCTCCTACAGGATCTTACCACCTGGTAGCCCTAACGCCTAACGCTCCGTGTAAGACTGTGAACAGGGTGAGCTGTTTCTCAGCTCATAACAATTATTAAGAAATTGATGCGTTTTGAGTGTGAAGCCGAGAACCGTTGAGCGAAGGGCTCATTCAGAGCATTTTAGCCCTCCGAGAGTGTGCAGTAATTACATTTCGGGCTGATAAGTGTCGTTTAACGTGTGAACAGTTCTCCCCCTCCACCCAACGGCCCTTCTCCTTTAATTTTAATTTTTGCTAATGGACCTTCTAGTTGCTCAAGTGGGAGCATGTTAAGGACCTAGGTATTTGAGAGCTTGATGGGGTGGGGGTGGAGAGTAGGGGCTGCCTGTGATAGTCCAGTGGTTTTATTTACGATCAGCAGATCACTGCAGGCATTGGGTAAATAATTACCCTTGACGATACCAAGCATATTGAATTTATTCCCTAAGACAATTCCAAATTAATTTAAAATGAACGACTACAGTAAGACTGGAGGATGAATCAATCATGTCATGATAGGTGGAAGAGAATGTATGCAAGAGGCTGGTGCATTACCAAACGACGTGGCATGATCCTTTTTATTTTGTTTAACATTTCATGTCAAAGAAAACGGTTGAATAAGTACGTCATACATTAATTTTTGTGTTCTATTGGGCTTAATTAGGATTAGGCTGTAAGCCTGGGACTCACTATCCAGATACATTGGCTTTGATCATACACTGACTGACAGAACATTGGAACTCGCCTCTCTGGAGCTAAGAATACCACATAAGCTTGTAATCAACCACTCCAACGTTCCCGTGCTAAAGGTTGTGAAAGTAGATGAGAAAAGCAGGGAGCTCTCTGCCCTGCCACAGCGCTTTGGGCCAATCAATGTATCCATCTGATTCTCGAGGCATTGGAGATTGAGAGCAGTCAGTCAAAGCGAGTGAAGCGTTACAATGAGCATTGACTACTTTCTGGTTACTACTTATTCAGCCAATGGTGTAAAGCGAGTTCTTCTCCCCACAATAACCTGTCATAAAAATGGTGCATTGCGACTTGAGTTGACCTGTCCACGTTTTCCGATACTAAAACGTTTATCTCGAATTTCTAGCCTGAAGTAATTGGAGTTTTTTGCAATTTCTCGAGAGGTAATTGAATTTGTTTTATATTTTAATATAAAGCAGGGCTAAACGAAGATTCTTGATTGTGCATGCCTGGTGTTCTCAAATTCTATGCAACGAGGTTGCTATTTGGTTAAATGCAAGTAAGATTGTGTAGAAAATGTTTATGATTCTTTTACGAGGTAAAAAGTGATATTGCACTAAGCGAGTGGGGGAGTAAGATATTAAACGAATGCAATGGGAACAGAGAGATTTATTCGCAACTTCACACAGAAAAGTTTATTCACCGCAACAGGGAACTGGGAGGGAACGGATGCGAGCCCGGGCGACAAGAGAACCACTCAGTAACGACTGACAACAGACAAGTTTCGAGCAAATTGGAGCATTTGAGGTGTGCAGTCAGCACAAATGTCCTGGACGAGCCTCCGATGATTGGAATAGTTCGGTTCGTCCCAGCACAATTCAATTGTCATTTATTTGACGTTCCGGGCTTATATGGTGAAATTGCAGTTTCCATTCAAGTCACCACCAGCGTCTAAAAACATACTGATAAGTGATGCATGCATTTTAAATGGATGTCCCACTGAGCTAGTGTATAGGTCAATACGTAAAAGATCCATTTCTCGACCTGTCCTAGCGGTTTTTACTCAACTCAATAGTCAACACAACTGCGTCTCTACAGAAGCCCAAACTGTTTCCTGACATTATTAAATACGTTCATCTTAGATAGCTCTTTGTCGAATAGAGATTTGCGTAATCCCTGCTCCTACTTCTTGTGACGCGTATACCAAGTTTTGATGTACAGGTGGACTGGCAACGAAATCGAATGAAAAAGAGAATCCTCAATGTCGCCCGGTCGGTCACTCAATTAAATCCAAACCATAATTGAATCAACAAGAATCATCGAATACCGTTCAGAAATGCTGCCCAGGAATGGCATAAAAGATTTTGTCAGACACGCAGAGCGTTTCACGAATTCGAGCTTGGCATGTTCTGCCATAGATTTGTATTTATTTTACATTTATGTCAGCCTTGGGTTGTCCCCTACCTCCCTAGATCAATATTTAAAGAGCGTTGCTCTTATAGACACATCGCCAACATTTGTAAGGTTGTCCTAAAAATATACATAGTACTGTGGCGTGTATACTCGAGTGGTGCATGAGGTTAGGCTTTCTGAAGCTGGAGCAGTCATCAGAGAACTGGAGGAGTGCAGAGATTCTTCCGGAAGGCGTCATTTTCGGACACTAACCGTTTCATCACTGTAGCTAACTGGAGGATATCGTGCAGATATGGATGATAGAATTTATTTAGTGACCCAGAAAAGCACATTGGCGGGCAGTAGCACAGATACTATGGCAATTCCTGTTCGCCACTATATTCGGCAGCGCCACAGACCCTTTTGGCAGCCATGTTACCTGAAACTAACCTTCCAGCGATGTGCGTTGCTCGTCAAGCGTTCCTGTCGATGTGCTTTCATGATCGCCTTAGATGGGAGAGGAGGTACAAGTCGTGGTCCTATCTAGGTCAATATTTGACTGTGTTCGTTCCCTCCATAAGCTTTCCGCCTGCTAATGTCCATTGCCCATGATCCCTTGGTGGCTATAAACGCTTTCACTAACCCTCACCAGCAATCGACACCACCGCCTCCTCCTTTTATGACGCCACGTATTGGAAAGTACCTTCCTCTCTTCTCCGTTTTCCCTATTTTCAGATTGATTAAGCTTATTTTTACCAACTACAACTTGGAATATCATCAGTACTACCAAGCACAATAATTTGAAGTCCAATTACTTCGATTGGCATTAATAGTGGAAGTGAGGTAGGATGAGCTCATTAAAGTAACCACCGAGGAGATGAAGATGAAGTCTTAGTCACAGCCTCCACCCTGCAAGGGAGGCGAAGAAGATGATGACAGTCAACTAACCCCTGGCACCTAAGTGGGTAGTATTGCCAATCAAAAATGTTGTCGCACCAATTATTTGCAATGAAGGAACGCCCTGCGGGGGTCAATGAAAGCTATCGTGTTTCCGTTTGGAAGAAAGGAGCTGAATGAAAATAGGTTTGTTTACCTGTGACGTCAATATTAAGGTTGCTTGGAACGGATTAAGTGGCAGTTACACGTGCAGTCACTGACAAAGAACATCAGGAGTCAATTTTAAGTTTATTTACGTTCTTTTCGGATCTCTAGCTGACATTTTCTGCCTTAATTGTAGAAAATGGAGACTCGCAATTCAGAAATCTTTCACGCCGTGTTCATCTTCCGGGTACTTGAGAAAATGGAAGAACGAACCCTAAAGGAAAATATAATACCGACAAGGGCTTACCTGTACACCGGTTTCACATCGTTCTTATACCAAACGACGAGTGTGACGCTGTCGTTGGGGATCGGCGGGCGAATATCGCAAGGAAGATGTGTGGTGCCTTTTACAACGGACTGAATCTCGATCACAGGACCTGGAAATGAAATAATGCAGCAATAAACTTCGAGAACATGCCGTGATTTGGCAAAGAAAACTCAGCCAAGGGGATTGATTCGAAGAACTGTCCGGTGTGTTCGATTATGAACCGTCTGACTCACTTATGTTGAAAGTTGTGGAGTGTGACAGATACATGAACATTGCACTTGCATTTATCCGAATATAAGATTCCTTAAGGAAAGCTGTAAAGTGGAATTGGGAATAAAAATACTCCTAGAAAACACGCCAGAAATAGCTTATTTTTTCGCTGAAAATGATTAGCCGCGAAATTGGCTATGCTTGGGAATATCAAGGATGCTGGCCGTGAGTGCTTAGCTCCACTTAGTTTGGAAATATGCGTTACCTTCAAGCGGATGTTGTTTCCTGATTCATAAGGCTTTGACTTTTTGCGTTTGAAAATTATTATTATTCTTTTTTCTTGCAATAACGAACACTTTAAACGTTTGATACCCCAAACGCTAATCTAATTGTCAACATCATTTAGTCACAACTCGAAGACTATGAGCCTCCCCATTATAACAATTATTTGCTTCGTGTATTACTAACCCAAACACGAAAGCCCCGACGGTGGAAGAGCTGAGAATAAGACCACCACTCTGTAGTTAAGTGTTGTTTGATATTGAGATTGCGACAGGAGGTAGAGTTGGTTCTTTATCCCTTCCCCCTCCTCGCAATCTCATACCGTTTCTGAATAGTCTCAACTCGAGCAGTCAGCACAAAAAGCAAGCGACGATTAGAATCAACACCGCTCCTCATTCCAGACCCTCCAAAATGAGCTCCCCCTCGGCCGGCAACGTCGAAAGCCACCAAAGTCGAAAATTGCACAACGGTTTAAAAAGTTGCTTTCTAACACTTTTTTCCACATCGTCACTCAGCAAATTCGAGAAGTAGAGGAAATGCTGTTCCTATTGAATTGGATGTCATGCGATGTGTTGCTGATCACAACATTAGCGTGATGTTTTGATAATTATGGTGAAGTCGCTATTAATAGCTAGTCGTAATTACCTGACTGCTCCCTACTCCCGTTGCCGGGACAATTTCCAATGCTAGGAGTAACAGAACATGATATTTCGTGTAGCTATATTATACTAATAGGTCAAAACGAGCTTCAATTTCACGTTTGGCTGCATGTACTCACAACTTGAAGTTGAGCTTTTGGTGCTAATTCGTTAACTATATATATTTCAGGTAACAGAGTGAAAGATCCCAGGTGACGAGACAGTTTCCATGACATATCACAGACTCGGCCCCAGCGCGAATAAAATATAGAAGTGCCACTTATCAATGGATTTAAAAATTGTGTAAAATAAACAATACACTAAAACACAATATCTCCCGAACTGCTCGAGATAACAATGCACATGCGGGTCTCATTAAGCCATGTCTACGACAGTCGAATTTGTTGAAATGGCTAAGTGTCCAACTTTGCTGTATAGGAACTTCCCCTAAGTAATTTGGAAAACTGAATTTAATATAAAACTGTTTCGAGGCGATACGACTGTTGTATACCGTTATTTTACAAGTAGCAGGGAAGGGCGAGACTCTCTCTCTCTCTCTCTCTCTCTCTCTCTCTCTCTCTCTCTCTCTCTCTCTCTCTCTCTCTCTCTCTCTCTCTCTCTCTCTCTCTCTCTCTCTTCGTCCAAAAAATCAGCCGGACCCGAAAATAAACTGCCTACCTGTGGATTCCCAGCACGTCGGTGGGTTGTACAATTCGGATTGTGGAATGGGAAATGGAACCCTGAGAGCTGAAGCCTATTGGCTCATAATGACTCCCACAGCAGCCATCAGGCTGTCAAGAAGAGTGCTTTAGGTTGGTTGCTGGGGACTAGGATTGTCTTGATTAGAGGGGAACTGGACAACGCAGCCATGAAAGTGGATTCTCCCAATAGCTGGAACTTGCTCGCACACAGTGCTTGATAATCAGTGATAATGTGGACTGCCTTATTCTCAGCCTCGCCACACAGGTTACAAAGGAGGGTTCAGAGTGAACCCGATGTGATGAATGTGGAACCTCAGAGGGCTGAAGGCCCGCCATCAACCTGCCGTCACTGTGACTAATCTTCATCAGCTTGTGTGGCAGCGTGAGCGTCACGTATGTCTCCCATGAAGATGACATGGCACGACTGGAATTTTCTCAGGAGCCTTAGGAGGTGCAACAGAGGGTTTCTACTTCGGCCTGCTCTGCTGATTCAGTTGTTTCTGGAAGAGCACCGTCGTCGAGAAAACTCACAGGGTGCCTTCAACTAGTCAACACTTATATGTTGTTCTTTCTAAATGTTTCTTCGACATTCCGTTGAACGGAAAAACCAAGATGTTTCAAAAATTAGTCCCACGGCGAATACCAGATTCAAGTGTATCAAACTCCAGCTCCACATGTCAGGGGCTCAGTATGGATGAAGTACAACTTCGAACTACCCTTCAGGATACGGATTCATGGAAGATCCAGATGGGAAGAGGGTGATCTCTTTCTTGAGGCTGGGGCTACGGTATATTAAACAGACAGATCCGTGAAAGGGGCCTAGCAGGAGTTTATGGGCCAGAGATCCGAGCAGCGATACCAGTAGGTACGCTGGCAACAGTTTTCCAAGCAGAGCTCTTCACAGAGTTGGTGTGCATGCTGCACCTTGTGACGTACTTGGGGAATTCTTTTACAGAACTGCCCACGGACAGGGCACGAGTGAAAGTCGTGTCAGGGCCCCAAAAACGAACAAGTTAAATATACTCGAATACACTTAGTTGATGTAAAATAAACAAAATAATGTCTCTCAGGAAAGTACTGGGAAATGAAATTATAACCCCCCCCCCCCCCAAGGACCCATTCGAATTTAATCAGGAAAAAATAGAAATGAAATGAAATGAACTCCTTTTAGAATGAAACGAACAACATATGCTCGGATTGTAGTAAATGACAAATAAAGGGGCAATGGGGAATTTGAAACACCAAGCTCTGATCGCTTACCTTAATTCACACAATATAAAGACTTTAGGTGCTTATTCACTGGCTTAAAAATGGGAGGCATTTGTGAGCGATGCCGGTAGCCATTCTGCCGAAAATGTGGCTCCTCCGCTTTTATGAACAGCGTCGAACTGCACGGGTGGTGGCAACAGGGTTGGCACCATCGGCAGCCCGCCAAAAACCATGACAACCTTCCACACAAGGGCTGAAACGGAAAAGGATATACATTCTGTCAGATAGTCAGGCTGCACTTAAGGCTTCCTATACTATCTCGTCAAAGCCTGACTGGACTGAAGGCCTTGGCAAAGGAGGACAACTCAACACTGAGTTCAGTGCCAGGTCATACAGGGAGAGAAGGAAGTGAGGAGGCCGACAAACTGGCGACAGAAGAATCCTAAGCCGTTCTTAGAGACAACCAAGAGCCACTGGAATAAGGAAGTTAGTATGTGGGAGGAATGGACTCAGCAGAGCATTATTCAGCTGTGGCCAGATGTGGTTGCAGGAATAAACCGCAAAAAAGCGTTTTCTTTTGTCTCGCTTTTTTTGCGAGAATAGTGGGGACGCATCGGGGACGTCTCTCATCAGGGAACCCCCAGCTCCTATGGAACTGAGAGGACATGAGACAACTCATGTACACCCACACAATAGGCCCATTGAGGCCAGAGTGGAAGTTTTCTCAGTTGCGAGAAATTTCAAAAGAAAAAAATAAATAAAGAAATAAAAAAGCGTATAAACCTGGAGGACCGATTTCCAGAAACCTACACCTGGTATTCGTATTATTACCATTCCAAACTATTGCTGTAACCATCCGTTGAACGGTAATAATACCCAAATCCAAAATTCGTCGGAAAATGACGTATTCCCGATTTTAAAATTGTGTGCCATCAGAATTGATAAATAGAGCGGAAACATCATTTAGTAATAGCTACTTTTTCGGCGCTATTAAAAGTCGTCACGATCACAATTAATGGATACATTCCCGTCGAAATGCTTTTGATATTCAGCAATGACTCGAAAAGAGACGCTCGATTGTGTTTACGATTGTGGAAGGGTAGGGCCGCTTAGCCGTGTTTCAACTGCATCAGCGAGGCAGGTGAATGAGCCCTTTGAAGACCGGTCGTTGGGACGGAATCTGCTGATCTTTGAGGGGACTGCAAAAGGAGGTTGACCGACAGACGCTCGAAACGGTCCTCGTAATTGTGAATGGCTCCAAGACCATTTGCTTAATTTAAATCCGCCTTTGTGTTTCAAAGTAAACTGAGGATGAGATACAAGGCTATGGAAGTTTGTTCATCAGAATTAACTTCTGTACGAACATCAATGCGTTGAAATGTTGGTAATGATAATTAATGCATAACGTATTCTCTATCGGTATGAATAGGCAATTAATAGGGATGTGGCACATATCACGAGATATATCTTAAACCACCGTCCTTTGACGAGAAGAGGAGCTTCGTGCATTTGGACGACGGAGAATTTACAGAAGCAGCACTCAATTCGAAAACGTTCGCCAGGAGTGACGTATTTTCTCCAAAATTATTCACAAAATCTCAAATGTGTGCTAGAGTAGAACATCGAACCCTATAGGCTTTTCTGTTGTGTATTTCACAGAGCGCGTTTCAATTGGAGATTGACTTCAAATACACAATAAATGTATGGGGGTACAACCCTCACCTCGTTCTTCTTCTGGAGATCCACCAGTGAGGCAGCTTGGAGTGGGCTCTATCGAGATACCATCCTCGTGAACAAGGCATTCTACTCAAGGTGATAAGCTACTGTTCCATTATGGGCATTCATTATTGGGTTCACATTGAACCAAATCGAATTGATGACCCTAGCAAGTTCCAATGGACTAGTACAAGGCCATGCCCACCGTCAACTGAGTACGTATCGAATGTGAAGTGAGACGAATAAGAACATCCCCCGCAGACGACGAATGGGTGCTGAATAAATGGCAAACATGCTAGGAATCATCTTCAATTGGACGTGACACAGGCTTCTGAACTACCGACACCATGTTTATTCTTATTCCGCTCGACTGGCTGAGTGGTTCAGTTGTCTCGTTTTTCATTCATTCACATTCCTCCTCTGATTAACTCCGAGTACTATTGCGTATGCTGCTATTAACAGTGCACATGATGATCTGTTTTTAGGTCTTCATCCCCGGACTCAACCACAACCGGGCACATCTAGGAATAGTTTCCAAATAAAATAAAAATATCTGGTGCGTAGCAACACACAACTTTCCTTAGCTCTACAACAATACACTTTGTACATGGCTAATTCTATTTAATCAATTCATTTATCACTCAGTTAATTTGAACTTCGTCAAACAACGCTTTACGGCAGCAGGAAGCGGTAGCGCTTACAGTTCCGGAACTTATTGTGCTGCTCGTACTCTTTGCAGGAATATTATTGAGCAATTGGTACACAGATAATTAATGAGGCTGTAAACACAAATTTTTTGAAGAAGGATAGTAATTACTTTTGCATAGTTATTGGGTAATAACTGTTAGAACTGGTAGTAAGCGAAATGACAGTAGTTGAAATTCAGGAATTTCTGGAGTAACCCCCATGTATCTCATGAGCGATTTTAAACACTCACCCTCTAGGTATTGGAATGGACTACAATACCAATTTTTTTTTAACATTCTACAAGAATTCCAGCGGAGTTTATAAGGAAAAAACTGCGCGAAAAACGCTTTTGGTCGAAAATTTTGATAATTTATTGTGCTGCTCTCGTCATTTTCCCACGAATGAGAATTTTATAGTATCATTGACTTATTGAGAGCTATGTATGTAAAAAATGTAATTAAAATCGTTAGAGCCGTTTTTGAGAAAAAAAATATTTGGTGTTTTGATCACTGTGATGACTATAGTTAACTTTCGGTGGATTTTGCCCATACCCTCATTATTGCGACCCATGGTAACTTGTAGGTTAGACATCATGTTTCAGCTGATTTGGTACGGTGGTTTTCTCTAAAAACTGCGCTAAAATCGATTTCGTCGAAAGTTTTGATAATTTATTGTGCTGCTCTAGTCATTTTCCTACAAATGGGAATTTTATTGTATCATTGCCTTATTGAGAGCTATCAATATAAAAAATTTAATCAAAATCGTTAGAGTTTAACTATAGTTAAATTTCGATGGATTTCGTTCATACCCTTATTTTGGCGTCCCAAGGTAACCTGCGGGCGAGATATGAAGTTTGAGCTGATTTGGTACAGTGGTTTTCTCTAAAACTCGTTCACAGACACACATACACACACACACACACACAGACCCACAGACCATTTTCTCAAATAGTGTTTTTCGGACTCAGGAGGGTCTGAAACGTAAAGATCTGAAGAAAACTCAAAATTTTTTTTTCAGCCGATTACATAACTTTCCTTCCTACTTCGTAGAGCCAACGACAGTAAAAACGAAAAACGTCTATGTCTGGCATTTTAAGACGGCAGCACTATCCGTGCCGTGAATTATTTCAAACAATTTTCCACAAAATCATCGGTAGAACGACGTGTGAGGCGGCATTAGGGAACTGTTTGCAATATAGGAACTGTAGAGAAGCACAACATGATCCTTCGAGACTTCCAGCCAGCAACTACCCCGCCGTTTTCTACGGTGGAAAAGTGGAGACACGCCCATGAATGTGTTGTACGAAATAGTGACCCGCCTAGTTGCCTGGCTCAGTCCATAATTCTTTTGAAGTGGCGTCAAGGAAAAAACTTCTTATGTGTCGTGGCGGTTCGACACTCACAATTTGTCTTACAACCTCACGCTGCAACGATTTCATTGTTTTAATTGACGGTTGATGCGACTACGGCAAATACATGTTACGGAGAAAGGAATAAATTCAGTAATCGACTCGATCGCGTCATTAATTTCGTAATATCAGCCCGATTCATGCAGCGCGTGTTGGTATGAATCATCTCAGCTCATTATGAATAATTCCCCCACTCGGCTCTATAACTCTCAAAAGGACTCTGTCTTTACCCTTCTACGCCATCTTAAATCACTTCTCACTTACTTAAGGTCTGTAATGTCAATTGCACCCTCAACCTTTAGAACCTCCATCCCCTTCTGTTGAAACAATCACTGTCCCGAGATCCGTCTGTTCAGCCCCTAAGACGCCTTTTTTTGTATCCACAAGTTCCACTTGATATCGTCAAACAGGCGAATTTCTGCGTCTTTGCCAAATATCTGGTTGTTCATTTTGTGAATAACATTGACGTAAGGAGCAAGCTTCAACGCTCCTGACATTGGCTAATGGCGTCGTTGTACTAATGAAGGGGAATACTGAAAGTAAGATATGGAACTATGGTACCATATCCAATTGAAATGCCTATCGGGTACGAAGTTTGTTTAAAAGCCCTATGTGAGTTCAATTAACAAAACAAAACCGTGGCTGCCGTTATTGATAAAATGAAAAAACGGGATTTTACAGTCTAGAGAAATGCCATTTTCTAATGTGCTATAGACTGTTTTGTTGCTTCACCTTTGTTGCCTCATTGTTGAATTAATTTATTTTGCCTGGTATATCAACTTTGTACAACTTGTCTATTCTTACAGTCTGGTTTATGCACCAGAAGGAAAGGACTACGACAAAACTTAGTCAAACAGACGGCAGCAGCTGGAAACTCTGGAATCTCGTGGGTTGCTCTTGATAAGTCATCTTCCCTCGCACGTCTGATACAACAACATTGTCTGAAATACACGAAGGCTAGAAAAATGAGCTCTTCTACAGCTACAGAGGCACCTCTGGTCGTTGTGCAGCAGGTAGCCAGAGTCAGTTACCTCTGGGTGTCGGAAAATACTTGTTTCTTCGAAACATGAGTTGTGAGAAAGACAACTCGAGTTTCAATGCAATTTTTTCTAAATATCACTTACATTGCAGAATGCGTGCTCGCTCGAATGGGAAGGGCTGTTTTACGGTCTCCTACTTTCAGTTAATAACTTTTTTCGATCATTATTTCGGTACAGCTTGCTTTTCTAGCGAATTTCTATAAAAAGAATGTTACATTAATCAGTAATCCCAAAATGACGCAAAAATGCCAAGTCGCTGGTAGAGTGCTGTATACATTTTTACTTTCCGCTACCCGAAGGGAAGGAAAGTATAGTAATCGGCTCAAAAAAAGATTGGGTTTTCTTCAGATCTTTACGTTTTGAGACCTACTGAGTCTAAAAAACCTAATTTCGGCGCGTGGTCCGTGTGTATGTGAGTGTGTGTGTATGTGTGTCTGTAGTTCGATTTGCGGGAGAACGGCTGGTCTGATTGAGCTGGTTCTTTTTTTGTTTTGTTCGTTATTTTTTGTAGACACCAAAATAAGGTTATGGACGATTTCGGTCGATGGGAAGGGGGGAGGGGGGGACGAAAATGTACCTGTGTAACTAGGGTTTTTCGCATTTTTCGCACGATTTTGAAAAAACTTTCGAAATATCTTTTACTGATCAATTCCTAACTTTTCTTCTCTATACATATCTCCATGAAAATACGGTGAACGGAGATTTAGGCCCTTGAAGCAAAAATAGGTTTTTTACGCTTTTTGGAAAAACGGCTCGCGCGATTTCCACCAAACTCACAGGATGTTTTCAAATAGTTAGTACCTACACATTTTTCCGAATAAATGTTCCTCTGACAGTCCATTGAACAGAGATAAAAATGAAAATGAAAATGTGTCGAAAATAACGTTTTTTCGAACATTTCCGTAAATTCCAGGGTAACTTCTTCGCCAGTTGTGATAAATTCTAATGGAGTGTCTTTTAGTCACCCATACCAACATTTCGTTCGGTATAATTTTTTCTGTATATATATGTTAAACGGAGATATAAGCCAAGTTAACTCAGAAAAGGAGATTTGTCGAATATTTTTTTATCGGTATTCCCATTTTCTCAGAAACGGCTCGAACGATTTCGATCAAACTTTCGGAGTACTTTCAGCTAACTAGTACGTACATTTTGTTCTCGATAAATGTTCCTGTAAGAATGCGTTGAACGAAGATATAGCGCCCGCCTATGTAGGTGGTGTTCGAAATTAAGGGGGTGGCGGAAAGTTGTGTGTTGCTACGCACCAGATATTCTTATATCTAACTCTTTGATCGAAAGAATCGTGTCCTTCATCGCCCGTAACCTTAGCGCAGGCACACTATTCACCAAAAGAGGTTTGTCAAATCACCAATTTCGCTCGAATTGTAACTGTATTCAGATTATTGTGGATGGCCGGTTTCCAAAAAGCCCAACTCGTAAATTTGGAGGAAGTGGGCTAACCTTATTCGAGTTACACGTGTCAAACGCTTGTGACAATTTATTTTTGAAGAATGTCTTTCAAATCCTCCCATCAACCACAAGGCTTACACTCACTTGACCAATTTTGTGCGAGTATCCTTCGATGTCGGGGTAGCACGGAAAACAACCCTTCACGCTTATTCTCAGGTGTCACGAAGTCCTTGGAACCTTAGGGAAAATAAATTGATGGTAACGCGTGGTTAAGAAAACAAAACGTGGGTATAAAATGATCGGTTATTGCCGTCCAACGAATGATCGTAGGAGCATTTATAGACGATATTATACAGATATTGATTATTTGAAAACACGTAAGTGAAAAGCTCTTTTGGTTTATTATTCATTCTGAATAATAACCCTATGTTTTCGGCCCCGAAAAATGTTTTACAACCCTCCCTCAAAATTTGATACTTTACGTTTCAAGACATGGGGATTCCAAATCTGCGATGTCCGTCCACCGTCCCCCATCCGCCGTCCCCCGTCCACCAACCCCTGTCCGCCGTCCCCTGTTCAGGCCGTTTTGTGCCTTTAATGTGGTATAAAAAATCTGTTCTTTCTCACAAAAATCCCATTTGGTATCTAGTTGTGCTCGCCATCTCGGCAATCGGATCGGACTGAGCCCATGCTTGTTGTGGACAAAAAATGGTTAAAAAAATTAACGAAACGCAGTATAATCGCAAATACGCCGTGTTTCGTATCGTTTCCTAGGTATTTCCACATCCTGGGTTGAATGGAATGAGTATCAGACGTGTATAACTGCGTAGAGGGAAATTACAGTAATCATAGTGAGCCAATGTCAACAAATTGAAAGAACTCGTGGGCACCACAGCGGAAGTAAACGTTTCGTTGTTAGTACTCCCTCCCTCCCATCACATCAAAACCACCTGCGTGCTCGACTCGCAACGTGCCAATTGCCGAAGGTTCGCTGGGTTCGAGGTTCCCCATCCCGATTTCCCCGACTCTTTTTGCCCGACGGGGCGGAGGAAGGTTAGGGCCACTTCCTCCTCACACCCCTACATCGGATCATAAATGCCTACAGACGCTTACGGGCGCCTGGCGATGGGGGAATATTTAGTTTCCGTAGTTCCATTGTAGTCATGTTGTGCCATGTTTCGTATGTTTTACTAGTATTTTTCGATGCTGAATCGAATGGAATGGGTCTCGAAGCAGTAATACTAGGTCAAGCTGTTCATGAGAATAATAAACCGTTGTGTAATAATTTTCAGGGTTTTTACTCTACCATTGGGCTCAAGGTATCTTCATAAAGAGGTTTATGTGAGACGAACGTTAGATATTAATTAGCAAAGAATACGTTATATGTTTAATCAAAACTGATGAGCAGTTTTTGAGAAATTCGAAAATCCTTTTTTTTAGTACATTTCATCATTTATGTCCCCCCTCGCCGTTAGAATAAACGAAATCAGATGGAAACGATCCGATGGAAACTAAACCTTGGCCCTTGGCTTGAAGAATGCGAATATGGTTTTGTCATGACTGAATGACACTGAATGATACAAAATATTTGCGGTGTTACCCACCGTTTGTTTACTGAAAGAGAGACAAATAGTACGAACTGTACCAGACTGTAAATACATCGGTCAAAATATCTATACTAATTTTTTCCATTGCGTTTCAAGCATTGTTTTCGTCCTTCTGTTCATTTTAGGACTGTTCCCTCTTGAGAAGCAGTTGTAGGGGTTCGTTTGCTCGCCTTGGCGTTCTTACACTGCCTAGTGCATATGTCTTGGCAGTTTTGAATCTGATTAAAGTAAACATATCGCTCCTTGCCGTGGCTTCCGATGTTTACCGGCATGACACCCGATCCCGTGGAATCCTAGTGATTCCTTTTACTCGCTTAAGTATAGTTCAGAAAAATGACCCAATTCAAGTAGGCTCTAGTCTGTATAATGCCCTACCCCAAAATATTCAACAGCTGCCAATCAAGTCTTTCACTAAGGTCATCTCATTAGGGCAGAGCTTTACTCGCTTAGCGAGTTTTTTGGGATTGTGTGGGAGGTGTAGTGTCGCGGTTTCATTATGTGGCGTGTTTCTTTTTTGCTAATTGAGGTGCCGTGTCTCCACCATCTGTTCATATTACTTGCCTGTTTGGTGCAATTATTGCCCGTTTCCCGACGTTTGTATTGTCTATTCTTAGGCCACTGCAAATAAAAATATTCTTGATTCTTGATTACGATGAATGTGCGAGTGAATATGAGAGAAGTTCGGACAGGAGAGGACTCCTGGCTGATATAGGCTTCTCATTCACCTCAACCAACCGTTTGAAAGGCGCACATAAGGTTTGTGTACAAGTGTGAAAAAACTTAGGCATTGAGTGTAATATACGACATTAGTGAGTTAACTGATCGCAGGAATTGTTGAAATTGATTAACATCGCGTGTACTCGGATTTTAAATCGGTATTCAGTACTATAAAGAGGGAACTTTGTTAAAAGGAAATATCGGGGAGAATGGAAGGCCTTCCGGCAATAATTTCCAGCGGTGGGTAAATAAACAAACAGTTTCACCTTTCCGAAAGCACGAGATGATTTTACTACCAACAACGCGCTATGAATGATAACTATTGCGCTCGCTAGAATGTAGGTGGAAGCCGGTAAAGAACATTCAACCTGGTAATCAACAAATTCAAGGCGCATGTTTCAGCGGAAAGAGGCAAACGCAAACAAACGTGTTTACAAATTAATCGGAGAAAACACTGTTGGAAGCCGATGTCACTGCGACGTCTCTGTGAACAGGCTGAATGCTAACCACGGGCGTTGGGTGTATTCATTGACTAGTTTATCTCGACGCTTCACTATTCAAGTGCAGTACGCATTACACCCAAAGGGATCCCGTTAACTTGTAGACTCACAGACGGTAGTTGTGAAGTTCTTTGTGGTTAGAACGCAATTAAACAAGTTTTCCAACAACTCCAGCTGATGAGAGCTATTGAAGTGACCAACTGCGTTGAAAATGCCAGAGCTTCACAACGACGACAGTACGAGATGCGAGCTCTTGTTTGTCAAACCACTTCATTAACGAGGATTAGCACATTTATGATCACTTGACTATACCCTCTCTGCGGGGGTTGAGTTTGCTCACTGGCGTTCGCCTATAAATTTATCCGAAATCCGTTTTAGGTGAAAGCCGCGACGGGTTTTTGTTTCCTAACGAAGCCCCCTTTAAGTTGTGATTGAATTAAATAGTTGTATCGCCTCTTGCATACGCGCCTTCTGACGGCCGGCTCGTTATCTATTAGAGGGGAAAGTCATTCAAGGAGTACCACGCTTTATTTATTTGTTCTCAAGCATCTCACAGCATAAAACGCTATACGACTCAGAAAATGATTACTAACCACCCGAATGAATATGATCCACTAACTGATTAACCAATTACCCAACTGATCATTTAAACAATTAGACATTTGTACTTTAACTCAAAATCAGTGGGCTAAAACTAGTTCAAGTTTTTACGGATGGGGTAGATAGCAAAATTGGGATGCATGCATTGTTGCAGTTGGTATATAATCTACTCCTTACTAACGTTGTTTCAAATCGAAACAACCTATTCAGACTAAAAGAAGTCTGACAAGTTTTTTGCAGGTGAGATGCCAAAGAGTTGACGTTTCGTTCTGGGAAAACGACATGCACTTTGTTCCTAGGCTCAAACATCAAATAGATTCTATATCGTTAATCAAAGAGGTCTCCAAGAACAGGATGGTAACGTACCTGTTAGGCGTTAACTTTAGTGAGAAAATTAAAGGTGTTGGCTGCACGAAGAACAAAAAGGTCTGTTAGAAGAAACTGGTAGGCGAGAACGGAGCAGATTTCCAATACCACTCAACGCTAAAAGACCATCACGACATTTCGTTGTGCGAAAAACTACCATCTTTTTTCCGCATGAAAATCACCTATGGTGGGTGCTTTAGTGGGAGTGGAGAAGTAGGTAGGCAAACCCAAACAATACTGAGTGAGTCCTCGAGATGTGGAGGTACCTTGGGATCGGCTTTCTCGGTGCCACCTTCTTAGCAGGAACCCGCGTGGACGGTTTTTGGGAGTTTGATCGTCCGAAGGCTAATAAGTCGCAAAGAACGGTGCTCTCTACTTTGAATGGTTGCCTACAACTCCCACATAGCGTCTCATGTGCGTACATTTACGCTCCTGGGGGCTCCACATTCTCTCTATCTACCACTATTCCCTTGTTACGCTGTTACTGGCATTTGGCTGGATCGTCACACTCGCTGTGGCTGATCTAGGATTCGTTCAAGATAAACTAAGGGATCGACGGTAACTCAGACAGTTTCCCAACTCCCCCTACGATTCAGTGTGGGTAGAGTGGGCTTCAGAGGGCATCAATGATAGGGATTACCCCATGTGGGATTACTTCCGGTGGACCTTCACGCCGTTTGTGTGGCGCCACAGCCTACAGCCGTGAGGCGTACTAGAGGACATCGTTGCTGTTCGAGCTGACCAGCATGAAGTGATCCTGGATGTCCAGGTTGCATATGTCACCCAGGATCGTGCACTAATATGGCAAGCCTTGAGGCGTGGTGGCGTCAGAAGCTCATGGAGTGGAATGAGGTAACATCAGGGTTGCAGCCTGTAGTACAATAAAAGTGCTGAGATGATGCGTTGGCTGGGTGTGTCAACAGGCGTTCTCCAAGGTATCACCTTATTACTTGGGTCGTATCCGAACTTGTGGTCGTTCTATCGTGGAACATCCTCTTTTCCTTCCCCCTCAAAATCCTTCTATTCCTAGTATTCATATATTTCGTTTCCTTATAAGAGTGCCATTTACAGTGAGCTTCGTAACAAAAAAAGTGTGTTTGCGTCAGTGACTGCATGGTCTTGCCACATTAAGGAACATCACAATAAATTCCAGCACTATAAGCACCAAGTTTAAATGAATTGAATTAGTAGCAAAAGCAATGCAGCCAAGTGCATTTAAGTAGAGCTGAGGAAAGTTGTGTGATTTGTCGCGCCTGATGTTTTTATATCCCACTCATCAACCTTCCATATATTAATGAACAATAAATTTAATAATTTTTCTTTGCATAGTCTTATGGATTAGAAAAGAAAAATATGTTACCGACTGACAAACTGAGTTATCTTCAGGTTAGTACGTTTCAGTGTTTTGAAGAAAAACGAAAAGCTAGTAAAAAAGATGCACCTAGTCAGCTCGCATTTTAAATTCAACCTTCGACAAAAATCGTCGCGGTACAGTTTTTACTTACGATTCTGGCACATTCACTCACATGAGTATTGTAACAAATTTATTATAGTAGTAAGAAAAAAAAATTAATTCCACAGTCCCACGAATATCTCATTCGCTGGTCGCTGTATGAACTTTGAGATAAAATTAGGGTAACAAAACAGGTTCTGTAACCTTAAGCACAGTTCTGTTGCGCTGTACAAAGGTCCATATGAGCTCGTACGTCTTGAAAACCGAGTGAGTGGATGAGTTGTACGAACGACGTAAATTGCTGAATGTTCGTTGGGCTCAGAAAAGTTGTGTGGGTTCTGCGTGGAAATGCGTAGGATCTATTATTTTACCGGTATACTCTCTCATTATTACGAGAGACATTACCTCAATGGTGAGAAAATAAATCCGATAACTGTGAACTTCACTGGGGTTAACTGAATCATCAAAACGGGAAGTATGGTATTCTCCATAGACCTTAACGAAGCCTAAGAAGAAAAAAAAAACGTATACCAAATACGATAAACGATTTCTGCTAACTGTGTCAATATTTATGGAATAGTACGCGCTGGCGGTTTTTTGCCTTCAACCTGACAGCTCGCGAAGGACTCACTTGTTGAGAGATTAGGGACGCTGTGAACGCTCAAGAGCTTTACTGAAACCAACGTTTACTTTTTCCTTTGATCGCTACAACCGGACGTTCTTCAATCGGCCACTCTCTTTCTCAGTCTCTCTCTCCCTCTTGAACTGGCGAGTAGATTTGAATCCTTCCTTCTGAGCATCGGTTCTCTTTCAGGTGCCGTTGAAGCGCCATCGAAAAATGGATGAAATTGGTGGCGTTTCACCGTACTGAGTGTTGATGGTTAACGAAGGGGGTGGTTGGAATTTGAACTGCTGTCAGGAACTGGCAGAGCTGACTCTTTAGCCTCCAACTCTACCCCCACGCGCCTTCCATCCTCCCATTTACCGTTATTAAAAAAGTTACTCAGAATCTCTCTCACCTTCAGCCATCTCTGTCTCACTCACTCCCTTTATCCTTTTTCTCACATCCAATATCTCTCTCTCTCTCTCTCTCTCTCTATCTCTCATCTCTCTCTCTCTCCCGGTTTCATCACTCTCTCTCTCTCTCCCTCTCTCTCTGTAACTCCCACAACTTCTTCCACTATTCGCCACTCATTCTCATAGTTCACTCAAAGAGAGTTGCCAATTTGTCCTTCTGCTCTCGGTCTACGTCGTCCTCCTAGTTCACCCGAACGAAGGTTTTTTTTCGCCAAATCACTTTTTTATTTGCCGATGTTAACAAAACAAACCTGCGCATTACTTCCGAATTTTATCGTACTGAAATGTCCAGTTGCTAGGTATTTCTGTTCTGCCCAACTCTGCATTAATCACGACAGTGCCGCTGCGGAAGGGAAATCCGTTACTTTTTTTTAATGGTGGTATTATTGAGTACCTACTCATTGTCTCGCAATAAAACTATCTTACTTTTTTGTCGAACAATAAAAACTCTCCTGGTCGCCATAATACACAAAACATAACGATTTTACGTCATTTGCACGGACTTTGTGCAATTCCTGAGGTTCGATCTAAAAACTGAATTGGTCGAAACAAGAACGGTTGAGAACTGTGATGAGCATGATTTCAGAGTATGTATCCCCCTGTTTCCCATGTCTCAGTGACGACGTTTAAAATTTCTAGCGGTTGTAGCTCAACTAGCCGGAAACCTGAAAACCGTTTGAGAAATGCGGCCTGGGCATCGCTATCATCATTTTTTTCACACAAAAGTATAAACAAGTACTCGCACACCTCACATTGTTGCATTCTGTTCTATGTGGCTCGACCAGATTGTTTAAGAGAGAATTCCTGAAGCTGTAAAATGAATACGTTCACTTAATATCAGAGACTCAGTAGTTTGCGGAGATTTGTGCTGCCCTTAGTCCTACGAAGTAGAAGAACGAGTCGAGTGATCAGCCCCCCCCTCTCTTCAGTCTCATTAGTTTGAGAACGTCGTTGCAGAATAATTTCTGCTTCAATTTCTTTGCGCACAATTGAGAAGGGCAGCACTTGGCTGAACGCATGAGGCACCTCGTAGCGATCTCAACGCAAAATATTTTCCCCACAAAGTAGCTTCGACGATTTTGATTAAAGTTTTTGTCAATGAAATTAAACACCAGAGTGGCTACAGAATTGTGATGAAAACAATGCAACGAGCATTTGCGTTTTTGGCAAAAACCACTAATTTGACACGAGCGTTCTCAGACACATCATGTTAGAGGCGCTATAAGACCCTAGAAATTCCGAAATGCTGTTATCGTCTTCCTCAACAATCTTTGTTTTGTTATCGCAATTTCAAGGAAAGTGAACTGGGCCCTTCACACTAAAATCGTGTACACAGTTTAGAAAACAGCGAACTTTATTGCTTTTGAGGCAACAATTCCGTGCAACTGCTTCGAATAGATGTAGGTTCAGCTTTTTGTCTTAGATTAGTGGGCACTGAGGATGTTGGCACGTTCTGTTATTACGTATGCTCAGACACTTGGTGGTGTGTACCTAGACGGTATCTAATTACCCACTTCCGGAGTATCTACATGTTTGGTAATTATTGTACACTAAAGCTTCCCTCAATTAGCCTGGAATTAAAAAACAGATCATCTTATTTTGCCATGTCGAGAGCAATTATGAAATCGCTACGAATTTTCAAATTATGCAAAGGAAATAGGAAATATTGGTATTTTATTCAACTCACGCTTTTGTGTCAACGAAGTAAGTGTTAGTGCAACTGTTGCCAAACTTCCAAGACTGCCCATCAAGTTCTACCGCCAAGCAAAAGTAAATTGTGTCTATTCCTCTGAATGAAAGTACGTTCGTTTGAAACGTTTTGGGCTAAACCGTCTCTAATTGACGTAGTGATAACATTTGTGACCAAAACAGACAAGTCAAACGCCGCCTTAAAATATTCGGTTTGATCAACATTTATTATTTAGAGTTCGGAGCAGTATTTGACAAAAAACCTCATTGTTCATGTATGGCCACGCTTCCCCAATCGCACGATTCAGTAGCGAATTCCGGAACTCGCTCCCGTTCTTCCCAACTGAATTCATCGTCAGTTTTGTCTGACAGTATCGAACGTTCTCTCTCACAGGTGATCACTGCCTCATTCACGATGCCGCTTGTTATTCAGACACGTTAGTCCCTATGGGGTGAACGCGACCTCCCTAAGGGGTCATAATGGGCGGGCGACAAACTCGTGGGGGCTGTCGACGGCCCGATAGCTCTAAACCCGTTGGATTCATTAAAACAGTCAAGGAACCCCTAACTTGCTAAATAGAAATGACCGTTTCACGAGGGAATGTACTTTGCACCGAACATTCGGTGGCTTAGAGCGAAAACCTAGGGAAAATTGTGTGCTGGAGTGAAGGAAATAAGACATAAAATAAAAACGAAGTCGGGGTTGAAGTGGAGTGAATCGACGACTGACATGAACGATGTAAACACATTGCAACGAAAGTATAAGAGACTCAGCTACTGGAGATTTCTAGGGTGGTATAAATTAAGCAAGGCGCCAAAGAGCTGGACCAGCAAAATTATCGCTGACATGATAAGAGAATATTTTCCGCGTGCGGCTGACATCTCTGCGCTCCTACTGGCAATTACTATCTTAAAAATGCACAGTGATTTAAGCTTCTCTTACTTCCCACGACCCAAAGGGTAAGGAAATAATTGTAATCGTGTCAAAACAATTGGGTTTTCTTCAGATCTTTACGTTTTGAGAACTACTGAATTCAAAAACCTCATTTCCGCGAATGGTCTGTGTGTGTCTGTAGTTAGCCATTAGCGGAAGAACGGCCAGACCGATTGAGCTGATTCTTTTATGTAGACTCGAAAATCAGGTTATGGGCGATTTCCCTCGATGGAAAAAGGGGGTGTAGGGAGGGGTGGTTGCAAGAAAATCGACCGAAAACTACGGTTGTTCTAGCTATAACGATTTTGATTAAATTTGAACGCATTTAACAGGTTTAACTAAAAATGATTTCACACTGCAGTACGTAATTCATTGTTTGATCAGGCGTGTGATGTCGAACGTAAAATTCATCCATACAGTTGGATTCACCCACAATGACCAAATTCCGATGGAAATCAGTTCATTTGTGCAATCTGAATCGCCGAATAAATCAAGCGGAGGCATATTATTTTTTCAGAATCGTATGCCAACGCCCCCGGCTGAATGGAACAAAGATACTTTAACTTTTCACGAAGACCGTCCAGCGGGGTCCGTTTCGCGAAGTCATCAGCTGCGGGGTATTTTATTGACCAGATATGCCGAGAAAGTAGTGTACATGATGACGATTGTCCAGGAAAACACTATATTGATCAACATTTGGAATGGATAGTTTTGAGTTTCAGTGGAAATTTTACCTACATACAATAGAACATTATTCATGGAATGGATTGAGTTTGAAAGAATGAAACAAACAGACACTGCTTTCGTCAAAAGACTTTGCGACGAAGATGTTCGCCCAATTCGTTATCACGGGCAATTCAGTTCGCACCTGAAACTTCACATAGTAATTAACCTGTCACGTTACAAAATTAACTACAACCAGCCACGATCGTAGTTGATAAAAACGTGCTAGTAAAATGAGAATAAACGTAAGCGCCACTAAACACACCTGACCATGTAGCGAATTCCATCCGTTGGATACGCTCCTGCTGCTCAGTCACTGGATAACCAACGTTCTGATATGTGCTAACCCGGTTCAATCTAGTAAAGAAATAGAATGGAGGAGGAATAGAATTTTGCCATGATAACGCAAAGTCACGACAAAAACGCCATTACGATCGTCGATCAATAACCTTACCCGAAGTGTTCGCATCCGATTCAGTCATTTCCTCCCATTTATGGCGTCACGGGATACGCGTACTCCGTGGTTGGTGAAAGGGTAAAACGATAAAGTTTACAGAAGAACGGGAGAGATTTTATTGCCCTAAAATCGGAAAGTAATGACAACTATAACCCTTTAAAACTATTAGCCTTTAAAAATAATGAGAACTGCAGAACTTTTCCTTCACAAACGTTAACAACTATACGATCATGCAAGAAAAGAATCAGTTTATTTTACTTCGTTTGATTAATGAAGCTGTTTATTGAACAGGCAACCTAAGATGTCCACATTTTGTAACCCAAAGCGGTTCTGTAACAAACTGCTGAACGGGGACGTACACCACAGCTAAAGTTAACGTACCTATCTGGTGAGTCCGTCTCGTCTGGCTGGTGAGATACTGTGGGTGAGCGCTTTCGACGTAAACATCATCGTCCGGCCGTTAGTTAATTCAGTACTAAAGTCAGTTAGTTGGTTGTGGTCTTTATATAAGAAGAGAAAGTCTCTGGAAGTCATCAGCTGCGGGTTATTTTATTGACCAGATATGCCGAGAAAGTAGTGTACATGATGACGATTGTCCAGGAAAAGAACATAATAATTAACCTGCCACGTGATCGTAGTAAATTCCAAGGTTGATTGCCAATTCTAAGTCTTTTTTGTATGGGGTAGTCCGTAAATCCGTCAGTTAGTTGTTTTCGTTTGTGTAGTGTTTTGAGTGGTGTAAATATAGTGTCGCGTTTGTGTTGATTTGTTCATTTATGATCAGTCCATTGGGTTTTTTTTGTTTATAGATTTCCATGTTTACTAATATGTTCAGTTTTCGTCTTGTGTATTGTTTATATAGTAAGGTAATGCAGTTCTGTATTTTGGGAGGTTCATGTCCAGTTGTCTTGAGGCGTCATGGTAGGGCCTTAGACCCGCAAGCCCTGAGCCCCTGGGTTGAGGTAGCCCTGACCACTGGTCATTATTGTGCACGAGTATTCTGTGCTTCTTATAGGAGTATTCTAGTTCTTCTTCTACTATCTGCGTGTCCCGTTTTTTTTGTCACCGTGGTCATTTTTTAACCGCCGTATTATTTTTACCCCTTGCCAAACACCACAACACTGCCCGAACGGAATTGATCGTATTCAAAGGGTACTTGGAGCAAAATAATAACTGCACTTTCGTCATCCGTAAGCGTTGAATTTTCGCGCGTGTGTGTTGTGTACCATCAAACTTACAGCGATGTGAGGAATGAGCTGTTTCGCGTCACAAAACGGGAGAATTGTACTTAATTGCTTAATGCTTCGGCATCATCAAAGTTACAGCCTTTATCACGGTTAAATGCGCAGTAAATATATTTTTAGATGTTCCGTCTCAGAAACAAAACTGGTTGACTGTTTAGAATTGTGTTGGTCGTGTTGCAAAGTCACCAATTTCAATGTAACTCAAAGTAGATTTCTCCCGTCTCCCATCTGAATATCC
The DNA here is from genome assembly GCA_020466155.1 of Pachypeltis micranthus. Classification (NCBI taxonomy): domain Eukaryota; kingdom Metazoa; phylum Arthropoda; class Insecta; order Hemiptera; family Miridae; genus Pachypeltis; species Pachypeltis micranthus. Next base: position 29,841,698 of record CM035768.1, read on the forward strand.
ACGTATCTTCAGGTACTGCAAACTTTGCTTCAATTCATCACCCAGCTGTCTGTTCTGAAATATAGCTTATCACCGGAGAGATGAGGCGACTCGCGAACGCGCTTGCAACGATCAATAATTGTCGGCAGGGCCGCAAATGTTTGAGGGGATGCCTTGCCAACGATTGCGTCTGTTGTACTACTGACGTTTACATTTTCCGCGACGCGAGTTGTCGAGGATGGAAGATAAATGAAGTCGTAGTCAGACCAGGTGTTCCAATGTCAAGTGATGTAGCAGTCGGCACCTTCCCGTGGAGCACAAAGTGCTTGACACGAGGAATAAATCAGAGAAGAAACGCGTTATTAAGTGACACGTTCTGAACTGAGAGAACCATCTGAAATACCCGAATACCCGTCAACGCGAATTACAACTGAACCCAAATTGATCGGCGCAATTTTAATTCGGTTAAAACTAAGGGGGTTTTTCTCATTGAGGAACTCCAATCGTCAGGTAAGGGTCCATAGATTGATGTTTCAGACCTTAGTGAGACAAATGGCACACTTCTTGATCTTATGCGCACTTTGACGTCTTGAAATCCTCGGTTTTTGTTCCTCTCTGTCGCAACTATTGTCTTCTGTTTGTCCAGGCACATCCTGCGCATGGTTCTACAGATGGTTCCGTGACAACGAGGAAATAAAATCTATTTGACGTAGTAGACGTCATTAAAGCATGGGACCCACAGGCCCACTCAGTCTGAGTCCTTCATGAATGCTCCGTCTCCACTGATTTTCAATCTTATGATTGATAGTGCACTGGGTTAACAATCACCAGCAGCGGGATCTGATGTTGCCACGGGCGTGTAAGTGGGTACTGCCGCCGTTGTAACTGGTGATTGGGCAGCAGGCCAATTAGTGAGAGTTAGTGTCCTGTCTTAATTTCGTTCCACGGCATTAATCTGAGTAATCGACGATTTACGACTAACGCAGTTTGTAGATGATTAAGACTATAAGAAAGTCCCGAAAATATTGGTATAACTTCTAAATCAAAATAATGACATTTCGTTCAGCGGAAAGCCAGAAACGACTTGAAAACAAGGAAAAGTCTGAGCATGAAACAAAAAGTCAAAGACAAGGGAGAGACTCGACAAACTGGATGAAGTTGAACACGTTCACAATGCTATTGGAGGTATAAGAATGTTTAGGAAGCTTGAACGCGGCGGTTTCATACGGGTGCATTTTCTTTTTAAAACCAACGATAAGGCATCCGGGATTTCGTAATGTTGATAGAGAGGCGATCGCTAAGTTTTCTATTTTCTGGATACTTGAGCCAGCCAAGTTTAAGCTAGTGAAAAGCTACGTCGACATATACAGGGCAATATGTAGCTGAGAGCCCAATATACGATCTTCTACTTCAGCTGACTGGGCACGATTCAGATCACAAAATCCGAGAGCGGCATATTCCGAGTGAGGAATGAGTCAGTTACGCTCTGACACGTACTGGTAAGCCGAAAGCTAATCTTTTGAGTTGATACACGCTTCAAACATAGACTCTTATATCTCATAACTTATAACTAATAAAAACCTAACTTGTGGTTTTTATTAACAACCCCGTGACAATACTTGGAACCAAAATGTCTATCAGCGCGTCTAACGATTTAAATGAAATTTACAGCGTGCCATCAGTTACTAAATACACATGTTATTCTGAATAACCTTTCAACCGGAATGGGAGTCAAAATGTACTAAAAAACTTGCTGTTTTCTTTCCTTTCTTTCGGTAGCCGTTGAAAGGGGGTAATCGCTAAATACTATGACTGTTGAAAACTTGCTCTTTGAATTTTCTCAAACAGTATTTAAATGATGTAAATGTTTGACCTGTAAAATGTACCTAGTGAATTTCTTATCGTTACAGCAGTGCTTAGGCAATCATCCCTGTTAAGTGGCTGGTATCTCTCGGCCAGGTGCTCCCACGAAAAATCGTATAGTCAACACAAGTTCCTATTTAGGAATTAATGCCCCATGAGCTTGACCTGAAGTCGGCGAAGTCATTTCGGCCAATATTCAAACAAACTTCAAAAAATACGTTTGTGTTTCCAACCTCTATTTGTGAGAGTAAAAAGTAAAAAATTGTTATGCTTGTCACAGGTAGCATGTAACGGAAAAGCCATTATCGAGGCGGATGAACAAGACACAAGTTATTTACTCCGATAGTAGAATTGAGCGACACAACGGCAGCTCCGTTAAGGTTGGGTGGTTAGCAGAAAAGATGCTGAGATTGTGAGAGGACGAGACCCTCGTTTGGTCCTAATGATGATCGAGTGACTAGGAGCGTTGAATGCTGTTTGGGAATCGAGCCGAGTTAGTCGGCCGGTTTAAGGTGGAATTTCGTTGTCAAGATTGCGAGATGACGGTGGAAAGAACCTTATCGAAGATCAATGCATTTTGTATTCTGGCGGCGCGTTAGGTTAGCTCCATTCACCGTGAACCCCATCCAACTTTTCTCCGTATACCTTCCCTCCGACAACCTTCCAGTGCTTTATACAAACATGCCCTTTAGAGGAATGCTGAACATCCACTTGAATTTTCTGTTTCAATTTAACAATTTAATTCTGCGAAGCTTATTCGTTATCGCAGCAAGATCCTCTTCGACCAGTTGCGAATTGCTGTTCCGTCTTAATTCACTGTTCCAAATCTTCTTCTTCTTCACGACAGGGACTACAAAAAGTCAACGTTTCTATTGGGTGAGCGGTTAATTACTTCATGCTGCCCGAAGTCTACGTAACACGCGCTTGCCCATCGTTCACCACCAGCTAGAAAGGCGAGCAAGTCCAGCGGGTACGTTGACTTTGAGCATGGTACTCGTGGAGCTAACCCAATTTCTTTACAACTACAAGGTCTCAGGAACTTTATACGTAGACATGTTCAAGAATGAAAACTTTCAACAACAAGTTCAGCGAAGTACAAGTTGGAATAATATATAGCCGTCAATAAAGGAAAGAACAGCGAAGCCGAAGACTTGGGGTTCGACTATGAAAGCCAGTAAGTGTTTTCTTGAGGCTATTCCCTGGGATTCAACGCTTACGGAGAGCAGAATGTAGTTCTTAATGTACTTTCATTAGAGCTAATTTTTAGAAACGTTGAAAAATGATGTACGAAGAATCTCAATTTCTTGTGTACTGTTGGGTTATTCCACCGTGAAGCAGCAGGTTAAAGAAATAGTTGTGAAGAAACGTTAATACATTTTGGCTTCCATATCTGTTTAGTTACATTACGCCTATTATTGCAGGCACTGGAAAAAGGGTTTCAAGGCTGAGAACCGAAGAGGAAAATCGGACCTCACCAGAAGAGACAGGGCTTCTAAACAGCTCAGGTGGGGGATATGGATCAGGGGCGCAGGGATCAATCAGTATTGCTCGTAGATATCTTCAGCCCAACCTGGTCGGTCCAGTATGCCTGGTTCTGGCTCAGGAATCCCTAGAAGAGAAGACCCCTGATTTACAATTTTTGCTCTCACTGTAAATGATAAAATAAATAAAAACTAATACCAACTTTTTGAGGTAGTTTCCCCATGCTCTTCTTCATTACTGTGAAGCCAATGTGAGCGATTCGACCCCTGTTAATATTTTGATTGGTGGAGTTGACTTGAAACATTGCACCGCTTTAGGAGCATCACATTCGGCACAGGCCGAATTAGTAGAAATCTTGAGCTAGGCCTTTCCACAGTGGGAAGTTCGAAGTGTCCATTCAGTCGGCTTCTCCTACGAACCAAGAGCTTAACGACTATTTCTGAAGCCGGCAACGGATTTTTCCTTTTTGGGCTTTCCAAAATATTCATTTCCCACCAGTCAGTTCACACCTCTCCTTGGATTTCAACTGTCAGCTCTTCCCCGACCCAACCATAAAAACACAGTTTTGTCTCCCAACTCTCCAGCTACTACATGTTTTCGTCCTCACAACCCAGTAAACCTATTCAGAGACCCTCTTATGTCACGCGTAAATGCTCGCTCACACGCATATAAAAGTGTTAATACAGCCCTACAATTTGATGGTTAGCCTGCAGATTATCATATCACGAAAGTTAAATTTTGATATATTGGTCAAAACCTGACCATAGGGATCCTAATGATCACCTTTTTTTTTCTCAAAAACAGCGATTTTGAAATTTTTTATATTTTTTTGCGTGAACAGCTCCAAACAATGCAGCACCATAGAAGTCTATTCTGGGGAAAAATAAAGAGAGCACCACAAATAATTATCAAAAAATTTGAAGATTATCGGCTTTAAAGCGTGGTTTTCCTTATAACCCACGCTCATATATACTGCTAATAAAATCGATTGGCTCATTTTCAGAAAATATCTGAATACAAACCACCGCCATTTCAATCACTCAAGTGTCTAACTACAGCAATTACCAGTTCTCACAGTTTTTACCCGATAATTAGAAAACATAAAACACTGCCCTTTTAAGAAAAATCGGGTTGGCAGCCTCATAAATTACTCATGCAACGGTCAGGTAATAATGGTTGAGGTGTAAGTCAGATCACGCGTGGGGATAAGGAAGAATGTGTGATGCGTCGCACCAGGTATTAGGTTTAATGGATATTGTTGTTTGAACGGTTGTCGGACACATTTCACCAATTGAAGAGGGGAAAGAAGCTCATTTCAGGATTTCTCGAGTTAAGTTGGGCGTGGCGAGTTAAAATGATTCCGCTTCATCCTGTAAGAAGTGGAAACGGGAGGGCGTTTGGAAGGTCAAGGGGGAAAGGCGCTGAAAATGGGAACAGAATGATAAACGGTGAAGCAAGATAGGGCCAGAGGCTTTCATTTACTTGTCTCTCCTTTCACTTTAGTCTTAGAAACAGAGAGTTCTCCCCATTTCATGCTGTATATAGATTATTCTAATTTAATTAAAACTGGATCTCGTTAGCCGGGCGATTTGTACGTCCATACCATTTGAACCGTTTGAACTTCTTCTTGATGGCAACATAATTACCCAGAATAACTGTCCAAAGGTTTCTCGAGTTGATGGAGTAAAAGTGAAAAATGTGGGGGCTCTTTCGAATCAAATTTTTTTAACGTTATTCACGAGCTGCTCGAAAAAAATACGATTTCCCTGAAGCTTTGAGACGTTGCAAACAACTCTGTCTGTTGACTTCTGGGGTTGTCAAACCAGTCGTTGTCTTTGCTGATATTTAATTGACCCGCAACCCAAACCCAACATCCTCGCGAGTTTAATATCCGGTCGAATTCAAACAAGAAAAATTAAACCCGAGTTAGTGGAACGTGTTCATGTCACTGGCTCAAGAACAACGTAACAAGGCAGCTCTAATTTGCTCTCATTACGCCCGTCATAAATTAATGTTTACGTGCGCGAAGTCATTGATCTCGCTTGTTTCCTTTTTATATACTCTTAGAGCAGTCTTTGGATTCATGTGGAAAACTAACGGAATGGATCAGCTACTTTATTCGGAAAATGGGTTGGAATATCTACAAAATCACGCAGATACAGTTTTTTATCCACAAAATTAACTGTCTTTGCCTACGACGTACTTCATAACGGAGTCCCCACAAGCGTACAAACGTTTAATGAGGATCCACGTACCCTTCGACAAAATCCTACCAAAATACCTTTTAAAACCATTAAATGAATCCTCATTCACAAACCGATCTTGTACAAAGCAACAGATACATACTAAAGATAAATGTCATTGGGCAAACCTGTCGAAGACAGTTACTGTTCTGCATTCGGGGATGTCTGTGGGAGTTCCGACCTGGTGGTCCTTACCTTACTCAGACCTCGCAGTTTAATCGCGAGAAAGGGGATGAGATTTCCACTCTCCAGCGCCCCACGACCACCAAGATATCCGCAGAGAAAGCGCATTTTCCGGGATTGTCAGGCCTTGCCCTGGGTAGGAGTTGCTCCGTTCAACCTATCTTGCCCTACATAGGCAGCCACCTGCCGTGGCCCAAATCCATAGAGCACTGGTGCAAAGCCGCGGGCTGCGCAGTACCATGGTACCATTTTCTGTCAAACAACCCTTAAGACCTGAATGGTCACAGGGCCGCACCTTCTTTTGATGGCGCTTACGGCTTTTCCTCATCCCAGGGTAGGACAGTTTGGGCTTGCTGACCTCCCTGGGGTTAGGAAGGACCCCAGTAAGCTGTGACAGGGCCCCGAAGACATACCCCTACGCAAATACCCCAACTCATGTATGTTCTCTTTAGTGCCTATTAAAAACGTCCGTCGGTCATTAAGTCATCTTCCAACGCCAGCTAATAACCATCCTAGTATTATCCCATGTATAATAATGAAAGTTTAGACGTGAATTGCCATAAGTAGTACTATAAAATATCGGGTGCGCCGCATCACACAACTTTCCTTAGCTCCACGTCAATTTACTTGTGCTCAGGGCGTTTTGTATTAACTATTTTTCACTCAGTTCATGCAAACTTGGTAAAATACCACATCCTGGTGGCAGAAAGCGGTAGCTCTTAGGGTTCTGGAATTTATTGGGCAACTCCTACTCATGCCCTGACCATTATTAAGCAATTAATACGCGGAGAATTAATGGGGCTGTAAACTCTTTGTTAAAACAAGGATAATCACTTTTCTGAGTTATCGGGGTAAAAACATTTAGAAATGGTGGTAAGTAATACGACGGTGGTTTTAATTCCCCTGTAATTTCCCCCCGTAATTTTCCTTCAAGTCGCTTTCCGTTAGTTCTTTCTTTTTTTACTTTTAACCCAATTCCGCACACAGGAGTGAGCTGCAGGACAAAATCTAATTGGATTTCCGAAGTTTCGAAAACGTGGAAAAAGTTCGCAAAAATTGTGAGTGATCCATATTTCGACGATTTTGTTTATTATAGGTTGGATGAGGCATCCTCGGATCGAAATCATGAACTGTTCTGGTAAGATGAGGTGAGTGTCACGTTTTCGATGATACCACGGGCTGTATATACACAATTTTGAAACGCTACGATACATGTCAGAATATTCTATCAATTCTGAGGTTCGTCTGGAGTAGGCCCAACAAAATTCGTTTGTCAGGAGGTATTTCATTTTGTAACGAAACGTTTATTGATTCGGAGCTACTATTACGCTCACCTAGCTCTCATCAGGTTTGTTTTTACAGTGAACAATGGCATCGCCCACTCAGTAGCTGGTGGTCTGAAGGACATTTTTAGATTTCGGATGTTTCGCAACGTTGTTGATAATCTCGACCAAGTTTTGGTTTGGTTTCGATCTTTTGGATGGTGGTAGTTAATTATTCAGCCTTAATGGGGTTGCTTAGGTGACACGAATGAAGCATAGCTACCCGAACTTGAGAAATACCTTACCTTCTAGTCGAATACTCAACGAGAGTTAGGGGTTCGGAGTCTCGCCTAATATTGTATTCAGGTATCAAGCTTAGTGCAAAGTAATTCATGGAGCCCGTGGGGGAGGGAAGAATTGAAGAAAAACTATGGGATGTTTCAACGAGTAACTGCAGCCATCTGTGTTTGTACTACCCCTTTCCAGCACCGGCATCAATGTAACATCCCAACCGCGTCTCACTCCAATGTGAGCTTCTCTTGGGAAAGATATGACCCTTTGTCGGAAAAACGTGAGGCTAAAGTCTAATGCGACGAACAAAATATTTACTCAGGAAGGTAATTGGTTTTCCTCTTTTTGGTTTATTAATGCTTTCCCGAAACAGCTGCAGTACGGAGATGTTTTATGTTGAATTGGCAACCCCCCCCCCCACCCGCTTCCGCATCTCTTGTCGTCTCACCGCGCGACCACAAAACCCATATTCCCCGGCTGGTCTGATGAATTATAAAAAGGGTTCATTGGATTTTTCAGTTGAACGGAGAATGAAATTGGAGGTTCCCAAAAACTCCAACCCGATTCTCAAAGGTCCGAACTTTTGAGCGATGATAGGGCTGTTGATGTTCATCGACGTGTCAAACCCGCTATTTTTGATATTTGAGGTGCTTAACCGTGACAACCGCAGTTTCGGTTACCTGAAATATCAAAACTTGTATGATCTCTGCACTAGTTTTTGTCGGCCATCAAATCTACTCGACCAATACAATGCTCATTCTGGGCTTAGCGTTAGACTTGAATGACGTACTCTCTCGACTGCAATTACAGCACGATCTGAGAGGTGGGGGGGGGATGAAGAGAAATGGTAGTTTTAGGTTCTTGTACGTGTCACCACTGAACAATTGGTAAGTAAATCGTGCATTATTCGTGTACCATTAGCACTTGAAAGTATAACTACTTGATTTACTAACCTTTCGATATACTTCAAAACGAACGTGAGTGCACCATTTTACACGTGGAAACCTACGTATGCGTTCTTCATGAATGCGATTACACTTAACTCCGCAGTCATTCTCTATTTCAATCGCATCCAACTCTTTACTCGTAGCATTATCCGTATTCCACAACAGCATCACCATAGAAACAAAACGAGTTACGCATTTTTATGTGAACTAGATATTGTTAGTAGCTTCCCGATACTGTATCTCATTCTCAAACAAAACATAATCAACCAAAATTGTAACTTGAAAGCTATTCGCTGAAATTATCGTAACTGGAAAGCTATTCCCACAATTTGACCCAAATCTGAATAGAACGAAACAAAAATCATGAAAATCGGCGAAAAGGTGAGATTCTAAAAATAGAGTGATTTTACTGTACTCCCCCTGTCTCCTCGAAGACTATTGTCGTTTGCTACTCAACTAAATAAAAATCAGAGTTCCGCAAAAAAGGATCAAAATTAGTTCAAAAATGCGCCCTTGGCCAAGAATTCGTCCTACTCGAAAACGAAATTCGGCTTGGTCGAAAAGGGATACGTGTCAATTTTTGAGAAAAAATGTTTCTTACGTCTAACTGAAGATTGAAATTTTTCAGGGTTGTTTTTTTGCGATGCCCTCTTTGAATGTCTTGTTGTTTTTATAAATGGTAAGAATCTGGTGCGTTCTTTTTTTAAATTATACAAGCTTGTTTCTAGAGATAATCTAACGATAGGTTTAAGGGAGGCTGACCGTCAGACCGTCAGGCGGCCAGCTTGTCCTGGTATAGTAGCCCGCTCTCCTGTGAAATGCCCTTCCATATACAGGCTTATACGTGTACACATATTATATCTGGTTAGATCTTCAGGAATAGGCATTCCAAATCCCTCTGCAACAATTCTTCTCTACAGGAGTCTAACACGCTGTGACGGGTCTTCGACGTGTTCAAGACCAGTTGCAGTAGTGGGGCCTGGCAACACCATCTGCTCCAAAGCTCAGCCAAACTTGATAGTTTGTTCTGCAAGGTTTGATTGAAGGGAGGAAAATAACGCGGTGTCCTGACCTTCCCCACTCTTCAGGGTATTTGAATTGCGCTTTTTACTCGTGGCTGTAACGAGGACGATTAAATTTAAATTAGGATCGTTTCTAACAATTGCGGGGGGGGGGGGCAACGTAAAATTTCCATGCTGACAAATAGACGCTGCAAATTATTACACCACGAAGTTGTATTTTGAAAAAAGTTGGGTTTATGTTTTTCATGAATTACTTTAATTACGGGGAAGGTATTGTGCGTGACATGGTTGAGAAAAAACTCAAACCAATAAACTCTGTTAAGTTAAGCACTACCCGTTTAAACTGAGGCAAAAACAGATTCCATTAGTTGGGAGTGCGATGAAGATCGCTCAACGGTTGTACAAAAATGTAATTTAGAGCGCAGCCTTTGACTTTACAAAATGATCGGCTTTTGCAAGACCCGTTTCAAGTTGCAGCGAACGAAAAATCCTTTCAAACGTTTTTATCTCGTTCCAGAGTTTCAAAAAAACTGACGCGATGTGATGCTGCAGGTTTCCAGTTGAACACTCATCACTACTAATAGGACTCGCTCCCTGCTACGTACGAGCAAAAGCTAACATTCATCATCCAAGAGAAGCAATTCAAGTTAATATTGTTCACATATTCCCACCTGAGGAAGACAGCCGCGTAGTAAAGCGTAACTCGTGAATCGTGAAACTCTGCAAAGAGCCTTCGTTCTTCCGTCTCGAGGGAAACCCAAGTTTTTCATTAACAGCCTACCTACTGCCAAAGGTTGCATTATTAGCCTTCATCAAGAAAAGACAAAACTCACGAGTACAGCAGAAACGCAGGAACAGATTGGTATCTCCGTGGTCGTTACAGGGTTTGATCCACGTTTCTGGATTAAGGAAAAAAGTGGCTGGCGTTCCGGAGAGAATTTATTTAAAGCCATTCCAAGTTATGAGTTGCGAAGAAAATGTAGCGGGTAAAACCAAGAAGCATTGGAAGTTTTGTGCTCAGATTCAACGCGTAGAAACCTTGGCGCAGACTTCCGTAAACCACAGAGCCTGGGTTTTTAAGCTGAGTTAGTCAAAACGAATTCTGTGAAAGCATATTGAGTAAATTCGTCTAAAATTAATGTGAGGGAGGAATTTAAACAAAACACAGATCAGTCAAATTATCTTCTTCACATCATAATCATATTATTACTTTTCTCTCTCTACCGTGACAACATGACCGGGAACCGCCTGGCTAGTATTGAGAATATCAAACGTGTACTGACTGCATACCTATATATGCATATCTTCACTTTTTTCTGCATTGCAGAGTCGTGTGTTCTCATGAGAAACATGCCAATAATACAAAGGGTTTTGTGAGCTCTATAACATACAGCTGAAAGCGATTACGCCGAGTATACATTCCGCATTCTCACGTTAACTCTCATTTATTTGCAATTACCGAATCGTTTTGTGGTTTCGTGCGTCGGGACAACTAGAGTGAACTTACTGTTGGTAAATTAGGAGTTCATAGAGTTGATACGCAGTTTAGAACTGCATATTAATGCTTGCAACTTTTACGTATCAAAATTGTTCAGTGGTTTAATTCTGAAAGAATCCATGGCACTAATATTAATACTTACGCGTTCACAGTTCTTGAATTGTTGACTGGGTCCATAACCTATTGAATTTGAACACTGTTTCAAGTTATTAATTGTGTATTTAAAACGGAACGCAAGGAAACATTTTAAAACGATATAATCGGCACGACACAACTTCACCGATATTTGGACGAATTGAGGATGAACCAGCTGGTATAAATGAGTTGCCAATGGTGACGAGTAAGGCGTTGAAAAAAAATATATCTGGTGCGTAGCAACACACAACTTTCCGCCACCCCTTTAACTTCGAACACCACCTACATAGGCGGCTGCTATATCTTTGTTCAACGCATTTCTACCGGAACATTTATGTAGAACAAAATGTAGGGACTAGTTAGCTGAGAGTACTCCGTTAGTTTGATCGAAATCGTTAGAGCCGTTTTTGAGAAAATTGGAATACCGATAAATTAATATTCGACAAATCTCCTTTTCTGAGTTAACTCTAGTTATCTCCATTTAACATATATATACAGAAATAATTATGTAGAACGAAATGTTGGTATGTGTGACTTAAAGACACTCCATTAGGATTTATCACATCTGGTGAGAAAGTTACCCTGGAATTTACGGAAATGTTCAAAAAAACGTTATTTTCGACACATTTTCATTTTTATCTCTGTTCAATGGACTGTCAGAGGAACATTTATTGAGATCAATATGTAGGCATTAACTATTTGGATACATCTTTAAAGTTTGGTGATAATCGTTGAAGCCGTTTTGCCAAAAAGTGTAAAAAACCTATTTTTTGTTCATAGGCCTATATCTCCGTTCACCGTATTTTCATGGAGACATGTATGGAGAAGAAAAGTTAGGCATTGATTAGTAGAAGCTAATTTGAAAGTTTAATCAAAATCGTTAGAGCCGTTTTCGAGAAAAATGCGAAAAACCCTAGTTTTTGGTACATTTTCGTCCCCCCACCCCCCTTAATAGCGGCCGAAATCGTCCATAACCTTATTTTGGTGTCTACAAAAAATAACGAACAAAACAAAAAAAGAACCAGCTCAATCGGATGAGCCGTTCTCCCGCAAATCGAACTACAGACACACACACACACACACACACACACACACACATACACACGGACCACGCGCCGAAATTAGGTTTTTTAGACTCAGTAGGGTCTGAAACGTAAAGATCTGAAGAAAACCCAAATTTTTTTTTTGGGCCGATTACTATACTTTCCTTCCCTTCGGGTAGCGGAAAGTAAAAATACTGACGAGCGTCCATTTCCAATAATTTTCAGTCAGAATTTAGCTGTGCAGAGTTATTCCTGATCAGGCTTTTTTTTCTTCGTCGAGTTTCAGCCCTGCAGAATTATTCATGGCCCGATTTCATACTTACACAGTTATTCACGGTTGGTTTTTAACTGTCCATAATTATTCCTTGTTAGGATTTGGCTCTGTGGAGTTTTTCCTCTTAAGGATTCATCTCTGTAGCGTTATTCTCGGTCATTTTTTACTGTGTAGTTACTCCCGGTCAGCTAGTACCTATGCAGTAATTTCCGATCATGTTTTAGCTGAACAGAGTCCATGTTTTTTTTTTAGTTAGCAGGTTTTCATTGCTGCTTTTCAGGACAAAAAAATACCTTAAACCTTAAACTAAATTTGAATGTTATTAAGAATTTCAAATTCCAAGTTTAAACAGTTTTAGTTGTTCTGTATCCCTACTAAAAATGAACGTCTAGCCTACATTTAGAACACATCTTATAAGAGAATATGAAGAGCTTCTGGTAGGTATGTTCAGAATTCGTCGAGCAATGAGTTATGTGGATAACGCTTTAGTTTGAAAAAAGCAAAGAAAATCGGATATCGGTTGACGAAGAAATTTTTATTGTGTTATTGTTGATTGTGTTGGTGAAGACTTACTGTTTGTAAATATAGCGTATAAATAGAGAGAGAGAGAGAGAGAGAGAGAGAGAGAGAGAGAGAGAGAGAGAGAGAGAGAGAGAGAGAGAGAGAGAGAGAGAGAGAGAGAGAGAGAGAGAGAGAGAGAGAGAGAGAGAGAGAGAGAGAAATCGGGTAATGCGTCATGCTTAACATTTTCTGTTAACCTAAAAAACCCTTGATCATATTTCAAATGATTGTGAAGAATTTGCATTAATTAATTTTTACTCTCGTGCTGAACACAATTCAATTATTCAGAGTGCTTTTTTGTCATATTATTGTCGCCAATTTCAGAGACAATCCTTGATAAAACGATTCCAATTGGTTTCATTCTCCAAACAAACGGGGATCTAAGCGGTTTCCTCATCGTTCAACGTTTTAATGAAACTACGAACGATAGCGTCAACATTTTCAGGTGCCGCCGAAATCGTATCATTAAACTATGCTAATATAGTATTCTGTGAGTTGAGGCACCTGTCACCCTCTCAAAGCTCGGCTTCCCTAAAGTTAGCTCTAAGCTACATGGAAATTCACTCACGGCGAAAATGGGTCCGCAAAGCAAGAGACCTGCAACAACCGTCTTCCGTGGTGGCACAAGAAGGGGAAGCATCTATTGAGCCGCGTGACGCTTCCAACGAAAGGTGAGAAGGGAAAGTGTCTTCCCATTAACTTGCTCAGTAATTTTACTGTTCATTTGAGATTTCCCCTAATAACTATTGGCTATTCATTGGCTTTAGCGGTTACCAAATTAATCTTTTTTTTTTTTTTTTGGATTCAAGTAAAACGCAAAAATGCACGAAATTGTTTACTGGGTATTCCACAAATATAAATGAAACTAAATTACTTCACTGCACTGGATGTTCCAAAATCGTTTTAGAAGCAGTTGGGATTTTTATGTGATTCACACGTATGCAATGCACGATAATTCAGTTATGATCATCTTTGCTCATCAGTCAGTGTTCATAGACTGCAGCTCTCGATTAGTTACTCAATAGTGTAAAAACGAAAAACCCTGTGACAAAGCTGTTGAGATTTTGCGGTAAACTCTGTTGGAAAGTTTTGAGATTTCTGAAAGCTACAGCGGAAGAGACCTAATTACAAAAATTGAGTCGAATGAGGAAGTAGAAGATTAACATTTTGCCTTGGAGAACAAGGAACTAGATCTGACGAATATGATGTACGGAGAAAGATAAAGAGAGTTTGTGAGAGAGAAGAGTTCATAGATGGGCAAAGGGGTAAAGTAAAAATTGAAATTGTGGAGCAGTATGAATTGCATTGATGTGAGCGCATCGGATGTAGAAACGAGAGAAGTAATTCGATAAAACATGACGCTTTATATGAGGATAATGATACACAGAAAGAGGTGAAATGTAAGCTCTCTCTGGCTTTACATGACAATGTGGTACCCTGCCCCAGGTGTCTCTTGTCTCTGAAATCAGTGCGAATTGGGCAATGAAAAGCGTGGAGTGGATAGTGGTGAACCAACCAGTTGGATGAACAGAAGAGGTGAAAATAAATTCGTCGATTTGAGGAGAGAGAGGTGGGGAAGTATATTAGGGTAATTGAGACGTCCATCAATTGCCATAAAAAAATGAGGGACTCCCAAACACATTGATAGTTTGAACTTACTACTATTTCCAACTTCGTTTTGCCTTCTTCCGATTCTTTTTTTTTTCGCCAACAATACAACCCTGTACCAACACCCAACGCTCAGTTCGAGATTAAACAATCGATTTACTTTCCACTACCTTTATCGCTTACTATCAAAGCTGGGTATTATTATCATCATCAGCCATCAAACATCTCGACATCGTTAATCTCACCTTCACTGAGTTCCTAATAATTAGTGTGAGTAAATTAAATGAACATTGGCATCAACATCACGCTTCAATGCCCGAATGAAGCCGACATCCTCGTAGATTAATGGATAACTACTTACCTTTTATTCTTTTTCCATTTTGCATTTCTACTTTCAATAAAGTAAGTGATAAATTTAATTTTTCCAATCAAAGACACCGAACTGACCACGAAATTGACCCTCGAGGAACGTAAGAATTGAATCTTCAAAATGAAGGTTTCTGATTATTGAAGGTGCCGGCGAGCACACGATGAACGTCATTTTCAAAACCACTTGAAGTAAAACTGGGGAAGAATGTGCACAGATGACAATTTTAGGTATAACAATATCTCATGTACTTACTGAAGTCAGTGCGTTATCTCGCACTCCCCGTTCCCTCGTCCATACCCGCGCAACTTCGAGATATACTTTCCATGCCGCTTCTTGGATCTGACCTCCGGTTTCTATACGGAACTAAGCAATTTTCAATGTAGATGATCTAAATCTGGATTGTCGACGTTAAAATGTGAAGACACTCGTAACACGTAGATATTTATGGGAAGCGGTTGGAGGAACGCAGAATATCTGCGATTAGGGGTGATATAATTTACCTAGAAAAGGTGGTCTTATCGTGGAAACCATGCGGGGAAAGTAAAACACTTTTTCATGGCTCAGCATGAGTTCAACCGTGCGGCAGTGGGATGGGGCTAGAGGGAACGGCTGGTGGCTCGAGCAAAACTATCGACCACGCTCCGTGATAAATTGTTTTTGACTTCACGTAGTTGATAACAGATAATGCCGATCTACACCATCGCCTCAAGTGCGGTTTTCACCAATATTGTGGGATTTTCTAAACGAGTTTTTTTTTGCTTGGAGGAAAGTAGTAGAAATAAAAAGTCGAAGCGAAAAATATATTAGAGCTGATAAAACGGTTATTCGTCGGAGGTTGGCCAGTAGAGGGGAGTGAGGGTATGAAGGGGGACTGACAAGGGCGGGGAGGTATGATGAAGGAGTTGAGCTCATATTTAAGACTTAGCAGTAGGTCCAGAGGGGAAGGTAACAGAGTGGGAAGCTCCCAAAGGGCGCATTTTCGGGCTACGTGACTGAATTAGGTACCTTCTCTTCCGGCCTTAGGACCAGAATTCGGAATTCCCTAGTGGCGGTGGCAACCCTTACTCCGATATAATTGCCTACAAGAACAGCTAGGGAATGTTCGTCGAGTAAAATTCAGTATATTCCTTTGGCTTATGGTAAATCGACATCAAATAGCGCCGACAGAGTTTGTTGGTTTGACTCCAAGTAAAAAGTGAGAGAGAAGGGCGTACGTTAATAAATGACGCTCTCGCAAACTAGTTAGATTTGGTGGTTGTTCCAGTGTGTGGATACATTTGAAACACCAACGAGCTCAGATTATTTCGTGTTTTGTGACATGTGACAGACAGGAGAGAGAGGCATCACCTTTCCGAGATGCGGAATCCGGAGGACGTTAAAGCCTCACCCCTTGCCGCTCACACATTGCCTTCACTTTCTGGTTTACGAGCCTCCCAGTCACGTTGCAGCCTACCTTTATCGAGTTGCCTACATTTCTTCTCAGTTCCTTCGCCCCAACTTCACTAGGAATTATACTATAGGAACGACACTTCGAATGTCAAGCTCATTGCATCTGTTAAAACCAGCCTTCAGGCTCCCCTTCCGACTAGCGAATGTTCATGAAATTTCCATCACTGAAGCAACCTCAGAACATAAACGACAAACCATTAACCCCACAAACAGATAGATACGGTGTGGGATTCATCAATTTTAAGAAATATTGACAAAACGCGAAAGTCACGTTATCTTCAGAACGCTCGAGCTATCATTGCGAAGGTTGCCTCATTCAATTTGCTATAGAGTACTTCTTCAACGTAAATCCTCTACACCAAGTGTGTGACCACATCTCAGATTCTAAGAGTTTTTCAAATATATCAAATTGAATAAGGAGTACTTGACGTACCTACGGAACTGGACGCTTCAACATTCAGAATTGACCGAGAGAACTACAAGAGCTAGTTTTGGTTTGCTAGTTCCCATTTATTGAATGTTATCAAGCCAACGATCCTCTTTCACTCTCATCATCTTCACCAACTTGTTCTCTGAACTCAAGCTCCCCTTCTCTTGTACCCAACACATACTTTCTTCCGATTTTTAACAAGTGTACAGCAACCAATCATTACGCAGAATTAGCTGAAAAAAGAATTTTTCGAATCGCTCCATTTTTCGTTCGGAGTTGGAAAAATGATTTTTTTCATCTTATTCACTTTGAGTGTGGGAAAAGTCAACAGTTTGGCCAACAATTGCGGAGGAGAGTTCCCTAGATTTTGTTGTTGTGTGTGAGGCTCCTGTGAAGTCATCTAAGTGTCTCATTATCTCGACTGAGGATGAGAGTTTTGTCCTTCTAACGGACCATTTCGTCCCTCTTGACGGACCACTTCTCTATCCATTTTGGCTCGATAAGAGGAAACATGGCCCAATATGATGAGTGACATAACCGTCATGGTTCATCACACCATGCGAGGTCGAAAAAGCAAGAGTTTACAAAGGGAGGAGTAAGACTCAGAATTCTTCCCATTTAACACAAAGTTAATCATTCATAAAATTGACCACTTTACGTTGATAATTCGTTCATTTTGCTAGTAAACGCGACGAAGCAACAGCCAGCCAAAGCCATAACGATCATGTTCATTGACTTGAGAAACCCATTATTCTCACCTATGGAAGGGGGCGAGGAGTGGGTACCTGTATGATATACCTTTCAGGCATTCACTCAGTCTTCACTCCCTTTCCCGTCCACACACCTGGCGATTGGTTGTCAATTCACTCCAAAAGTGGTGGTTTGGTCGTCAGATTTATCCCAACGACAAACCAATCAACCTCTAGATTAGTATGTCAGATCCGTCCCAATGAAAAAACCAACTGCCATATACGAAAAAAGTGCGTCAGATTTGTTTCGGTGAAGAAATAGCCTCATTATTCCAAATAAAACATCTCCTCACGTACTAGGTAATACCAGATTCACCTTAAAAGTTAGGTACATTCGTAACAGGGACTATCGAAAACTCAGGAGGGGTTCCATCGAAATTTTGTAAGGGAAATAAATAGGCATTCTCTGATATGAGATTCTGCTCACTTCCGCGTTACTTAGGGCGTTAAACGTGATTAGTCGAAACAGATCTGCATTTCTGAGGAATCGCACCTTTCAAATAATTCAAAAAGGCCCTCGTTCGTGTCAGCTCAAAGCAGCTCGACATAAATTAGAGCAGATCAAACAGAAGAGACGATCTTCGTCCAAACCGAACAACGCGTGTAAAATTGCCGCCGATTAATCTTCGTTCAAAGGCTTTGCGTAATTATGCATCACGTGAGGACTCAGTGACGCCATTAACGCGTTTCATTTAAAATACGGCTGCTCTAGCAACGAGAGGGTTTCAAAGTGGGATCTCAGTAAAGTAGAACAAATGTTACGCTCAAATACGCATAGTATCTGCAATACAAGGTTTGAAATTGGTTTTGTGTTCTGCCAGGTTAATAGCAGCGCTTCTCACAATTCCTCAGAATAGACACATCAAATACCGGCTTGAACGTTCGTAAGTTTTACGCTTAGAGTATAAGGTTTTGTAGTTTTTAACAATATCCAATGACACGCCAAAAGTTCACACCAACATCCGATCAAGTTTCATCTGTTGTCATACGCTTATCGCAACAATGGAATATTGATTGATTGATTATGGATGGTTATAGCTAATAATACTTAGAAAAGGCAAAATTCCTGCGAATTTCTGTCACAATGTTTCCTTTCAACTTGATTATTGATTAACTTATTCATGCGGAATCAAGGTACTGATCCTTCTCTTTTTTTGCAGGTAAGCAGTTGGTCGATTGTCTGTGGAAGTGCACGGCATTCGGGTATTTTTGTCTACCTTCATTTACTGCAGTGCCAATTATTATTGCACACCCCAAACCGTAGCGGACTCTGCGGTGAAGGACATACTCGGCTTCCTAAGGGGGGCGGATATGTACGACGCCTTCTACTAAGAAAGGGCCAGCGTCACAATAGGCCCATATAAAAAGCGGCCGCAGTGACAAAGGGACTTGTCCCACACGCCCTCCGGTTAAAAAAAAAATAATTATTGCACTCCCGAATACTTCATCGGTTGCTGAACGTAATGACGGGTCTATTTACAACAACATAAAACATCCAGGATTCGTTCTTCCACAAAGCGAAGAACCGAAAACCCGACCGAAATAACCGATGTGACGCGTCACGCAAGTATCTACAGCTCCACATGCAATCTATCTACTAATCAAATCTGTTTTTCGTTTTCTTTATATAAACTTGGTCTAATTAAGGACAGCGTTTCTTATAGAAATTGGTAGTTGTAAAGTCTCCAGAATTTATAGGGTAGCACCTATTTATGTCACGACCTTTATTTGAATAATCATTGAACAGATAAGTTATGATACTGTCGAGGAAACGACATTAGCTTATGAACTAAATCACTCGCGACGAAATCGTGGAAACCCATTTCTTAAAAAACAGAATAAACGATAAATTGTCTGTATTTCCACAGGAATAATATAATAATGAGTACAATTGTTATGTCCATTTCGACGGTTAGGTGATCATCGGTAACAAACATGAACTGAAAGTACTTCATAGAAAGGACATCTCATATAGTCAGGTGAAAGGAGATATTCTATTCCTAAGGGAATCCTATTGGCTCAGAGAAGTCAAAGGGGGCGTGGCAGGGGGGATCAACCGATGCCAATTAAAGCTTACAAAGTGAAAGGGCACAAACAATTATTGGAGGGAACTACCAAGCTGTAAAAATGAACCTATTAATGGTGAAATATTTTGAAGGATTACCTCATTTAGAGACTTCCCACACGTATCACTTTTAACAATTTCGAATTTTTCCAGCACATCCAACATACCTCCTTTTGGGCAAAAGTGAAGAAATTCTATTCTTACCCGTATTTGTTAGATCAAAACTGAAGTTTTGATTAGATTCACTCAGATGACTTGCAAACGTAGAATCACCTTTGTTATCCCTAAAATCCTTTTCATGCTCTTTTATTCGTTCCCTAAATGTCCTACCAGCGTGACCACAATACTCAAGCCCACATGAACATTTTAGTTTATAGACCCCACTTTTATCCTGAACGTTAATTTTATCCTTAACAGAACCCAATAAAGCTTTAGGACTATTTTTATTTCAAAACCCCACTTTGAAATCTCTACATGATAGAATTTTGCAAAGTTGATCTGAAATTTTCCCAAAATAAGGTATCCCTATCCGTTTTTTCTCTTCTAAGACATTTTCCCTCACTAATTTTGAGACCCCTTCCCTACTTTTTTTCCTAAGAACCCTATTCCAAATAAAGTCGATGAGCTCTCCTCCATATCCATTACTCGCTGCTATACTTTTATTTAATGACTGATTTTTCTTTTAATAAATTTTGATTATTCATTAGTATAGATAGTGCCCTATTGATCATACTATGGAAAACCGCATGTTTATGAGCCAGAGGATGATTTGAGGTATTATGAATAGTGATGTCAGTATACGTATCTTTTCTATAAATTGAGAAATCATGTTTTTTTTTAATTAGTGAAATGGACAAATCTAGAAAATTCAACTTGTTTCCACCCAATTCAAGGGTGAGTTGAATGAACGGCTCTAGTTTATTAATTTTTTCCTGAAAGGAATTTAATTGTCTTTCGGTCCCTGTCCATAAGATTATGATACCATCCACATATCTATACCAATACAAGAGGTTGTTTGATTTACATTTTCCAAAAATTTGTTTTTCAATATAATCCATATAAATGTTCGCCAGCGAAGGAGACAGTGGAGAACCCATCGCAACCCCCGGCTGAGTATAATATTTACCCTCAAACAAGAAATAACTCTGATCCATACTGATATTAAACTACACAATTCATTCTTTTCAAAAATGTCGAGATTCGAACCATGGATAAGCCCATTAACCACATCTTTGCAGGTAACTACATCGATATTGGTAAACAAGCTCACCACATAAAATGAAGCACGTTTGGCACTTGGAGGTGCTTGTATATTTTTAATTTTAGATACCAAATCTTGTGAATTTTGGACGGTATTTTGTGGCCGAAAGTTGATTTTATTCCTAAACCAAATATTTAATTTTTTAGCCAATTTGTAAGCTGGAGCACCAATATATGACACCACTGGTCTCATTGGTACTCCTACTTTATGAATTTCCGGAGGAGAAGATAACCTAGGCACATGAGGATTCATTTCTACAAAGCTTGGTTTGTACATATTTTTAAGAATATTATCTGACTTGGTAACGGTTTTACGGATTAATTTTTGATTAAAAAAAAAACACACAAAAAAACAGCTTAAATGCCGAAAATTTCGTGAGATGCCTCTAATTATTTTATAACCGGTATTAAACGATCATGTGTAGGCAACTTATTGGACTTCCAACGTGACTTTTGAAGAATACTAGTATCACTTTGGTGGGATTTATACGGAAAAACTGCACCAAAATCGATTTTCGGTGAAAAGCTTTATAATTTATAGAGCAACTCTCATCAGCATTGCAAGAATGAAGATCCGACGTTCAAAAACGATTCGAACCATTCTGTTTAAAATGGTTGAATGAGCAGCACCGAATAGCGTTACAGTAATATAAATTTTTTATCCGAAAATCGAGAACACGCATTCACCATTAATAATTTTGATAAATATTTTTCTCACGAAAAAACCCACACCGCTCGCAGAAAGCTTGCGTTCTCACAAAAAGCGTGTGTTGTAACGATCGTCGTAAAATGATAAGGACCAACCCAGATAATTCTAGAATTCGTGTTAGTGCCGTTTCATTGATCTATTCGGTTTCGATCACTTCTTCTTCTCCCACTTTTTGTTCCCCTGGTTCAGCCGTTTGTTGTCAGTTGAGTTCGCAAATCCATACAAAACATTGATAAAAATGTGGTGATGTTTGAACGTTAACTTTCATAAAATAGCAATAACCTATTTTCGTCAGACAGAACGAACTCATTCAACCTATGCCATGTTAAGTTGAACACAGTTGTGCCCTTACGATAAATTGTCGGAAATAGCATCAGGCTTTTCCAATAGAAGCACTACAGCTCTTGATGATTGAAATTGATGAATATAGTTTTGATTGATTGTATTGCGTTATTTGGCGAACAATTCTAACACATTTGTAATCTAATATTTTTATTGTGAATAAGACCAGGGAAATTAAAGTTTTTCTGCATCCAATACCGGAAATAACAAAAATAAAAATGTTAATGCCAACAGTAGCATCTTCAGAGCGCTGATGAGCTCATATTTTGCATCGGGCGATTGAAACCATTTACGATGACCGTGTCTTTCGCATGCAGTCAAGACTTTGTCACGATCAGCTGAGCAAGCGTTCCTGCTAATTAGTTTTCTCTCAGAACTTGAAAGGCTCAAATTTGAAATTTAGCTTCTGTGTGAGGATAGTAATGTAGGACCTGCCCGAAATTCGCAAAATGTGCAGTTTGGCTTTTCGCTTCAATTCGTTATGTTCAATTTCCGAACGGTCCTTCTTTTCGGAAATGCAGCGCAGAGTAACGATGTTTAAGTGGGTTCGTATCTTAACCAACTGATATAATTCAGAAGCCCCGGCGATGAGAATGCAGCAAATCAGGCAATGTTTTGACCCCTCAGGCCATTTTTTACTCTTACTATGTAAAACAAAGAAGACTGCTGATAAAATTCGTCGCGCAAGACTTGAATAATTGCGTACAATGAATCACTGAAAGGCGTATTCCGTAGTTGAATGGGTGAAGAAACGACTTACTTCGAGTTCTGACGCTAACAGAGAAAGATATCGTACCTGGAACAGACTGAATCTGTAATTATGTCTGTAACTCCAAAGTGATACACACAATTGAAATTGAGTAACACAAATTTCCTTTCTAGCGAATCTATATGTAAGCAAGTTTCCGGATGTAGACAGAAATATACAACTTTCGTGTCGTCGTGACAGCAACTTCTCTTCTGGACAAAGGATCAGTTACCCTAACAAGCTTGGTTAAACCACACACTTGTTATAACTCATGCTTACTAAACAGATGCTAAAAGATACAAAAGAGGTTCATTGTTCCAACTAGAACCAAACTCATGTTAGTTGACGAAGTAAGTAATCAAATCAATTATGTGGTAGCACAAGAATTAACACCTCTCTCATGTATCCAATCATCAAAAAAACGATTATATCAGTGAACCGTACACGAAAGGAGTAGTCAATATGTTCTTTCAGATTGCGATATTCCGGTCACTAAAACCTATAGACTAGAGAGCCAAATAACTCGCAGCAGCCCTCGGGAGGTGAGGTTTAGAGGAGTTGTTAAGATTTTAATCGAAGCCCGATCGCTAATTAGTTTGACATGTTATCTAACTTACCTATAATGCAAACAAAGGTTGGTCAATCGGCAAACCCGCTGTTACTTAGTTTACTATAAGTCTCTTACGTCACTTTTAACAGCAGATTACGTATTAATCAGGATTTTCTTGTATCGAATTTCAGTTGACTCGAAACTATTCATCAGAAAAATATTATATTTTTATGCTCTTAATATTTATGCGAGAAAAGGAGCACAGTTTCTTGTATCATAACACAAGCGAACAACAGCAATGTATTATGAAAAAATTATCACTGGTGAGAGGAATTTGCACCGTAATGTGATATTCGTGTGTTATTTTTACTTTCTTTGGCTCCCCGAAATAGAAAAGAAAATTTTGTAATCTGGCGGAAAAAAATTCTCTGCAAGTCTTCATTTAAAACGCTATTTAAAAAAGTGGTCAGTGTGTGTGTGTGTGTGTGTGTGTGTGTGTGTGTGTGTCTGTGAATGCAACTGACCAAATCAGCTCAGACTTGATATGTAGGTAGCAGACGCCAAAATAAGGGTATGAGCCAAGACGATTTTGAATAATTTTTTGTATATACGGCTTAAAATAACACGAAATACGATTTGAGAGAAAAACATGGGATATTTCGTCAAAACCTGATTTTAGTGCGATTTCCCCTTATGAACCCCCCTCAAATATTAATAGGATATTCAGAAAGATTTGCGTGGTAGTCCAATTAAGTACCTATACGATGGTCGTTTCATAACGCTCATAAAATATAAAGGGGCTACTTCAGAAATGCCGCAATTTCACCTCCACCGTTTCACATGGAGTTCAGTGTCAGTTTTTAACGGATAATTTTGGAACGATGATTATAATTGTTTTTAAAAAATCGCTGTTAAAGTATGATTGCTAAAGAATGATCGTGGCGTACGTAGGGACACCGTAATAAATTACGGAACTACAGTCCCAATCACTTTCTACCACCGTCAAGCTATGTTTGACCAAGTTCGAAGGAACCGAGTAAAAAATGAATTGAATTAGTAGCAAAAGCCACGAAAACCAGTGAATTTACGTAGAGCTGATGTTTTTTGTCGTTCTTAATAACAGTTTAGCGCGAATAATCAATCGTTCATTACACAAAAATGTACACGATATAACACCCCATGAACTGAAATGATACTTACAAAAGTAGTTAGGGCTATGGCACGTCTGGCATAGTGACGTCAGACTCCCCCCCTCCCCACCCTCCAGCTGTCATGTCGGCTGTTTGTGGCTGGCGAGGGTGGGGGTGACGTCACATCAGCTGTTTGTTGCGGGGGGGGTCTGACGTCACATCAGGTGGCGGGAGGGGAGGGGGCGCCTGGCGTCACTATCCCAGAAGTGCCATAGCCCTAACTGCTTACAAATATCCCATATAATCGAATGACATTGCTTTCAATGCAGCTAGAATAACGATAAGTTATAATTTTTCACTGTGTGTTGGCAACGAAGTAACCCACATTATATCTGAGAATTTCAATAAAAGTGATTGGGAATTATGAGTAATTCATTCGTGTAGCCAATTTTTCCATTTTTTCCAATGCCCAGGGGTTAATCCTGATTGTCATAGACGTTATAGCTAACATATATTGCAGAAAAGATAAATATCGGCTGATTTTTGGTCAAGTGAATGAAAAACTCTTTCCTGAATGCAGCAAATCAATCGTCCGCACCTAGTAGCAGTCACTCCAGCAGCACAAACACTTTCTTGGAAGTGAAAAGTGAAACTTTTAATTCTGATTTACTCGTTGTTCTTATTTCTTTATTGCCATTTGCGATCGAAAACTTATCCGATATATTTTTTCCCCAATAACATATAATATGTGGGGACCAAAAAACCATAATAGCAATTAACGAAATCAATCCGCACCATTTGGTATACGCAGAAGCAAACAAATGATGGCTATACGTTGATACGTGAATATCACGCATTGCAGTGCCAGGTGTACAGTTCACTGAAGTGCAAAACCCTTTTAATTTCTTGGATGTGGCTCAACATTACGCATTTTCGCCGGATAAGTGAGCAAGAAGCAAACTACAAAGCGTGTGTGTTCATGACCTGAAGTCAGAAATAAATAGACGAACTCTCCAATGAAAAGAGCGAGTTCACTTTATCCGAAGTTCACTTCGGACCTATCAGGGAGAGAAGTGAGTTTTTCGGGAAGCGCAAAGAGGAAAGCGACATACGCGATGAGAAACGCTCAACGGAGCTCGCGCCTTGAAAGATAATAATATGGTACATAATAACTGGGAAAAGCCGACTCCAAGGAGCGCGCGAAGACTAACGAAATAAAAGGAACGGGGAAGTTAAATTTTCAACTCTAATCCAATGAGTTTTTCTCCGGAGTAAAGACTTCGCCTTTTCGTATTTGGGAGCTTGAAATTTGAATTCAGGTGGAAGGTTTAGCTCCACGATGCCAGGAAAATTCGAGTAGGCCCGATGTCACACGCACTCAATGACATTGTTGAGGGGAGATAATGGGTAAGATGAGGGGGGGAGATGAGTAGAAAAGTCATGTAGGGAATGGATAGCGAGGACATCGCACAGGTGTAGTAGAAACGGAGGTAGGTAGGCTTTACAAGTAGGCTTTAGGCTTAGAAGTAGGCTTTACAACCTAAAGGAACGCAAAATGTGATGAGTTTGCTGCATTCTTGAAAGTAGACGTATAAATTTCTCGCTGAATTAGCACATAAAAGTTAAAAGGGGTTTTGAAACATCCAAATACGCAACACGCATTTCTCCGGTGCCAGCGACAGCGAGTTGGGGGAGGGCAATGACGTATTTTGGTTACACGAGTTTGATGTTAATTCATTTTATCTTCCCCACATCAATACCTATTTCTGTTGTCTGTATACACAGTGAAAACACTGGGAAGGGTGACCCAGGGGTGAGGTGAGGCGAAAATCTGGTGTCAAACTTCTTGCAAAAGCAGCTTCAAAACTTCAGATTAAACTCATAAAGTACTTTAGAGGGTAAGTACAAATGTATTACTCTGTGTGACGATTTCATGGACAATTCATTGTTTTGACAGAAGTGATGGAATTCGCCTAACTCATACTTCGTTCTGTCTTTAGCAACGCAGATATAACCATTCGTTTACCAAGGATGTAGGTACACATATCCAAAAATGAGATCAACTTCCTTGTCGAACATTCTCTTCACGGATTTTAACGTGCAAGTGGGTACACTTTTTTATTCATAAAGGTTTCGTAGAATGTCGTTGAATGACTTAGCACCCGTACCACGCTCGATTAATAGTAAGAAATTGGGGTGATGGATTGCGACGAGAAAGTAAATGCACCCCTGCTTCTTGAGAGCACATTCCGCCGCCTCTGTTTGAGGCTGTTAGGACTGTCGTACTAGTTTTGAGGTGAACTCCTTTCATTACAGGTTTAATTCGCTTTTTTCCTAACCAGTTTCTTTCTAACCTCATATTTTTCCCCAACTCGCATTTTCCTTCCATCTTCGTGTTTTCCCCCTCAAACCCCCTCTCCCTTTTCAAAAACCTTCTTTTTGACATCTTCGGCATTTGCACTAGCTCGGAGTTGGTTGAAAATGAATATCCTCCCAGAGCTTGACTTCTCACGTTTCACATTCCGATTCCACTTGCCCTAGCTCCACCTTTAACTTACTTTAGCCTGCGCGTTCCATTCGCTCTCGACCTCATGTTTCAATGACTTCAGACTCCACAAATCACTCCAATTTCCCCGTCTCTCTCTCTCCTTAATCTTAATGTTCAACATTGTGACAGCAGAATGGAACGAGCTCAAGCATGGCCCTCATCAGAGCGTCTACCGAAACTTAGACCCAAAAGTGAAAGACGGAAGACGAAGCAGGGGCGGGGGCCGTGGCAAAAAAAAAAAAAAAAAAAAAAAAAAGCAAAAAAAAAGCTGTCAAATCCGTCAGTTGATTCTATCTAGTAGAGGGTATCGAACAGAGGGGACCTTTATTCAAGGAATTATTATTGCAATTGACCCAGGAGCCTTACCTTTATAATATCAATAAAATATCATTGAATCTCAAAGCAAGAAAAAATGTCATGCGATGTGGTCACAGGGTGATGTGTGTAACTGTGGGAAATAAATGATTTTGAGGTAAATAAATAAAGTGAAAACTGATGAATTTTCATCGCCGTTTGAGTGTGACAGGATCATTTGTCGTCAGCCTGACAGTGGCACAACAACTTTGAAAGCTGTCGGATGAGAGAAAACTTTTTTTTTCATGACGACTCGATGCCCAGAATAAAAGTTATTGAGTTTATTCGGAATCTGAAGCGCACTGATAAATGCGAGCGTTCAAAATCGCCAACTTTTTGCCGACCGTAACTCATTTACAGTTCCATGTATTTCGGAATAAATGTCTGGCTCAGACAGTAACGAGATGAAACTAATTGTCATGGCGAAAGATCGGTGAGCGGTCAAGTTGTTGAAGGGACGTTAACTCACTTCCAAATGGTGGCAAAATGAGTTATTGTGGCGCCAGCGATTGGAATCCCATCCGCTTCTCCTCCGCGCGTCCGCAAATAATTAAATCTTCCTGTCGCTGATTAAGCGGACACTTGGACGTGAATTTATTGCACGAGCGGTCTGTATTCACATTTCGTGTTTCTTCGTTGAGGCGGCAGAATGTTAATGTGAGGAGCGAACAAGCAAATGTGACGTCCTGTGGTTCTCCGTTTGACGTTAACCAGGTTTTTTCGTATTAGCGACGTACGTAATTGAAAACTTTCCATACGATTTTCCAAGAACTGTCAGAACATAGTTCATAACTCATGTGTATCCACGCTTGGGAAAATGTTCAGCACAAATTCGGAAGAGGGCCGATTGGTAACCCCCTTTGAGCAGTCGAGTGATGTTAAATAAAATTGAAAAAAGTTGACAATAAAATGAACATTTGAAAGTTTCTGTAGAACGAGTGACATTGCACCTGCACCACTAATCATAGAAGTCCAGAGAAATGAAATTTGGGTTCTTGTTTACCCTTATCGAAAACTAATTTGGAAGTTAACATTCGTCGAAAATATTACTGTATTAGTAAGTTTCCTGAGGCCCAGGTGACCGGACACCGCCAGTAGTCTTGGACATACCTACTCACTTGATCTATATCTATTCTTTCGCTAACCTATAAATTCCGATTTCGCGTGCACTTACTGGCTCCAGACATAACTGTTCAATTCATCAGGACTATACATTCCGCCTGCTCTAATCTCCACATTTTGCACGGTCTAGCCTCCAGATAACATTTGCTTCAACATTAATTCAATGTGTGAACTTCTGAAGTTTCGAGGGAATATTGAAACAAGTTACATTTTCCATTGTATTGTCGACTTGTATAGTTTTTAAATTTGGTTAGGTTAATCCGTCGTCATTGCATCCATTGAAATTCCAGATGTGAGATGAGCGTACAGAAAAACCAGAGATGAACAGCATGAATTACGAATTACTTTTTCATGAGTTGCAGAACATCTGCAGTAAGTTTCATGTAAACCAACTCGTGTAAGTATATCCAAGTTGACGAGGAGCAGGAAACTGAAATCTGTTCATGCACGTTCACCTCAGTTTTCTGTAGAAGTTTTGCTCTCTAACTCACTCACTCACTCACTATTTCTCTCGTTAAACAGTTCTACTTTGAGACACAGTTGGTCTTTTCATCCAGGAGACATCGAGACCCTCTTTCTCCAGGAAAATTATAATTCTCTTGACTTCTCGTAATGATTACTACCTTTTCAACTTTCCAAGCCATTGCGACTTGGAACGAGCAGAGAATCCCTCAAAGCCGGATTTCGTTTTTCTCCTCAGCTCCTCGTCCGAGGGAAGCATCTCGCTCTCTTTTCATTCCTTCTTTGAGCGAGGGCAGAGAGCAATGGGAAAGGAAAACTATGAGGCACGGAGAAGACGGAGCTGGGAGCTTATGAAAAAGTCATTTCCGCAACACTTACAGAGGGAAGCGGAGGGCAAAGGACGATTTGTGGTGGGATGGAGGGGAAGATGTCGATTGCGGGAAGATGGAGGGAAGGTGAAGGGACTGAATGGACAATGTGGCGGCTTCTGCTGGGAAGAGACTTTCTTAAATAGGGTTTTTAGACACGCAAGAAAAAACGTTGAATACGCAGCAAGTTATTGAGAAGAAACTTGCGGTGGAAGTAATTTTGCTGACGAGTTTCTCATTTATTACCTTCTAAAAGAAACCAAGGAAAGAAGATCCATCTTCCAACGCGTATGTGGGAATTCAGCTTTAATAGCGAATACAGACGAACTGAAATAGGAAACAGCTTGGAGGTGAAGGCGTTGTGTTCATAATGCAGTACGTAGCACCTCGACATCAATGGATTTATGCTTCCCATTGAACCACCCATTTAAAGAAAGTTCGGGTTCATTGTAGAGTAAGGAGCAACAGTTGTTGGCTCTTCATCAAATTAACGATTGGAGCATATAACGAACAAGCTGTTCATTAGAACTCACTGGTTCTCATGTCCATCTTCGTTTTCTTTATTTAGCTGCGGAACCATTGAAATATTCCACGCGGCCTATCAGTGCGTTACTAGCGATTGCTGGGTGATTAGGTTGACGGATTATACAAGGCACACTGTCCTGGCTTATGCTGATCAGAGAGACAGCTTTCGAACGATCTCACAACCTTGTATTCTTCAATCGGTGGCATGGTGTTTTTGCGCGCATATTGAATTTTTCCTACTCGACATACGTCACTTGGAAACTCGTTCCACTAAGTATCCTTCAAATAAATAGGTGTTGAATGGAAACTTCTGACAGTCATGCTATTTCATTAATAATCCCAAATGCAGCTTCTCAAACTGCACTAAAATAAAATTCGCGAGGGATGTATAAATATTTTAAGAGAAGGAGTCATCCCCCAAAGCGTTTGCGTCATTTGCCGGCTGAAAGTCACCGGAAGAAGCGATCAACAGGGCGAAAGCTTGTAAAAGATGTTTCACCAAAAGGAAGCCTTCCTCCTATACGACTTTCCTCGTCTCTGCCCACGCGCCTCACTCCACGTGGAAAAGATGGAAGAGGGGGAAGTGAGAAGAGTGAGTATGGGCGGGGGGGTGACGATCAGATTGCTCTTCCAATAACTGCTAGCCTTTCCTACAGCAGCATTCAGACCCTTTTCGACCTCTTAATAAGTAAGACTCGTCCAAGAAATGCGAAAAGGGGAGAGATATTTTTTCAACCGCATCCACTTTTTTTCGTGCCCTCGTTTTTGAAGACTTCTCCCAATTTCATTTCTGGAAGCTTCGAGCACAACACGACCTGACTCAAGTTGATGTTATTTACATGATATTGTAAAAGACGCGTCCTTGTTTTTATTATAGAAGATGAAGGTTTGGGGAGATTTCCTAACGATACGTTCGTAAAGTCAACTGAATTCAACGTTCAATCAGTGTGTTCTGAGATTCGATGTTTATTCAACAGATTAATATAGGTTGTTAAGAGCAAGGGAGGGATAAAATGAATGACGGAAATTTAATATACGTGGGACGAACGGTATAGTACGACAAAAACAGATTCACGAGCCCAAATGACACTTGGCTGATTCAAGTCTCCGAATAATCGAGCTGGTGTTCGAGCATACCCGGACGACAGATGACTAAGTGAACAGTCAGGCTGACTGTGTGGGAGTCTGGCACCAAGCAAGAGTGAGGGTTGAGGAGAGTGTGGGGGACTATGGGTAGAGTGGAAAAGATGATTAGCTACTCCGCAGGAGGGGATCAGCAAGAAGGATCTTCAGAGCTTGTCATGGAAAGATTTTCATGCGGTAGGATAGGAACTAATCAGAGCAAACAGAGAGGAAATGAGGGTGAAGTCCGGTGACCAAGGTGTTTATAAGATTATATTAAAAGGAGGCCCGCTGTTGCCGAGAGAGTTGAGGAAAAATCGAATTGGAAGAAAGGAATTGATTGACAAGGGTCAAAGTGAGGAGCGTTGGTTGCAATCAGTGCAACGGCCTTACAAAATACAAAAGAAAGAACTGCACATTTCAATTTTACCTTCGGTTTGTACGAAGCAGGCCAGTTGTCTTCTCCCATCTATACCTATCATAGTGATCCAAATACAGCTGTTTAAAAAAAAGTTTTCCAACGATGTTCATGACGTTTTTCATGTAGTGAGTGCCAATCGTATGTGGCGTATGACAAAATGTCACTATGTTTTCTTTCATAGCGACCGTTCCTAAACTGTGTACATTTCTGAACTATAAGTTTCATTAAAAACTTCTCGATTTCTACAGTATTCCCGATATGAATCCCGTTGAATTTACTCGAGCTTTACTACAAAAAACCTGCAAATTATTGCGCAACGGTTTATTATTCTCTTGAATAGCTTGACCTAGTTTCAGACCTCCGCGACTCATCCCATTCCATTCAGCACCTAACTACAACCAAACAACGGAAATCACATATTCCAGGCAATTAGTACGATGTTGTGAATCGAGCTGGTGGGTGGTGTTGATGGTGGAGGGGGGGGAGGAGTATAAAGGATGAAACGATTACTTTCGTGGTATTGCCCAGCGAGTTCTTTCAATTAGTAGACTTTGGCTCACTAGAATTATTGTGATTTCACTATTTTCTGTCTAAACGCAGTCGTGAACTTGTGAGAATTGTTTCATTCGACCCAGTCTCTAAAATACTTAAAAAACGTACCGCACACGGCGTATTGGCGATAAAATTGCCGAAATTCCGCGTTTGTTAATTTTTGTAAACCAGTTGTTGTTCATAACAACCATGGGCTTCGTTCGATCGGATTGCCGAGCAGGGGGGAACAAATAGATACCAAACAGGATTTTTATGCCAAAGAACGAATTTTTTAGACAACATTAAAGGCACAAAACGGCCAGGATGGCGGACGGACACTGCTGAATTCCTGCCGTCGTAAAAGATTTTTCCTGACCGAAACCAAAATCGCTTAACATGCTGGTTGTTGTATGAACAGCTCACGGACTCCAGTTTTCATGGTCATTTGGCGACAAGTTTTCATCAACCTTCACGTGCCGCCACGCCGGATCGTGAAACGATAACTCTCGACCTCACCAAAGATAACATTATAATACAGGGATTTAAGGTGCGACGAAACGAAGACAAACGGGAAAGTATAATGAATAGCTATCACGCATAGGTTCGGAAATTGATTTACCATCGTGAACGAACAGAACTGATTGAAAAACGCTTCAATTTATGACAAAACGATTTATTATTCTCTTGCACAGCAACCCAACGTCGAAAGATGTTAAGGGCCGCTTTCACCAAAACAGCACTAAACGTGTTCCAACTGATCAGGGCTGGATAAGTAAATCAAGGCTAGCCATTTTCGTGCCCATCATGCTAGCCGACATCACTGCGGGATGCGGTTAGCGCAGACGTGATTACGCTGCGATTAAGCCATATCGAGAAGGCAGTGGACTAATGAGGTTAGAGTAAAGTAAGGAAATTGGGCATCTGTTTGACATCCCGTCCTGTGAACACGTGTCATGTAAACGTAAACGGCCGCGTAACCGTGTATCCCGTAGATGCCCAATGCTCAACAATCCGGATTAGACCAAATTATTGTTTCTAATTATTGTCAGACACCAAAGTGGCCGCATTAACCTCTGCCAAAGCTGAAACTGGTGAGGAGCATAAAGTGAAAATACGCCTACTACAACTGCAAGAGCTGGAGGAAAAAGCCAGATTAGTCCAGGAGAATGCTTCGTACGTGTAGGAAAAATCGGGAGCGGTACAAGAAAATGAGAACTGAGTAAGAAATGATAAAAACCGAAATTATGACGTTACAACTTTTACAAGCAAGGAACTTTAATGAGGAAGGGAGAATTATTGTGTTTAATAAAAGCTGTTTAATACACATATTTGCGTCTGAAAGTGTTATCATTTAACATTTCCTCCGAATCTGTTTTTAAATCCGCCCAGGTAAGCCATTTGCGTTTGTGTTTTCTGACGGCAGTATGACGTATAGGATTTTTTCTATAACTGCTCAACACACATTTTACACGAACAACAACTTGTAATTGCAAGTAATTACAATCGTACACACATCGTACAAACCGCCCAATTTTTTGGAAGGTTTGATCAGGGCTAGAGCGTAACCCAATCTCGTGAAGGCCGTTTTTGTGGCGGGAGCGGGTTTGGTGCTGTTAATCAACTCAAAACGAGATCAACGCAGTTGGTGAAAACGGCCCTTAGAATATAACACGGCTATATCAACAATGTCGGATGTAGTGTGTGGCACCATTCCTGGTTATCCAGCTTAACGCAATGTGACACCTTCGACATACATTCCGTTCGATTCAGCATTGATCAATACTTGTAAACGATATGAAACGTGACTGCTACAGCGCAACAACAAAAATTGACATTTTCTACGCGACGCTAGACAGTTGGCACCTCGAGTAGACTTTAACTTCGGTTGGTCTTACCGAAAACAGTTATATTATTCATAATGACCAACAAACCAATAAAACAGCCTGTTGTAAACGAATCGCGGTTTGCCGAATTGAAACGACGGGCGCGAACGAGGAGTGACGTATTGGACGACTTGGACCTGAAAATCACACGGTTGGACAACGAACTACAATACGACATTATCAGAAAACCCACTGCTACCGACACGACCATACACTTTACATCAAACCACCCACAACAACATAAACTAAGTGCATTTAGACACATGATACGGAGACTAAAAACTATCCCACTACCCGCACAAAATTACAAAAAAGAACTTGATACTATCAATACTATCGCAGAAAATAACGGTTACTCCACAAAAACAATAAACAAATTATTAAGACAATATGACTCAAAAACACAAAATACACGGACTTTAACAAGACGCTGCACATTCACGTACACAGGACCAAAAATATACGGAATAACTAATATCCTCCGAAAGGAAGGTATACAAATCGCATTACGTACTGACAACACACTTAGAACCAAACTAACTGCAAAGACTGAAAAGACAGACCCACTCGACCAAAGTGGGGTATACAAAATAACTTGTACTTGTACAAACGCATACATAGGACAGACAGGACGAAAAATACGGACCAGATACTCAGAACACATTAAATCTCTTAGTAGGAACAAAGACGACTCAAACTTTTGCAAACCATCTCAAAACAACTGGACATGAACCTACCAAAATACAGGACTGTACCACCTTACTACACAAACAATACAAAGGACGAAAACTGAACATATTAGAAAACATGGAAATTTATAAACAAAAAAACTTCAATGGACAGATCTTAAATGAACAAATCAACACAAAATGCGACACCATATTCACACCACTCAAAACACTACACAAACGAAAACAACCAAATGACGGATTTACAAGACCACCCTACACGAAAAAGACGGAAATTCCACAATTGACAGATCATTCAAGACGTTCCATTCACCTCTAGGGGTTTTTCCCCATGACCTCCTCTCCCCGTTCCTTCCCCGACGCTCCATCATCCCGTTTACCTTTCTTTTTGTGTATAAAGACCACGACCAACTGACTGACTCCAGTACTGACTTAATGGCCAGACGATGATGTCTTTACATCGAAAGCGCTTGCCCACAGCAACTAACCAGCCAGAGGAGACGGACTCACCTAACAGATACGTTAACTTTATTAATACTTTTAACTTACACCAGTCAAAATAAACCGCTCGACGCGTTCTCTCAGATCACGTATATTCGAATACAATGCAACCTCGACGCACCCAAAACTGTTATCGATTGTAGAAATGGTAAGCCTCTTCTATCTCAAAGCATTGATTGGCACCAGTACTTCGATGACTTTGTTTTTCTGAAAGCGGTATCTCCTTCCTTCCGTCATAGTCGTCGTCGTAATCATTCTTTTCTAAATCCTTTATAACAGTAGCTTCATAGCTTCAGAGTAGTTAATTTACGAAACAGATAACGAACAAAACAATTCATTGCCACTTGTTGTTGTTAGTTGTTCACGTTTCTTCTCGATTTGATGACTTTTTGATCTTTTCAATATTTCTGTCTTCACTTCATTTCCACACTTGTAGCATAAATACCCAGGTGTTCGCCTTGGTCATCTAGAATATGTGTGACTACTATTGTTGTTGGTGTTGTCGTCATAGCATGTCGTTTTTTCTTAGCCGTTGAAATCTTTGAATTTTTCGAATGCAGTCGAGAGACGACTTCAACTCTCGAGGCAACTTTAATCCAGATTTTACATACTGTGCTTGCTGAATTATTGAGGCTCGACAGCGTTTTGATGCCAGACGAGTATTCAATCAGTCGGAGTTTTGAGGCTTTGAGTTTTTTATGTTGATCGACGAAAAGGGGGTGAGAGAGAGGAGCTACTCGACTGAGATTCACAGCGAGGCGATCGATGGTTTTCGCTATGCTCAAATTCGACTAGCAGTCCAGAGTAGAGTGGGGCAGTAATAGGTGCCTCGTGTAGCCTATAAATTTGACATAGACCGACGGGGACTGAACACGTTTCCGGAGGAATGCGAGACCCGACGAGCCAAACAACGCGCGGTCTTGATCAATCAAAGCGTTCGCTATCGTACATGCAAGCCAACTTTTAGTATACGCAGCTAGTCGTCCTACCTCGCTGGGA
The DNA here is from genome assembly GCA_020466155.1 of Pachypeltis micranthus. Classification (NCBI taxonomy): domain Eukaryota; kingdom Metazoa; phylum Arthropoda; class Insecta; order Hemiptera; family Miridae; genus Pachypeltis; species Pachypeltis micranthus. The sequence continues at coordinate 29,877,416 of CM035768.1, forward strand.
GAGATAGTTCAAGTTTCGAGTTAATAACGTTAATGCTTTCCGACAAGTGTTGATGAGTGCGCACAAGCGAACCTACGCCACTCGTCGAGATAAGAAGTGATGGCAAAGGGAATTCGTGAGAAGCGAGAGAAAGAGGAAGATGAGACGAAAGACGACCGAGAGGAAAAAGAGAATTCGTCGCGTCGTCGTATTTTCGCTTTACGCGTTGCAACGCCCTCGAATCGGTACGTGATTTGAGTGCTTCCGACTCCTTAAAACCCGAGATTCTTCCTCAAATGAGATTTGAGAGCTCTTCCACACTTTTCCACATGAAAAGACAAACGCATTGCGACAAAAATAGTCCGAAAATGATCTGCAAGACTGTTCAACTGGTGAGCAAGGTGTTCATGTACCAACGTTTACGTCGGGAACATCAATAGTGGAACAAAATGGACGAATTGCTCACCTTTAATTTGGTTTCTTCTGGATTGTACTCTACCTTCAAGAATGGCGGTATAACTATCTCTTATACCGTACATTCTCTACAGATACTAGAATGTCTAAAAAGTAATGGAATGAGCTGAAAAAAAACTGTGTCGGCTGCTTCAGGGGCTCTTTGAATCAAAACCTAATTTCGGTGCGTGGTGTAGAGCGTGTGTCATCGGCGTTGCGGAAAAGTAGTGAAAAGGAAAGTAGTACGATCGTGTCAAATAAAAAGTTAGGTTTTCTTTTGATCTTAACGTATTGAGAACTACTGAATCCAAAATATCAGGTGCGCCGCATCACACAACATTTCTAAGGTTTACATAAATTCGATTGTTTTCGTGGCTTTCGCTACTAATTCAATTTATGTTCCAATAGTTCATTTAAAAACATCAACGTGGCACAAAGCGGTAGCGCTTATAGTTCCGGAATTTGTTGTGGCGCCCAAAAACTCATGCCCTGACTGTTATTGAGCAACTGGTACACAGACAATTAATGGGGCTGTAGACACAATTACTTTGAGAAAAGATAGTAATCACTTTTCCAGAGCTATCCGGTAATATCTTTTAGAAATGGAAGTAGGTGAAACGGTGAGGGCTGAACTTCAGTCCAATTTTGATTAAATCTACAAATACTATGTAAGGTCCAGTAATCTATGAGTAGCTGCTGATCGTTGTGAAGATCGATGTAAACGGAGACATACGATTGTAATTTCCCACACACTGGGTGTCTAACTAACCAATAGCAATACTTTTTCCATGAACTTTTCAAGAGAAAAGTCAAAATGACACAAAACACGTGTTTCTACATTTTATGTCAGACCTGGAGGGTGTTACAGAGACATTGAAGTCACCATGTGCTTGATTGACACGATAATCTGCTAGGAGTAAAATAATGTACCTACACGGTGGCGAATTGATAAATATTATTTCAGAGGTATTCATAGAATTTCAGTAAACACACGGCTGTCATTTTCTTCTTTCAGTTCCTCGCTTATAAGTTCAGCACAGTAAACACGATGATTTTCAAAAAGAAAATCGTTTCGACAGTAAGCGTATATAATTAGGAGCAATCTGATTTGGAACTTCGAGCATTGCAGGTTTTGCTGCCAACTTCCTTTTGCTGGGGAACTACGCGCTGCGCGAAATAATGTGAAATACTACTCTTCACTGCAACTTCTGACGATTCTGTGTATATCGAGCGAATGGGATTTTGCAGAGTGATCAATTGACAGAGTGATGAATATGAACAGCAGAGAAAACTGGCGCGAAGGAAGAGCAGCGCTGTTTCGTAACTGTTGAAGTGGTAGGCCCGAAATAATAACTCCATATTCCTAGCGGGTTTTCTCTTGAAGTAAATGCATGAATATTGTTCTATCAACCATCAACTAATGAACTCTTTGATTACCCAAAGTTCTTTCATGTTTGCCAAATACGGCGAAGGGAACTTGCGTCGGCAAACATCATAAGCAGCACAAGCCCAACTTTCTCAAGTTTGGTGATAAACGGGTAATACGAGCGGAACCATTTTGAAGCTGGTGGGGGGGGGGGGGGGCAAGGCTTTCGAGTCTACTTGCAAAGGGAAATGGTAGTGGGCTGAATGAATTCCAAACTACGTTACACAGTACACCGCGGCAAAATTATACAACTTGTGTATTCCAACCGTTTTGCAGCTCTGGGTACGAAGGGGGATGGTTAATAATTTTAAAGAAATTGGGTTATGTCCGCCAGTAGGCAAATTACTAAAGTTAACGTACCTGTTAGTGAGTCCGTCTCCTCTGGCTTGTGAGTTACTGTGGGCAAGCGCTTTCGATGTAAAGACATCATCGTCTGGCCGTTAAGTCAGTACTGGAGTCAGTCAGTTGGTCGTGGTCTTTATATACAAAGAGAAAGGTGGAAGGGGGTGATGGAGCGTCGGGGAAGGGGCGGGGAGAGGTCTTGTTGGTCAGTCTTGTTAGTAGTACCTTAGCCGGACTGGCTGTGTTGGAGTATTGAAGAATTGGGTTATGTCCGCCAGTAGGCAAATTACTAAAGTTAACGTACCTGTTAGTGAGTCCGTCTCTCTGGCTTGTGAGTTACTGTGGCAAGCGCTTTCGATGTAAAGACATCATCGTCTGGCCGTTAAGTCAGTACTGAGTCAGTCAGTTGGTCGTGGTCTTTATATACAAAGAGAAAGGTGAAGGGGTGATGGAGCGTCGGGGAAGGGCGGGGAGAGGTCTTGTTGGGCAGGCTTGTTAGTAGTACCTTAGCCGGTCTGGCTGTGTTAGGTATTAAGAAATTGGGTTATGTCCGCCAGTAGGCAAATTACTAAAGTTAACGTACCTGTTAGTGAGTCCGTCTCCTCTGGCTTGTGAGTTACTGTGGGCAGCGCTTTCGATGTAAAGACATCATCGTCTGGCCGTTAAGTCAGTACTGGAGTCAGTCAGTTGGTCGTGGTCTTTATATACAAAAGAGAAAGGTGAAAGAGGGGTGATGGAGCGTCGGGGAAGGGGCGGGAGAGAGGTCTTGTTGGTCAGTCTTGTTAGTAGTACCTTAGCCGGACTGGCTGTGTTAGGTATTAAAGAAATTGGGTTATGTCCGCCAGTAGGCAAATTACTAAAGTTAACGTACCTGTTAGTGAGTCCGTCTCCTCTGGCTTAACGGCCAGACGATGATGTCTTTACATCGAAAGCGCTTGCCCACAGTAACTCACAAGCCAGAGGAGACGGACTCACTAACAGGTACGTTAACTTTAGTAATTTGCCTACTGGCGGACATAACCCAATTATCTTTAATACTTAACACAGCCAGTCCGGCTAAGGTACTACTAACAAGACTGACCAACAAGACCTCTCCCCGCCCTTCCCCGCTCCATCACCTTTCACCTTCTCTTTGTATATAAAGACCACGACCACCTGACTGACTCCAGTACTGACTTAACGGCCAGACGATGATGTCTTTACATCGAAAGCGCTTGCCCACAGTAACTCACAAGCCAGAGGACACGGACTCACCTAACAGGTACGTTAACTTTAGTAATTTGGCCACTGGCGGACATAACCCAATTTCTTTAATACCTTTCAACACAGCCAGTCCGGCTAAGGTACTACTAACAAGACTGACCAACAAGACCTCTCCCGCCCCTTCCCGACGCTCCATCACCCCCTTTCACCTTTCTCTCTTTGTATATAAAGACCACAAGCAACTGACTGACTCCAGTACTGACTTAACGGCCAGACGACGATTTCTTTATATTGAAAGGGCTCGCCCACAGTATCTCACCAGCCAGAGAAGACGGACTCACCTAACAGTTACGTCAACTTTAGTAATTTGCCTACTGGCGGATCTAACCCATTTCTTTAATACCTAACACAGCCAGTCCGGCTAAGGTACTACTAACAAGACTGACCAACAAGACCTCTCCCCGCCCTTCCCGACGCTCCATCACCCCTTTCACCTTTCTTTGTATATAAAGACCACGACCAACTGACTGACTCCAGCACTTAACGGCCGGACGATGATGTCTTTACATCGAAAGCGCTGCCCACAGTAACTCACAAGCCAGAGGAGACGGACTCACTAACAGGTACGTTAACTTTAGTTAATAATTTTATTACTTCGATATCGGTTAGCTTTTCGTTTTTGCTTTCTTTTAATTCGAGCGTTCAACCGTCGCAAGACCCTCGGTTTTTTTTTCAACAGTTTCCGTATTTTGTTGGCATCCATGTCCTATGGGGTTGAAGCAAGAGGAAATTCGAGAACTATTTTGCGATGTGAATCATTATTTGGTTATGTATGGGCAAAATAACGACGGTTATCATAGTGATCAAAACACCCCTATTTTTTCTCAAAAACGGCTACAAACGATTTTGATTTAATGATACGCACGTTATCAATAACTAACGAATACCGTAAAAGCCCCATCCACGGGAACATGACGCGAACAGCACAATAAATCGCCAAAAATATCGTCGAAAATCGATTTTATCGTATTTTTTCTTGTGAATGTTACTAAATTCATAGAAAGTTGATGTGGTCGTCCAGTCAACTACCATTGCGATGATAGTTTATTAGTACTCATGATGTATAAGAAATACTCCAGGGATTCCGGAATTCGAACCCCCGCCATTTCACCCACTACCATGTCTCAGTTTTTACCCGATTACCTAAAACGGCGAAGAGAAAAAAAAAACGCAGTCATTCTCTTAAATCACGACCATTTCTCAATAGTGGTCGTGGCACAAGTAGGAGCAGCACAATAAATTCCTGAACCATAAGGGCCACCCACGAAAAACAGATTTGAGTAGTTTCGGGAGTCTCTAACCTCCAGAAAAATTCAGATTGCAGTCCAATCAAGTACTTATACGATGAGCCTTAACCCCCACTGTTTCACTAATTACAATCCCTCAGTTATTCCCTGATAATTGTGGAACAGTGATTATAACCGTTCTCGAAAAAATCAAGGCCACAATATGATTAATCCTTTGTGTACTGATTGATTAATAATGGTGAAGGCATTAGCACGAACATCTAAATAAATTCTGGAACTGTGAGCGCTACCGTTTTCTACCATCGTGAAGTGATGTTTTACCAACTTCAAATGAACTGAACTGAAGTGAGAGCTAAGGAAAGTTGACTGATGCGGCGCACTTGATTCTTTTTTTATTACTAATGTTATCATCCAGTAAAGGATAAGAATCCTCATGAATACTGGGATCTTCCGCAATTCTTGCTTTTCTAAAAACGTGGTGGTTGTCTTTTGATTTGAAACTTCAGCTGTGTTGTTGATTGAGTTTTTAAATTAAAACCGTCGCTTGCTATACAGCCTCATTTAAGAGTTTCTCTAATATTGGAAACACACAATACCAGCGAACACAGCTCATACACCCATTTGGTGAGGATTATCAATTTTCTGTTATAGTCTGCTCGCATGGACGTCACCGTATTGTTCAGCCTCCGCTGTCTACCAAACCAAATTCTATCGTTCTATCGGAGGTTTCCTGATCACATCATACAAATTTGTGATTTCAGTCGATTTAACGTAGAATTACTGGCAGAGGAAACCGCCCTATTTATCAAGCGAACGCTACTATGCAACCTCTAACCTCCTACCACAAATAAACCAACAATGGTTTTCAGCGACGTTCAGCTTAGATTATGCTCTACTCGTCTCGTCAACCGTGTTTTACATTATCCTAGTCCAAACAGCCGGTGCATCGGTAATTTTGAGAGAACCTATACTTTTCAAATGTTTGAGCAGCTGTTTAATATTCCCGGGAAGTTCGCTACTGATTTGGAAAACTGAATGCACACCGTATGACTGAAATAAGTTTCGGTTTATTTGATACCACGTCAAACTACTCTGCAGTTTTCATTTTAGAAGGAGAGGACATAACTTAACGTCAGGTGAGATAAGCCAACTCGCAATCTTCTGAAAATTATTTGACAGACGTAGGCTTTCCATAATTCAGTCATACCTGAGTCGTGTCATCCCAAACTTCTGATTCGGATTCTAGTTGCTTCGTTCTAGTCCACGGAAGATATTCTAGATGTATACCAAAACATATCCCGAACATAGCTAAAAGCCTTTAACTACGTTTGCCATCTTCTCTCGGGTAGATGTAGAGCGTTGATATGGGGATACCGAACGCTCCCTACATGCTAATTAGGTCGTTCGTCTCAGGTCGTGAGTTTTATGCCATGTGGGACACTCTTTAATCTCCAAAGAACTTCATTAGGGAATTGGTACCCCAAGAGGGTGTCTGTGACTATATTCAGGTCCATGTACTTGAGTTCTAACTTTAGACGAATAAACGCCTCACATTCAAAATTCACAGAAGTTTATCTGCAACTAATTTTTCACTCAAAGGAGACAACGAGTCACATGATTGACAGCAATCATATCCCATTTCCCAGAGCATCCCTTTACTGAGGCGCTGTCTTTAACGGTCAGTGCGTTCCTAGAGTCTAATACAAGGATTCTAATAAGGCCAACATATCTAGGGTTTGGTCAGCAACTGCTTCTCAAATGACAAGACAAAGCACCTACACGAGAAAAGAGATTGCAAAAGCATAGCCAATGGTAGTTGGCCGAAAATCACAGGTGTTGGTGCAGTCGCCCAATCCTAATCAAGAACAATTTACCAAGCGTTCCTACCAAGCGATAAAGGGTAAGCAGCTAATACCAACAGCTTTTCGCAACTTCCCCGCCTACAATGACGAATGAAGAGAAATGGTGATGTAGCTTACTGAGACTTGTCATGATCTTACGTGGAGACACATCTCAAACCCTCTGTGTTTGAGCTCCCTCAATCTTCTCATCTCCTTATTCCTTGGTTGGTTCTGCTCAAGTTCTCTCATTACATCTAACAGTGGGTGAGGTCTGGCAGTTGATGTATGTTGAATCACATACACCCGAAAATAACTAGGCACACATATATCATACCTGCTGGCATGAGTAGGTGGGAAACCCATGCCATTTTCAAGGCACACCCGTGCACACATGAACTCAGTACACATGCAACCCATATACGAGTATATTTTACCGCTTGAGTTTAAGACTCGTTTACCCCTTCTTTTCTCCAACAGTTCACATCCTATTGCAAAATATTGATGAGACAGACATTGAAACGCAACTAACCTAATGATTGGTTTCTAAAAATGTTTCAATAAAAGAGAAATCCAAAGTACCAGCGGTAAAGTGGTAAAAGATGTACCACCAATAATAATGTAATGTAAATTCATGTGAATATCTTTTGTTATGGTGGCATGGGGAATAATAATTTCTAATACGAATGTCTGTATATTGTTTCCGAGGGAAGTGGTGGAGATCGCCTTATGGAAATAATCCTTTCTCCGCTAAGTCACAGCTCGGGAGAAAATTCGACCGAATCGAGCACTGACAGACTATTCAAGAAGTTCCTTTCACCTCTAGCGGGTTTCCCCAGAGGTGCATGACGTCCTTCCCCCCGCTCCACCATCCCGTTTATCTTTCTCTTTGTATATAAAGACCACGAATAACTGACTGACTCCAGTACTGACTTAATGGCCAGACGATGATGTCTTTAAATCGAAAGCGCTTGCCCACAGTAACTCACCAGCCAGAGGAGACGGACTCACCTAACAGGTGCGTAGAAAATTTTATCATAACCATCTGAATGTTTGCTCGACACAAACAACACCCAAAGCGATGGAGAGGCTCGTATTGAAATATGCTCATGTTTTTATGTGTCTACACTTGCTGCAGAGTGTCACTAATCGACTGTCAGCTGTGTTTTACCGACTTAGTCAGCCATGGGTTGTCCAAGAGTATACAGGTTGGCCTGATCTCACTGAACTTAGCAAAGGTCTGCGACAATCTCCTAGACCCTCCCAGAGTCACTGGGTGCATTGGAATAATTCCTAGAGGGAGCAGAAGTGAGGTGGCTTACATGGAGGTAGCAAAGGATCCCACTGAGGGAAGCAGTGCCAGGCTCAGTGAGGTGCCACGTGGCTTCAATATCGGTGTACTGGCTTAATTTTGAACTGCTGATCCACGCATATTGACTGAAGCTTTTCATTACAGTCTCATTAACGGATGATTGTTTACGTCTGCAGGCCGCAACGAATGACTAGTGTCAACGGTTCATGGCCAACGACCTTTTTTAAAATCCATCGAAGTGTCAACTAATGTCATCTCTTTCATGCCCTGTCATGCCTTTCATTATGCCATCAGAAATTGGCAGTTGTCTGTAAGGTTGTCAGAGTGGTGATGGATTAGCACCTAGATTTTTCTGCAAAAATTGATCCTGTTCAAGCCAACGGAAGGAAATGGTACTACCTACTCACCTCAGCCCCCCCCCCCTGGGTTTGGCGGATGGGGGTGCCCGATCGAGGACCGAACCAGACTCCACTGGTTCTATCCCCGCCTGGCTCAGAAAGCATCACGCCCCAACGCGCTTGGCCACCGCAAGACTTTGCAATTGAGGACTACTCGGCTAAATCAATAACAATATCTTTCATTTCTTGAGCAGCTTGCACCATCTAGTGAATGACATCTTTTCAATGTCACATGGATGTCAAACAGCAAACAATGCTTGAGCGTTGAAACTAATCTTTCGATGTCAGATGTGTATAAATTGTCATCAGGTGTGGTTGTGTTGTGGATTTCAGAAGCTAAATAAACAAACACGAAGTAACCATTCGGTCTGACATATACGAACGTGGCGCCGTCCACCTCTCAAAAATCCGCACAGTTGTTAACGAAAAAACACAATGAGACCGGAGACCTGTGGGTTTACACCTTTTTTTGTCACTTTCTCGTGATACAGGACACGCTTAGCATAAAAGGACGTTTCGTCATTCTTCCTCATACACATTCATATACTCCGGTTAACGAGAAAAATGTTTGCGGACTGGAGAGGAGCTGGCTTAGTCCAGAAATCGAACCGTGGCAGTGAACTTGGATCTCAAATGAATTCATATTATGGAAAATTATTCTATGTGCCAATGTGAAATTCACATAGCGATGATCCAATTTGCATCCATCTCTTTCTAAACCCCAGGAGGCTTTCGAAGGAGTGCAAATGAACTTGTTAGCTTTTCACTGAAACGAAGCCCGTCGTCCTTTTTCACCCTTTTCCTCCGTCGCTGAGTGGAGTGAAAACGAGATACGTGGCCGGTTAAGAAGCTAAATGGAGCGACCCGTGACGGGAGAAGAATTTGAATTGGCGCTGTGATGCGAAATGTTGACAGTTCAATCGTCGAGGATTGATTCGGAGATAGTTGGTTACCCCGGTGGAAAATTGGAAACCGAGCTCCAAACTTAACACCGGCAAAGGCCGGAAAGGAAGTTGATGGAAGAATAAATTGAGTAAGCCTACGAGTACTGCTTAAGGGTTATTTATTTATTTACTTTTATCTTTGGAATGCAGTTGCGGCGCATTATCTCTTCACGCGAAGGTACCGCCGCAAATGATAAAAGGTTGTTTAAGTTTCACGCGTTTACGTGGATAGATGATAGTGCAATGAGATGAGCAGTGGACATGAGAGGTACCCAGGAAATCGGTGCGAAATTGACAAAACTCTACACAAGCATTGATAGTTCTATATGTTGTATCGAAAAAATCTGCCATTCACTCACGATATGAGTCTACCCCCACGTCTTTGACTTACAGCCTAGCCCAGGAGGACTACGAGCACAACAGGTACAGCGCAGCTACGCATTTTAGGCAACATCACCCTTCTTGACAGTCCACCCCGCTGTAATTTCATCTCACGCCTCGGAAGGAAGCGAATTCAAATCTTAAAAAATGCGTGAGTTATTCAACGGGCGGGGGTTCTGCTTTCTAAACAACGTTCGACCAATACTAGCTGCATTGAAGATACTGTGGATTCGCAAGCTGCAAGAAAGCTTAGAGTGGTAATGGGAACAGAATGATGGTTATCCAGTAAGTTTTTGTCCGCTCTAAATTGGAGAAAAACATATTCTTTACCAAACCCTATCACTCCGAAAAACACTCAATCAAACCTCACGCGCTAAACCTCAACTACTGGACTATGTTTCAAGGAACGGGTGACGGAGAGGGGGTGGGAAAGAATGATGAGAAGAAGTTACGCGAAAGAACTACCACCAGTTGAGATTAGGCACTAGGGATGTACATTCAGTACAGAACACACACCACAAATACTGAGGAGCCCGCCCCATCTATACCTTACTAATAACACAACTTGCTCCAACAAATAACGAAACTAATTGAAGAAAGAATAGCGTTGATTTTGTTTCTACGCATATTTTTAAAATGAGCATAACCACACACCTTTCCTTAATTAGGCATAATTTAAGTTCCAGAACCGTAATTAATTATTAGCGTTAATATAATTGTCTAGGCGCTTGAGTATTTTTAATGAAACAGGATTAATATTTACAGAAAGTTTGAGTTTTACTCAAACAATTTCAAGAAATATGTTCAAGTTAATAACGAGGCTCTACTGTCATACATTTGTTTATATTGGCTGACTACAGAAACTTTACATGTCTGGCTTCTTTGTTTGCAAACTCGGAAATTAAATCTTTTTCAATGGCTAAAACGGCAATGTAATTCAGCCGTATTATAATTGCCCTTGAGAGAGTAGAGAAGGATCTCTCTGCCGAGCAGTTGGAAACATGGAAATATTTACATTCGGGTATAAATCTAGCAGACTTTTTGAAATTAAAAACGTGTGCAGTCAATCACAAATGGTGATTCCTCAATGTCAATTTAAATTGCCGCCTCGGGCGCGTGCCCATGTTGCCCATGCGGTAAATCCGGACTGGCATGCAACCATCCGTTCAGTCCTTCACTGTTTCGTTCACAAGCTCTTAAACTTATCCCTTTTCGTTGGTTCATTTTCTCGAACGTTGTAAGTGTTGTTAGTTGTTGAGATAATGTCGCAGCTTCGGTTTGTTTGCTGAAAAAAAGGTGTGGTGCAGTGATTTGTAAATTTAGCCCCAACAGGCCTGTGTGGGTCGCAGTGACGAAGGGAACTTCCGCTTTCCCTCCGACTGACAGACATTCAGCGATTGAGTATCATAACGTCTAGCAAAGTCGAGTATTCACACAAGCTTCCCAGAAGTCACGGAATGGAAAATTGAAATGCTGATAAAGCACGAACTTGGTCAACGACACCAAAATTACAGATAACGAGGTAAACAAAACTGTCCTAGAATACAACCGACACCTGTACTGGTCGAGACGGCGTTATTCGTTTGAAAACTAATGTCTGCTGCATCGTTCAGCAAGCCATAATTTCGGGGGTTAACCATCCAGCTCTAAATAACACGGGTCACTTTGATGGACAGATAACGGACTTGTTCACACACAGGAGACGGTATACTGCGTGGTTTAGCGATAAATGTCAAGGTTCTAGCTTAAGCGGTTTTCATGATACGCAACGCATCTCAGAAGCATGCAGGGTTTCTACTCGCTTCACCAACGCGTCAAAATTCAATCCGATTCCGTGATAGGTGCCTTGGTCTAGTACTTCAAACGATGCGGATCGGCTGAAGACATAACGACCGGAACGCTGAAAAGCGGCGCATGAAGTAAGAAAGTACTCGAAGGGTAAAGGCTTCAAGTGACCGTGCTACAACGTATCCATTATTCAAGCAGGGCGAACATGAGAAGCTCAACGCAGCTCCTTCAATGTTAGCTGGGAGACTCTCTGAAAATGTTGTCAGGATGTAGGTCAGGTGTGTTTCATAGTTCGTACGATATGCTACAGAAGAGAATAGACCCGCAGTTGCTGCTGTATTTGATCTTTCAACGATCGCAACTCGAATTCAATCGTTTTCGTTATCAATTGTCTTAGCGTAACGCAGAAGTAAGGAAAGTTATGCAATCAGCTTATAAAAGTGAGTTCTTCAAATCTTCACATTGCAAGGCGTCTGAGTCAGATAAATTCCGTTTTCTTATAGTATGTGTATTAAAGCGATCGAGATGGACCGGCTGAACCTAATCGACTAACATTTTATGCTTAGTCTGCAAATGCTATAGGACGCCTAAATAACAGTATGACCGGAATCGGTCTAGAACCAGTAGTTACCGTAGTGATCAGAACACCAACTTTTTTTCTAAAACCACCTCAATGATCTTGATTTAATTTTTTTTATGAACAGTTCCTAATGACCGTGGGAAAGTGATGTGTACGCGTACAATAAATTATCGATACTTTTCAGCGAAGTTTTAATGAACTTACTTTATACATTTACTTATTAATCCCATTCAGGGCGGTAGTCCAATAAACTACCTACGCGATGACGGTTTAATAACGTTCATACCGTCCAGAAATACTCGAATTCCAACCGTTGCCGTTGCACTTACTACTATTTGTCACCGTTTTTACCCGATAATTCCAAAACGGTGAAAACGATCGTCCTCAGAGAGATCAATTTGGTAGTCTTGCACATCACCTATTATTGATTATTAGGAGCAAATTATTAAATTTGGAATTTCAAGCGCCACCGGTTTCCATGTGAGACATTGAGCTTCCACTTGCCAAGTTCCAGTAAACTGAATAAAACTTTATTTGGTTTGTTGCTAGAGTGACAAAAATTGCTGAATGCACGTGGAGCTGAAGTTGTGCGAATATGTTATCGCTTAGGAGTGTGTGTCTTCGGATTTTTGTCATTATGTTTTCCGCATAATGGAGAGGTCAACTGCGACCAGGTTTGTTAGTCACAACCTTCTTCGCAAACTGGTCGAAACGATTATAAGCTTGCTTAGTAGCTGTTAGAACTGGAAGGTTCAATTCAATCACACCTTCTTTCGCTCTTGACTTATCTTTATTGATGGAGGCTTTATACCGCACCTGTACGAACGTTTATATTTATTCTTGTCTCTGCTTCGTTATTCCTCAAAAGAACAGGGTAGCTTGGAATCCAGAGTCCTGTTAGTGTACATTTTACGAGAATTAACTTAGTCAAATAGTTTTTCTTCATACGTGAGATCCCCACCAGCAAAATAGAATAAATTAAGAGGAATGGAAAAAGCTGAAAAAGGGAAGGTAGAGAGCTGTATTGAGCCAACCACACTTGAACCATTTCATTGACCTATGCGTGCCTGGCTCAACTCAGACGACGTCCGGCGTAACGTCTTCTTTGCTTAACAATAGCTCTACAATCTCCCTCTCACCAGAAACTTGTGTCATTCCTGAGAGCACTTTCAAATAGAACTCATTTGAGTAGTCAATCATTGCCCCCATTTTTGACATCAGCTTCACTTTTACGGCTACCTATTTCTTCACCTCTTCCCTCATTCGTTGTCTTTGAATGTGCCTTCTACTTCGAGGTTAGTAAACGAGCGCAAGAGTGTATCGACGGTGCAAGAACGCATCGTGACGCTTACCTCCTCCATTCGCACTGGTTCAATCCCGGAGAGCTACGCGACGGGCACGAGTTTTTTCTCAACATCTCAAAACGCCTCATGAGAAAATGGGTTGAGCCAGAACGATTGGTGGATCAGTACAGTGGAAGAGCAATTGAACCTTCCAGTTGTAACTGCTGCTAAGCAAGCTTATAATCGTTTCGGCCAGTTTGCGAAGAAGGTTATGACAAAAATATTTTCCCACCGATGGGAATTTTATGGTATATTTGTCTTATTGAGAGCTATCATTATAAAAAATGTAATCAAAATCGTTAGAGCCGTTTTTGAGAAAAAAAAAATTTGGTGTTTTGATCACTATATCAATATGGTAACTATAGTTAACTTTCGGTGGATTTTATTCATACCCTTATTTGTCCGTCCCATGGTAACCTGTAGGATAGACATCATGTTTCAGCTGATTTGGTGCGGTTGTTTTCTCTAAAAACCGCGCTAAAATCGATTTCGTTGAAAGTTTTGGTAATTTATTGTGCTGCTCACGTCATTTTCCCACGAATGGGAATTTCATGGTATAATTGCCTTATTGAGAGCTATCAATATAAACAATTTAATCAAAATCGTTATAGCCGTTTTTGAGAAAAAAATATTTGGTGTTTTGATCACTATGATAACTATAGTTAGCATTCAGTGGATTTTGTTCATATCCGTTCAACATATATATACAGAAATAATTATGGTGTACGAAATGTTGGTATAGGTGATTAGAAGACACTTCATTAGAATTTATCAGATCTGGTGAAGAAATTACCCTGGAATTTACGGAAATGTTCGAAAAAACGTTATTTTCGACACATTTTGATTTTTATCTCTGTTCAATGGACCGTCACAGGAACATTTACTGAGAAGAATATGTAGATATTAACTATTTGAAAACATCCTGTGAGTTTGGTGTTAATCGCTGAAGCCGTTTTGCCAAAAAGCGGAAAAAACCTATTTTTGCTTCAGGGGCCCATATCTCCGTTCACCGTATTTTCATGGAGATATGTATGGAAAAGAAAAGTTAGGTATTGATTAGGAGAAGGTAATTCGAAAGTTCAATCAAAATCGTTAGAGCCGTTTTCGAGAAAAAAACGAAAAACCCTACTTTTTGGTACGTTTTTGACACACACGAACCACGCGCCGAAATTAGGTTTTTTAGACTCAGTAGGCCTCAAAACGTGAAGATCTGAAGAAATCCCAAATTTTTTTTTGGGCCGATTACTATACTTTCCTTCCCTTCGGGTAGCGGAAAGTAAAAAGCAACTGAAAGGGGAACAGCAGAGAAGTTTTACACACAGTACGTTGGGTCGGGTTTTCCCAGTGGCAGGTACATCGTAGCGGGATAGCGGAAAAGGGAAATTAATAAGGGGCTATTGTACTAAGGTCAAACAAAGTCTCATGAAAATTAAGCCATCAATGGAGGATTGCTTTGAGGGATCACCTCATTTAAACACCTATTTAACCCGTTACTTTTGATGATTTCAAATTTCTCAAGTACATGTGTATGTCGGACGTCCCTCGGGGGGCAAAAATGGAGAAATTCAATGTATTGCCTATCTGTTAGATCAAAAAAGAAGGAGTGGCTGGATTCGGTCAGGTGATTTGCAAAAGCTGAACCACCTTTGTTATCCCAATAATCCTTATCGTGTTCCCTAATTCTTTCCTTGAATTTCCGTCCTGCTTGTCCACAATACTCTAGCCCACAAGAACATTTCAACTTAACACCCCAATTTTATCCTGAATTTGTATTTTATCTTTAACCGAGCCTAATGAAGATTCGACTCAACGTTCTGTGTATAAGAGAACCTCTCTGCTGTTCCCTTCCAGATGCTTTTTTGTTACTGATGATGACTTGACCGTCGAAATCGATCTAAAACTGTAACCCAAATTTAGTGGAAATAGACAATCATTATATATTTTTTATCCGTTTTATTTTATAAATGGGCTTCCACAACTCCATCGCGAGTAATTTAGTTCGTGGCAAATATAAATCTTGTTATGAGAGTCAGCAAACGATCACTGAAACGAAAACAGACCTGTCCCATTTACATTGGGATCACGTACTATATCCGCTCCTCGCTGGAGTACTGAGGTAACGGCCAGATCATTTTACCCGCCAGAGAAGACGGACTCACCAAACAGGCACGTTAACTTTAATATATCTGCTCAGTTACCAGTTCAGTGCCATAAGTGACACTGCGCTTATTCTCATTTTTAAAGTTCTCTTTTGTTAGCTCTAAGTTAATTCTTAATTCTACTTTAATTCTACTTACCGATTCGTTTACGCCGTAATATTAAGGAATATTTCTTCCACAAGGGAAAAAATTTCGGTCACACGTAGGCAATTTTTTGGTAGAAGTTGCACGGCAAGCGAAATAAAACTGTTTTAGTTGGCTGTTTGCAACAAAAGCAGAAGCCGACGTGAGGCCAAAATGATTAGCACGTGTTATTGCCTGAGATTTCTGTTCTAAGATTACGTCTTCATCGTGAGCGGCTTCGATAACAAAAGTAAAGATCTGAACCGCTTTCGGTGACGCTGCAGTAAAAAATGAGCTAACTGAGCGCTATGCGTCAAGAAGAATATCGTTCGACTACAAAAAGACGTTGACAAAAAAGGAGATTATGTGAAGCCGCTTTCGGAAACGCCACTTCTCATATCGATATTATTGTCACAAAATCGTAGCGGAGGCAATATTAAGTCGAACACTGATCTGTCGGATTTTTTTTGGCGTTCCTTCGCAAAATGTCTGCTTCGAGGCATCACACAAATTCACCCAGCCCTAATTCCGTACTAATTTTGACCCCCCCAAATCATACGAAAAAAAAAACGTTTTCCTCAGCTTATACAAATGACTAATGTTCGAATGAACTGAACTGTGTGCTCATAGCTGCCGTTAGAGATGAAAACTACATGCAACGATACACACTAATCTCGCAGATTATGAGAAAATCTCCGTGAAATACACGCAACCGCTCCAAAATACGGTTCGACGGCAAATTCTAAAAAAATTGGTTAGGAACCTATTTATACGGGTTTCAAAGTGCGCGTAAATAAAGACCGTGTAATTTCTTGGATCGACATTGTTCGCGCGACGTCAGCGTCTCGCGGGCTTGGCATAATCACCCCTGATTTCAACAACGACGTATTTCATTTCACGTCTTCTATATCTTCAGTTAGCGTTCGATTTACAGCCAAATTTAGTTACCCCAATACTGTTCTGAAATTTACTACTCTAAAAGGAGAGAACGAGAATCCAGGATATTTTACTTAGTCGTTGAGTAGAAACGGGTAATCCGATGTGGTGAATGAGAACGAACCGACAAGAGGGAAGTTAGGGACAGAGGACATAAAGAGAGGGAAGCAGTTAAGGAGAAGAGATGGTGAAGCGTTCATTGTTTTTTAGGCCATTCAACGAAAAGAAAGAGGGAACAGACGAATCGCGAGGGGGAAGGCATTTACCAACTTCAACCAGAAGGGAGGGAAAATACGGAACGACGTAGAAATACATTTGTCGGTCATTATAGACATTGATCTGATTTTGATGGGTTTACGTTTCGTTGCAGCCAATCAAGGCAGGAATTTGGTACGATGCAGTTTGTGTGAACGATTTATGCTTTGGTAGATCTAGTGATCTAGTTTTTTTCTCAATGCACGTCAACCCTCCCAACCATAAAGGCTACCTGCCCCTAACTGGTTGATCAGAAAGTTCAAGTAACGATTGGCAACTGCCCTTATATATGAGTTTCACTGTTACATTGATTTCAATGGTTAGGTCGTCATCAGTAACATGCACACAATTGCAAATTGCGATTTAGAATGCTAACTCAGTTTTATTATTGAAATTGGTTTCCACAATTTCGTCACGAGTGGTTCAATTCGTAAGAAGTTCAAGTGTTCACTGCCGTAATTAAAGTTCTGGATACGAATGACATTTTAAAAAATCTGTTGCAACGCATCACACACATTTCCTCGGCTCCACGAACTTTCGGCGATTTGTTTCACTCTAGCAGCTAATGAAACTTTTTTTTTTAATTCGAATTAAAACGACGTTCTACGAAGACATTGGCGGCACACTTAAACATTCAAAATTTATTGAGCTACTTCCGCTTCTGTAACAATCAATACTGAGTGATCAGTGCACGCGTGAGTTATGATGCAGTTAACTTGATTTCCTGAGAAAGATAGTCCTTATTATTCTGAAATTATGGGGTAAAAACTGTGAGAAATGGTAGCACGTAAACAGCCGTGGTTCTGAGGTTGCTCCTAACTACTTCATGAAAAACGTTAAGCTTTTATCGAATAGGAAATTCGATTCCCATACCATCCTGATCTTTCTGAGAATTATCGAACCATTTGAGCAGAATTTATAAGGCAAACGCTGCGCTAAAATCGTTCTTTTCGGTATTTTTGATCATTTATTGCACAGCTTCCGTCATTTTTCCGTTGATGAGAAGTTCACCGTGTTTTTGTGTCATTTCGAGCTGTGCTTGCAAAAAAAACTAATTAAAATCGTTATAGCGTTTTCGGAGACACATTTGGTTATATGATCTCCGTGATAAATATAGTTAGACCGATTTTTCTCGTACCCTTATTTTGACGTTTCATGAAAACCTAAAGGCTTAATGGTAATGAGCCATGTTGTGCAACCCATTTTTTCTAGAACGTCTTCACGGACACACGTATTTATTGTTTTGTTTTTTTTTTTTAAATGGAACTGTGGTGCTCAAAAAATGATTCTACGTATATATTAATTAACGAAATAGGATGTGCGCGCACACTAACTCACGCGGCTCTAGGGATAAGAGGATAGGGAAACGTTTAACGACAGAACGACCATGGTTCAAATACGACCGGAGCAACACGCGGTGGTGATTCCTCGGAGAAGACGCCTCTCTTCAGCATTTTTCGAACGCCACACGCTTCGCCAGCACTCAATTAATAATGTTTGTCTCTGCGAGCTGCCGACACCCCCAAACATTCGTTCATATCTACATTTGTACTTCTTGGGTTGCGAAGAACTCCTTGGACATTCAGGAACGTTGCAGACAACACAAACGCACACGCGAACAGACTCTCATTCCCAGCGTTATTTATTAAGCAGTCCATTAATTCGTCAATTCCCATGAAGCACCACAGAGTATCTGGTCTTAAGATTGCAAACAAAGCACATTTCTGTTCTCAACCTGAACGTTAAGGAAAGCACGGCAGTCAGCGAAAAAAAAGGTAACGGCTAAACGATGAAAATCTCACAGGTCAATAAATCACATGACTATTTCTTTACCAATTCCTTGGAGAGTTTTCAATAATTGATTTTTATATGGGTTTTAAATTTTTTTTCTCAAATAACTAATTGTCTTTACATCGCATTCGATGTGGAACCAATTAACCGACACCATATGACTGACGGTTGTAATCTTCGACTCTGAAAGTGAAAAGAAGGAACAATCGACTCAAGTTGCGTGTTTCTGATGGAACATTTCTAGAAAATGAAACAGTGTACCAAAAACGCACACACAGATAAATAACAAACCAACATTAAAGATTTTAAAAACTGGATAAATTTGACCATAAGAATTCGGTTAGAAAGTTTCGCGTACACGCAGCTGAGGCGGATCCGGTTGAAAATCTGAAAGCGACCTTTACCCATATTTTGATCTCTGCAACTATTTTTGTATCTCTTGAACGGATATATGAGCCAGGATAGCTCAGATAACGAGATTTATCGAACATTAGTTTATCGTTTTCCAGTTTTCTCAAAAACGGTTCTAACGATTTCGATCAAACTTTCGGGGTACTAATTCCTTAGCTAACTAGTGCCAGAATTGTGTTCTTCATAAATATCCCCGTAGAAATGGGTTGAACGAAGATAGAGCGTCCTTACATTTGGCAGGTCGTCGAATTTACGGGGATTTTGAAAAGTTGTGTGTTGCTTCGCGCTAGATATTTTCAATAGTTGTTGTATGTAATGTGTTTTATTTCCCCAGAAATTTAACGTATTTTCCACAGTTGCAACTGCAGCTGTTCATTATGCTTAATTCCACATTCCTCTTGACGATTTCTACGTTTTCTCAGTAAAAAGAGTAAAAACGTCGTATGGATCTTCAGAATGTTTTACGAATGTGTATCTGGCAGTTGAAACACTCGAAGTCTGTATGCCAGCATTGCGCTTTTCGGGGGATAAAATGAAGACTAGGAAGAAGTTACAAGTTTCCAATGACAAAGCGGCTTCGTGAGACGCAGATACCAGTAGGCGATTTAACGTTTGATACCCGTCATCAAATAACGTTCCGACGAGACAAGAGAAACTGGCGGCCTAGGGTAAAGAAACCAAGGCTTCTGACTGGCCAGCGATAAGAGCCCACCACAATGACAACCTGAAGCTCGTCTATAAATTCGGTTCGTCGCGTCTCCCCAGCACTATTCCTGATCTGTCTTCGTGTGGCGGAGTGCAACCCCATTCATCGCCGTTATATTCAACTCCGACTGTAAGTTCTACCTTTTTAATTTCTTTTTTCAATCTTTTTTTCTTTCGGCAAGTTCATTCAACCAATTGAATTGTTTTTATCTGATTTCGAGCAGGTCTGTGAGATTTTCAGTCGCGAAAATATAATTCATTCCGGAGGGTTTCTTTTTTTGCACGTTCTCCCCTATTTCCTAATACCAAACAGTTTAGCAATTGTTATTCATTTTCACAGCTCGATTTCTCATCTCTGTTCACCCCATTTCGCAATAATTAGCTGGTCAACGAATGCTTTTCAATTCTTCTCAAACTCTTGTTCCATTTTTCAATGATTTCCAGGAAAACCTCTATAATCTGCCGATTTCAACCGATATTTGAGGTTCTCAACATTTTTTTATGGTATTCCCCTACTGTTTTCCCTCAACTCGTAACGATTTTTACTCGATTATTTTTAATTTTCCACTCAAATTAATCAAAATGACGTAGTGTCTTTAGCACATGTGCAACTACATTTCGTTCTTCTCTAACCTTCTGTTGGGATATAACCCCAGACCCATCCCATTCGGTTCAACATCGAAAAATATCTGGTAACAATACGAAACATGACCTGACTACGACGGAGCGACGAAATTACATATTCCAGGCATTTGGCACGGCGTGACGAGTCGAGCTGGCGGGTGGGACGGGAAGGAGTGCTCACGAAGAAACGATTACTTTCGCTTATTGTCCGACGATTTCTTACAAATAATGGACTTTGGCTCACTATAATTACTATCACTTCACTGTTTTCAGTCTATACGCAGTCCTAAACTTCTGAGACTGACGAAATTACACGATAAAACTGCCAAAAGGCCCGAAACAAGCTTTGGCTCCGTTCGATCGGATTCCCAAGCAGACGAGCAGAACTTAATACCAAATGGAACTTTCTTACGAAAGAACCAATTTTTTAAATCACGTTAAAGGCAAAATATGACCCGTACGACGGTGGAATCCCTATGACTTGAAACGTAAAGTGGCAAATTTAGAGTTGGGGTAGTAAAAAAATTTTCGCGACCGAAAACATAGAATAAACATTATCGACGAATGACATAATAGTGAGGAAGGTTGGGTGGCCGAAAACGTTTTCTCGTTCTTGTGGCGTCGTTAACTAAAACACTCGTAACTCAACTAATTATAGGAGTAAGTGGGGTAAGGACACCTTCGAGGTAACTGTTAAATGTTTAGGAAGTTCGCTTTCTTTCTTTCCGTTCAAATTGCGCATGATCAACCATTAAAATGCTAATTTTGTGTTTACAGAAACAATTGAGGATTGTCGAGAGGAATACTGATTACACATAAAAGGAAGAGAGGGAACTAGAAACATACGAACTTGTTGCGTGGGTAAGATCTCTAGTTCCATATATTTTTTAACACTAAGCAAAAAGTGTACGCTCAGTTCAACTATAACTTTCATCATATTCTAACGTTTGTGGTTCGACTTAAGTACTGGGCCAACGGTTGAGATGTGGTTTTGTGAGGGGTGGGGGGAAGTCTTCACACAGTTCTTCGAATTCTATCCCTTCCCTGATATGTTCAGGAACAGTTGCTATGAAAGAAAACAGAAATCTCTTGAGCAGCCAACTCATACTCGATTGCGTGGTATGATATTTTTACTTTCCGCTGCCTAAAGGGTACTGGAAGTATTGCAATCGTGTCAATAAAAAAGTTGAGTTTTCAGGTTTACGTTTTGAGGCCTAGTGAATCCAAAAAACTCAATTTGGGCCCTTTGCCAGTGGGTGAGTGCGCGTGTAAGGCTCAGTCCACGGACAGCACTCTGGAATGCCTTCTCAGGAGGCACATGAACGTTGGCTATGCGGACGATCTGACTGTCTGAATAGTTGTCTCTCCGCAATTATTTCTGTCTCCATCTGTCGAACGGAGATAAGCCTTGGTATCTCGGAAAAATAGATTTTACTTACATCAATTCATCGTTTTTCCACCTGTCTCAAAAATGGCCTGAAAGATTTCGATCCAAGTTACGAAGTACTCTCAACTAACTAGCACCTACATAAATATATTCGTAGAAATGCGTTGAACGAAGATACATCATCAATTTGACGGGGGTTGAGGAAATGCAGCAGATATTTTATTATCACCACCCGAACGATAGGTGGAGTATTGCAGTCGTGTAAAAAAAGTTGAGTTTACTTCTGATCATTACGTTTTGAGGCCAACTAACTCGAGAATAATTTTGGAGCGTGGTCTGCGCGCTCCGGTTTTGGTTTATTATTCATTCTGAATAATAACCCTATGTTTTCGGTCACGAAAAATTTTTTACAAACCCCCCCTCAAAATTTGATATTTTACGTTTGAAGATTCCAAATTTGCAATGTCCGTCCGCCGTCCGGGCCGTTTTGTGCCTTTAACGTGGTCTAAAAAATTCGTTCTCTTGCACAAAAATCCGATTTGGTATCTAGTTGTGCCCCCCATCTCGGCAATCCGATCGGACGAAGCCCATGGTTGTAATGGGCAAAAAACGGTTAAAAAAATTAACGAAACGCAGTACAACGTGGGAAGTACAGTGGAAGTCAAAGTTTCGTCGTTCGAACTCCCTCCCTCCGGCCCATCACAAGAGCTCGCCTGCTGGTCTGGCAACGCCGCCGCCGCCGCTCGCCTCCCCTTTCGACTCGACTCACAACGGGTTCGCCCAATTAGCGCCGGTTTTTTTTTTTTTTTTTTTGCTTTCTCTAGGAAGTGCTCGTGTTTCGTATATAACCTTTGGCACTACGATTTGTCTCTTTATCGTCCGATTGCCTTGTTCTCGTCTTCACCTCCACGAATGACTGTTTCGCTCCGTCTCAACGTTAGAAAAATATCTGTTATCTTCGATTGAACTTTTCATTATTCGCTTATTTTTGGTTTATTTATTTAATAGTTCGTTCGTTTCATTTTTCTTGGTTTTAATACGATTCAATTTTTTTAGATTCTTTCGTTTCATTCTTATTTTGTTTTTTTTTCATAGATTTTTGGTTACATTTTGATATTAGTATTTAGCGTGCATGTTTTCATATTAAAATTCAGTTTTTTCTAGATACTTTCGTTTTTTGTTTGTTTATTTTAATATTACGATTCAGTTTTTTTCGATCTTTTTTTAGGTTTCATTTTAATATTAGTATTTACCGGCCGTGCTCATTGCTTATGTTTATTTGCCTAAGTAACGCCAGCAAACTAATCCACATAAACAAACTATACACTCATTCCTACACACCGGGTACACGTTAATGCAGTTTTATTGAAACAACAAATCAATCTTAGTATCTACTTACAAGCGCCCTTATTTCCACTCTCCACTCAGTACTCAATTGCACATTTAAATTCGCGTTTCACTTCGTGAGCAGGTAAAATGGATCCATGTAATTTTGACATTTCTCATTGTGAGAATTCAAGTTTGATTGTGATTGACATTCCTGTGCCTGACCACAAACCTACCAAGAACGTGAAAAACCGTATTAATCGTAAGAAACATTTGGCCGATGATAAAATTCGAAAGCAACATGCACGGCAAAATGTACTTACACGCATTAACGAAGCTAAGAAACGGAGAGAAACAAGGGAAAGCAAGGGCGTCACAGGCTTACAAAAAGAGGTGGTAAGGAAAACGATTTCTCGTCAGGATCCTGAGACCCGTGCCTGTGAGGCCCAAAAAAGGAAAGATGCAAGGGGAAAGTGTGAGGCTGAAGGATTGGAAAAAGACAGGTCGAGAAAAACAATTTCTCGTCTGAATCCTGAGACCCGTGCCAATGAGGGCATAAAAAGGAAAGATGCCAGGGAAAAGCGTGGGGCTGAAGGATTGGAAAAAGACAGGTCGTGAAAAACAATTTCTCGTCTGAATCCTGAGACCCGTGCCAGTGAGGCTCAAAAACGGAAAGATGCCAGGGGAAAGTGTGGGGCTGAAGGATTGGAAAAGGACATGGTAAGGAAAAAGATTTCTCGTCAGGATCCTGAGACCCGCGCCAATGAGGCCCAAAAAAGGAAAGATGCCAGGGGAAAGGCTGGATCCAAAGGCCTCCTAGGGGATCGGGAAAGAAAAGCCAACACAAGATCGTGCGAGGAAGTTAAACTGAATGAAAGACAAAGAGATCGTATTCGAAAAACAAATGAGATAAATAATGAAATGGTGCGTCATAGACAGGAGTTCTTAAAATATTTAGAACACAATATACAGAGTGGGCGGGATGTGGCATCGTCTAAACTTCAACAGTGGTATATGAATTCAAAACTAGTTGGACCTGACAAAGTTTGCACATGCTGCCAGAACCTGTTCTTTCCACATTCAATGCGCAAATTATCTGGTGTAGCAGTATCGAAGCACATCAATGATTTTGAACAACTTGAAAGCTTCCTATGTAGAGTTCGAACATTCCAATCTAATATGGTTTGTTCTACTTGCTCCAAGTACATTAATAAAGCTAAAACGCCTAACAAGTGAACGTATCAGTAGATGTTAATGAGATGATAGATATTCTCCCAAGACATTTTGACAACATGAGTACTATCCAATTAAAATTGAAGAGACACATGGATCATAAATCGCATTGTATGTTTGAAACAATAAGACCTCAACTCATTTGTGACGCGCTCAATTACCTCGTTACAACTCCGTTGTACCTCAAACACAATATAAAAATTGATGATTCTTTCTTATCCAATGCTAATCCACAAACGAATGTTAACTTCATTGTTGATGACGAGGATCGTTAAAATTGCATTACAACTGGGGTTATTGTACCTGATGATATACCAGAAGATGAATTGGAGAACTTAAATGTCAATGACGTGATGGATAACGATGTTTTGATTGTGGATCGAAGAGATCAAAACCCTGATTCGAATTCGCAAACTATAGCCCCTGGGCAAGGTAAACAGCCAATACCTTGGCACATTCTGCCAGAGCTTGAAGAATTGTGCTTTCCACGGATTTTTGCTGGAGAAAAATTTGATGCTAAACAGGTTTTAAGCTACGCTCAAAGAATCAAATTTGAAGCTCGTCACAGAGATAGAAGGTCTTGCACACCAGAGCACCTATTTTTATGGCAAAGAAGAAAATTGAGATGAGCGTTTTATCATTCATTTCATTTCAGATGCTATTCGCCACAACGAAGGTTATAGATTTCTTAAACAGATCAGAGCGTTCCCTGCATATTGGGAAGACAAAAAAAAAACGTGCTAGCCATGGTAAGACAATTGGGCAAACCAACGATTTTCTTGACATTCTCTGCTGCTGAACTTCACTGTCCTGAACTTTTGGTCATTCTGTATCGCATCCAATACGATAAAGCAATATCCATTAGAGAAGCCATTGAATTGTAAGATTTCACCAAAACCAAACTTGTCAAAGAGGATCCAGTTACTTGTGTGAGATATTTTGAACAAAAGGCTAAAAACCTCATGAAAGTATTGGAGGACAAAGCAGGCCCTTTCGAGGAGCATTACGTGATTGATAGTCACGAAAGAAGATTACTTGCAGATACGATCCCAAAAATCCTTCGATGTCCGTCCAGAGGCATCGGCACACATTCACTTGCCACAAAGGTAACAAAAATAAGAAACGTTGCCGTTTCAATTATCCGTTGCCAGTCATGCCGCGAACCATAATTCTTGAGCCCCTTGAAAAACAAGAAATTACAGCAAAAATGATAAGCGATTTGAAAAGAATACGGAATCTAATGACGGAATTCTTTGATCAAAATACAATCATGACGTGAGATGAGATTCTGAGTAAACTTAATCTAACTGAGGGAGAGTACATCGCAGCGATTAAAAGCTCATTGAAGAATACACAAGTTTTTTTGAAGAGGTCCAGTTTGGAAGTTTCTATAAATGCCTATAACTCCGTAATACTCAACTTAAATCGGTACAACAAGGACATTCAGTTTATTTTAAATGCTTATAGTTGTGCATCTTACGTGGTGAATTATATAAGCAAAGCGGAGGGTGGCATTTCAAAACTCCTTAGACAAGCTGATAAAGACATGAGTGATGGAAATTTATCGGTAAGAGAGAGGTTGCGGAAAATAGGCAATGTGTTTATTAACGGTAGCGTCATGTCAGCTCAAGAAGCTTGTTACCACGTACTTTCTCTTCCTTTCTCTTTAATGAGTCGATCGTGCGTTTTTATCAATACTTCCCCTCCTGATGAGAGAGTGAGAATTTCAAAAACTGAGAAAGATTTACGAGAAATAGATGCTGATTCAGAAGATATTTT
This sequence comes from Pachypeltis micranthus, assembly GCA_020466155.1. Taxonomy (NCBI): domain Eukaryota; kingdom Metazoa; phylum Arthropoda; class Insecta; order Hemiptera; family Miridae; genus Pachypeltis; species Pachypeltis micranthus. Next base: position 29,903,439 of record CM035768.1, read on the forward strand.
TATGGCTAACGTTATTGAAAAATATGCCAAAAGGCCAATGCGTTTGGTAAACATCTGCCTAGCTGATTTTGCGTGCAACCTTCCGCCCAAACAGAAACATGACCTTGACATGAAGAACGAAGATGAGCAAATCCCTCTCAGACGTACTTACAACACCAAGATTCTTAGGTTTCGAGCGTACAAACAAGAGCAAGATTCTGTCAACTATTACAGAGAGCAAGTTCTTCTCTTTTTGCCTTGGCGTAATGAACAGTCTGATGTTATTCAAAAAGATTCTAAACTTATATACTCTCAGAATTCAGCGATAATCTCAAACAATAAAGCTAAGTATTTCAGTAACGTTACAATCGAAATACTCGAAAATGCGGTAGATTTAGTGAACAATGAAGATCAAGAATCACAACCGCATGAAAGTGAAGATGATGAGTTGATGTTTTCTGTAGACGTGTTCGCTCAAGGAGGAATTGAAGATCCTAAAAAGACGGTTCGAAATACACTTACAAGCCGATCGCTTTACCAACCAGGGATGAAATATTTTCGAGCATGCTAATTCTTAATGAAAAGCCAAGAGATATAGTAATGCACGTCGTACATTGTTTCAAGACAAACTTACTCCCAATTAGAGTATTTTTATCAAGACCAGCAGGTGTTGGAAAGAGCACTGTAATCAAAACTATAAATCAGCTCTTAACTTATCATTTTTTCCCATCAACCAGAAAGCGAAAAAATCGATAATCCCGTTTACGTTCTTATAACAGCTCCATCGGGTAAAGCAGCTTTCTTGATTGGAGGCATCACGCTTCATGCAGCCTTTGCGCTCCCCGTGTCACAATACGGAGGACGCATGAACTGACTAAAATAATGCGTCAGAAAGAAGAACAGTCCTTTATAACAGCACTAAACAATTTAACCTTTGGAAAAATGACTCGCGAAGACATTCTGACAATAAAACAACGGGAAGTAGAGCCAGAACAAGTTCCTGAAAATGCCATCATACTTTTCTGCAAAAATATTGGCGTTGACAATTTTAATGAACAAAAAATTATGTTACACAAACATTCCCCTATTGAGTGCACAGCTATTGATCGCATCATGATTAAAAAGTGTTCACCTGAACAGAAAATTAAATTTATGGAAATTATGAAAAACAAAAAAAGAACTGACACAGGAGGTCTACCATATAAGTTGATTTTGAAAATAGGGATAAAGAACATGCTCATTTCTAATATTGATATTGCTGATGTGTTAGTAAATGGGGCTTGCGGAATTCATGAACGAATAACGCCGCATTTAGAGCCCCGATATCTCTGGTTTAACTTCGGAGATCAAAGAGTGGGAAACATTCAAAGACAGAAATTGTCTCAGATCGCTGTCAATTTCGGTATAACCGATACAAATTGGGTTCCCATAGTTCGAAGTACAGTACAAATAAGTCTTTCCAAGAAAATTGGTTATCAATCGTCGAGAACTCAATTTCCTATTGTTCCTGCAGAAGCTTTAACAATTCCTAAAGCTCAAGGACAAACTTATGATAGCGTATGCCTGGACTTTAATAAAATTAGAGGAATTCAGCGCTCAATGTTGTACGTAGGATTGAGTAGGGTTCGACAGCTTAGCGATCTGTACATCGTGGGCATATTCAAGCCACCTAGACACCCCCCTGATTCAGATCCTGTACTCGTGGCTTTAAGTGAGTTGAGACAAAATAAAACTCTAAAACTCTCGTACTCGAAACTATTCACTGGAGACGTAGTCAAAATTATCTATCATAACTGCAGGTCACTTAAAACTAATCTCAAGTATATTGAGTGTGGCCCTTGGTATTCACAAGGAGATTTTATCATTTTATCAGAGACAAATCTTTATGAAAGTGACCACTGTTGTTTACAAAATTACTTCACACTGTTTCAAAGCAACGTCTCTGCAGACAAATCAATTAGAGGACAAGGAATTCTCGTTCTGTGCAAAGAAGAATTGAATTTCGCAATCGCTATTGTTGCTTTCCATAATGTTCGCATAGTTTCTGGATACAAATCCCCAAAATTTCCAATATCGTTGTTCAAGGAAATTATCTCTCGACTCCTTCATAATTTGAAGCTTACCAACAACGTTGTAGTTTTGGGGGACTTCAACATTGATGCGTTCTCAGAACAATGTGGGTTAGAAACCTACATGAAAGCGATAGGTTTCAATCGCGGATTAAAAGCTGGGATCTCTACCACTGATTTCAACCCTCAAATTGACTCTATTTGGGTAAAAAACGTTCACCACTTCAATTCTGGCACTTATGAATCCGCATTTTCGGATCATAAACCCATTTTTATTGGGCTAACTAGTCAACAACATACGCTTCAACCAATTCATCCTTTTCAACTGCCGAGGTTCAATCATGTTTAAACTCAGATGAAATTGAAGTTTCCCGACGTCCAACGTACAACTACCTCCACACACTACCTCTGGCTAATCCGATTTTTGAGTCTCCAGGTCCAAAGGATAATTCAATAGTTTCCGATGTACATAACAAAAGCACAATTGCTGTCTCTAATGACTATGTACATTCGTTGAGCGAGCCTAAAAAAGTTGTGGAACCCGACTTCATTTGGCATCGTGACTTTAAGTTGACTGATTCAATGACTCACGAAATTCTTGCAGGTGAAATGCTGGGGGATGACACAATCAACTGTCTGTTACATGTTATAAAGCGAAATTCACGTTTTTAACCACAAGATGTAATTTATTATCAGGCACCTCACAGTTATACCACAGTCTCTCCAAACGAAGATGACATCCAAATTTTGTTTCAAGGGGCACGTCAACATTGGATTACTATTTTCTACGAAATTGCTTCCAAAACCCTTAAGGTTTACGATAGTCTGAATGGGGGTCAACTCGATAACATTGAAAAACATGTCGTCCAAACGTTATACCCTCATATCAACATACACACTGATATTGAGTTCGTGAAGGTAGCACAACCACATAGAGATGGCATTCAATGTGGAGTTTTCGCTTGTGTTTACGCAGTCACTCTAGTTCTTCACTGCGATCCTCGACATTTAATGTTTACTTACGATGGTTCTGCCACCAAACTGCGACAGCATTTACTCCATATACTACAGTCTGATTCTTTATATCACTTCCCTACTGGTATTACAAATTAGACAAGAACAAAAAATATACATAACACTACCTATGGCCACCTGATAGGTTCAGCTCATTCTACTCTCCTCTATTATTACCTTTTTGGGAGAGCCTTTTTTTGTAATCCAGTTGAACTTTCCTCCTGCACCACTGCCACTTTTAGAGATAGAACCTTATGATGACTTTTTAGCTTACAACATTTATAGGCGTTGATACATATTTGACATGCAAACACGTTTCCATATTATTTATTGTGGTATGATTTATTATTTCTTGTAAACCGAATAGGACTACCTTATCTGCTATCAAGATCCTATCCTATTTCCTATTCATAGAACCTTTGCATTAAGCGAACTCACATATTCTAACGTATATTTAGAGAATCTGCTGAAAAATGAAACAATCGATATTGGTGCACACAACATTTAATTTACGCACTCTTCTAAACGACTACTGCATTACCTCAACAATTACGTTTCTTCTCCCCTTAGTTAGATTCGATCTTTTAACAACTAGTTAAAACAAAACGTCTACTTTTGTTTTCCAGTCGTGTTTCGTATCGTGTACTGGTACTTTTCGATGCCCATTCGAATGAGATGTGCCTCGGAAGTGCTCTTGAAACATGGTCGTTTGCATTTAAGTTGTCCTTTTACGGATTGCTGATATACCCAATTATATATGGTGGATATGATCTAAAAGCAACAAGGTGGTGAACCCCCGGAGGTGGGGTAACGAGACCTAGAGAGTATGTCCATGGTTCAGACAATTACTATTAACATTACATCGAATTACATAAATAAAATAATAATATTGAAGGATTTAAATGTTTAAATTAAATATATTGTTTGTTTCATAAGTTGGCGTGGAAAACTTTCTATCTACAAATTACGTTTTAAATAAATTTCATTCAATTAATTACTAAACATAGCTACACATGAGTTGTCGTTCCTCAGATAGTTGAACCATGTTTCCCTTTGATTTTTTTTTTTCATTGTAAATCTCACTCATATGGTACTACAATAACATAGAAAACGTCTACTTTTGTTTTCCAGTCGTGTTTCGTATCGTGTACTGGTACTTTTCGATGCCCATTCGAATGAGATGTGTCTCGGAAGTGCTCTTGAAACATGGTCGTTTGCATTTAAGTTGTCCTTTTACGGATTGCTGATATACCCAATTATATATTCTTGATAGCTCGTCGTGGAATTGAAAAGGATAGGTCCCAATTATGATGTGCAAGCTGACAATGAACCATTGTTTAACAATTTGCGACGTTCCTCGAAGTTTCTATTTTATTTAAGTTTATAAATAATCGTTTATTTAATTGTAGTTTCAACTGTGTCGTGGAGAGTATTTTTTATTATTGGTTGCAATTTCAACAAATCTGTGATACGAGCTCCACGTGGTTCCTGTTTTAAAATGTCCAGAAGTAACGGGCGGCTTCGGCCCTGGCCGATTACGCAGCTGTCCGAATTTCCTAGAAAATACGAAAAGTAGACCTGTTTCCACGCGCGGAGTGATTTCGGAACCTCGCGAGACCTCTAAGTAACGCACCTGTCCGAATTTCCTGGAAATAGCCGAAAGTGGCGTCGCATTTTCACTGCGAAACGGTTAGGTGTGGCGAGACAGAAAGGGAGGGGGGAGGAGAGACAAGTCGGCTGATCCATCTTTTCGTAACTCAAGAGACTCCCAAATAACGCAGTATTCAAAATTTTCTAGGAATAGACGAAGAGTGGCAAGTGCGGCCACATGAACCCCGTCTTATTAACATTAACACATATAAACGGCGTTTATTAAACGCTAAGTAAAAGTGGCCGATTTTCTGCTGATGTCGAAGTTTGAGGAAAATTGGAGACTAGCGCGTGGGCACTTTTGGTTTATTTTTCATCCTGTTGTAGGTAAGAAAACATTTTTTACAACCCTCCCTTAAAATTTGATACTTTACGATTCCAAATCTGCAATGTCCGTCCGCCGTCCGGGCCGTTTTGTGCCTTTTAACGTGCTCTAAAAAATCCGTTCTTTCGCACAAAAAAACCATTTGGTATCTAGTTGTGTCCCCCATCTCGGCAATTCGATCGGACTAAGCTCGTCGTTTTTATAGGCAAAAAGTGGTTAAAAAATTTAACAAAACGCAGTTTAATTGCAAATACGCCGTGTTTGGTATCGTTTTCAAGGTATTTCTACATCCTGGGTCGAATGGAATGAGTATCAGACGTGTACAACTGCGTATAGTGAAATTACAGTCATTATAGTGAGCAAAGTCCACTAACTGAAAGAACTCGCGAGAACTACAGCGGAAGTCAACGTTTCGTCGTTTGTACTCCCTCCCTCCCGTCTCATAAAAAGTTCCATTGTAGTCAGGTCATGTTTCGTATGGTTTACCAGTATTTTTCGATGCTGAACGAATGGGATGGGTCTCGGAGCAGTAATACTAGGTCAAGCTGTTCATGAGAATAATAAACCGTTGTGTAATAATTTGCAGAGTTTTTGTTGTTTTTTTCGCGATTTTTGGATTGCGCCGAAAAATAATATAACATTGGGGCATCTTCAGGGATTCGAACCATTACCGTTTTCTAAGCTTTGTTGAACGATTAAACACAATCCTTATGAAAGAAATCAAACTAACGAGCCAATAAAATTCGTGGCAACAGTTGGATTAATCCGATACGTGCCAGAACATCGAGCGCCACCAGTTTCCATGTAGAACGTTGAGCTACGACCTACCAAGCTCATGTAGTCTGAACTGAGATTTGATTCTCTCTACAGAAAGTGAAAAATTAATCATATTAGTCACTACAGCCGTCAGAATCGCTGAATGTACGCAGGCGTGCCCAAAATATCTTGAATTAGCGTTAGTGCCCGTTTTCGTTAGGAGAGAGAAATTTAGGGACGTGAATTTAGTTGAACTTTCATCTTTTAACTATCGTTCCATGCATTTCCTGGTGTATAAGAAATTTTGCAAAAACACCATGAACTGGTAGGTATGTTAATTCTTATATTGACAACAGAATCCCCGCATCATTTTATTAAAGCTGCTGCTAAAACCTCGCCAGTGTGTTGCACTTTTTGAAGATTTTCAACGTTACATTCTGTCAAATCGGTCGCCTCCTTCTGGCCAAACCTCAATGACTTGGCAAGAGTTCGATCCTCTCGGCTACTATACGTACGGAAATTATTCATTTTATATAATGAATGATCGCCGAGGTTTAGTCGTAAAAAAAATGCTTGTTTGCGCCAGTTTTTCGACGTACTCCAACGTTTCCAAGGTCTACAGAGAAACCATTGCACATAACCAGACCATGATGCGTTGGACGGTACTAGATTACACACTAACCGTGTTTGCTGTCGGTGGAATTAATTTATCCTTCCAACAGCCGAGGTGAAAGAATGGGGGGTTTAAACGGAGAGTTTGTTTGAAACACGGACTTGAGCACAACAAACATTAAAGGGCCGAAAAGGAGGTTGGATAGTTCGCCTCTATCGAAAACGGGAAGAACATCGAGTGTTTCGAGCTGGAACACGTAACTTAGGAGTATGTAATTCCAAACTACCTGTTCATGAAGATTTGTTAAACTTCAAGCTAAAACAGCAAACTTAGTTTAACGATGACACAGCTCACGTACGAAGTTGTGCGACGCGGAGCGCCAGACATTAATTGTTTATATATTTTTCTTCTTTGAATTCTAAAACTTAATTTATAAATACTATGGAATTACAGATGAAGAAAAGTCTAGAACAACGACTCTGGAGGAAGTTGAGCTCCATTTCCTCAGCCGTCGCTGCTCAACCACTCGATCATCCCCTGGATGCTTGTTCTTCCCGCTCCAATACTTCCAGTACGTGCTCAGTTGGAGTTAATGCAGGTAACGACGATAAACAATATCGCTTCATAAGACAAAGACTCAACTCCATTCAACCAATTGGCAAATAACGTCCAACTTCTTCGTGGGAAGGGTACGGAACATCACGAACGTTACAACTTCCGCCATCATGACACACTTCAATAATTATTTATCGTGGATTTTCTGGGATCTCAAAAGTAACTTCCGGATGTTACCGCACACCTGGATCTTCTCAGAGCGATCCTTTCCAAACACTGCGCCCTTCATTTCCTCGCCGTTATTCTAATCACACGACTTCTAATGTTCCTCCAGCAATTCCAACGTCCCTTGTAGAACCGAAAGCAAATGGGAGAACTGTTCTACCGAGAAAACGTGATCCTCGAGAACTTCAAGAAAGACATTTGTGAATTAGTTAATTAATTTTAATTTAACGCTTAAGTATTGAACGTTTATACCTCGCTGCTTAACCGTGCGAAATGGAACATTATTTCATTCAAATACTCATCTTATCGGAGGGGGATAATTGTGCGTGGTTCGTCACATGCATACACCAAACCGTTAACCTGTAGGTTAGAAAAACAGAAGGCGTGCCTCCATAAGGGGTGCTACTGAATATCCATGTAGTTGAAGAGGTTTAATATTGACCGATTTATAATTCGAAAAGTTAGTTATCAAACTAAAAAACTGTTAATGGTAGTTGACTGTGTGCAGTAGTGTTTTGATAAGTGTGCTCAAAACCTTCACATGTCCCGAACTTCGTAGCATAGACTCATGTATGTTTTCCACTGATAATTACTTGGTTACTTAGCAATTTAACCTCATTTACCGTTTTCCGATTGCTTTAGCAAACTAATGAAATTCTGTTAAACATGAGTTTAATTTTATGAGTAGCTGCTGGTTTACATTGCCCAACATTTTTCGTTTAATTTCTGAAGAATTTTCTACTCGATTTCACAAAAAATGGTACCTCGATGTTCATCTAATGTTTACCCGCTTTTCCAATGACCTTTGCTTGTCCTCCCATCGGGTTTTATTGTAGTTTTTTATTCTCTATTCACAACCGGAGTCTGGCTCTTGATTTGTAGGTCTTTAAAGCGTGTTTCAAACATTTGAAGAGGAGGTTTTTGCAATCTGCTCTCCTTCGTACCGTCGCCTCCCAGAAAACATTATTCCAATCCTCACCCGTGAACTAGATCGGGTCATGTAGGAAGTGACTATATAGCACCCATTTGTGATGTTGGGTGGGTGTGTGTGGAGGGGGGGGGGGGTTGCGATAGTTGAAACGCCATTTCTCATAGTATTGTTTAAGAATTCTTGCGCTATTGTCAAACGATGCCCAACATTTAAAAAAAATTAGAAATTATGCGGATCAAAAACCAATCCTTTTCGGTGTTTTGAAACTGGTCTACATTACGCAAATTTCCCGAAACATTACATTTAACGAGTAAAGTAGTACTTCTCTTAGAATTTTCGGTTAACTTCCTACATGCACACTATAAGCCTCTTCAAAACTATATATCTTTAATTAGGAGCAAAGACGAGTCAAATTTTGCAAACCACCTCAAGACAACTGGACAGGAACCTACCAAAGTACAGAACTGCGCTATCTTACTACCGAAACAATACAACGGACGAAAACTAAACATACTAGAAAATAGGGAAATCTATAACCAAAACAACTGCGATGCCAAATGTGACACTATCTTCGCACCACTGAAACCATAACACGAACGCAAACGACCCTATTAAAAAAAGACTCAGAATCGACGATCAACAGACTAATTCAAGCTAAAGAAAACTTCCAACAGGTTTTCCAGGAAGTGAATGACCACATTTCTCCTCCTTATATGGACCGCCATTAACTGACTGAGTTCAGTACCGACATAACGGCCAGGCGATGATGTCTTAACATGTTCATTCTGACAATTTTTAACTGAATTTTCTCCCACGACTTCCCGACGGGTTTCAAATAACGTTCAACAACTCAAAAACTGTCTACAGTTCTTATATTTTTGCACCCAAGAATTGAGAATCTATCAGGATCTATAATTGTTTGTACTTCAATGTCAATAGCTGCTAAAAAAACCGGTAGCACATGTTATTCCCGACAACCGTAGATTAGATCTTTGTAAAAAGACCACAATACCACACCTTCGCACTGTACTTGTCATTTCAATGAAGTATTCTAGTTAGTTCAAGGAATAGTTAGGAGTTCAATGCTGCACTCAATTAAAAATTCGTAGCATTTCGACTCTTGCTTAGAAACTTTTTCGAGCTACCGTGTTGGCCATTCGCACCAAAAGCCAACAAAATATCGAACTGAGATGTAGCCTAAACAATTCCTAGTTTTACGGAATTCACCAGTGGACTTAGCGGACGATGCAGATCCAATGAAGGCTCCTCATTATCAGAGGGTGCAACCGTGAGAGAAGATCTGATTCGACTGATATAGCGAAGGAGCCCGTTCAAGCCGTCACCGAAGAAGGAATATAAAGTTATGCGACTGTCATGGGTGAACAGCCTAGCTCCCTAAGCCGCGTTAGTCCCACAAAGCTCCCCCACCGTTCCAAGTTGCTGCTGCGGCTCCATCCAAGTTCTGACCTCGTACCCGTCTGAAGGGTGCAGGAACGGAAGGCAAATCACAACAGAACCATTGTTGTCCATGCCTTCAATAGGAGTCAGTCAGTACAAGCACACGTGTGGAGGCAATGGTTTAACTAGCGTCTGCTACATTTCTCTCGACACATGGGGAAACGAGGGCACTCCTGAATGTGTCAGTGAAGATTTCAGGCCAACCTGATTAGTCACGGAACACGTTTTATAGGCTTCCCAACATTTTTCACCTAATTTATCAAAGATTTCCCAACATTTTACTTCATTTTAAAGTGTTTCATTCCACAATGTCGTAAATTCAATTTCTAAACAGGTTTCATAGAAGTTTGCCAACATATTTCTTGAATTTTTATTGGTTTTAACTACATCATAGGTACATTTTTAAGTATTCCACCGGGTTTTGTCATTATTTTGAACCCTCTTCACACTATTTCCTAAACGAACAAAAACTATGGAAAACATTTCAAGCTTTTTTGATACTTAATGATAAATAATTTTGAAGTGGATTAAAAACCGCTCCAAAGTCGACCAAAATTCGTGGGAAAACATAAATGGAGTTGAATGAATAACAATAATAATTCAAGATGCTTTAAGTCCAATAACAAACTCTAGTCAAAGCTCCAAGTAGAATGTGAGGCGGGAATCACAATAATTATGAGTCACGCGTGCAGTTTTACGTCGTTTTCCAAGATCATACATTCAGTTGTAGGTAATGACACACATTGGACAACATTTTACACAGGAATACGCAGATGGGAAACGTCAGAAAGCACAAATTGACCGTTCCCATACATGCAACCAATTATCTGAGGGAGATATAATTTGCATTTGCAGTGCGATAACGACTACCGCCTTGCATTGCTAAACGGCTTAGCCGCTATACACTCTCCCCGCCAGGAAATGTTTCGCTTCCGAGCAGAGCAGTGTGTTCCTTCGAAATTCGCATATTATATGGCAATTCAAAACCTTACTTAATCACGATGAAATCATTAATGTTAACATGGTTTCATTTTACCGAATTGAACCAATCGCTGTTCTATTGATTACTTACTAAGCGTTGACCGATCTATTATGCACGATGATGAATGGTGAATTGGCGGTATAAGTTTTATGAAGAAGCTACATTCGCGGTACTGGTTTGCTGTGGCGACAGTACCACCTTTATGGGCCTGCGTTTTATTATTAGAAGAGCTTGAATTTGGGGAAGGGAAGAGTACCAGTAAACTAAGGGAATTGCCGTTCGTGCTACAGTCTCAGAACAGGGCAGGCTACGGCACTTGGTCATCCCTCCCCTTCAGTACGAGTATAACTTGTACTCCAGTCTACTCTCATCTAGTTTATTTTTCGTCAATAAATTACATCCAGCCAACCTCCTACGTACTACTTCCAAACGGGCGAAGAACACCCTTCAGAGGGCCTTTCCAAAACGGACTATCCAAGAACCAATTCTTAGGGGTTCGGAACTCAAAACAATGGCAAAACCGGTAAACATAAAAGGCGATGATTGGGAGTTAACGTTAGCAAACTGATGATCGGGACACTTTCCTGTTCATCAGTTCACCACTGCTCGACCAAACGCGTATCTACGTACCTAAATACCATTGCTTCCTACTATGACAGAAAAAGGCATCGCTACTGAATAATGAACAACGGTAAATTCTCCCAACCGCCATATCACAGTAGCACGTCAGAGCAAGCACTCGTTACCTCCCTCTCACCTGGCAAGCCTGTGCTTAAGCTCAGCTCCATGCCACCACATCTGGTTGTTTTCAAGCGGAGATGAAATCTTAAATATTCTACACAAAACCCACTCTCCAATAAAATCGATTTCCACGGAAAATGCTTCCCTGTTTTTGATCGAAGTGACTGAAGTCTTAAGAAAATGTCTTCTAACAACTTTTATTTGCAATTCTTCCTGTAACCATCCGTTGAACGGAGATTTTTGCCCAAACCCTTTAGAAACTGAGACTCATCGAAGATTTGCCATTTTCTATCAATTTCTATTAACCACGACCTTTTTTTGTTTGTTACCATTAGTTTAGCTCTAATATCATATACACGTAGACTTATTTAAAAAAAATTGTTTAGTCAACACTACCTTCATTTCGGCCATTCAATAACGCGATGAAATTACAAGGAGACTACAAATAAATTGTATATAAGTTGAGCACCTGTAGTGTGACTTTTTCGGTTTCTTACAACTGTTCTATTATTACGTAATACTGTACAACACATGAGTATCGTGGATCTTTATGTTCACTGTACGAGGCGAGTCAAAAAAAAATAATCCGCATACTCTCCTTCCAGCATTACGGAGTGCCCTCCTCACAAAACAAACACGTTTGTTTCTGTAAACATACCTAAAAAAACTAACAAAAACACTGGACAGAAATATAAGGTATTAACGTAATTGGGTTAGTTCCGCCAGTAGGTAAATTACTAAAGTTAACGTACCTGTTTGGTGAGTCCGTCTCGTCTGGCTGGTGAGATACTGAGGGCGAGCGCTTTCGATGTAAAGACATCAGCCAGACGATGACGTCGTTATATCAAAAGCGCTCGCCCAGAGTCTCTCACCAGCCAGACGAGACGGACTCACCAAACAGGTACGTTGACTTTAGAAATATAAGGCTTTCTGCAGAAACAGCTTCGAGTATATCGATCGAAGTCACACGGCGTCTTCCATCGTAACAATACCTTGTTCTGCGAATTCTTTACAACGTTGGTACAAACCAATATGTACCAACGTGTTTTTCCGAAATAACTCGGCAAAAAGTTATTCTCAACTTTGAAAAAACTGATGGAGTTTCTCCCACCGATTGTGTTTATACATTCTGTTTTACAACCGTTATCTAATTATTGATTGAACGGCGACGTAAAACCAAATATAACGGAACATCATTCTCCGCAATTTTCTGAAAACGACACCGATTCTGATTCAATTCACAGAGTATTCTTAACTACTCAATGCTCATAAACTTTTCTGTGAAAAAGCATTTACAAAAAACAAGACTTGTCCCTGTTTCAGTAAGTTATGAAATTTCCTGCCCAAAACCCAACCTTCCCTTAGTAAAACGCAAGCCGGAGACTTGAGAGGGAGCGACTTTAGGTCTTTCGCACCACTTCTCACCAACGAAAACTCTTTCAACTACCTGGCTTTCTTCAGGAGGTTGGGCATTGACCTGTAGACCGTTGGACTGGCACAACAGGTCATCTGGCCGCGGTGCAAATCCAAAATTGCGGGACAGTCAGAAGATTATAAATAGTAGAACGCAATCTTTGAATGTACTGCCGTGAGCTGTCAAGCGAACTTCAGTGAATAGAAAAAACGATCATATACCTGTTTGGGCAATTACGCGAGTTCGAGGCGCATTGTGTCGGCAACTGAACCCTGGACTTCGCCAACTCATCAAACATATGAGTCACACCTAATCGCCCAGTTCTTCAATCTGCTGCTCTTCAGGCCAGTTTTATCTCTGCTCCCCCTCTCTTCTCCTACACTAAAAATCCTTCCATCTTCGGCATTGCCTTTGTTCCGCAGTTCCGTTTTATACGTGACATTGTGTAGCGGTTTTTTTCCTAACCTTTTTTTTCTCGTCCAAGACGCACTTTTCCTCCACGAGGAAGTACACATCGTGCTCCCTAAAGTACACATTGTGCTCCCTAAAATACACATTGTGCTCCCTAAAGTGCCACGAAACAATTGTTCTCCCAAGGACCTCTACGTTCATCACGAACTTCAGCACCACTCACCAAGTGATTCGCCACGTCTCCTCTACCATCATCATACCGACAGTCCAGGTTTAAATTTCCAGTTAAGACATTCCATTAAGATCCCGTCAAATATAATTTTACCGTTCGGCAACTTCTTTTTCCTTCTGTACCGGCTTCTATTGAGGGAAGAAATTGGAGTATCCTAAGAACTCCACGCTTTCCCCAACAATACCGCCACCAGCTCACATATTGTTGACGTGACCTGGCGTAGGGGAAGGTTAACCTTTTTAGTTTTGAACGCGTGAACTCCACTGACGGATGTTATATAGCTTCGAACGTATATAACGAACTTCAACGCGTTATAGTTCATTGTTACTAGTTGTAACTGCAGAGGCAGTGGAGTGTTAAAATAGAATGAGCCGTCGCGTCCAAATTGTCTACGAGCCCAACTACTGCGATGGGAAGTTGGGAAAAGCGTGTAGAGCGATTGAAGAAAAAAGTAGATTCGGCTGTTCTAGAGGCAGTTCATCGATGACTCGTAATTGGTTGTACAGTTGAACAGTTGATCCAGAGGAGCTCAACAGTAATTCGAAGTAGCTATCGTGTACAGGCAAACGTAAGAACAGCTTGAAGTGGAAATAGGGCTGAGGATGAGGTAGAGTTTCAATCGTGAGGCGAATGTAAGGCGTGAGAAGAGTGGAAGTGGGACGGGCCGAGGATGTTGGTGGGGCAGAGGCTGGTTGTATCGGGCAGAAGTAAAACTTTTAATGAAACTCTATTGATTAAATCGGTTTGATGACCGAAGTCGAGGAGCAGGAAAGAAGTACGGGAGACTGAATGAAAGCGGTGGCCACAGAGATGGATGAACTTAAGACCTCTCTCGTTTCAAAGTCACTAGGATTTCAACTTGGCTACTCAATAAATGGAAGTTACACAAGATATCTCTTTTCATAATCTAACCATCAGTGTGCCGATGAAATGAAATCCCGTCTTCGCTATATACCCTTTCAAATATCAGATAGCAAATCATAAGCATCTAATACGATCACCAGTGAAGTCAACCACGAAGCTGAGTTTCTAAGTTATTCAATAACTACACCGCAAGCGACAAATACGTGACCTATTACTTTCAATCACCGCTTTTCACCACCGTGCCGAATTTTCAAGAACCGAATTGAACACAATGGCATTGAGTTGTGGTATGTAGCGTGGGTTTCCTCTTCGTTCAGTACTACAAGCGCGCCGTACGCTACTAATTGAAACAACTCAAAAGATTCTGGTCATCTTTAGTTATTCATTCTTGTGAAAACTAAAATAGTTATAATTTAGTACTTGATTGTTTATTGTTATTTTATATTTACTTATGGCTAAAGATAACTAAATCTATAAGTATCCTAATTATAACGTACATGACTCAGTTTGTCCATGTGTTCAAAATTGAAAACTAAAACGTAAACCTTCAAGTTAATAAACCAATTTTTGGCGAAGTAAATTAAACTTTTAACTTTTTTTTTTTTAACTACTCATATTGTTTACCATAAACATGTCTTTTACATTTTTATTTATTTTGTTGTTTTATGTATTTTATTTGTGGAGGATTTGATTTTTTTACTCGTGCATTTTTTATTTTCTTTATTTATATTTTTATTTTAAGGCTGTTTTTACATTTTAACCTTAATGGCTCACTCTACACTATGTTGGCAGTGATATTTGTAGATGGCGACAAATCATATTGGTTTTCAGGAGATCCTACTCGAAAAAGGGCAACATTCAATTACCGATGAGAAAATCACTCTTTCCTCAGGACGATACCGACTATAGAGAAAGTTTGTCCCTGGAATTTATTTATTGCAAGGACAAACGAAATCTTTACAGGAAACGGAGAGATATAAGCAAATCCGTCGGTATCATCGGGCTTCGCGGAAGGTGAGCGAGCTTACCGGCCAAGAGGCCCGTGATGATAGTTATCAAAATCACAGCTTCGCCTGTTAAATTGCATGATCGAAAGTCTCGTACAGACTTAAATTTCCCCATGGCCCAATAGGAACCTGCTTTTCATTTTAGTTCGCGGTGTGGCAAGCCAGATGGATTGAGGGAATTTAAAAATTCTTTTAGGCAGTCCACTGTATCTTCAAAGTTGCTCAAAGGATTTGTAAAATTTGGAATCGCCGGATCTTTTCCCCATAATCACATCGTTTATGAGATACTGAGTCGCTTCTTTGTGACAATATGTATGACAGCACCGGCGTGGCGCGTCTGCTCCCTATTTATATCGACATTTTTAATTTCGTGATATCTTTTGAAATGAATGACCTATTTCAATCATTCAAAAAGTAATCAACAGGCTCGAATACGGAATAATTTATCTGAATAAGAACTGATCCGAAGGTGTAACTAACATGGTTTGATTTTGACAGGAATTTCCATCAACTTTTAAAACGTAACACAGTAATTATAGTGACACATGTACAATATTAGGACATTCGGTCTCGCGAGGCTTTTTGTAGATATTGATACGTTCTATAATATTGTACTACATTGTTTGGTTCTATCACCAATACCTCCCGCAGCGCATGCGATGAAAGATATTTTATTTTTCACACCTTGGTGTTAGGAAGAATTTCTGAGGATCTTTAATTCTTTATACTAACGAACATAGCCTGTGTTACTCAACGATAATGTAGCATTCTAACGGCAGAATAATTTTTGAAATCGGCCCAGCAGTTTTAAAGTTTATTCTTGTGATATAAAAATGAAAGTCTTTCCTCTTTTGAATTTTGGAGTATAAGAACCTCCTAGCTGATCTACGCGGTGACGCATCCCCATATCCAGGTAAACGACATCAGTTGATTCATTGCTCGAAGTTATTTGACCCTACTCGGCCCTGTTTTTTACACCTTGGGCTGGTTTTAGTAAGAATTCCAGAAGATCTCTAATTTTTTCTAGTAATAAATATAGCCTATGTTACTCGGTGATAATGCAGCTTCCGAACAATTTTGGAAACTAGTTCGGTAGTTTTAAAGTTTATTCATGTCTTGAAAAATACAAATCTTTCCTCTTTATAATATTAGTGTAGATAATTTCGATTAATTTTACAATTCTCTCTTTCTCTCTGTGTCTCAATCACCCCCCTCGCTCCTACATCACATAAATAACTCTACTCGGTAGACAGGGGCATTCATCGTCAAAACAACCACTGTAAATAATAAGCCAGAAATCCAATGTACAGCAGAGATGCATTTTTGACCAACTTGGTAACCTACGAAATGAACCAAAAAATAAAAACATGGGAAGCGTATGTAAAATAAGATGAAACAAGGAATTAAGTGATCATAATACACTAAACATTTTGAAAGTCATTAATACATTTTAACGGTTACTTCAGTCTCATTTTTCACTTTTTGTTTTATATCGATAGCAAAAATTAAAACGATTTTAATTTTAATTACGTGTTCCGTCAACCTTTCGAATTCATTTTGTTTCTATGTCCTTATATTATGTTTGTAGTCAACGCTCACTTCGGAGTTGACTAATTTTGGCAAAACTGCAGCTTTTTTCTACACTCCGGGTCTCCGGAATCAATAATCAATTATTTGAACGGGAAACTACACAATACAGCGTTGAATAGGTTTCCGGTAATTTTTATTTTCCATCTTCTGCGTTAGTTCTCTGTTGCGTGTGAAAATCTCTAGCGCTGAATGGCTAGATTTCACCTTGTTCGTCTTCCGTCTTCTTGCCGTTGCGAAGTTCGGAACTTTAAGGGCGATTTTAAATCCACTGGATTGGTAGCAAGAAAAAATAAACAAGTGGCATACCGTAAAAGATAATAAGAAAAAAAATCGCGTTATTCGTACGTTGGGCAGGAGTTGAGACCGTCGTTCCGGCGGAAGACTCGCTATTCATGCACTTCCTTGTGCCTCGCTCTCAATGCAATTTCTAATCAAAACTTACGAACTTGGATTTACCTCTCGTACGTTACAGTTTGCTTTTCGTTGTTTCCACTTCAACTGGTAGACCGGAGCCACTACACGCAGCTCAAGTTCAGAGACGCTGGCGGTGGGAGCCTCGCATGTGATTCCAAGTTACATTAGTCTATTAAATCTAGTTACCGTTCCGTAGACGTTCCTCTGCTCGAGTTTCCAAGATGTGTGTGTGTGTGTGTGGGAGTTAGAGAGTATGTATCCCGTGTGACGTACACTAAGCCGTAAGGTACTCGACAGCTACGCCGCTTCCTGCCAATCTTTCCTTCGGAAGTGGATTATAATTATACGAATCGTTGCAATACGTGCACTAAACGACTTCCATTCCTTGTCATTTTAGGAAGGAAAATATCCTGAATCACTAATGTTATCCGATGTACCGAGAAAGTAGTCAATATTGATGACTCCCAGGCTACTGAAAAAGATCCAGATGTTGCATTATTTCGTACCATTTCAAACCAACTTCCGAAATTTCGCTTTGTTCGATGAACATGACAGGGTCGTTAATGATAATCGTGGGTAGTGATGATAACTGTACAAAAAATTGTTTGTGGGTTGGTGGAAGGGGGGGGGTGGCGGCTGATGTAGTTTAGGAGCAGCTCATGATCTAGAATTGAGTGAACTTCTCTAGTGATGGCCTTGTGTCACCTACCACTGGATTCAGATTCGTCGACAAAAACGATTGTCTGAATTCCAGGAGTAAGCTGGTAACGATTAAATCGTTATTATTAACCATTATGCTACCAGTGCAAAATGAAATGTTTTATTGAACCATTTCCAGGCTAAACGTTAAAATCATTCCTAAACATGTTAATTATGTGATGTTTGTTCTGCGCATACGCGGTACACGGCATCATTGAGGGCGTCGTGCACCTTACATGGCTACATTACCTAGTGGCGTGCAATTCGGGACAGGTTTCAACTGTTCGGTGGAACTAGAGGTTCCATATCTTGCTGCCCTCTTGAAATTTCTGTATACTGCCGCTTGCTATGTTTTGGAGCTTGAAGAATACAGTAAAATAAGAAGTTAAATTCAACAACTGGTTCACTGAATATCCTAATGAGCGTAACAATACATTTTCCCGGACGTATCTAAGGCTTATGTCTGAATACGCACAAGAATAGGCGAAATATAAATGAGAGAACCTGTAACGAAATAATGCACAGGATTCATTATAGTTTGTACCCGGCAGGTATCATGAAAAACTCGCTATGCAGTGACACCTCTTCAGAGAGTACTTCGCGCTGTGAACTCTTCTTCACTCCAAATGTTCTTCTTTTATCTCTCAGGATTTCACAGTCTGGCGGTGACAAAGGCCTTCGCTGCTCATTTAGTTTTAGAGTTAGTTGAGCTCTCAACCCAACGCTTAACCGTGCTTTCCAGTTACTTCGACTCACCGGTCTTATTTTCGTTATTTACTGCACGCGGTCCACAACTAAGTCCTCAAGTTTTGATGCTTTGGTGCTTTGCTTAATACAGTCCTTTTATGCCTCCATTGTGAGAAGGCTTGGCTTTTCGTTTATCACACACACACACTGAATACATTTTATTTATAACGCCATAGCAGGTTCCATGTTTGGAAGGCCCATAACGCTGTCGACTGCCTGCGGTCGTTACGAGTCACACCACCAAGTTATAGTGATAAATATCGTTGTCTTGAAGTTGTTTTAAACATTCTGACGTGCTCTGGAAGGTTCCCAGACTGATAGGATGGAGTTAGGTACCTAATATGACCTACTGCTCATCGGGGAGTAATAAATAGCCGTTGAATTAGAAGAGAGCGGGGCAAGAGAGGGCGAGCCGTGGATGAGATAACGCACTAATAGCCGCCCATAACGCCCCATGGGATGATCTTTCGTAAAAAGAATTAAATAAGCTATTCGGGTATGAACGGTGGAGAAAAGAGGCACAGCGCGGCTAATGGGTGAGTAAGCTCAGCAGGTTTGGCTTTTGGCAGGATCCCCGAATCTACCAGTTAGGCCCCAGAACAAGTCGCAAGGGAAGCGTACAAACCGATTGAGTTGTGTACTATTTGTTGAGAAAATCGTCGGTTTCATACGTGAAGTGTCCAAAATCGTATAGTCGTTTCATCCAAAGTTTAATAACGGCAGGGTCGATCGAGATAATTTTTTTAGCGCTTTTTGTTGTTAGTTTTCGAAAACGAAAAAATAAAGTTCAAGTCTCATTCGTGAGACGAAAGGGTGAGGGGCTAGAACGTACCAGAAACGGAGTTATTACATTTTCTTCAAAATTCCTTTAATGACTTTGCTTAACTTGAATACACAGCCAAAAGCTATGTGTCACATTTCAAAACAGTGACAGTTTGTGATTATCACACGAAGGTCTTGATTCGTTCCGACAATAATTAGTAAAGGAAACCACTAACTCTCATTAAGCGAACTCATGTTACCATTAAGAGATGATGAAACCTCTTCTGTAATTTCAATATTAAAAACGTCGTGTTAAAATATAGTTCGTTGTACTAGTTTCGTAAGTTAAGGGCCCGGTGCGTTCAGATCACACAGAATCAATGAAGAACTAACGAATTCATTTTGTGAAGGAAGAACAAATGTCACTTGCCATTCGCCTTCGATGGCGGTCGTATGATTTCTAAAAGAGTAAAAGTAGAATAGCTCGTGAACAGCCATTGTTAAATATTATTATTGTGGTGTATTCAGATGAAAAACAAATATCTTCAGCTAAATGTGAATGTTTTTGATTAATTGTATTCACTCTGTTAATTTGATTTAAGTCTTATTCACGATTGGATCTGCAATTTAAAGAAGTATGGTTAAGTTTATGACACAATGCACGTTTTATTCGAGTTTGCTATTACTGTTTTTGTTTTTTTTCTGAAATTATTATTATGATCAACAACACCATTTTTTGCATTTCCAAAATTTTCATTTCGATTTTGACCTTCTTATATTTTGATGTTTTGTTCTTTTTGAGTCGGCAATTTATCTCTTGGCTCCATGGCAACACGAAAATTGTCAAAGCTGTATGGTAGTGGACACATCATTGTAGCTAAGAGATTCTCATTAATCGGAAGGTCCATATCTGCTAATTTATCGACGGCAAACACGATTTAAATGGTGGTAATTTGAGCGGGTATGTACCTTCTGAAGAGCCCCAAATATCATTGAAAGCAGCAAATTTTTAATTTCCTTGGCTCTACGAAGTGTAAAGTTATTAATCAGTTGAAAAAATAAAATAAAGGTTTTCTTCTTATCTTTACTGTGTATGTGAACGCGATTGATGGCTGAAGCGCATCACCTCAAACTAGATATCTAGCCCCCACAACTTAACTTAACTATAGTTATCATAGAAATGAAAACATCAACTTTTTTTTCTCATAAACGATTTTTATTAAATGTCCTGTATGGAAAGCTCCGGCTGACACGACAGTACCATTCAATTCTCATACGCAGGAAAATTACGAGAGCAACACAATTAACTGACAAACATTTCAACGAAAAGTTTTCCCTTATAAACGCTCAAATGTTACTGGAATCTTCAGAAAAATTGACGTGAGACTTTCAACTCCCATCGTTCCACCAGTTTTTACCCGGTGAAGCTGGAAAAGTGATTATTATCCTTCTAAAAACAATCTTGTTTATAGCCTGAATAGTTCTCTGTATACCAATAGCTCAATGATGGTCGTGGCAGTAGTGGGAGCACCACAATAAATTCCGCAACTCATAAGTTCTACCGCTTTCTGACATCGTGAAGTGGTGTTTTACTGTATCAAATGAACTGAGTGGAAAATAAATTGAATTAGTAGCAAAAAGTTGTGTGATGGGCGCACCCCTCTAATGTCTTTGGAGGCGACGCGTTTTCTTAAATTTGCTTAAGCTCGCCTGGCGATATAATTGGAAGCGATTCCGATTCAGCATCAAGATCATTATCAACTTCATAGTCCAGGAGCCGAGGGCCCAACGCGTTGAACCTTCAGTTGAAACTTGCTAACTACTTTTTGTGAATGTTCCCTCGGTGTTGAGTGAAAAATCAGTTCTATGCTCTCCGTGGAGCGTGGACAACGTACATGGCGACTCAACAAAAATGTCAAAATTTGCCAAAATGTGACTAATTAGTTGATGGTTACAATACAGCGGAGTAGTTTGGCATCCACTTTCCGAATTCACAAATTTGCTACCACCCATCTTCGGCCGTTAAGCCGCTAAGTAAATAAAAACTCGTTCACATTTGAATAATTTCTGTGTTCATGATTACCGTAACTTATGCCTCACAATTGGCC
The DNA here is from genome assembly GCA_020466155.1 of Pachypeltis micranthus. Lineage (NCBI taxonomy): Eukaryota > Metazoa > Arthropoda > Insecta > Hemiptera > Miridae > Pachypeltis > Pachypeltis micranthus. Next base: position 29,924,985 of record CM035768.1, read on the forward strand.
TGTTGAAAAGTGATGAAAAACGTGAGTCGGCTACTTGTCATTTTCGGCCCAACATCAGCTGAACAGATTCGAATTTTTCAAGTTTTGAACAAAATTTCGAATAATTCGTTGACGACGGAAATTTATATAGTGGATTCGCATCAAGTAACTACGTCGTAAAAACCAAGTTTGCCACAAAAATGTTGTGGACCTCGATTTGCAGACTAAAACCAAATTTGAAGAAATGTCGGTCAAAAATTGGCTTATAAAGTTGAGACTTTAATTTTAATATAAAATTTATATTACGAATAGGGGACGTGGAGTACTTTAGAAATTACCATTTCTTCGTTTTGAGCAGAGTTTATATAAAATTGTTCACATTAAGCTCAAAAATTGAATTAGTATAGGGGTTTTAAGAACCCGCGGAACATTTCCAATCGTTAAAGACGAGTTTTTGGCACATTTCGTTTTTATCTTCGTTTCAACATACCACTACCAACCACTTAACATAACAACTATTTTCTTTAGGTTACACCCGAGCTGGTTACGTTGGATATGGACTCTGTCCCGGTATTATCGTTTCATAATTGCAGCTATAATAAAACATCAACGTTGAGATGCGAAAGAGCAAAATCATCAACACATTCCAAATAGCTTGAAAATTCATCAACAGAGCAACAAAAAAGGATGAAGTTCTTCCCTACCAACCTCATCCTGAACCCCTTACAGAAACAAATGATCTGTATGAGGAGCTTCATTATTTCTCTACCATAGTCTCTTCATGATATACAATGTGAGAAAAAGGGCGATGAGGTTGGTGTTAGAGCACCTAAGCGAACATACCCTAACAGAAAAGCGGTAGTTCCAACCCACCGGTGACCAACATCAGCGATCGGCTTCTGACGTCCTTCGTTCACCAACCACCAAACCAAGAAAGGAATAGATTCGTTGGAACGGTCGAAGCACCGCTTTTATAACCCTTTCCAACTTTACACAACCTTCTCCAGGAATAGATTCAACAGTCTGCAGACCCAAGTAGTACTTATACACATCATATCATGGTACAGGGTGAGCCATAACAAATGGTGCAGTTTCGAAGAGGTGCTGCATGCCTTGTAGTGGGGTTAACGACCTGGGAGGTATCTCATTGTGCCCGGGCAGTGGTCCCGTTTTCAGTCGTTACAATGGTTTGGAGTGGAGAGCAACGAGGTTTCGTCATTCGCACGTTTTTTTGAAAGTGGCCGTTCGTTCATCGCCACCCAGCGGGCCTTCCGACTGCATTACAACATCCCACGTCGTGATCCCGTCCCTCACCGCAATGTTATCGCACGTTGGGTTCAAGCATTGGAAGAAACTGGTTCCACAGTAAGGCGTAGAGATGCGGGAAGACCAAGAAACGCAAGAACACCTGAAAATTTGGCTCGAGTGAGAGCAGCAGTGGAACGTCGCCTCGGCGCTCTGCTCGGAGACACGCAGTAGCACTGAACATCTCTAACACCTCACTAAGGAGGATTTTGCCCATGGACTTGTCGTTCCATCCGTACAAGATTATGATTGTTCAGGAATTGTCACCTCCAGACTACCAAAACCGCATGAATCGATGCCAAGAGATGATAAACCGCATCCCATCAACGTCCACTATTTTCAGTTCGGACGAAGCCCACTTCCATCTCTGTGGAGCGGTAAATAAACAAAATTTCCGCTATTGGTGTGACCGCAACCCAAGACAAATTCACGAGAGACCTCTCCACTCCCCGAAAGTCACTGTCTGGTGTGCCATTTGAAAATTTGGGGTGATTGGGCCTTATTTTTTCGAGGAGGATGGAAGGACTGTTACCGTCAATGCTCAGCGTTATCTTTTCATGCTGGAAAGATTTTTTGAACCCGAATTGAACCAGTTAGCTGAAGAAGAGGATCTGGGGGATATTTGGTTTCATTAAGATGGGGCTACGGCCCACACAGCGCAAATCTCAATGGTGAAACTGCGGCAGATGTTCCCCGCACGCCTCGTCTCTCTCAGGGGTGACTTGGGGTGGCCGGCAAGATCGCCAGATTTGGTTGCGTGTGATTTTTTTCCTGTGGGGCTACTTGGAGGAAAAGGTGTTCAAACATCGACCTCACACTCTAGACCTCAAGATTCGAATCAGGGAAGAAATCGCCGCGATTCCCATCGAAATGTGCCGGAGGGCGGCTGAAAATTTCAGGAATCGCCTACATCAGTGCGTCGCTGCTGAGGGCGCCCACCTTCCTGATGTAATTTTCAGGACTTAATCTACCGAAATGGGGTGATGTATGGCGTTCAATAAAACAAACCGTAATTTTCTAAGTTGCACCGTTTTTTTTAAATCGCCCTTTGAAACTGCACCATTTGTTATGGCTCACCCTGTGTAAAAAACTAAGTTAACTTTGTGACTTTTTAAACTTGATTGTTCGGCGCAGGCTGAATTAGCTGGGTTTGTTGACCTCCAAACGTCCACACTCAATGCTACTCACTGGCCTTACGGAAACTCATTGTTTCCTCTAACACCCTTATGATCTCAACCCTTCTGTTTGTACCTGTGGGAAGCCCAATTCTTCAGTTATTTACGCCTGGCAACAGATTTCCCCGTTTTCTGGACTTTACAAAATATCCTCTTCCCATCACTCAATTTTACTTTCTCTCCACAGCACACAGCTCTTTCCTCAGTCAGTCATCTATCAGCTATCGTGAACGACAGTCGTCTCCCAGTTCTCTCAACTTATTCTTCTCTCAAGTCTCACGGCTCACTCGTCCCTCAGCTTGCGCTACTCACAACTCAACTCAGCTCTCTCTCTCTCTCTCTCTCTCTCTCTCTCTCTCTCTCTCTCTCTCTCTCTCTCTCTCTCTCTCTCTCTCTCTCTCTCTCTCTCTCTCTCTCTCTCTCTCTCTCTCTCTCTCTCTCTCTCTCTGGTGAGGCTTTTTGTGGGTGGGGTTGGTAAAGGGGACCCCTCAGGGAACGACTTTTTCTGCAGTACTGTTTGCTCTGTACATTAATCGGTTGGCGGATTCTCTATCTGTCTGTGAAAGGGGGATGTATATCGATGATCTGAACATATATCTATCATGCAAACGGGAGGAGCTTTGTGAGGCTGTCAGCACTGTCAATCAGGACCTGGAGAATCTTTCAGGGTGGTTCAGTGGACATGGACTTGGCATGATTATGGGGCATGCCAGATGGCTTGGCTTGGCGAAATTGGCTATTAAAAATGTACAAATTGCCTTTGTAAAGCAAATGAAATGCCTAGGGATTATATTGAACGATGATCTGTCTTGGACTTCTCAAACAGATGCCACTGTGGGAAAGGTTCACTCATTGCTCTACGCTTTCAGGAACTTAGTTTTCTGCAAATCGGTAAGCCCTAGAACGACCTTGTTCAGGACATTGATCCTACCTTACTTTATGTATGGTGCTGCAGTCGCCTGCGATCCGGACTCTGTTTGTCGGCTCGAAATGCAGAGAGCTTTAAATACCTATAATAGGTACATTCTAAATCTTAAATATGACGGCAGGGTGTACGAAAAATATCGACATCTCCAAATCCTGAAAGTTGATGAGCTTATCCAGTACATGATGTCAATCACGATGTTTAGAATAACCTCAAGAAGGCCCAAGTACCTCGCTGACAGATATCTGATGTTCTCCCAAATTCACACCCTGAAACCCGAAATAAGGATTTAAGTTACCGGCTGCCGCCGTGCCGCACTATAGCCTTTCGCCAGTCATTCCTTATGCAGAGCATTTCATATTACAACGGACTTTCGCCTGACCTCAAGAAATTGACCAGTTATCCTGCTTTCAAGAAACATCTGAAGGAATACTTGTTATCTTTTTATACTGAATAAACAAATGAAGGAAGTAATTACCTATAATGTGGAATGCAGTAAAGAAGACATTTATTTACTTTTATTTATCATTATTTTTGTTATTAGTAGTAGTAGTTTTTTCTTAAACACAAAGCTGGAGAATTCCGTAACACAAAATTGATTACTATGTAATGTCGCCTCGTGCCAATCGATGCTCTTTACTTGTTGCCTGAAAAGTTCTGGTTAAGTGGAAGAATGGCCATGTATGGCCAAACCTCGCCAGATTCAATAATGAAGACGTTATCAATCTCTCTCTCTCTTAGAATCCCATCGTTCGCGTTTTAAACTCACACTCAAACTGATATAGCTATTCTATTAAGAGTAATACAGTCCTTGAACGTCCTGAAGTTGGGGTGACGTGGCTTGTACCAAGATCTTCTTTTAAAACCCAACGTATGGTTAATTGATACGATATTTTGGAGTGGTTTGTGATCACGGTGATTTTTTTTAGAACGACTTGTCTTACGAGCGAAACTTGTGACTGCACAAAAATTGCTGTATGTCGAAACTTTCAATGAATTGGGCTAACTTCGCCAACCCACACTGGGGAACGCCTACTGGTGGTTGAAGACTCGAGGACACCATGATAGGTGGTAATAATGTCCAGAGTACTCAGTGCTCAACTGCCGCTTGGCTTCTCAAATTTATTTATTTTTTTCTGAAGAATTCAGAAGAATGAGATGTTGAGGCCAAAAGGAAATGCAAAAGCTGGCAGTAAACGGATTGTAAGTGTCAAATAAAAAAATGAGTGGAAGGGGAAAACGAACAGGTTGGCTGGTTCTAGGAGTCACGTTGGTGAGTTTGCGATCTCGATTTCATCTTCTCGAAAAATTAAATAGTGCCTAATTTCGTTCTCAATTATAACTAGCAAAGGGTTGTCAACAGGCGAGGTATTTCGTCTCGAACACGTTACTAGCTAGTGTAAAAAGTCACTGACTAATTCGCACGGATTAAAAGAAAACAAAACGTGTTCCTTAAAAACGATACATGTTTATTCATTTCCGAAACGCGGCTGTACACATACGGGTCCGACCTCATATCGGACTTCAGTTCGGAAATGTTAAAGCTCTCCGATAATCGATACTTGTGACTGTTCATGAGCGGTAGTACGAATATAAAGACAAATAACAGAGTAGCAGCATCAATCTGGAGAAAACGGCAACGATATTTCGTGAAACGGGGAATCAACAAAAAGTGACGAGTTGTCTCGTTTTCGTTCTGTCGAAGAACAATAAACAACAACAAAAAAAAGTAAAAGTCGTGGATCTCGAGAAATTGAAAGCGATAATTGAATGTCCGTTCAACATCAAAGAACTTCAAGGCCTAATGGGTATGACAACATTCCTGGCCAATTTCATCTCCGATAAAAGCGGAATGACGGAGGCAATTTCATGCCTCACAACCTCGACTAATGAGTTTGTACAATGTCTTGTCCAAGTCCGGTAAAATAAGAGAAAAAAATTGAGCTCGGGTTAACGCGCTACAGGCCATCATCTAAACCTTCGTGCGATTTTTTAACTAGTGACCACCAAAACATCGTCTATGAATACTGAGCCTCAAGGTAAATCTCTCTCTTTTACAGTAACACTGTACATTCGCACAGTTGATGGATTACGCTATGAACGATTTTCTAAGAGCTAGTTTACCCACAAGCCCCTATTTACTGTTATTTGTGTTCACCGACTTTATTGTTACGACTGATACTTCAGTAGCCGACTGGCATCGAACTTATATTCTTTCGTCACGAGTCGTGTCGAATTGTGCATTGCATCCAACACCTTGGTGCGTTAAAAATATCTATGGAACTCCTAAAGATAAAACGCGACACCAGCCTAACCCAGGGTGAGCCACACGAGTTAATCCAGCTATTGTTATCGATTCGTAGTTTCTGTTCGATAACGTGCCTGCTCTCAAGTACTTAGAACACATGGTCAAATTGTGCCAAGTGCCTTAAAACAAAAGATCATTCAGCAGCTCTATACGGGTTCAAGAAATTAATACGCAAGACGACAGACGAGAGACGAGAGTTGAATTTCGTGAAAATAGGAAAGTTATTAAAATGTGACGCGCCGACGTACAACCGTTACCAGCTTCCTGGAAACGCTCGGAATCCGACCTTTTCCCGAAGGCGAAGACATCAATTGCATGTGCACTGATGCCACGGGGTCGAGACTAACGATCAGCAAGTTCCTTTCATTTTCTGTTTACTCTTTGGCGTCAAATTATTACAGAGCAGAGTTAGGTTTTCTTTCCTTTGAAGTACAATTTTATAACTTGATAATCATGGAGCTCTAGGTAAGGCTTCACGTCATCTCTCAAGTTTTTTGTTGAATTATATCGAATTTACTCAGAACCACGGTTAACTAAAACGAACAAAATACCGTGGAAAGTGTTGTCCCGCAGGGATCGGTTCTGGAACTACTATAGTTTCTTCTTCGTATAACAATCAATTTAAGCTAAATATAAATTGAAAATTAGTTGTTTTGTATATGATATAGCTGTCGTGATACGACGTAATTCCTGACGAGAAGTACGGTCGTGTAGTAACTTTAATGAACGAAGTAACACGATGTTTCGATGTTGACAGCTCACCATTAACATTTAAAAACCTCAATGTGTAGCCAACATCTTTGTCAATAATGTTATATAACCTTTAATCTCATCTAGTAATTATGACCTTACACTATTTTAATGATTATACACTTATATAATTCCACATTACATCGATTGTTTTAATAAGAAATGGTTTGTTTGAGATTTGAAAATACGTTGTTGTTGGCGATAACTCCCAAGTGGATATTTAACGTGCGATTCGAAAAGTAGGGGAGTCTTCAGCGACTAAATGGATGAAGGAAGCGGCACACTCTGCTAGAGGTCGCAGGGAAGAATTGAAAACGGATGAGATAATGATTGCAGTGTAACGGAGCTCAATATTTTATTTTCCACCTCCCATTTGCCCGTCACGCTCCGAGCCAGACATCTTCTGTCTATCAACTAGGCAATAGGCCCCTAAATATGTAGGTCCCACAGCTCAGCTGTCTACCTTCTTGTCCTTGTCTTGTGCTTCCGATAAACCCTTTTCAACTTCAACCTTTAGTGCTATTCCTCTCACATATGCTTTCCTCCGTCCAAATGCTGAAACCCGTCCGATTGAAGTGTGTGATCCTTCCATTTAGATCTCTTCTTTTGATGTCCACCCCAACGGCTTTCTTCTCTTTTCTTCAACTTCCGCGGAGTTCTTCACCTCCCGCCTCATAAACCATTCACTCCTTTTCCCTCCTCTCCACTTAACTATGTTGTAGAGTTGAGATTCTACATCTTCTCTTTTAGCTAAAAGCCTCTTTTACTTCTGTACTTCACAGTCGGCTCGCTATTTCTTTTTGTTAATATTTGAACCAGTTTGAAGAGATTTCATGCTATTTTCTTCGGGCAATCTCTAACTTAATGAAACTCTTCGCCAAGACTTGGTAGAGTGAAGTGGAGTTGGATGGCGCTGCTTTCCTCAGGACATGGTCAAGAGTTCCAATTCAACCGCACCCACGTTGACGGAGCAAGTTCTGAATGACGTTACAATCTTCCATCAGGTCCTTTTACCACGTTGCACTTTCCCCAGTCTCTCACCGTGAATACCATTTCACCTCATAATTACGTGTTGCACGTGACGTTATTTTCTGATTATTATTCATACTATTGCGACTCCTGCCGTCACTGAATCAGCATGTTCAACCAGGCATCACTGTTGTGTCAGTGTCATCGGTGGAAATCAGTTTCATGCCACAATTATTCAATAAATCAACGACAAGTAGATGTCAGTCACTACATCTGAACATAGGAACTAGGAAGACGCTGCTTCAACTAAAAACTTCGCAATAACCCTGACTCAACAAGCTTGCAACGTTCTTGTTGCCATCATCCTTGTTGGCGGAGGGTTGAGGGGCGGGGGGGGGAGTTGGAGGAACATTTTGTTAGAGGTACCAACTGTTCCCCTGAAAAGCTTTTGTTCTGATGGAGCGCCTGTGAAGACTCGAATGGGTAATTAACTTGGAAAGTGATGATAACAGTGACAGGGCGACAGCCACATACATAATGAATTTGATGTTTATTGAGGCTAAGTCAATAATGACATTTATCCAGTGGCAAGGTTTTGAGGTTTGAATTCTACCTCATAATCACGGTGGTTGGCGTGATGATTGCTGCTCTCACATTCTTAGGGACTCGCTGTAAAAAACAGCGCTTCAAGAATTGTACAAGGTGTTTGTTGTACACGACATAAGCCATCTCTAGATCTCCTACCATAAAGTCGCCAGGTACGGATCACATCACACATTACCAGCATATATAATGCGATTAAACTAATCGAGAAACAGAAAAAACCAGAGAACGACCCCACTGGCTATAGGCCTATTCAAGGATATTCGAGAGGATTGCCAAACTGCTGAACACTTCCATTCTTGCCTGCAACAACTTCACCAGAGAGGTGTGGACTAACCAATGCAACATGTCCTGGGGCTGGGCAAGGCGAAATGTATACAACTTTCATTCACGAAACTATCTTCTGAATCTTCTGGAGCACCTACTCGACTTCCTATCACCAATTTCTCGCGAATGGAGGCAGCTTCAATATCTTCACGCATAAAAATAGAAATAACGTTGATGGCTTGAGAAATAGTCTCAAACCTTTTCAAGAACAAGCACATCATTCATCTCGTAAAAGTTAAGGAGATTCATTGAAACATGAATTGCATGTGCGATGTGTTTTGACGTTCATAGAATGTCCAGTCCAGTTAATACTGATAGGCTTGTGGTTTCCAACCGCATTTCAACTAAAATTGAAATCCATATCAGTTGCAGTACCAACGAAAGTTCTAATTTCCAAATAAACTCTGGGGCATCAAGCATTTCCTTCACCCTGCTCGTTTGGAGATGTGTTGGTGGTAACAAGGCCTTAATCAAACGAGAAAAGCACTCCTTTCAAGAGTTTTCTTCTGACATTGGCTCTTCTCCCTTCATCTTTCCGTTTTCTTCATTTTCCGGATGAGTGTCCGAGACCCTTGAGATGATCATCCACTGAGTATCCATTTCAATCATTCTATGGGTAGCCCGTGGCCACGACTTCAATGCGGATTCGTTGGATGAGGGTGGACATACTATCTAAAATATCTGAAATCTAAATGCACCGCGGATTGCCAAACTAGGCTTCCTCAGCTGTTCACTGTGAGCCCGATGGTTGCCCAGTAGGCTGGTTATGTGTTCTCTTTCTAGTTTCTAAATCAATTTAACCCTAACACGAGCCTAGTCAAAACATTTATGTACTCATTAACGCTAAGGACGGAAATATGAGGCGAAAGTCATTCGCACAACGGTCCATTTCTCCTACGAAGAACTACCATGTGGCTTGAATTCTTCACCATCAAATTTAAACATTGAATGTTAAGTCCTGGGGGTTTGTGCGCACCCAAAACGTTAACTTGACCTGTTTTGGATTGGCGCAATTCAGTTTTGGAATCGTCTGAGTGAGAAAATGCCTGAGGAGCAGGCTCAAATTCAGATGAGTCTTTCAAGCGCTTCTGTTATGAAAAGGGCCATTGCCGAAATATTCAAAACCGGTTTGTGTTTTTAAAAGCGTTGATTTATTTTGAGGAGAAATTGAATTTAAAATGTGGAGTGATTCAACGGTGGCAGATACGAACAGCAAGATAACTCAAAGAGAAGTCACCGAACTAGGCTCAGCAGAGGTTCAAAGGTTCCACAGCGGCTTTACAGATGCGTCTGGATAGCTTCCTATGTTGTTTACAAGCCGTCACAGGCGAACTACTCTGCATCATACTGGCTTCATACATGTGTTCATAACATAACTTTGTGGGTGGTTACAGCGGGTAAGTTATGTAAAGTTTGTGTCGTATTATCCCAGTGAAACATTCCGACTTAAGTCCTTCCATTTTTTTTGGAGTTTAAAACGTTTATCTGCTTTGATGGCAAGTATAGTATATCGTTTAAAATCTCTCTGTAGCTGCGGAGGGAAAGAATTACAAATTATTACGGAATTTTCGCCCAGCGGTGGTGAAACCTAAAATAAAATCTGCGAACTAAGGGAAAACGGAGAGAGAAATATCTGAAGGGGAGAAGCTTCACCTGAAACCCCTTAGCTAAAAGCTGTCGTGAATTCCCATTGGTGTATAGAACTAAATGAGGATTATGGTCGACTACGAGGAAATAATAAAGGCCGACGGGATCGGGAACTGGAACTGGAGCGAGTGAGGGTTGGAGTATAAACCACGAAAGAAAAGTGTGACGCGGCTTGAAAAAAGGTGCCGTTCAATTTTTGAGCTGAGTTCTTTGTGTTCCGTGCTGCATTGTTGAGTCCAAAAACGAGTTTTGTATCAACCCTGTCCTGTAAAAAGAGGAAAACCGTGGTAGAAAATACTGGCACAAGTTTACATTAAAACTGATTTTTTTTTCGTGATTCTATGGTTAAAAAATGAAAACAAGGTTGAAGTAGAAAACTCCTCTTTTCCTCCATTTGGGGAGTGGATTCGCGGAGTGTTCGCAACCCTCTTTTCATAAACATTCCTTTTTAACGGTAGAGCTTTTGTTTGTCGAGGGAAAGTATTCGTATAATAGAGCGTCATTTGAGTGAAACCACCCTCGTTTGTGGGATTAGTGAACTCGACGTTCAAGAATGAAGGGAATCTGAAGAGAAGGGTTGGCCGGTTGGTACGTGGTGGAAAGCATGAGGTTCCGCCGTATTTAGGCGGCTTAGTTACATTGTATCCAGGAGATGGCTATTTTTCATTCTTGTCATACCCAGTCAAGTAACCGGGAGTCAGTCAACTGTCCCGTTGAACAGCGTTGCCCAAAGGAATTCAGAGATAGGTAAATATCTCTTACTTCTGTTCACGCTGACTGACTCCCAGCACACCATTCTCACAACGACGATTTTCCTTAAATACTAGGAACTCGAGTTGTTATTTTTCGTTAATTAAAATTGAAATTTCGACGTTCAGAATAGCTGGAAAATAATCGATTTCCAATTCATTAAAACGTTTTACGGCATTCTTCATAGCTTGGTAATGTGTTGAATTTTACATGCATTTCCTGGCACAAATGGTGCACGTATTATGTGCGATTAGTATTCGAAGTTACTTGACTGAGCAGAAAAGATTCCGTCCCCTCAAACCGGTAAAACTACAACAGTTCCCTAATGCCACCGCTGCATAAATATTCGCACAAGCTATACCTTTTCTCTCATTAGTTATTCCTCCCAGGCGACTCGCGAGAAGTTAGAAAGATATTATTCAATAAAACGACAAAGGCCTTTTCGTATTCTCCCATCGAGACACTTTTTGGACAGCGCCAAGAAGGATATTAAGAATAGCGAGCACTAGAGGTCGTTAAAAAGAAGCTACCGGATAATCCATACCCCTCCTACAATTCTTTGAGACTACCCGGCAGAACACCAGACGATGCATTAGAACGACTGCAATCTCGTAAACTGTTCCCTTCCAGCCAAGTTTTCCTCGAGAGACTTCGTGTGTTGGTAGAATCTGATTTATTGCTTCTACAGTTTAAAAGCCCAAACGACTTATGACGTCACACTTCAACTCGTTTCCGTCTCTGGGATATGATTTCAATATCTTTCGTACTAAAGTCATGCATTTAGTTACGGACACGTAAGAACTATTGACAGAAATTAGTAACAATGTAAATAAATAGGTTGTTTAGAAGTGTATTAAGCATCTAACCCAGTGTTCTCCTCATCTGGCGAACCAAACTTAGCGAATTCACCCCGTAAAATCCGAGTTGCTGCGGGGAAAAACTTTTTTTCCTAATAATAACTCTGTCAGTCTCTTATTTCGGATGAGCACCGCGACCTCAAGTCCTATCGTGCCGGTCATAATGTGTCACTGGTTCATGCTGGAACGCCAGGTATTTCCTGCAAGAGTCGTATTGGATTCCCACCCTGGAGAAGTTGTACCAAATACCAAGACCATTTTCTTAGAAGGCAGTGGGCCAGGACATGATAGGAGGTTTCCTCAAGTGAACCAAATCACTTCGCGCCGAGGGGTGTCCATTATGCCTATAACATACCTGTGTTTGTTCATTTTGTAGTGTCCTGTGATTATTCCCACTATCTGCCTTACGCCCTTCCTCTCCGTCATCAGAAGGCTACGTCTTATCTCGTGCAGGGGCAACACCTGAGATAAAGCCTAAAGTGCCTCACTCCCATATCATTCCAGACCGTCTGAAGGATCCTCCTAGCATTTTCTCTCACTGTTTCTTATGAGGAAAGTAGCCCTATAGTCTGCTCTCTCATTTCCAGTGATCCTTTTATGCCCAGGAATCCTATAGAAATTAGGTCTATTAGAGTTTTCCAAAGAGTTGAGACGCATCTTGCATTCTTCCACCACTTTTGATGTTGTGTGAATTACTGCAGTATATCAGTCATCATGTTGCTAGTTTTATTACTATATCCTTCTATGTGATCGCTCAAATCTTGACTTGGGAAACCGTTGGAGCGAACCCAGGGCAATGTATGCCCCACTCTTCCCAGCGCAATTCCTCCATACCCCAGAGCCCTTCAGGGTTTTAGATCGATCTACGTAGATGTTATATACCATTACGAAGCCGAAATCGACGACTTTGGCCGTTCCATAGGCTTCCTTCAAATTACACTTTGTATTTCCTATCAAACTCTGGTACCTTGGCACCATCATGTCAGTGACCGAGTTGAGGTCTGTAAAGATTATCAAGTTACTAAAGTTAACGTACCTGTTAGGTCAATCCGTCTTCTCTGGCTGGTGAGATACTGTTAGTGAGTACTGACTTAATGACCAGACGAAGATATAACCTGACAGCGAGGATAACCCGAATAAAACATATCTTTTAACGAGGGAACCCCTCACTAGAGAAGTAGCCTTTTTGGCAAGGTTACTGCCACCACGCTGTTGTTATCACCGAGAGTAGTTGCTTTAAAGCAATTGGGTTATGTCCGCCAGTAGGCTAATTATTAAAGTTAACGTACCTGTTAGGTGAGTCCGTCTCCTCTGGCTGGTGAGTTACTGTGGGCAAGCGCTTTCGATGTAAAGACATCATCGTCTGGCCATTAAGTCAGTACTGGAGTCAGTCAGTTGGTCGTGGTCTTTATATACGAAGAGAAAGGTAAACGGGATGATGGAGCGTCGGGGAAGGTATTTGTGTTCGATACGAGTCCGTAGGGTCTTTATTCAGTTTCGTGCATTGTGTTTGGTTGGTGAAGTCAGTCGTCTTGTTTATGTAGTTCTGTTTATCTATTATAATAATGACGTTTCCTTTTTCTGCTTTTGTCAAAATTAAATTATTGTTGTTGAACCACCCACAACAACATAAACTAAGTGCATTTAGACACATGATACGTAGACTAAAAACTATCCCACTACCCGCACTAAATTACAAAAAAGAACTTGATACTATCAATACTACAAATTAAACAAACAAATTATTAAGACAATATGACTCCAAAACACACGACTCAAAAACACAAAATACACAGACTTTAACAAGACGCTGCACATTCACGTACACAGGACCAAAAATATACGGAATAACTAATATCCTCCGAAAGGAAGGTATACAAATCGCATTACGTACTGACAACACACTTAGAACCAAACTAACTGCAAAGACTGAAAATACAGACCCACTCGACCAAAGTGGGGTATACAAAATAACTTGTACTTGTACGAACGCATACATAGGACAGACAGGACGAGATACTCAGAACACATTAAATCTCTTAGTAGGAACAAAGACGACTCAAACTTTTGCAAACAACAACTGGACATGAACCTACCAAAATACAGGACTGTACCACCTTACTACACAAACAATACAAAGGACGAAAACTGAACATATTAGAAAACATGGAAATTTATAAACAAAAAAACTTCAATGGACAGATCTTAAATGAACAAATCAACACAAAATGCGACACCATATTCACACCACTCAAAACACTACACAAACAAAACAACCAACTGACGGATTTACAGACCACCCTACACAAAAAAGACGGAAATTCCACAATTGACAGATCATTCAAGACGTTCCATTCACCTCTAGGGGTTTTTCCCCCATGACCTCCTCTCCCCGTTCATTCCCCGACGCTCCATCATCCCGTTTACCTTTCTCTTTGTGTATAAAGACCACGACCAGACGATGATGTCTTTACATCGAAAGAGCTTGCCCTCGGTAACTCACCAGCCAGAGGAGACGGACTCACCTAACAGGTAGTTGCTTTCTCCAGAAATTTCGTACATTTTAATAAATTCCAACGTATAAAAAATCCTCATTCGAGAAGCCGTTTAAACAATGTTCTGTAGCTGGCCCAAGACTTTAACGCGAGTGATACCGTTTTGATTAATCTCTGGAAGCTTTTATTGATAAATTTTTCTAAAATCGAATATTTAAAACACACACACGTCTACATTTCTAACGGTAATGCAGAACTTGGTATTTTGTAGAAGGCTACCTCTCTAGTGAGGGTTTCCCTCCCCATTAGATAGGTTTCATTCAGGTTATCCTCGCTGTCAGGTTATCCCCACTAGCCCTTGTACCAGAGTCGGCCTTTTCCTCCTACTCCCCGCTCCTTTACTTTGGCTAGGCTGTTGCAGTTATCTCGGATGGTAGCTCTGTGCCACATCGACCCATTTGAGATGATTGGTCACAGAATGGCCTCAAATAACTAGCAACACTCTGGGCTTTATGTCCCGTGTTTTACCATACATTCTTTGACACGTCCACAGGGTTGTCGCCTTCTTCGTCGTGAATCTGATGTGCTCTTTGTAGGTTAGTTTAGCTGAATCTCACCCAAATACTTGGGCTGCTCAGCTGAACTGTTTCGTCCATTACTTCCTGTGATGTAAGTCCTGACAGTTGTTTTTGTCTTGTAAATGGCACTATGGCCGTTTCAGCTGGGTTGATGGACAGTATCTTTGTGTGTTGAACCCCACTGCATTCAGTCTCCAAAGAAGAAAGTCTATCACCAGGTTCCGCAGTCTTCACCCTCAGAGAGCAGTTTTCTAGCAAGCTCTGAATATCTATGTTGTTCAACACAGCAACCATTCACCTTATTACATTTTTATGGACGCTAAATCTGGTCAGTGTCATTTCAATGCTCAATGCTGCGTATGGGCGTAGTGTCAAAGAACCCCTCAATATCCATTCAGGCCCCTGAGGCATTCTCTTCATTTCCTATTGATTCTTCTAGTTTCCTACCTAGTGCATGCAATGCAGAGTCTCATGATCTCCCGATAAAGATAAAGCATAAAGGTCGGCCGTTTTGGAAAAAATCATAACTTCGGTAATTTTTACTCAAAACAATTTTTATTGGCATATGTAGATTCACAATTTAAAAGTCTTTTAGAAATTCATGTGTGGAAAATCACATCAGTCAAGTGGCGTCCCTCGTTCGCGATACACCACTGGAGTCTTTCATGGAAATTTCCGAAAACTCTTTCGAACGTTTCTCTCTCAACTGCGACGATTTCCACGCGAATAGCATCCTTCAATTCCTCCAATGTTCGGGGCTTGTGCTGGTAAACACGTGCTTTGAGGTGTCCCCACAGAAAAAAGTCACATGTGGACAAATCTGGGAACCGAGGAGGCTAATGAACGTCACCGAACCTGGAAATAAGGCGGCCAGGGAAAAGAGGACAAATAACGCTCATTGTTGCCCTAGCTGTGTGAGCGGTTGCCCATCATGTCCCACCACATACGCCGGACTGCAATACGTTTTTCTCTCAATTCAGGTGTAAAGAAGCCGGTTATCATCTCGACATAGCGTTCCGAGTTGACGGTAACAGCAATACCATTGTCGTTTTCAAAGAAGTAAGGGCCGATGATGCAAGTTTAGGATATGGCACACCAAACTGGGCTATGCAGCGGTTGTTTGTGTAATTGTCGGGGATTCGCATCAGCCCAATGATGACAATTTTGCTGATTCACCATGCCATTGAGGTGGAAGAAAATGAGATCCTCTTCCAATGTTCTCTGGTGTTCGAATCTATCTTGGAGCTCCTGGTGGTCTGTTCCTCATCAATGAACCTCGTGTGCGAAGTCCTTCAACCCAACGAAGAATGGTTTTTCTAGAGGGAACAACCCGATTTCGGTGGATATTAAAATGACGACGAAACTCACGCTGGACTGCCGTGACGGACTCGATATTACGAACGAAACTGTCGTAAGCAAAAACGCGGTGCTCTACTGTCTACAGGCTGTACTACAGGGTCTACTGTCATGACTTCAACTGGTAAAAAAATGCTAAGACCGCCCGATTACAATGGTCCCTTCCCCACGTTGGTCGACCCATTAGGGGGGAAGTACTGGCCATTTCAAAAACGCCCGACCTTCATGTCGCACCCTATATCAGCCATGGGTGTCAATCTCAAACATCCGTCCCTCAAGTACCTATCAAAGGTCGTCTCCACAGTATTGAGCAAATAAGATGCCAGGCGTATGTGTCTAAATGCTTTTCTATCTCCATGCATACCCCAACGGGTTTCGATATTAAAGTACCTGGAACATTCCTCCAACCCTGAGGTATATCTTTCTCTATTCCTCAGTGGCTCAGGCGACTTGAATGGTTTATACGGACTAACCACCCAGTATTCAGTGCCATTGGTAACGATTACCCTGGCAGGCTTCCAGTCCGGCGTTGCTGTTCTTCTCACTGGAATCCCCGCATCCACCAGTGACACTGGGTCAGTTGTGCGGCCACGCAAATAGGTTTCCACTAGAGCTGTCAGAGTGCGGTGGCATGGTGTCTACTGCCCGATGTATATTTCCTTTCTAGAGCACTTTGCTGACCCACGCTGCCATTTGGGTGTTCTGAATTTCGTGGCAAATAGTTCTCTCGTGTCTTAACGTGCACCCTGCTACCCAACGAATTAGGAATATGAGTCGCAGCCAAAGGCGCCAATTGAAATGAGAGACTGAAGCACCTGAGAAACTCGACAGGTGATTAGTTCCCCTTTGAAACGACACAGCCATGGGAGATGGATGTAATATCCCTCGATACGAAGCGTTCGATGAATTATTATATAGAATTGGAGCCAAATTCCGCGAAGTAAACACGAACGAAACGGTAATTTCATTCAGCGTTGTTATTGGAAATGTGAAACCTCTGAAGGAACGAGAAGTCAACAACAAACCTTTCAAACGGAATTGTTGTTTGAAATATGAAACTAACGGATTGTTGTCGGAAATACGAAAATAAACGGCGGACACGTGCATTTCAAAAGGAACTAATTTCCACGATTATTGATCATGGGGAATTAAGGAACAGAATGGAAAGAACTGGTTGGGAACGACCTTGAAGTATCGTGAGTGAAAAAACCTTTCAGCGCGTGGTCTGTTTCCCCGTCTGTACACAACTTGCGGAAGAGCAACTTGACTGAGCTCGTTATTTGTTCTTCTCTTCTTGCTAGGTACGCTGTTTCCTAGTTATAATAGTGATTTTATGAGTGGTTTACATTACTGGGAAAGGGCGGAAGGGAGTATCCGAAATATTGTCGTGAATATTACAGATTAGTTACGTTGGTTGCTCAAATACTAGGATTAAAATTATGAGTAAATGATATACCCAATCACGTTTTAAAATGTCGATACTTTCCCAGTTTATCTGCCGTCCAATATTGACAATTGGCACGCTTCATCTCGCTGATACATGTCGACGATCGGTCAGCAAATATCAATAATTTCGAAATACTTCGCGTCTTTTTCCAACCTTCTGCTGTCGATCAACGCATGGGAATCCTCGTCCACCCAATGCAAACAGTTCAAAGCGATTGGAGGATGCTCCCATGCTGGCCAGTTGTCAACTGGAAATCACTAAATTGGCAGCGGAGAAATGGCATTTTCCTGGCGAATCGCATCAACAATTCGACGCAATTCGTTGTCGGAAAATTAACTAGAAAATTACGCATTGCAGAGTTCACATTCACTACGTGGTTTTTGGCAGATAAATACATTTGTGGAGGTAAGAGCGGCATTATCATTACATGAATGAGTCTACTAACTGTGATATCGCTCCTTTTTCGGCGACGTTGTTTTAGTAAGTACTTGTATTCCAATACAAGACACCCAATCCAAGAGATTCCAATCGGTTTTCGTCTCGTTTGTTTTCCAACGCCCTACTAATCACCATTGGCAACACATTTGTTTATGCCAATGCGTTCCTCAATTGTCTTCCAAATATCCGTAAAAATGATCTCGTTCTTAAATGTATCCTTGCGTTCTGTTTTTTTTTTTTTTTTTAAATACAAATTTATTACTTAAAAAGGTGATCGAATTCAATAGGTTATGGCTATAAAGGTGATATCCATTTCGTGTACAACCATTGTTAGTTTTTTAAATAGACACTGTGTGTATATGTAGGCCAGTTCTTCCATTCAAATGTTTTCGGTGTTGATGTCCAAGTTGTAGAAAAAAAGATGTTGCTCGTTTTATGAGCGGAGAACACTGGTAGACACTGCCAGCCAAAGGCGCAAGCAGGTGCTTCCCTCAATAGATTTACTGCGCGTCCGAAGCAGTCTGTTCAAATTCATCCAACTCTGGTGTCTCCCGTGGAATTGGATTTCCATTTCTCGGCTACGCTTTCTTTAGCAGCTGGGGCTGAAGTAGCGTCTGCGTTTTTCGCTCCACTCTTTGCTTCAGTGGTGGACTTGACAAGCGTTTGCTGTGAGCAATATCAGCCAGTTCAACGCCTGCCACGATGAGACACACTGGAGACCTACTAGAAAAGTGTTGCGCCTCCTTCAAGGCTTCGAAGAAATGGGACTTTTGTGTAAAAAATCTAGGTTGCCTATTTTCGGAATGGCAGACGCTGACTGGGCATCGTCCACCGTTGATAGAAGGTCATATACTGGCTTCTGTTTTATTCACTCTTGAGGACCAATAAGTTGGGAATCTCTGAAGTCGCGTATTGCTGTCATCATGATCTCCACTACGCGGACTATTGTCGTTAATGAATTCTAGAAAATCAAAGCGGCAGAATCATTTCGTATAAGAATCAACTATCTGTGAACAAGCACTCCTGTTTCCACAATGCCGTTTTAATAATTTCCTCGGCGTTTAATCTTTGAGCGTCAATACTGGCGAAATGCGCACAACCTGGATCGGGGAATCGTTTGTATCAATTATTAATCGATTTTCCCTGGTGCGAATCACTTTGATGATTCGAACAGATTAGTTATTTCGGTGGTACGCGAACATTTAGATTGAAATTGTACACTCAGTCACGTTTGATACCATCGATATTTCCCAAGTATATCTGCATTCAAAGTTAACTAACTTTACATGTAAACATGTTGACGATCGGTAAGCAAATATCGATGATTTGAAAATATTTCGTTCGTCTTTTTCAATCTCAATTTTGTCGACCTCGTTTCTCGGTTTCACTTCTCTAACATTTGCTGCCAGGCTCGTTCCTTCCAATCTGCAGCTCGACAATCAACCATTGAGAGTTCTCGTTCACCCAAAGCAAATAGTTCAAAGCGATTAGAGGATGCTCCCATGCTGGCCAGTTGTCAACTGGAAAACATTGTATCGCTCTTATTTCCGCGATATTGTCTTATTAAGTACTTGGCAAGAATGAATGACGGTGAAAGTAACAAAATGTCTGGCCGAAAATATGCCCTTGGTTTGCACTAAGCATGGTTCTTAATTGAGCCTTTTTACTTTCCGCTACCCGAAGGGAAGGAAAGTATAGTAATCGGCCCAAAAAAAAAATTTGGGTTTTCTTCAGATCTTTACGTTTTGAGGCCTACTGAGCCTAAAAAACCTAATTTCGGCGCGTGGTCCGTGTGTATGTGTGTGTGTGTATGTGTGTGTGTGTGTGTGTGTATGTGTGTGTGTATGTGTGTGTGTCTGTAGTTCGATTTGCGGGAGAACGGCTGATCCGATTGAGCTGGTTCTTTTTTTGCTTTGTTCGTTATTTTTGTAGACACCAAAATAAGGTTATGGACGATTTCGGCCGATGGGAAGGGTGGGGACGAAAAAGTACCAAAAACTAGGTTTTTCGCATTTTTCTCGAAAACGGCTCTAACGATTTTGATTAAACTTTCAAATTATCTTCTCCTAATCAATACCTAACTTTTCTTTTCCATACATATCTCCATGAAAATACGGTGAACGGAGATATGGGCCCCTGAAGCAAAAATAGGTTTTTTACGCTTTTTGGCAAAACGGCTCCAGCGATTTTCACCAAACTCACAGGGTGTTTTCGAATAGTTAATACCTACATATTCTTCTCAATAAATGTTCCTGTGGTGGTCCATTGAACAGAGATAAAAATCAAAATGTGTCAAAAATAACGTTTTTTCTAACATTTCCGTGAATTCCAGGGTAACTTTTTCACCAGATGTGATAAATCCTAATGGAGTGTCTTTTAGTCACCCATACCAACATTTCGTTCTGTATAATTATTTCTGTATACATATGTTGAACGGAGATATAAGCCAAGTTAACTCAGAAAAGGAGACTTGTCGAATATTAATTTATCGGTATTCCAATTTTCTCAAAAACGGCTCTAACGATTTCGATCAAACTTTTGGAGTACTCTCAGCTAACTAGTCCCTACATTTTGTTCTCCATAAATGTTCCTGTAAAAATGCGTTGAACGAAGATATAGCGCCCGCCTATGTAGGTGGTGTTCGAACTTGAAGGGGTGGCGGAAAGTTGTGTGTTGCTACGCACCAGATATTTATTTATTCGTAATCATTCATCTCCCGTACTATGGAATTTCTAAGTTCTGACTTATTTTGAGTCTTGTGAGTAATTTGATAATTAAATGAAGTGAGGGAATTTGATGAATCTCAGAAATTTGAATTTGATGAATTGATGAGTTAAGTGGAGGGATTAGATAAAGTTTCGGTTGCCAGCTCGGGTTGCGGGCTGAACGAAGAAATTCATCAGAGGAAAAATGAGAAGATTCAGGAGAGGGGAAAATTCAGACTGCAACTTCTCTAGTTGATGCTCTATCAAACAGAATAGTTGTGCAACGAGGGAGTCCTAAAATTCGTTGTATTTTCGGCGAGTGTGGTTCTTGTTTTGATTGTTTAAATAAACATGAAATTATCGTTTCAGAATAAAACGCGTTGCATGCAAAAGTAGACATCTCCCTATCCTCTGTAACAAGTTGGAGTCCCAACATCTATCCCAAGGAGTGATAAGGAGAAGCAGGATCCCGTTGATTCTAGTATAGACGTTTTAGATGAGATTAGCTGTACTTCTTGCAAACCCTCGTGGTACAATGGGAGAACGGCAGCTCTCTTAAATATGCTCGCTCTCGGCAATCCTACGTTTTGAGCAAAATTGCCTAGTCTTTTCAATTTGTACCTCACAAAAAAGAGGAAATTGTTCATGCTTTTTTCGGAGGAACTCTCATCTCGCAGGTAGGACGGACCAAAACATGTCGATCAGTGAGAAAATATCAATAATTTGTAAATACTTCGCATGCCACGCTCTATCAGAGTTTGGTAGACTTTTATTTTCAGTTATGAAGTCACTTACTTGCTGTCGATCAGAGAGTGGGAACCTTCGTCCACCCAAAGCGAACAGTTCAAAGCGCCCATGCTCCCATTTGTCAACTAGAAATCACTGAATTGGCAGCGGAAAAATGACATTTTCCAGGCGGATTGCATCAACAATTCGACGCAATTCGTTTTCGGAAAATTTACTAGAAAATTACGCATTGCAGTGCTCACATTTGTTCGTACGCTGTTTGCTAGTTACAATAGTGAGGTTATGAATGGCTCTCCCAGTGACACTGAATAATGCCATGTGTTTGTGAAGGCAGGATAGGACCGTTGATTAGCGGTTGAAAAGTACGCGGACATCGTTGTGGAACTGTATGAAATCTCTTGGGGTTTTTCACGATTATCTGACAACACAGTGGTTGTAAGTAGATGAGTTATGTCCGAATCTTGAAGCCAAGGAAATTGTGATAGCTTCACATTGCCAAGAGTCAAATGGTGATGGTGAGAGTATACCGCTCACTCCGATGCGCTAACAATTCGGCGCATGCTCAGTCGACTCAAAAATGCATAAATCGTAACTCGGTGGTTAACGCAGAACCGTAATGGCCGAGACGCCGCCTTGCTGGACCGAAACGTATACGAGAAAAGGAAAAATGGGTGAGCACAGGGAGAGCGGGCTATCCAGTAGAATGTGATCACGTCAAGTTAAACTGTCTAGCCCCCTCGATTAGTAGAACTATCGGTAAACTAAGGTAGTCGCGTGTTTTCACCATTGCCGTGGTCTCCACAGTCTTGGCAATACCCATTTGGTAAGGAAAACCGTGAAAGTGTTGGTGCCCGTGTAGCACATGTGTAAATGTGTGCCTCAGTGCTATCCTTATTTCTGTCCTGAATTCCATAGGGATGCCGGGATACTGACAGGGCTGATGCGTAACCGTTACTGCTCAGGGTTCTAACAATAAAATGGCAGAGATACGAAGCTTCTGAGAACAGGATTAGATTGATTGTCATTACAGCAACGTATCCTTGATCTGTGATAGGATTCAGACAGGAAACTAATATACCTCACTCACGTCCACACACATTGCATTCAAACAGCAGAGAATTTTAATAACCCCGGCTCTAGTTTGCGTGGATCGCTCTGAATACTTGAGCTATTCAAACTTTTGAAAAGTAACGGCGAATGGGGAGAACGGAAAGGGGTCTGCACCCACAGCGTCTAAATGAATAAACCCCTTTATGGAGCTTGGGCTGTATAAATTCGGGAGGGTCTAAGTGATATTTATGGGATTTCGAAAAATATGAGGGGTTAGTTGGCAACGTGCGAGGGTGTTCTGGATTTTCGTCTCCCAAACACAACTAACAAATCATCGAAAAACCATCAGGGCGCTTCATGTACCGCTTCGGAACAGAAGCCACGGGGGAATTCGCCTGTTATCATTTAAAGTTGCTAACGCTCATAGGTGGTAGGGTGGTAAAGGTGAGTGGTGCAGTGAATGACGCGTTTCTGATAAGTACTTCTAAAAATACCCGAAAACTCGTCGCTACTTATTGTTTCAGAATCGAGTTCAAGCATTTCCCCCGTATGAAAGGCACCGTTGGATGTGTATACATCATAGCTTTAAGATTTTCTCCTCCTCCGTTATGTTTCTTCCATCAGTAACTGCCAAAAAGAGGTCTATGCCGTGACGAAAGCGAATACTGGGAAGTTTTTGTTTGTTTAATTTGCGGAATGATGATGAGCAGACCTTTGATCGGTTAGAAAATATGAACTTACGAGTATACACCGTAAACCCATATCAATTGCGTATATTAGAGACCCGCTACATTGAGATATATATAGGTAGATAAATAGAGATAGAGAGAGGAAGGGAAAGAGATCCTTATAAAACTACAATGTTTTTCATCAATACAAAAAATATACTTAAAAAATGCTACTCACTACTTAATTAAGTCACTCCTAAATACGACATCCGAGGATTCAAAACGAACAAAGCAATACATCACTGTTGGAACTATAACAAATATTATCTATCATCCAATGAATTACTGACCCAAGTATCTAATATCTGTAGTACATTCCGAATTTCCGAACAGGTAAAATCGAGGTAACATCTCGTTCGGAAATGCTAAAGAAAAGAGAATGTTGACGGCCTGAGAAAGAGCAAGGATGTGAGGTGGGCTTGTCAGATTTGGGTGTTTATAGATCGACGAAAGGCAGGAAGTGCAAGGAATGGCATTACAGATTGATGTCCGAGACACACGTTCAAGTCCACTTCTTGTTCCAATCTTCTGTCAGTAAACTTCAGTGAAATGAGTTAAAGCGGAAACCTCTTTGTGTAAATTGTTTATTGTGGTTCCCGTAAACCATTTGTCATGTATTAAACTCACGCCCTTAATTGAGAATCCCCGTGTTCATTAACGCAGCTCTTGAATCAACACTGAGGAAAGATAAAAAATCTACGAGCGTATGAAACAGTGGAGCAAAACGGGAAAACTGAGAAAGAGGGTCAACGGACCGGGAGAAAGGAGAATAAAGTGTAAAGAAAAGGAAGGAGATCGGCGCAGATGGAAAAAGGTCACTAGACAGCCTAATGTAAGACCAAAGGCTCGGAATACATTTGGAATAAGACGGTGGAATTTATGTCTTTTTCGGAAAGAAGTCTTTTCCCACGCATCTGTTGCTCTGATTTCATTTGTAAACGGCATAAGATTACCAGCTCACGGTTCAATTCCAAATATCACGCCATCATTTATGAAGATTTCGTTGAAACGCCGACGGTTGACTTTCATCATGACAAATAAATATTTTGCTAGGGATTCACTGGGCTGGGATTTGCTGGGAACTCAATCGCAAACCGGCGTTCAGACATTACGAGAGCCGTACTCCATACGTGAGGAGAAGTACACGCTAACCCACTGAACCACAAGGATGAGTGCAGTAGTTCACGGAATAACGTGTTTCTTATTCATTTCCGGAGCACACGAAGCTGCTATTTGATGATTTCGAACGCTTTGTACACGCTTCGTAACTTTCAACCAATTATTTTGGAAACGGAGAACTGTGCCACGAAAGTCTTATTTCCCTTCGCAAAACAGGCAGCGAAGGACTTCGCGCTGTATTAAAGCAATTGAGTTAGGTCTGCCAGCTGGCAAATTACTTAAGTTAACATTCCTGCTTCGTGAGTCCGTCTTCTCTGGCTGGTGAGATACTGTGGGCGAGCGCTTTCGATGTAATTACATCGGACAGACGATGATGTCTCTACATTGAAAGCGCACGCCCAAAATAACTCACCAGGCAGAGGAGACGGACTCACCTAACACATATGTTAACTTTAGTTGTTTGAGCGGTTTAGTCTCCGACAGACGACAGAGGCATCCAGCACACACACTAAATTCAGCGGCAGTGGTTAGGCTTCCATAGGATATTTCTGTATAGTTCGTAAATAAGTGACATTTGGTGTAGC
Organism: Pachypeltis micranthus; assembly: GCA_020466155.1. NCBI lineage: Eukaryota > Metazoa > Arthropoda > Insecta > Hemiptera > Miridae > Pachypeltis > Pachypeltis micranthus. The sequence goes on from CM035768.1 coordinate 29,949,827, forward strand.
CATCTACTGTATTACTCCTATCTGTCGGACATATTCGAATAACTAGAGTAGTCTCACTGTATTCTGCTAAATTGCTGGTTAGAGGTACTTCGATCCTCTCACAGCTCAAACGTCTAATGCGCCGTAACATTTATGGGCTATTGCGTATAGATCTAGAAACTTGGGCACTCAACGTCGACTTACTATACGGCATCGGTATCAACTTCTCTAAGAAGAGAAAAAGAAAATGGCGACCGAGATGCCAGAAGTTTCGGGAAGTTTGACGCGCACCAAAACCGATTTGTTAGAACTAAAAAAAAAAAAAAAAAAACGGAATTGGTTGGAAGGAAATGGTGCTAGAAGACGATAACACGGAATATCTCTTCCATTTCCGTTCTGCCATATTTCACCAGCTATTGCTACATCCGTATTAGGTTGGCGAGAAGGGCGCACACATTGAAATCATCAAACAACTGCTTCGTGTGCCCTTGAGATTAATTTAAAAAACCTTATCATGTGGAACAACTCACTCATCTGAATCGATAGGTTAGTGTGTACTTCCTCTCACGTATGGAGTTCGGCACTCGTAATGTCTGAACGCCGGTTCGTGATTAAAAATTAAAGAGTCTCTGGGTTTACGAATAATTTCAGCACTCACAGTTGATGAAGTTCCTTCCAACACACTTGTCAATGGTTTCACGAATTACGAAACTATTCGATTGATTCGAATCCGGAAAAGTAATCCGAGTGACGACATTTGAACGAGAGCCGCGTTGTTTTATTTTCATAATCGCTCTGACCACGTGAACTATTAACGAATCCCTCACGTGGTTTGAAACGAAATTAAACGGAGTGTTTAATTTATTCTTCGATACCTGAATTTTACACCCAAACGAAAGTGGTTAATTAAAATTTTAATTAAGGGCTCCTGAAGATGAAAGGGTAAAAGGCACGTAGCCCTTACTTCGTTTTTGCTTTGGACAAATTACCAGCTACAGACCCGCCTGAGGGAGGCCTTCCTAGCTTTTCGATTAATTCCTACGATGTACGAAGCGCTTGGCCAGTGGTACGGTATTGGCTCTGGCCTCCGCTTCCTTTATTGCCTTCCTTGTCTCTAGCAACAACTTCTCCGCTCGCAGGTTCCATCTGAAAGCACCCTTTCAGCGCAAACTAAATCCTCCTCGAGACGCATTTACTGAATCCAAACATAATCCTCTTCGAAGTAGCACGAGACTGTCATTATTCTCCCTTGCGGTGTAAGTGCCTCTCATCCGGGTGTGTAAGATCCTTTATCGAGATAAATTGAATCTTGTTGTAACCTCAACGCCTATAAGCCGTTGAATTTTATTCAAAAATAGTGAGCTGTACGCACGCACCCAGATAATAAGAACATCAACTTTTAAATACTGTATACACGGCTACACAAAACAATAACATCAGACGAGATGCATCTCCCGTCTCTCGTACAATTATCGATTACTTTTGAGTTAACGTTTGACCTCGCGCACCCCCCACAGAGCATCTGTGGAAAACTATAATTCCTCACCTCATGTAATGATAGAAAAAAAATTTGTTCACTGACTCTGTAAAATTGGCTGGCACTCCACGTAAAATTAGAAAACTTCACCTGTAATTTCCTGCTAAGCTGGGCCTAGAAAACGGAAAAATATGGCCACGCAACCGGTAGTTCTTATAATTTCGGAATTTGTACGGTTGCGCTTGGTACGCTCACAGTTCTCATCATATATATTGATATAACCCTCGTTGAGGGTTTAGGAACAGTCGTTTAATAAGGAAACAGACCAGTTCTCATCATTTATTCCACGCATAAATAGTTACTGGTTTACTAAAACGATCTTTCTTCTCAATCTCCGAATGCTACATGACATACAAACCGAGATGACAATCAACTTGCTGATTCCTCTGCGCTCCCTCTACACTTCAGCGATTGGTTAATGAGTAAAAACTACATGTAGATCGGTTTTTGAGAGAAAGAACGTTGATAACGTACTATGCTGTTAGGACTACTGGAACAATTTTTCCAAGCCACCCAAAAATGTATTAAATAGAGGAATAATTCTTCGGAAATCAACAATAAATGTATTCAGGAATAACTGCTAAGAATTCAATAAAGCTATTTATAAAATTGAGTAAAATCAAATTATGTAGAAATGTTGAATGATTGATCGAGGAACACGTAAAATAAAAACAATTATTTAACTGAGGAAACCGCATCAAAATTGTCCGAAAACAGGCTTTTATTTTTCCTCCCTTTTTACTGAAAAACTGTGGTGTTTTTCCTGTTTCAATTTAACGGGAATAAAAATAGTTCAAGGATTAAAAAAAAAATTCGAGAGCAAGGAACTAAAAAGTTGGTGAAATATTTGGTTAAAAATGAGGAAATTGTTAGGTAATTGATGAGTTGGTTGTAGTTGTGAAGCAAAAATTGTTTAGAAATGGACTCAAAATATGGAAGGTCACGTAAACACTGGTGTGAATCCAGTAAAATACCTAATTGTTGTGAATAATGTAGGGAAATTGTGTAGGAATTGTTAGCACATTTCGTAAATCGATAATACAATTTCTCATCTTCACACATCTGCTGTTCTTCTTTATGAATTTTCTAATGACAATGCCCACAATGAACTCTAAATTTGAGAGCTATCATTTGGAAAAACCGATTGAAAATCTAACAATTACGTGAAGCATCCAGAAAAAAACGTTAAACCAATTATTGAAAGTTGGGGAATCGAGTAAAACGAGTTGAAAATATAAGCGCAAAGCATGGAAAGCTATTTACGTTGTGGAAATTCGTTCCAATAATGGTAAGAATTTATAACGACTGTTCATTTCCACTACGTTTGAGGCACAACGTTGTGCAGACTTCGACGGTTTGGTCATCATCAATGACGAGACTGCAATTGTTCAACATGTGCATGATGCATATAATTATGGAATCAAAACAGAAAGTATTTGTACATCTAATTTAAATTAATTATTGGATCCTCTAACCTAATCTTTTCCAAGATGGAAGAGACATCATTCCAAAAATTACGTACCTATTGATATTCTCTATAGAGGTAATGGAAATACAAAAGGTTGGCGTAGGGAAAGGTGTTTTTTACCAGCACATCTGTCGTATGGGAGTGTAACCAATTGAAATGAATGAAACTGTGTAACTTTAATACAAAAAAGGTAACAGCCTTGTAAATTGAGTACTAGAAAGAATTCGATTGTCAAAGAGACTCACAGAGATGTTCGGGACCTACAAGAGATATATTTAGCCGCTGTGAATTAGGAAATATGTTTCCACTCACGATACTGCTACGAAAAGGTCTTTAAATCAACATCCCGCATAAAAATTCTATCAGAGTGACAAATCGAAAGACCCAACTGCTTGGTCCTGTACAAACCTTCACTGTAGTAAGTAATTGAATTAAGTGCTGTGGTTATCACTCGATTTATAAGTGGAGTGAGAGGTACATATCATTGAAATATCAATGATTATCTGTAACGCTGCTGCGTGTGCCACCGTATGTAAGTTCGAAATAAAGAATATCCTTTCATGCTCGGTACCGCTCATTGTGCCGTCTCTTGAACCACTCGCTGTTTACGTCTATAAATAATCGTAGCATTATGTAACCAATCGAATACAAGTTGCAATATGAACATCAAGTGCTACGCAGCAGTACACAATTTAATTCACTGGTTCTGCGCTCTTCTACAAAAACATGTATGGAGAACCAAGTTAGTGAAAAGTTAGCGCGAAGATGGATTATGAATGATAATCAGGTTAGCGGTTATTTCGCAGAGAGTTCAAAAGGAACTGCTTGAATAGCACAGTGAAATAGTTTGAAAGCATTCGGAGAGTCAAAATTTCCTAATGTTCTGTTTTCACGTCGACGAATGGTTAACAGAGAGTGAGAAAAGAAGAGAGGGGGGTTAAGTAGAACTTCGGATTGGAGAGTTGAGAAAAATGGGCTGTACTAGCACCATAATATATAGCTACAGGCTGTAGTGGTTAACATTTAGTCATCATTTGCCTTTTGATTTTGTTACAAGGGGTTTGGAAATGTTTGGAGTGCCGCCGACTCATGCGAAAATAACAGCAATCACGAGCTCCGTTCCAATGACCAAATTTCGTTGAACTAGCCACACAATAGGCTTCACACAGCTGATCGGACGCGTGAACACGAAATAATAGTGGGTGTGTTCAATTTTCTTTTCGTATTCATGTCGCTGTACTTCAGGTTTTGATCATGTTCCGCTGAATTAAATAGTTCCGAGTGTGTGAACTCAGCTGCAATACGTAGTGTGAAACTCACACATCGTCGATTTGAAAGTTCACTTCATCAAGATATTGATATTCACGTTCGTGCGAGATCCACAGGAAACAGCGGTTCGGCGGCTGGCGGAGGTTATGGAAAATAGTGTTGTGCTTTGAATTTACATCACTCTCCTTTTCGTTCGTGGCCGTTGCTCTCAATCGAACACGTTGGACGGCTTGTTAATGATTCGGTTTCACATGAGTTAAGTTCAACGGGGAGTGGGAAATATTGCGTGACTTTACAAATAGAATAAATTCTCACACTGGAATCCAATTACAGCTGTTTTTTGAGAACCGGTGGCAGTCGAAAATCTTGAATTCCCGAGAGTGAATTGATGTTCGGGCCGTGTTGGTGAATTTAATGACAAAAGTCGGGCCGAGAACTGGCACATTTTGTGAAATATACTAATGACCTCATAATGTAACGCCCCTACGTTATATTGAGGGATAGGAACGGCATAATAATAAGATTTACAAGCCTCCTCGGCCTGAACGTTATTGGCACCCTACCATCCTATCGTTTTCCCGACAAATGACGCATCTTCACTCTCTCCCTAACTGCTCAACCTCGCCCTCACTCCTTTTCACTACCCTCAACCCTTACTACCGCCACATATCGACATCTTACAACATCTACTACCACTCAATTCTGTAGCGTTGGCCGCTGGGCGATTTTGTTGGCATGTTTGGTCGGAGGAAGAAATACAGCAGGGCAGTGGCCACGTCCTGTTCCTCGGGGGTATCAGCCAACCACCACGCTCATTACAAAATTAAAGGAATAAATAGCGCGACGTGACTCAGTGCAATAAAGTACAGGGCGCCGCAAGCACTTCCTCCCCTTTTTTTGTAATTATTCCCTTTTATCAGCAGTTGCTTGTTGAATACGCTCAATTTAACCTGCCCATCAAAATCTTCACGACTAGCCCTCGGAAGAATCCGATATTCCCAATCTAACACCTTTGTGAACTGATGTTTTATCATTTAGGTCCCACGTGTAAAAGGAAATTCGACATTCAGTGAGTCAAGCCACGTCAAATTAGAGTAGCAGCACTGAACACAGCATGAAAATCACCAGAAATGAACGCACGTTAGGCTCTTCAACATCACCGTTTCCACTTTGCGCAGGTCGAATCTCTAATGGTGGTTAACCTGTCACAAAACTTTTTCTAACTCTTCTTCCCCACCTGCTGAAAGATTAAAAGCTTGGAAAGTCTAGGAACGAGCTGCGACTGCTGTGATTTCAAGATATTAACTTCTCATTATGAAGACTAAAAAAAAATCGACGTGCATAGTCGTAAAAGTTGTGTAGCAAATCGTCGAAAGTTTAGGGATACCCCATTTTGTTAGGTTCATTTTCATATCCCTCTCCTCATAGGTTGAACAGTTGAAAGTATTTAAACGTTTATTTCTGAACTAAGAAAGCATTTCCACTCATTAACATAAAATGATGCAAGAAGAAGATGGTGATGAACCAGAAGAAAAAAAAACCCAAGAATTTGACGGACGAGGGAAGTACTAAAAATCGTATAACTGTCACAAGAATATTAAAACTCAATACAATGCGCCAAATTAATCTTATTAACTGGCTTTTTACACACACAAGCTCTAGAATTGAATTCTTTAATGAATCTTACACTAAACCTTTTTAAGAAAATGTGGATAATCAATTTTGCCTAATCAGTAAAGCCACGTCCTCTTCAGACATACTCGCTATCAACTTTTGTGCTGTCCATAGGAGGTTGACTATCAGGATGCTCATAACGTCGGTACCCAGCACTAGCAGAGTCCTACGCAATGAGGTGCAATGAAAGTGGCCGAGAGACGTGTTGTTGAATCATCAGGCGATATGCACAACCACACCAACTACGTGTTATGTGGTTTTTATATTAACTTCTTATTTCCCTTCCCCCTTCCCGATTCTTCTATCCATAGAGCTGGCGTAGAGCAGACTAGAGACGCCTCCTATTTCTTTAATTTTCGGCTATTCAGTTTGTTGTTTTTACCTGCCTTGGCCCTAGAAGTAGGAAGGAAAGTTGTGTAATCGGCCGAAAAAAAAATTGGGTTCTCTTCAGACCTTTAGGTTTCAGAGCCTATTCAGTCCGAAAAAAGCTTCAACGATTTTGATTAAATTTTCAGAATAGACAGCTCCAAACGACACGAAAAATTCTGTTTTTATCGAAAATAACGGGAGCAGCACGATAAATTTCCAATCATTTCGATGAAAATAAATTTTACAGCAGTTTTTTCCTTTTAAACTTCGCTCAAAAAGTGGTGGAATCTTCGGAAAAATTTGAGGTCGTAGTCCAGCAAAGTACCTATACGATGAGTTTTTGATAGAGCTCAGAAAATATATAGGAATTACTCCTGAAATTCTGGAATTTCAACCTCCGCCTTTTTCCGATAATTTTGAAAAAATGGTAATTACTGCTCTCTCTCTCTCTCTCTCTCTCTCTCTCTCTCTCTCTCTCTCTCTCTCTAAAAGAAAAATGATCAGGGTATGAGTTCGAGCAGAATTATTAATTCCAGAGCTGTAGGTGCTACCGCTTTTTGCCGCCGTGAAGTGATGTTTTACCAAGTTCAAACGAACTGAGTGGAAGAATAAATTGAGTTGGTAGCAAAACCCAGGAATCCAGTGAATTTACGTAGAGAAAAGAAAATTTGCGTGATGCAGCCTGACGTGTTTCTTGCGCGTCCACCCATTTCACAGTGAGCTTCGTAAAAAAACCAAATCGTGGTTAGTAAAATTACTTTTCAGAACCACCTAGTGTCCCAGTTCAATTCCAACTAATCTGTTGAGCCACACATCCCCAGCTTGAACCGTCCTAATCCACTCTTTATTCTCTTTTTTAGGGTGTGAACTAAAATAGTCTTGGGAGTGACGTCCGACTGCCGTTGCAGAGTTACGATTAAGTTGGTGGCCGCCTGAATCAAATCATCAGCTGTGTGATAAGCTTGTTTTACTTCACTATATTATTCAGGAATCAGAAAAAGTTATTATAAAATCTTATTAACACTATGTTGTGAAAGTTTCGAGTAAGGTACAAAATACTATTCTGGAGGTTCTTCCGAAAAACGGTTGCAACATTTTTCTTAGAGTAGCGAACGTAGATTCCCCGGTGTATATTTCATAGCTCGCTTTATGAAGATTTATTGAGAATGTATGAAAACACGAAGAATATGGTAAATGGAATCGGAATAGCTGGAAAAAGAGCGGCGAATGTCGTTCGAGAAAACACGTTGAATTTTCCGGAGACGCTACGACGAAGCGTTAATTGATGAATTAAACGTTTCCATGGGAGAAGTAAGGGTTTGCTGAAGTTCGTGAATTGGTTGACGTCGCTTCAGCTCAAAATTCACTCAATACGTCCATTAGGAAGGTTTTGAGTATCAGGTGGTGTTTCCCAAATAATTTACTAAGGCTCCACTGAAGCAGGAAAAACGATCGTCAATCTCTGAAAGCGTCAGTAGCACGTGAATAACAAAATTACGGGAAGCGAACGACAACTACTTCTGAAACATGAAACGCGCACGAAGTCTCTCTACTTCTCGAAAACCCAATTACCAAAAGAGAATAAGTGCTGCAAGGGCGATGACTAGCGGACGAAAGAGGGAAATTACCAAGTTCGAGATCTTTCTCCGCCTCCGCTCTCGTAAATTAAGCTATTAATCAAAGTTGTTTCGCCAACTCCGGATGTTCAAAACGTCATCAACAACGTCTACTACTTCCGCGGTACAGGAAAAAAAGGGGAACTTTCTATAAGCCGTTAATCTTCAACTACGAACGACTCTTTTTGGTTTATTATTCATTCTGAATAATAACCCTATGTTTTCGGTCACGAAAAATTTTTTACAACCCCCCCTCAAAATTTGATACTTTACGTTTCAAGACATGGAGATTCCAAATTTGCAATGTCCGTCCGCCGTCCCCCGTCCCCCGTCCCCCGTCCCCCGTCCCCCGTCCCCCGTCCGCCGTCCGGGCCGTTTTGTGCCTTTAACGTGGTCTAAAAAATTCGTTCTTTCGCCCAAAAATCCGATTTGGTATCTAGTTGTGCCCGCCATCTCGGTAATCCGATCGGACGGCCCGTGGTTGTAATGGGCAAAAACGGTTAAAAAATTAACGAAACGCAGTACAGCGCGGGAGCTACAAGCGTTTCGTCGTTTGAATTCCCTCCGCCCCGCCCGTCTCATTAAAAAAACCAACCGCCTCGAGGCGAGCGAGTGCGCCTCCGCCGCTTCCTCCCAACGACCGGTCTCTCCCCATTCGCCTTACTCTTCCAATTTCCTGACGTTTTCGTTTTAATACGATTCAATTTTTTTAGATTCTTTCGTTTCATTCTCATTATGTTTTTTCATAGATTTTTGGTTAATTTTTGATATTAGTATTTAGCGTGCATGTTTTCATATTAAAATTCAGTTTTTTCTAGATACTTTCGTGTTTTTTTTGTTTATTTTAATATTACGATTCAGTTCTTTTCGGCCTTTTTTTGGGTTTCATTATGATATTTTTCGATGCTGAATCGAACAGGATGGGTCTCGGAGCATTAATGCTAGGTCAAGCTGATTATCCGAATAATAAACCGTTGTGTAATAATTTGCAGCGTTTTTTCTTTCTAGTAGCAAACGCCAAGTACAAATATCGAAATAAAAAATGTAGTCTTAAAACAGGGCTAATATTGAAATCTATTGTAACGACGCTCGTGTGAGAGATCACGCTACTTACCTCGCACACTCATCGACCTTGAATCCATCAGACAGTTCAAGGTCTTTGACAGAACCAATTAAATTGATCGCTTAGTTTATTGTAAAGCAGAAGTGCAAACCAGAAATCAAAGTAAAGGGTAACTTCACTTCTACTCCACTGCTTCGTCGCTATTTTGAGTATGGGAATGTGAAAAAACTTTGCAAATTATAACACAACGGTTTATTATTCACTCGCACAGCTTAATTGAACATATCCTATTCAATCCAACGTCAGCAATCCGGAAAACGACAACTCTGTTGCAAGAAATTGTTTGTAGAGCTCTTCTGAGACCCATCCCATTCGATTCAGCGTCAAAAAGTACTAGCGAACGACACCAAACACGGCGGAACAAAGAAAATTGACGTTTTTAGGCGACGCTAGGCAATTGGCACGGCACGACGAATCGAACTGACGGGGGTATGGAGTAAGGTAGGAGGTAGTGAGAGGGAATGAGCGGTGGCTGGGGGAGAAAAAATAACTTTCGCTACATTGCCCCACGAGTACTAGAAACAATCTCACTATATTTGCGGTGATTTCACTTTTGCTCATTCAAACGCAATCCGGCATCCCCGAGACGCATCCTATTCGACTCCATACTGAGAAAACAAAAAAACACCTAAGAGCCGACACTGAACACGACATAAATGCAATAAAATTGTGAAAAATTTCGTTTTCAGTGAATGTTTGTTACCATTTTTGGCCCGTAACAACCAAAACATTCATATTGGTTTATCGGTACCCAACTCTTGGCTTCAGCTGGTTCATTCTCCTCTGATAGTCCAGGAGCCGAGGGCTAAAAACGTTGACCGTTGAGTTGAAAGTTGGTTACTATTTTTTCTGATAGTTCCCTCAATGTTTGGTAACACCCCGCAAGTCTGCTCTCTCAGAAGTATGGACTAAGAAAATGGTGGCTCATCAAAAAAGTCAAAATTTGACTTATTAGTTGATACTTACAATATTTACCACAGTTGAGGAATTGGCTTGCACTTTCCCCCAATTCACACCTCTGCTACCTCCTATGCTTGGCCATTAAGTTGCAGAGCCAATCAAAATTCGTTGAATTTTGAACCAAATTCTGACTTATTAGTTGACATTGGAAATTTGTATGGTGGATTCGCATCAAGTAACTGAGTTGAAAACCCCGAGTCTGCCAAAATTGTTTCGTGGACTTCGACTTGCAGAAGAGGTCAAAATTTGACGAAATTTTGGTCAAAAATTGACCTACGGAGTTGAAACTTGAAATTTATGTTACGAGTAGGTGAAGTGAAATACTTTAAGAATTACCTAGTCTGCGTTCCTCATTTTGAGGACTCTTTCGAGCAGACGACATCAAAATTTGATGAATTTGAAGGTTCAAAAATTGACTTATTAGTAGATAGTTGCAAATGACGTGAATGAGTTCCACATCCATCAGCTTTACTATAAAATGTTATCTGCCACCTCAAAAACGTGGCATTTTCAAAGCAGAGTCGCTGAAATAGAATTGTCCAGTATTAAAAAAATTGAATAGTTGACAGCTGAAAATGACGTGAATCGCATCTACAGCAACTCAGTAAACAGTAAATAGTATCTGCTACCTTCAAAATGTTGTGTTCACACAGCAGACTACTTCTGGGCTAAAATTACTAATTATATATTTGAAGTATATTCTGTCTCCATGGCTCATAAAAAGAATATTAACTTATCGCCTCGGTATTCCTGTATGCCTTTAGTGGATGGGAAGTAAAACCCATTAGTACGCATATAATATGCATTATAACATTTTATTCCTGATTTTAACAAAACACGTTCATAAAATAACTGGTGCGTGGTAACACACAACTTTACGCGGCCCCGTAAATACGACGACCTGCTACATATACGGGCGCTTTATCTTCGTTTAACGCGGTTTTACGGGAACATTTATGAAGAACAAAATGTAGGTACTACTTAGTTGAGGGTACTTGGTAAGTTTGATTTTAATCGTTATAGCCATTTTTGATATAATTGGAAACCCAATAAATTATTATTCGAGAAACCTCGTTTTTCGAGTTATTGCGGCTTATATCTCCGTTCAACAAATAGCTACTGACATTATTACTACAAAATATGGGTATAGGTTGCTAAAAAAAATTTCATAAGAAACCAGTTTACTGTACTCTTGTCAACTGTCAGAGGCAATTTCGTTTATCTCCTGGGGATGCGATAACAGCTCTGTGCGGCCATCGTGTTATCCAGTACTCGTGCATTCATCCTCCTACCACCAACTGCTTATGGTTTGTTATTCATCCCCCCCCCCGCCTCAAAATTCGATACTTTACGATTCAAGGCGTGGGGATACTATATCTACAACACCCATCAGCGATCCCCGGTCCAGGCCATATTTTGCCTTTAACGAGATCTAAAAAATCCATTTTTGGCACAAAACTCGACTTGGTATCTAATTGTGCTCACCTACTCAGAAATCCAATCGGACAAAAGCCATCGTGGTTGTTATTGGCTAAAAATGGTTCAAAAAATGGCAAAAAACGATATTGTGGCAGTTTTGGTTGTATTTACGTCGTATTCGGTATCGTTTCCAAGCTATTTTTCGATGCTGAGACGAATAAGGTAGATCTTAGAGGCGTGGGACTGCGTCAAGCTGTGCAAGAGAATAATTAGCCGTGGTGTAATAACTGGCAGCGTTTTTCTTGTTACGGCTGAAACCTTCCAATCTAAATAACAAAAACTCTCCATGACGAGATAAATATTGCAGAGCAGCCGCGAACATCCCTAAGATAAAAAAAAAACACACACATCCTTTAACATCCCCTGTCTGTTATCATTCAATTATGGGATGTTGATCTTGCTGCGAAGCTGGAATGATGTTCTCCGCCTAACTTTCTTGGCATCAGGTATTCAGTGACACATCTGGAAGCCTTTGCTCCTCTTCAGCGTGGAAAAATTTGCAGAAATTGGTCAAACTATATCCGTATACTACCTCTTATCGAGCAGCTCACTGTACTTACATATTCGTGGGCTTCCGCCGCGTAGGGAAGTAGAACAAAAATTTCTAGTTCCTCTTTAGTCACTACCCAATTTGCCAAGTGGGCCTTGGTTTCCGCAATAGTTAGACACGAACCCTGGGTAGGGCGCTAGTAGCGGCAACGCTTCAACGCGGTTTGTAACAGTATTGGACAATTCGTATTACCACCCATCCCTTTCAATTCAGCATCGAATACTAGTAAACCATTCGAAACATGACCTGGCTACAATGGAACTACGGAAACTAAATATAAGGGAGGGAGTACTAATGTTGGGTGCAAGAATGGGGGAGCTGAAGATCACAATGAAACTGAAACTCGGTGAGCGTGAGGAGGACTTTACTATACGTGCGTACGGAATTGAGTAGAATTGAGATTGAGATGAGATGGAGTACAACTGGGCGACACAAGGGCAGTACTCAGAGTGCGTGAACTGGCGTGGGTAACCGCATGAGAGAGTAAGAAGTTACTGGGGTGGTTGTTGGAAGCAGAATGATTTTGGAAGAGCTCTGTCGAGGATAGGAAAATGAAATTGGGAGAAAGAAATTAAGAAAGGGGAAAACCTAGAAAAGGCGGCTTGGGGGGCCCGCAGCTGAGGGATTCCTGCAGGTGAGGGGCAGGTATTGAAATACTTGGAGACAATTAGGCGGTCGAAGACAATGACGCGGGGAAGTCCGAGGTCAAAGACTCTGACAACTTCGACGCTTCGCCAACTTCGGGGGAAGTTTTCTTAATTGACAATTGGGCAAAGATAAGTGATGCGTGAGCTCTTCACGTTGGCTTTTTACTGAAATTAAAACGCCAGTCGTTGAACACGTGTTTCAATTGACATTTCGAAATCAAATTGGTCTCAATTTTAACGACTACGTAGATATCGGAAAAACAGTTTCATTTCGTGACGACATTCTGTTCTGCTGGACGCCCAACTTTCTCATTCGAAAGAGGCTTTAACGCCCGTTCACTGAAAGTGAATTGGCATACCGTTGTCGAGCTGCTGATCGAGAATTTGTAACAACTCCGCCATCAAGTGATGTTTGATTAGACTGGGTTCAGGGGACTTTGAAGTTTACATAGAGCTCATTGAGTAAGTACAAATAACTACAGTCGACAGTACACCTGAAACGTTGCTTTCAATTGCTTTAATTAAGCTCCCTATTTCAGCTGAAAAGCAACCCCTCTCAATTTGCAGGTTAAACATTTCGGTTAAACAGTGAGGTGAAATTCGATCTCATCATGAACCGCTCGTTTATCTGTGTAATTTTACTTTGCGACAGTATTGAAAGGTGCCTGGTAATTGCGCAACATATCTTGAGAGAACTCCGCTGAAACTAATTACAAACTGTAGTGGCTTTTTAGTGGCCCACCGTACTTTCCACAGCACTTCCAAATATAGCTTAGCTAGATGACCTCCTAATCTCAACATTCATCTAATTGACTGGCATTTCGTTTTCGTTGGTTCTTATCACGAGAGTTGACGTTGAGGATCGTGTTCTAAACACCTTCCGGGTAAACTGTTTCCAAATGCAGCACGACAGGCGTGTCGATTACTGATCCGGAGAGTGGACGTGTGGTTCACCGTCGCTCTCATGGTTCCTCCATACATCTAATTTTTTCTCGGTGAATTGGAGATATGAGCTAGTGACTTTCCTCATTCTGAAGGGACATGAAAGTACGGTAATCGGCCGAAAACCTTTAAAGAACAAAATACGTACGGTTAATTCGCGAGAATAAACGCACTTGAAGTCACATAACGAACTGTGATTATTCATAGAAAAATATCATATGGCTAGAAATTACCGATGAACCTTGTCAACGAATAACTAACTGAAGGGAATGACCCCTTGTAAACTTCAACACGCCCCTTTCAAGTAGAAACTTCAGTTAGGAAGAAAGTCTGGATTATGTCCACGTATTGTTCGTTTTTCATAGCTTTCCGTCAGTCTTGTATTTCAGATTTAGAATAAGCCTCCGAAATAAATGTTTCGGCTGAGCACGCATATTCCAGGGCTTCTTCTTGAGGAACAGTCTCTTGGAGTGAAGCATCTCGAGGTACCGCGTTATATTATTTCCTAGGTCGCCTCCTTCTTCCATTTCGAACAATTCTGGGTCTTCCTCTGCCTCTCTTGTCCTCTTCGGGTGGTCTTCCGTTGGTTCCAAATCATATTCATCATGAATGACTGGCAGAATCAGTTCTCAGAACGGACTTCGAAATAATCTACCCTAATGCGTGAATTTTCACGATTCACATCAGTGTGATTAGGTGCAACTTCGACCGATGAAGGAGTGTCTTCCGAAAAGACTCCTGTGCAATGATGCACGCTTGACTCGCGCAAAACTTTTGGTTAATTCGCGAGAATGAACGCACTTGATGAAGTCACAAAACGAACTGTAATTTTTCATAGAAAAATATTGTATGACCAGAAATAACAGATGAACCTTGTCAACCAGTAACTAACTGAAGGGTCATCACTTGTAAACGTCTACAAAAAGTTTCATCAGAACTTTACATTCTGAGTCCTGATCTTTACGTTTCTTCAAAAATTAAAATTGTTGCATTTTTCTCGAAATCATCCATCACAATTTTAATGATACGTGCAACATGCGATTTGTACTAAACAATACTTAGCATTTGTTTCCAATAAACTTTTCTGTAAAAAGTCAGTGGAAGGAAACTTGAGCTTAAAACCCTGCAAATTATTACACAACGGTTTATTATTCGGATAATCAGCTTGACCTAGCATTAATGCTCCGAGATCCATCCTGTTCGATTCAGCATCGAAAAATATCATAATGAAACCCAAAAAAAGGTCGAAAAGAACTGAATCGTAATATTAAAATAAACAAAAAAACGAAAGTATCTAGAAAAAACTGAATTTTAATATGAAAACATGCACGCTAAATATTAATATCAAAATGTAACCAAAATTCTATGAAAAAAAAACAAAATGAGAATGAAACGAAAGAATCTAAAAAACCCTGCAAATTATTACACAACGGTTTATTATTCGGATAAATAGCTTGACTTAGCATTAATGCTCCGAGACCCATCCCGTTCGATTCAGCATCGATAAATATCAAAATGAAACCCAAAAAAAGGTCGAAAAGAACTGAATCGTAACATTAAAAAAAAACGAAAGTATCTAGAAAAATTAGCGAATAATGAAAAGTTCAATCGAAGGTAACAGATATTTTGCTAACGGAACTAGTTGAGACGGAGCGAAACAGTCATTCCGTGAAAGGTGAAGACGAGAACAAAGTGCCAAAGGTTATATACGAAACACGAGCGCTTCCTAGAGTAAGCAAAACCCGGCGCTAATTGGGCGAACGCTGTGAGTCGAGTGGAAAGGGGTGGCGGGCGGCGGTGTTGCCGGACCAGTGACGATCGCTTTTGATGGGCGGGAGCGAGGGACTTCAAAGACGTAACGCGTTATACTGCGTTTCGTTAATTTTTTTAACCTTTTTTGCCCATTACAACCACGGGCTTCGTCCGATCGGATTGCGAGATGGCGGGCACAACTAGATACCAAATCGGATTTTTGGGCGAAAGAACGAATTTTTTAGACCACGTTAAAGGCACAAAACGGCCGGACGGCGGACGGCGGACGGGGACGGGGACGGGGACGGGGACGGGGGACGGGGACGGGGACGGCGGACGGACATTGCAAATTTGGAATCTCCATGTCATGAAACGTAAAGTATCAAATTTTGAGGGGGGGTTGTAAAAAATTTTTCGTGACCGAAAACATAGGGTTATTATTCAGAATGAATAATAAACCAATTATTATTCAGAATGAATAATAAACCAAAAATTGAATCGTATTAAAACTAGAACGTCGGGGAAATTGGAACGGGGGCGCTCGAAGCGAACCCGGGGGGAGTCGAGCGGGAGGCGCGCTGCTCGCTCGCCTCGAGAGCGGTTGGTTTTTTTAAAGAGACGGGCGAGGCGGAGGGAATTCAAACGACGAAACGCTTGTAGCTCCGCGTTGTACTGCGTTTCGTTAATTTTTAACCGTTTTTGCCCATTACAACCACGGGCTTCGTCCGATCGGATTGCCGAGATGGCGGGCACAACTAGATACCAAATCGGATTTTGGGCGAAAGAACGAATTTTATACCACGTTAAAGGCACAAAACGGCCCGGACGGCGGACGGGGACGGGGACGGGGACGGGGATGAGGGACGGCGGACGGACATTGCAAATTTGGAATCTCCATGTCTTGAAACGTAAAGTATCAAATTTTGAGGGGGGGTTGTAAAAAATTTTTCGTGACCGAAAACATAGGGTTATTATTCAGAATGAATAATAAACCAAAAGGCAAATATATTCTCCTCTTTTTACATTTTCAAAATCAGCTGCACCGAGCTGGATCAAATTTGTTGTTTTCCCTCGAGTAATTGATATCCATATACTTGTTTTCTAGTAGTTTCAGTGACAATCTTTTGAACGTTAATAATATCTAAAATCCCTCTCTCCAAGTATTTTCCCGTTTATCGGATGGAAAAAAACCTTCGTTTAATTCGTAAATACCGATAATCCCCGATTTTGTAAATATTGTCCCCCCGACCGTTTAACGGAAAACAGACTCTTGTGCCTCTTCAGCTCATTTGTTCCGCACCTTCATTTACGCGTGAGTTCCCTCTCATTTTATCCAGAAGCGGCATTCACCAACCGTCACTGAAGTATTTCCCAACTTCCAATCAACCTTGTGATTGTTCTTGCTGGTACTTTCGTATCGGCTCGAGTATACTTGCCATAGTTTCCACGTGACTTTGATAAGCCAGAAGTCAGGTTGGATTAGACTTTGGATGGAACCTATCCGTTTCAATAATAGCATGAAGAGGGTTTCATCAGCCTCTTACATCAGTCATACTTTTTCTAGCGCATCGAGGATCAAAGTAGGGCCAGTTGTCTAATAAGTCGTCTGCTTTGAACAGTTTATACATTCCCTAACGTAGTGACATTGTGTCCAAATACCGTACTGCAGTCATATTGTAAATTAACCTTACCTTCCCAAGCCACACTCTATACGTCCAACCACATAATTCACCCCTGGTATCTTCCTAACACAACCAACAACAACGATATCTATGATGCTTTGTGCTTGTTATCATTTGGGGTTCCATCATGAATCTTGTACTTCTTGTACCATGGCCTTAGATCAAATCATTAGTTCTCACTCTAACCTAGGTAGCTGTATCTCTAGCAGGAGCCAACCAAACCTTCGCACTGCAGCAGGTACCGAGGCCTGTTGAGCGGATGTCGGTCACGAGATCTCGTGTGATATTCTCGGCACTTGCAAACTGCTTTTGCACAAAAAGCAGTACATTATTCAGATCCTGTTGTGTAGAAAACGATGATCCGAAAACCAATGGGGAATTTACCCGAGTGGTGAGATGCTAAAAGCTGAAGAAGGCCACCCATTTCCTTCTCAGGTTACTTCGCACTCCTGTAAATATACCCGCATCTTTGTTGACATAGAAGTTGGCGTCCAGGAATTGTTATTGGTTCTAGATCAAAATAATAATTTTACAATTCGAAATCAGCTCTGGTCGAATCAAATGTGGAGAGTTTGAAGTGCAGTTTTTCATACTGGAGGCTTTTCCCCGATGACTCATTTATACCAGACATGTTCGACGGGGAACAAAGAGCCACTTGGCGTTTCAGAGACTCTGAATGTGTGGATAATGTCTTCAAGATTGAACAAAGAGGGAGATTTGAAGAAAAATGAGTATCGGGGTTATCAGTGAAGTGATATTGTTTCCCATGATGTTTCCTGTACGTGGTGAGTGGAGAGACTTCGTTTGACACGAACAATTTTGTTGGTCGCGGAAGAAGTCTTTCATAGTAGCTCTAAGCACTGGTAATATGCGTAGGAAATCAAACTGCCATCATATTTGGCCATGGCCTTCCACTCAGCGCACAGTTAGTTAGGAGTACGGCCTCGACTGGGGAGGCGTTACGAAGTTTAAGAGAATTACTAGGAACGAGCAATTTGTGATAAACAGGGCGCATTATTTTTTCAAAGTCACAGTAGCCGTTAAGCCGGCGCGTTTTTAGTGTCTGAACGTTAAGATGGATGTTTTATTTCTTGATACACCCGCAAGGCTACAGCCCACCATGCCCTCCCCTTACCCCTTGCTCAGGGACACTCCTAGCGGCTCCATCACGAAAACCCGAAACGCCACAGCAAACCCAGCCACACCGGACACTGACGGAATCCTATCATTTATTTACTTTTACCTAGCGAATGTCCAACCAGACTTTTTCTCTCCAGCTTCCCTCTCTTCTGCCACTTTTTCTCATCTCTCTCCAGAGTACGACCATCGGCCGATTCTTTTTTCTTCCACACACTCACACGTCCACGTTTTCCCTTCTTGCTCACCCACGCACTCCATCTCCCCCTCCCTCCATACACCCTCACCGCTCACTCGGTCCAACGATTTATAGGACCCTCCTTCCATTATACCCTTCTTCTTCCCAACTCCAACCACCACACTCACCATCGCACTACAGCCTCTGCACAACCAACAACGCCCTCCCTCCTGTTCATTCTAACAATTTGTCTTCTTCTCTTGTCGTTTTGAAGTCGAAGAAGACTTTCGCACGAATTCACTCGACCGAGAGCATTTGCCGACAACGGAGATCAAATACCCTCAATCATGTCACGCTCGGGACTAAGTAATGCATCTAGTATTCAGCGCATTGTCACGAACGCCCCGGATCCCGTACGCTTTCAGAACCGCGCGCGTTTGAAGTTGTTCTCTTCAATTTACGTGATATTCGAAAGCAGGAAGTCGCTAAAGCGTTTTATTATAAAATACCCTATTTCCCGCCAATTTTGATGAAAACTCCTGTGGTTCTCATAATTTTTCACTCCACTTCTGAAAAGTATTTGTAATTTTGCAACAACGCGTCGGAAATGTTTACTACATTTTTTAACTATCCTTACTCAATTCTAAAACAGCGTTTATAACTGTGTTTTCTCTACAACTTTCCTAACATTTCTGCTGATTCTTAACGATTCTTAGTTATTGACATTTCAACGATTTATGTTCGATTTCCAAGCAGTTTTGATGTATTTCACGATATCTTGTACTAAATTTAATAAATGTTTTGCAAAGATTTATCCCAACTCTCTCTAACTATTCCTTTTTCTCTTCATCTACTCACCTCCTAGTGGTGTTCACTTACTTTACTTACTTAATTTCCTTCTTTTTTTTTGGTTTTACTCCAATTTGAGAGATGAGATTCTCTTTTTGTTAACGACCCTGATCAGTTTACTGGAATACGGACTTGAAGCGCCTTCACGTGGAAAGCGCTCGCCTTGCAAGAGAAGACGGAGTATACTCCTACGGTCGTAACCCAGTTTCTTCAATAATTCGTTTTTACTAAATTGATGCACTGTATTATCTCAGTTGTCCAACAGCGTTGACTCCATTCCACTACGATCACTCAGTTCATCAAATATTCTTTTACAAAAACCGATTACACGGTTATTTGTATGAACCTCGCCAAACCTTCAATCTAAATTTGAAAGGCGACGTTCGTTGAGTATTCTTAAGGTATAGATTTCAATAGGAAATAACCAACCAAAGTCTATTGTCAAGAAGAGCGTGAAATCCTGGTTAACTTTCAAAAACTTGTGGCCTATGATACCTGACAGCAACTGAAGGTCTCATGTAACTATCAATTACAATCATAACTGCATGGTGTTGCCCGAAATCTCAGTTCACAATACTTGAGTTGATCTTTCCGATAATGCTGGAAGGTTGAAAAGTAAGAATAATGAGTTTTTATCGATGTGATAATAGGTGTGGGTTGTACAAATTATCTCTTCCAGCTCTATGTACATATGTGTAAATATAGAACGTGGACATATAATTAAATTATCTCAATATCTCAATTTTTGTTAGTCATTCACATTTACATGCCGTTAAGGCCCCCTCGATATTCCCGTCAACGGTTTTTTCAAGTGTCGTTCAAATTGCGGGCAATCTTCCATTTAGAGATCGGTGTTTACCTACACTTCAGTTAACTGCATTCACGAGTTGGAAATCTGAGTTAACTCAAACTGCTGTAGGATATTTGAGATTATACATTGTTTCGCGATTTTCTTGTTTCGTGTGACTAGAAGAGAATTCCTATTTCTCTCGACGGGTTGCGCTATGCTGTGATTTAAAAAAAAATCTCGAGTGGGACACTCCGAAATTAAGTTGCGAAAGCAGAAGTATTGCCTGCTTAGATCACGAGTGGATGCTTTATCACTTGAGATGCCTGCACGAGCCGCTCTCGGGAGTTGATTCCAGCAAGTCGTCAACAATAACCACAAATGGACAGAAGCACTAACAGAAATGTACTCAGGCTTTTGAAGAGCCACCACCCTATCTGGGTCAATATTGGCGGCACCATTCCCTCTTTCATCGATAGGAACCCATTTCACGTGTCACACTTTATCCGGAGGGGCAGTGAATCAACCAGCCTTTCACTCGGCTGGGCGAAGCTGTTAAGTCGAAATTCGTTGATTCCCTCCGACTATTTACTGGGTCGACCGCAAGTTATTTACTCAGATCCGAAAAGCCCACGGAACAACCTCATGCCACAACACACGTCACCCCTCAGCCGTTACATTATTCCTAAGCCTCCGCAATTACCCGCGCATTCCGCTGGATCCCGAACAGAGATGTTACTGAGTTGAGAATAGACACATCGAGAACTGAACAGTCGCTAGCTAATGTTACTGACATTTACTGAAAGTATTTGTCACGTTTGAGACATGAAAAACGTGCGCTGGCCGAATTAATAATTCTGATGCGACGCATAACACTAATTTCCTCAGCGCATCGTGCATTCAACCAACTAATACGATACGTATTTCACTCAGTTAAAATGAACGCGGTAGAAAGTAACGTTCTTTGCTCAAATTATTAGGTGATCAACGTTCCACATTTCATCATTAGGCTTCTTCTTAAAATCACGGTCTTTGTTGAGTGACCAAAGGCACTGTCAAGCAGTAGACGATTTAATTTTTTTGCTGAACGTAGCTACTTCAATTTCCGTCTTTCCGGCTTGTGTACTTTCAGACTGAACGAAGCGAGAAATAACGTCCTGCTACATGGCAGCTCTTTAATAGTTAATGACAGTTGTTGGACGAGTGTTGTGTATTGCGAATTGTAAAATTACAATTCCCAGCACGTCCCAACAACTCGATTTGAATTTTGAGGTCTTGATTGAAATACATACAGTACACGTTTTGGCGTAATTATGTCGAATGTGGGTATGCTGCCATCCTCTTGCAGAGAGGTAAGCCGTGAAGAAGAACTTGGAACCAAGGAGGCTAGTCCGTAGTTGTCTGTCGCGTAGTTACGAGTCATGTGGTCGCGTCTGATTGATAAGTCGTAAGTTGAGTCCGTTGTATTGTCGTTCAAATTGTCATAATAAATAAGTGTTCTGTTGAGAGTAAAGGGCCCGCGTCTACTTATTTTGGTCACCACCAATCCCACAATTAAATGAATGTACGAGATGAGCCTGTAGATTGAGAAACTCATTAACGATCCATTAGTGGGTGGATTATGTAACTGGAGCCAACAACGTCAACGTCACGACGAATTTTAATCACCTAAATAAGGTCTCCTTTCAAAGGCTTTGTGTTTGATAATTTTAGCCTTCGTGCAATGAACAAAGTTCTCATTTGTACTTGGTCCTAACTTTATTGCACGGCGACCCGCCCTTCGGTCTGTCACGTTCTACTTCACTAGACGTTCGTCCAACAATCAATATTCTTCTTACATTAGTGAGTACACGCGCTTAGATTCTAATAAGGCCGAATCGTAATTACCTCAAGTTATTACTAGCCACCCCCCTATAGATAAATAAATCGTTGTTATCGTGCAAAAAGAGTTCGAGTTTTCGGGTGGTTGAAACAAGTTGTGCGATCCTTCGCTTCAGATATTTCTCAGTTGTTTTTCGTTTATAAGCAACACCAGAAATTCAAGAAGCCTTCCTCTCTACTCCTGTACTACTCGATGGTGGCTCAAATTATTACCGTAGGTACAACTACCCAGTCACAAGCAGACTGTGATGTGCATGGCTATGTGATCCGCAGTCAAACGACTCCCCCCCCCTCCACACTTAGGAAGATTTGCAACTTAGTGGATCAACAATCGCTATTCAATGTCTACATATCGCTATAACGAAGCTGTGAAGTCAACGTTAAAAGGGGCTTCAGATTCCAGAGACCGGGGAAGAAGCGCGCTAAGTTAGATCCTGGATCTCAACGAAGATTCGTTCTCTTCGAGTCAGTATAGAATGAATCAGATATTTTCGAAGTACTGCCAGCATCTGGGTTGTTCACGTATCAGTAGTAAGCAATGGGCGGTAAATACTTGGGAACCTGCTGACATAATGACCGCGAACGTCGCGAAAAAAAACCTTCATCAAGCTTTTTCAAGCTTCAAGACACTGCTTTCAAACCTTCCACCGTAAGTTTCTCCCTCTCACCGATATTTTTTTCTGTGCTCAACCGTTGAACGGAGATGTAGCCACAACACGTTAGGAAATGACATTTGTCAAACACGGAAACTTTCGTTTTGCATTTTCTCGAAAATTGCTCCAATGGTGTCGATTATACTCACAAGGTTCTCTCAACATGTATCATTGTTAAACACCCATACGGTTTGAAAGAGCACAATATATCAACAATAACAAGTGTAGATCACTAATTAACCATGTTCAATCACACACGTTGTTTCACACAGTTTCCTGCACAATGTTCTTGCGCACAGTTCATTTGTTAGTAGTTTACGAAAGTAATTCTCGTTTTAGCAATAATCATTCGCACCTTTGAAAAAATAGAAGTTAAACGGACAAGTAATATCTAAATTGAACAGACATACACAAAGCAAAAGAGGTCGTACAAGTGGCCAAGAAATTTGAAAAATAAACTAAGTAAACCCGTGTGCAGAATGGTAGTGGGTAGGGGGAACGAGATTTTTAGGCTTACGACCGAATACCTTGTTCTGCCTTAGCATGTCTGTATGTTCCCTACTGAGAAATGAGCCTACGAATTTAGTGAAATACGTATTGACTGTCGAGGGAAGGTTAGGGAAATTGTTTCACTAAATAGAACCCTAAGAATCGCAGATTATAGTTTACTCCAACATTTTCATTCAAGTCTGAGAAACATATCAATGACAAATATTAACATCAATCGCAATTACAATCTTGGAAGAAACTACACCTGCCTGGACTAAGGTTACTAGACAGAAGGCCAATGTTTCGGACGAGCACTTATTTATCGGCTAGTCCATTGCTAACACTGAATCGTCTTACTCGCAATGTTTGTGATGCACTAGGTATTCCCTGCCCTCGTAGTGGAAGTTCGTGTCCGGACCCAATATAATAAATCAGACAAAACCTTAAAACTCACCTTAAATCTCAAATAAACTAAATTTCTTGGGGAGATAATAAGGAAATGAAATTTTTTTTTTTTTCGTGATTTATTATTGCAACTGAATATTAAAATACAATCCATCTAGCAATATTACATATCTTTTCAAGCACTCCTTGAGGACCCATTTACAGTAAAACCAAGCCCCTTCGCATAACAGTTTATCGACAACACTGAGCTATACTTGTACTTCAACAGCACTAACTAAGTCCAGAGGTTTTTTCCGCTTGAGTCGTCGGAGTTCATCCTCGTTGTCCAAAACGTAGAGCATTTCCGGGTTTTCATGGTTGTGGAGACGTTGTTCATGCCTCCTTGAGTACCTTGCGATAATTTCGTGGACTGTTTCCATCCCCAAATCTCGATGAATATCATCGTTTCTCATGTACCAGGGCGCATGCACTATGCTTCTCAGTATTTTATTTTGGGAGGTTTGGATTTTGTTAATATTTGTTTTTTTGGCACAGCCCCATAACTGAATTCCATAGGTCCATATAGGGCGAAGGATCTGCTTATAAATAAGCAGTTTATTGTGGAGAGAGAGACGAGAATTCCTTCCCATCAACCAATACATCTTTCTGAATTTAATTCTAATTTCCTCTTTTTTTTTTCTATGTGTTTTTTCCAGTTTAATTTGGAGTCGAGGGTCATACCTAAGTATTTGACTGCATCGGTATGGGGTATTTTATTTGAATTGATCTCAACATCCATGACAGGAATTTTTCGGTTAGTAAAGTTGATGTGAACTGATTTTGATTCATTTAACTTTATTCTCCACATCTTTGTCCACTTAGAAATCTCAGTAATTGACGTCTGTAGATTACTAGTTGCGGCTTCGGCTTCATCATCTACTGAGAGGATAGCCGTATCATCAGCAAAAGTGGCAACAGTTGTACCTTCTTGTTGAGGTAAGTCCCGGGTATACAGAAGATAAAGGACTGGCCCTAGGACACTCCCTTGCGGGACCCCTGCTTTAATTGGCTTCAAGCCAGAGTATTGGTCATCTTGCTTCACCCTGAAATGTCTATTTTCAAGGTAAGATTTTAGCAGTAAGTAGGCCTTCTACTTACTGATAAGGAAATGAAATGAAAATCGTAATAAGACGTATTTTGAATTTGATCGAAAACGAAGGAATGAAATGAATGAATCGAACTTCTTCTCAACATCGAGTCAAAGTAACCTAATAACTCGGATCGTGTTTGAAGACAATAAGAAGACAAGGGATTGATACGCCAGGGATTTGCTCACCTTCATCCTACAATATTCGAGCGGGGGAAAAAGCACTGAACTATTATCTGACGGAAAACGGGTGAGACTCGATTAGAGCATTACGCAAGGCTCGTGAAAATCGGAATGAATGATGGCCCTCGCAATTTGCGTCTCGGAAAGCCGATCTCCCCACCAGGCCTCGCCAAAACAGTCAGGCTCGAAAGGAGAGCTTCACGCGTCCTAAGTTTTCAGCTCGCTCTCATCAAATGTCTCATGAAGTTGCTGGTCCGTGGCCTCTGCTGGACGCTCAAATGAATTGGTCGATTACCATGAACTTAAAGGACGGGCTGTACTCTTTTATTTACTAAAATTTTAACAACAGTCTGGAACTCAAACCCCTATAATAACCGCTACATTTCCCCCCACCCCCACCCACACCCAATCCTGAAATCGTGTGGGGAACCTCACAATCCGTCCAGGTCTAGTGGGACGAACAAGCGAAGATTTAGACTTGTTGGCTGGCACTGCGTGCTCGACCATCGTTGTGGATGCATCACCTTCGGAAATACAAGTTGGTGAGAACTTTAGGAAATCAGTTGTGATGATGTTGGGCAGTGGTGTTTCGTTTCGTACCTAGTACAGTCTGAACAGTTGACAATAAATGAGAAAAAGGTTGAAGCGTCGTCTTCAAGTTTGTCTTCATGTGGGGTAAGATAAGGATTACCTAGTTCATCCAGAAGTTTTAGCCGATCAATTGATGTATTTTGCTCCTTCCCTTTGAAGAGTAAGACAAAAACTTTATCAAACCTCTCCTTTATTTGAAACAGTCCGTCATAAATTGCTGGTAACGATGATGGAAGTCGTGTAAACTGGCGTAAAGAATTAGAATGCCAACGAGCAGTATGAAAGTTTCCATTGTCGGCCTAAGCAGTGACAATAACTCATGTGTTGGCATTGAGTAGAGACGATCGTCAAAGAAGGCGCCTGGTAACTTCAAAGTTGGACCGTCAACTACATCTGCTGGGACATAACCTAATTCCTCCCTTGGAGATCACTTCGAACCTCGGGAAACAAGTGGAAGGATATCCACCCAGCGTTCAGTGTTGTGACAACGCATGGCTGCCTTTGGTTACCCGTGCGCAGAAGTGAAAGTGTGAGATGTTCCATGGAGTGATGTCAAATCCTTGAAAAGCTGGCCTCCCTCTGTCAGTCGCGACTTCTTCAGGAACTGACCCAATAAAAACTATGGTTTCCGCTTTTCAGTCTGATAATGGAAGAATCTCAGGCTACCTGGCGAATTTGAGAAAGTTTACTGCAGCCCGAAACCGACACACGAACTAAATAAATAAATACCAACGAAATGAAGAGTGTCCGTGACTACCCTACGCCTGCTGCAGTTGAATAATAATTATGAGGAGGAAGGAAAGAACGTTTAGAGTTCCTTTCTAAAACGCCCATCAGATTTGATAGGATCCGAACAACATGTTGGTAGCGTTACCTTGAAGAACGCCTGCTGACACACCGGGCCGACAGCTCTACACTTTTCTTGCACATGCCGAGCCAGAACGCGGTAAATACAGCAACTCTGACGTTATATGCCTCCACGCTACTAGTATCGGCTCATTTTTATTGGCTCATTGCATTACTGTTCCACAGACGACCATCATTCACGAATCTTGTCCGTTTTGGAAGTTTGCTGATGATTTTCTCGCTCATAACACCTATGAAATATGCGTAGGTTTCTTATAACTAGCGTCCGTTATCGGCCAGAAAATACGCCGAAATGGAAACGTTACAAGCGAGGATTTGGTCGAATACGCCGAGTCAAAGATAAGCCCCTTGACCCGAAGTTCGAGTTAATTGACAATGCCGTCCACTGGTGACAGTCGATTCAAGTGGCCTCTCAATCCCTAGGGAATTTCGTGCTTGTGAACGGGTGATGGACGTCCGAAGGAATTGCAACGTTAATCCGGGGGCACCGTGTTGGGCACACTGTCAACGGTATTTCATAGAACCGATTAGAGCGTTTGAACTGAAGCATGAGAGCTTAAAAGGCTCGTCGTTTGGAGAAATGCGAGACGTATCAAGCGTAACTCTGTCGATCACTTAGCGAATTGCAACTGGTGGATAAACGGTAGGGCGTTCTGAAAGCTACGAACGAAGTCGTGACCGTAAGACTCATCAGTCACCGCTTTGACCCACACTTACAAAATAGTGGCCCGCACACGCGGGAAATAGACGTATATGTTGGCGGTAAAATGGTAGTGTTGAAGAAAATGGTGTCTTCGTATTACCCACGACAGCAATGCATGGTTGAAGGACATGACTCAATCCCTCAAATTGTTATGCATGGAGCGCTATCACACAAGTACTGGCCAGCCATGAGGAAGTTGAATACACTGCCTCGCACAAACTGGCTGGCTCAGTAGGAATTCACGTTATTCGGACACCCCCTTAGTAGTGTCCTGTGTGTGCACTGACCCGACGAATTTGCGGAGAACCTCAGGGCAAAAAAAAACAGCTAATCACATCTCTCGTACTAGGTTGCATTGTTTCAGAACTGGGTGGACATTAAACGGATGGCCAGAGGCTGTATGTCACTGGTGTACCACGATATTGGACAGAAGCGAACAAAACGAAGGCGCTAAGACGATACCGGAGTTTCGGTCGTCTTGACCTGTTTTTGTGTTACTTACTACAACTTACCCTTGAGTTCTCTGCCATCTTCGCAAGCAGAATAGTTTCGCCTGCGATCCTTCGACCGCCACGAATCTCCTTTTTTCCACGAGTTCGTTCTGCAGGCCCTTCGTGACGGCGCCCAGGTCGGGAGATACTTTTCTAAGGCTCTTGATAAATTGCCTCATTCCGCTATCCTCGAGTCGCATGATATCTATGGCCGTCGTCGGAATAGGATACCATCATAGAGTATATGCCTTCTCTAGCCCAGTTGCTGCCTCCTCAAGGGTCCTTCGAGGTTCTCATCTTGGCTCACTTCTTCTCAAACGTAAGATCAATGGTACAGAATCCGTGCAATCATTTTCTAGACTGCCTGACTCCATTTGCTCAAATGAAATAACGGTAATATAACACTTTCTGACACATTAGCGTCTCGCGGGCTTGCCCTTCTAAAGACTACTTGCAATGACATCCGGAAAACGGCCTCTGCCTGTTAATTGTTAATAGCTCCGTATTCAGGGAGGGTAACCTGCTCTTTCGAAACCACCCGGAAGTAGTAGCTTTGAAAACCCGCCCGTGTCCGTTTCGGCCCTGTCCAACATCTCCGATTTGTTAAATTTGAAATTGAGTTCGTGGTCGCCCTTGCGTCAGTATAGAACTGCAAAACTCCTTTCATATTTTCTCTCTCATTTCCCTCCCTTCCTTAATTTTTTTCGTAGGTCGACGCTCACCCAGTCTCTGCGCTCGAGTGGTAAGTTTAGTTTTTTTTCCTTTATTTTCCAAACATACAATCCACTTCATTGTTTGCATCGATTAGTTTAATTTCGCGTAACCACTTTCATCCGTCGGAAAATGATGAGAGCACCGCATAATTATCGCACACATTTTTCCCTGTTTTCCCAGAACCTTGACCACGAATGATTAAAAAAACCACCTTCCAGAATCTTAAGCATTACCAGTATCGATAGGAAACCTTTCGGTAGGAAATAACGTCAAAAGTAGCAGAAATGACTCAACTTTCATGGGGTGATAATTATATTCAAAACGAATAATATGAATAACCCTTTCACATACTAGGCATCTTCAAAACTACCCAAAAAAGTTTGTCGGTCACAACATATCGGCAACTGATAAATATATCGAATACGCGACATCAATAAAAATATCGGTACCAGCTATAAATGCAGACCAAAACTGACAAATCTTTATTTCAGTTTACAGCTTGTGTTTTCCAGTCTGAATTGCCCATTTCTCGGCTAACATAATAAGAAGGTTCCATGAGCCTAACACAGCCAACTCGAGGGAAATCTACCGCGCCTAACTTCATGATGATCGTACTTTCCTGAGCCTTTCGTACCCGGTAAACCCACTCACCACTGTTTTTTTTTTTCTCATTTTGAATTCTTCCTCAAAAGGAAATGTGTGTGTGTGTGTGTGTGTTTGTGTGTGTGTGTGTGTGTGTGTGTGTGTGTGTGTGTGTGTGTGTGTGTGTGTGTGTGTTTGTGTGTATTTCCTAATTACTTGACAGCACAACACTGCTACGTCCCAATATATGAAATACATAGCCACGACACTATTTTGAGTTAATTCACTCCAAGTTCCTAATGGCAGTTTAATTTCAAGTAGGAAAATAAATGTTGGCAGATCGATGGCGCCGTCATTTACTAGGGAATGAACTGAATTCTTTCGAACGAAAATTTTACCTGATGTTCCTCAAATTGTGGTAGCTTTCGTTATCTTGCCTTCTTGAGAAGTACTTGACACGTTTGTGGTAGATGAAGTAGTTAGTTGTTGTTTGGGGATTGTACTGAGGACAGTAATTCAAGTCTCGGTTTAGTCTCATTAATCGTTTTTAAAAAAAAATAAACTCTGGTGACAAAGGAAGTTCTGTTTCCTTTTTGCTTACTACACGTCTTCTTCCTTACTGCCAATTCTAACCATTTATCACACTTTCACGTTCTCTTGAGATCCGGCCTAGGTATTTTATAGTTATAATTGGTTCCGGGTAGGAATAAGGATTTCTTTGGCACAAGCGAACCCCTCTGAAATCAACGCTTCGGAAATACCTCAGAAACCACTCGTGAGCACATATAATATCCAACGTACGCCTCGTAATTCATTCAGCTACCCGATAAATTGAAATAGAATCGTTCGTTGGTGAAATTAGGAATTCTTTGTTGCAATATCCGCTTCTTATCAAGTATGGGCGGCGGTGTTGTGTGTGTGTGTGTGGGGGGGGAGGGGGATAACAGGATGAAAACCCTAGGAAAACTTTGCCAAAGTCTACTTAATGGGAAAATCTCGAACGCTGCCCTCAATTTTCCACTGCTGGTCGTCATTTGAGTAGCGCGAAGGATATCGATCTCCAGTCAGAGCATTAGGGTCAGATTTGAAAGAAAACTGAGAGTTAGGAGAGCGAGCAGATAGAGCCGTTAAGAGTTTCAAGAGGGATCCGGTCCATGCGCGCACGGGCAGAGAGGTACATGAAGTTGACTAAGTGATTCATTGGATATTGGCATTTGATCTTCATCCCCTCGTTTTGCGCACTAAGTAAAGAGTGAAAGGAAATCACATTCGTACACATCGCAAATATTTGATAGTTCACATCAAAACGAGCTTTGAACTTCTCCCATTTGAATAGCAACAAGGGCAGTACATTTTTAGATTCAATCCCACAATAAATTGACAAACTTAAATACGGCGTGATTTGTTCATTCAGAAAGAAAACGATTCTTCTCGTTAACAACAGCTTTCTAAGCTAACCTACGAAGCAGGCTCGATCGAACAAGAGTGGATAAGTTTGGTTGTTCCATGTAGTCTGTTCGCCTCACGTAAGTATTCATAGTGACGTTAGCTTAGGTTGGGCGAGCATACTAACTAGAACGTCATAGTTATGGGAATCTTTCTTAAAAAAGTTCGCAGCCAAACAACCAAAAGGCAAAATGATACTTTTGGTGTGAAGAAAGACGTGGATTGTATGTGAGCTGGAGTGGAGGGTCATTTCATATTGACCGTTCCTGAACCTTCAAATAGAAATCTGCCTACGTATTAGGAGGGTTATATCAGTCGTTTGCGAATATCATGTAAGTAGAATGCTAAAGCACGAGCCCCTTCTCAGAATCCACCGACCTCACATCTGTGGAGGTTTAGTAGTTTAGCTAGTTATCTGTTGAAAAACTGTTGCCCATATGTGAAAAAGCGACGGCATGACCCACGGGAATCATGTACCATGCTTTAAAACTTAATCTTGTCCTACACTTGATCTAACGTTGACATAAGGTTGTATATTTCATACATACAGATTGAGTGGCTAAATGTTGTTGAGTTGGTCTGACCGGAAATCAGGAAGTGATCTAAAAGTTCTTGTACAAGAATGAGGATTGGCAAATGGCGATTGTGTACTGTCGCTGTACTCGTAATTTGGCAGGCTGATCGGAGAACGAATGAGCGGTTGGGTGATTAGTTGAGATCGATGTCAGGACACTGATGACCTAACATGCAAGCGCATGCGTGAAAATTGGATTCAACACTTGGATGCGAAAAGTGGCGCTGTGTCGGATGGCGTACAATCGTACTACTCGTTGCTTCGTTCTGAGGCAGGCTGAAGGTAAGAAATGTCCGTTGAGAATGGCGAGGTCGAAATGTCAACCTCATTGCTGGATGTATGGGACTCCCTCCTCGATGGCAACCTCTCCAAGTGGTACACACCACGTTTCACCGTCCGCGAACTAGACGAAACAGTTATAGGATTACTTAGTAGCAGTCAAAGCTAGATGGTTTGACTGCTTATCCAACAACCGTCACCCACTGCTGTAGTAACTGCAGTTGAACAGCAGGTGGTTTCCTGTTTACTCCAGACTGGAGATAAAAGAAGTGGAACTGGCTCGTCCAATGGCGTAACTCAATCCAACGTCTCTCGGACATTGAGGAAAACTCGTAATTGTCACGTCCTTTTGAGCAGGATTCTTTAACGACAAAGGTTATATTATATGTCAAAACGACATAAAACCACTCGCTACTATTTTCAACTACTAGCGCAGCTTCATAATTGAGGCTGCTGAATTGCTCGCTGCCCCAAGTGATTTTTTGAAAGGATCACGTGGCCATTTTGCTTCAAATACTTCAAATTCTCTCCAAAAAAAAAGCAAAGAAGCTCTTATAAATGAAACCGTGTTGGCACATTCACGACCTGACGCTCGTTGATGGTCGAGGCCTCAGACAAGCCGTGCAACAGAAAGTGAACGGCGTTTGGCAACCACTAGGTTTTTTCTAACGCAAGCCGAGTGACACTGTGTAAATGTAGTGCATATGATAGGACACTACCCGCTGCCCTTGCTAGCATAAAGATCTTGCGGCTTCTTCTTCAAGGGCCTGTATTCACACTTTACACTGTGTTAATATTAGCTTAATTTACTGGCAAAGGTAAATTTGTGTAAAGCTTTACCAGTGGAGAAATTAATAAAATTGAAAGCACCTCAGCTCGATATCATTTTAATTTTTAATTTGAATCATTGCGTTTTGCTTTCTTCATGAGCGTTTCTGTCGAGATTCGTAGAACGAAGTTACCTGATGAGTTCAATGGTGCTGCAAAACAACCCTCTTATTTATACATTTTCTCCCAAAGCTAATCCACGGGCTAATAGGCTAATAGGGGTTAACTATTTGAGGTGGCGGATAAATCTTGCGCGCAATACTTTGATAATTCCACTTTTCGTAATAAACGAACCATTCGCGTTGTATAAATGTTCTCAAAGAAATTCGTATAACGTGAATTATTATAATTTTTGTTGGATTGCCCCTCCCTCCGGCTCTCGTCTTTCTCCCGTCAGTCTCTCATTCGTTTCCGACTAACAATTAACTTTTGTCGTTTCATATGATGTAACAACAAAGAGTCATTATAACGTGTGAAATCTTATTAAATGAAGAACACTTGATGAGATTTGCTGCTTTTTTGGAAGTCGAAAGAATTGCTTTGGTGCGTTTCGTGTAGTGCATCGTCGAACTTACCCAGAGGTGGAAAAAGTCACCTGATGCGTCGCAGTGAATACCCCAAGGTATCAGATACACGCAGGTTGTCGTTTCAAGGCACGTTTTACAACTCAAACAACTTGCAGTTCACACGGTTTTCCTTCTAGCAGTTATAGGCATAAGGTAGCAATGTGATCTGGAGACGAATGAACATTCTTTACACCGATCGTGTTAATGGTTTTTGTTGTCCGCTGAGTATCGCAACCGTAATTTCCTTGAGAGACTAATGGATGAAAATGTTTGATGGTGCAGAAAGACAAACACTCACTGCGGCAATATTGCGAGATATCAGTAATAGGTTTTCTAGTGCTACATTGACATAACGTTTCGACTTGTGCCAACTTCGAAGACGCGAACTATTTCGTGAAGCAAACTTCCTCGGGGCGATATTTCAAGACGCATTAGTCTAATGAATAACTCCACTCTCTCGTTCAGTTGCTGGATCGCTTAAACCTGAAGCGTTGCATTTCCGGCCTTCTGCAGTACTCACTTCCCAGGATATAGGTGAGCAAACGGCAACATAAAAAAAGCCTTCATGTCCAATGTCAACAATGAAAGCTGCAGAGCGCGTCGAAAAAAAATCGATACAACCAAAAGAACGATGAGAAATTATTTTCTATCGATGGGGTCGTGGATCAGGAGAACTGGAAAGGTTTATGTGTGCGTAGGTTATTTTGCGAACTCCCCCACCCGTTTAACGTGTATAGCATCCGAAGAATTGCGGTGCCCATCTAGATGCGCGCCTTCTCCAACCTCAACACTGAGTTGGCAGCGTAAAGATCGCAAGTCTATTGATACGCCTTTTATTGGCACCTTGATAAGGGGCAGGAATAAAATGGCGAAGGTAACGATGCTTGGATATGTACGAGCATCGATCACTTCAGACAGATGAGCACCCGCCCTATATAAGTTAAAGGATCTCCTCACCCTTCTCGTCTTCCCACGTGGATACATCACTCAATCACTATTGCAGTCAATAAAACCCTCACTCAATCATCTCTTTTGTCACTGCTAATCGGTTAGCTCATATTCGAAACCCATCCTTTTAGAAGGCCCTGACAGACAGGTTTTAAAGAGCTCCTTAGATGAGATTTCGTTTTTCTCTCTCTCGTTTCATACCGTTTTTCGGTACACACAAATCGACTATTCCTCCGAATTCTACGTTCGTAATCGATCTTACGGCTATACGCTTTGAAAACGTTCAGAAACGCGTCCCTTCGAAATGACGTTTATTAGGAAAACCTGAAGGGGCAAACAGACAGAATCATTTCTCAAAGGCTATTGCATGAGTGCCATGTTGGCGAGTAATTGCATTGGTAACGTAAGATAAAAGCTGGGGCAAACTCAGACGTTATGGTGCAAACCACCAACGGAGGCGACTGCAGTGTGAGTGACGGGATGCGTGGAATCCATTGAAGTGTTACGGGACGAACCAAACCCTTCGATTCAGCGGAGGCTCGTCCGGGGCACCTCAAATGCCCCGATTCGCTCGAGACTTGGCAGGAGTCAGTTGAAACCGAGCCCTTAACATTGGCGCCCAACTAGTAGTCGAACTTCCCCTGCATTAGTTCGAGATGCCGGCCACGGGGAAAAACTTGAAGGTTCTCCTAATGCGATGGGAATTTTTGATCCCCCATCTTCAATTTTTCTGCCCTACTGCTGTGACCTACTCTCTCGCCCGTCATTATGTTCGAACGTAGTCCGTTCTTGACGAACGGTTGAACACAGCTTTGTGTTCAATCGACGACTGCTGCTTGGAGGAAGGCAGGACAGCTGTAAAGGATCTTCTGGTGTGCCAGCATCTCGGGTATATGTACATAGATAAGGTCAATGCTTATCTAGCAGGGAAAATGACGAATCCCATCATGCATCAATGGCGACATCTTCCCGCGTGTCTGTCCCCGAACGACCTCGCAAACAACGAGTCCGGGGAAACAACGCGCCTCCGGAATGGACTGGTCAACAAGAGCCCACGTCGCCAGAGCCACATCCCTGCCCTATCCGCGGTAAGCATCATGGGGTAAAGAAGTGCCCACGTTACCTCAACTCCAGCCAGGAGGCTCGAAGAATCTACGTGGAAGAGCACAATCTGTGTGCGAATTGTTTGGCTGCCTCACACACGCTGAAGAGCTGCCACTCCACGTACACGTGTGAATGCTGTCAACAGAGGCATCACACCCTACTACACCCCATGAACCAGGACGCCGCACTTGCTCCCAAAAGTGCAACCAACCACTGCACGGTAGATGCAGCATCTTCGCTCTGCGCTACCCCTTCTGGAACACCTGAGGGCAGGTGTCCTCTGAGGAGGAGGGAAACTACGACTCCCCTCACTCAGCGAATCGTCTTTCGCCAAGAGATGGACCGATTCTCTGAACCCAGGATGTCGCAGCTGCGTGGGACGAAGACGTTCGATCCACACATCCGACTCACACATCCGACCCACTCATCCCAAGATGTTTACGTCAGAGACATTGTGAGGTGACTGTTTATTTGCATGTATTCAATACTCCCACCACAAACAGGAGCACCCATTTGGAACTTTAATCAAAATTATCTCTCGCTCGCTATGCTCAAGATTAGGTTCCCTTTTGTTGGGTGGACAGCAACGCCCTGAACTGCAGTGTTCATAAGTACCTGAGGACAGGCACTTCATCAAGGGCGGAGTGCTGTTACGGGACGAACCAAACCCTTCGATTCAGCGGAGGCTCGTCCGGGGCATTTATGATGACTGGGCACGTCAAATGCCCCGATTCGCCCGAGACTTCGCAGGAGTCAGTTGAAACCGAGCCGGTTCCCTCGTCGCCGTGTTGCCCGCGCACGCGTTCGCTCCCACTCAGTTCCTCTGTCTGTGGTGGTAAAACTCCGAATGTAATTGAGAATAAAACTCTGTTCCAATTGCATTCAGCTTGATATCGTACTAACTTCCCGACTCTCTTAGTGCGATATCGCTTCGATATAAATCCCCCCCCCCCCTCCTCGTAACAGAAGGAAAGTCAGCATATTGCTAGAAAGAGGCTTAGGTTGCTTGTCCTAGTGTCCGTTTG
Organism: Pachypeltis micranthus; assembly: GCA_020466155.1. Classification (NCBI taxonomy): domain Eukaryota; kingdom Metazoa; phylum Arthropoda; class Insecta; order Hemiptera; family Miridae; genus Pachypeltis; species Pachypeltis micranthus. The sequence goes on from CM035768.1 coordinate 29,985,280, forward strand.
GTAAGGTAACATCTCTAGTCTATTTGTCTTAGTCTCGTTTGTAGTATGTCAAAAGTTCCTTTGATCTGTATAGGTTTTTATCAAATGATACGAGTCTAATGTTTGGACTTACAGTTCTTCTATGTTGCGTATCGTTTATCTGTTTGGTAATGTAATGGTACTTTTTAGAATCGCGGTCAAATATTTTGAAAGTTTGTATGCTGGTGCGACTGTAAAGTTCATAACTGGGAGGTATGCCATTTTTATGAATTTTTGGCTGTCCGTTGAGTAGTGGTGGTTTTGGGTTCATATTTATACATTTATAATGTTGTTCTTTTGGTATGTTGGTATAGTCTTTAAGTGCACTTCGTATTTGTGTTTGATATGAGTCCGTTAGTTCTTTTTTCAGTTTCGTGCGTTGATTTTGGTCGATGAAGTCGGTGTAGTTCTGTTTATCCAATATAACAGTGACGTTTCCTTTGTTTGCTTCTGTAAAAATTAAATTATTTTTGTTGAGCTTGGCCCTAATTTGTTTGTCTTTGTGGTCCGTCCTATTCTTTTTGTATTCTTTGATGGTTCGTCCGATGTTGTCTACTATTTCGTGGCGTATACGTTCTTGGTTTTCAGTCGGTAAGTATTCTATGGCTGTCTCGGCGTCCAAGTCGTTTCAATTTCTTTTTGTAAGTCAGTTGAAGGTAAGTTATGTTTCAGTCCTTCCTCTAATAATTGTGATTCTTTGTCAGAGAATTTTACGTCCGTCAAGTTAACTGTTCTACTATGAAATGATGTCGTTGATTTCGAGGTTGGGTCTAGTTTATTCTTAAGTTAAGGGTCGAGTTTTCTTCCCATGTTTTTATATGTGTTAGTCATAATAGTATTCATCTTAGTATGTAGGTATACTAAGAAATCTATAAGTCGCGTAAAATGGTTTTTGTCATTATGTTGGCCGATTCTAAGTGTTTATTGTATATTTCCCAATTAAGTTTATCTTTTTTAATATATAACGCCCGTATTTCTGTCCTTATCCAAAGTTTTTGAGCTAAATGTTACATAATACTTCCACGTCTCATCTTTTTGTGATTCGGCTAACCGAAAACAAGAGTTTCGGGTGGGTTCAAAGATTGGTGGTGAAAACTCGTTGTGAAGCCGCTTCAGATGTTTGATCCGTAGGCCATCATGGCAGATGGTCAGCCGTACCTAAAATTGTTGAAACTGGTCCATGGTCGACGCCCCTGAGTGTGATGAGTAGCTCCAATTTCACTAGGTTCAATGGATAATTAGCGTAAAGGAATTCAATAAACTGTAAACACGGTTTACAGATCATGACAGCCACCAATCGAGTACATCGGGGAAAAGCGGGGAGTTGAAAAGGAAATTTTGTGGTTATGTGCGGAATTTTGTGGTGGCCTCTCCGCTAAAGGTGAAAATATCAAGAGAGTGAGGAATCCTCTTCAGATGGAAATGACTCTTGAAACGTTTGTCCCGTCTGAGAACCTCTTAAGGTGTAATAGGTCAAGTCAAGTCATATGGTCACAGCACATGGCGATTTCGATTCAGAAATTCACATATTTTTTCAGAGAGGCTCATCGATCCGCACAAGTTACAGACTGAGGAAAACAAGAAATCACGTTCCGCTATGACCTATTAGCTCTGAGCAGCGCACTCACTCACTTTCATGGCGTTTATGTCGAAGCCAAATTGGCGTGAACGACTATCATCCTACCGTAGCTTCCACAGATTCCTCCTAAGGAGCTGCTGAATGAGTACTTTGAACCCAGCAATCGACATCAAAACCCTTTGCTTGACGTAATTCGCACTTTCGCATTCATCTCAAATGAAAGGTATCAGGATTTCAACCGAACCAGAAATACCGAACCAAGTTTTGTTTTCCATGAACGTATCCGTAATATACTGAGACCAGTTACCAAACTTTCACTGTTGAGCTGATTAATCATTTCCTACGTTCGGTTAGTCGTGCAGTCATAGGCCAAGTACAAAGATTGCGCCACACTCACAGGGCGAAGGTGTTTTTGTTGCAATGTTATCATATTCAGACTTTCAGACTTCATGAAATGAAACTGATGGAAATAAGTAATGCAAACATTCTAACACGATTGACTTGAGGGTAATTGAAGGTCGCGAGCTGCTTAACTTTTTGTTTTTGTCAACTGCTGATCAGAGTCGAAATACGATGAAGGAGTGCGAAGCTTGTTGTGCTTGTTACCCCGGCTCTTCTCATCAGAAAGCGCGAAGAAAAGTGGCGGTAGAAACAGTCCTCCAACCGGGTTCATTTTGAAAATCTTTTCTTCCTTTTTGAGATCAAAGGATCTTCATTGAATATTAAGGTTCATATCTTGTGATGATGAGTGGTTGTGAAGAGGTAGGTGCGCACTCTAGCTCTCAAACCCTCACAAAACCGTAGAATCTTTTGTTTAGCTTGTCGCCCTTCTCTGAGTTCATTTCAGAGCTCCCTCTAATTTACAAACTGCCACTGGTTTCTCCGGCCCAGGTACGCGTTCCCCACTCCAACCACAGCTCCACATGCATCGATCTCCGCATTAATAACGGTCACCTTCCTCTTCAGTGTGTCGATCATAACTAAACTTTGTCATTATATTTCAGGGTAAACACGAACAAATAAGTTACACGACTGTGTTATCACCTCCTCCATTAGGTTATGAATTTAACCTCGAAATATAGATGACGATTTTGAAACTCTTCGCAAAGGGTGAAAAAAAGCGTTTCCATCACTAAAAAACGCTTTAGTTTTCATCAGATCATCACGTTTTGAGGTCCAGAATTGGAATATTGGAAAAACCCCAACTGCGGCTCGTGGCCTGTCTAAAGATTGCGTTACAGCTCTGGCTCCAAAAAGAGTCCTAAGAACTCAATTCGTACTTGTTCAATTAGGTTTAAAAAATTCTTGTGTTGAGCTTTGGTACAGAAATGGATATTATTTTTAACGTTATACAGTACTTCGTTGTTTATTAACTTCGTAATACCAATATTTTTCCTCATTGTAAGTGCAGAAATGAAGCCTAGTGTTTTTCAATAGAAATGAAGCCTAGTTAGAAGATTTCACCCTGCAACCTTCTGAAGTGCCCCTCCTCTACACTAGCCGCCACACAAAGCGCAATGAAAAATATTAAGATCGTCTCAAAAAACTCGTGTTTTTCAAACTCTGCACATTTTTTGCAGTAAATTCCCAACTGATTCATACGGAGACTTCTTATTCTAGCGAATTGTCTTCCATCCTTCCAAACCCACAATTTTTACAAGTATATCTCCAACCATCCGCTGAACGAAAATGTAAGCCAAACGTTAATAACGATATTCCCCCAACGTGCAAACAATTGTTTTCGAATTTCCCAAAAACGGCTTCAACAATTTTGATTAAATATTGTTGTTTATGTGGATGGTTTCAAACTATAGCGTGACAACGTTCAATTTTCGTATCGACAAAACAAGTTTTTTTGTCTCCCAAAGGTCCTCAAAAAACTCACGTGGCCCACGCTAGTTACTCGGTAAAGATCGCGAGGTGAGTAGCCGCAACTCGATAAATTCACGTAACCTAAAACGCCGCCAGCTTAACAGTTGTGCGGCGAACTTTTCTCGGGGCCAGAACTGTTTTCAACTACTACGAGTCATTTCTCATAAAGTTTTCGTCATTTAAGTGGGAAAATTAAAGTTTCATGTGGTTAGTGAACCAAGCAGTAATGATCGCCAAATAAACGTGTCACTAACACTTGATGTTTTTTGTTTGTTCCGTTTTTCTTTGTGAACACTCTACTGAGCTCAGTTAATAAAAATCCATAGCACTATTGTTTTAGTTGAGCGCATATTTGATGAGGGTTCGTGATATAATCTAATCCACATTGTTCAATGATTTTCGCTTTCATGAGGTATTAATCAAATTCTCCAGTACTTGATCACTCTTTTTTTCATTGATACCTACGTCTCTCTTCAAACTCACGTAATTAATATAATACGAAGAGTTACACGCACACACAAAAAAACCTTTGTCGGACTGAGTGACTTATTTTTCATTTGCAGCCCGCGAGAAAGCAGAACTTAAACGAGGAGAGCTCTTGGAAATCATTATAATGCAATAGTATTGAACTACGAGTACGACTTCTCTCCTTCCTAGCGTAAAGAGTCGTCAGGGTTTTCTTATTTCACGGCTCAGAAACTTCTCACGTTTTCTCCTTTACACAGTGCATCACGCTGCCCTCCGGACTTTAATTAACGTGTCAAACAATTTTACTACACTACTCCAGTACCGTCAAATTTCTGACTGTTTATCCTCTTTGTAACGAGATGTATTTACGTAGGATAAATAAAACTGCCGCGTCGTCTAAATCGACAAAAACCACACCCAGTCGTTAAACTCTACAGGATTGTACGGATAGTCCTGTTGTAAGAGCTTTGTTGGGATCAATTACCGTCATCTTAAAAAGCTCAAATAAAACTCTAAATTGATATAGAAAAGAACATGAAATCGTTTTTTTCTGACGCGTGATAATGGGGATTGCATTACAAACATCGAGATATCGGGGAAATGAAAAAACGTCTTAATAATATATTAAAACAATGCTTCAGGCTGATTTTCTATCCCCTCCTCCCTCTTCAAATTTGATTGTACGTTATATATATGTTTACCGCAATATAAAAATAAGGTTAAATCACGTATTTCTTAAAGTCTTTTAAATAAACGTTGATCAACAAAATGGCTTACCCCGAGCAAAAGTAGTTACCGGTTAACTCCAAGTTTCCTGTCGGTTTGATCAATGTCACCGAACAGTTACGAGAAAAAGGGAAGAGTGACGTTCGGAGCATTTTCTGATGTATTTTGACGTTGATCTCAACACATTGTCATAAAAACAATTATCGGATACCAATTAGTTCAATAGATTCTGTGAGGTTGCTCGAAATCGCAACCGTGTCCTCAAATCATCAGCAGCAACGCATCACATTGGCTATACATAAATTTAATGGTTTTCGCGTTCGTAACTTCACGGCAGTAGAAAGTTACTGCGCTCTCAGTTCCGGAATTTACCGTGGGGCTATTAATTGTGCCGCAACTATTATTCAACTGACAGTGTACGGAGAATTTATGAGAGTTTAAACACGATTTTTGAGAACGGTTATAACCGCTGTTTTAGAAGTACCGGACAAAACTGTTGGTAATTTATTGGGCTGCTGTGATGAGAATTTTACGGTACAGTTATGTTATTTGAAGCTATTTGTACAAGATTTTGCTCATACCTTCATTTTGGTATCCCATGTTAACCTGCGGGCTACATACCAAGTTTGAGCTGATTCAGCCGTTTTTGCACAATCGCGTTCACAGACGCACACAGACCATTTTCCCAAATACTGTCTTTCGGACTCAGTGGGGTCTGAAACGCGAACATTTTTTTTCCAATCGATTACGTAACTTTTCTTTATACTTCGTAGTGCCAAGGAAAGTAAAACAATTTTGTTCTTTGTCTCATTAATTCTATGTGTAGCGTTTGTTGAATAATGGTCAGAGCACCACGATAAATTCAGGAACTGTACGCACTATTACTTCCTACCACCGTGGAGTTATGGTTTGCCAAGTTCAAATGAACTGAGTGAGAAATGAATTAAATCAATAGCAAACGCTGAAGAATCTACGAAGAACATTGAATTTATGTAGAGCTAAGGATGCGTCGCACCTGATGTTTTGTAACTTTATTACCTTTCATAGATTTCCAGTAGTGTGCATGCTGTGGCTAATTTACTCGGCAATCTTAAATCGGAATTTGGTACGGCAGGGTAACAATGTATTCAGGCGAAATATACTCGTATCTGAGGGTTTATTTGGTAAGTCATTTATGAATTTAGACACAAGAAGTTGTTTTTGGTCACTAAATCGATCATACGTGAGTCCAGATCTCTGGTAACATGCCATGGTGCATCAATAATTGATCGTAGGACTCGGTTTTGAGTAAATTGAATCCTGTGGGAGGTGTGTTACCAACAATGTGGGGAGATCGTGATCATGGTAGTGCTCTGAATTAATAAATCCTACTTAATAGTTAACGTGGTCTACCTAAGTGGCCTACTGTGAAAAGCAATAAGGAGGCTGTCCTACGGCTGAGTAGGGGGGTGCCTGGATAGAGTAGGATGTGCCTGAACTGGTCTTGATGCTTCATTTTGTGCTTCATGCTCTCGTTTCATTGAATGATTGTTACAGTTTGACCTCTGCCGAATGGAAAGGATCTCAGTTTATTCTGTTAAAGAAACGCGACATCTACCACGAACTGGGCGCGAGTTATGTCTTTGTGAGACTACACAGCCCATACAGAAGGATCAAGAATGGGCCCAACACACTTCACTGGGGGAACACCGGCTGTGACTGGTGAATTTTATCAACTTTGGCTGAATATGCGGTCTCGTTTAGATAAGATCGAAGAAGATAATAATGTGTGTCGGTAATGTGAGCTTTGCTTTCTTCTTCTGAACGTTTTATTCCCTATCTAGAAAGACGCCCGAACGAATCTTTTCTAGTCAGATTTTTTGAGTTCCTGAGAAGAGGGTGAGAACTCCAATAATTTCGCTGGCAGAGTTTCTCATCGCAAAAGCCATGTTGGTTTAAAAGAATGGTCCGACATTTTTTGTTTTGCCGTTTCGGCGCAACTCAATATCTTAATTGGAAGATTATTTTATTTTATTTCTCAGTTTCGTACCGTGACTCATCTCATCTGGTGCCTTTCCGACCGTTCTAATCTGATTGACTACAGACAACGAACCCGAGACCATTCACCAACTCTGATCAAGCCCACTGGTGCTCGCCAAGGACACCTGTTGACTTGCAAACCGATTAAGCAAGTGAATTAGGAGAAGCCCCTTCATTTCGGTTTCATCTGTGCTACGGCCAGAACGTTTTAATTTAACTTCGTAATTATTCGTTTTCACGCAGGAGCATTTTTTTTTTTTTTTTTCCGTTTTGTCTGGTTTAATAAACCTGTTAATGCAGTACGAAGGAAAAGGTTTTTCTGTTGAGGTCCCTCTTTTGCGTTAACATAGACAGCACAGCGCGAACTGATTCACTGAGCCACCCCCCCCCCCCCTCGAAGGAATGCTTGGCCATATCCACAGAAAAAGTCCATATCGTGAACCTTGACAAAAGCCTCCTGAAGCGCAGCAAAGTATAATATTAGTTTTAATTATTCATCATTTGTTATTGTCACATGCGAATCATCTTACCTCCAAGCTATGACACGACGATCTTATGTTGTTACTTGCTTACCTGGAAGGAAATTAGGAACCAGTTTAATAAAAATAATGAAAATTGAGCCACAAGTTATGTTTAAAACAGTATAAACGGTGGTAACAAATGAAACTCTACTGCTAGTCAAGATTTTGTGGTACGTGAACCGTGTTATACGATTCAGTTGTTTTTTACCTTCCATCTTTTAGTAGAGATCCCTTTAGATGTGTGAGTGGAGGGGGTTATCTCTTGAACATATTTGATTTTTTCTGAAAAGTAAAGCTGGGATAAAGAATGTCCAAAGAAGAAACTGGGATCTTTCGCCAGTTGGCTTTGAAATTTCCATCCGCCTATCTTTTTTGCGAAAATCTACCAGTGTCACTCGTTCATTTAACTGCTTACTTTGATAAAAATTGGAACCCCGTGTCGGGATCTTACCAAATGACGATATTGTAAAGACATCTGGAAAAAATTATGGTTGAATGAATCGAGTGAGTGCCCCTTTCGCTTTGTGCCTACATCCGTGAGTGTTATTCCCACATAAAGCCTTTCTACTCTGGAATGGGAAGATGCGACGAAACTCAAAAGTGATCGTGAGTGTTGGGTCTTATATTGGGGGTTGTTCATCACGTTGGTGGCCGTCCAGCCACTCGCCAGTCTTGGCGCTACATCGGTTTGGGGGAGGCCGTTGGCCCCTGGGCCAGTCCCAAAGATTTGGGCGCTACTGAGGGATGATCCACATAGTGCGTCGATTATCACGAGCCACTGTGACACAGCTCGCAAAATTCATAAAAAATAAATGAGTTTAAGCTAATCCACGCGAAAACGCCTTCCCGTAAAAAGCAGCCGAGACATTTGATAGTTGCAACTTGTGAAGGAATTAAAGATTTGTGTACAACTCCACATGGGGATGAAGCCCACAACGACGAGATATTCCTTAACAGACATAGAAACAAAACAGAAGGAAAATAACTAAAAATAATAGAGATATAGATGTATTAAAATAACAAACTTCTCCTTCCCATCAAAATCTGAACCAAAAAATATTTAGGAAAATAAGAATTAAATTAAAACGTCTTTCTACCCTGCTTCTGGCATGCCAAAAAAAACAAAGAAGAAACGGAAAAAAATAAACGCGACTTGCGGCCAGGGATCTTCTTTCTTCGTTCGAACCTGAAGCTCTCCAGAAGAACCCAATAAGGAATTGGAACCGAAAAACGGGAAAACAACTTGAAAACTCTGCAAATAATTACACAATGGTTTATTATTCTCATGAACAGCTTGACCTAGTATAACTGCTCCGAGACCCATCCCGTTCAATTCAGCATCGAATACTAGTAAACCATTCGAAACATGACCTGGCTACAATGGAACTACCGAAACTAAATATTAGGGAGGGAGTACTAATGTTGGGTGCAAGAATGGGGGAGCTGAGGATCACAATGAAACTGAAACTCGGTGAGCGTGAGGAGGACTGTATTATACGTGCGTACGGAATTGAGTAGAATTGAAATTGAGGTGAGATGGAGTACAACTGACACGCTGGCAGTACTCGGAATGCGTGAACTGGTGCGGGCAATCGTGTGAGAGAGTAAGAAGTTACTGGGGTGGTTGTTGGAAGCAGAATGATTTTGGAAGAGCTCTGTCGTCGATAGGAAAATGAAATTGGGAGAAAGAAATAAAGAAATGGGGCTGGGGGACCCGCAGCTGAGGGATTCCTGCAGGTGAGGGGCAGGTATCGAAATAGTTGGAGACGATTAGGCGGTCGGAGACAATGACGCGGGGAAGTCCGAGGTCAAAGACTCTGACCACTTCGACGCTTTGCGTCGAACAACTAACGACGAAACGTTGACTTCCGCTGTAGTTCCCGCATTGTACTGCATTTCGTTGATTTTTTTAACCGTTTTTTGCCCACAACAACCATGGGCTTCGTCCGATCGGATTGCCGAGATGGCGGGCACAACTAGATACCAAATGAGATTTTTGGCGAAAGAACGAATTTTTTAGACCACGTTTAAGGCACAAAACGGACCGGACGGTGGACGGACCTTGCAAATTTTGAATCTCCATGTCTTGAAACGTAAAGTATCACATTTTGAGGCGGGGTTGTAAAAAATTTTAGTGATCGAAAACATAGGATTATTATTCAGAATGAATAATAAACCAAAACGGGAGTCGGAACGAGTAGAAAAAAAAACTCTCTTTTTCTCGGGAACAGGAACACCTGGAAGAAACCAAAACAAAAACACCCCTCGGAGAGAGAAACAACACCCTCCTCAACCTCTCATCAACCTCTCATCCGGTTATCACCTGGGAAGGCACTGTTCCTTGCCTCCACCCTGGGTCTGTTCCAGGCGCCCAACCGCACTTGAAAAGTAACTCGTTACACAGTGTTTCCTAATGCACAATTTAATTTAATTCATTCCTATTGTATATATATCGTATCAGTGTAATGTTAAACTATGTCATTGATCTAGCACTGAATATCTCAAGTTGGTTCGTATTCTTCTTTGAATAGCCAGCGACGTAATAACTTGAAACACCGCTCGTTACATTCAAAATGAATGAAATTTAGGGCTGGGACTAATTATCACCCAGTGGTTGAGACGAGTAGAAATAACAAAATCCACCAGATCAGCTTTCAAGTTGTACAGCTCATCGTTAAACCCGAAATATTGGGTTAGATCAACTCCTACAGGAAAATGTATAAGGAAGGGATCATCGGGATCTACCCATCGTATACGTACAAAAAAACCAATACATTTCACAAGTGAATACTTAAAACCTGCTACTGAAGTACGTAGTACCAAACCAAACTAGGAAATTACAGTCGTACGTAATCCGAGAGAAACAATTTCAAATAATCGGTCGACTTTAGGAAAGCTGTAAGTATAACAAAGAGCCAAGAATTTTCCTGTAAATCTCTGCGTCATTAATCTAAAAGTGAAAATACTGAGAAACTCGTCTCCAACGTAAAAGGCAACTGGTACGAGCTGAATAGCGAACTGTGCACTACTTTCACACTGTTTAAATACGACGACCACCACCGTCTCTTTGTCGGTAGCTACATTCCTCACGGCACACGCACTATTTGCATCAATACATGCTATGGACGATGGAGAGCGCTGGAGAAAATCCTAAAATGCCTATAACGACCAGGTCCCTCACGACAAGAAACTTTGGATGAATCTAACAGGTTTCGCGTCCTTTACCAAGCAGAGAGCGGCGAGAGTTGTTCATGAGTGAACTTTCATCACCTTCCTTCGCTCTCTCTCTCTCTCTCGGTAGCAGCGATGGGAGTAGGCCACAGTGCGATCGGTCTGGGATAACCAGCAGGTAAGGGAGTTTGAGTATCGATATCGAGAAAAAGAATGGTTTGTGCCTCAAGGTACCCCAAAAATAATCTTTTTAAAACACCTCGAACGAGCGATACTCGAATAATCGAAGAGGCTGGTTCGTCCTGGTACACTTTCATAGTTAAATAAATAATTGTATACGTTTATTGTATTCAGATTCAAGCAGCCTTATGTTCAACATGATATTTGTCCAATATCCATGCGGCTGTGTAGCTTGAGTGAAACAAGTGTGGTCTTCACTCGCCAACCATGCTCCTGTTCCTATCTTGATGGGTAATGCCATAAGTTTTTCAAACGGGGAACCGACTCTCTTTTACGACTAAACTTACTGGATTGTGTCAAATAACTAATACTGACATTTTGTTCTTCATAGCCGTTTTCGTAGAAATGCATTTATTCATCTACACTACGTATAATCATCGAAGTACTGGCGATGGCGGAAAGTTGTGAGTTGATACGCCCCGAACACTTGAACGAGGAATACTCAGAAGTGCTGAGCCACTGTAATAGTTTCATATTTGTCCGGTGCAGTGGGCAAATGGTTAGGAGATGAACCGGTCGTTGTGTTCTGTTCAGATTCAACTAACAATCCAGTCATTCCTCACGAGCCAGTTTCTGATGAAAGTTGGTCGAGCACTTGGAAAACGGTTGAGAGGCGAATGCCGTGTTTGAAGGGAATGAACGAGTTTCTCGTTTGATTTGGCTCAAATGAACAAAGTATTGCAAAATGTGTACGCTTTACCCAACATTTCTTCTCGCTTTAGTTCTCCCGCCGCTGATAAACTTCACATTCCGAACGTTACGTTCACTTAGCCTCTATTGAAAGCCGAAAAGCGCCAAAACTCAGACAAGGTTCCCAAATCGCGTTTGAATCGGACCGGCAAAAGCGAGTAAAACTAAGTTAACGAACTTCGCTCTCCAGTCAAATGTTGAGGCTGCTGATTTGGGAGCAGTCGGCGGAGGGAGACCGAAGTAATTAGGATTAATACGGTACGAAAGGCACTAAATTTTAACGAAAACGGGGAAGCATGAATCCTTAGACAGCGCCTCTTTTTCATCCAGCGCCCCAGGAGGCTTCACCTCCCTCACCACCCAAAACATTCCCACTCCACCACTACCACTAGCATCACCCGACCCTTCTAGCTGCTATACTATGTCGTCATCCTCTGGCTTCCACTCAAACCTACCATTCCATCGCCGTAACACTAAAAGTGCACTCTAATCTTCAGTTATGCTATGCTAAGAGTAGCTAAAAATGACAGAACGCAACGTTTTAAAAGTTACTACGTAAACGACAGTGTGAGAGAGGGAGAGAGAGAGACTGTTTATTCATAAATCTGCACACACATTACTCTCTACCACAATGGCAGAAAAGAAAATTAAAATATGATTACAAAATAATTCTTCCTTCTTGTCAATTGGTTGTAGAAATTACAACAAAAAATTTGGAGAACTTGCCATAAACTAATTTTCCCTTCGTTCTACGTACACATTCTCTTTTCTTAAAAGAATGAACACTAGCCTGCTTAAATATATACCGAAAATCATTGTACAGTTGTATGGGCTGTACATGGAATTATTTCTCATAGAATATTGTTCTATGGTATGGTACAATGAGACGGTTTTCTCTAGGCTCATACTTATTTATATCGCAATTAAAAGTAATTTGTTTTCTCAAGTACAAGGGGCCGTCACATTTCAAAATCTTATATAGTGCTACTGCCAATACGAACGCCCCTCCTTAATCTTCAGCCATCCTATTCTTCCGTAATATTGCGCTATGTGCTCCCACTTATTTATTCGAAGAATAAAACGGATACACAAATTCTGTGCACGCTGAAGACATTCATTTTTTTGGCTCGACATGTCAATGTATGCCAAACTGGCATAGTTCATGAGAGGCAGAAGCAAAGACTAGACCATCTGTTTTTTGACATCCCTTGGGAAATAATGAGCAAGTCTTCTAAATTGATATAGGTCCTTGTAAACGTTACAGCATGCTGCTGAAACATGATTCGACCACTTCAGACTACGATCAGAAATTTTCTAAATTAAACAGGTAAATACAAATGAGTCAACAGTTTTCGTTTTTCGTTTCTTCATATTATTAGCTAGTTTTGCACTGCAACAACATCTTCCTTTCATTTTGTAAATTTTATTTTATTATTTTCTCCTCGAACAAAATTCAGATGTACTATAATTTACGTAACAATGAGTGGGATTAGCTACATATCAAACTATGAGCTAGCGTTAAGCCTACCCTAATCCTTGAGGAGGGGACACACGGGTATCGTGCCAGTAAGCTCACTCCAGTTGGAGTTGCTGGTTTTCAAATTTGTACATGAAATGAATAGACCTACCATCAACTACGCATGATCAAACCTCCCAAACCGTTACACGCCTGAACTGCGTTTGTTCTAAGGAAGGGAAGGAGTGACTCGGCAGAGGGGGCTATAATACATGTTGTCTGAAGGCTTGTGGATCTTCCAGAAACCCGTGCCACTTCGTCTACAGGTGGCTGATGTTTTTGGCAACTTCTATGAAGCGTTTCGGCTTTCAGATGCTACTGCTGAGAATCTAATGACTCTGCAGACCCCAGTCTGGAATAAAAAGGCACAGTTACCATGGATGTTACGAAAGCATTCGCTTGTCAGCTGTGGAGGTGTGACGACTCTGCTGGTGCTGCTCCACTGTGATCAACGGTTGTTGGGAGGGTAGATGAACTTAGCAGCATTGACTGCTACAAAGCGAGCCTAAAAACACTTTGCAGAGTTTGGGAAGAAGGTGATGGTCAAGAAACGTTGTCACATTGATCTGTTCTTTTGGAACTTGCCACACAAGTAAATAGTTAGATTTCGTAACTCCTCCCAGATGGTACGGGATTCCTCAGGTGGTCACCTCTGGGCGATCACACACAGGCAATAGCTCTCTACCGACAGATTGGCTAACGATATCTACCCCTGAGTTCGGTGGATGCTGCAGGGGCATATGAAGGCCGCTCTTGCATATTAGCTAAACCGCAACTTTCACGACTGTTAACCTTCGTCGAGAGTTTAGAAACCTCACAATAGGGCCAGGTATTCCGCAAGTACTGGGTCGAGCGTCGTGATGCGGTTTGCAAGTAAGCTGCAGGTGCATTCACGTCCTAGTATCCCCTTGGTCCTGCCTCATAGATTGGAATCCGAGTGGTTTTGAAAAAGATGTAAGTATTTCAACCCATTAAACCATTTCAAAATACGTATACCATAAATAGCTGTTCAACATACACGCTCTGACAACGAAGGGCCAACGGTACATGTTAATCAGTTAACTGGAAGGGTCAGGAAAGTTGTGAGATACGTTTCTTGTCATTTCGTCTGCAGCTTATTTTGCTAACGCGTTTGCTTTGACGAAAGGCGGACAGAGCCGCGACCAACTTTCACAAATCCTAATAAAATACAAGTTCCTTGGTGCAATTGGAAAGTTGCCTCACTTTAAGGAAAATAAATGAAACTTTTTTCCGCTCTACCTATAAAGTATTGCGCGCTTTTATGAGCAACAAACCGGTTCAACTTCCAGCGCGAAGGAATATTACAGAAGTACGCTGAAGCGATTTTAGTAACGAACCTGTTAAAGAACTTTAGAAGTGAGAGCATAAAAAAGAAACGTACCTCCGCTCTTGGAAGTATTTTGAACTGCAACCTCTAAAAACGTCACATTTCCTAATAAATCAATTTGCAAAGCACACCGCTTGTGTGAGGGCATCCAGGATTGAATCTGGTTGAACACCTGTGACTAAGAGACGCCTATGTACCTCGAGAGAAACACACGATGACGGCCGGAAGTTGTGTTATGTGCCAGCGCTATTCACAGAAGTTGATGCAATAGGGTTGATTGAAAAGTCTTGACAATCTGACCGTGCTGATCTGAGCACATTCGAACCACCACATCGAAGCACAAACCCATCAGTGCTCCGAACTGCCGCAGAACGGTGGCTGAGGAAAAAACCCAGCTCACCAGCTTGAAGAGAACATTAAATAGCCCGCTGGCAATACGTTCTGGCTGTCAAAGGCTCCTTATTGAGAGGCGACCCAAGTACTTAGGGATCAACATAGGTGAGAGGGGTCGTTTTCCCCGCAAGGTTTGCCTCAAGGCCACTTGGGGTGTGTGTTACTGACCCCTTGTTTGGGGTAGCAAAATCATAGTCAATCAAAGGAGTGTGTATTGGCCCAACCCCAGAGAGCCTTACTTCTGTGGATAACCAACGCCTACAAAACAGCATCCACTGTAACACTCCAAGTGATCACGGGCCAGATACCCCTTGACTTTTTAGTCGAGTGCATGGTACACAAATAGACAATGAAAAGACAGCTTCCCCTGCTGTGGGCTGAACTCCGTATAGACATTTCACCTGGACGAAAACGTACCACGCTAGTAGGGGGAATAGGGCGACTCTAGCGAAGGGGCTAATGTAGTTAAACTGACATTGAGGATAACCACGATGAAACCTCCCTTTTTAGGAAGGACTAGAAAGATAACCTTCTAGCACTAGAAAGATAACCTTCTTGGCAAAGTCGCCACCATCACCCTGTCGTTGTCAACGGGGAGTATATTCTTTCTCGGGAAATTCATACATTTTATGTGAATTCTCACTTTTAACAAATTCTCGCTCGCAAATCGTGGGTGTGTGGGTCCCAATCATGGTGTCAGTATTTAACATAACTAGGAAACCTTAATGGCGAAAACGTAGAATCATAAAATAGTTTTGCTTACAACTAAAGATTTACACACAATCACACTTCATTCATCCTTTAAACACATTCGATCATTCACACAGTTTGATATGTACAATATTTACAGTACTGAAACCTCGACCATGTAACATCTAAACAACTATATCACCTTGCACTTTATCAACGTAATTATATTACCCACATTTCACGTAAATATCATTAACACGTTTATCGCGTATAGCTCTTTCCATCTAATCAATCAATAGGTGAATTTTCATTTTTTTAAAAACACTAAATCAAACATGAACACTATCACAACCAACTGTAAAACGTACGGAGAATTATTTTCCTCCAAACACATAAGAAGACATGAGAAGACTTGTGGTATTTCGCATAATAACTGTAAAACACAATTTAATAATATAAATAATTATAAACTACATGAAACTGCTTTTAAAGCACAAGAGCCTGCTGAAAAAAGCTAAATTCTTAGGAGCCTAACAAATCAATCCTGAAGGAGTATACTGGTATATATTTCCAAATACGAAACAGCTTTCAAAAATAGACTTCAATCGAGGTTTTTAAGGAACAAAAATACGCCAGACTTCATCACTTCTCTTGATGAAGCTCGTGCTGACCTAAAGAGACTAATTCAAAAATAGTTAGATACGTTTAGTTAAAGACCACCTTTTAGTACAGTGCACGTTTACAAATGCTCATGGGGACTTACAGAACAGAGCCTTCAAAACAAAAAGGTTCATTGAAAAGTTGAATTCAGAATTTGAAAATGCTGAAACAGAAAAAAGTGGTTAGTCACTAAAAGAAGTAGAAGGGATTCAATTAAGAGTAAACAAAAACAACTCATTGAAGGGAAGTACATAGATCCCACTGCATTAACGTGATAAATGTTGACGAAATGTGTTTTAAATATTCGATTTTAGCAAAATTTATCAATAAAAACCCCCGAAGTGTTAATAAGTACACAAATATCCAACATCATTACGACATCTCACTCATTTCATTTCCAACCACTCTACGCGAAATAAAACAATTGGAGGCTCAAAACAACAAATCAATTAATGTATTTGGGATCGAAAAAATTATTAAGATATATCCTATGAAAGCCGTTGACCAAGAACTACCTGACCATAGGGATTTGCTTCTCATAAACGACGATTTTAACACTTTTCACTATGTATATATCAAGAATTTTTAAAGGTTGCATCAACATGGCGTTGTACTATGTAAACGTTGCTTTTCATAATTTGATAGCAGTCATGAAAAATCAAAAGAAGAGAAACTAGAAGAACATGTCAAATATTGTATTGAGAACAAACCTCCTCGCATAAAACTTCCAACAAAATATCTGGGGCGTTGCGACACACAACTTTTCTCAGCTTTCCTTCAATTCACTATCTATATGGCTTTGTCCACTTAATCAATTCATTTACCACTCAGTTCATTTGAACTTGGTCAATCAACACTTCTCAGCAGCAGGAAGCGGTAGCGCATACAGTTCCAGAATTTATTGTGCTGCTCGTACTCATTCCATGACCATTATTGAGCAATTGGTACACAGATAATTAATGAGGCTGTACTCACAAATTTTTTGAAGAAGGATTGTAATTACTTTTCCAGAGCTATTGGGTAAAAACGTTTAGAGGGGTTCAGGTTCTGGAGTGAGTCCCATGTATCTCATGAGCGTTTTTGAACACTCACCCTATAGGTATTGGATTGGACTACAATACCAATTTTTTTGAGCATTCTACTAACATTCCAGCGGAGTTCATAAGGAAACTAGACATCAAGTTTCAGCTGATTTGGTACGGTTGTTTTCTCTAAAACCCGCGCTTAAACCGAATTCGTCGAAAGTTTTGGTAATTTATTGTGCTGCTCTCGTCATTTTCCCACAAATGAGAATTTTATGGTATGGTTGTCATATTGGGAGCTACCAATATAAAAAATTTAATCAAAATCGTTAGATCGTAATTGATCTCTATGATAATTTAACGTGTTCGTGAAATCAGACTGAGTCGAGACAATTCGATGAGAAAGGAAATTTAATTTGAGAACGCATAAACATTTGCCAAGATCAAAAACTCTAATGAAAAATAAAATAAACATTCCATAACCATGCCTAGGTTACGGGTTGAACATATGGTTGACTTCGATTGCTACATCAACTATAGTTCACTTTCGGTGGATTTTGTTCATACCCTTATTTTGGCGCTCCATGGTAACCTGCGGGCTAGATATCAACATTGAGCTGATTTGATACGGTCGTTTTCTCTAAAAATCGTTCACCAACACACACACAGGTCTGTTTCCTTATTTGATGACTGTTTCTAAACCCTCGACGAGGGTTATATCACACACAGACACACAGACCATTTTCCATTCTAATTAACAGAGAAGTCACATTTGTAAAAAAATTATCGATGAAGAAAATAAAGTCAGAGACCACTCCCATCCAACCGGTCAATGCCAGGGATGCTGCAATCTTAAATATCGAAATCCTAAGTATCTTCCTGTTTATTTTCACAACCTTTCTGGATATGATTCACATTTCATAATTACACCCCTAGGATATGACGCACAGGATGTAGAAGTTATCCCATCCGCTGAAGAACAATGCGTTTCATTTAGTGAGCGCCTAAACAACAAATTAGGTAAGTAAGGTTTCTCGATACTTTTACATTTTTACCAGAAAATGTACCATCATTCAATGAGATGGAAATATTTTATTCTGGAAAAGAACTTGAACTCTTGAAACAAAGTGGAAATACGCATATGTAAAAAGTGTTTAAATGTTAACAGAAACCAGTTACCCTCAAAAGACGTATTTTATAATAGTCTCAAAGGTTCTGATACTCCCTAGCAGAAAAGGCATGGCGCTATTCAAATGTAAAAATTTAGGAGAATATAGCTATTTATATTTGAAAGTAGACCATTTAATTTTGGTATGTATTTGAACATTCTGCAATGGTATAATACAACACTACACAGATCCTGCACACTATTATACCATACCAGGTTTGACTTAGGATGCCACGTTAAAATAGAAGTACGTTAAAACTGCTTACTGAACATGACGTGATTTTATTCGTAGAAAAAGGTATAAGAGGTGGTGTATGCCAGGCTTCACATAGATTTGCTAAAGCAAATAAGCACTTTACGGGTAACTAAGACCCTGAGCAAGAGTCCACTTTTATATCCTACGTAGATTGTAATAATCTTTATGGGCCAGTCATGCCAAAGCCTCTACCCTACGAATGAAACAATGGATTACCTGACCTTACAACTCTGTCAGAAGATGATGAGTATATCAACATAGCTGAAGTAGATATCATTTATAATCTTCACTCACAACATAATGATTTGACTTTCCTCGCAGAGACCATCATACTACCCAACAGTAAGGAAAAGAAATTCATTCCTCATCTGGGTCAAATAAGAAATTATGTTGTTCGCTATATCGCCATGAAACAATCAATTGACCATGGTTTGATGCTTAGTAAAATACAAAGAGTTTGGAAGTACCGCCAGAACCTTTGGCTCAAGCCATATTCAACATTTAATACTGAGTTGCGGAAAGCAAAAAAAATTGCTTTGAAAAAGACTTATTCATACTAATGAATTATATTTGGAAAAACCATGGAAAACGTTAGGAAGAGAATAAACATGAAATTAGTAGTAGACTCCAATAAATTAGAAAAACTTATAGCTAAACCCGAATTTACCCGTTGACATTTTTGACAGACTTTTCTCAACCCCTAATTTTGACGTTTCATGGTAACCTGAGCGCTAGATATCAAGTTTTAGTTGATTTGGTTCATTCGTTTTTGCTCAATCATGTTCACAGACACGCAGACCATTTTCCCAAATAGTTTTTTACGTACTTCGTGGAGCCAGGGACAGTGAAAACCCCACCAACAGCTGTTTGTCGCCAGTGTCCACCAGGAGGTCTGCAGTGCGTGAAGGAATCATCCCCGAAACCTTCAGCGTTCTAACTCTATACCCGCAGTGTCACTTGCCTGTACCCGTACTCGCAAAATATAATTTATCTTTGTATTGACAGTAATCGACACTAAAATATTCCGTTTCTGTGTGAAATTGACCAATTTGTTTCTCAAAAATCGCGTTATGTTTCATCTGCCGAAACAAATTGAGAGCCCCCGCCCCTCCCCCTTCCATCATTGATCTTCACCGATTGAACCCACTAGCCAATTCGCCAACAGCGGGTTCATTTTCTATTCCCGTCTCGCCTTGTTTACCTGGCTCATCCCTCATTACCAGCTCAGTTTTGACGCTTCATTCCGTCGTCCTCCCAACAAATCGTTTACATACACCGTTATTCTCGATAACTAATTCCAACTCTACCGAACAAGGAAACTTACCGTCACGCGTATTAAAAACTAATTAACGAACCGATAAGCTCTTCAAACTATTCAATCAAACTGTTCACGTTGGAATGAAAAGGAAAACGAAAAGGCGCGATTACTTAGCCCAGTTTGTTCAGTGTATAGAATTGATTGGTTACTTGTCCGAAAATATTTCTGTGCTCATCAATTAAGGAACATACGCGATTCGTACAAAAGTTTTATTCAAGAAAAATCGGACACATGCACGAACACAAGCATAATATCTCAATTGGTGAGGGTGCATACCATAGAACAAATATCTGGTGCGTAGCAACACACAACTTTCCGCCACCCCTTTAAGTTCGAACACCACCTACATAGGCGGGCGCTATATCTTCGTTCAACGCATTTTTACAGGAACATTTATGGAGAACAAAATGTAGGGACTAGTTAGCTGATACTACTCCGAAAGTTTGATCGAAATCGTTAGAGCCGTTTTTGACAAAATTGGAATACCGATAAATAAATATTCGACAAACCTCCTTTTCCGAGTTAACATGGCTTACATCTCCGTTCAACATATATATACAGAAATAATTATAGAGCACGAAATGTTGGTATGGGTGACTAAAAGACACGCCATCAAGATTTATCACATCTGGTGAAAAAGTTACCCTGGAGTTTACGGAAATGTTAGAAAAAACGTTATTTTTGACACATTTTGATTTTTATCTCTGTTCAATGGACCGTCACAGGAACATTTATCCAGAACAATATGTAGGTATTAACGATTTGAAAACATCCTGTGAGTTTGGTGAAAATCGCTGAAGCCGTTTTGCCAAAAAGCGTAAAAAACCTATTTTTGCTTCAGGGGCCCATATCTCCGGTCACCCTATTTTCATGGAGATATGTATAGAGAATAAAAGTTAGGTATTGATATGAGAAGAAAATTTGAAAGTTTAATCGAAATCGTTAGAGCCGTTTTCGAGAAAAATGCGAAAAACCCTAGTTTTTGGTACATTTTCGTCCCCACCCCCCTTCCCATCGGCCGAAATCGTCCATAACCTTATTTTGGTGTCTACAAAAATAACGAACAAAACAAAAAAGTACCAGCTCAATCGGATCAGCCGTTCTCCCGCAAATCGAACTACAGACACACACACACAGACATACACACGGACCTCTCTCCGAAATTAGGTTTTTTAGACTCAGAAGGGTCTGAAACGTAAAGATCTGAAGAAAACCCAACTTTTTTTTTTGGGCCGATTACTATACTTTCCTTCCCTTCGGGTAGCGGAAAGTAAAAATTGACTCAACGCACAGACCTTTGACGTCGAGTTTGTCTGGTGGTGTAGTTCGGGCTCCAAGAACCCCCTCACTACACTCCTGATAACGTACACATTGTGACATTGTTATAACGGAAATTGTACAGTTCCAACCTGACTTCGCTTTAGTGCACCTGAGTCAATTTTGTTTTCTTTTGGCGCATTGAGCGCGCCACTTCAAGGTGACCTAATCCAAAGTAAAAGCATACCTCCTTCCAAATTTACTAGAGTTTTGCAGGAGTTGTCGGAAGAAGATTGAGTAATCAACTGTGGGGATACAACCACAAATACCTCGCCACCTATCGTGAAACGGCTTATTATTCCAAGTGAAGGCTGCAGCCAGAACCTAAATACAGACAATTGGTATTACCAGTTGGCCCGGTTTCTCCTTGCCAAAAACATCAACCTCATAGCAACACTGAAGGATAACAAGAAGGGGACTCCGGTAGAGTTGCAGCTGACAAAATCGAGAAAAGTGGGCAGTTCGTTGATTGATTTTCAAAAGGATGTTTCTATCGTTTCATTTGTAGCTAATAAAAAACGAATGGGTAATACTCCTCATTACTGCTCATCATGACAACATTGACTCAACTATGAAACCGAACGCAATCGTGGATTACAACGCACGTAACAGAGGAGTTGACGTCGTGGACCAACTCTGCAGTAACTTCACTGTCACGCTTGGAACTAACAGGTGAACTGTGTCAGTTGTTTTGCATTACTCAACGTGCCCGAGATAAATTCGCAAATTCTCTTGAAATTGTCTCAACCTTACCTGTCACCTAAGTTTCCGGGAGTTTACTTGAAGAATTTTGCTGTCCTCCTGATGAAACTTTGTCTACAGAGTTGACAAAATCTGTAAGGCCTCCCATTCCACGCTAATGTCATTATGAAAAGGTTGCTTCGTCTATCAATAGAAACGAAGGAATCAGGTGGAAGTGGGGGACAACTCGATAAGAAGAGAGGTCGTTGTTCAATATGTGGAAGAGCAAAGAATAACAGTACTACAATATCGCTTGCAAGGCTCATCCGGCACGAAGTGAGCCAGCGTGCCAACAGTGTGCGGAGTGTTTCTGAAAAAACGAACGCTATAGTGCGTTAAAAATTCAAACGTCACGGTGGTAATGACGTTTCTTCTGATTTTCGGCCTTTGAATGAACATTTTATCCTGGACATTTTCAATAGAACATGGTACTTTTCAGAACTTCTGCGTGTTCTTAAATGGTATGTACGGTTTTGTTCAGAAACCTGATGAAACAATCTCAAAATACGGTCGACTGTAGACGGCCCAGTCGCCAGTCTTGATCATATACTGCGGTCTAGACACAGGTAGTGCATTGGCAGTTTTCGAACCAAACTCCCTTATTTACAAGGGAGTCGTCCAGGGCTTATTTCCAACGGAAATTCTTAAAATCAACGAATTTCTGAATAATACTAATATCATTAGTTGAACCAAGTCGTTTTTGAATTAAGTTATTCCTTGCCAAACTTGAGTTTTCTACCTGTAGTGATAAATGATCTCCTTCCACAACCGTGAGCACGATGCTGCCAGGTGATTCCAGGACTTGGTCTATGCCACGGTGCTCACCCAGTTCTTCACAAGACAGGAAATATTTAGGGCGTACCTGCTTCGAATTAGTAAAGCTGCAATACCGAACTGCATAGGTGGATGATGCTTCCCGTAACATCTTCTCGTGTCAGAAGTGCACCGTGGAGAACACAATTGGCCAGGTCACGCTGGAGACATTCGTCCACGTCCATGTTGAATTCCCGCATCGAAGAACCGCTTCTGAAGCTTCCAAATTTTAGGGTAATGTGGTGGGATGTACTGGTATGGTGGCATGCTGCAAGATAGATTCTTTTAAGGGTGAGAAGGACCAGAAATAGTAGCTGTCATCGCAGAGAAGCGTGAGCGCCAACGTGATCCACGTGCTTAACCAGTTCCGGGTTGGTTCTCAACACGCAGGAGCCACTAGAAGCAGACCCTGCCTCATACATTCCAAAAAACCGAGAGTGAAATTCTGTGCTCCAATTACACGTGGAAGTTTTATTGATGGGCTGAACAAAAATACATAATAAGGACGAGAATAGGCAAGAAAATTATAGGGATAAGGATTTCACTCACGGCATCTCGGGACGAAACATAACCAGTGCCTTCTAGTAGCACTGGCTCATTTACTCCTAAGGCACTGCTATAATATTGTTAGCTTGAATTCACAAGTGTTATGGAGATTTGTGCGATGCTTCTAGAAACGGTTGTAGTAAACGTTAATTAGTGTTTGTAATTGTTCCTTGTTATACGAAGAGAAAAAAAGTAAGCCTTAATTATGAATTTTGTACAGACTAAACCCGTGTCCATCCGATACAGAGCGTTTGGTTTCATTGAAAACTAGTTGCACTTTCAAGGGAAAGGTGTTTGTCGTTTTCAGGGCTTAATAGGTTGGCAGAATATTGTGGAGGATTAACAAAGAAGAATGACTTTCGGAGACTCGAGAAATAATTTTTTCCCTCGCGATCATCAATCTTTATAAATCCCGAACGCAGTTCCCAGTTGAAATTAGACTCAATAACGAGGGCAAAGTTTCTCAAAACGTGGCAATAAACCTGACGTTTTAATTGATAATCCCTTCCTGGCATGTCCCTGCGGACCTCATCTTTCACAGCTCAACAAATATCGACTGCGAAACATGTTCTCAATCTGGCGTTAGTACGAATGCAGACCATATGAGATAATCCTATTTTCGCCACGTGTTTCGCTCTCCTCAACTCACTCCTTCTTTTCTTATTCCACTGGTTCCGTATTTATTCGGTTTACCTCCGTTCATACCATCGCGA
The DNA here is from genome assembly GCA_020466155.1 of Pachypeltis micranthus. NCBI lineage: Eukaryota > Metazoa > Arthropoda > Insecta > Hemiptera > Miridae > Pachypeltis > Pachypeltis micranthus. Next base: position 30,009,085 of record CM035768.1, read on the forward strand.
GGGGAGACTCAGGTAACCTATGAAGGATACGAGCGTCACCAGCAACTCATAATCTTCTCGTTAGTAGCTCGGAATATCGATTAAACGCCTTAATTCCCGCGCAGCGTGTATTTGTATGCAACAACGTTTCTGCTTTCGTCGCAACGAACCGAACAGCAAATTTTCATAAAATTGTGATTAAGCCTCGATAAAATTTGCGCAGAAACTATTGAAATGTTGCAAAAGGCCTTTATATACGACTGTATGGACAAAACACAAATCAAAGTGTGGTATGTGCGGTTCAAACGCACATCTGTACAGAGTGACCCTCGTTCTGGCCGACAGTCAACGGGAACATTGTCGGATAGTGTCGAGTGTGTGCGTTTCGCAGTGGAACAAGATCGTCGTTCGATTGTGAGAGACCTGGAAGATGAATTTGCTATACCAAAAACCGACCGAGAATTTGGCAATTCTCAAATTTCATTTGGTCTCAAAAACCATCGATTAGATATCGCTCAGGATAACCTGGAAACGATCAATAGTGATGTAAACTTACTTGAAAAGTTTAATACAAGTGATGAATAGTGAATGGGTAATCTCGAAGCCTCCACCGAAAAAAACTCGTCGTAGTCGAAGCAATTTCAAGTCAATGTTGATTTTTTTAAAAATTGTTAGGGTGCACCACGAGTATGCTCCTTTGAACATAAATAATACATCAAAAGAACATAATAATACCATAAAACTCTCATTTGTGAGAAAATGACGACAGCAGCAGAATAAATTACCAAACATTTCGACCAAAATCGATTTTAGCGCAGTATTCCTCATTTACCCGATGATTATCCTTCTCTACCTGTGTGTTACATCGTGTTCACAGCCGCATTAATTCGCTGTGTACTGTGGGGCATGAGTGGGAGTAAACCAATAAATTCTGGAACTGTAAGCGCTACCAGTTTCTACTACCCTGAAGTTGAGTTTGACCAAGCTCAAATGAACCAAATGAAAAATGAATGGAATTAGTAGCGAAAGCTATGAAAACGATTGAGTTTACGTTGTGAGCTAAGGTGTTCACAAAAGCGTGAATAGTCAAAAGTGGAAGTTTCACAGCAAGATGACTCTAATTAACCGTATCCACAAGGTGAAAACAATAGGTCAGTTTATTCCGGTACTCTCAGAAGCAGAATAATAGGAACTAATATTAAATATACACGTATTTCTTAGTTCAAAACTGCTTTGAATTGGTCATTTTATTCCATATCAGGCCCACAACAGTAAAATACTTTTGAGCGTTCGACATGTAGCCAACCATAAGTCACTGCTCCCCCCGAATTTTCACCACATCCCTACAAACGGACTTTACCCAATCATTTTAAGCATTGGCTTATCATTTATGACACCGTAAGACTGGAACCAGTTATAAGAGTATCCTCGGATGCGTGCGTTTATTATTTCCGGGAGATCGAAGTCTGGCAGACGCTACGTGAATGGGGGAACAAACTCGGAAATAGTGCCCAGTCACTGCACAGTGGAGTCATTAAACGACAAAAGAGCCAGACCTCATTTAATTGTCAGTAAGTGGCTCGGAAGCAGAGGTTAATGACTGAGATGTGCATAACTCGAATGACGTGTTCATCTGTCTCAGAGAGTAATTACATTCAATTGACCCCCGGAAATTAAGATAGTACTGGCTGACTGAGCGGCGAATATGAGAAAATCGACTCCCTTCCTCCCATCGTCGTTCACATTGGGGGACAACTGCGAACGAGGCGGGGGCCACAATTTATCGTTGAAATTTGACCTGACGGAAATGCGAACTTCGAAACGCTCTGAAACACCGGATTCACTCGTCAAATGCTTCATGATTCATCGATCAAAACATTGAATTAACCTAAATGGCGGAGGAAGTGGAATTTTGGTGATACAACCCGTCTTCGGCTGAAGCCCTCGAAATATGAAGTTCAAATGTCAAATTCCTTGATTATGTAATAATACCGCAAATTAACAGTGCGGAATGTAAGCGAGGAAATGTCCTTATGTCGCACGCTGTTTGATTTGCACAATCCTGAAAGACGAAAACGTTTTACATTGCCTGTAACAAAAGTAATCGGGTTTTCTGTTTGTGTAGGGCCAACACTGGCATACAAGATATAATGTCACTACTACAAAATACAGTACATTGGGCCCATAAATAGACGAGTTTCAGGGGGCAATGGCAACCGTTAAACCGGTTTGATCTCAAGTTCAATTCAAATCCTAATTCCGAGAGACAGGTTATAAAAGCGCTCACGCCATTATGACGTATAGTACATCCCACAACTTTCCTCAAACCTTCGCACGTTACTCATATTAGGATAAACCGAAACTCGGAGCTAGTCATTTAGAACTTACAGTACTTCTGGGGCAGTAAAAAAGTGGCCGCAATTGAGTTGTCGCTCCTCATCTCCACATCTTTGTTTAATAAACGGCGTTAAGGAACGACTACCGCGGGGGCAACCCACGTTAATTGAGTAGGATTTAATAAGAAAATATCAGGAGCGCCGCATCATGCAACTTTCTCTAGCTTCAATTCACTTGTGCCCATGGTTTTTTCTTCTAATACAATTATTTTTCACTCACGCCGGCAGAAAGCGGAAGCGCTTACAGTTCAGGAATTTATTAATTTGCTCTTACTCATGCCCCAACCATTATTGAGCAATTAGTACACAGAGAACTAATGAAGCTGTAGACACGATTTTTTTAGAAGGAATATAATCACTTTCCCTGAATTTACCGGTAAAAATGTTTGGAAAAGGAAGTAAGTGAAACAGCGGCGATTGAAATTCTGGAAATTCTGAAGTGGTCCCTATATGTCTGATGCGCGTTATTAAACGCTCATCCCAGAATGATATTATTGGAGTACCACATAGATTTTTCTGAAAATTCTAGTAACATTTGAGAGGTGTTTATAGGGAAATAACTATGCTAAAATCGGTTTCTATCGAAATGTTTGGTAATTTATTGTGCTGCTATCTTAGATTTTTCACGAACTCCGTTCCTCAATCCATGTAGCTCTTCCCTAGTTATCTTACAACCTTCAATGAACTGCTTTTCCGTGGGTACTTCATGTAACTTCTCATCCTGCTTCGTCGGGCCAAGGGGAGTAACAAATAACGAAAGCGAAGATAACTAACAAGCTTAAGTTCCTTGCGTCATAAGAGAAAGGTAAGACAAAAGTGCAATTGGAATAACGGCCTGAACTGAGTAGGAGTTAAGAAGGATAATTACGGAGTAAAGCGTCTATGAGGTTTGTAGGGAGCAGACAAATTCAGGATCTTTAAACAAATCCCATTTTGATCAACTACAAGATTGAACGTGTTTATTCGAACGCTAGAGAGCCTTCCGCTCTCGCAAGGCACTGTCTCTGCTCCTTCTCGTTTGTTCATGTTGATGGAACGCCACGATATTAGTGGTATCTATATTGTGGCAGTGATAATAGGGTTCAAGATTTGTAGCATCAGGTTTAATAGCGGCTCTTTACAATTCCGCCCTTTTCTTTAAACGGCAATAAAATAGGTAACCTCGCGCTAACATCAACTGGAACTACTGACCCAAAATCGGCACTATTTACAGAGGGAAGAGCTCTGTGTAGTTTGAAAGTAGACCAATAACTTCACACTAGCGAGACACTTTTATTGCTCCCTTTTCAAGAACAACCCTCCTTTCTCTCTCTGGAGTGGGGACCCAATCAATCTCCAGGCAACAGTTCCGAGCGAAGCGAAGCGGATGGAGGAAGGGTCCACATGTTGCTCGAGTCATTCGTTACCTCAGGTCTTGTTCCTTCTTTTTTCCTTGTTCAATTTTCGTTGTCGTTCCTTAGCTCTCAATAAACCCATCGCTCGGTCAGCTTCGTATAAGTATTCGCTCTCTCCTTCAAACCGATAAAACAACATCTCTTGGTTTCTTCTATTTTGGCCACAAACATACAAAGTCCAAATTGGCTCTGAATCCTGAAATGTTATTAAGCCCACAAAATCGGTAGTACCAGCCAGATAATTCGAACAGGCAGCCTCATATAATTAAGGCATCCTTAACCACTAGCGAAATTGGTTGTTCAGTGTATAGGAGAGAGAAGTCTTACCTCCTCTGCCTAGTAGATAACTTTCATACGTTTGCGCCCCTCCAATACCACACTCCAGGTGACATAGACTGCAATGTGACCGTCACTGATTCCTTGTGAATTCAAATGGATTCTATCTTGTAAACTGCATGTTTGAGAACATTTAGGAACGATTGTGCGCTCTCCCAGTTGCGCATTTACGCGAGGTAGATAATGCCAACCACCCTGATTTATTTGTTCCTTCGCCATCAATACGTGTACGGTTAGCCCTTGTGTCTGGTATTGTCTATGATACTTGTAACCCTACAGCTGATGTTCATGGCTAACGCTACATAGGAAGCAACAATGCGCTTTCATTGCAGCAGTAATCCTGCTCAATCAATCCTTATTCGCTTGAACGGGGGGTTCCATCACTATATTAGTCAAAACTGCTGACTGGTGAACCCCTCAACGCTGGCCCTCAGAGCCGTATCACTCTTCTCGCATTCGCGTGGGTCGAACCATATCAGCTACCAATGTTACGGCCTGATAATTCATGTTCACACAGTCTATCTGTGTAATTCTTTATATCCTTCCAAGGTGGTAAGAGTATCTGGGTTCACTCAGGACCCCACTTTAGAACGAGGTCCGCACTCCCGTACCCCGCCATTCATTTCTTCCCCACCCAGTCTTCTGAAGAGATTGTGAATCTCGCCTTGGCTGAAACCTTCAAGCCCTGGTACTAAAAACGCTCTATAAGTCCCGAGCTATTCCACAGGAGCCAGCATAAATCTACCTTCTACCGACTTCTTCATGCTCTTGAGGGCATGGTGAGTGACACGCCCAATCCGACCACCGCTTTAAGCAGTATCTGAACATCAGAAGCCACTGAGTGTGGAGGGAGGGTTGAGGGAGGCATATATTCAATATTCTAGTGTTAACTTTGACTGAGGGCTGATGCGTTTTCCTTGACTGAAAGGTACCTCTACTCGCACAGTGTGAAACTTGCGTACTTAGGGAAAGGGGCTGCGATTGGTTTTGCGAGCTACGGTTTTGTTTCTGTCTCTCAGCAATATTTTCTTGCTGAATTGTAGAATACATTACTGCACAGTTAAATGTGTGCGAGCGCTGGTCTCTGAAACGGTTAGATAACTGAACGTGGCAAGACAATTCAGTTCTGAAGCTAGAATTGCACCACTGAAACATTTTTGGCTGAATTTTTGGTCGAACATTGCATTTCTCCTTTTGAGAGATGGAAAAAGAAATGAGACTTCCGTGTTCAGGTGACCTTGGAACATGCGAAGAAGATATTTTCATCTCAATACGTTCACAGCATTCGTGAAATCAGATTGTCATTCGATGATGTCTGTTGAGCTACGAAGTCAAGTATCGTCGAGGCGCAACAGAGCAAGGAAGTGGTACGACAGAACGTAAATTGCTCCATAGCAGGTCAACCTTCAATAGAATGCGCTCAACGAGAAGTCTTCTTTCCAATTTTCACTAATTAGCTGCTGACGGGAGGGAGGAGAAGAAGATCAGTTTTGTAAGCTGCCGCCCGAGCGAGAGAAGATGAAGGCAGCACGATATCTACGACAATTGGAAAGCGTTGTTACCGGAGCATTTGAAGGTGGGTAGAGTTGGGGAATGCGCGGTGTATGAAGACGGTTTGTATGCAATGAGGGTTGAGTAGGAGGGTGGCAGAACTAACAACATGCGCTAAAGGGGCGAAAGCGAAGGGGGCCATGATGAGATGAAGATGGCGAGGGGTGAGTGGAAAGGCAGTGGAAAGACCTAATTTGACTGGTACCTTATTTGTGCCCTGTTACCCGCGAAGTAAAGCTCAGTTAATTAACCCAAGCACTGTCAACTCAATCACGGAGGAGGGAGAGCTGAGGAGGCCCCCAAATAACCGACAACCCGTGCTTTGCCATTTCGCGAACCCTGATGGGCTGTTGTCTGCCGCGTCGCCAAACAACCCTCAACTCTCAAACCTCATTCTCCTTGTCTCCGTCCTCTTGCCCTCTTCCACTATCACGAATAAGGGCTGATGGAGACGATTTGTCTCACGTCACTCTCTGCCTTTGATTTCATCGCATGGTTAATTATGACGGTCCCCTGCTGCAACATGTCCCCCTTCTTCTCACAATTTGCACGAAAAGTATCTCTAAACTCCAAACGAAGGACGATTTGCTAATGAATAGCACTCAGAATTATGCGAGAAGACGGTGTACGAAGAACCCGAAGGAAATACCTCGAGGTGACAAGGTATCAGGTGGGAGAATTACCTACGGCAAAGACGTCTGTACGTTCCTTGAAAAAGCCTCACTCAGGGCATTGTTGCTAACTGAACCTAAATGGGGTACTAACTATTTGGTTGGTACCAACTCATGATTTTCCTTCCTCTTACGTAATTAGACGATTCTCGATTTATACAGAGCTGTGACTTCTTTCAACGCGTTTCGTACGTTCAGCTGGAATTGTTATATTAGTCTGAATAAAACTGTTTTTTATATTTTAATACTCGAATCGTGTTACCTTCTTTTGATCTACAAAGCGCTGAGGAAATTTGCGTTTACTGTCGATAAATGTGTGCTAGTGGGTCTATGAACAGACTGTGGAGAAAAAAACTAATGACCAGAATTATGTATCTTATTATAGTCGATCTTTAGATCTTTATATGAACCTTGAACGTGAAATTAACGTAATGAAGAAAATGGACACCTACCTAGTGCCCAAGGCACCAAAACTGCCCTGCCCCCTCTAAATGGTACTTCTTATTTTTAACATATTATTTGTCAGCAACAGCATCAACGGTGAGTGGACTAAACTTATTCGGCGTCTGGCGAATACATTAATTTGTTCATGCTTCGGGTTCAGGAAAGTGGAAACGGAGCATTAGGTACTTCACTTGTGTTTAGTTGAGGCACATAATCTTCACCTTAATGTTAATCACCTTTTTCTCGGATCGGTAGCTGTTATCTCATCGTGGTCGGGAGTATTGATGTGAGGAACATATGTTTATCGGCGTTCGTATTCTCATGCGAGCTGTTTCCAGATTTCGACGTGCATGTAACTTGAACTTCATTTCATCTCTGATGTCTGCAACCGTATACTGAGCTGCCCTTTAACTCGGCGTGATAATATTAGGTATATGAACGATACAGCCGAGTGAATTCCATCCTGTCACGAATTACGGAACAAACCGGCCAACACACTCGTCATACCCCCCCCCCCCCCCTGTGAGTTGGTCTCACATTAATCTCTACCTCTGATGATGTCGAAACATCAGTTGAAGACAACGGCAAGTGAGTATCATCCAGGACTGTTATTGTTTCGACGTAGCTAGAGAAATACTTCTTGAATTGAATTTCTTGGAGGAGTAAGGACAGAAACTTGTTAGTTTTTTTTAACGCAATCGGAAAAGCACTTTGGCAACTTCAAAAATCTTAATTTCTGATTCTTAATTTGGTTTATATTTCTGTCCTGCATGGCCAGTCGAGTTAATTTGGTCCATCCTCAATTCCTAGGCCTACGGTGTAAGGAAAACACATACAAATTAGCGTACTGCCTTCATAATTCCAGTTGATGACGAACTAATGTGCTCACAAAAATTATTTGGTTGTTCAATAACCTACCTTCACGGTGGGAGGTAATTGGGTTCGTAAGGCATTCGGGAGTAACCCAAAAAGTTCTGGAGCTCAATCTACTCTAAACACGAACATTCCCACTAAATCTGATTGATGGTCTTATAAATCCTATGCAACGGTCACTCAATGAAGGCCCAGTAAATGCAAGAAATTTATACGCTACCATTTTTATTACAGAACAGATATTTCACTGAGTTCTTATAAACGGAATGAAAAAACAACGGTTTATTAGTCTCTTGCATGGCTTGGCTTGGCCTCACATCACCCTAACACAACGGAACGACGGAAATTGACAATTTCTAGGCGGTTCTAGGCAATTGTCGGGTGTACTGCGATTTCAATGTTTTCCATTTGGATGCAGTTATACACCCGTCAGACTCGTTCCACTCTACTCAGCATCGAAAATACAAAATAGTGCGGAAAATGGCCTGACAACAATGGAACAACCGAAATTGACGTTTTCCTGGCAATTGGCAGGGCGCGACATGTCGAACTGACGGGTGGTTGGCGTTAGACGGAAGGTAGAGCGGCGAATGAGCGTAGGCCAGGGAGAACAGATATTAAATGGAGGGCTGTGGAAATTACTGAAACGCAGAAGCTATTTTGTCAGAGAATGACTCAGATTATATTTTTTGTGGACGCGACAAACAATTGCGCGTCATTATACAATTTTCGTTGCTGGTAAAATGACGTGTGCGTTGAGGTTGAACACATATTAGACTTTTAGATAAAAATTGTTTTTTAACCATTTTTCCCCTATATCCACCTCAATCGAAAGTAGCATTGTACCAAAAATTAGGTGTGTATTCTAATAAGCTACTTGCACACCGAACGCTTATTGTAGGCCACAAAGTGATCAAGCGTGATCCTTCGTTTCCATTTCATTCGTTTCATGACTGTCCCTCTATAATCCCAAAACGTCGGCAGTTGAATATATCACTTACTATGTGTTTATTCAATAACGGCAACAATACTATGTAACAAAGAACAAACTGCAGATTCTTGCGGGTTAACCACGAACTGGTTCCGTTGCCATTTTTTGTGTTCTGGAACTATTAGCGGCACGAGCAATTGTTACAGTTGTTTACGCATGCTGTGGGCCTACTATTTGATATTTGACTAAAACCTCGCGCAGCTTACCAACTTGATACAATTATTCGGCTGGTCTGACTTGAACTAACGGATACAAAAGGAAACGGCGACATTTAAATAATTTATTGGTAACTTTGGTTGGGTCCCAATGTCCGGACAGCAAATCGAGTGAACTGCTGGGAGCTCCAAACTCGGGATCACGATCGGCGAGAGTCAAAGAGAGTAGTAAAAACCCCGCCATGGTGTCTTCCCTAGTGGATGATCGGCAATCGCTGCTCAACAAGTCCGAGAGAGGTGGCTTAGAACGAGAGGCGGTGAGCGTGGTGCAAGACGCCAAAAAAGATACAGGTTCGGGTGTACAGAGTTCGGTAGAAGCACGAGAGGTGGCGATGAGAATAATAATAACTATAACTTAACAACATTCTACAGCCTGGTTCCTTCCAGTGGTGGGCCAGCAGCCGCTGCTGGGAACAGCACCGTTGAACACTGCTTGCACTATATGGAAGCCGTGGACGATTTCAATTGCTTTACTGAGCCCCATTAGCCATTGACGAATTTAAATGTAAAAGAACGGAAAACACTGAAGAGTATTAATGAGTGAATAAGTCACAAACAATAGTGTGCTGGAATTGATTTATGTTGAATTATTGACAATACTGTTGATAGTGTGTAAAGGTGAGGAGTAAATATAGCTTTGTAGTGGCAACATTAAATAACACTACCAGGAATTAATGGGATGGGAGATGTGGAACAGGAAGGAGTCAAATGAACGAGCAGAAAAAGGTTTAACAAGATGGTCTGCTTCGGGGGTACAAAGTGACCCCATATTTTGCAGTTGACGATTTGAGTTTCCCAACAAAAAGATTTGAGATACTCGTATATATTATGGTACACGCCGAGCCCCAGTTTCTGTAAGTTGTGAGGTGCGTAGTTCAAATATTCGTGCTACATCTAAACACGTTGTGTATACGTATTTCAGTTAAATCCTGTTCGTACGCTAATGAATTTGTCAAGTGATGAGTCGTATTGTTGAGGCGTTGCTCTACTTTCTTGTTTCGCGGCACCCGAGCTGTTAACGACGTGACAGAAATGAGAAATGAATGTTAACAATTGAAAAGAAGAACTTACTGAGCTGGAGACCCTGCGGAGGATAAGATGCGACCTGAGGAAAGGTGGATTTAAAGGACCTCCAGGGCGATAGCTCGAGTGCCTACACTCAAGATTTCTAGCACCATTGTCTACCACCTCGTCTTGCCTCATTCTTTTTCCCCACTTTCTTTCGAGTGCCAACTTCACGCCCGTAGGCTTCGTTCAGCGCGCGTTTACAGAATAAACTCAGTTCATTCCTCCACACGTCAGGACTTCTTTCCGTGTCATGTATTTGAGGATGCACCATACAGATTCAAATGGTTCAAATACTCAACTTCCTTAATGCGAGTCCATATCCACCACGTGACGAATGGAACAGATCATAATGGCTAGTTATTGCAACCAGTACGGAGGGAGCCCAATTCCACTGAGAACGTTTTTTTCAAAACTCGAGTCGCTTTACAAGAAATAGTAGTCTGCCGCGAATTTTTCTAAAGCATTCATTCATTTTTAAATGAAAAACAGCACAATATAATCTGCTGACCAGAAATCCAGGTGATTTTTAAAGATAAATCTTGAGCTGGAAACTGGGGCGTCATTTACCTTGGGTTCTATAAATTCAATAATTAAAAGCAGTTTGGAGTATTATACAGTTATTGAAGGAGAATAAAATTTGGTATAAAATAGAAATAGAAATACCACAATGCAAAAATCATCGAACTTGAAGTGATACGATAAGCTCAACGTACAACTAAATTATGCAGAAGTTAGGTGTATCTCATAAACGTACGTGTGTTCATGTAAAGGTGCATCTAATAAATCATGAAAGTTTACAGCTCTCATAATCCCTCTTGAGTCGTTGGGTGTTAAACCGAATAAACTCGTGAAGTGTTGATTGAATTGTTTTTCTCCGCCCAACAAGTCAAAAATTAATTCAACCCTCCGAGAGGGTTTTTTTCTTCAGAAAATCTCGAAGGTTTGCTGAGTCAGGATGAAAAATTGCTGAGCGGGGCTCTGTAAGTGTGTGTAGGTAACTTGATGTCAAAACCATTAAACACATTACACGTTACATTCGTTATACTTATTACACCCATAGTTCACCAACTTTGTGCCCTTCTATTATGGACGTGTTAACCTACAAGTTTATCATCATATGCCTGCAGGGTGTCTTTAACTAGTCAGCAGAGGCCGTGCAGAGACTGCGTCGCTGACTGAGTTGGACCAGAGTAAAATTTGGATTTATCGCCCTCACAAAGTGTTCTGTGTGTGAAGTTCTCGTAATTTTAATATTTCTATAGATTCTTCTCTGGAGCACAAAAACGTGTAACTGAATTCATAGTGTGATATTTTTCTACGGACGAAAAGGACCTTGAAGGGACTTTCACGAATGAGGGGATAATGTGATCACTTCGTCGTCAGCCGCCTTATACGAGGGTTTTGCAAACAGTGAATCTTCCTTTTCCTACTTTCATCGACAAGGGTTCAGAAAAACATCTGCGCTTCCACGATCTTTTTCAAATAACGAGCGACGAAGTTTACGCACGTGCATTTCGTGATTCAAAGATGAAACTCTTCTTGAGAGAACGGAGTCTCCGGTTTGCAAATGCGCAACGAAGAGCAGCGGACAGAACGTTTAATCAACGAGTCTGAATAAAAAAGGATAAGATCCAACGATGGAACAGTTTACAGTGGCGACCTTTAATCCGCTTTATCGCCATGGAGAAAGGGAACAGTGGAGAGGTGTGTTGAGTGGAGGGGATTTTTTGCTATGGAAGCGCGAAAGGGTGAAGCTGAGGGCTGGCGTGAACTCAGAGGGCCTCGTCACGAGCTGAGAGCTGAGGAGAGCAACAAACGAAGTCTTGAATCTGTAATTAAACCTTTGAGCAGAGGGACAGATGCCCGATGCGGGTCTCTTTCTTCGGTCCTTGGAGAAAAAATGATTAGGAAAATGTTCGTTGGGGCGAAAACATTTCGTTTAATTAACGAACAATTCGGTCTCGATTCCTCGATGTTAAAGTGATTTCCAAACACGACTCTGGCCCTTTTTGAGAGACACCACTGTCATCTAACGAAACCTGGAGAAGTGGACGAACTTGATCGTTCTGTTTCCCCAACAGATAAATATAGTTCTAGGCTGTTGATAGATCAATCCTTACGCGCACTTCCCAAGTCAGAGGACATAATGAGGGGTTTTCAGGGCGAGCTTAATATGCGTAGGGGACTGTGCGGAAGACCTAAGGACTCACCTTTGAGGTCTGCAATAGGACGATTTTGTTTTTTTTAATTCTCCATGGTGGCACTGGGAAAACCCCCACTGTGGGCACAACCGGGCCTATTGTGTGGGCGAGCATGAGCCCCCTCATGTCCACCCAGCCCAACCCGCAGCTCCTGTGGAGCTGGCATTCTCTGATGGGGCGTCCACGATACCTCTCCACCATTCTCCCACCAAACGCAACACTACCTTGAGGTCCATCCCCGCAACCTTCTCCGGCCACAGCTGATGAGCCTACTGAAGTGCACTGCAGCCAGCCCCGCACAAGTACACAGTACATGCTCTGCTGTACCTCTGACTTACCAATCTTGGCCAGGTAGTACCTTAGTGGACAGTTACCTGTAGACAGGCCGCATACCACCCGTATACTATCTCTCTCCAGGCTGAAGATTGTAATGGTTTTCGCGGCGGACTGCGCGAGGTGGCAACACTGACCGTCACCCGTGCAGCCCGCCACTGTTTATATTAGCAAGAGGAGCCAGTCGGTTATCATAACGGCTGGCGGCGCCTCAAGCGAAACGGTTTCCCTGAAAGTCAGTGTTTAATTTCCCCTTTTGGTTTGTGAAGTAAGGTAAGCGATCAGAGCTTTGTGTTTCATTTTCCCCATTGTCCCTTTTATTGTCATTTAATACAATCCGAGCATAGGTTATTTATTTCATTTTAAAAGGAGTTCGTTTGGTTTCATTCATTTCGAGTTTTGCCGATTAAATTCAAGTGGGTCTTAATTGCTTTATAATTTCATTTCCCATTACCTTCTTGAGAGTTATTATTTTATTTATTTGATCGAGTGAGCATTATTGAGCGTATTTGATTTATTCTGTTCTTTTGGGCCCAGACACGGTCTTCACGAGTGTTCTGTACGCCGGAATTGGGACACAATTCCGCAAGTACGTCACAAGATCACTCTCATTCGCTGCCTGGAGAGACTGACAAACAACCTTGACTGCCCTTGGCCAGGCACTTCCCGTCAATAGGCAACCCAGTCTCCTCCCACTTAACAACCTCCTTGATCAAGTGGCTCTTGGTGGTTCCTACAGAAGGGCTCAGATCTCACCTGGGGAAGCGCAGATCCTTTTCTCTCCAGTTTGTCGGTCTCCTCGATCCCTTCCATTCCTGTATGGCCTGGCACCCAACACAGTGTTGATGTGTTTTTCTTTGCCAAGGTTTCAGGCATTCCCAAACCGACGTGATGTACAGGAAGCCAGGTCCTTAAGAGCAGCCTGACTGTCCGACATAATCTACGAACGACAAGAGAGACGTAAGGACATGGGAACTTGAGAAAAAGTAAGGGGAAACGGATCGTAAGCTCAAGGAGCAAATGCACCGATGGAATGGTGTGAAAATATACGGCCTAACGGCGGTCTCACGATACTCAACGAACCAATGAATGAATAGTGCGGTCAGCTCGAGTTTTTACCCGATAGTGAATAACACAATAAAAAGTCAATCTGCTAAGAAGCGCTGCTCGAAGCGAATTTGGGCCATGCTTGTAATTACACGATGACATTACGTGCTGATGCCAGATTCCTTGCCATATTAGATGGCAGCTAAAAAGGTGATTAATTGCGGACGTTTAGGATCTCAGTCGAAACCCTTGACGTATGATGGCCAGGTTGGATTGTTGAGTTTTACCATAGAAAACGCCGTTTTAACACAAGTTGTTTTGTTACTGTGGTAGCCTCAATGTCTTCTGACCGTGTGAACGTGGAAAGTCGGTACAACTTTATATTGACATTTTGTAGGGCAGCACACGAAATCATAGGCGACATTAGTAGCAAAATTCGATAGGTAGCTAACATTTCACGAAACATATTCATCTCTAAACAAACCGGCAAGTACCACCTGCATAATTCCTAACGTGTGACGAACTACTAAGCCTCTCGGGAGAAAGTTGTGCACAACCATTTCAAGTACCAAAACAGAGTTAAAGTGTTGTCTGCTCCCAGTACTTCGAGTTATCTCATTATACGGCTATAGGCGGTTGGATAATCGTAAATAACAGCTATGGTCTGAGTTATAACGACTGAACCTTTTTAATAAAATCTTTAAATGGATGAGGAACGCAGCGAGAAGTGTCCATGTTTGACGCAAGGTCGAAAACCACCTATGGAAATCCCTAAGCCGCACTCAAGAGTCGCTCTCTCGTTAATCTCTTTTAAATATTTCATTTCAATAGCCAGAAGGAATTCCCAGTCTTTCCTCTCCCCTACACAACAACGGTCATTTCTGAAGCCCCATACACTCGACGATTCCTCTCCTTCCATGCCAGTCACCTCTCGACTTGACACCTTGAAACCTGGTTGTGATATTCTCCATTGCCTTACAGATCGCTCCACCTCCAACTTGCAGCGCCAACGCTCCTTTTCCCACTCAAACTAATCCATCCTCAGTTAGATAATATTGTGTTGAACTCTCATTTCTACACTCACGTCAAATTCTGGCAACTCTTCTCATGATCACAGTCAATTGTTGGGTGTTTCTTCACCCGCATTTCTGTCTCGCGCTCATGCCAAGCAGGAGAGTTGCCTGGTAGCTGTAATGTGATAAATCTTCACGCCCGGCGTCTCTTATTTCTAACACGCAACCGATCTCCAGATTTCAGTAGATAGTATTTGCGGTTGAATCATCTATTACGCTCAAAGGATTATTACAGTTTCAATCAGCTTGAAAGAGGAAAAGAATGCTTTGAGTGGTAGTTCGTGGAGAGCGGTAGATAAAACCTCCCCCAAGTTCGGCTGAACTTCCATTTTTATTCTGAAAGTTGTAACAAGATCATTTTCTTTTAAAGGCAAGTGCTCTATGCATCCAAGTTTTAACGCTGAGATAAGCAGTCTAGAATTAGGTGGATGGTAGTTTAATTCAGGCACTGAGTTTAGCGGCCCTTGTTTTGCGGAATAGCCTTTTAGAAAAGAGCCCATCAGAGATGATGCTAAGGTAATCTTCCTCATATTAGAAGCCAATTATAAAGAGCTGCATCGCCAGGAACTCTTACGTGGTTTTAAACCCTTCAATTTTTGTGAAACCCCCACGACCAATGCACAGTGGATTCGCGGTGTTAACGTTGAAGTAGGATGCTAACTCACTTGTTCGTTGTTGTGGAGCACTTAAACCACAAAGACAATTGCCGAGGCCTCATAACTAACTGTGTCAAACGCTTAGGCATGATCTATGAAAAATCTCTTATTTTCTACGCCAAAACAGTACTATATGGGGGATCGTGACACCAGCCACCTAGAGACTAGATGCTAGTAAGTTCTGGAAATGCTGGAAGATCACAGACGATCGAGTTGTCGAACGCCACCAACAAAACAGCTTTTATTGCTGTTTGTTATGGCAGACTCTACAGGCGACACCCCGACTCTTTCATTCGACGTAACTGTTCAGGAAAACTCAGAACATGACTAGTCAACTCCAACAAGAAGTCTGAGGCTGCTAAGCCTTGCCTACACTCTACTAACAGCTGCTGTCCATTGGCTGCAATGGGAGTGCCTGGCAAAACCCTTTTCAGACGCACGGGGGATGAAACTGTATGGGCAGAAGAAAGAAGAGTGATAGGAGGCTTACTCTATTGTGACTGCAAATGACATATAAAGGCCTGCATTTAGATCAGTCCCCCGTTTGCCAGAGCACTAAGTTAACCATGTCTAATGAACCTCTACAACAAGCCCCGTACTCCCGTTGGACGCTGCCTTCGAACAACACGAAAAAGGTGGTGATGCCAAGTCTAACTAAAAACCATTTTAGGTCGATCAAACACCATGCGTCGAAGGGTTCTCCGTAGAGATCTAACAAATCCTCAATTTTACGGACTTCTCTTATCCGTTCAAATCCTCATGCCATTTGTTCAAACTGTACGTGTAAGTGCAAATAAATAACGAAGCAGAAGTAAACAGCTCTCGGAAATATTTTATTTGTACGCTCGTGGACAAGAGTTTTAGAATACTAAATGGGGATGTCGTGATTTCTACTATAGCTGTTGACCAATTGGCAGCAGACCTTCAGTGTTGAAGTGTTATTTTCAGGATTATTTATTTTCCTACATCTCGGCGTCTTGAGACTCTTCGTATCTTATTGTGGCAGCGCCACATACAAACGTACATACATATTATAGCCTTACAATAAGTCTATGTGCATGTAAACGTTCTTCCGTAGTTGGGCTTTCTTTGTGGAACCGTGGACTATGCATACGGAAGGAAGAACCTCAATGGAACAAAACGTTTCCCTTGAAGAACAAAGTTGAATGGAGCTCTGAAGTTTTAAGGGAACTTCTCTTCAACTCATCAACCCACGAACCTTCCAAAGGCATTTCCTCCGCACGAAACACTTCTAAACTCGAAATACCTCTCCGGCCAGTCTTCAAGGGGCGATGAAATTCACTGGTATGCGTTGTGTGGCGCACTCCCTCAATGAGCCCGGGAACCACCAATGGATTCGAAGTGAAAGTTTAACAAACATGTGGAGGGACTGAGGGCTAAGAGTAAGCGGACTAAAGGGTGTAAGCTGAGCAAAGGTTTGCTTTCGGTTTATGTGCGGTTGCTAGGTTTGTGAGAGTGTCAGTAAGCTCAACCAAATTAGAGCAGTTCGAACCACCTTAATGGAAAACTGTTTAAACGAGGAGAGTGTTAGTGGCGGAATGAGGATGTGGTGGAGTGAATTCAATCTTTGTTCATTGTCTTCGGCTCTTTGTGGATTAGTGTTACATAGACGCGTTCTGCGCATCACGTTCAACCACGTAATCTTCATCAAAATAGACATTACTTTAGCCCTGTAAAGTGATCCGTTATATTAAACTCTTTTTGTCTTTTCCACATTTCGTCGAAATGAATTCATAACAACTGATGAAGTCACAGATTACCTCAACAGTCTTTTTGACGGATTAGCAGGTTTTCAGGTCTTTCCTCCTCGCTACAATGGTCTCCTATTAGCTTATGTTGATTCATCGTAAATGTTTCCTCATAATAGAGCGTCTATAAGATTTTCTCTCAGAATGGCACACGAAGAAGATTTAGGCCGGATGGGTCTTCAAAATTGAAGTGCGCCGCATCAAACCACTCTTCTTAGCCCTACGTCAATCCACTTGCGTTCATATGAGTAGGAGATTAATGAGGTTTGAAAGCCGGAAATGAGGGTTTTAGCTCAGTTATCAATGGGGAAAGAAAACAAGATAACCACGCCCCCTGGCCAATCGTACTGTTATACGAGGTTGGATGTGTGGATCGTACGTCTTCGTCCCACGCAGCTGCGACATCCATGGTTCAGAGAATCGGTCCATCTCTTGGCGAAAGACGATTCTCTGAGTAAGGGGAGTCGGAGTTTCCCTCCTCCTCAGAGGACACCTGCCCTCAGGTGTTCCAGAAGGGGTAGTGCAGAGCAAAGATGCTGCGCCTACCGTGCAGTGGTTAGTTGCACTTTTGGGAACAAGTGCGGCGTCCTGGCTTGTGTTGACACGTGTACGTTGAGTGGAAGCTCTTGAGCGTGTGTGAGGCTGCCAGACAATTCGTACACAAATTGTGCACTTCCACGCAGGTTCTTCGATCCTTCCGGCTGAAGTTGAGGAAACGTGTGCACTTTTTTTTACCCCATGATGTTTGCCGCAGATAGGGCAGGGATGTGGCTCTGGCGATGGAGTTCTGTCTTCACCATTCTGTCTGGCCATTTTGAAGGCGCGTGGTTTCCCCGGACTCGTTGTTTGACCGGTCGTTCGGGTACTGACACGCGGGAAGATGTCGATGTTGATGCATGATGGGATTCGTTGTGAGCTGAATGGTCCGTAGGTTCCGCTGACTAGTAGGTTTATGCTGCTGTGATGCTAAATAAGCATTGACCTTTCCATGCAGATGTGCGCGAGATGCTGGTAGATCAGAAGCTCCTTTACATCTGTACTGCTTTCCTCAAAGCAGCCGTCGACGATTGAACACAAAGCTGTGCTCAACTGTTCGTCAAGAACTGAAAACGTTCGAACATAATGACGGGCGAGAGAGTATCACAGCAGTAGGGCAGAAAAGTTGAAGGTGGGGGATCAAAAATTCCCTCCGCATTAGAAGAAACTTCCAAGTTTATCAGCGGGGCCGGCATCTCGAACTAATGTAGGGGAAGTTCGAGCACTAGTTGGGCGCCAATGTTACGGGGGAGATTAATATTGAAAGCGGTATCGCACTAGGTGATTCGGTAAGTAGTAAGATAGTAGCCAAATGCAATTCGAACAAGGAGTTTAATTCGTGAATTACATTCGGAGATGTTTAACCACCACAAACCGGGAACTGGGTGGGAGCGAAGTCTCGAGCGAATCGGGGCATTTGAGGTGCCCAGTCAGCATAAATGCCCCGGACGAGCCTCCACTGAATCGAAGGGTTTGGTTCGTCCCGTTACAATAGATCCGCAATAGCTGTCGACAAGAACATTATAAATACATGCTGAGATCTGTGATGTCTAATCGAAAATTTTAATGAGAAGCCTCGAATCACAGGAATACGTTTTGAGAAATAATTCACATCTCGAAATGTAGACAACGCAGAATTAAAACGAGAATCGTGAGTTAGTTAGTGGATTCCTCAAATTAGGGCAGTCGATCAGCACACCAAGTGAGTATTAACTTCAACTGAGCTATTCGAGCTGAAGATAAACGTTTGTTTGTCCCCTAGGGTAGCCCAGTACGTGGAATGCAGCGTATCGAGATCAAGTTTAGTACCTCATTTCGGGTTGTCGTTGATTGTATTATCAGTCATTGACTTGCGAGAGCCTATTAGCGTTCGCTACGCTACCGCCCGCTTGAGTCCTGGTGTGCGGTATAAGGCAGTTTATGCACTCCCTACATGCCATCTGTGAAAAACACCCAGTTGTACCACTCTGATGAGTAAATTTTTAGAGATCATTGAGAATCATTGCGCTGGGGCGTCGATCCAAAATGTGTCATTAGTCTTTGACGTGGTCGGTCAATAACATTTAGAATGGAAAAATGCGTGAAATACTCTGAAAGAGTATCCCAACGACCTATCAACGTCCCCTCAACCAATGCACCGCTTTTCCGTTGCTTACTGTTTAAATTTGGTAAACTGTCAGTTTCTGGATTCTGCAGTAGTTCCATTATGCTTCACAAGTACAGCTTGTGCGAGATGTACAAGGTGCCAAACTCGCAATGTCTCAAGAATTCGAAATGTTTCGCCAGGGCTTTGCCGACCTGAGTTTCAGTCATAAGAAATAAAGAAGAGTCTAAAGAATTCACTGAGTTCGCATCAACTTGGTGAAACGTAATTTCGCGCTTTACGTGAAACCCCGTAGATCCGGAATTTATAGAGGCTAATAATGTTTAAAAATTAAAACTAGTTTAATTCTTAAAATTTTTTAAAAAAAGTATGAGTAACATGAAGTTTTGTGTTTGTAGTTCTGGAATCATAAGGAAAAATTTGCAAAAACCGTCAGCCAATTAAAGCCGTTAGTTTGAACGTGTGAATTTCTGAGGTCGATGATTATCTCACGCCCATTATTATACTTTAATCATACAGAAACTTTATCAAACCCACTCTGATCTTTTTAGAACACTAGCGTCACATATTTACGACGAAAGACCTGTACTAAACTTACTGTTCGTCAAAAGTGGACGCATCCCCATCTCGAGACGTTCGAGTCGAGCTTGGCTTTTACTTTTAACACAGCGCAGTCATCTATTGCTCATCTCATGGCTGCCGGAGCAGCTTTACTCTCGCACACTTTCTGGAACATCAGTTTTATGCATCCGAAAGTTCTCAATTCAGTCGAGTTCTATAAATAGTAGCGCATTGACTGCAAACATTTTACACTTGTTCTGGAACATCGTTCAGTTCAGTGTTCTAAAACGATCATACAGTTTGATAATGATGAGCTCGTCTGAAGACAACAGGAGGAGGTTGTAACTGTTAGTTCGTTGTTCTTATTTCAAGTCTCGAAATATTCTCATCAGTCCCATTTCGACCTGCCATGTATACTGAATGCTGCATCGGTCAAAACAACGAAACTCGGTAAGTCGACATCCAACGATTGAGGTCAGACGCACTGTGATTAATGATGAACATCTTGAGTAAAAGAGAAAGGACCTCTTCCTTCGATATCCGAGGGAACTTGAAAATCCGTTGAACTTATCGGCCGGGGCAGCTCCATCAAAGTCAATGGAAGAGAACGATTTTCCATTAGTTCCACCCACATGAAAATCAAGGAAGAAAAATACAGAAGAAGATTGAGGCGAAGGTGGTGAACTGATGAGTTGGTGACAGACTAGAATATTGATGGAGACCGGGCGAAATACAAAAATTGGATACTGATCAGTGTTTCATTGTTAGATCTCAAATTATTCCCCAGAATGTTGTTGCGGTGTATTCGTACCCCACCAGAAAAAAGACACCGAGAAGCCACAGCAAAATTCGAAAAACCGTCTTGTCGATTTTTATGTTATATTGGTAAACGGCTAATCAGTTGTCGTCAGCAATAGAGCTGGAACTGGTCAGCCAGTCATTATCAATACGCAGGACCCAGAGAGAGTCAAGCTGCCTACAAATCAACAGATATAGTTTTTACGTGTTTCTCGATCAACCTGCGTGATATCTAACAACTGCTTCCTCTTCTAAGAGTTGTCGTGGGAAACATGGTGTGATCCCATTGAAGGAATGTGCACGGGGAGGTAGTTAGGTAAAGGTGAGAACTGGTTAGATGCCTACATCACATACCGTTACACGTTATGTTGAGGTGTTGTTCGTTTTTTTTTATCAACCTGTTACGTTTCACAGCCCCCCATTGTGAACATGATACGAGAAAATTGAGCTGAATCAACTCGGCTCAAGTAGATTATTTGACCTTAATATCACTGTGGGGCTCTACGATTAGGTTTAATAGCTTAACGTTTATTTTCTATTTTTTCCCCAAAAACGGCCACATCGACTTTTTCTCACAAAGTTGACCGAGAACACTTTTTAAAATTTTTGCTCATGTCACCGTTAAAGGGACGAAAAAGATCTAAATAAATACGAAGGGCTCCCGAGCCATCCTACGTTAACTGTTGGGACAAAGGATTGGGATCGGTACGGAAAAAAAGGCTCAGAGGATACTTCTTTGTCCTCGATAGATCGTCCACCAGCTGAGACACGAACCCAGCAACACGGGATGTGATGCCGTGAAGAACGACTGATGTCAAACTCAGCCGACGCATTTCCTCAGTCCCTTTTTGCACTACATCCCGCGCCAGTACATGGTCGATGCTGCAACTCTGATGTACGAAGATCCGTTGAGTCGTGTTTGTGATTCTTCGTTTTAACCGTGAGCTCAAGATTTCGGCTTCCAGACACGGCATAACTTTAGGCTTTTACTGTTGTACTCAGGATCTCAAAAGATCGTCGTCCTCTCAGTCCCATCAGTCGTTTCTACTCTGATTAAGCTCCCCAGTCGTTTAAATTTTGTGTCGTTTAGGTGATGACTTAATTTTATTGCATTATATACAGCACTTTTTAAATTAGTTCTTGAATAGTTTCATGTCTGTCAGAAATAAGTAAACCAAAACAAAATAAAGTAAGGAGTGCAATTTATAAAAAAACAACAAGCATGAAATCTCAACTCAACGCGCTTAATTCAACATTTCCATTACCATATTCATCTTGTGCACCTTCTTTGGGCATGTATAATCAAATTCGTAACGGTGTTCAGCGTTGTTTTTGGAACAAGCTTCTATTTGATTACTTCAGAAGCTCTTCTTCTCGGCCTAAACGAAAATGCAGACTAAGTTCAAGCGATTTATTCGTTTCGATGGCTGTTACAGTGTGAACGAAATATTTGTTCGACTTTCAGGAATAATAACGAGGGAAAAAATGTGCAGAGATGAACGTCAAAACGTTGTTTAATTCTTCGCCTCTCGTTTCAAGTGTTTGCTATTATTTCTCATGAAAAGAGGTTCATTCAGTCGCAGCTCTCACGAGAGAGACTACGACAGGCGGCATACAGTTTCGTTCATGTTTCAAAGAACTTTCATTAGCGTATGTATTTTGAGCATGCTACATACTGACGGTACTAGAGACATAAAAGAAATGTGGAAAAAGCTGAACGCAGCAATATGAACAAAAAATATGTGGTGCGAAATACAACTTTCCTCAGCCCTTGTTCGGTGATGCACTATTGACATAGGTGCTGTATCTTCATTCAAAGCATCGAAAGCCAGTGTGTTTTCTTCCCTCACATTCAAACGTTTCACGGCAATGTGACAAAATCCTACGCCAATTCAGCGAATTATTTTAGCACAGCTCTACAGCTGAAGCTCAGGTGTAAAGAAAGCTTAAAACTCAGGAGAATGTACTGGCTTTTTGGCCGGTGGTCCTGGCCATTTTTGACAATCAAGTACAAAGGCAAGTTTGGAGCTATGGAGCTGTTAAGCGCCAACCAACCAGACCATTCACTTCCATCAACATTTTCATCAACACTCGTTCAGCAACCACCGTTCCCACACCTGTAGGCACCTGAAGTACGGCAGTTAGTCATTTAGCCAGTCTTCTGGTGGAGCGCTGTTGCCCGTTGTCACTAATCGGAGGAATGACGTTGGGCGATTTCCGTACCATCTGCATGAGCTGTTCGTAAAATAGAATCGATTACATCGAGGAAGGTAAGGACGACTTATCGAGGACTTCACTTATTTCACGACTGCCTGGAGATCGGGCATTTTCGCACCGAGTGAAGAGATGCAAAGGCACAACTCTCACCAGGTTTGCAACATTAGTCGAGCTATTAGTAAGGTACCCCACGCCACTTGATATTTGATCATTGATAATTGTCTCTAAGAATCGAGTGAAAACAAATATCCACTCTATTGATTTCGCTCATCGCAGTACACGTTTCAAGTTAAGCCTGGGGAGGCAGAGACCACGAATACAGTACATGTCTTCATACAAACACTCCATGGAGTATTCTTTTTAACTCGTTGGCCGAACCTAAATGTTCAACATAGTCTGAATTTCAGAGTGGTATTGGGAGGGTTGTAAATCCACTATTCGATTCAAAATAAGAAAGAACGGTGAGCTTTCGACGCAACACATTAGAGTTGTAGTCTCTACAGAGCGAGCAAACGAACTCTAATCGGGAGATGCGTACAACCAGAAATAATAGCCCCCCCCGTCAGAAAGAGAGAGAGAGAGAGAGAGAGAGAGGGAGAGGGAAAAAGTCGAGGTGACGAAAGTTGTGTGATGGGACGCACCTGATGGTTACAACCGCGAAGAACTGGAAATGAGATCTGAGTTTGGGCTGTGACTCGGCAATCACAGGTACTGCTCAGAAGGTGGCACTTCCATTGCCTTGAAATTTACGTCGTTAGCGGTACATTGAAATCACAGTCGTCAAGGTTTTAACTGGTCACATCAACGTATTGCGTGCGTTTTTCCCCCCTTCTGTGGAGCTGTCTGAACGGAGTGAGATCGTTTGTCGATAGCGCTAACAGCTAGTTTCAACAGTCACGAAGCCCCCTGGGCTGATTAATCTCTGAGTGACATTCATTGTGTACAAGTGGTGCACTTGACTGTTGAACGATATCGACGGTTGCTGCTCCACTTGCCGAGAGCTCATGAAAAACCGTTCGATTTTTTTCCCCACGCGCTTCGCACAAATTACCTGCGAATTCTAGAAATTTTAATGGGAATCGAGTATTGCCTTGAACTCATTATGATGATAAACGGATAATTGTTCAGGCAATAGAACACACCGATAGCTCGCTTTCGGTAGACGGGATGAACAAACTAATTTACGATATTCGGCCAAATATCAGTCAAACCATAATGTCAAGTACCATTTACGCAGATCACTGAAGATCCATGTATTTTACATTCCACCACAAACAACACTTTTTCATTTCGTGGTACACAAACGGAGAATTTCGAAACTATCCTTCTCAGCTCGATTCATTTTCCGAATGGTTTGAGTTTCGTGCTACTTCACTTGGACTAAACTTGACGAAATTATTTGATCGAATAGCCCATCGCTGTCATTACTTCGTAATCGGACTTTTCTACTAAAACTATGACTCTCGGTCTCAGCAGGTGAAACGGTGGAGCCCCAAAAATTTATTCTGGAGGAAATTTAAGTGGTTCTAATGAAGCTCCTCTTTCTCAGCCATTTCGGAAGCACTTCATTTTGCTCCTTTTAGAGTTGGATTGACACCTCCATCCAAACTCCAATTACACCCCAAACCCAATTATAAAAGTATCCACGTCACTCAAAGAGTTTCCTGAGTTGTACATTTCCCCTTTGACCCTCGACCCCTCCTGCACAAGTGTCGCACACCTCTTGGTCTTCTATTAGTGTCACTCAAGTTCAACTCTACGCTTATTTTACGAATACTTCCGTTGCACATATTTTTATTCGATAAACTCGTCAATTCATCTTTGGTGGGTAATCAACCCGATATTGGTCATTCATCTTCATCTACACTTCTTCAACATCTTCTTATTTGTGTTTGACAGTGCCAAATAAATTCCAATTTGATGAGAATTGAGCTTAATCCTGTGTCAGCATTTCCCAAACAAGAATATTTTATACGTGTAGGTTTAGTGAGTCATGCCGTGAATAAAAGGAAGCTACCTACCCCTCCCACTTACCGAAAGGTTTTTTTATGTTCGGCAAAATTCCAGTGGCTTTGTTTTCATCCACTGCGACTGATACGGATCGTAAGATTCATGTCTGCGAGTTCAGAAACGGGCAATATGAGAAGAAAACGGACCTGTTTTGATCCGCTGGGGAAAAAGTCGGCCCACCCAATTTAACCAGGTTATTCATCGTGGGGTTTCAAACGCGTTGGAAGAACAAGTCCTGCTTTGAGATTAGCTCGGATCCCCGAACTTTTCGGTCGCTGTCTTTGTCACCGTCCCGTCGTTTTCTGATACTGACCTCATTTCCAGTCGCACCGCAAATTCGCCAGTGGGGATTGACCAACAAACCCCAAGTCTGAGCTGATAATCTCATCCTTCCCTTCATGACTTTCAAACCCTCCGCATTTTTCTTTCCTCTTCTGCCGCGTCTACTTCGGCTTTTCCAGTCAGTGACTCCTGCTTGATTTCACCAAATATCCACTCGGGCGCTTGGCCGCGGTGTCTCTTACTCGGCAAACTATGTTCTAAACGTTTGAGTGGAATAAAGAAAGACATAAAAGGATTTCAAGTACTTAACTTAATTCAGGTCACTTAACAGGGGAGTTACTTATCGGCTGAAACTCTGGAAACGATACGGGAGAAGGAACTTCAAACAATGGTGGAATAAGAGCGAATTTCCACTGATCGAGAAGTGAAGATAATGTGGAAGCAAAGTGAAGTAAGTATTCGTCACGTGGTCTCGTGGATGACGAGTTGAAGCAGCGATAAAAATTGATTCAGAAGAAATTTGCAGGGTAGGGAATGAAAAGCGTATTGAACTTGATCAAACATTTCGAAATGAAAACACACTTCAGTTATGTTCGCGCAAATCAGCAAAACATCTGGGAGCTTCAACATTTGAGTAACTCCGAAGTGTAATCCATTAAAGTACTGCAACAAGTCTTCATTCCAAAGCGATGCCCTACATTCAAATATTTTTCCAAGCAAACTCCTAATGGTTTCTATTGCTGGTTTTTTTTAGCACAAACACACACATTCTTGTCCCATGGGTTTCTCGAAGCTCAACAAATGTTCAATGTAATCACCATCTCGTTCGTGAACCACGGTTCGTTACTAAATTTTTTTCGACAGATATCACTTGCTCAAGATTATCTGTTCAGCAGACCGAATCAGCTGGATCTTTGACCTCCAAAATGTTTGCAGTAGCCCTAACGGAAAGTCATTGTTTCCTCGAACACCTTCGTTCGAAGCCCCTTTCGCTTACCGATGGAAAGTCCACCTTTTCAGTTATTTCTGATTGACTGTGAATTTCCCTCTTTCCTGGACTTTCCAATATCCTTTTCCCACCTCTCTTTTTTACATTCCTCTTTACAACAGACAGTTCCTCCCAAACTCATTCTCTCTCTCTCTCTCTCTCTCTCTCTCTCTCTCTCTCTCTCTCTCTCTCTCTCTCTCTCTCTCTCTCTCTCTCCCACCCCCCTCACTTAGTGTTCCACAACCAGCTCACGTGTATTGAGAGTCCTCTCTATCTATCACCGCCTTGGTTGGCTGAAGATGCGAGAGCTAAAGCGGCTTGATGTTTAAAGTACTGAAGACCCACCATCCTGCCTACCTATAATATGACAACTTCGAGTTCATGACATAGAGAGACACCTGGAGTAGGAATAAACTGCTGGTCATTCCTAGCAGGGGTCAAAGCTATATAATGACAATGTTGATGAGTTTGACTTCACGAAAAATGTTGTTGTGTTCAAAAAGAATTTCAAAGAAAAGTTGTTGAAGGAATATGTATAAGTTGTCGTAGTGATGTCCCACACTCTCGTTTCACTCCTTACTTCCTCTTGACTTGAGTATTCATTGTTAACTTTTTTAGTAAATTATTTTATGTTGTATTCGTTTATGTCAATTACTAGTATTACTTGGATTATTAGTATTTGTGCTGTAATAAGTGTTTTAGGCTGAGAAAGTCACTCTTAGAAGGGGGAGAATAGCCCAGTACTCTCCCTTCGCTTTGAGTGTGTGTAAACAATTGCGTATGTGTTGGTAGAATGAATGGTCGTTAGTAAAATAATTCCCCAAGTACGTCACAAATTGGTAGCAGAACGTGGTTGTTGCTCAGCAAGTGATGTTCCCTTTTCTGTCAACGCATTTTGAGTATAGGCTTCGCCAAGAGCATCAAGGGAATGTATATGACTGCACAGATCACCAACACTTTTTGGAAGAAGCTCTGGCCGTCGTACATGTTAACGTCGCATACGTCTGGGGCGGTGCTCCCTTTGAATAGAACCATATTGATGAAAGTAATGAGGATAGATGGTGCGCAATGAGGAGAAGTTTTGACGTCGGTTGTTTTTGGGCTGTGGATAATCCATTTCATGAACATGAGGAGGACCGTGTACAAGAAGAGAAACACCAAGAAGATAAGTTGGGGGATAAATTCGCCAGTGGTGAGCGACTTAGCATGGAGTTTAAAAATACTGACGTATGTCGTGTGTCATAAAAGCAAAAACAGGTCACACGCTTGACAGTTGTTCAACTTCAGTAGTCCTTTCGCCAGGACAATCTGTTGCGTCTTTAATTGGAGTAATTTATTTTCCACTGACAATCTAAATAGCCGATAGTTGGTAAGTTAAAAGACCTCTTCGTCTTATCTATTCCCACTGCATCCAAGAATCTGCCAGCTTTCCCCATGCACACTACTATTATTTAGGTTGCAGAACCCCTGATTTATAAAACACCCAACATGCCAAGTCGATACTCACGCTTTAAGGTGCGCTGGTAATACAAATGTAGTGTCTTGAAGCGTTTCAAACCACATCAACTGGTTCAGCACCGCGCTTCGAACCGCAGTACCGCCTATGAGAATTCGCAAGACCCACTAAACCCATCAAGAACTTCTCACTCTAATATGACAAGAGCGAGAGAATTACACCGTCGGTCCCGTAAACTTTTTATGAGGGCGCCTTTTACGACGGCCATACCACTGCCTTCATCGCACGTTCAACCTCTCGCCTTTCATCACCTGTTGCGAATTTTCTGTTCTGGGAAGTCTTTCAACCAGCCACCAGAAGGTCTATGGAAGTACATCTTGATTCCATTTTATCGTAACAGTTACTTGTGTAGACGTCTCATTTTTAGTACGGGGGCCGGATATTTTTGAATTGTTCAACGACATATTTATTCGTTCAAGAAAAGGCACAACACAAATAATATCTGGATGTATCATCAGGTTGTCTTCAATCAGGCAGCACCACTCTCTCCAGTCTTGAGTTGACACATTTATGGACTGGTCTCTGCTTTACCAAGTTAACGTAACTCCTGAATCTCTACACTGCAACCCCGCTCCTTCTTGGTCCTTCCCCTCCTACCATGACATTTGTTTCGAAGGTTTCGTGCCAACGAAATTAGTGTATTGTAATTGTGCTACACAAAAGTAAAGCTTTCTTCAGACCATTGCGTTTTGAGGCTTTTTAATTTCGAGAAATTGTATTTTTGGAGGGTGGTTTGTGCGCGTGTATCCGTCAGGGAATAGATTTACATGAGAACGTAAGAAATAGTTGAGCTTGTTTTGTTTTTTCCTTTTTTTTTTTTTTTTGAAAATATGGTGATCAATAAGCTCTGTGAATGCTGAAGGAGAAAGGTGAGGGGTGGGGAAAGGTATAGAAACTAGGGTTTTTCGCCATTCTCTTGAAAACGACTATAACCAGTGATTCGTACTAGCAAATTATCCGCAACTGATCAGTTCCTGAGCTTTATTATGAATAAACATCACTTTCAAAGAAACTGTGAGTCCAGCCCCATGCTTAAATAGCAACAAATGTATTTTTGCTCGACGAATCAGTGTGTCTTTAACTGGTACATATCCATACGAGGTGTATTGTTGTACTCCATAAACCTTTAAAAGTGTTGAATGGAAACGAAACTCAATGATGCATAAAACGTATCGAACGTATTCAATTTTTCCTTGGTATATGCTCAACTAAATTTGTTCAACTTGAGGAAGTATTTTCTTGCAACCCACACTTTATTATACGCTACTATTTATATAACTATTAATTGATGGCTATTCTCATTTTCAGAGTTACCGAGTAATTTCACCTAACAAGTGCCTACGTTTTTGTTTTCTTAAGCGTTTCCATGGAAATGCGTTAAACAACTAAGCAGCTCCTGTAGCGTAACGCCGATTTACAGAGTTTGGAGGAGAATTGCGAGATACTTCGCACCAAATGACTATATATATCTCTTTGTCGTATACCCTTATAGTTCAATTGAGCAAGTTTTCTCTCCACGTAAATAAACAACACAAAAATTGACAAACTTGTACCCGTTGGAAGAACTTGACGTTTGAGCATGCGCAGAAGCTGCTTTCGGTCCGACAGGGATGAATATCTGAGGCCCAATATTTGGATGGCCAAAAAATTGCATGATTATTTTAATTCACGGACCAAAAATACCAAAAATAAATTACTGTAGGTAACAGTGAGATGCAAGACGGAACATGAAAATTCAAACGCAAAAAACAATATTTTTGTTGGGTTGTCGCACGAACATAAAGCTTTAACATCCTTCGGCAAAGGAAGTGAAACAAGTGAGAAGTACATGCGCGCGATGGAAAACTTAAATAGTTTCCTAACAACATTCTCGTGGTTCATTTCGTGATGAGTAGAAATCTAGAAAGGGTTTAAATTTGATTTATTCTGTTGCAGAATTGGTTTGCCCCCTTCCCGTTTGAATAGAACTAATAACGGTTTTCTAACTGGCTCTGATTGCGTGCCGACCGAAGAGGGATAACCTAAAAGGTTTTTACCGAATGATAAAATGAACAGGCGCTCTGCCGGATATTGGCGAACGGGAGTACGGATAAATACACCGTTCACGCGCCATATTGCGCTGAGCACGTGAACATTCCCTATGGGTTTTTAATATAAAAGTTTGGGACCAGCGAACCGAGACAGCTCCAGGTCGTCGAATGAAGTAGGTCAGGAGGATTTCGTGCTCCTCCGTAGCAATAACCTTAACAATGATGTTGTTCAGAATGACGATTTTCAATTGCCAGCTCGTTATTGAATAGATGGAACAAAACACATAAATTTGCCCTGACAGCATCTAGAAATATAGTTAATATTGCCGCTTCACTGTTTTTCGGGCGTCCAACCGTAACGTGGAGGAAATCCGACTTGGCACAGGCCGAGGGTCTCAAGCTTTTCCACTGGGCGACGCCGTGGAGAAACGTCGAACGGCGGAAAATTTATTTATTTGTGCACAGAATCCCAAATACGGGACATTTTCTGGATTATCGACGTTCCGAAAATGCCCATTGGGCCTGAAAAGAAATCGGCACTATCGAGTATTCCCTTGACAAAACTTGTCCTCCAAAAGAATATTTAAAACTTCGGAACGCACTAGACAGAATCTATAGCACACAACACAACTATCGAGCAGAAATGAGAATAATCTAACGAGCCAGAATCTACTATGTTTCATTGATACCTGATAACGTTAACGTAGGAACGCATTTTTACTTTCCACTACCCAAAGGGTAAGAAAAGTATCGCGATCGTGACCAAAAAAATTCAGTTTTCTTCAGACCTTCGAGTTTTGAGGCCTACGGCATCTAAATCCCGTGGTTCACGCGTCTGTGCGTTTTGGTAGCTCTTGAGTGCTCCTAGCCACATCCCTGAAGAGCGCATGGTGCACCCTGCTCCGTAGAGGGTATCGAGGGCGAGTAGCATATGTGTCGATTCAACCACTCCACTTCTGCTGAACCTGATTGTATTTAACCCCGCAGACGAGATAAAGCCACTAAGAATGTTATTCTGATGGTTCTCAACCTGCTTCTCTAAATGGAAAACATTCCACTGGATTATCGAGTACCCGAACTGTCATTGTCCTCAAACAAAGGTGAAAATGGGCCAGGAAGCTGAAGACTAATCCAAAAGGGGTGGATCAGTGTGTTCAGGTGGCTGGTGTTATGGGTAACACTTGTATCCGACACCCAATAGAATAAGAAGCAATTGCACATGGACATTTCCTAAAGCTTTTGACGCGGTAAGTCACCAGGCCTAACACGATTGCCTCTGTGGTGTGGAGGCTCGTGATCGACTCGTCGATATGTGAGCTATCTTTACCGCGGGGGCGTGACGGCCCTACAGGTTGTAGAAGAGATCCCTGGGGATGTGGTCAATTAGGTGTTCGCCAGGTAGGGACGCTCCTATGGCGTTGAGTCTTGCAATTGGTACCGCGTTGGGTAAGCTGATCTCGACTCAGGTGTTCACATTAGCCTTCGCGGATGATGCCCAGCAGGGCTCTGCAGATCGTCCAAGATAAGTTTATAACGCAACTAGACATGTGAGCGGATTAGGTCGTTAGCGAGTCTCGGGCCCCAGATACAGGCGCCTTCGAGACGCGTTTGCAACCTGCCGTATCCGCTGGAAACCGTGTGGACCTTGGTGACTACCTTCAGGAGCTGGTAAAGGCTCCACTAAAGCCGCAGCTGAAGCTAAGAGTGAATAATGGGATAGCATCGTCAACAGTTTAGAACTGGTTACTTGTCGAAACGTATCATTTCATTCTTCAGGAAAAGTGTAGGGAGGTTTTTCAGCTGGCAAATGGTTTCCTTATTCCCAATACGCATTTCGTGAACCATATTTAGTTTGTTCAACGCATCATATTTTACTATTCCTGAACAATACTAAGTGTACTCGTGGAAACGCAAGAAT
Source organism: Pachypeltis micranthus (assembly GCA_020466155.1). Taxonomy (NCBI): domain Eukaryota; kingdom Metazoa; phylum Arthropoda; class Insecta; order Hemiptera; family Miridae; genus Pachypeltis; species Pachypeltis micranthus. Next base: position 30,040,542 of record CM035768.1, read on the forward strand.
GGGTTGGTAGTTGACCGATACCAATCCTTTATTATTGGCTGCGCAGTTATTCTCAGAGGCATTCATACGGAAAACTATAAAAATTAAAAATATTTCCGTTACAGAGTTGGTAGATATTTTATAATGGTAATTGCTAATACGCGTTGTGAAATAATACAACAAGCAAAACATCCATCTTCTTCTGGTTATCTCCCCTGCTTCGTACCATGTACTTTACTACATACCTCACCGCACTCGATTGATGCCAAATCATCACTTGGACTGTAAATATGAAGGGACGACTCGGACGCGGGCGTAATCAAATCAGCTGGACCAAATAACGGGCATAGGCAACAATTCAAAAAATTGAGTTTAGACACAAAACATTAGCATTAAACGCACAGGTCATAAATTTAAGAGAAACGAATAAATGGAGTCACCAAAGTTGAACTATCGAACTCAATAAACAACAATAAAGCCTTCCTCGCAGATAATCTGCCTATCGGAGGTAAACTCGTGTCCTCTCGAGCAGAAATGCGATTTAGTGCCGCTCAAACGTTTTCTCGCTTGTTTTGGCCTACCCGAACCAACTAGTTCACTTCTCTCTTCCCGGCAAGATCTGACTGAAATTCTATGCTCCTCCACTGAAATCTTAGGGCCATTTTCACCAAAACTGCACTAACGTGATATATCTGATCAACGCTAACTTATTTCGTTGCCTCCACGCTAACCGAAATCCGGTTAGACAAGCCGGGATTCGAAGCCACATCAACAAGGCACTGGACTAATAAGGTAATTGGGAGTCTGTTCAACATCCCGTTCCGTAAACAAGTGTAGTGTGTACGTAAACGGCCCCGTTACCGTGCATCCCGTTGATTACCAACCCTCAACAGACCAGATTGGAACAAATTATAATTTCTAATAATTATCAGAAGTGGCCACAATAACCTATGCCTAAGCTGAAACTGCTGAGCAACATAGTGCACATATTCAAGCTGCTAGAGCTGCAGGAAAACGCTAAATTAGTCCAGCAGTATTCTTAGGTTGAACAGGAAAAATCGAAAGCGGCCAAGAAAATGAGAGAGCTGAGCAAGAAAACATAAAAACCGAAATTGTGAGGACCTAATTGTGATAACCTTAATATAATAGGTCATCGTCGTAATCGAAAAGCAACTGCAATCACTGTTCACTATTATTATAATTATTCAAACGCATGAGCATATTATTCAAAATGATAATTTTGCGGAGTGGAGCGGTTAGTATTAACTGAGTCTAAAAAGGATTTGCATAGTTTACACAGTTGGGGGAGGGGAGGTCTGCTAAGGTTTTTCAATTCAATTTTAAGGTTTGACCTGGAACTCAAGTCGACGGTTTCAAGGGACGCTCAACGTCAACAGCGGTCATTTGGGGACAACTGACTCAGGGCTGACTTCATAAAACTCACAACAACACAGAGAACGACAGAAAACCTTTATTCACGTCTTTGAGTTTTAAGAACTCACGAAGAAATTCTCATGATGAAACCGTAAAATAGAACACTAATGGGGCTTGTAGAAGGGTTCGTATCGTACGGAAAGAGGTTCAAAAGCGCAAGTGAGTCGGCAAGTGATGAGAAAAACTGTAAAACCGGGCAGTATGCTGAACAATAACAAACTGAACAGGAGTGGTTGATAAAAGAGTAGAGTTCAATCGATTATCAGGCCATTGAAGATGTTGCTGCATCGTGGGTTTGAAAGAGATTCGTAGAAATATGTCAGTAGGATATGGCATATCCGTGCTGGCTGGTGACTGAGCAACAGACTGCAGCCCCATTTGAATTATCAACGTTCCTCCTCACTTTATTCAGGAATATTCAAGTATGGCGTGTGTAACAGAAATCCGAACTTTCTTGAGCGATACCATTTCCCTCAACCGTGAATGAGAAGGCTTTCCAGCTTGAAGCTCTTTTGGCCCCCGTTTTGCTTTCTTCAGCCAAGAGAGTTGTGACTTCCTGCAGAAGAATTTATAACTAAGTTTGATTCTCTGATTTTTACGCTTTCAGCCTTCCTGGACCCGAGTTACATTAAACCGTACAGAGCGGAGTATTGATGAACAGAGTTATTCAATTGTCAGTAGAATGTGAAAATGTGCTCAGTTTACTTTCTATCTTTCTGGCTCCATCTATCGGCTAATTGAAAGCCTCACCACATCGTAGTACTATGTACTGTAAAATTTACGGGATTCGTACGCACTATTGCACTGTAGTGAAAAGCTTTTCAGTTACAGGGGCAAAGATCTTTTATAAGCGAGCTTTAGTATTCGTCGAACCGCTTCGGGTGCGGTAAAACAATTCATAAAGGGTTCCCGTACACGACTACTGTCGTCTCAATTGAACGATTTCATTGGAACAAATTGCTGCGCAGTCGACAGCATTTTCATTCATAACTGATTCACGCTCTGCAATCACAGTGGATGGAACTGTCGTAAATTTATAGACGAATATCATGAAAAACTTGGAACTTGTCGCTGGGCATTTAAACGAGAATGGGGCGTTTTCAATCGATTCGTGCAATTACGATATCTACGGAATCACATTTTTGATAAAACGCTGAATCCGTGCAGACTTCTAATAACCGAGTGAAGCCACTTAAGTTAGATGCCTTGAAGGGGTAAGTGTCTCTGGTTGTTCTGACTGTAATCTCGGAACAACAAAAGCTCGCAACACGCACATACATTTAATGTTAAAGAGTTCGTAGTTCGTAAAGGGTGGGGATCTTGCTTATTCTCCGATAATTAACGAAATATAACTATAGCAATACATGTTTAGCCCAGAAATATCCAGCTCAACTTGTCTCGTCTCAGGACAATTCCAGAAGCTTGCAATGAAATTATGAAACCCCCACTCCATGTAACTCAACTTAAATAGCTTCAACAACCCTACATTAACCAGCTACTCCCCCCAATACCCTTGTAATCATCAAAGTGTCTCAAACAAAGTATCCATAACGTTGTACGTTTGAATGGTACAGGGGTACTTACCAATCGGTTCTCCTACTACCCTCCGATATGATCTTGGACTGTTTTCCTACTTCCACTTTATACCTAGTTAATAAAAACTGATTGCTGGTCTTCTCCGTGTGGTAGTTTTCCTGGAAGGTAGTAAGTTTAATCAAAACCTTTATGGTCATTATTTATGTACAACATTCCAATAATGCCATTTTCTAGTTTACTCTAGATCGGGTGACCTGGGAAATATTACCAAAGAACAAAATGTAAGTACAGGTTGGGAAAAGCCGCTCCATCAGTTCGATGAAGAATGGCAGGGCAGCTACCCAGATATCATGACAAATTTTGAAACTTTTAGAACTACCTTCTATCCATGCATTTTAGCGATGCGCTCAACATGAGACGGAATCTATTGAAATCAATTGGCTGAGGACAGGTAGTGAGCGTAATCCATATAGTTTGGAGCCATTATAGCAAGACCCCGCCCACTTTCTAGAATTGCTGAGGGAATTTTCAAGAGTGTTTTCCCTAACTTCCGTTTTTAGGGATTCCCTGTGGAGAGCGCAGTCAGTTTTGACAACAATCGCTAGTATGGCCTGTGTGTCGTACCTCAGTCTGTTCAAAGCTCATTCATGGTCGATTTCACAGTAAATCTAATCTGAACTGGAAACAACGCTTTTCTACACTGGCAAAATAACGTACGGAGAAATTTCAAAACTGTTTACAGAGTTAGCAGAGGGCTTTCGTTGGAGACAACTAGCGCTCCCGATCGTGAAATTTCCGTAAAGGCGATAAGCGATGATCTTCTCGCCTACCCATCAGGTTACAAGTTCCATACTACTCCAATAACGTAACGTAAGTACTGAGAAAAAAACATCTAAATCAATTTGATTGATAGCTATGGAACCACTATGTTATAATAAAAACATTTGTTGGGCCCACGTATGGGGGAGCTTGAAACTGAGAAATAAATTAACGTGGTGAGGACTGTATTACACTTGACAGAATAGTGATATCTGATTGAGTATGGTTATATTAAAGGACTCTCAATACATGCGAAACTGGTTGTGAGATACTAAGTTGTGGGAGAGGGACAGGAAGAGAGAGATAGAGTTGAGTGGGGAGTAACGAGAGCTGAGAGAGATGACTGATTTGGAAGGAGATGTCTTTTGAGAAGAGGAATCTAAAATTTAGGGGTGGGAAAGATAGATGGGAAAGTCTAGGACAGGGGGAAACCCGTTGTAACTTGGAAATAACTGAGGAGCTGGACTTTACACAGGCACAAACAAAAGGGTTGACAACGAAAGTGTTTGGGGAAACAACGACTTTCTGTGACGGCTAGTGCGGACATTTTGGAGGTCAAAGACCAAGCCAATACGGCCTGCCAAAGAACATTTGTCCCGGAACACATTTAGGGTTGAATTCAAAACCGAAACGGATATTTGAACCAACGTAATTACAACACGCTCAACACTTGAGAGATTGTTGGTTCAGAGATGTCAAAAGCATCCGACTGCTTCAAATCACATTCTTTCATGTTGATGTTGTAGTATTTACGACGTTCAGCGATTTCAAGTCCAGTCAAGGGAGATTAAGAGCCGTTTTCACCAAACAAACCAACCCACCCTCTAAAATTATGGTCGTCCTACCGGATTGGAGATTGAAGAAATTTCGCACTAACTGGTTTCACCAACTTTATCAAAGATCAAAGATTAAGACTGTACTGCCTGACTCTCATCGTCGGCGCCCCAGTGATCGTGGTGGTCAAAGAAGGAAATGCTTATTCCGGCGAAACCTCGGGTTTGTTGAAATTGTTTGCCTTAGTCAGTGGCTTTCCAACATTTCCAAACCCGTTGTAACAAGGATGTCAAAAGTTCCAAACTCCAGTACGCTCATCATTAGAAAAGAAGTTGACCGAAGAAAATAATACTGCAAAAATTGTGAGTCAAACAAATTACACGAGTTTCCTTGCTGACGGGGTGCCTATAATGAGTAGTCGGCGGTATAATACCTTATTACTAAACGTCGAATTAATAAAACGGATACGTAGCGTTCAAACGCTCATTTTACGAAAAGCCAATGTTCATAAAAAAACGGAGTTAGGACGATTGTCTATTTACACCTTTGAGAACAATGTTGTATCGCTTTACAGATGATAAGCCAGCCGTCAACTCTGTTTCATTGTTGAAATGAGTTTAGGTACAGTCATCAGATAAGAAAACAGACCTGTTGAAATGAGTTCCCACGACTTCGTCGCGATATAGGTACATTTTAACGACGCTCCTGTACCAGCCAATAGGAACAGCTCCTAACAATAAATATCTGGTGCGTAGCTACACACAACTTTCCGCCACCCCCGTAAGTTCGAAGACCACCTACATAAGCGGGCGCTATATCTTCGTTCAAAGCATTTTTACAGGAACATTTATGGAGAACAAAATGTAGGGACTAGTTAGCTGAGGGTACTCCGAAAGTTTGATTGAAATCATTAGAGCCGTTTTTGAGAAAATTGGAATACCGATAAATTAATAAACAAATCTCCTTTTCTGTGTTGACATGGCTTATATCTCCGTTCAACATATATATACAGAAATAATTATGGAAAACGAAATGTTGGTATGGGTGACTAAAAGACACTACATTAGGATTTATCACATCTGGTGAAAAAGTTACCCTGGAATTTACGGAAATGTTAGAAAAAACGTTATTTTCGACAAATTTTTATTTTTATCTCTGTTCAATGGACCGTCACAGGAACATTTATTCAGACGAATATGTAGGTATCAACTATTTGAAAACAACCTGAGAGTTTGGTGGAAATCGCTGAAGCCGTTTTGCCAAAAAGCGTAAAAAACCTATTTTTGCTTCATGGGCCTATATCTCCGTTCACCGTATGTTCATGGAGATATGTATGAAGAAGAAAAGTTAGGTATTGATAAGTAGAAGATAATGTGCAAGTTTAATTTAAATCGTTAGAGCCGTTTTCGAGAAAAATGCGAAAACCCCTAGTTTTTGGTACATTTTCGTCCTCCACCCCCCCTTTCCTTTGGCCGAAATCGTCCATAACTTTATTTTGGTGTCTACAAAAAATAACGAACAAAACAAAAAAAGAACCAGCTCAATCGGAACAGCCGTTCTCCCGCAAATCGAACTACAGACACACAGACACACACACACACAGATCTGTTTCTTTATTTCATGACTGTACCTAAACCCTCGACGAGGGTTATATCAGTCATAGAAGTTGCGGTTTCGCTAATATGCAAGAGGCCGGCCCCTGCAGCATCCACCGAACTCAGACCTGTGGAGGTACGGCAGGTATGTGGTCGTTAGCCAGTCTCACCGTAGAGAGCTGTTGCCCGTGTGTTACCGCGCGGAGGTGACCACCTGAGGAATCCCGTACCATCTGGGAGTAGTTCTTAATCTGGTTCCCTACCTGATCTTACTGTTTACTTGGGTGGCAAGTTTCAAAGGACTGATCAACTATAACCACGTTTCTTAGCCATTACCTTCTTTGCGAACTTTGCAAAATGGTTATAGGCTTCCTTTGTAGCAGTCAAAGCTGCTAAGTTCGTTTGCCCTCTCAACAACCGTCGCTCACTGTTGTAGAAACTACAGTGGAGCAGCACATGGTTTCTTGTTTCCTCCGCACTGGAGGCACAAGACGTGCATAATGGAGAGTCTTTCAGAGAAAAGAAGTGGAGCCGCGCATTGAAGTCACCATGTCCCGTGAGGAACTGGCTCGTCCAGTGGTCTGGCTCAACCCATTTTCTAGAAAGACGTTCACGGATGTTGGGGAAGAACTCATACGTATCACGTCCCTTTGACGAGGATTCCCATCTCGCTTGCCATTTCTCTAGAGCCCATTCATCGATGGCGGCAAGTTTCTGTTCTGTGGTGAGATCCGCACGGAGTTCAGCCCCAAGCGGGGGAAGCTCCCGTTTCACTCTCCACTTGTCAATCATGCACTCAACAGCCAAATCAACTGGTAACTGACCAGTGATCACCTGGAGTGCTTCCGTTGATACAGTCTTGTAGGCCTTGGTGATCCACAGGAGCGCGGCTCTCTGGGATTGGGCCAATACTCTCTTTTGATTGACTGTTAGTTTGCTACCCCAGACAACAGGGCAGTAGCCAATCACACCTAAATAGATGGCCTTATACATGAGGATGGTGTCGTGGTAACACACACCCCAAGTGGCCTTAGTAATGGCACGCAGTGAGGCAAACCTTGCAATGGTAGTGCCTTTAAGGGACTGGAGGTGTTGGTTGAAACCCCACCTCTCACCTATATTCACTCCTAAATACTTGACGTGCTTTTCAAGAAGGAGCCTGTGGCCGCCAAAGCGTATTGTGGGTGGATTATTCACTTTCCCCTTCAAGAGGATTAGCTGGGTTTTTTCCTCAGCCACCTGCATCTTGACGTGCTCGCACCATTGGTTGACAGTGCGGAGCACGTGGTGGGTTTGTTCTTCAATTTGGCGGACTGACTCTGCAAAGATCAGCACAGTCAAGTCATCCACATAGGCGTACGGCTCGCAGTCAGTCTCCATGAGTTTCCTGAGAAGACCTTCGAAGAAGGCATTCCAGAGTGCTGGTCCTAGGACCGAGCCCTGTGGGCACCCCTTCTCAATCTTTCTCCGGACGGAGACATGCCTACTTTCGATCGTAGCAGTTCTGTCTGTCAGGTAACTTCTGACGAGCGAGTACAGGTTGCGGGGATTCCCTACCTTTGAGTTCATTAAGGAGCGCTGGCCACCAAAGGTTGTCAAACGCTCCTCTGATGTCAATCAGAACTGCTACGACGTACTTAGCCGGTGCCAGCAGGAAACACGCCGAATCTCGACAATGACATCCTGCGTGGACCTTCCTTTGGTACACCCGTATTGCCTGCCTGTGAGGTTGCGGCCAAAGACTCCTTCGAGGGACTGCAACATCAAGATTTCTAGTGTTTTGCCTAATATGGAAAGAAGGCTGAGTGGTCTCCATGATCGCGGGTCCGACTGATTGCGGTCGCCTCCTTTTGAAGAGTGACAACGCGCGCAGACTTCCACTGAGTGGGAACTGTCCGACCTGCAGACAGTCATTAAATAAATTAAGGAGACCGCTGGAGATTGTCCGCTCAGCCTTCCTTAGCATATTGCTTTCTATTTTATCTGGCCCAGGAGATTTGTCGGGCTTTAAGGTCGCAAGAGCCCTGCCGAGGTCACCTGTTGTCCACAATGGGATGTCGGGCTCGTTCGGAGGGTCCATGATCAGCTCCCTTGCTGCCCTCTGGGCTTCAGTGTCTCGAGCTAGTTGGTCATCTGGGAACGCCTTCTCAAGGAGGGTTTCCAGTGAACGTTCGATACTGCAGGCCCAGCCTGACTCATTTTGCATCGCAGCTAAGACCTGCTCTACATTTGCTTTTCCTATGGAGGACTTGTAGTGTCTGCCCCAGGGGTTCTCAGAGCTCTCCGCTTCCACAAAATTTCGCCAGCCTTGCCGTTTGGCTCGTTTGATGGCGCGGTGGAAGGCCTTCTTCTCTTGGATGAAGGCAGTTCGGAGTGTTGCTCTGGCATCAGGGTCACGAGTGTTTTGGTACATCCTTCTGGCTCTATTTGCACTTTGCTTGAGGGGATTAATTTCCTCAGTCCACCATGGGACTTTGATCGCCCTGTGCTTCTGTTGGCCAAGTACAGAGAGCCCAGCAGAGTGCAGTGCTGTGGTAAATGTGTCCACTTTGCTGTCCACCTCTTCAGGTGTGGATGCTTGCACTATTAGGTCGGTGTCTGCGGCACGCAGTTCACCTTCCAGTACCCTAAAGAATTGCGGCCAGTCAGCATTTTTTGTGCGGAATCGCTTTTCACGCGTGTCTTTGCAGAGGATGTTATCATCCGTAATGGCAAAGTCAATAACCATGTGATCGCTCTGCGTTGCACCTGGTACGACTCGCCAACCCTTCAATTTGAGTAGCAGGGTGTGGGACACGGCTGTGACGTCTATACACGACCTTCCTCCCGGGCCATCATAGGTCGCCTCAGTCATGGGGTCGTTGGCAACAACCACACACACACACACACATACACACGCATACACACGGACCACGCGCCGAAATTAGGTTTTTTAGATTTAGTAGGGTCTGAAACGTAAAGGTCTGAAGAAAACCCAAATTTTTTTTTTGGGCCGATTACTATACTTTCCTTCCCTTCGAGTAGCGGACCCTCCTCTCCATTTTACGGAGATAAAGCATCTAAAAATGCGGTTGTACCAACTCAGCTCAAACGTTTTATTATTCGTTTGTGTTCACATGAAACTCCACAATACGGATTTGAATGAGTTCAAACGTAAAATTGGATGTAGCTAACAAAAAGATTAAACCGAATAAACGTTTTTCCTCGAGACAACAACTGTTTCTCATTAGATTTTTAGTTTCCTCTGTCGTTTGATGTTGGCAAGAAAGTTGTAGCCCGATGAAAACACATTGTAGAGCTTTCTTCAAATCTTCATGTTCCCGAGTCTTTCGAGCCCAAAAAAAACCGTTTGAGAAAATGACGCAGGTCTTTCGAAAAATCAACGTTTAAACGGCAATCAGTGCTAAAGTTTTCTTTGTGATCCGGTAACACGATTTAGAAGAATTGGCTGGACTCAATCAACTCTTATCAATATGCACACATACCAGTAACATAGCATCTAAAAAAATATCGACATAAATTTATTATAGTGCCATTTCTTTTTCACAGATTTCTCTCACATGATCGTCGGATAAGACTATGAGAGATTAATAACTGTTGTAAAAGTTTTAGGAACTACCCACGAAATTCCGGCATTCAAACCTCTGTCGTTTCTTGGACTTACATTTATCATAATATATTACAAATGATTCCAAAACAATGAACACCAACCTTCCTAAAAAAAAAGTATTTTCACCATCCTACGAATTACTTACACGCTGGTTGCTCAATGAATATCGGGCCGTGAGTAGGAACAAACCATTAAATTCTTGAAACTATTTCAGTTCTCTTTAGAATTTCAAGTTATGGTTTTTATAAGAGGCTGAGGAAAGTTATGTGAAGCGTCGCACCAGATATTCTATATTGATACTTCAACTCACCTGTGCCCGCACAAAATGATGACGGTAGAGGTACAACGTATGGATGGTTTGCACAGAAACTCATTTGCTTTACTAATTCGAGATTACTTAATAACCGTTCCTGACCATAAATCATGTCACAGCACAAGAAAAAGTGATTGAATGGCAAATCACAAGTATTGTAGGGAATACTAAAACTACAGTGCAATAACAAAATCGTGAAGAGCAGGCCTTAAAGACGCATCAACGAACTGAATAATTCTCCGACCAGTAGGAAGCGGTTGACAGGTTCTGCAGTAGGAGCTATGAAACAATATGGGGAGGGTCAGGAGACGAGAGAATCTTACGTGATGTTTTTCTGCATCTTCTCTCCATAGCATGGAAGTTGGCGGTGGAGTAATTATGCGGCAAATGCGCGCAAATTGATTCACCAATATCACCGACATGAGAGCAATCTCGGAAAAAAGAGACTCCCTCGAAAATGCCAAGTTCACCGAGAGAGGAGGAGTTAATTTCAAATTTGATTGGTGGCAAACCGAGGAGATGGAGAATTTCCCGCAGGAGGAGTGGACGTACCAAAAAACAGTCAAATTGGCTCCGGGAAGTTTGGCTTTGTTCTCATTTCAGATGTAATTGACAGCTGCTTAGTTGAAAACCGGCGAGCGTGAACCACTTAGTGCAAGGTGGTAGGGTAGGTCGGTGTGCTTCCTGTCCATCAGCTTAATGCATGAACAAAATTATGAGAGAGAGAGTAGATGCCAGCATATTTCCAGTAGCGTTGGAGTTCAAACAGTAGCAAGCAAAAGAAATGAATAAAATTCCCGAATACTCATTCGGTAACACGAGAAAAGTTATGCGTTCGTCAGCATCAAGTTAGCACGACTCACTATATCACTATGTTTTCATTTAAATCCATTTTCTTCACGCTAATCACCGGCTTCGGGTCACTGTGATTGAGTGAAAGATAATTTTAATACTAGGTGTTATTTGAAATGTGTAAGTGTGAAGTGTCTTGGATCTGTAGTGCAGGGTTAAAACATGTGGCGCATATTCCAAATCACTGTCACAGAAACACTCGCCCTCGGACCTTTGTTGAGCCTGGGAAACAAGAAAATGTCCAGGGTAGATAAAATGAGGGTGTGAAAGAACAACTGCAACTGAAAAGCCAACCTCACGAACGATTATTTCTCAGAAGAGTCGGTTATGCTTCCCTCTGCTCGCTGACAATATTAACTTGCGATGGCGGCCTGAGCGGAGGATATCTTTACGCATTGCTGAATTGCGACTAAACTAAGTTCTTTAGTTCATGTCCAGTTATCAAAAACGACAATTATAACTCCTTTTCCACATGTAAGACTCGGTAACTCTTTCCGGTTGAAACTGTCCATTTTCCTTTTTTTTGAAGAGAAAGAACGAGTCAACAAACTTGAGAGGCGTTGGAGTGTGCCGGGGCTGGATTCAGCTTTATTTCTTGCTGCCTTTTCCAAACCTAATTCTGATTTCTCTACCAGTTTCCGACCGTGGAAGGCATTTCATTTTCGTTGTGATTCAAGCCTGCAACAGAGGTCATCCTTCTATTGTTCAAAAACAACCGCCCTACGAGAGCAAGCCGCCTCGGGAAACGATCGGCCCGCGAGCAACCTCTCTCAATCTTTTCAAAACTTCAACGCACAAAAGTTAGTTGACAGGCCCTACTCACGCAACTTTTGAAACGCTCGTATGTGTTTTAGTCAATGGAAATAAACCACTTTCATTCAATTTGAATACAAAAGTAACATATTGTGCCGCATCCCAATTCGGGTTGGACCGGCGCAAACTTTTATAGGTTTCCATCACATTTTAATTCATGGCTACATGTCGACGATACACTTCCTTGAGAATTTGTACGAATAGCATTCAGTAAACGTTTGTGATAATCATTCATATAATGATTGCTAGAAAACTAAACATGGAATGCCTCTCAAATGATTATAACGAACTTCACATCATGTCACGAAATGATGATGAGTCATTTGTAGAATGTGCACGAGTACACATACCAATCAACATGTATATATTTACATTCACATATGGGTATGCTTAGTTCCCACGAAATAGTTCGCCCGGAATGAAACACCCCGAAACTGATGACCTACATCCCTGCCGTTTGAAAACATTTTCTGAGGCGCATTTTTGCTCGTCTCAGTTTGACCTCTTGTCTGTTCCTTCCTCAGTACATATAATTTTACGTGTAATATATCCCTCTGCTCACTTCCGTACTGATATTAATAATGTACTCTATACATGAGGTAAATTTGGAAATAGGGTCGAAAACGCGTAGAAAGTAGAGAAGCAATATCTTTTTCGGACTTTTTGCCTGCCGAAATATTCAGACAACGAACCATGGTACCACAGAACTTCTTCGATTACGGAAACTTGCTACAAACCAAACTGGAATACTGCACCTAACCAGTTGGTCTCAAGCTATCCCCAGCAGGGAGCAGAACGAATTGGCGGGGTTCGACGTGAAAAACTCGAGGAGAACCCAGTCAGTATGCTTGGAAAGTTGATACATATGCATCCATGTAAGGGAATGATGATTCTGGACTGAAATTACATTTTATTGTTCATTTTATTTCATGTTCTCAAACAAGACTTATGTGTAGGCGTTAGCTTCACAATAAACCGCTCGCAGTCTTATTTTAAACCAATGGAAGGAAGCAACAATGCTAAAGTTAACGTACCTGTTAGGTGAGTCCGTCTCCTCTGGCTTGTGAGTTACTGTGGGCAAGCGCTTTCGATGTAAAGACATCATCGTCTGGCCGTTTAGTCAGTACTGGAGTCAGTCAGTTGGTCGTGGTCTTTATATACAAAGAGAAAGGTGAAGGGGTGATGGAGCGTTGGGGAAGGGGCGGGGAGAGGTCTTGTTGGTCAGTCTTGTTAGTAGTACCTTAGCCGGACTGGCTGTGTTAGGTATTAAAGAAATTGGGTTGTGTCCGCCAGTAGGCAAATACTAAAGTTAACGTACCTGTTAGGTGAGTCCGTCTCCTCTGGCTTGTGAGTTACTGTGGGCAAGCGCTTTCGATGTAAAGACATCATCGTCTGGCCGTTTAGTCAGTACTGGAGTCAGTCAGTTGGTCGTGGTCTTTATATACAAAGAGAAAGGTGAAGGGGGTGATGGAGCGTTGGGGAAGGGGCGGGGAGAGGTCTTGTTGGTCAGTCTTGTTAGTAGTACCTTAGCCGGACTGGCTGTGTTAGGTATTAAAGAAATTGGGTTGTGTCCGCAACAATGTTCCAAACGAGTTTCAGTTTTTTTTATCTTTGAGTTCCCGCACCTGCCCTAATGGAACTGCCTGGCTCTTAACAGCCAAGTCACTGTTTCCCCAATGACCTTTGTACCTACGGAAATTCAACTTCCGTGGTTATTTGCAGCAGATTTCCCTGAAGTGGGTTTTTCCTTTCTTTATTTTCCTTCTCCTCAATTTCAGATTCCTCTCCCTCACTGTCACCGAAAGTCACTAGACTCCTTGCACTATTCTCCGCCCATACAGTTTGCTATCTCCTTTCAATACAGTTTCCCGCGGCAGTTCACGCATATTACGAGTCGTACCCTTGTTTCACCCTTTGTAAACAAACTCTACTAACTTCATTGCGCCTAACACAGTACTCCTCACGCTCACCGAGTTTCTTTTATTTCGATCTTAAACTCTCACCCTCTCGTGCACCCAACAGTTAATGTGCGCCTATTGTTTGAGTATGCTCTGGGCCTGCCGTTTGGTATGTGGCTACAACCCCAGCTACACAGCTTACCAACTTGAAAACAAGTATTTGAAAGGTCTGTGAAATTGTGAACCGTGATTTGAAAAAAATGCAAAGGGCGACAGGATAATTAAAAGAATTTATTAATAATGGTGTGGTTGGCTGCAGGCCCAATTGAGGGAACACGTAAATGAAATAAATAACTTGTTACTTGTACTACCATTCCAGAACTCCACCTCAGAATCACGAGTGGCGGGAGATGAGAGGGCGCCCAAAATAGTTGAAACTCCGTACAAAAGAAAGTGAGCGGGATGTGAAGGGATGCAGAAAAACGGATATATAATAACAATAATAAAAAAAAGGTTATATCCTCGTTCCCTCCAGTGGTGGGCAGCAACTGCTGCTGGGAACAGCGCAGTTGGTCAAGTGAATGATCTAGTTAACTCGTTGAGCCTCCCTCGACATTAATAAATTTAACTAACGAAACGGAAAACAAAGAATAATACAAATAAATGAATGATAAATTAATAAAACGTAACGAACAATAGTGCTGGAGTTGGAGTTAGGCTATTGGCATTACTGTCGATAACTGATGACGGCGAAGAGTAGATATTACGTTGTTCTGCCAACATTTCACAACAGTATCGAGAAAGTGTGGGGTGGTAGTTGGGGAACGGGAAGGAGTGACACGTTAAAGAGGATGGTTTGGTTCGGCGGTACTAGTGCCCATACTAGTGGTTGGCGATTTAAGTTTCACAAACACGTATTTAGAATTTCCGTATCAGCAGTTATTCAGTATTTAAACCTATTGTTATTTAGTGCTGTAGTGGGGAGAGTAGGCTTAATTTAATTTTCCTACAGTTTTACTACAAAGTTATTGGTGTGGCTGTTCACATTTCGGACGGGACCACACATAAGGTGGCGAATTGCGAAAGAAGGAAGCATTTTATTCTTAATTTCACAAGAGCAAGCAAATGTTTTGTTTATTCGATTTTTCTTTTATTATTATTATTATTGAACGATTCGTGACGGGATATAGTTCGTAGTGTCATTGATTCTGTAGACTCACCTGCCACCGACGAAAACCATCCAGAGGAGAAACCTTTTTTTTTATCATCATCGTATCTATCATCGCCGTGTTTTTATACCTATTATACCTACCGTTTATCCCTTTCTTTTACCTACACCTACTACCAAATTTAGACATCGACATCCTTTATTTCCGCTTTCTTCAACACCAACCTCATCCGCAAGCTTAGAAAAACTTTACCTGCTGTGAGTTATCCGTGGGTGGAAGAAGTGAAGTTAACCAAGCAACTGTCTCCAAAGCACTGTTTTATTTTATTAATTTATATGTTCTATCAGAAGATTGAAGTGTTTATTTTGTTTCTTTTCTGTTCGATTATTTATTGTTTTCCCATTATACAAGCCGTATCTGTTTTTTTAAACGTTTAGTAACACTTTCTATAGCGGCATATTAGAACTAGCCCCCTGTTCATCAGGACAAGGCTCTCAATAGTCCAACCAGTTATACTTGTAAACTAGTTTCGTTCGAAATACGTGTTCTAAGTGCTTCCCCAAGTCTTCATATTACGAAGAAGGGGGAATACCGAATGTTAATGAGCAAAACATAATATATACATCTCGTTCACTTGGTTGGAATGTTGAATCTGGGAAAGAGGAATAGACAAGGAGAGGTGAGTAAGATACGTCTGGTGCGACGCATCGCACAACTCCTCTCAGCCCATGGGCATTCAGTGATTTTCATCGCTCTAGCATACTGTCGAATCGGGTATTCACACAGTGTACACGAACTCGACCGAGCTTGGCTCAATGGGGGAAATTGCATAGTCACGAGTAAAGTTCAAATGAGTTCACGGTAGCAGTTGAGGTCTTTGGACCAAACGTAAACATACAATGGCTACGCGTGATAACGGAAAGAGAAACGAGCGCGCAATGCAACGAAAGTATGTCGTTACTCTGAATGTGATGCGTTAAACTAAAAATAGCTATCACCTGTTTGTCTAGTGGCAGGGGGATAGGCCGGTTTTACGGCTTCATTAATATTTGGCGACGACTTGTTTTGCCCCGTCAAATATTTTCCGTGAGCATCGAATGTCTTCTTACCCCCACACAAGCATAATAGGACTCTTTGCTTCGTAACCCCCCCCCCCCCACGTACCCACTATGCTGTTGATGTGGGCTCCACTATCGGGGTCCTTGAAATACAAGTAGATCAGGACATAAATATTGTCAGAGATCAAACCAACGTGAACACACCACGTTCGCCTTACACTCTTAATTGATAAATCAAGCCAGCCAAAATGTGCGAATTCGTGGCTTGTCGAAAAATCGTATGCGTAAAGGGCAGTGGGGAAGGTACTAAGTGAAGGTGGCAAAATATATCCAAAAAACGCAGTTGAACGAAACTGGTAGAGAACACCTTAGAGTATCAACGAGTGTGTGAACAAAAGATGTGTCATTTTCACCAACTATGTAAATCCCGTCGGTTAACGCTCCTTAAACATCCAATAACGTTGAACTTTCCTGAGTGAGTGCGCTCAATTTCTCAGCAGTTCAAATAAAACTCCGGCTTTCTACTGGATTTCCACATCATTCACGGGGATGGAACTTCCTGTTTTCTCACTGGAATACGTTTTTTTTTTTTTTTTTTTTTTTTTAAGGAATAACACAGTACATCATTGAATTTCAGAACTTTTTCACAACCTACAGTTTGCAATAATACACATCTGTTTTCGGTCAGAAAATTGTCCTCCCCCCCCCCTCCACCGCATCACCATCTTCGTCTAACAGTTTCGTTTTTTCGCACAAAAATTCTATCTGGCAATTTTGTTGCAGTTACTTCGTGTTTGGTATCGGTTTCCAGATGTCCTTCGATGGTAAGTCGCATGAAACGAGTCTCAGAGGACTCTTGAGGAGGCGTCTTGACCGAAAAAGTGAAATCACGGTAATTATCTACTATGTGAAAGAACTCGTGCTAGGATACAGAGGAAGTAATCGTTTCATCATTTCAACTCCCTCCCGCCTGACTCCAACCACCCATCAGCTCGTCTCGCCCTAACCGTTCCACTTCGCAAAAACGGTCTTCACCAGCTTTGGTTGATGAAACGTTGACCACAATAAATTGGGTGGTTAGCTCATATCTTAATGTCTGTTCTCCATTACTGCACTCTGTAGATTATTCCCTTTTATTATTATTGTGAATAATTAACTTATGTTTTTGAATAACAGTAAAAATGATGTCTACATGTGCGCAGTTGATCAAAAAGCATTTTGGTTTAGGTTTATTCGGACCGTTTGATTTCATAATGCAGAAGTTCCACAGTTCATTTCGACGGTAGAACGCGCTAGCCAGTGAACAGTTGAGAGAGGGAACTAACGTTCACTCGTGAAGGCGTGAACTGTACTAATCGTTTCGAATAACCCCCCCCCCCCCCCACCCATTTAAATCAAAATCGTCTATACTTCTATCAAATGAATAATCACGCGGCTTGATTTCAGTTGTTAGTCTATGATCGCCAACCGTATGAAACTGCTAATGTCATATCAACGCGTCAACTCATTTACTTGATAGAGATAGGCAAAATTAGTGTTAGGAGTTTAGTTTTTTTTTGTATTATTCAACAACGCTGGCCAAAAAATGTGTTGCAAGCCAGAAGAATGAACAAAATTTGTGGGACTTCACTAAAGAAATTTGAAAAATAATGAAGCATGACGATCTTTTCATTTATTAGTATAATGAAGTAGTATCTTGGTCAACAATCTAGCAATGACAATGTTAGCATTCAAGCTCGATCGGAATACACACAACGCGTGTGATGTGAGCCTGGATTGGTGATGGTTTTCCAATACTGTTAATCTCGTCATCATTCACTTCGATGGGATCATTAAAAATCCCAATTGGTCACGAAACCTCGAGCGCGAACCATTCATCAGACGTAGTTGTATTGGCGGAACGAAGTGCATCGACCTCAGTAACAATGTGGGATACTGCCGTTTTATACAATCTACATACTCAATTTCTATATTCTGCCGCTACTTCTTATTTCGCTGTGACCCAATTCAAACATTGTCTGCTGTGACGCATCTGGCAACTTTTTCCAACCCCACGAACATTCAGTGAGACAACGGCTTAGGTACAACTTTCCCTTTGGTATTCTCCCAGCAGGAGGGATAAGGAGCACTTCAAATCATGCACTTCTAGTCCTTTTTTCATTTCCTCCCACGGACACAGCCTGGTGCCCCAATACCTCTGTTGTGAGGGTGGAGGAATGTGATGGGGCCAGGGTGAGTGAAGGAGCACAACTGCGCAGGGAGGACAGGCTGGGGAGGGACCATTGTGTGTGTGTGTGTGAGTGAGTCTGTGAATGTGCGCAATGCTGAATGTCTTGTAGGTTATGGGAGGACTGATAATGAGTCGAGTCACGATATTAGATGCTTGATAGGGCGTTCATGGAAGCTTATCAGAAAGGTGTTATAGGCACAACCACAGATGATAACTTGTTCTTCGGGAAACAAACACACACTTCTGTCGTGTTGCTTTGAGAAAAGAACTGCCAGAAATGACGAACACCAGCTGAGTTTAACAGATCTGAGTGAAGAGGCTGACGAACGTTGCCTTGAGCACTGCAATTGCGCAAACCAACGTTTTCGATATAAGGCAACTGATAAATCACTCCTCTACACTCGCTTTCTGTAAGGTGTTGGCGTACTGTCACAAATAAGAAGAAACTTACCTGACTGCTTGAACAGAATTCACCAGCTGGGCTTACCAATGGGCGTTGTTCAGGGCTAGCGTAGAAAGTAATGGAATTCTGGCAACAGCCAAAGACGAATGAGATTTCCACCAGACAAGTGTGTCGTTATTCATATTTCTATCGCACGCCCATGATGGGGGAAAGTTGCGCGACGCCTCAAATGTACGGGCACTCAATCGAAGAGCAGTCGTAAGAATATAAACCTTGCGAGTACGAGCCTTTCCCCAGGGTGTGACCCACAGCAACGACCTCTATAAAGAGTCATTCGTCTAAAAGGCGAGACACTGCCATCACACTTAATGCCTGTGAGTGTCGCTCTAACGATGAGTTTCAGCAAGACGAGCAACTCAATCATGAAAGGGCAAAAAATAAACAAATGAATAACGAAAGGGCGGCAAGTCGGGAAGATGGAAGCTCTTGCTCGGCCAGTTCATTTTAATTTGAGTTGGAAAAAGGGTAAACGTGTAATCTCTGAGTTCACCCTCCCCCCCCCTCTACATCCTTCTCTATAACCCCTTTCCATGAAGAGTCGGGAACAGTACTGAAGAAGAGTTTTAGAGGCGCGGGGAAGTAAACTTCTCAATGTGTCTTCGTTAATTGTGAGGCATAAGTTTTGCAAGCCCAACTCTGGGTTTCTCTTGTTGCCTGTCAAACCTCATACCTGTGTTATTAGCTTCCCTCCTCCCCTCTGTCATTAATATTTTACTCCTCCCCACAAGCTACTCCCATTATCATCGTAACGCCTATTACGCCTCCCTTCCGGTCCCCGGAACGACGTCCCTCGACCTTATGTTTTCTCGTGTAGTATGTTTTCCTCTGACGGATTGCGATAGAAGAAACAGACTTGAAACTCAAACGTCCCCTAACAAAATCCAGACCAGCGACCCCAAAATGAGGATTTACCGCATCCCCTCAAAAATGGAAGTAATTATTTTGACTTTGACTTTGAAAAAAATGCGGTAATAATTGTATAGCGTTAAGGAAAGTGATGTGATGCCCGCGTAGCACCAGCAGCTAATGATCTGGGACGTTCTTCGAATTGAGTGGAACAGTTAAAGACTCGTTTGGTAGCAGTCAGAACTGACAGGTTGTCTACTGTTCGTTTTTATGGAAGCTACAACGAAGCAAAACGTGATTTTTTGTTTCCTTCGGACTGGACGTCCTTCCTGCTCATTGACGTTGGCGTGTCCCGAAAGAAACTAGCTCGTTACACTAGTTTCCTCCAGGGACGTTCCCGAATGTTGGAAAAAAAGTGTACAAACTCCTCTGAGCACTAAAACGATATTTCTAAATTTTGTGAAAAGGGAGCTCACCGAAGGGGATGGCGTGGGGATTTTCATTAAACTCACGAGGCAGTTTTAAGAGGACAATGCCACCATTTTTTCTACGATAAATATTTCTGTGCAAGTGGTGTAATGCTTCATATATTGATTGATTGTTCTTATTCCTGGTCGGTTCATTATTCCCATAAATGAGTTTCGTGTCGTAATGGTAGGACCCCTACGATCGTTCGTAATGTTATCCGTGAATACTTTGATTGTTCATCGAACTGTTTCTTCGCAGGTGTAAATCTAACGTACGAATACGTAAGGTCAAGAGAGTTGTACAATGTCACTGCGATGTTCAACTGAGGCGCTAAATAGGATTCGGTGTCACTTCCGCCCGGTTGTCAATTGAAGTTGCGGCATTTTGCAGTTCACGAGGCACCGCGTATTGTTCACCGGAAAGATGCCAATCACCACGTACAATCAACGTTCCCATTCAAATCACGCGGATAAAGAATTGAGGAGGCAACGCAGCAGCAAACAAACGCCCGGGTGTAATGGAAACCCCGGCAGACTCCAGGCGAAACTTTTGTGCTTTGCGGATCCCAACGTGGTTTGCCGCGTTCGCCAATTTTTAACTCCTAGCTCTCGTAACGTAACCTTTTTATCCTTTCATCTTTCCCAGCGGCGTTGCGAGTATGTAGGAATAAATTAACTGAGACTCGGCTCTTCGTCGAGCCTCTGAAACAGTTTAACGCGTTCCGGATTCTGAGGAACTTAAATTAATCAACAAATTTGACGCCAAACTCGCGCGGAATTCCCGAGGTTTCGAATTGGTTATTCTGTTACAATTGTCCCTAGCTTCATTCGATTTCCAGACACGTCTTCATCGGAGCCCGTGAGATGTGACCTTGCCAATTGCGGTATGCAGAATCTGACGGCTTTCCTTCATCACCGGCTTCTTCTGCAGACGCCTCTTCTAAACCTGACCTTGAGCGAACTAAGACACTTGAGACAGAACATGGAACGCGTACGCGCGTGTCAGCGACAATGATTTCAATCCCAGGATCGACTTTCCCTCAAGACCTGCACAACACCGACACTCTGAAGACAGATGGGAAAGTTCTTGCGGAAGTACTTTGCTCGATTGTGCAATCAATAATTAACTCCCGTAACGGGCTCCTGACGGGAAGCCTTGGCACTTAAAATATACATCCAAAGTTATTTTTAAACAACGGGATAACTAGACGAAATAGTTTAATTATAACCAGCCCTAATCAATATCAATCTTTCGTAATATATTAATGTATCCGTGAGTAGAGATACAGTCCGTGTGAAAACGGCTGGAACCATTCGAATCAGACTCTCAGTATTTCCCCATGTAGACATGTGCTATTTAAATATCAATATTATTATTAAATATTTCTCCGGCAATCCTTCGAACGAGGATAAAAGCACCAGGAATGTTGTTTTTCAAACATTATCAATTTTCTCCGATTTCCATCCTAAACGTCTTTCGCCAATTCATACCTACTTTTCACTCACTACACTTTACTCTTCATCTGTTTAACGGACAAAACCCCGTAACTCATCAACCATTAAATTCTTCAAAGGTATTTACTCTTTTGAACCTAGTTTTCAAACCTTCTGAAAATCGACTTTCACGAAAGTTTAGCAGTTAGGACCGACTAAAACAAGTTTTATTATCCACGTACGTTTCTGTTGAACTTCTGAACTGTCCAAATCAAACCAAATGGGAGAAAATGTCACATTTTAGAACAAATTACGAAGCTAGTCCCGGATCCATGTAAGTCGGCTGACTCCAGGAGCTAAGAGGGCCCTTTTCTGGCTGTTTCAGCCTCGAGAAATCCATTCGCTCCTCCTCCAGCAATTCGGCATTTGCACTTCCTAGCTGTAGTCTGTCGCAAATTCTGTTACGGACAGCTGATTCACAGCGAGCACGGAGAATTTTTCTGAATCGGGAGTGCAGAATATAGTTATCACATAATACTAATTGACCCTCACCCCCCCCCCTTCCACTTCGGAGTGAGGAACGGTATAATCAAGGGATTTGTTAAGGGAGCTTAGAAATAAAGGCGTCTTGGAGAGACACTCCTCGTTATTTTCAGCTGAGACTGAATCAGTTCGGCACAAAATGTTCATCGACTGTAATTACTTTTTATTTTGCTCTGAAGTAAAAAAGGCCTAACACCATTCATAACTGAGCTGTTCTTTTAATTAGTGGAAGGCAACGGATCTCTATTTATTATTTTTTATAAAGCTATGTCTGTGTCAAGGAATCAACGCTTACTGGATGTTCGCACTCCCAGTTCAGTCTCCCTGTAATAAAGGTTTCCTTCGTCACGTTTGTTCCCGTTTTTATTAGGCCGTAACTTCCTTTTAGTACTCAATTATATAGCAGCTGTGATGCTGTAACAACTGAAGGTCTGAGAATCAACTTTGACGAACTCTGTCGTGAACAGAATGACTTAGTAGCAACCTGGTGCACCACGGTCAGTGTGGGGAAGAATGAGGAATGTTTTGAGATTGTAGTCATTTTAGCAGTTAGTTATTGCTAGTCTGCAGAAAACTCGAATTCTGCATCACCACGACTGGCAAACAGTTCAACGATAGCAGCTGTAGAATATGAGACACCAAACCCCAGATCAGCTCTTATGGCTGAGCACTGCCCTGGCAAATTAAACAATGCACTTCCAGTTTTCCACGTAATTCAATATGAAGCGGACGAGTGCCTCTGAAGTAAGGTGGCTGACTGTGTCTTCCACGTTGTGCCTGCCACCTCAACGGCGACAGCCCCTCTTATTCTCTTCTCGTGGCCGTACTCTGGTTGCCCCCCTGATGGGTACTGCTCTTTCCGCTCGGCTACCAGAAGGTGGATTAGGATAACACTCGCCAATACCAATACTGCCTCCTGAGAAACTGTGTTGTATGATCAACCAATGCGGAGGGCACACCTCCTCTCCACCGCTCCCATCCAGTTCCTGTGGTTGGCAATGCTTAGTGTATCAGGCCACATGATGCATAGTCATACAAGAGGATGGAGTATAAGCACCCATGCACATGCTTGCCAGAGGCGCTCTCGAGTTGGCCATCAAAAGGGCTGCTAGCCAGATGTGGATATTGAGCTTCCCTTGTTGGAACATATGAATTGGGAGGAGAGACTCCATTCTACGCGGCATCTCCAGAATTTGCTTTGTCTTCTGCAGTGCGAGGGACAGCCCATGATGTCCTCCCCCCCCCCCCCCACTTGTTTATTGGCGTTGTACGATATGGAGCACCAGATATTTGCTTTGTTTGTTTTTGTTGATTTACTGGTACGGAATAGAATAGTATACAATAATCTAATGCAAATATAACACAGTTTTCGATAAAACGGATATTTTGTGTTCTAAATTTTATATCTGAGGTCGGAGTTGTAGCCAATTCATTAAAATGCCACTCTATTTTGTCATTTGAAGCCCTCGGGGTTTTTTTTTTTTTGAAGGTCGTTTCTGCGAGGTTGCATTTGCCGAGGTGCCCTCGGCGAGGTTCGTCTCGCCTACATCGTGAAGTCCTCGCCTTTCTCCTCCAATGTCTCCTGTAAAGTTAAAATCTTGTGTCCTCGGCCGTTATGTTTTTCGATTGATGCGTTTCAAATGTGAGGGTACCACCCATATGTACGCTGCCATATGCCATACGTTGACTTGGTCTGCTACTCATGCAAACAAGAAAACGGAAACATTGGAGCTGAGTGAGTGTAAGCTTCTCACAGGGACTCCCAGGGTCAGAAACCAATATTGGTGGCTCAGAAACTCTCAACAAGAGTTCATGAATGCATTGCACAAAGATTCAGGTAATGTAGAAGAACGTACTCGAACAATGCCATCCTTTCATGGCAAGCTGAACGGAATAATAATCGAATCCTGCACACCATTAATGAGAAATTTCAGCTTCAAGAATACGTGAACTCTAGATCAAAAACCACTGAACCAACATCAATGAGAGAACCCCAGTTTCTCAGCCGGAGATATTCTAGAGGTGGTTCCAACTATCGGAAAAGTATTTGATGTTGAGTTAATTATGTTGTCACTCACGCGTGATCAATTCAAAAAACTGTCACCGACAAGAGAAACAAAACCGGAATCGATTGTTGTGAATAGAACTTCACGCTAGGACCTCTCTACACGTGCAGAGCTTATCGTCCACGGAGTAGGGGCTCTGTCCGCTCATCGATTGAAATTAACGAACTATTTGGTAAACGGAATCGATCTGTTAGAAGTAAGATGTAAAAAAATGGGTCCAAATAAGGATAATTAGATGAGGTAGAAGGGAAAAGTTGAGAAACTTGTCAGAAGGTTATGTTTATACTCTCGCGAGGACGTCGTTACCGGTTTGCTCCCAACGAATGCGAGATGGCTAATGAGCTTACTGAGACTTGTTTGCAATAAATAAATTGAACGTCCTTGGAAGAGAAAAAATGGATCATTCGATGCCTACCTTTGCCAAGTCCATCAGCAAGTCAGTGGAATACCAGAGATGACAGAATCCGAGTTTCTATGATCTTCATTTTCACAACACGAAGGCAGTGAGAATCCTCTCTTGCTCCGTATATTTGTGATGAGGCGAGTTGGACATTTTCCCTTCCTCAACGCCGGGCACCACCTCTCTGGTCATGTCAAGATTCCAAGGGCACCGTCGAGGTTCGTAGAACTAGCTGTTTCCGTAATAATAACATTTCGAGATACCTCCATCGATTTCCCTTCATCCTAAGCGCCTATTGGAAGCTAGTCTCCGGAGGGAAAGTTATCTCGTAAAAATTCCAGCGATTTTCCTCCCATGCCGAGTCGCTCTCTTGCCCTCATTCTCTATCTCGCTGTGACCCATCGTATCCTATTGACCTGTCCTGTGGTGGCATCGTCGGGGTCACGTTGTCCCAACCCCGCCCTATGAGACGGGGTATTGAGGTGTACACGAGCGCCGAGCGGCGCACTAGACCTTCAGAATGGAGGGCACGGAGGCGAATGTTCCCATGAATAAATAATGGGCCCCTTCGGTGCATTTAAACAAGATAGCCATTTACTAAGTAAGTTATTAAGTGAAACTTCCACTAGCCTTCTTACCGAGCCCCAATTTATATGCTTATGAGATCGCACCATTTATTCGGCCCGCAAGAGGTGAGTCTTCAATTTGGATCCCCCCCCCCTTCTCTCACACCTTCGTCCACAGATTCGTTTTGAGAGGTAACTATAACGATTACCCGACCGCAGGTTATACGTGGTAATTAGTAGGTTGTAGACTATCTCATGCATCCCTTAAAACTCATATTGGCAGTCGTGGTACAACTTCCCACGACAATATTTCCCTGCTCACTATATATTCTATTGTACAAGCCCAGCAAGTCATTCCAATAATGGTGTAACGTTTTTATTTTTTGTTGGATGCAGAGACAAGTTGCCTCAGAGGAGTGAGTAAAACATTTGTCGACATACATTACACTACTTTTTTCTCCCACACGCACATTTGGTAGAACTCTATATGTACATAGGCATGCGATTAATTACGCATAGAAGAGACGTGTTTATATACAACCTTTGATCCAATCAGTGTTAAGGGGTTTATATAGAATATCGCTGGCGAGCAACATCACAAAATTATTTAAAAGAGTCACTCCCGGCCAGCACGTCTGACTAAATCACCACAGTAGCGCTTTAGCTCGAGAAGGGATCACAAAAATACACACAAATCCAACAAAACAAACACATCCAAACTTGGAGATGTGATGACTGATTGGAATACTCTACACACCATTAGGGCCGAGAAAAGTAAAAACTCACAGAGACATGGAGCGTTACGTCAATACATAGAAAATGAACTCGAGAATTGAGAAATGAAGCGATAATAAAGAGGTGAGATGAAAACGCACTAGGAATGGACCAGCCAGAAAATATTTGAGGTCTGGACAAGTAGGAATACATATCAGAGGAGAGCTACAAAAGTGTTCAATATTTGTTATTAGACCTATCTGTAGCCTTATCACAAATCCATCTATTCCACACTACGTGTATTAAAAGATAAATTCAGTATAGGTTTCTCCACACGACTAGAAAAATTAGACTCGTAGTACAAGCTGATCGTCAGGGGCTTTACTTTTATTTTGGCATCGTTTGAGTAGCAACTGGTGAATAATCAGTGTCATGTTATCACCACCCCCACCCCCACCCCCACCACCCCGATTCCGTTATTCAGAGTCACGAGAGGTTCGATGCCCTGTAAAAGGTAAAAAGGAGATCGAGTTATCGTAAATGGTCGGTGCTTTAGTCTCCAAAAGAGAATTATTTTCTATCGCCGCCACATTCGGTTTTTCCGACTCCAGATTCAGCGAAGCCGCTCTTCGCATCAGAACGACGAGAGCCGTAATCGAGATCGAAACATTCAAACGGAACAAATCGAGCGCAAATAAAGGCAGTAAACCGCCAAAACCCTTTCGTTTCCACTCTTCCGCCCTTGCTATTGGGCTTGCCATTCCCCTTTCTCCTCTATACTTCCCCACACGCTCACACTCGCTTTCTCTTTCTCTCCGGTCATTTCTCGTTGGTTGACTCCTCCACTATTGTCTTTCGGTGCCTTTAGTTGTTAAAGGGGAATGAAGAATGTTGTAGAATGTTGGGGTTGTTCGTGGGTTTAACTGAACTCGAGTGTAACTTTATTTCACGTTAATGTCTCTCCGAAGTGGAAGATAGGAATCCGAGCAAGTAGCCCCACACATCCAGAATAATTGATGGAGAAAGCTTTCCTTTACCGACAGATCCAAGCGATTCCTGAGAATGCTGAGTACTTGGGCGTTAGTCGACAAGTGACATCAGGTACTTACATATTTCCTCACTGAGAAAAGCGTTTTCCTTTGCGTTAATTCGTGGATTTTCATTGGACGTGAAGCTATTGCAAACTAATTGGCACGATATCTTTCCTGACGCGTCTGGTAGCTTTCCCTGTATCTACTGTTCGAGATGAAGCAAACGAGAAATCGTGTGTTTAATATCCTATCAACTAATGTCTATTTTCCTCCGTTACGACACTTTTTTTTCTCCAATAAATCAGGTCGTGCCTCACAACAACTTGCTAAACTAGTAGAAAATAATTACACAACCGTTTATTATTCTAGTGCACAGCACGATTGGGACCTATCGTATTCAATACAATGTCAACAAATATTATGAATGTAACGTGGACGCATCAACGATCACGCCTATGGCCTTGTACATGAGAATGGCATCTCGATAACGCACGCCAAGGGGCCTTGCTAATCGCTCGCAGTAGGGCAAATCTAACTGCTGGTTCTTGGAATTTTGGTAATTTGTATCTCGTCTTATCACACAAGAAAACGTGCCACCCCACTGATATCTACGCCTTCAGTTGAGCAGCTCGTGAGGTTCAATCATGAGGGGCGCCTCGTATTATACCTCGTACATCTAACCTTTTCCAAACATCGCCTTTTATTCATCATCTTACCTCATTCATCATTTCTTTGATTCAATACTTCATTTTAATAGAAGCTTTTTTTTTTAGTTTCCGAATTATTTTCTTCGTTGATGTCCTTTTTTCTGAATATTTTCATTCTGTTCATGGTATTTCTACCAAGGCGCTTTGCTTAGCCCTATATGTTACCGAGAAACATCAAAGACTGGACGTTACTGTCATCCGCCCGGTCAGCTGGCACAACTGAAAGAGCATGTTTCCTGTTTCTCTTCCATGCCGAGGCCGAAGGCCTAGAAATATGTGGTTCCCGTTTCCCCCGATGTATATAACGAAAGACTCGTGGCAGAAAGAGCATTCTTCAAGAGAGTAGCAGCTTAGGGAAATTGAGCATATTGGAAACGTTTTGCAACTCTCAATGACGACTGAGGTAGTATGAATGTAGTTGTATGAATGCCAAATTAGTTAATTTTATTGACTCTTAATCGTGAGCGTTCTGTTATGTTCGTTTTTGTTTTCATTTTTATCTGAGCATTAGGTGCTCAAGTTAAGAAAAATGGGTTATTCAAATAGTTTCTTCGATTATACTCTCGTTTAATTTAATCCTCCTATCTTTCGCCTTATTAGGAATACAGGCAGAAGAGATTCTTTCGCAATGGGCTGTTTCTTTCGAACATCTCAGCAGATTTCGGATGTTAACAATTTCAAAAATACGAAACACTTCCAAGCAACATAACTGAGAATGAAGTCGAATAAAAACTACATTTCCTCTCAATTATGCAAAATATTATGAAAACAGGGAATAAAATACGGCGGAAAAACGAGAATTTCGAGAGGTAACACTCGTTTTTTTTTTGCTCAAGAGCACATAAACGTCTCGCTGAAACCATTCCACGTCCATATAATAAATTGAAACATACTCGCCGTAATTCACTGGTAGAAGCAGCTCGGGTTCATTTCGGATCGACTATTAAGAAAAGAGGTCGTGCGTTGAATTGTAATGAGCGTCAGGCGAATCTTTTGTGAAAAGGAGTGGATGAATAATAAGGAGTAGCGTTTCTGCTCTAGCGCCGTTTGCGATCTACTTCAGATTATTAGGTCGTTTTGAGGGGTGAAATGAATGAACAACTTCCTACAGCTTCCCCAATTACCACCTGTTGCTGAAATCTTCGATGCTAATGCCCGATATCGTCGAATCCTTTAATATACTCGTTAAAAACTGACCCTTCTCCCGAGCTCATTTAACTTGACTGGTTAGCCCCGACGAATCCCCGGGGAAACGTGGTCAGTCTGTTGGGGGTTTAAATATTCTCGAATGCAGCCTGTAATGGGCCTTACCCCTAAAAATCATTCCCTGTATTCCACAATCAATTACAACTTCTCGTTCAAAACCCTCTGAACTTGTCATGCCTTATTGTGTGTTGCTTTAGAAATTTAATCGTCGTCATCTTAACTAGTACAAACGTTTTGAAAGGCCCTTTTTCCCTTTTTAAATTAGATTTGATAGAGCAAACTCCCCTCCCCGGCCTCAAATGGGAGTGTTGCGCGGGTGTACATGAGCTGTCTCAAGTCCCAGTTCCTATGGAGCTGGTGTTTCCTGGTGCGACGTTCTCAATGCGCCCTCACCACTCTCACACAAAACATAAAGCAGCCATGAGGTCTATCCGCGCAACCTCATCTGGCAAGAGCTAAGGACTCAGAAGCGCACCGCTGCCAGCCCCTCACAAGCACACGGTAGATGCTCTGCTGACTTCAGCTTTACCCCACAAAATCTGCAACTTTGTACCTCTGACTTACCAATCTTGAACAGGTATTACTTTAGTGGACAGTGATCTGTAAACAGGCCATCCGTATAGTACCTCTCTCCTGGCTGAGGATCTCTCTCGTGCCTAGAAAGTCTGATAAACAACTTGACTGCCTTCGGCCAGGCACTTTCCGTCAATAGGCAACCCAGTACTTCTCCTCCCACTTGCCAACCTCCTTAGTCAAGTGGCTCTTGGTGGTCCCTACGAAGGACGCAGGTTCCTCTGGGGGTAGTACGGATCTGTCTCTCGCTAGTTTGTCGGTCTCCTCATTCCCTTCTATTCCTGTATGACCTAGCACCCAATACAGAGTTGAGTTTCTCCTTTGCCAAGGTCACCGGACCAGTCAGGTATTCCTATACCAGCCCCAACGAGATAGGGGCGCCTGACAAAGCTCATTTCCAGCATACTATACACGTAAGTAGGCAGCTCTCTACAATTGTACAACCTGTCACAGCTATGCAGGCCCTGCGCTGCAATCTACTCAACTGCAGCTTGAAACGCTCTCAGAAACGATGTAATCCCATTTGCGCTTAATGATCCAAACCTCTCCACTTCCCAGCCGTCATTCATTCGGCATCATGAAGGACCAGTAACACCGCACATAACCTCTGAACGTTTTTCACTATTCAATGAAGCAAAAACTTCCCAACATACGACGCATTCCTCAACCAACGAGGGCTAGGGAAAGTAAAACAGAAAGAGAGAGAAAAAAATGAAAAAGGGATTCGATTTCTCAACGTTGCACTTATGTGAAACGTTTGTGAACACCTGGGCGTAACGAAGAAAGGACCATTTGGTTCTTCCTAGTAGATGTCATCCTTCTGTTGAAGTTCCCCACAACACACTCACGTACCACACTCAGCGACAAGTAATACGATGTAAGTTGCCAAATTCCAGTTGGACCAGGTTAAGTAACACAAAGTGGTATCGCGGTAGATTTCATCAGTTGGAGTTGAAGGGAAGGAAAGGGTTGCGAGGACAGATGGCAAGATATCCTCCAATTTATCGCTTTCATTGAGGAAGGGTAACTTCGGTTGGAGACTTAAATCTCGTCCCGGAGGTGATTTAATTCCTTTGGAGGGAGCCCTCTTCTGATTAATACAATACTGACGTATTAATTGAATTAGGAGACGAGCACCTCAGCTCTTAATCAATCTCTTTCCTTAATTGACAACGTTGACTGATAATTTCGGGTGATAGGAAATGAGATTCAAGTTGGCAGGAACCCCAAGGAAGTTCTTGCGTCGAATCCTGGTAGAACTAACGGTGCTACTATAACGAACCAGTCGTTCAGCACATCCAGGAAAAGATGTAGCAGCCGAAATATCGTGTTTACTTGCGTAGAAAGTCATATGTGTATCAGTCGCCAGGTCCTACAGTCGTGCGTACCCTGCTAGCTAGTTCACTACTAACTCGAGAGTCAGGATTCGGTTTTCAGAACTGTCTCCTGTTTCAGAACTCCTACACAACCCTGCTGCTGGTATACATTACTTTCTTTTCTACTGACAAAGGCTACTGAAATTGCTATTATCAAAACAACCTTCGGAATTAATATCACATACTTCAGGAGTTATTCAAGAGCTCATTATTACTTTCCGCCATTGGAAGAAAAAACGTTTTTACGGTCATCAGAATATCAACATGAATGCAGTGATGCAGGTAGTCTCTGGTAGCCGGAATCATGCGTTCACTTTCTAAGCCAACAAGCGCAGATGTGACAAGACTGAATTTTGTCAGGCGTAGGCTTGCACAACTACAAAAGTAATATGTGAGATTTCCACACACATGAAAACCACAAGCGTGTGGCGTTGTATCTACATGGCAGTTAATCTAAACCGGTAAACCTGGAGGACAAACGTTAGACGAATTCTAACCTGGCTAGTTTCTTGGGTTCGGGTTTTGGGGTCTAACCGCACTACACGCACAATTGATGCGACTGAGATCAAAAGTTCTCTGCTAAGTCGCGGAACGACGTTTTATTTGTGTGGACGTGTTTGCTGCAGAGGAACGGTGAGCAACTTGTGAAATTCATCAAATCACGTAAAAAAAGAGTGTCGATTATGCCGATAACATACATCAACCTTATGATTCAAGGCTATGCCTCGATGTCGAAACCTAAAAAGTTTTGAACTGTTTCAAACTTGGTTAGGAATAAAAATATCTGGTGCGTTGCAACACACAACTTTCCTTAGCTCTACGTCAATTCATATTGTGCATGGTTAATTCTATTTAATCAATTCATTTATCACTCAGTTAATTTGAACTTGGTCAAACAACGCTTTACGGCAGCAGGAAGGGGTAGCGCTTACAGTTCCAGATTTTATTGTGCTGTTCGTACTCATTGCAACACCACTATTGAGCAATTTGTACACAGATAATTAATGAGGCTGTAAACACAAATTTTTTTGAGAAGGATAGTAATTACTTTTGCAGAGTTATTGGGTAATAAGTTTAGAACTGGTAGTAAGCGAAACGGCAAAAGTTGAAATTCAGGAATTTCTGGAGTGAGCCCCATGTATCTCATGAGCGTTTTTAAACACTCAATCTTTAGGTATTGGATTGGACTACAATACTAATTTATTTTAACATTCTACAAAAATTCCAGCGGAGTTCATAAGAATAAAACTGTGCTAAAAACACTTTTCGTCGAAAATTTTGATAATTTATTGTGCTGCTCTCGTCATTTTCCCACGAATGGGAATTTTATGGTATAATTGTCTTATTGAGAGCTATGTATATAAAAAATTTAATCAAAATCGTTGGAGCCGTTTTTGAGGAAAAAAATTTGGTGTTTGATCACTATGATAACTATAGTTCACTTCCGGTAGATCTTGTCCATGGCGTCCCATGGCGTCCCATGGTACCTGTAGGCTAGACATCATGTTTCAGCTGATTTGGTACGGTTGTTTTCTCTAAAAACCACGCTAAAATTGATTTCGTCTAAAGTGTTGGTAATTTATTGTGCTGCTCTCGTCATTTTCCCATAAATGGGAATTGTATGGTATAGTTGCCATATTTGGAGCTACCAATATAAAAAATTTAATCAAAATCGTTAAAGCCGTTTTTGAGAAAAAAAATATTTGGTGTTTTGATCACTATGATAACTATAGTGAAATTTCGATGAATTTTGTTCATACCCTTATTTTGGCGTCCCATAGTGACTTCCAGGCTAGATATCAAGTTTGAGCTGATTTGGTACGGTGGTTTTCTCTAAAAGAGAAGACACACAGACCATTTTCCCAAATAGTGTTTTTCGGACTCCGGGGGGTCTGAGACGTAAAGATCTGAAGATAACTCAAAGTTGTTTTTTTTCAGCCGATTCCTTTCTACTTCGTAGAGCAAGGAAAGTAAAAAAACCTTGCAAATTATTACACAATGGTTCATTATTCTCTTGAACCGCTTGACGGAGTCTCACAGCTCTGAGACCCATCCCCTTTCGATTCAGCATCGAAAAATACCAGTAAACCATGCGAAACATGACCTAATTACAACGGAACGACGAAAACTAAATATTCCCGGCACCTGTAGGCAATTGGCACGACGTGGCGAATTTTGCGGGCGGGTGATTTTGAAGAGACGTGAGGGAGGGAGTACAAACGATCAAACGATCGTTTGTCGGATCTATCGGATTGCCGAGCAGATAGGCACAACTAGATACCAAATGAGAATTTCATGCGCAAGGACGAATTTTATTATTACGTGATCCGAAAACGTAGGGTTACTATTACCAAAACACTTTCAAGGGGCTTTTTAAGCAGTAATAACTACAAAGTGTGTTTCATACGTGTTTCTGTGAAGATTCGAAGAATTGAGATATGGGATCCAACGATTCCATCGGTCGGCAGAAAAAGTTTCGAATTTGCGAGGGAAGTTGAGTGATGCGTCGCTAAACACTTTATAGTGATGTCTCCATTATCGAGCAGAGTCGAATTTCAAAATGGTAAACAACGTGTCGTTGAAATATTGTTTTATATTATCCTGTTACAGGTTAATTTCATTAGTCAGCTAGTGAACATTTTATTTTGAAAATTGCCTTTCTCGTCCCTGTGCGGCTTCCTTAATAGAGCCTTAAAAGGGTTTCACTGCGAGACTCTCCAGCTGGCGATCATTCCGGGTTACGCCCGTTACGACTATTTGATGTAAAGGTGCGGCTGTGGGCCCCTTGGGTGACTGGGTAGACCTCGCATTTCTGCCTGAACTGATGAATTATCAGTTGGACTGCTTGTCTCATGCTCTCTAAGGTGTATTCCCTCACTTTTGGTTGCTCTCATTTGTCCTACGCACTCTTCTATTTTGATATAATGTGCTGCGAATACTACTAGAGTTATTGTGTAAGAAAAGAAAATAAATAAAACGAAAATTACTAAAGAGTTCATTAAAATTTAAATTTTACTTATATTCCTTTGAAAAAGCCTTTCACACAATTTTTGGAGAACTTCGTACGATATAGACGCCAAAATTCACACACGTTATTGGGATGAAATGCAGAGGCTATTGGAAGACGTTTAGAATGACGACGAAAAGCGCCAAGAAGTCTAATAATACCTCCAGTAAAACTAACCATTGTAGAAAACAATGATCGTACAAACAGACGAAATTCCGTTAGTTTTGGCCAACTAGTCAAAGTTTTATCAACCAAAGTGTTATTGTGTAAGGTTGAAATCAATGACAGACAAAACTGCTATTGAAAAAATTAAACTGCTATGAGCAAGCTCTTGAACGTTATAGAAGGTGTAAAAACGTTAATTCGATATTTTTCCCAATACCGAGTACCCGAGCAAGTTATCTCTGACTACGGAGCCGAACTCGGACTCAACTTTGGTAAAAGAGCCGCTCAAACTTCATAAAATCGGAGTTCATTTCATCTCCAGTCAACACTCGGAAAAAGTAATGGAGCAATCAAAAGACTCCACTCCACTTTAATGGAACATCTCAGACTTCACAACTACCTTGGAAGAATGTTGATCAAAGATTATTTAATGATTAGATCTCAAAACACCGAGATAAAATGATTGTGTTATATAGCACAAGACTAACTCAAAAGAAAATGAAAATATCTGGTGCGTAGCAACACACACCTTTCCGCCACCCCCGTAAGTTCGAACACCAGCTACATATGCGGGCGCTATATCTTCCTTCAACGCCTTTCTACAGAAACATTTATGTAGATCGAAATCTAGGAACTAGTTAGCTGTGAGTACTCTGTAAGTTTGATCGAAATCGTTGGAGCCGTTTTTGAGAAAATTGTAATACCGATAAACTAACATTCGACAAATCTCCTTTTCTAAGTTAACTTGGCTTATATCTCCGTTCAACATATATATATTTATGTACGACCTTCCTCCCGGACCATCATAGGTCGCCTCTGTCGTGTGGTCGTTGGCAACTATCAAGTTGTACCTGGTGAGCAGCTCTATATACGCCTCGCCCGCCCCATCAAGGGTTGGGGATCCCCACAATGGTGATCTGGCGTTTGCATCAGCACAGACTATGCAGGGTCGTCCTGATAGGCCTGCTAGAGCCCGCTCGAGTGGTTGAAGGCTGTTGGCTACTGGTGCGCCAAATTGCCTGTAAAATTAAATTACAACCAGCTCAAAGCCACCAGCTCGGACGGGTCAATGCAGGCCACTGCTGCCTTCGCTCCCGTTCTTGCTCCAGCCAACACTCGTGCCTGCGATCGCAGACCAAGAGTTTTGGATTTTATGTATGGTTCCTGTATGGCACACTGCAGCGTTTCTTGAGTAACCTATTCATAATCCACTCGTGACTCCTAGAGGGCAATCGCTCGCTGACGAATGGTACAGCATGCGTCTCGTGTAGAGTGCGAGACCTGTTGGCATTTGCGTTTGACGCAATTGGCACACTTGAGGGGAGCCTCACGCTTGCATTCCTTGCTCAGATGTGGCAAGGCGCATCAGGCGCACACAACAGGTCTTGTACTGGCCACTGCCAGGTGGATATAGCGCTGGCATTTGTAGCACTGTAAGGGGGCTTGGTACTTTCGGCTGCCGCACCGCTGCCTGGCAATCTAGGGGTGCCTTGCCCCCTCTAGTTTTTTGTGTAGACTGGGTGATACCTGGATCACCCAATCCTTTTGTCTGCCACGCTTTTTGGTGAAAAGGGGCCTGACATCCTGCAGCTGCAAGCCTAACGCAAGGTTGTGCTCAACAACTTGTTGGGCCAAGTCCTCTTTCTGTAGGTCGGTCCACACGTCGCACAATAGCAGGCGTGGGAAGCGACCCAGGGGGGCTGATGCTTGTAGCTTCAATTCCTCCTTCGTGGAGACATGGCTCGTAAGCGCCTTGGCCAATGACGGCGCCACCTCCCACTGCAGTCCAGATGTCAAGCACTCGGATGCTTAGTGCTTGGAGGTCCGTAGCAGGACACCCGGCATCAGGGCTTCCATTGCATCAGGGGTGGAGGGATCAGCCTCTCCTTCCTCACACATACGCCTAACCACTACCACGTTTTGTCGTGGGTTTTTAGGGGGGAGTTTGGTAAGAGGTGGAGGCTTCTTATTTTTGTTTTTATTTTTGCTCTTGGTGTTGGGCGGAGGCGTAGGCAGGGGGCTGCCCTCAGCCTGCACGTCCTGCTTAGTGTCCTCCCCCTGCACTTCCTGCCCCTGGCAGACTGCCATCCAGCCTCAGCTCTATGAGGGAGGGAGGAGGGCGCAGTAGCAGCTACTGCTGTATATGAGGGGCCTAGGGTACTACCCTGGCTCGTTGGAGCTCCTTGAGCTTGGGGGGTTGGTGGCACTGGCTGCTGGGCAATTGCCCTACGTAGCTCTTCCCTCACAACAGCCGCCACAGTTTCCCGCGCGGGGGGGGGGGGGGAGTGGTAGGGGGCGATGTCGTTGGTGGGGCACTAGCTTTGATAGCCAGCTTCGATATTTCGAAGAGGCAGCTAGTGACGAGGTCCCACATTGGTCCTGTCGCATTGACCCTCATCTGTGCCAGCTGGCTGTGGATAATTTGGACATATGCACAAATCTGCTCCATGTCCGACAGGTTAGGGTCCACGGGGTGTCTAGTACATGTAGTAGCCAGGTTGCCCGGGCTACTAGGGGGGGAAGGGGAAGATGAACGCGGTTTGCCCGGCTCTTTTTGCCCTTGTTTGTTTTGACGATGGGTAGGTTCCTCATCGTCTGAAGAGGGAGAGGTCAAGCTTGGTGAGCCCGAGGAAGAGGCGCAGGTGGCGTTTTTATTACCTGCTGATGTTTTAACGGACTTTGTCATGTTATTTTTACTATTGTAGGGGGGAGGGGAGGGGGGGGAGATTAAAGAAGCAGACTGGTGTAGTGTATCCTTGTGAGTTCATTTGTTGTGTGTGTTAGTTGTATGAGCGAGAGGTGCTCAAAGCAGTGTCATGGAAGCTCCCCCTCAGGCATATTGATTCTAGCCCCTTTCGCTGGTCCGTTGAGGGTCAAAGGGTGGCCCCCACATGCGCCGCAGCTGCCAGTCCAGCCACTCACCGGGACTAAGACGCATGAGGGATTTTTCAGCTGCTGCTCAGAGTCAGCCCTTGGCCACTGGTGATGTGGTGATCGGGATACACGCTATCAGCCGCCCCAGGAACGCCAAAACCTGGTTTTTCCCCCTCCTCATTCCGAAGGCCGCACCTATATAGGGGATCGCTCAAAGGTGTTAGTGAGCTACTTCCAGGACTGTCTTTCGCTTATTATGAGTGTTATAAGTCAATGTGTTCTGCCACGTGAGCCGTTGCAGTGTATTTTGTATCTGGAATATGTTGTGTGTGTCAGTGTCGTGACTTTAAGCCTTTAAGGCCGGCTTTTACGGCCACACAGACACAGACCACGCGCCGAAATTAGGTTTTTTAGACTCAGTAGGCCTCAAAACGTAAAGATCTGAAGAAAACCCAAATTTTTTTTTTACACGATTAGTATACTTTCCTTCCCTTCGGGTAGCGGAATGTAAAAACGTTGACGCTATTAAAGTGTTCAAACGTTAACCCAACCCGAGGCACCCATTGAAGTGGTTCCTAGGCCCCCCAGGTTATATTGACGCCCGATCGAAGCCCCCCCCCCCCCCGCAGTAAAACGTCCTAGATGAACAATCTGACTGTCCGAATCTACTAAATCTTCCGTGAAACACCATAAAATTAACTTTTCAAAAATTCCCGTTAGTGTGTAAATACAGATCAAGAATACTTCAACTCTGATCTACAACAATATTTCAGGTTGTGGCGTCGTTTCAACGCTGTAGTAGTTGGATACGTTACCTACAATCCAGGACTCTTTCTATTAATTTTAAAATCCTGGCCATTGCCCACTCTCCAAGGTCAGGTTTGTTGGGAAAAACGTCAATTTGCAGGCCAGATGAATATACATTGTATACCCGTGCATTATTGGAAGTCACCACTATAACGGTGCTCGGGAGGAACAACTAGCTCTCTTCCCAAGCCGCACTTGGGTGGGCCACCACGCCAGAATTGCTCCCATTCAGCCTCTGGTGGACAATCGACGACTACTCCTGCTCAAGAATTCTGAAGTGAAGCTGTAGAACAGCTAGAGAGAGAATTGGATAAAGCGAGATATTAGTCACGTTCCACATGGCCCGAAGATTAGTTACTTTGCTTTTCCGAGGACCCAAACATCGGTCAGTGCATTACCAAACAAAAGTAGTATCGCATTCTCACACACCTCAAAAGCTATCATGAAACATTACGTCAACGGATCGAACATCAGGTTCTGCACCTAATTCTGCATCAGCTCTCGTTAGAAATTGCCACTATAAAATCGTAACTACTACAAATTGTTCTTCGCAAGGTTTATTGTGATAATGAATCCCAAAGAACGAATCTATCAAAGTCAAATGCTTCATCTTAACTGACGAACTAATCGATTTTCTAGACGTTCGCTAGATCCTACATAAGAACAAATTTGTTACTGCTGAAGACTGAAATCAAGTTGCAGTGTAACCTCATAGAGCATCTTGAAGAAATGAGTGACGCTTTTCTCATTCCGCACGTAGATACAATTACAGCTTCTCAAGGCTATGTGCCATTTTGTAAATACCAGCTTTTTTGATTGATTAAACGTCAAAATAGTTGTATCTTTGATTCATCAGAAGTGGGAGCTCATTTGATTCCGACAACCCACTCAGCATTTTTGGCATTTTCGAAGGTTTCTTGAATTTTCAAAATTGAATTTGGGAAGACTTCTCGCGGGTAATTTTTCTGGTAATATCTGATAACAAAATGTTCCCATCAAATAGGGCTCCGCTCAGGTTGAGGCTCAAAAGAGCGGTGTGTGTGGTGCTTCCCACCAGATATTTTCTCAGTGTCAATTAGTTAGCTGTTATCGTCGCCCTGGTTGTTACAATTCGTCGGAATTTCTTCAATAGTCAAACAGGTTGTGAGTCTCGTCGATTTTAGCGAGAAACGGACGATCGTCCATTTTCTCTAAATTTGAGTTACAATGTTAGATTAGTGTCGATGGTTAGGTCGACTCAGTGGCAAGAACGCAGCCTAACCATCGATATCGATCTAACATTGTCACTCAAATTTAGTCGAAATAAATAATGGGTTACCACAACTTCGTCGTGAGTGATTCATCTCGCGTTTAGTTCCTATAACCACAGTTCATTTTTACTTTCCTTGGCTCTACAAATTAGAAAGGAGAGATACGCAATCGGCTGAAAAAAAATTTTTGAGTTGTTGTGTTTGTTGTTTCAGACCCTCCTGAGTCCGAAAAGCGCTATTTGGGATAATGGTCTGTGTGTGTGTCTGTGAACGATTTTTAGAGAAAACGACCGTATCAAATCAGCTCAAACTTGATATTTAGCTTGCAGGTTACCATGGGACGCCAAAATGAGGGTGTGACCAACATCTACAGAAAGTTAACTATTAACTGATCACAACACCAATTTTTTTTTTTTTTTTTTTTTTCATAGAGGGCTCCAACGTTTTTGATTAAATTTTTTATATTGATAGCTCCAGATATGGCAACTATACCTTAAAATTCCCATCGATGAGAAGATGACGAGAGCAGCACAATAAATTACCAAAATTTTCGACGTAATCGATTTTAGAGTGGTTTTTAGAGAAAACGACATTACCAAATCAGCTCTAGCCCGCAGATTATCATGGGACGCCAAAATAAGGGTATGAGCAAAATCCACCGAAAGTTAACTATAGTCATCATAGTGATGAAAACGCCAAATTTTTTTTCTCAAAAACGGCTCAAACGATTCTGATTACATTTTTTATATTGATAGCTTTCAATGAGGCAATTATACTATAAAATTCCCATTCGTGGGAAAATCACGAGAGCAGCACAATAAATTATTAAAATTTTCGACGAAAAGCGTTTTTAACGCGATTTTTTCCTTATAAACTCTGCTGGAATGTTAGTAGAATGTTAGAAAAAAATTAGTATTGTAGTCCAATCCAATACCCATAGGGTGAGTGTTTAAAAACGCTCATTAGATACATGCGGCACACTCCAGAAATTCCTGAATTTCACCTACCGCCGTTTCGCTTACTGCCAGCTCTAAAAGTTTTTACCCAATAACTCTGCAAAAGTAATTACTAATCTTCAAAAAATTTGTGTTTTCAGCCTCATTAATTATCTGTGTACAAATTGCTCAATAATGGTGTTGCATTGAGCACGAGCAGCACAATAAACTCCGGAACTGTAAGCGCTACCGCTTCCTGCTGCCGTAAAGCGTTGTTTGACCAAGTTCAAATGAACAGAGTGATAAATGAATTGAGTAAGTAGGAAAAAAGCCATGTATACGAGTGAATTGACTTAGAGCTAAGGAAGTTGTGTGTTGCAACGCACCAGATATTTTACAACTATTTCTGTGACTATCAATTAACGGGGGATTTACGCCGACGCAGTTCACGAAATAATTTTGTCTATTTTTCTTTTAAAAAATAGCTCCATTGATTGAACTCACGTAGTCAGTAACTACACATCATTTTCCAAAAGTATTCCCATAGAATGGCGATGAATAAGGATGCCTGTCAGGCTAGTGCCTGTCAACACTCGACTTAGCACTACGATGTTCTGACGTTGCAAATTCGATGATCTGTGACCATGTCACGGACAACGATGAGATGAGACGTCTCAATACGGATTTTGATCGTAAATTCGATATAAATGAGTTGATTTTTTTTCCTCAGAGTGGAGTTTGAATACATGTTTTACGTGCGTATTTTCAAACTGTTCTGCAGTGCAATAGAACTGGAATCGTAGAAGAATTACAGAAGTAATACTGGGAGTTTTCAGTGATTTCAGCAAAAACCTATTTTTCCCCACTTTTTTCCTGTAAGTGCTCTGACAGTTTAACAAAGGCAATGAATAGGAACCGTCAACAATATTCTGAAGTAGCTCTATAATTTCAAACGCTTTCTCTTATCTCTTTATGGCATTGGTAGCATTTTGCGGACAGCTTAACAAACCGCCTATAAGCTAAGAATTGTTTCAGTTTCTTCCCAATATTTTAGCACGGAATGTTATACAACGAACTATCAATGATCCGTCGCAGAGAATAATAATCTTGTTCCGAAAATATTGGGATTGGAACATCAGGTAGAAGGCTGATGTTCCTACCCTTTCCTCTGGCCCAGAAGAAGTAGTGAAGGCTACCCAAATATCGTCTGCCTCCACGTACTTATTGTTAGATTCTCCGTTTGTCTTATGATAGATACTGTCAGCCCCGTTTGGCCTCTATCCCTTCAGTATTGGGTGCGTTAAATTTGTCCTGGTTTCCTTGATCTCCTCTGAGACTGACGATTCTCCTGCAGCTCCACAGGCCGAGTGGTCAGGACTCAAGTATAGCAGCACCTTGGCGTGGTTGTGGAGTTTCATGACTGACTAACAATACGTTTCTAGTAAAACTTCTGTACAAATGAGTATAGAATATTACTACTTCATGAGTATAGAATGTTCTTTTCTAATACCATCTCACTTGATATAAAACCAATACTTACACGAACCAATATCTTCAAACTAAACTAACATCACCTCAAAACTGAGATACCACAGTGAAACCTTGCTGATATGTCCTGGTTTAGCATACCGCAAATTCCACGGAAAACGTTTTTTATCGAATGACATTTCTCTTTAGCTATTTAATTCATCCGACGAACATCCTCTCTCCAAAATTCACATCTTTGGTCCGCGCGTGATACGAAGGAAATCGAAATTATGGAGCAGTTCGTAGCCCAACTGCCGATTTTGACCCCTCGCAGACTGACA
The DNA here is from genome assembly GCA_020466155.1 of Pachypeltis micranthus. Classification (NCBI taxonomy): domain Eukaryota; kingdom Metazoa; phylum Arthropoda; class Insecta; order Hemiptera; family Miridae; genus Pachypeltis; species Pachypeltis micranthus. The sequence goes on from CM035768.1 coordinate 30,081,860, forward strand.
CATTTCCGAAAACGGTCATTAAACCGTTGGGAATTGAGTACATAAAGGGGAGTGATTGGGAAGCTCTCGCTCGTTACGTTGTGGCGGAGTAGGATTATAGGAAATTATCCCTCCACACCACAACCCGCTCACTAACGAGCTCTCAAACAGTTGTAATAGTGAAAAACGTTCGTACTATCAAATGGATAAAGGGATTTCCTTCATCGGTCTGACATGATAATTATACCCTTGAATTTTCAAACGACCAGTTCTCACCTCGGTGATTCACATTTTAATGAACTTGCAGCACCTTACTTGTCACGAACTGTCTCAGACGTTGTTAATATTTTCTTATATTCGTATCATTTTTTTGTGCACGGTTAATTTATTTATTGTTTAAATTATCAGTTATGCGCTATCCGTTGTATCAATGCGAATTCGATATTTTTTCCTGCCGATCGATGGAATCGTTAGACCCCACATTTCGATTCATCGAACCGTTACAGAACCACCACGAAACACAAACTGCAGTTATTATTTTTTGGAAGGCCCTTGGAGAGTTTGCTCAAAATCGTTCACAGAGTTATATTTAAATTGAAGCACTGGCTCGACATATCTGGACACACCTTTAGATGTAGTATTCATCTACTACTTATCTGATCATTGGGCAGTTTTTCAAGTGTGGTCCAGTGAAAAAGCTGAACGCGTTTCCCCACAGAAATCTGCATGGAAATGCGTTGAAGCAAAACCCCGCCAGTCCACGGCTTTTCGAGAGTTTTGTACGAATCTAAAAACCTCACATTTCCAGAGATTGTCGCCGAAAATATCTGGTTACCCTGTACATGGCACTTGAGAATATATGAAACATGAGAAACTAAAAACACTCACGCTATCCTTCCGCGAATGTTTCACTCCGTTTGTTATAAAAACCTACGCCAACAAAGAGTGCTTCAGCCGCGCCCAATTTCCCATGAATTTTTAGAAACCCATTCAAGTCCAGGAGATTCAGGACCCGTTACCCAAGTTGATGGATTGAATAATGAACGTAAATGTAGAACATGGAAGAAATATTTGTGTGCCGATTTTTAACACGTAAACAACCCGTTTCAGAAGAGAAAAAACGAGAGGTGGAAAGAATACGAGTATTCAGCTTTGGCTTAAATCTGTCATCTGTTGTTATGACTGCATCTATCCAGCGTCCTCCCACTCACATTTTCCTCCGTAATATGTCTACCCAAAAACGATACCATCCAGGAATTTTAATACGGGCGTTTTTCAATAATTAACACTTTTTTGACCCGCTCCTTGAAAATTCGCAAAACCTGCTTCCGTTGGTTGAGTGTACTTCACAAGAAAAGTTGGTGAAAACCAAAATACAGGTATCAATAAGCGAATAAGTCGTAAAGTCGGGCAAAATTAGTTTTTTTGAGAAATGTTAGAGACCTTTGTTTTTGGTACGCTTCGACTCCAACCACGCCTTATCTTAGACGAAAGCAGTAGCTGAGGAAATGCCGGAACAATTAATAAATAACAACCTCACCCGGTTAATTCGTTTACCCGAGAAGTTGGCTTCACACAAACCGCACTCCAAACGGATGGGGCTTTTTCGCCGGTTATGGAACTCTTTCTTTTGGGTAGAGGAAAGGAATTCGCAAGTAAGGACGATTTCTGTCACATGCTTAGTTCGTATACATTATGTAACATTTTTCATTGACTAATGTGTTAATTGATTTGATGGGACCTTACGCAATTAACATCACATTTAGTTGAGAGTAACTTGCGTTGAAGTAAAAACGACGATTGACGGGTTATTATTTTACAGCAATTATGTTTAAATCTAGGTGTGATATATTCGATAACTGTGCTTCCCTTACATTATTCACACATGTTTACTCTAACGAAATTTCGTATAATAACTTCGCCATTTTGAGATTTGGAATTTTTCTTTTGTGTCACGTACTCTCAATGTCTCATTTACTTACGAGATAAACAAATTAAGAATCGCACAACAAATTGGGAATATTTCCTCGATTACGTCGTACGTCGTTCGAACATTTCTTGGAAACTTGAAGAAACAAATTTTAAAGATCGGTACGCTCGGGCCAATCTCAGTGATAATCTGAATCTCGAGCGTAGGGAGTGGAGTGTGTGCGAACGTGCTTCGGTCGGTTGGATGCAAAAAGTGCATTAACAGTTTGATGAAGAACAAAAAGATCGTTTTACCTTGTGACATGCCGAGGTGAGCAGCCGCTGCGCACAGAAGTACGAGCTGTAAAAACATTGCGATCCGGAGCCAGGAGGCACTTTATTAATTATTTGTTATCGTTTTATTTTTTATTTTTTAATTCGTTTCGTTTTGGTTTTTGACGAGTATTCTGGTTGAAATGAGAAGGAAATCCGAGATTTCGAAGGGAGTTCGAGTTTTCGAATGAAGAGGGTGGGGAATGAAAACGAGCGCTACGTGGCGCGATAGTTTTTAAGGACGTGCGCGATGTTTAGCTGTCTGAGGGGCGAAGAGCACGATGCCGACGGCTTGAACGGGGCAAAAGACCGGCGACGACTGTAGCGGTGAAGCGCCACGTCGAAGGCCACCAAAACCGCCGTTGGCGCTAGTGCCGCCCCCACCGCTACCGCCACAGCCGCCGTTCTCCCGCCGCTTCCGCGCTTCACGCACAGCCCGACCCACTAAATTTTATAAGATGCACAGTGGTCCAACTACCAAAACATTTTGCCGTAGTGGATATAAGAAACAATGCCCGCTAAATATCTAAATTCACACACGCGTGGGTGTGGTCTTATTCATAAGAGTTATACCATTCCACTTTCATGGAGGTTGCAGTTTGGCTATCATGCAAACCACCTAACGGAAGGTTGTCATTTTGCCAGTCTCCCGTGGGAGAGCTGTTGTACATGTTACTGCCCAGAGGTGACCACTTGAGGAATCCCATACCATCTAGGAGGAGTTCTTAATTTGGTTTCTCGCCTGATCTAACTATTTATTTGGTTGGCATGTTTCAAAGGGATATATCAACTGTGACCACGTTTCTTTGCCATAACCTTCTTCGCAAACTGGACAAAACGGGCTTTCTCAGGAGCAGTCAATGCTGGTAGGTTTGGCTGCTCCTCCAACAACCGTCTTTCATCGCTGCAGGAACTACAGTGAAACAGCGCGTGGTTTCTGGAGGCGCAAGATGTGCAGGATGGAAAGTCTTTTAGAGAAAAGAAGTGAAGCCGCACATTGAAGTTGTCATGCCCCGCAACGAACTGGCTCAACTTATTCTAACACGTTCACGGATGTTTGGGAAAACATTCCTGCTTGTTATTTCTCTTTGACTAGGATTCCGAAGCCGCTTGGCATTTATATAATGCCCACTCATAAGGCAAGTTTTTGTTCGGTGGAGAGGTTCCTACGGAGCTCGGCCCAGAGAGGGGAATCTCCTTTTTTTCACTCTACACTTCTCCTCCATGCACGCAACGGCCAAGTCCAGCGGTATCTTTCAGTTGATCACTTGGAGTGCTTCGATGGGTACTGTCCTATTGGCGTTGATGATCCACAGGAACGCAGATCTCAGCAACTGGGCCAGCACTTTCCAGTCTACCACTCTAGACCATGGGGCAGTAGCCAATCACGCCTAAGTAAATAGCCTTGTACCCGACTATTGTGTCACATGTGAAGGGCCTCTGTTCCGCCTGCTCTTCTTCCTTTTCGCCCCCCCCCCCCCCCACTCGTCTGGAGAGCGCAGGAAGGTGTGGGCGACTTTTCTAAGAGGCCTATAGCTCTGATTCTTCACACGCCCTGCGACATACTAACTGAGCCTCTCCCTTCTCAGCTGGAGATTTTAAGTTCAGTGTTTTCCTACCTCACTCGAATATTGTTGGATAAAGGTCCCTGTTCATTAACCCCTTGTCCCTCTATTGTCGTTAATCATGACCCGAGCAATTAGGTTACTTTGATTAAATATTGAAAGGAGTTCGATTCATCTATTTCATTCCTATTTATTCGATTAAATTCAATGTGGGGTCTTTTTACGTTCTTAATTTCAGTTCCTCATTTTCTCCTCAAGAAGAGTTACTTTTTTATTTAATATTTGAGGTGAGTTTCACGAGTTCTTGTCTGAGTAAGTATATTGGGCCCAAACACGAACAACTATAGTAGGAATCCACTAAAAGATAACACACACCACAGGCTACCTTGCTAATTGCTCCTACTGAGGCCAGCCTTGTGGTGGTAGTGCCTTTGAGAGACTGGAGGTGTTGGCGGAAATGCCATCTCTCACCTATATTAACTCCTGAGTACTCAAGAATGAGCCTGAGCCGCCATAGCATCATTACACTATTAATAATTTTCGTTACAGTTACACGTAACAGTTACATACGTTATGTAAAAGTTACACTGTTAATCATTGAAACGTGTTGCTAATTATTTCATTTCATGGCTGATATTAAAGAAATAAAAATTATACGGAGCATGCAAGGCTGACGGGTTGAAGAATCTGGTGAAAAAATACAAAAACACTAAATAAATGAAAATAGGTAGACAATATTTATTTAAACAAAAACGGGGGAATCTAATATACTACAGAATATGAAAATGTACACTAAAAATAATGAAATGGGGAAGGAATTAATAACTGAGAGAGATAAGGGACAAACAAATGTTTATTTCTATAAAGCAAGATAGAGTCTCTGGGGCCAAACATTGCGCATGGTTGGGTAAAGAGCCACTGCCTGAGATGGCGAAATTGTATTGAATCGAAGATGACTATTCTTCTGGGGGCCAACGAAGTGGTATCCATGTAGCACAACATCGAAGCTGAAGCCTGGATGTGACAGCACCACGAAGTCAAACTCCTCGAAATGAAGTTATAAGCGGCCAGTTGGTTGGTAGCTACCCTCACAACCCTCTTCAACGCCTGCTTGCCCTCGGCTATTTCCCGCGACTTCTGAAGCATGCCTCCGTTGTCTTCTTTCCCAAGAAGCTGTAGCCAGGTTCGCGAGTAGCAGTCACTTTCAGACCTATCAGCCTCCTGCCCACTGAGGGAAAGTGGCGAGTAAAGCTTATACTCGCCTCACTCTAAGAAACAGTCCACCCCACACTTCACCACCACCAATACAAAGGCATTCCCGGATGCAACACTGAGGATGCAATTCGCTGCCTTCGTGAAACGACCGAGGCTAGCACCTACTGCGTTTTAATGGCGCTGTTCTTTGACGTCCAGCCCAAGCGTCTTTGGCGTGCGGCTTCGACACAGTGTGGTGGCCAGCTCAATTTCCTGCGCTGCCTCTCGCTGTCCCCCAAACTTTACAACCTACTAGCAAACTTCTTCCAGAACCGAACTGCTTCCACCAGAACGGCCCCCGTCCCTTGCAGCCACGGTTGGCTGTCCTCAGGGAGCAGTGCTGCCCATAGAATTGTGCAGCACTTCTCGATCCCCTTCTCCACCTACTACTGGCCAATGACTACACCCCTGTGGCCTATGTCGACGACCATCATTGACGCGGATCACCTGGCAGTAGCCAAGCTCCACTTGGGACGCGTCACACAGCTAGTAACCAGACGGTCATGATTGAGGCGGATCACCTGGCAGTAGCCAAGCTCCACTTGGGACGCGTCACACAGCTAGTAACCAGCGGGTGTACCCGCAAGCGTCTCTACCTGGCATCTGAGAAGAGTCAGCTTGTGAAGCTGCTCTCACATCACTCCTTGCCTCCCCACCAGATTGAGCTGGCCCCTGGAGTGCGTATAGCTCCAGGCATCAAAGCCAAATATTTGGGTATAGTTTTCTCCCCAAAAGGCAGTCCCACCGAGCACCTAGCCCTCCTCCGTGCCAAGTGCTCCAGCCTTCCAGCCCAGGTCAGATCCCTGTGTGGCAACACAGTGGGGGGCTTCCCCCCATGCTCGCTGCCTTTACTACCAGGCCGTTTTCCCGCCAATCGTGTTATATGCCATGGCCGTTTGGTGGGTTGCCCCTGCGGAACGTGATTGGCAGCGGGCTCGCACCATGCAGAGGCACGTCCGCCTGGCCATTTTACAGGCTTACTGGACGATGTCCCATCTTGCGCTTCAGGTGCTTGCGGGCGCCCCCCCCCCCTGGACCTCCTGCTTGACCTAGCTGTCCTGTGGACTAGCATCTGGTGTGTAGCGCTCAACAACTACCGGGGGGCCATGCAGTTGCTGGTCCCAGTGCTACATGGAGTTAACTCGAACCATCCTTGACGCCTGGCAGGCCCGGTTGGATAGAGGCAACACGGCATCTCCCCTCCATCCGAGATCGCCTGGGAATGAAAGGGTGGCACCCATTCTTCCCCGCAGTTCAACTTCTGTCTGGGTACGGCGCTTTCAATGAGCGTCTCTTCTTCTTCAAACGCTGCACCTTCAATCTCAGCCCATGTGGGGAAGAGATCCGCGAGGATGCATCTCACTTCCGTTTTGAGTGTCCCCCCTACGAGGACGTGCGAACCAGGGTGCGAACCCTTCCTGCTGGGAGTTCAGCCTTGCTTCTTTCCAGTAGAAGATTCGCCACTTCAGCCCAGGCATGGGCGACTAGGCGATGCCTGCTGGAATCGTGGTCTCCACCTGCAATGGCCGGCCCTACACCCTCTTATTAGCTCCCCTTGCGGCACAAGGTGCTACACTCCATCCAGAGCACACCTCCCAGTGCTGGAATCTGCAGTGCTGCGTCCGCTAGGCCAGGGGGATTCTAAATAACTCCTATCCCCCCCCCCCATCGCACCAACGAGCCGGTAGGTTCAAACTGGCTCATTAGGGTGAGAGACGGATCTCCACATCTTCTCATGGAACCTGAGCAATTCATAGGGGCCACCATTAGCCACTTGATCAAGGAGGTAGCTAGCAATGTAAACGCAACTCATGATAAGCTCGTATTAAGGCATAACTACAAGTAACGCGATTAACGAATGATGGCTTTGGGTTGAGGCTACGGACATTTTGATAAAAACACTCAACGAGGGAGAGAGTTGAGGGTAGCTGTTAGGGCGTTGGAAGGAAGACACGAGTAGCCATCTCACGATACTTGGAACGCCCTGAACATATTTAATCGTCAGAATTTATTGCTTAGTTTGAAGACGATCGTCTGAGCGCTTACGAAGGTCATTCAAATGCTCCTGCACGGTGGGCAATTTATCAGAAAAAGCAGAGATGACTGGAGGGGTGGTGCTGTGGTTGGTCAGGAGAATCGAAAGTGATCTTCAGAGACTGGGGCTTATCCTGGCATTGAATTGCTACAGAGCAGCTCAAGGATTAAGCTCAGCGAGATCTGGTGCAAATAAATGAAGTAAATACGGTTTCAACGCAACGTCTGTTTGACATTAGGATGGGTACTGCGTTCTACCGTTTAGCCATGCGCTGGGACAGGCCTTCTTTTATCGAGCCCACCACCTCTGGTAGAGAAACTGTCCACTTCGTTAGAGAGGATATATTTTGGCTAGGCAGTAGTCGATTTTAAAATTACTCCCTTAGATAATTTTAAATAATCCAAAAAACTAATAATTAGTTTTTAACCGATTTTGAGATGACATGGGCATGGATTTAAATTTTGAGTTGAGACTTGCGGACAAGAACTGCTTTACTGCCAGCAAGATCACAGGCTGCCTTTTCGGCCTTACAGTGAAGACATTTCCATGAGACGCCCTTAGGCCATACCCACTTTTCTGTACTGAATATCAGAAACTGCAGCCCAAATGCAAGAAGAACCTGCATAGCGAGCAGGCCAATGAATCTTCAGACAGCGAAAGGCCAGTGGATTTTGAGCAATTAATTCCGAAGCAGAGCGCCTAAGGTACGACAAAACGGATGAAGATAGTTGTCGATAGCAAATAGAGCCACCGGAGTAACACCCACAGCAACAACAGCAATGTGTTTGAACGAGGGAGAAGAGTATGAGCGCGAAGATTACGAAGTAGAAGTCAGCGATAACATAGCAGTGACGATTCAAAGCTGAGTGCGAAAAATTCGATGAGCAAGTGACAAGGCTCAAGGCAGGGTGTTGCTAGTACTAATTCCGAACAGAGATCATATAAACCCACTAACTTACAACTGAAACGTTACAGAAACATCAACTTAGAAAGTCTTTCTTTCGAAAGACTGTACTTTTTCGTCAGGACACAATTTCCTGAACAAAAATGGTAGCTCATCAAGATTCACTTCCACAAAACGTATTCCCTAATTTGTCCAAAATCGGAGTTCATGCATGCTATTTAACCTGTACTCTACGGCATTAATCGATCACACCAATAGTTAAGTTCAGACCATTTTGTTAATCATTTAGATACAGTTTTCATGTTTTCTCCAGATCTTCTGTTTTCAGACCTACTGAATCCAAAAAACATGATTGCCGCGTGTAGTCCGTGTGTATGTGTGTATTAGGAAAAACACTAGAAATCTTGATGTTGCAGTCCCTCGAAAGAGTCTTTGGCCGCAACCTCACAGGCAGGCAATACGGGAGTACCAAAGGAAGGTCCACGCAGGATGTCATTGTCGAAATTCGGCGTGTTTCCCTGCTGGCACCGGCTCTGATTGACATTAGAGGAGCGTTTGACAACCTTTGGTGGCCAGCGCTCCTTAATGAGCTTAAAGGTAGGGGAATCCCCCGCAACCTGTACTCGCTCGTCAGAAGTTACCTGACAGACAGAACTGCTACGATCGAATGCAGACATGTCTCCGTTCAGAGAAAGATTGAGAAGGGGTGCCCACAGGGCTCGGTCCTTGGACCAGCACTCTGGAAGGCCTTCTTCGAAGGTCTTCTCAGGAGACTCATTGAGACTGACTGCGAGCCATAGGCCTATGTGGATGACTTGACTGTGCTGATCTTTGCAGTCAGTCCGCCAAATCGAAGAAAAACCCCACCACGTGCTCCACACAGTCACCCAATGGTGCGAGCATGTCAAGATGCGGGTGGCTGAGGAAAAAACCCAGCTAATCCTCTTGAAAGGAAAAGTGAATAATCCACCCTCAATACACTTTGGCGGCCACAGGCTCCTTCTTGAAAATACCAGAGAGCTGCGCTCCTGTGGATCACCAAGGCCTACAAGACTGTATCAACAGAAGCACTCCAGGTGATCACTGGTCAGTTACCAGTTGATTTGGCCGTTGAGTGCATGTTTGATAAGTGGAGAGTGAAACGGGAACTTCTCCTGCTTTGGACTGAACTCCGTGCGGATCTCACCACAGAACAGAAACGTGCCGCCATCGATGAATGGGCTCTAGAGAAATGGCAAGCGAGATGGGAATCCTCGTCAAAGGGATGTGATCAACAACCCGTGAACGTCTTTCAAGAAAATGGGTTGAGCCAGACCACTGGACGAGCCAGTTCCTCACGAGACATGGTGACTTCAATGCGCTGCTCCACTTCTTTTCTCTGAAAGACTCTCCATTATGCACGTCTTGTGCCTCCAGTGCGGAGGAAACAAGAAACCATGTGCTGCTCCACTGTAGTTTCTACAATAGTGAGCGACGGTTGTTGGGAGGGCAAATGAAGTTAGCAGCATTGACTGCTTCAAAGCAAGCCTATAACCATTTTGCAAACTTCGCGAAGATAGTGATGGCTAAGAAACGTGGTCATAGTTGATGTGTCCTTTTTGAAACTTGCCACTCAAGTACACAGTTAGATCAGGTGGGAAACCAGATTAATAACTCCTTCCCGATGGTACGGGATTCCTCAGGTGGTCACCTCCGCGCCGTAACACACGGGCAACAGCTGTCTGCGGGAGATTGGCTAACGACCAAATACCTGCCGTACCTCCGCAGGTCTGAGTTCGGTGAATGCTGCAGAGGCTGGCCTCTTGCATATTAGCGAAACTGCAACTTCCATGACTGATATAACCCTCGTCGAGGGTTCAGGTACAGTCATCAAATAAGGAAACAGACCTGTGTGTGTGTGTGTGTGTGTGTGTGCATTTCTGTGTCAAGAAGTAGGATTTGATCCATCCCCAGGTGTGCGGGTTTCGGAATGATGTCGTCCTCCTCGCAGGTCCCAAGTGATTCCTCAGATGTGCGCCTCGGTTTCTTAAGTGCCGTCCTATCGAGGTTACAGCATGAAGGTCGTGGCTGCTGGTTCCGTCATTGGCGAATCCCGGGTTCTGGCAAGAGGCGCCCTCGAGATGTGGCGGTACTTAGTGATCGAGTTTCTCGGTACAACCTCCTCTGCTGGAAGCCGTTCTGACCTTGGGCGGAAAGTTGCCAAGGCTCCAATGAAGCCACAGCAGGAGCTGCACATTCTTCGGGCGTACATGCTCCCAAAGATTACCTACGGGTTGGTTTTTGGGAGGTTGACCGTCCGAAGGTTGATAAGCCTCTGCTGTAAAATAATGTTTTTTTGAACATCTTTTTAACTTCCCGAGAAACTATGTCACTGGATTTGATCAATCATACAGACTATCTTCTAGCAACCTGTACCTATATTTCGTATCCGTGATTATTTTTTCATCTATCTGTTGAACGAAGATATAAGCCGTGATAACTCGAAAAACGAGATTTGTCGAATATTAATTTATCAGTTCCCAATTTTCTCGAAAACTTTTTTTCAGAACAATTTCAATGAAACTTACGGGGTACTCTCAACTAACTAGTACCTACATTTTGTTTCGTATAAATGTTTCTGTAAAAATGCGTTGAATGAAGATATAGGGCACACGTATTCGGCAGTTGGTCGAATTTAGGGGGGTTGCGGAAAGTTGTGTGTTGCTACGCACCAGATATTTTAATCAACTGTAGAGCATGATTATGAGGCAGCCAAAAACATCAAAAGTATAATTGTACAAGTATTGATAATATCCACTTTGGTTAACAAGCTTGGATCCAATGGAGTCCTAGATAAATTCCAAGTATCTAGATCGCATTCTACGTTTTAATTTTTCAACATATTCGAGAGCTACTTGAAAATTGGTATCATTATAATAATTTACGCATTTTAACCCAGGTTGGGAACTTGGCTTAGCCTTTTTTTCGACTCACGCATTGAAAAAATAAAAAAATCAAGCCATTGGGTACTTCGTAGGAAGCTGATGGTTCGACCAGCCTCAGTATCTACTTGCGCTGATTTATTGGGTAATTGTCACAACGTATTGGTCTTCCTAACCGAAGCTTTTACCAACTCGTCAAGGCGGCGTCAACCAAATAATCGTTAAGTGGTGGTTATACTAGCACCGCCTCACTCGAAGACATTGCAGGTAATCGCCAACCTTTAGGATGGTCCTCGTGGTTACCACTTTCAAATTGTTGATCCGATTGTCACAACTGTACCAGAATCTAATCAAAAAGTGTACATCTGTAATAGTAGCTAAAAATATATTTGCACTGAGAAGTTACCATACAGGTTATGGCTTCTAAGGGCGCATAAAATAAAACTAATCTTCTAGCTAAGGGAACACTAAATAAATTATTTACTGTGACAAATTCTAATTAATTTTAATTCTTTCAAAATTGTTCTTTCTGTAAAATAGTGGCCAGAGTATGTGAACCGAAAAAACAGCGTATCTGCATATATTCATAGAAATCAGCAAGAATAATGGTTTTCCTAGCTAAATTTCGGTCACCTAAAAACCTCGCACGTTCTTCTTCCGTCGGCAGACTTCGGATTATATGTGAGTACGTCTCCTTCTCAATGGTGTTGCATAATGTGCCACAGCTGTGTGTTCGTGGCCCACAGCTGACACCACACCTTTATATTAAGTATGAAGACGCAAATGGTGAAGGTTCAATCGGACGAGCGAACGCTTTTCCTCACATTTGTTTCTATGTGGAAACTTGAATAGTGCGATTATAGTCGAGGTGGTATTTTTTAATCTCAAAACGATTAAATGATCGTCGCTCATCATAGTCCCAAAGCTTTTGAGCAGCTCATTCTTCTATTCCGCTCCCCCAGTTCCGCGTATCCATGTTCAAACTCCAGGTATGATCCTACCTGTCACCTCTCAAAGCCTCGTTCTACCTCTCGCTTTCATTAGTCGGCAAGGACGGTGTGACAAGCTCGAGGATATCTCTCTTCCACCATATCAGGGCTCTTACCAACACAAACGCTCTCGCCTCTATACCATGCAGTGTGGGTGACGTGAGTAGGCTCTTGAAAATTATTGATCTCCACTTCCTCGATGCATTGAAGACTCCAGATGTCGATGCATATAAAACAATGTGGTGACTGGTGATTTTAGTAGTATAACTAATAAATAGTTCTCCCTACCCAACTGCTCTGAAACAACCACAACTCTTACAACCACGTATTGGAACCCCGCTTTTCCAAATTCAATTGTTCACGTTTTTGAAACTCAAGTCCATCTGGCCCAGATTCAAACCATGGGGACGTATGGACCTAGCCAATCGCGCCCAGCTATCATTTCTACTTTGCAATAGCGTCCTCTATTGATTGTTCGTTCTCCCACCAATACAGGCTGTAAATAATTTGTTAACTTAGCTGCCATTGGCCATTTGAAGATGGAATTGATAGGCGACAACTTACCTGTCTCGTTCTTCAATAAATGGAAGTTATACTTTCCTTAACCCCAAAAAGTAGGGAGCAAAGTTACGATATGGTTTGTCTCAGTATGAGCAATTAGCAAGATCACTTGGGGTGTGTGTGGCCGTGACACAATTGTCGAATACAAGGCTATTTACTTAGGCGTTATTGGCCGCCCGTTGTCCAAGTTTAGTAACGTCAGTCGAAGGATAGTACTGGCGCTGCGCCTTGTAGATCACCGAGGCCTGCAAGACAGCGTCGACTGAAGCAGTTCAAGTGATCACTGGCCAGTTACACGTTGACTTGCCAAGTGAGAGCATGATGGGAGAACAAAAAGAGAGGGGAGTGGTTCAAGTGGAGAGTGCCTGGTTCTGGGCTATCTTTCCAGGAGCATGCCCATGCTACCAGGCGCGACCACGGGTTGTGGATAGTGGAACGGCCACGGCATTGTCCCCAGGGGCATGTCTGCGGCCAGCTGTGAATAAGGTCAGCATGCTAACTGAATAAGCAGCCGCGAACAATGGGCGAAACCCAAGAGATCGCAAAAGAGATCCTGAACAAAGGACTCAAGGGCAAGCGGATCTACATTTTCTCAGACAGCCAGGCCGCCTTAAAGGCCATCGCAGCCTATGGTTTTAGGTCTAAGCTGGCATGGGAATGCCTCCATGCGCTCAAGCAGCTCGGCGCCCGTAAGAGGCTCTCCCTCATTTGGGTGCCGGCTCACAGGGGGCATGAGGGCAATGAAAAGGCTGACCGCCTTGCGAAAAGGGGTACAGAATCCCTACCCATCGGGCCTGATCCACACGTGGGTCTGATGAAAAGACACCTGAACCGTCTGGTTGCTCGATGGGAGATACAGGAAAATGGCGCCCATTGGCATCGCCAGCCACGACTAAGACAGGCGAAAAGGCTTGTCACACCTTCCTGTCAAAGGGCGAAGGCGATGCTGACACTCTCTAGACAAGATCTGAGAGTACTGATAAGCTTCCTCACCGGGCACTGCCCACTCAGATATCACCTCAACAAGATGGGCATCTCAGAGGCGGTGGAATGCAGACTCTGCGGTGAGGAGGACGAGACAGCAGAGCATATCCTATGTGAATGCCCTGCTTTGGCAGCAAACCGCTTTGAATACTTCCGTCAGGGGACCACTGAACCCCAAACTGTAGCGGACTCTGCGGTGAAGGACATACTCGGCTTCCTAAGGGGGCGGGTATGTACGACGCCTTCTACTAAGAAAGGGCCAGCGTCACAATAGGCCCATATGCGGCCGCAGTGACAAAGGGACTTGTCCCACACGCCCTCGGGTCAAAAAAAAAAAGTGGAGAGTGAAAAAGGAGTTTCCCCCACACCAAACTCTGTGTAAACCTCTCCACTGAACGTCCAACGGACGTGATGCAAATGAGTTTTTTGCCCAACACCCTTGAAATAAATAGTAGGATCAGGCGGGAAACCAGGTTAAGAACTCCGCATGATATGGATTTCCCAGGGTCATACCTCCACGTAGACACGTGAATAACAGCTCTTTGCCCCTTCGCCTACCTGCCAACCAACCCCAGAGAGGTCATTGAGGAACATGAGGCAAGCTGTGTGACTCCCTCTCTGTCACCCGTTGTGGCCCTAAACATACATCCGTACCCTACTGAAAAGACAACGCGCTCCAAATGGCGGCATAGGAAGGACCGAGATGACCAGGACTAACGTGGTGTCCCTAACTCCACTGGTGTGGCAAATAACGTTGGTGTCATAAATTGTAACCGACCGAGTCACTCTCCTGAGCACTATTGTCAATTTTGTGCCCACGCAGTTCGCTATTTGTAGTGGTAAGTCTTCTTCTCGCGCCGTTGAATAAAACCCTGAAATTCAATTACAACGTTGACAACGTTGACGTACAACGTCGACGCAAAGCGCCAAATCAGTCCAGGTTTTCCGTACCTGCTCTAACGGGACTCTCAACGGCTAAATCATTATTTTCGCAAACACCTTCGTCCTCAGCTCATTTGCTACCTGTTGAAAATTCCACCTTTCGGGTTAATTCCAATTAACGACGGCTTTCCCCTTCGTCTGGACATTTCCATCTTCTTCTCACTCCTCAATTTTAGACTCCTCTCCACAAGAGACACCTCCTTTCCAAAATACACATTCAGCTACGAACTATCTCGGGAAACTCGTCCCCTGTGCCCGGCTTCCTCTCGCTTTCTCGTTCCGATACACTTTCCCGCCAGTTCTTGCATATTCACTAGTCGTCCTTCTGTGTCGCCCTTTTGTACAAACGCTACTCACTTCATTGCATTTAATACAGTCCTCCTCACGGTCACCGAGTTTCTATTAGTTTCAATCTTCAACTCTCGCCCCTTCGTGCGCCCAACAGCAGTGGTTGTTGTACACCAATATATCGCGCACACCACGTCATTCAATAACTTTACAATGGCGTCCAACGCGAGGTCCAGCTTACGAAAACTCAAATTGTTCTCTATGTTCTACATCGAAGGGTAACCAGTAAGTTCCACTAAAGCGATGAAAATTTGCCCATCTTCCATCTCTCTGATTTAACTGCTTCCATCACCCATCGCTAGAATAGTACATCATGCGAGCTAGATGAGTAGTAGGAAGTGCTGCTACTTGGGCAGTTGTGTTGAGATTTATGACCTTGATTTGCCATCCGTCTGCACATCCAAGATATCGATGCTTTTTTCGACCAAAGTTCGAAGTGACACCATACGACTCCACGTCACGGCTTTCAGCGGAGACTCGATGAAATGATTTCTCATCCTCATGTATCTGGTGCCGGTTCGCCGCCAATCTTTGGGATCGGATACTGTTTTCAGCGTGTGAAAAGTCAACGATAATTGTAATGTTCTACAACGAGGGAATAGCAAAAATTAAACGAAAATTTTTAACTCCTATTCTGTATTTTCACACTACAAATTTTCTCATAACCTTTTCTCGTCACTTTTACGTGCAACCGGTGCGGTAGTAGAACGCCTTCTGGCATTTTGTGGGCTGCTCATTACTTTATAACTTTGATTCAATCTTCAGCACTTTGGATGAAACACGGTTGTTTATCTGCATGCTTGCGTCATTGAATTTTTGTCGAAACGCAGCGAATGTTTGAAAAATATAATAAAATAAAATCATTTTTCGTCCACATTTTTGACGTTTTGTTCTGCTTTTACACGAACGGATATTTGAAGTTACTACCGAACAGTAGTGTGGAACTAGCTATAGGAAAATCTAATCGAAATTGTTAGAACCGTTTTAGAGACAAAAAAATGTTGGGAGTTTTGATCAGTGTAGTAATGATAATTATTCTTAAGCCGGGATTAATCATTGCTGTGTTGTGCCGATCCGAACTTCCCTTCTGAGCGTTATCTTCTATTATTGACTATCTGATTTTTGCTCTTTGCAAATATCTCCAGGAAATTCGGAAACTAAGATAATTTCACGTTGAGGCTAGCGGGTGCGAAAGAAACCTTTAGACAAACGGTGGGTACAGCTTTCGTACAAGTACGCACCACTAGGAATATTTTATGTCTTTTATTTTTGTTTTTTTTTATGCAATGATAACTAAGTTTGATTGTGCTCGTTGATGGTTTCGATATAATGGCCGCGTCAATTGCAATTGACATCATCACTTAGTCACTGAGGTTATTAAAACGTGTGATGTTACCAAGCGTTAGATTTTGTAACAGACGTTACCATACACCTAACCCAACACAATATATTTCGTGACGCTTCTCCGTTACATATTCCGCGTTACGTTGTCGAGTTTATGTAGCAAAGTAAAGACATAGAATGTCAAAAATGTAGCACGAGAGATGGCAGAAGATGAAACGATTAGTAGCGAAGCGGAGCAGCTGGTTTTGGGAACTAATTGGAGTTTCCTCCAACGCCGCAAGATAGAGCGGATAATCCGAACTTTCGTTTGAATCACCTCTGTTGTTTCCTAAGTTAGTTTTCGAACAGTATCTTTGATTTCTGCTGTACCAAACGTTAGATAACACCAACTGGAGATAACACGTGAAAATCGCTAAAAGTAAGTTTTTGAATTGAATCAGTTTTAGCGTATTTCCTGGGAAATAATGCTATTGCAATTGTGAAGCAAGAGACACAGTGCAAAACGTACGTTTCAAACTTTTACAATTGTTAACTGGAGCGAGAGAGTACACTTTCCCCAAATCGAGTTTGTTAACCACAAAAATTGTATCTTGCACCGGAAGTATCTCAAAATTTAACTTTCAAAGCTTCAAATATCGTTGTTATTACTTTTATTATTATTTATTTTGGCAAACTGAATGACACCAGTAATCGCCAGCTTGCGTGAAGCGTTCTGATGACATTAAGATGTAGAGGAGGTGTGCAAGCGATTCGGAGAAACCATTCCGGATACATAGTAGAATTAAGAGTAGCCCTCCTGTTGGTTGTGGGGAGTCATGTATTTAGTAGGTTTCAAACTACAAATTGTGAATGATCATCAGGTGGGCTCACAGCTGGATGACGATTCTTTAAGAGTGCGAATGGTATTGGGAAGGTTTTTGTCGTTATGCAAGTGATGTATTGACTGAATCCCGAAAGCAGTTTGTGTATGAGTATGAATGTTTTGATTAAGAAATGGGATGCGGTAAAGGAAACCATTCAATCAGTGTGGAAAATCAGATGCTGATCCCTACCCCTCTATATTACCGTCATTAGTGGTAGTCGGACGAGCTCTGCAGAAATGGCCGTAAGTCGCAGCATGAAGCCAGAGCGTAGACGAGCGAGAGGGCGCACCTATAACACGGTCTCGTCTGACCTACGTCCCTGCAAGGAGTCAATTGTTCAAGTGTTGGACTAATTCCCATGGCTTTGGAGAGGGAATCTTACCAGCCCTAACTTATTAGCCTTAACTCCTCTCCTGCCGTCACTCAACTTGTTCTCAATGGCAATTCCCAGCGAAGCACGGCCCCCACAATTCCATCCCATAGGCTTCGCCTCCGTCGGCACTTTGCTGGTCCTGTGGTACCACTTTATTTGTCTGCGGCTTGAGGAGCCTGCAGACGTGAATGGATGGCAAGCCCCGGTGCAGGAATTGCTGAAAGGTGTTTCCCCCTGCACCTACACCTCTTCCCTGCGTGACTTCTTGGAATTGGACTTGCCCTCCTCTGCCACGCAGGGAATGGTGTCCATCCTATCACTTCTTCTTCGACCCGCCCAGGCACAACATTCACATGCATTCGAGGCCCCGAGACGGACTACTCGATATTCGGCCATCCCAGTCCCGCCACTTTCCCTACCAATCTTGCCACTAAACGTACGCTAACCCCTGTAAATACATTCAACCCTTAAATACTATCACACGCTGCGGTCCAGGGGTGGGCTTACTTATGGTGGGGGGTCTCCTGCGAGGAAACATGCTACAACAGCGATCGAATCTCTGCCCTGGCTCGTCTGAGTGGCACGGAAACGCCTTTAAGAAATTTCAGTGGCGTAAGGGTAAGGGTCGCTAGAAATGAAGGAACAAATTCAACTTCAACGAAGGACACTAATCTATAAAGATATCAAATTCTAATCTGTCAAATATTCAGATAACATACGTGTGAAGTGATACATTATTTCAACGCAAGTAAACGAACTTATTCCTCATAGACACTAAAGGAAGATAAGAAGAAGTTAAAGGACAGAAAGGAAGATATCAAGAAGTTGAACCACGTATGTGTTGGGCAGTTTAGGGTTGCAAACGCCTAGTTTTTGCGAAATGCAAGTTCTCTTCATCTACGTTGAGATCATTCAGTAGAACTTAAGAAACAAGAAATACTGCAGAATATTGTATGGCGATATACGGACTGGATAGTTGAACAAGTAGCACGTATTCACATGTTAAGTAGTTAAAAAAGTCGTGATGAAAGCAAATCCAGGATGTTTGCAGAGATAGTTGACTAATTGGAGAAGCAGAGAGCAGCTGTGTCGTGGTAAGGAGATTTAAGATGACGACTCTTGAAGCTAATTCGTAACTTTTTCAGTACTTTTATAAGCTCGTACTTTCCTTGGGAATTGAGTAGCGGTGCAACTCTATAAACTTAGTTATTTCCCGCGGAACTTCCTCAGGGCGAAAGAAATTCGTCATATTGCCGCTTGGAGGTGAGATATTTCTTGGAGTTTCCTACCGCCGGATTAAGAAAACCGCAAAACATCAACACAAGTTGTTCCAGCGGTTCACTGCCATTACACGGCGTTAACGAGTTGTCAGAGTCCTCCCTTCTCCCCAAAACCCTGATACCACTTGATTATTAGTTGCCATAGCGACACCCCTACACCCCCAGTAGCACGTAATCGCCTTGCAGAACTTGCTTTGTCGACGAGCTTGTTGTCTTTTCTCCATCAAAATTGCGACTTTCTCCGAAGGGAATGTTGAAAATGAAGGGAAGTCCGTCACCGCTGGAAAACTTGAGCTCAGTTTTTCATACACGAAAGAACGTCGGCACTTCGGTTGTCCGGCGATATTCAGCGACAGATCCGCTCAGTTGGATATCGATATACAACCAAACCCCGAAATGGCAGCTCACGTTGTGGTACAGGATGTGGCAGAAAAAACCACGCAGATTTCAACGAGGATGTCTGCCCACGAAGTAAGTACCGT
Organism: Pachypeltis micranthus; assembly: GCA_020466155.1. NCBI lineage: Eukaryota > Metazoa > Arthropoda > Insecta > Hemiptera > Miridae > Pachypeltis > Pachypeltis micranthus. The sequence continues at coordinate 30,100,925 of CM035768.1, forward strand.
TCTTCAGTTACCTCTTCACTTTTTCCCCGTTTCCTACCATGATTTGACTACAGGACCATCGCTTTACTGTGAATTACTTTACGTGAGCTTCAAAACTGTATAAATTCGGTTCTTCAATGTGCCCGCAAGTACATTTAAAACAAACAAAAAACTGAGACCATAGTATTATCGAAAAATTATACCAGTAATGCGTCAGGGTCACCGAAAACTAAACTTTTTGTACCTACTTTACAAATCAACGTAATTTAAGAGCAAGATAATGGTCAGATTTTCATTTTCCAAAACTATTGCGTTCATACAGATTGGGGTTGCTGGCTTGAGGACCCAACCTTGGGTGCCTTGCCCATGCGTGTTGTGTCCCCCTGGAGGATACCGTCTAAAGATGAGTGGTAGTCATAATCCAGTGGATGAACAAGGCTCCGCTGTGTGGTGCGTATGTGTGGTACTAGCGACGACTTTAGGTGGGTGAGTGTGAGCATGTCGATGGATGGGTCAATGCAGGCCACTGCTGCCTTGGTTCCTGTTCTTGCTCCAGCCCTCACTCATGCGTGCGATCCCAGACCAAGAGTTTTGGATCCTATGTATGGTTCCTGTATAGCGAGAACACTGCAGCGTTTCTTGAGTTCACTTTGCAGCAACTCAGCCATAACTGAGTCTCTCTGGAACTCTTATTGGTGTTGGAGGTCCTTAGAAGGGACACCCCGCATCAGCGCTTCCATTGCATCAGGCGTGGAGGGAACATTTTTATTACTCCAGTTATTGTTTGTCTTGTGTATGCCAACAGTATAGTGCAACTACACAAAACTGCGTCCCATAATAAAAAAATAATAAGTGCAACGTAGTATTCCCTCGATGTTGCAGGTAAACACAACACGAGCAAATTACATCACCAGTTCCATGAACCATGCAGAAGGAGGATGGCCGAAGGACGTAAACTTTCATGATCCAGAACAAGTTATAAGGTTCCGTAAAAAAGTTGAAAAGGACGAAATGTACACGCACGCAATACTTCAGCTCTTGTTAGTACGTACTGTTTCATTGTCGTTCGGTCTTCGATAATTTAGTATATATATAACTGTGGTACCGTCATTTAGCGGATTTATCAAGTGCAACGTTCACTTACACCCGTAATACGACGCCAGTACTGAGGATGTTGCGTGGAATGAACTTCGTGAGCCTTTTGGAAAAAGCGGTGGCTCAGTTCTCCGAAGAGGGGCATCCCACGCACATTCCACGTTATTGGTCTACGGACAAACTATTACCTATCTCAGAATCGTTCCTTTTCAAGTGGTTGGAGGGCATCCACACAAATTTTCCAACTTGTACCGCACAACCCAACCCCCCCCTCCAGCGGTCCAAATTTGACCCTTTACGTTTCATGGCATTGAGATTCCAAATCTGTAATTCGTTCTGAGATCGATAATCTGTAATATGTGTAACGTTCGCCGTCTGTACCTTAGTTAACGTTGTTTGAAAGTCCCGTTATTTCCCGTCAAAATTCCTTTTGGTATAAAAAGAGTTTTTGAAATTAGCCGAAAACCGTATGTTGGCAGTTTTACAGCATTCACGTCGTGTTTGGTACCATTTTTTATGTACTGTTCGATGCTGAGTGGGATAGACGGAAAACAGTAAATACAGTGAATACATGTAGGCGGATCCTGCTACTTAAAACAATTCGCGGGACGATGTAGGGAATGTTGACGTTTCTCCCTGGCCTGCGCTGATCTCTCCCACTGCCTTCCGTCTTACTCCAACCACCCGTCCTCTCGACTCCTCACGTCGTTCCCTAGACTTGCCCAGCGTCGCCTAGAAAATGTCAATTTTCGCTGTTCCGTTGTTGTTAGGTCATGTTGTGTACCACGCTCTAGTATTTTTCGATGCTGAATCGAATGGGATGGGTGTGAGAGGTCTAAAATGGTGTCATGCTGTGATGTGGTTATTTTGAGTGCTATTATAACGGCCATTTGTGTATTTTGTACGTTCTGCGTCTGATGCCGCAATGATCCATAAAAATTGTCTAGACGCATTCGAGTCGGTAAAATAAATCCTGGAATGATCCTGTGACTAACATTGGTCAAATTGACGAGAGTTGTCACGACAGTATTCCGTCAAGTATTGTTCTTCTCGCGGAACTCCATCGTTCCCTTTTTTCGATGCCAAATCTCGTCTCTGGGTCACTGGGCTTCAGTCATCAGCTGTTTCCACAAAGTGGCTCCCACCGAAAGGAGCGCGTTCCAACGAATATTCAAGAAAAATCGCTATTCCCTTTTCAACTTTCACACTCGACGTGATTTCGTCTTTTCTAACGGTTTAAGGAGCCTCGGAAAGAATTCGAAAATCCCATGTTCTCGAGCATTTGTATATAGAAAAGAAAGTCAAAAGATGCTCGTTTTTATGCACAATTTCTGGAACTGAGTAGAAGATCCGAACTATAACTGTCGGAGGTTGGAAACATACTTCCTCAAGAATCGACACATCGATTTTATAAATTTGCTAGCGTTAAAACACTGTCTGACGCATACCCTTTATGCTGGTGTTTACCAACTTTCTAGCATACGTACAGCTTCTCACAAATGATTCTCCCCGAATCGTATTGAGTTTTCATTAGTGAGAACGTTCTTACTTAGGAAGTTGAGTTTTCATCAGATCTTTTGTTTCGTTGAATCAAAAATGCTGCAAATTAGTACACAACGGTTTATTATTCTCTTGCACAGTTTGACGCAGTCTCGCATCTCGGTGACCCATCCCATTCGATTCAGCAAAAAAAACTAGTTAATCATGTAAAACATGATCTGACTACAACGAAACGACGCAAACTAAATATTCCAGGTGATTTGACTACTTTCGATTTAAACGCAGCCGCTGTAATAATGTTACGCATGGTTCCTATCAACGGTAAACGTCCTTGCGGGAACATGGTTAACGGTGTTATTAAAGTTTTCTTTTACTTTTTCGGTCAACGATTTTGACCGAACTCACAAGGTGTCCTCAACTGGCCATTTTTCTATGCGCCCTCTGCGGTGTGGGAAGATATTATCAATCACTGACGTGATATTGTTGATCTCACCAAGTAAACGCCCACAAGAGTGCTATTAACATTACTTTCCATACAGCTCGAAAAGGTTCCATAGAAATTGTTGCCATACTTTGCTTGACGACAAGCACTAGCGTATAAAATTCAACATAATATACGTAAACAGTATTTTTAGACCGTTCATTAGACTAAGGCGCAGCGGACGAGAATAAAAACTACCACAGAAAGCTGTTTGGGAATAACTTGTGGTTTTTAGCTGGTAGCAATGGGAGAGTTTCAACACTGCAGACCCCATTTCCTTCTTTCTGCGTTATTGCTCCGAACTGTCTAGAACTACCATATATTTCCGGGGGTGTAAAAAGAGGCTATTTGATTGGCTGTTATTGCTTAATTAAACTGGCCATGTGTAGTAACTGCGAGAAGGCGGAAGAGACACCGATGAACGGGGTTGGAGAGTTGAAAACAGTTGCTCTTCACAAGGGTGGCTCGGTGAGGCTTGGCCACGGATATAAGTTCTTACCTAGATCATGCCGTTTTAAAATAGCTAGCACTCGCTGGTGTTTTATGAGTTCAGAGCATTCGTTTTTCCATACACCGGGCTATATTAGATTGCAGTGTTCATTCTGGTCAAACGAGTTCCGTGTAACAGAAACGTCTTTTTTTATATACTTCATTGTTTTGTACGTGCAAGGACGAGACCATTTAACAGGCAAGTCAACAAATCAAGAGACTTGAAGACACGACACGTAACCATCAAACCAAAGAGGTCATTATCGACTTTCAAAATATATTTTCGCTTTCATCGTTCTCGTGATCATCACCTTGCGTTGTACTTACTGCATTAAGAGAATTAGATTTACCAAAAACGTTCACTGAATTATATCTGACAATACCCATTTTCACTTATTCAGCCAATGGAGCACTGCGTTCACCAAAACAACGCCATCAACATTTACGAGCAGTATTTCTCTGAATTTGAAGACTCCGAAACGAGAGGGCAGGCAAGTTTCAAAACGGTGAATGTATTCAGGGACATGTGCACTTCCAAAAGGCCAGTGGGAAACATTTCTTGGTCTCCAGACTCAGGCTCTCGGCTGGCTGTCACACACGCCAACCTCAGCTTTCAAAAAGATACCAACGAAAACTTCAACCATTCATATATCTGGCATATTGGTGAGTAATGACGTGTACTGTGATTTGTACCACAGTTTCAACATGAGGGGGAGTAATTCTTGACAAACGAGAAGAAGACTCGATAACTTCTAAAAATACAATGCAGCATCAGCACAGAATAGACACTTAATATAGAAATCAAACTACATGTATTTAATGAGTACGCTTCGTATTTATAAAACATCCAAACAAAAGTTAGAGAATAATAACTAAAAAGTATAATAAGAAATAAAAAGAATAATACTCCAATAACGGGTTTCAGAGTCTACCCAAATGCCAACAAATTATGTCATTATTTTCATGATCTCATAGTCCTAACTCGCGCACAAAATAAACTCCTGTTGTGCAAGCAAATAAACCAATAGGCCTGACTTCATGTTCACAGTTGTGCACTACCACTGGTTGAAAAAAATTCTTCAACTTCCCGTTTTCACAAAATTCTCTACTTGAGTCAAGGTGTAACTTACCGTTTAAAGATTGCCTCTCCAATTTTCCGCATTAAATGTGTCCGTTATTCGGTTTCTTAGGCTTTTCCTCAACTTCATTTGAAGCTCGAAGTATGATCGAAGAATTATGCTCTATCTAACCGCAGCCACAGGAGATACTTTATTGACCTGTTGTCATACGAAGAGCTTGGCCATCTGCAAGCGACGTTGAATAGTCCTTGATTCAGGCCGTCCCGTTGATAGAGTGCTATGCTAATTGATTAATGACAGTAGGTGTTCGAGCGCAGGCTCTTCCCAGAAATGACGATGATTCACTCAATTCCCGACGTCAAAAGTTGATTTCAACACCAACTCAAGTCTAAGTAGTTGGTAGTGTACTAAGTTGAAATTAGATTCGAATGAAACTTCGCATCATGTTTATTTGTTGTGTTTGTGTGTGGCGTACCCAGTAGCTAGTTGTTTACCTTGCTTGGCTAAGTGTGACGTCCTTTCGTTATTGGTTTCGTCCGGTGAGCAGGAATTTAGATATTTTTAGTTCACTCCAGAGACAGTGAAAATTTCAATCAACTGCGTTCCTTCGAAAAGCCTGTTTCAATCCAATGTTTTGTTTACAGAAAACCCAAACAAACCTGAATTGGTCATCGATGCAGGAGTCCCTGTAGTAAGCCTGGAATATAATCCAAGGGATATCAACAGTTTGGCGGGTGGACTGGCAAATGGTCAGGTATGTACGTTTCCTCCCGAATCCTTCTTTTTCAATCTTACTCATCGAACAAACAGCTCCTCCGACGGGCGTTATCCTAGCTTTCGTATTACAAACTGTTGGCATTTCCACACATGCGTATTCCTTAATTAAAATAAGATCCCTGAAATAGCAGAACATACTAACAAATCAATTAACCAAGGTGTGTACTGAGGCTACCCAAGGCCTTCATCACTGTGAACACCAAGCAACTGAAGAAATTACCGCAATACCTATTGATGCAGTGAAAACCGCTTCTTTTTGTTCCAAAATAAACATGACTGAACCTGCGAAAATCTCAAAAGAGACGCATCACACAAGATTCCGCACATTCGCCTAAATTCAGTTGTGCGTTGTACTCGAGTTATTTCTTTTCTAATAAATTTCCACAGAAATGTTGTTGCGAAAAGAGAGAGTATAGTGTAATGAAATGAGTTCGGATGTTTCTGTACAATAATGAGACCACTTAATAAACGATGACGTATTTCCACAAGGTCAGTTAAGGCTGTAAGTAAGATGCCGATCTCGAGTCTGGTAGTAGGATGGGAAGAAAACCAACACATGAGACGCATCATCGCGTTCACGTAACCTTTTCCTCCGGCTTCATTAGCTGACTTGCTGGGAGCTGTTCCTCGTTTCATTCCCCCTTGTAGAAATATCGTATCCTCATGGAGTCATCACGAGTGAGATCGTATAAGTCCCTTTGAAGAATGAGGGATGTGAGGAGGAGATAGCGCCACATTGAGATCGCCACAAGAAACTGACACATTGAGATCGGGTGTGCGGGTAGTCGTAGGATTTGGAGACGAGAGTTATTAGGCTCGGGCAGCAGAAGTTCGGGGTCTTCGAAAGGCGTAAAGGCTGATGGGAGGTTGAGAGTCGGTATTGGACGAGAGAACAGTAACAGTAACGGACGCGCCCCAAGATATACATAAATGTGACAAATGCATGTGATGTGAGACAACAATAAAGGCGAGTGATGTAATACAAGGATAGATAACAAGAGAGAAGTCACAAGAAAGTTGTGCTGACAAGATAGAGAAATACAGCGAAGACTAGACTTGAAAATAAGAACAAGAGCAGAAAACAGAGCAGTCTTCACTGAACGCAACAAAACGAAACAACAGGTTTCAATAACATGCTAACAATAAATTCGTTACCTGGCCTGTTCTACAAGTACTTGTGTTGCCTTCTTACTCTAATTTCCTTCTGATCCCAGCTTTTAACGCCAAGCTCCAAACCGAGTGGCTAGTATTTCCACAGTACCTCCCTGGACATCCACTTGTCATTGGATATCAAACCTTGAATGCCCGTAACAATAGTCTAGTAAAAACTACGCTGACAGTTCAATCAAGATCTTTGGAGCCGATTCGAAGGAAAAGTTGAAGAGCTCCTAGATTCTCAGTTTCTGATGGATCTAAAGGAATTTTTAATCCTCAAATAGCCAAAATATTGGTAGTTCATCCATTATACACGATTCAGAATGCATTAGAAAGAGCACCCGACAGTCCTCGGGACATCGATAACTACTCGATCGATAACATCGGTAACCTACTAACTCCACTATTGATGTCCATACTAACTTTAAGGTGGGAGTGTGGGACCTTCGCCGAGGAGGAATTCCCGTTGAAATGTGCGATCACTATCACAGCTTCAGAGAACCAGTGATGAGCGTTCTGTGGATCAACTCCAAATCTGGTATGGAATTCTTTTCCGCGGCTACTGATGGACAAGTACGTTTATTTACCTAATAAATATTTATTTCCAATTGAAAAAAACGTCTGTCGTCAAACGATGCAAGTTTGTGGCTAATTTCATGCAATTCCTACTATGGGATTATTTTAAGAGTTAATTTCTATGCAAAGACCAGATCGTTTGTCTGCACGATTTTATTTTATCCATTTACTTTAAAACATTGTTCATCATGAGAGCAGAGATCAAAATAAAATAAACTTGAAAAGAAGAAAAAGTAGGTTTTACTATATTTAATAGCAGCTGTAGTACTGCAGAGTTCATTTTAAAAATTGTTTATACAGTTACGAACGAGGTATTCACAAACCGTGTTATTAACGACGCTCGTGAATGAAAACCAACAAAAACACTAGGTGGACTGGCCATTGGTTGCGCTAAGCTCTTTTAGCTGACTTTCAACGTGTTTGACGTAAATAATTTATTGAAAAACTGCGTTTTTCAGGTCAAATGGTGGGACGTGAGGAAACTGAAAGTGCCTCTGGAAACTCTAGTTTTGGACATTAACAAATCCGGGGAGCAGTGTCTCAGTAGAGCTCTAGGTGCATCCGTTTTGGAATATGAGTCGACGATCCCTACAAGATTTATGGTATCCGCCTTTGCAAACGTATTTCGAAATACAGATATTTAGGAAGAAATGAAACAGAAAAGAAACGCGTATTCTATTTTTAAGCAAAAAAAGGTCATGCTATTTTTAGTTTTCAGGACAAAAAAAATAGTTTTGATCAAATCTTAACGTTTTGAAGTCGATCCAATCAGAGTGTAGAGATGGTAATGGTAGTCAAAGGGGCGTGACTGGTACATGTTTTTTCCCGACATCCGAAAATCGTGGGGGAAAATGGGTCGAGGACTAGACCGTTGAACGAGCCAGTTCCTTAGTGGACATGGCTATTTCAACTTATCTTCTCTCAAACTTATTCCAAGGTCGAAGGAATCTCAAGAAATCTCGTGGTGCTCCATATTAGTTTCTACAATATAATAGTTCCTAAATCTTCTTGCTCTAACATGCTGGAACTGTTGCTCAGATTAAGCCCTAAAGTAAGGTGTAGCATCCCACCCCCCCACCAGGGTCACAGGGTCATACCACTTTCTCAATCTCAAACATTTTGTTTTACACCTCTGTTTATTCGACCATCTATCGAATGGAAATGGAAGTTTCAACATTTATGTATCAATTTTTTTGAAAACGACTCTAGCGGTGTTGCTCGAACTAGCAGCTAAGTAAGAACCAACTGTCGTCTGCGTGTTTTTAACTTATCCCTTCAGTAGAAATTCATTAAAGATGTAGCGTCTGTATGGCGTATAATCCACTTTAAAGGATAGACGTGTAATTTGTCACCAATGACATTTATTGTATGCATTAGGTTGGCACTGAAAAAGGAATAGTGATATGTGGGAATCGAAAAGGCAAAACCCCAAGCGAAAAGCTTGGTGTCCAGTATCAAGCCCACCACGGACCAATATGGTCCGTTCAGAGAAACCCGGCGTTTCTAAAAAACTTCTTGACCGTCGGAGATTGGACTGCTAGAGTATGGTCAGAGGATTGCAAAGAATCGTCAATTATTTGGACAAGGTGAGTGGCTACAATCATTGCGCAATTATATTCCGAAAGGTTCCTTTGATTCCTGAGAAAATTTCGTTGAAATTGTCTGCTAAATTTTAATCTAAATTGTGACACTGAAATGAACACACTTTTATCAGTTGAACTAAGCATAGTTAAATCGACTGTCTCAGAGTACATGAATGGAGTGAACTGAAGATTCTTTTAACGACCCAATCGACAAAAGCTAAGAAACGATATACACTTGAGTTGGTGACAATAGCGTTCATGGAACGTGGGAAAAATAAGAAATTCTTTCTAGTAATTAATCTGAGAGCAGCAGCTCTTGAAAACCTGTGACTCACCGGGACACAGACTCCGTAAGTTTTTGAACAAAGAACCCGTGCCCCCAGTTGTTCAGAATACGGAACTGGCTCAACGAGCGCTTGTGGTGAATAAAATGGTACATAGATACAAATGTATTCAATAACCCTCATGGTACATTCGAAAAGCATACTATTATTGCCCACATAACCTTGTTCGAACAGCAGTAATTGCTAAATGCAATGATATCTATATGTAGCTCCTGGCGTAAAGTTTGTAATTACTTTCTCTGGTCCAACGAAGTAGGAAAGAAAGCTACATGATCAGCTGGGCAATTTTTATTTTCCTTGGTCCTAAGTAGTTGTAAAGAAGTTATGTAATCGGCTGTAATAAAGAGTTTAATTCCTCTTCAGGTCATCACATCCCAGTTTCTAAACACGATTTAGAAAAAGGGTCTGTGTGTGGACCTTCAGGCAAGAAGTCCTGGTTTCCCTCTAGGGTGGCTGACTGGTGCCCTTGCTGACAGGTTGCCCGTCCTCATATAAGCACCGCCATGAGTGACCTCATGCTCCTCACTGCTTCATTGCTGTTGTTGCCTTCTCCTTCCCCATCCTCTTCTTCTTTATACCCTTCGTCCATCTCCAACACAATAGAAGGCTGAGGATGCAGGTACTGTAACCAGGCGTTCACAAATGCGAATGGCCTTATAGCCTACCACTGGCAGAAGCATAAATTGAGCATTAAAAGGTCAGTGTACAGATATGCTCTGGGGATGCGCGCCTCATTCAGTTGTTGCTGCAAGGGAGCACGTGACATCAGCAAACATCCAGCAATGCGGTTTCCCTCCCATACTGCAACAGCCATAATATCGTAACTCTGCGCCTGAGGCCCAGGTATAGTCGGCTTGTGGAGGCTCAATCCTTTGTAAATATCGACTGGCCTCTGCCAAGTTCTCCCGTTGCCGATGTGTGAGTTAGCAGCCCTCTGACGATTGGGCAGACCTAGGAGCCTCAGGCCTCTTGATCACTTTCGAAACCCAGTCCCATACTATAGTTATCACAGTAAACTCCACTTTTTTTCTTAAAGACCAATTTGATTAAATTCTATGTCGACAGTTGCAAACAACTGGACGGCAATACAAAATTTTCATCAGTGAGAATATGACGAGTGCAGCTCAATAAGCAAAGAAGTATGTCACAAAAATTGAATTGATAGTCTATAACATAATTGGGAACATCACACGAAATCCAGTAGTTCACACTGTTTTCTCTGTAATTCCAGAACCGTGAACATGCACGTTTCCAAAACGTATTACGTCTCTTTAAATGCGATTCCTCGGTTTTGACATAAGTATGTGCAACATAGATATTCTTCGCGCGAGTTTAATAGTTAATAGAATGTATTAGTTTCTGGAGTGGCACTGTAAGTAGCTGAACGCACACGGGACTGAGGGTACTCGTGTAATGCTCAGCTTTAGATTTTTCTTTATGCTGACGTTAGCCGCTACAGGACACAAATTTCATCCCTGACAATGCAAAGAAGTAATTGTTTAATACGCTACACGAAGTTTAATTTCCTCAGTTATTCACTAAGTCCTTAACGGAGTTGAATAAAAATAATCAATGCATTTGATGGTTTTCATTTAGAATAGAGAATAGAGGAAGGAACTCGAAAAGGCTTTCCAAAACTTTTAAAGAAAATGTTACTATTATTGGAAATGATTTACTAATACTAACTCGGAGGATTTTGTATTAGAATTCACAATCTCAAATCCCTCTGAACCCTCCCTTCCTTGAGCATTACCATGCTTGCTAGTTGTACATGCTCCTCTGCATCACTACAAAGTTAGTTGTCATCGAACGTTCTCCAATTTCGAAGAGTTTTTAAATGTTGTAACCTTTGTTAAATAAATTTAGTGTATAATGCGAGAAGGCATATAATAATTCAGAAGGGCTCATATACATACACGGTAGTGATTAGATTTATGAGAAAGAGGTGCCATGAAAGCCTCGCCCTCCACCTACCACGAAAAAATCAGTTTAGGCGATGACTAGTTTTTATCGACACTGCAGTGGCGATCACCACAAACCATAAACAGACGATGGAACAGACATTCCGACAAATTTAGAACATTCTAATTGTTGACAGCGTTCAATTTTTCAGTTACCAGATGACAAAGCTCACTCGTGGCGCGTGGTCTCCCACTAAGCCTTCCGTCTTTTATACCACCCGAGTTGACGGGACGCTTGACGTTTGGGACATTTTGGTGAGGCAAAAAGAAGCCTGCTTAAGTATTAAGGTTGGTGCTTTCCATATCTTGACGAATGACTACCAAACAATTTCATTATTGAACTCAGTAAAAAAACCGATGAAAGCGTATCCACAGCACGATTGCACAGACTACAGCGCGTCTCATAACGATCTCATAACGACAACTAATGATCGTCTGAGCCAGATATTATCATCAAACGAGACGCTTACCCGCATTGCACTGAGCACCGATAGATGCACGGAGTGAAGATCCATGCTTCCACTTAGCGAAAGTTCAAAGAGGAACATTTGTAGAGCCTTTTTTTAACGCTGAAAGTTTTTTCGCAGTCAGCAGAATAGATTTGGAGTTTTGTGGTGAGACTCCAAGACTCAGAAATACGGGTAAGAGATCATTTACGAACGAAATACGTGTATAATATATAGCATATAGCTCATTCGAAACTGGTTGTCGACTTCTGCGGATTTTCCCGGATCGTTAGGTGAGTTTCCGAGTTTTTGGGCTTCTTGGGAACGTTGACAGTTCTTAAAGTTACAACCCTAATCAACAAGGAGTGAATGGAGAGGGGCCAAAGGTGTGATGCAATAATAGTTCTTTCGAATCCCTAGAGCTACTACTATTTTAACATCTCCAAAAAGACCCCTTCATTTTATTTACCAACATGAGTTTCACAACAAGGGTGGAACTGCGTAACAATCCTGCCAGTACGGCGTTGTTAAAATGCATAGATATTGTGAGTACCTGCAGCTTCCAAGCAGAAGAGACCTCGGCCTCAGTTAAAATGGTTCAGGCCCTGTTCTGTTGAGCTTCACTCAAAAAGGATGTCACACTTTGGACAAAAACGTGTATTTTGTGCGAGATGGCCAAGATCTGGCGGCACACAATGAGAACTATTGGAGCCTAGCAGCCACATAATGGTGACATTGTTGGACCACTGACGTGGTGCCAGAAGCCATGCCCCTCGCTGACATTTCGGCTGACACTCTGGCCTTTGCCCTTTTCTCATCGTGGATAATTGACTTTGAGGTTCTCAAACGCCTCACCACAGATCGCGGTGCCTAAACAAGCTCTTTACCACTGCCTTGCAACTGTAAATGGGGCAATAGATCGATGTTATAAGAATTTGAAGGCAGCATTGAAGAATCAAAAATGATGGAGGATCGGGTTCCAAAAGACTGAAACATAACTTACCTTCAACTGACTTACAAAAAGAAATTGAAACGAATATCTCGGACGCCAAGACAGCCATACAATACTTACCGAATGAAAATCAAGAACGTATACGCCACAAAATAGTAGACAAAATCGAACGAACCATTATAGAATACAAAAAGAATACGACGGACCACAAAGACGTACAAACAGCTAAACAAATGTGGACCAAACTCAATGCACGAAACTGAAAAAAACCCTACGGACTCATACCAAACACAACTACGGAAATGCACTTGGAAACCATACTGACATACCAAAAGAACAACATTATAAATACTTAAATATGAACCCAAAACCACCACTACTCAACGGACATCCAAAAATTCATAAAAATGACACACCCATCAGACCAGTTATAAACTTCACATCTGCACCATTATACAAACTCTCCAAATATTTGACCGCAATTCTAAAAAGTACCATTACATTACCAAACAGATATACGATACGCAACACAGAAGAACTCGCCACTAGATTAAAAGACGTGACTATAACACCAAACACTAGACTCGTATCATTTGATATAAAAAATGTATACCCCTCCTCACAAATAAAAGAAACCCTTGACATACTACAAACCAAACTAAGACAAATAAATACTACAACTACTAGAAATGTTACCAACCTAACCAAATTGACATTCGGGCAAAACTACTTTCAATTTAACAATAGCATGTACAAGCCATCAAGCAATAGCATGATGGATTAGGTATGGGAAACCCTACCTCGTCCATATTCCCTGAAATATGTCTACAGAATTACGAAGAAACTCGCATTCAGACTTAAATGACAAAACACGATATCAAACATTAGGCCACATATGTATCTGCACATTAAGCCGTGATAAAACTGACGAAATATTAAAGGACTTGAACAATATCCACCATATATTGGGTATATAAAATAACTTGTACTTGTAAAAACGCAAACATAGGACAGATAGGATGAAAAATACGGACCACATATTCAGAACACATTAAATCTCTTAGTAGGAACAAAGACGACTCAAACTTTGCCAACCGCCTCAAGACAACTGGGCATGAACCTACCAAAATACAGGACTGTACCACTTAACTACATCAACGATACAAAGGACGAAAACTGAACATGTTAGAAAACATGGAACTCTATTGAAAAAAAAACTTCTATGGACAGATCATAAATGAACAAATCAACACAAAATGCGACACCATATTTACACACCTCAAAATACTACACAAACGAAAACAACCAACTGACGGATTTACAGACCACCCTATACAAAAAAGACTTAGAATAGACAACCGACAGACTATTTAAGACGTACAATACTCACATTTCTTTCCCTTCACCTCTAGTGGGTTTCCTTAGAGATGCATGAACTACTTCCCCCCTTCCATGACGCTCCACCATCCCGTTTATCTTTCTCTTCGTATATAAAGCCCACAACCAACTGACTGACTCAACATCTCTCTGTCTTTACATTACACTAAGCGCTCGCCCACAGTATCTCACCAGTCAGAGGAGACGGACTCACCTAACAGGTACATTAACTTTAGCCGCTGAATTAGTCAATACTCTTAACAGCCGATATCATTGACAATGCCTCAACGACTAGTTCCCTTAGGCACAGTTTATGTACACCCTGACCTCATGATATCGACTCACGTCTTCATTAGACAAGATTCTGTTCGACGCCCGCTGCAACTAGTGTATGACGCCCTCATTCAGTTTTTGAATGAACAAATAAGGTTTTCAAGACCAGCGTGCCCAAAGGAGACTACACTGTTTTTCTTCTAGCCTTCGCAGGGGATCAGCACAAAAATCAAGTTCGGATGCTCATTCTTCTACGCCCAGAAACGACAATACTGCACCTTTTTCTTCAACTGACATCCAGCGTGCTCCTAACCTGAACAACCTTCCTCCGGAGACACCTGCTGCGACTCCACAACTCCCACACCAGCCCACTCCCACACTGCCATTCGCTCTCCTAGCTGAATGAAATTCTCAGCCAAATACCGTTGACTGGGAGGGGAGTGCTGTGGGTCCCTACAGCTTCCAAGCAGAAGATTGTGTCAACAGCAACTCGCTTCATTCTTCTTCCAACTCGTCATCCGCTTGTACTTCTGTTATTACTTTTGTCTCCCCCAGCGACGTTCACTTTTTCATGACTTACTTTTCTGGTTTGTTTATACCTTTTTCTTGGATGTTAGTTTTCAACGAATTACAAGCTTTGTTTAAATTGAAGTATCTAGCTTTCTCACACCAAGTCTCAACAACTATCAAAATATTATGGAAGATAGTATCTAAATTTTAGATGCTTCCAACTAAGCTTCAGTTCGACGGGATTCATCCGTCGGTATGCTTGCACGACTAATTTATAATGGCTAAGTTGGTAATATTCAGACGTTTCGGTTACTTAAGCAACCATTTCTATTGATTCATCTCCAGGTTTGTGACGATGCCATTCACGGTTTAAGATGTCACGAGAACGGCGATGTTGTCGCAGTTGGTAACGACATTGGAACGACCTACATCATCGAAATTGCCGAAAAATTCGTCAAAGCGTCGAAAAACGACAAGACATACCTCACTGCAGTAAGTTACACGTTGAAAACAACGGGGGGGGGGGGGGGAGTAAGTATCTAAAACTACGATCGAAACTCTACTGACCCGCGTACAAGGGTGAAACGTGTGGTGAAAGGAGACATGGCGTTTCTAACAAATACTTAATTTTTTCAAACTGATAATAACGTCACTTGAATAAACATCATCATAAATTATATAACTATGCTTACTAACTGTATTTCCTTCTGGTTCTCACTATCATTTCGTGTCTGATTTGCCTACAACTTTTAACAAACTTTCTTATTAACTTTTACTCCTTTTAATTTTGCTGTTTTATTATATTTACTAATACTCTTCACATTTTGCATATTTTTCTGGGATTTTACTATATAAACAATTTTAATGAGTTTTCTCACAACTACTATTCAATTCTAAAACTTTTCAGCCAATTTCCAACAACCTCTACACAACAATCTCAAGTCAGTTCTCAACAATTTTTGCACAGTTCCAATTTTCCTTCTCTCGCGCTAACGAATTTTACTGAATTGACAACCAAAAATGTACGTGATTTCTGATGTAACGGGAGAGGGGAAAGTCGAGACACGAAACACATGGTTGATTCACTGGAACTGTCCGTATATTTCCTAGAAAAGAACTAGCTGTTTCGTCCGGTACCGTATCGCGAAACTGATGCTCGTAACATCTCGTTAATAATCGACATTTATCTGTTTCCAGATGTTTGAAAGAGAAAGTCGAAGAGAAAAAATCATCGAGGCCAAGTTGAGGGAGCAAAGATTGAAAATGAGGGCCAAGGCAGAAATAGTTGGACAAAAATCTCCTCTGCCCAACGTTCCGGCAAATCTAACGAACGAAGCAGTGGAAGCGCTCACTAACGAGTTTTTGTCTAAAGTTCAACAAGTTAGTACATTCATGTCATGAGAACTTGAAGTGCAGCGAGGAGGCAGAACTTGTCGCCGAACTATAGTTCACACGACACCGTGGTTCTCTAGATATGTGAACTGGTATGAAGATGAGAGCGGAGAGCTACTGAGTAGCGGGAGAGCTGAGTGACGACCGGAATGTTTTTGGGTTGGGTCTGGGAAGAGCTGAGAGTTGTAACCTAAGGATGAGTGGGTAGTGAATATTTTGGAAAGTCCAAAAGGGAAAATTCGTCGTCCACCTCGAAAAAAATAGGCATAGTCATTTGTGAGCGAAGAGGTTAATTGAACTTCCATGAAGTTAGAGAAAAACCTGCGCCCAGGGGCATTCCCATTAGGGCTATGGACCATGTCCCTGTTCGACTCAAGATTTGACCGAACCGGTGCAATCAGACTAAAGACATTCGCCATCTTAATTGCAGACACATACCGAGCGTCAGACCCGATTGATCACTATGAATGAAGCTCGACGATTACTTACGAAATCTTCTAATTTCCGTTTTTCCTTAGTAGCAAAAACGTATAGTCCCTAACGACCTAAGTGAATCTAAGCAGTTAGCAGAAGCAATTACAATGATTGGTTATGGTCTGTCAAGTTGTCAAGCCCACGGTGTACACACAAGATTGCTGCAGAATATCTTCTGGTGTGAAACAAAGTGTCCATACTCATAATTCTGGTGAACGCTCATTAGATTTTCAAGGACCAACGTCTGAGTGAAATTCTACAAACAGTCTTACGGCAAGAACAAGAGCGTGAGCGAAAAGTTTCCATCAAAACAGCGTGCGGGCATTTTCAGGTCGTGCGTGAGGCGTCTCGTCCTATTGCGATGAGGTGAACATGAAGCCACCGTTGACATCGATCGTATCCGGGGAAACTTGTTCAAGTTACTGTCATATTTTACTGGTTTCTCGTGCGGTATCTTCCAAAGTCTGTGGTTTTTAGAGACAGCAGGACTATTTTTGTTGGTCTCTATCGTTCAACGTTCCATTTTCTCCAGAAATAAAAGCAAATAACGCTTATGCTGCATCCAACAGATTTTTCCCGCGTTGCCCCGTGAGGGCCAGATATAATGCCAGTTCAAATCTCTAGTGTATAAAAGGGGAATAGGAAGGATGTGATACGAAGCTTTCCATTGGGCAGGAACTTACAAGAGTGATCTCATTTGCGTACTGTCTGCTCCGTATATTTTTGGGCGTCTTCTTTTCTGTTTCTGAGCAAACAAAAGTTGTAAGAATAACTATTCGCGCAATAAGGGTTCTCAGTAGTCGTGTCAGCATCATTCCATGCACTCGTACCAGTTGCCGTATTTCTTGTTTGCTGCAGTCGTTCATTTGCGCCGAGTTGTTTTACTCCTTTGGTTTGTATTGTCACTTCGCATTCCTCGGAATTGGAAGTTAAGGTGATTCTGCGTCATTAAACATTTTCGACCTTGTGTTTCGCCTCTCTCACTGTCTCGTCCAATGAAACGACAGCCTTCATTTAACACACCGGTGCCGGTTCGCGTTAGACCCCTCGAATTGTCAATTGGCTCAACCGAATCCGACCCGCTCAACACTGCAGCCGCTTTGCTTTGCAGCCACTCAAGGTTCTCAGGAGCAGCTGGCTGCGGATGATGTGTCGCGCCGTGCATGACTAAGTGTGATGCATGGAAACTCTGATTGCTGCTAATTGACTGAGAGTACTTTACTTTTCTCTACTTCTTACTTTCTTTTTAAATCAAGAAATGGATAATATTCTGCGTAGGCACCAGGAAAGCACAGTAAGCATATGGAAGGGGTTCTAAAAACCTTTATGAAATGTATTGAGGCATCCCCACATGATACGGTTAAGTTGGGAGCCCTCCTGGCTCGCGTCTCCACTTGAATAGTGTTAGGACGTCTTCTTCAAGTCACAGTTGAGAAAATGTTCAATTACTTCATACCCCACGACCAGCGAGGACCCCAGTGTGCCTTCGATCAACCCCTATCTAATCGCCTCTCATGATCTTTGTGGGATTCCCTCCACATTCTTTCAGATATTGCGCAATAAACCTCCAGAAAACCACGCTACCGGTAGGTCTGTTGGCTAACTCATCGTAAGCTCATACAATGATGGCAGCTTGTGAATTGAGAATGAACAGTTGCATCGAGAACAAAACGGTTACTGCAATCATATGATTCTTCATAACCGTGCTTCAGTTGAAAGAACCTTCGTGATGATAGCACAGTTGGTTACTTAAGAGGATCGTTCAAAACATTCCTGACCCGCTTTTTCGAATGAAAAGATAAATAGAACATAAGCAGTCAAAAAGTGAGAAGAACAAAATTAATTAAAAAGAGATGAGGATCTCAGGAGCAATAAGGATGTGATTTCCAGTGCAAACGAGTAGTCAAGCCACTTTGAAGTTGACAGCCGAACTAACCGAATAAATCGACAGTATTCGCTGGACTTAATAAACTGAATTTATGACTTAAGAAGTCCGCTTCTACTACACTATTAAAGAAATCGAGGTAGGTCAATACAACAGCTTACAAGAGATTGGTGACTCTATTTATGTGTTAGACGGAAGTCGCAAAGTTGCAACTCTTTTCACCAACTTGACTTTCCAAAGCCATCTTCGAAGAATACTTAACAGGTTGCTCTTTACCCTTTAGCTGGTTATACCTTCTTGAAAGTTGGCGCTCCAGGATAAGGAAGACGTACTTTCTTAACCATACTTGCGACGACTTGCAGCACAGTTGACTGGTACGAAGAACTGCGGTGAATTCAAAATATTCTAACGAGCACAAGTTTGAAGCTCAAGATCGACGTAATTTTGGTTGATAAACCAGTTCAAGAATTGAACCCCTCGTACCGACTTTTTAATTGCACGCTTTATATCGAATACAAATATATTTTATGCAACTTCCATTGCTTAGTGTTGTGTTAATAACTAACACATAAAAAGTATTAACAATTTTAATTAATTATTTTGTATTTTTTCTTTTTAGAACGATTGTGCCACTAATGACATCACCTGATGAAGAAATACGAAGATACTGGTGTTATAGAATACCCTGTTTTGTCGATTTTCTATAAAGGAAAATGACTTTAGTTGACCTCCACTAAGGAGGTGTTGCGCATTGATTCAGTATTCATAGTGTGTCAACATAGAGGTAATTAGAGTGTACAAAATATATCAGTTTGCGATTGCTGGGAACGATTGGATGTCATGAAAAACTTCCCCACTGAATGAATTTACACAATGAAGGTCAACGTGATCATGAAGGTAACCTTTTCCAGGACAATCCAGGGGCCAGCCAAGCTTTATCAACTTGGTTGGGATGAAATCGACAGGCGACGGAGTTGACATTCAAAAAATTCTGTTTACTCCTTAGCTTAAATCGCTTTGAGAGTCACCTAACCCCTTCGATGAAGTGAAAAACTCGACAACGGTATGAAATTCCCATGAGATATTCGAAAGACCACCCCTAACAATCTTTTAAATTTTAACGAAGTGAGTGAGTGCTACGAGCGCGGTGGTTTCGGTTTCTTTTTCATAGATAGAAAACTCCGAGATGAGCTGGGTCGGACTCGCTACTACTACGCTCGTCGAAGGTTCGCTACTACTTATGAATCTGGGTGTCACTAGCAATTTAGCGAGTTGAGTTCCACAACGTGAGTTTCTTCTTGTTTTCGTTAAAACTCAAGCTCGTGAAAGAAATATATAGATTCCCCAACATGCAGGAGTTAGTATGTCCTTTTAGACCTATGGCTGGGTGTATTGTAACAATCCAGTTAGCAGGAGTTTATGGGCCAGTGATCCAGAGAGCGATACCACTGGGCGCGCTGGCTACAGTTTTCCAAGCAGAGCTCTTCACTATGACGGTGAGCGTGCAACACCTCCAGCGTAGGGGCCTGAAGGGGAAAAGAGTACATTATGTGAGATAGTGAGGCTACACTTAAGGCCCTAGCTTCCTATACCTATACCGTCAGGGCTGGTTCGAGAATGCCGGAGTGGCCTGAAGATCTTGGCAAAGGAAAACACAGTAACACTGTGTTGGGTGAAAGGTCATACAGGAATAGAATGGAACGAGGAGGCTGACAAGGATCTGCGCTTCACAAGCGATACCTGACCAAGATTGGTAGGTCAGAGGTACAGAATTGCAGATTCTGTGAGGTGGAGCCTGGAGTCAGCGAAGCATATACTATGTATGTGTGAGGGACTGGCTGTAGTGCACCTCACATCAGTCGCGGCTGGAGGTGGTTGCAGGGATAGATCTCAAGGTTGTCTGGCTTTTTTGTGGGAGAACGGTAGGGGTTATTGGGGACGCTGCATCAGAGAACACCAGCTTCACAGGAGCTGGGGGTGGAACTGGCAGGACATGAGGAAGGTTATGTTCGCCCACACAATAGGCCCAGTAGTGGTTTTCTCAGTATCAAGGAAAGGAAAAAATAATAAACCAGTTTATTGTACGTTTAAAACTCTATTTAATTTTCAACTGACCGTCATTTAGTCATTAACCGAATATCAATTAATAATCAAAAGTCCCTGCGATGGAAATGATGTTTCCCCCCTATCCCGTGACGTTAGGATATCTTGTGTGACCATTAGCTTCATCGAGTCCAGATTCAATCTGACATAACGTTCCTCACCATTTCCTATATTGAACGACGCAGGGAACTATTCGTTTCTAAAGTTAACGTACCTGTTAGGTGAGTCCGTCTTCACTGGCTGGTGAGTAACTGGGGGCTAGCGCTTTCAATGTAAATACATCATCGTCTGGCCATTAAGTCGGTACTGAAGTAGTCATTTGGTCGTGGTCTTTAAATACGAAGAGAAAGGTAAACAGGATGGTGGAGCGTCGTTGAAAGGGGGGGAAGAAAGAGGTCATATACCTCTGGGAAAACCCACTGGAGGTGAATGGGACGTCTTGAATGGTCTGTCAATTGTGAAATCCAAGTCTTTTTTGTATAGGGTGGTCTGTAAATCCGTCAGTTGATTGTTTTTGTTTGTGCAGTGTTATGAGTGTTGTGAATATGGTGTCGCATTTTGTGTTGATTTGTTCATTTATGATCTGTCCATTGAAGTTTTTTTGTCAATAGAGTTCCATGTTTTCTAATATGTTCAGTTTTCGTCCTTTGTATTGTTTATGTAGTAAACTGGCGCAGTCCTGTATTTGGGCAGGTTCATGTCCAGTTGTCTTGAGGTGGTTGTGTCGTCTTTGTTCCTACTAAGAGATTTAATGTGTTCTGAATATGTGGTCCGTATTTTTCGTCCTGTTTGTCCAATGTATGCGTTTTTACATGTACAAGTTATTTTATATACACCACTTTGGTCGAGTGAGCCTGTCTTTTCAGTCTTTGCAGTTAGTATGGTTCTAAGTGTGTTGTCCGTACGTAGTTCGATTTGTATGCGTTCCTTTCGGAGGATGTTAGTTATTCCGTATATTTTTGGTCCTGTGTACGTAAATGAGCAGCGTCTCGTCAAAGTCTGTGTATTTTGTGTTTTTTAGTCGTTTCTTTTGGAGTCGTATTGTCTCAATAATTTGTTTATTGTTTTTTGGAGTAACCGTTATTTTCTTCGATAGTATTGATGATTTCAAGTTACTTTTTGTAATTTTGTTCGGATAGTGGGATAGTTTTAGTCTCCGTATCATGTGTCTAAATGCTACTAAATCGTGTGTCGTATCGTGTCTAAAACCTACTGCTACGGACACGACCATACACTTTACATCAAACCTCCGACAACAACATAAACTAAGTGCATTTAGACACATGATACGGACGGCTAGTATTGGTTTATGGACACGGGTGAAGATGAAGGAATTGATAAACGACAGTCTGCACCATTTCGTTGGCAATCGATCCAACATTATTCGTAAGGTCGGGAGTGTCTGATGATTTCAGTAAGGGCGATGGTTGACATCGCCGTTAGCCCTGAATGTCAGTTAAGGCTGGGAGACAGTTTGAGAAGACGGATAGAGGTTTGGACGATTAGCGTTCGAGTTGTTGCCGTTTGTGTGCAAGCGTCGTATCATTTACAGGTTGATCAATCATTAACTTCTATTTGTACAAGAGGTAGCAACGCCAACTAGATGCGAGTGAATAATCACCGTTCAAATGTTTCCTGACTAATTTTCAATTGGATAATTTAGTTATACCGTCACCTAGAGCAGTGCCTAAATTTAATGTCGAGAGGGAATCAGAGCAGGTTCCAGGATCATCAGGAAGTTCAACTCTTCTAGGTCAAGTCAGAGGCGAAAGCCCCCATTTTTCTTTCCCACGGTGACCCAAGGGCATGGGCTAGACACCATAGAGATGATCTCATATTTCCCCAATTTTGTATTAGTATTTTTCTGCGAGATTAATTATAACTCGACCTCCTGCTTCTTACCAACAAAATTTTGTACGTACATCCAAAAAATTTCCTCTCGTGTTAGCACTATTCTATAACACCCCTTTGGAGCATTTTTATAATTGCATGGAGCGAGACTACACCATTATACAGGCATTGGCAGCGTGCTCCAGCAGACACATGTTGGACAAGCCTGATACGATTGACATCACTAGTTTGTTACAAAAACTTATACCAGCCAGGTTCAATTTCTTCATAAGATATTCCGCGGCGTTCGCCCATACAGTTTATTGCAATGATCTGCCGAGTAGATATGGTGTGAGGCCATTTATTTTAACATTCATGTTCTTTTATGTCCATTAAGCGCGGAAGAATTTATTTCAATTTATTCATTTCGGAACAATGGAGCAAATGGCTTCTTTTTCATCGATGAAATTCAGTGATGTAGTCTTGTATCATTTGCCTTCTAATTTGGATGAGTTGTTTGGTTTGCGTATTTTGAAAAGGTATTCTGTTGAGCCAGCTTGAAGTTGACATCACTTCACAGATTCCATCCTCACTTTCAATCTGTTTCGTTTTATTATTTATTCTGAATAATACACCTACGAGTATGCTTCCGGGCAGAAACATTTTTTTACAACCCTTTCTCAAACTGTGACACGTTTCAAGGCATTGGGATTCTAAATCAGCAATGCTCGTCCACCGTCGGCCGTACGGGAAATATTTTGCTTTTAACGTGGTCTAAAAAATCCGTTCATTCGCACAAAAATCCCGTTTGGTATTTGGTTGAATCCGCCGGCTCGGCAATCCGATCGGACGAAACTCACGGTGTGGCAAAAAATGATTGAAACAATTAACAAGAACGAAATTTTGGCAGTTTTATCGCGTTCTATCGTTTTCTAGGTATTTTTCGATGTTGGTTAGAACGGAACGATTCTCAGAGGTCTTTGGTCCTCTAGACCAAAAATAGTGAAATCTCAGTAATTGTTGTGAGCCGAAGTCTACTAATTGAAAGAACTCGTGGGGCAATAAAGCGAAAGTTATCGTTTCTTCCTGGTCTGCTCCCACCCGTCAGCTGTTCAACAGTTCTGGGATCACCTTCCAACGAATGCCCATGTCAAGTCTCTATGTATTATTGAGAATTTTTTAGAGACATTTCTGAGGAGCGCGGAGGAGGATTTCAACTTCCTTGAACGCCATAGGCTCAAAGTTCTAAGAGTGATTCCACTAAAATCCCAAATTGAATCGTGTAACCAAAACTTTGCCAAACCATAAAAAATTGTCTCCGGGGTATCGAGTGTTTCAACATAACTCACCCATTTAGGTTAGCTTGCCATCAGAACTACGACAACGGTTAAAGTTAACGTACTTGTCTTCTCTGGCTGGTGAGACTGTGAGCAAGCGCTTTCGATGTAAAGACATCATTGCCTGGCTGTTAAGTAGGTACTCCTTATCGTGCTGACCAGAGATGTCCAGAGAAGACGGTCTCACCAAACAGCCCGTTACGTTAACTTTATTAATTTACCTACTGGCGGAACTAACCCAATCACTTCAATACCTACAACAATGGTTTGCGTCTTCAGTTATTTGTTCTGAGGACACTGTTCTTTCTTTGCCTTACATTTAGCATTATGCATTTCTCTTTTTAGAAAAAGTTATTTTGTAATTCATTAAAGCGTTCATTAGAGCGTTTCTCCGATAGCAACGCCACATCTGCAATAAGAACAAAACGTCTTTCGTATGCACATTTCAAAGACCGATCAAATGATCAACATGAAATTTGAAATAGCACTGACACTTGCTCGCTTTGTGTGCTAAAGGCATATGACTACCTCTAATAGAAAAAATTAGGTTGATCTATCAGTCGTCCAAAGCTGCATTTTTAGGACAATTAAATCGTAAAATTATACCATTCTTTCGCTAATATAATTATACTTGTCACAAAGCGTTGACAAAATGATCGTCGTACTGTTGATTCGAAATCACTGCTTGACTCTGGATTTCTCAGTGAGGATGCGATGAGACCTAATTTGGTTGAGAGTGACTGCCTCAAGATTCACCCCGATCTTGACCCTCGTGAATTCTCGTAGTTACTGCTCCAATTTCGCCCTTTCTGAAGTCGAAACGAAGCGTTGCCATGAGCCTCAATCAGAGCTTGGAATTCCAATTGATTGGTTGGTGGCGCGTTGATTTTAGTGTTGCCCGGCGCCTCTAATCTCAGCGCAAGTTTGATTGTATAACCGGATAGGCAGAATCAGTTAGTATACTTTCAGCAATCGAGATGGAACGGACAGCGCTCATTCTTACGTTTGTCCATGCCTTCATCACAATCAGAGGTAATTTCCCCTTTCACATATCCATTGTTTACGTTCAAATAAACGATTAGATTACTTTGTTATACCACCATTCGTTCGGAGCAGTATTTGAAAGCGTTGGAGTTGCCCTTCGTTTACCTCACGCTCACGATGACTTTATCGTATAGTCATGTTTCATTTTCAGCATTCACTGCTCACAAATCTTCTTGTCGGACTTCGTTCATTTTTAAACAGTTACAATTCTCTCTACAAACCGGCCACACTTAAGAATTCATAGAGTGGCCACGCGAAAAAAATCTTGAGATCAGTTGGTCCTTTCAATTCAAAGCATGTGTGTTACCAGAACTATTATGTTCCAAGAGGCCAGTAGCTTTCCACGTGCCAACTAGGTTTGTCATTAACCACTCAGAATCAAAAATGGCTCATAACTTTCTCTTCTATTGGCTCTAAAAAAAAAGGTTGCAGCAAAATTGTTACTTCTCTTCTCTTCTGAAAGTCGGAGGAAAGAATTTTGGGAGTTTAGATCTCTAGAATGTGGTTTACGACAGTGATGCGCAATTGGTAACGTGGCTGTAGCAGACAAATCTGGAGCTTGAGATCTGCAAGGTGACAGTCATGTAGATCACTATGTCAAACAGACCAGAGCTCAGGGAGCCCACTACAAGAATTACTTCTCCTTTGACTGTTCAGTCAGAAATTCCACTCACTCCAGTGGCAGCAATTCCATAAGTGAAAGAGAGAAAAGATCTTAGAGACTTTCATGCTGGCATTTGAAGACTGCTCGATCTCGAAGCTACAGTCACCACTAAAGGCAATCCCAACAATCTGATGGCAATGTAGTACCATCGGTACGATCTAAAAAGTCAGTGTTTGGAACTAGGGGAGCATTCAGAGTTTGTCGTGGCAGATGTGGTGGGATTGATTGCTTTCTTCATCTGCCATACATGAGACATCCTTCTTTCCTTCTCCGTCCCAATACTTATATCCCTAGAGCGGCGTAGGCTCCTCATTTCCTTACTTATTATTTATTTATTCTTTGTACACACTTCCATGAAAATACGCTGAATAAATTACCAAAAATCGATTTTAATCCTTATGAACTTCGTTTAAATGTTACTAGGTTCTTCAGAAAAATTCAGGTGAAACTCCAATCTAGTACCTATACGATGAGTCTTTAATAACGCTTATAAAATATGCAGGGGCTACTCAAGAAGTTCCGGAATTTCAACCACTGCCGTTTCACTTACTACCATTTATAAAGGTTTTTTCCCGATAACTCTGGAAAAGTGATTTTTGTCCTTTTCCAAAAAATCGGGTTTACATCCTCATTAATTCTTTGGGCACCGATTGCTCAATATTGGTCGGGGGCTCGCCATGAATTGATGTTTCAAATGAACTGGGTGAAAAATAAATTGAGTTAGTAGAATAATCAATGAACACGAGTGAATTGACGTAGAGCTAAGGAAAGTTGTGTATTGCTACGGACCAGATATTTTTCACTTTTATATCGAAGAGCTATGCCTTTGAGAATGAATTATAACAGAAATTGATGTTTGTGAGCATGCAAAAACGACTCCCAGCTTCAATTAACCTCGTACAGTAATTATATACGTAAGGTAATTATGGACGTAAGGAAGGTGCAAAATACATGACTACTCCAAAGGTTTTCAGAATCAAGATCACATTCGCATACACTGAATATTGATGGTAAGTTTCACTTTCATAGACAGGAATAATGGGAGGGGGAGAAAATGTGAGTAGGGTGGCTTAGTGGGACTCCTGTTAGGTTCAATTATTCTGTGAATATCTTCGAGTTTATCGTGAAAAACGTTCGGTTTCCTCCTCTCAAACATGTCATTGAAAGTTCAAGTTAAGACTCAGTAGGCGAGTGCAAGAAATGGATGAGGAGATCTATGGTGAGTTGCAGATTTTGAAAATTGAGTTGGATGGCAACGACGAAGAAAACGCACTAAATACTGGGCTACAACTCGAGTATTCATGTTGTAGCCTCTAAGAAACTTCTTCGCGATTCATTGAAAAAAAAACTGGTGAGGAAAAATTCGAGAAGGTTTGCATAAATTTGAAAGTTTAAAACTAAAGAGCATCCAGATGAACACCCTGAAAATTCGGATTCAACCAAAAAAAGCTGAGCTTCTCGAATGGTTTAGCTTCAGAATGGCGAATGTTTTGGCACCACACTAACGATATTCTTGGCCTCCGTGATTACAACTTAGAGCACGAGGAGTTAGTTTACTTAAACGACCTGAAAAACTCTCTTCCAAGTACAAAATTTCCACTTAAAAAGTGCTTAGCAGGCAGGAGTTTGGTTTAGGGCACTCAATAGGCGTCACACTGTCACTCCGCCAAAATACGTACAGGTCACAAATGTAAAAAGTACGACAGTAGCATTTCATGTTTTGTTTTTAATCAAGGAGAAAGGATAAAAGGGCAGTCAGGGATCTTCCTTTTAGTTTTGTAATCAAATAAGATAAGTCAACATCGTTTGGGTCTATAAGCTGTTCATTCCATTTTGATACAGTCGCTGTGCTATTAACTTTTGATCTTTTTATTTCATTATTTGCACCTCTAGCTATAGAGCTGTAAACAGTCGTACTTTATAATGTATTGCAGTAATCATGAGTTGACATAATCTTATGAGCTCTTTTGGGTTCTTCGCTTCATTCATATTGCAACTACTGATCAACAGAACCACAAATTGCTGACGAATACGTCAAGAAAGGTGAATAGTCGTGTTGAACTGTTAACTTTCACATGAGGTAGGGGAACTTTAAGAGCAATTGCATGTGTGCTCAAAGTAGACTGGGCTAGGAGTAGGTGTGCTTGGAACATAACACGATAACTGCAGCACTGAAACAAAAAAGGCAACAGCCAGTCCTGTCTCGGGGTTAGAGAAATAAAGAGGTCTTGTTAGACAAGTAAGGGTCTTATTAGAGTCGAAAAGGGGATGAGTTTTGGAGGTAAACTTCATGGAAGGCAGGTGAAGGGAGTGTGATTGGGAAACACAATAGGAGTGCATAAAGCACTTTGAAGTGACTGATCATTTCGCTAGGCGTTTTCCAATTTTGAGGAAAGCTTTTGAATGGGAGGTGAAACTGAAATTGATTTAAAAAATGGACTTTCCAGGACCTAACCTTGAATTATTTCCAGTTGGCGAGAATTTTGACTGTGAAGGCAACAACCATCTAGACAATCCAAACACGTTTGTCGACCTTGCATTTAGTAGAATCAAAGGATGTGCAGATACTTAGCAGTCATCTTGCAAAACAATTTTGAATTCTATAGAGCTATGTGTAATTACTTACCTCATCCATTAGGAGTTACATGATTGAGTCAAACAATATGCCGTCCACTGTTCGTCGAGCAGTGTGAATGTTACTAGAATGTAACAACAGCGCAAACAAACGTGATTAAGCACTTTGAGCTGAACAAGTTCATAGCATTTTTAGATTTTTGTTGTTTATTTAGCTATCAGAGAAGTCAATGTCATAGCTGCAGTGGCTTTGAGAAGGAAGTAAATTAACAGATTAAGGAAAAGTTCCTTGATAAAAACAATACCTCTGTTATTTAGTGTTAAATTTATCGATTGATCGTACCTCTAACGTTTGCAGTTGCGGAGTGACAATTGGACATCAACCTTTATCCCAAAAACGGTCACACTACAAACTGGTACGCGAAAATACCATAAAAATATGAGCCTGATCAGACTTAACTGTCGAAAAATACGTGTTTGCACGTGGAGGAACGATAAGAAGCTTTGAGTGACTCCAAAATTAACAATGCGTTATCAGTATTATCATAAATTGGTCTGTACAGGGAGTGTACGCTTGAGTAGAACGCACTTGGGGAATAGATTCAACCACAGATTCATATCCAATGTTGGTTTTTTCTTGTTTTAATTGTTTGCCACCTAAAATTCAACCGTTTTCGTATTTTCGACCATAAACCAAATAAACAACTACGATTTCGTTACTCTTATGACGAACGTATAACAGCACATTACGGGCTAGATTTCTTGTCTTCCTAGTGCAATTCAGAATTTGTTAAGCATTTTTAATGTGTGAAAATCGAGCCAAAGTGCCAAATTGAACTGCGTTCCAGAAAACTATTTTTGTCTGTATTTTCACTTTAAACAAAAATTGTTTTGATGAGCGCTCATCATAAGAAACGTCCACAGAATATTTCGTTTTCAAGTAAACTGGGTTTTAGCCTAGTATCATTAACCCATTCGGGACGGGTGGTATCATATGATATCATGAGAGGCTCCCGTCCCGGCCTCGTGGTATCATATGATGCCAAGCTTGTAAGTAGATGAGAGGCAGACTCGAACGGTTTGCCCACCACGACGAACTGTGGGGAAACCTTTTGCCAGGTAGAAATGACTTCAGTTGGATGTGAACTATTGTGAGGAAAGGTTCGTCTGTCTGCGTCAGCCGTCGTTAATGCCTTATATCACAAACTCAGGTAAGCGTCTTTTTTGCCAACCATTAAGCATTTTTTCGCAATTTCTTCTCTTACCTCGCTTTTCTTTTCATCGTAGCAATATAGTTTTCGTTTTTATACAGAAAGAAATCCTAAGCACGAAAATTTGATGAAAAATTTGTAAGAAAAGTTCATGGTTTCCATTATCCAACTTATTTTATTT
This sequence comes from Pachypeltis micranthus, assembly GCA_020466155.1. Lineage (NCBI taxonomy): Eukaryota > Metazoa > Arthropoda > Insecta > Hemiptera > Miridae > Pachypeltis > Pachypeltis micranthus. The sequence continues at coordinate 30,130,197 of CM035768.1, forward strand.
TAATCTTTCCTTCTAGATATTTTTTCTTTTCTTGTGGAGAAAAAAACTAGCTTGCACGGTATGCAGAGAGAACGAAAAACCCCTTCATCAGCCCATGGTAGGCACTACTTTCTTTCATTTCTTCGCATTTTCTTAGCCCTCCATTTTCCCAGGGAGTTTTCTATAATTGTTTACCACATTTTTTCGTCTTCTCTTCAGGCGATGAAAGCAACAATGAGTTTTGGTCACTCCACCAAAACGCTCAAACAAATCAGATCGCTTCCTTCTGAGTGATTTGGACGAATCCACTATTCAGTTACGTCTGGATTTGGAAGGAGGATCAAATCAAAAACCCAAGCATTCTCAAATGGGAAAATGTATCTGTCCCAGAATTTAAAAAAATGATTCGGTTTACATTTACTGATGGGAATTGTAAGCTGGATCGTTTGAAGGAGTACTGGAATGCAAACGAGAAATTCGATTTCCGTTTTTCAGGGGACATATGACTCGTGATAATGGTTTGGAATATTGGAAAGCCTTCATTTTGCCCCCGTCTGATCTCTTCAAACGATCCACTTCAAAACTTAGGCCACTAATTGCTTATTTTCATGATTGCATCAACGATATAATTGATCCTGCAAAGAAGAATTAGGTGTAACACTTGTTCGCTAAAATTGACTGATAGGGCATATTGACTTTCTTGACTTTGATGTATGAACTGTGATTGTTATTTTTACGTATTATATGAAGTTACACCAAATTATATCGATAGATTTTATGATTGAAATATAATATGTTCTTTCATCAACCCTAAACCATATGCTTCATGTGTGACATCATATGATCTCATTGGCCTGGTATGAAACTACAAGAGTATTGCGGGTTTTGCATAATCATTCCAATTTGTCGACCAGATGATATCATATGACGTCATATGTAAAAACCTAAAAGACACCACACAAAAAAGTTTATTACCAAAAAAATACATTTTGAAGAATAAAAAAACAAGCTGCTAATGTGAAATTTGGGCCAACAAAAACGTTCGGCTGGCACGAAAATCTGGATTTTTGCGCTCGTCCCGAATGGGTTAATTACAATAGATATTATTGAGATGTTAATGCCCCATGTTCAAATGTTGAAAAGTGGTAGATTTCAAGTGAAGAAGAAAATTTTCTTGTACATCTTGATCAGCCTCATTGAGATGAAGCGAACCTAATATTTTATTTACTTTTTATTTGTTTGGTGCTAAATCAACTGGCGACACTTTCAGACTATTCCTTCTATGGGGCTAGCTGATCGCATTTTTTGAACCTACATGGTTTTACTTTTCAGCATTCAAGAATATGTTTTCTGTAGGAAACCCACTTACTTCGGCATTTCAACTAAACAGTTTAAATTTTTCATTTTTATTAATCTAGTTCTAATATATTTTCTTATCAATTGACTAGCTGACAATAACTGTCACTTGCATTGGAAACAATGACACCTTGCCACCATTCAGTTCTTAATTCCAGAGTACATCAATGGCCTCACTGCAACTACGTGGGTTAATATTTTTTCATAATAATTTTGACTTGCAGCTTTAGACGCAAACGCCACGTTCCAAACGTGCTGCGATATGGGTCTCGCATTAGCGATGGAACATAATTCGTGCGTCACTACAGGACCTGCAAATGGGATTCCACTTGATGAACAAAGTCTGTGTTTATCAGTCATTGAGTTATGCTGTGCAAGGAAAATCAGGTGAGAGTATTATTTACTGGATGGTTTTTGAGACGAAACTAAGTTTTTCTGCTGGCTGAAGGGTTGTATTTCAGTCGAGGGGATTTAATCAAGTTTTGCTTTACATAGGGAAATGGACTGCGAGGATGGTAAAGATGCGGCCAAAACTGGGGGAAACTGTCCTCAGCAAAAATCCATAGACGAACAGGTAATGTAATGTTGAATTGTAAATACTTTATGAACTTCAGCATAAGAGTATGCATATTTCCTATGATTAAATGAAAGTAGGGAAAACATTCATTCGCATGTTAGGTGGATTTTCCAGTCCAATATACGTAGTTAATATGAATTTTCCAGGAAAGAAATATTCCATAAAACCAATATATTAGGCACGAGTGATATGAAAACCATTTAATCTGTATGTTAGTTTGAGGCATCAGCTATTGCCTAGTCATTGGATTTATAGATTTTCTCCTACGGACTGAACAATTTGGCATTTGTACCGTGGAAATGTAGTGACCCTGCAGTTAGAGGAATGGAGTTACAGAACTCGGCTGTACGGGTTGTACGATGAGCAATCCTGTTCTTACTGTGGTTCACTTCTGTGATGAATTTTTCATGTCTGCTGTAATGCAGGAGTTGGGATTGCAACCAACTGCATAGCCAAATTTTTCCAGCGGAGACACGTTTATGTTTCAGCACTGCTGTGAGTCCTGTAAGCTTGGGCTTATCACTGGTTCAATGGGAGCTGCTTGCCAACTTGGAGAGATAACATTTGGAAGGCTTTGGGACTCAGCATTCTACTCCTGTTGCACCCAATCTAATGATAGGAGTGCTGATGGAGAGAAACAAGAACGTAAGACTACCTTTTAATAACATTTTGTTGAAATTTATTCATAATTACGAGCAAAAAGGGTTGAAAATTAATAAAAGTAATAAAAAACGTATTTTTTTGTCAAACACGGCTCTTACAGTTTTGACAAAGTTTTTTACAAACAATTCTAAATTAAATTTGACGTCAAAATTGGCTCATATGACACTAGTGTTGGTGGTCTAATATACCATCTACATGATGGGCATTTAATTACAGCTCTAAAGTAATTAGGACCATCCCTGACAATGTTGGAATGCAGACCAGTGTTGTTTCTTTGTAAAACTTGTTTCAGTGTTGTCAGTATTCTAAAAAAAAAAATGTTGATAGCCGCGTTAATTGCCTATACTGTGGTTACTCAATAAAGGTTATAGCATGAGTAGGGACAGCAAAGTAAGTTACATAACGGTAAACACCACCAATTTCCATTTAGAATATTAGATTTGGAGCCTGAAAAACAGTTAAAAAACAAATACCCCGAAGTGTTTCCTGAATCTTTATAGTGACTAAGGAGCAGAATCATAAAAGAGGTGGATATCTGATCGTTTATTCTCCACATCTCGCTGAAAAACATGATTCTAATTGTGCATGGACACATGCTTTCTATTAATGTGTACAGTGCCACTCATGTGTGAACCGAATGAAGGAGTTTGTTCAACATTATGTTTTGCAGCTGGATGTACCGTAATATAAATTATCTTGATACAACCTGTTTTTGAACACACAGCTGGTGATGGATGACTGACATGCAGGGGAAGTGAGCCATGTTTGCCTGATCAATCAAAATTGAATGATCCTGCCTAATTTTACCTGTTCTATCCCAAGACCGGAAGTGAAAAATACCATTTCAGTTTAATACCACAAAATGTTGTATTGAATGTTGTTAAAATGATTCATCTACCATAAATTCTTGTTAAAATTGAAATTCTAAATTGGAGCTGATTGGCGGCCTCTTGGCTCTAGGTCCAAGAACATTCCCGTTCAGTTGGGCAAAACCCGCAATACCGAAATTTCTTAATTTGGTTTTTCATTTTTTTCAGCTTATCTACATAAAAAAGAAAGAAAAAGTTAAAAACAAACTAAAAATTATTTTGAATAGAACAATTTTATTTTATAAACACGAGTTTATCCACGTAAATGTAGAATGGGACTTTTTTGTATGGACTAACGTAGTACTGAAAAGACTTGCAAATAGTAGAATTTACCGAGAATTGAAGAATTTTTAATAATATGTACAAGAAATATTGTAAGCTAAAAAGTACAAAAAAAACGTAAACTTTGAAAAATACACACATTGGCTTACATGCTATATACCTCGTATAGTAGTCTGTAATTTTAGTTGCTCTGATGGTTAACTGGCAGGTTTTTTCAAATTTAGTAGTATTTGAAGGGTTTACTACAGAAATATTTTGTGTCGTATGAAACAATGGTTGAAGGGAGTAGCAATTTTGTACCCCCGTAACCAAAGTGCGGATAAACCATCTGCACATGCATATACCTGATTTTAACTAGAGCGTTGACCTAGACTTATACAGTGTTCATTAATTAATTCTATACATTCATGTTAAAATACGTGAGGAAACTGTAATGCACACAGTTACATATTAGTCACGCTTCAAGTTGTGTTTGTACAGCCCTAATCAACCAATTTCTTAGTGTCTTTATCTACTTTTTCGTTTTTCCCGCCACGTTAATTCATGGTTTATGTTCTTTAATACTTGATTGTTTGCTTAATGCTACGTGAAATGATTGATTTATTGTTTACCATCTTTCCCAGAGGAAAATGTATGCGATATTCTCCAGGGAGAGCTATGTGCTCACATTTGTATACCAGAGCAAGGATCGTACCGATGTGAATGCCAGCCTGGCTATAGACTCATGGCAGACAATAAAGGATGCGAATACATCACAAGGTGATAATGAAAATTCATGTTCATTGGTAATACACACAAAAAAGAAGTTGATAAAGTGAAACCTATGGTTAATTTTTCTTCAAATTACCCATACCCAGTGCTACTGGGACAAAGTTCAGCTCTTCAAGAGTGTTATGTTTGAAGTTAATTTGAACCACAACCTTTTATTCTGATTTGGGAATTTTGATAAAATAACGTGACACGATTCAAAACGAAGAACGAACGACTCTCTTTTCATCTCGATAACCTGATGCTCACAAGTAAACATATAGTGGGTAATAGATGGTGGGGGCCCCGCTACAACAAAGAGATTACCGAATTATGACGAATTATAGAAAAAGAGTGAAGGAACTCATCCTTTGGTTGAACTTTTACGAAATACAATCTAGTATAGTACATTCATTGGCAACCAAGTGATATTGTAGTTGAGGATGAGATCGAAGAGATTACGAACAAGTTGAATAGGAACTAATCCATTAAATTTCAGAACGAGATTTGCTTCCTGTAAAAGTTGTAGCCCGTAGGGGGGCGGAAGGGTCTCTTAGTCTTTTCTCTGCTTCTTAGAATCAAACCTCAAGGCATTCTGAAACACAGTCCAAATCTGTTTGGCAATATATTGGTCACAGAATAACTACAAACACATTTCTTGATTAGTCATTGCGTTTCTCTGTAAAATTCTAAAGTATGTTTAAGAATTCTGAAAATCAAAGGTGGCGGTGGTGTTGTGTGTGTGTATTGCCGGCTCCCCCCCGCCATTCCACCTCGCCCACTAATCTGTTGATGGGCCTAGGATTACCAAAATTTGATCTAAACCAATTTTTGTGCTAGGTGAGTTAGTCTTCGTTAGCTATTGATGTACCGTGAGTGGGCACTTCACTTTAATACATCACCAGTATTGAAGTTTTAATAGCCAGCATTTAATTTATCAGGGGGAGTTGAAGGAATTCCCTTGAAAATACCATTAGTAATTGGATATTCGCTTTGTGGAATAGTCTATCAGAAGTAATTAGAAGCAGAGAGTTCACATCGAGAGTTCACCAATTGCAAAATATTCCAAATGAGACTGACCATAATACATCAAACCATTGTGTCGCTACCTCCACAACCATAAGACCCCAATTTCAGCATTGGGAATGTTCAGGTTCTCAAAATAGCTCATGTCAAATATCTATGGCTAACACTAGATAAAAGACTGACGTTTAATGCTCACGTCACCACCACACTCCAAGAATGTCGCAACCGTCTGAGAAGTTAAACGTCCTCCTGAGCGACCAACCGCTGCTATCTCTCGATCCAAAACGTCTTATCTACCTCATAATAATACGACCAATATGGGAATACAGTACACTAGATATGGGGCAGAGCATCCAACTCCCAAGTGCATTTTCAAACCCACTTGCTGAGAATAGCCACTGGGGCTGACTGGTACGTGCCAAATCTCACAGTGGTATGTGTACATATTATACAGATATCGTTATTCTTAAAGTAAAGGGTAGATCTGAGAAAAGAGAAAAAAGCATTAGCTGAAAAATGTCTTTCTTTCGATAAACAGGTATTACATAGTGTGTCCTTTACTATTTGTGAATGAGATGTTCAATAGTTATGTGTTGCAGGTGTTCCAAAACTGCGTGTTCACAGTTGTGTGAAGACGACAAAGAAGGATTCAAGTGCTCCTGTTACGATGGTTATCAACTCGAAAGTGACAACTTCACTTGTTCACGTGAGTATCTTTGATCTTTCATCTTTCTGAAAAGCATTTGTAAATGAAACTTATTGCTAATCTCATGTTGCTCGTGGTTTCCTGAAAGAATCCCCGGCATTGAACTTCAATTGAGGGATTGAATTTTCTCTGCAAATATTACCTGCGCCAATTGTGGTTTTCCAGAGGTACCCTAACTTTAAAATCGCTGTTAAAGAGAGCAGTGTTGTGTTTTCAATCATGCTTAGTTCCGTCAGGCGATGAGTATGTAATTAATTTATAGGATTCGACAACACCTAAAATGTTTACCGATAGCCTTCGTAATTCAGTATTGGCTACTAATTTGAAGTTGAATTATTCGAAGTTGTAGAAAAGACATTTTTCAAAGGGGTATTACTTTTCATCAGCATTTAGGCGTGTAAATTTAATTTTGAGGTTGGTATTATCAGCACTTACAGTAGAGTTTGGACTCACTGAGATACTTTACAGTAACGTTAGATGAGCGATTAAATGTACTTGAGATGAGGAGAGAAAGAGATAGAAAGGTTTAATACGATGAAAAATACTGATATATTACGATACAAGTATTTGTATTTGAACAAAATTGAGATACCTTTCAACTTATTAGTCCTGATGAATACTAAGTACCGTAATATTCCGGCCGCCTTACAGAAAGTAGAGTGATCGTGTCAAAAAAAGTTGGGTTTTCTTCAGATCTTCACGTTTTGAGGCCTACTGAGTTCAAAAAACTTGATTTCTGCATGTAGTCCGTGTGTGTATGTTGTTGGATTTCTGGGAGAACGGTTGAACCGATTCTGCTGGTTCTTTTTTGTTTCGTTTGTGATTTTTTTATACGCGAAAATAAGGTTATGGGCGATTTCAGTCGGTAGGAAAGGTGTGCCGGGGACAAAATTGTACCAAAAACTGGGGTTTTTCGCCCTTTTCTCAAAAACGACTATGAAAATTTTGATTAAACTTTCAAATTATCTTCTGCTAATTAATACCTAATTTTTCTCATCCATAAGTATCTCCATGAAAATACGGCGAACAGATATAAAGGCCTATGAAGCAAAAAGGAGGTTTTTTACGCTTATTTGCAAAACTCACCAAACTCATGGAATGTCTTCAAAAATAGTGTTTTTTTGGAAATTTTTATAATTTCCAGAGTAACTAATCCACGGAAATATGAGGTATGATATTTCGGAAAGTAAGATTTGTCGAAGATTAATTTATCATTTTTCCAATTTTCTCAAAAATGGCTTTAACGATTTTGATCAAACGTATGGGATACTCCTGACTATCTAGTACGTACATATCGTTCTTCATAAATGTTTCAACAGAAACTCGTTGAACGTGGTGCTCGGAGTAGGTCGTTGAATTTACGCGGGTTGCAAAAAGTTGTGTGTTGCTATGTACCAGATATTCCAAACTTTGTTTGGACCAGAGTTATATAACAATTAAAAATAATAATTTTACGTCTTACTAGTAATTATAACGTCAGCACTACCCCCAACTTTTAAGCATCCACAACCCATACGCAGTAGTGTGGTGTTGGTGCATGGTTTTTACTGTCCTTGGCTCTACAAAGTAGAAAGGAAAGTTATGTAATCGGCTGAAAAAAAATTTGAGTTTTCTTCAGATGTTTACGTTTCAGACCTTCCTGAGTCCGAAAAACACTATTTGGGAAAACGGTCTGTATGTCTGTGTGTCTGTGAACAATTTTTAGAGAAAACCACTGTACCAAATCAGCTGACTTCATATCTCGCCCGCAGGCCTCTATAGGACGCCAAAATGAGGGTTTGAACAAAATCCACCGAAATTTAACTATAGTTATCATGGTGATCAAAACACCAAATATTTTTTTTTCTCAAAAACAGCTCTAACGGTTTTGATTAAATTTTTTATATTGGTAGTTCTCAATATGGCAACTATACCATAAAATTCCCATTTATGGCGAGAGCAGCACAATAAATTATCAAAATTTTCGACGAAAAGCGTTTTTAGCGCAGTTTTTTCCTTATAAACTCCGCTGAAATTTTGTAGAATGTTAAAAAAAATTGGTGTAGTAGTCCAACCCAATACCTAAAGGGTGAGTGTTTAAAAACGCTCATTCATGAAATACATGGGGCTCACTCCAGAAATTCCTGAATTTCAACTACTGTCGTTTCGCTTACTACCAGTTCTAAACGTTTTTACCCAATAACTCTGCAAAAGTAATTACTATCCTTCTTCAAAAAATTTGTGTTTACAGCCTCATTAATGATCTGTGTACCAATTGCTCAATAATGGTCCTGCAATCAGTACGAGCAGCACAATAAAATCTGGAACTGTAAGCGCAGGAAGCGGTGCGTAAAGCGTTGTTTGACAAAGTTCAAATTAACTGAGTGATAAATGAATTGATCAAATAGAATCAGCCATGTACAAAGTGAATTGTTGTAGAGCTAAGGAAAGTTGTGTGTTGCAACGCACCAGATATTTTTTTTATTATCTCGGCCTGTTGTGAAAACTGCCAGTACTCGCTGGGCACAGAAGTTTGGTGCGTGAGACTTTCTCTCACGTGGGATTTCTTTGTTAATGCTGCCCAGCTTTTAAACAGTCTCCCCGAACATAATGGTTCATTCACTATTCTTTATTTCTTATCTTGTAACTATACTTTTATAACCTTACTTCAGAAAAATTAATGGTTTTAAAAGTTTGTTTGTTTTTTCAATTGGTACGATTGCCTAAATATACTTAGAAACGCAGTAGTTAATGTTTGGGTTCGCCATAAGAGACAAATAATAATAGCTGAGCCATACAATATTTCTCTATTCTTTAAAACTAAATTGTCGCAAGCTTTGCACGCACCTAACTTGAATAACATTAGCCAAGTTCCTTCGCATGTACGAATTGAGTTTTTTTCAAGCTGGCCCCGTACAATAAGTCGATTGAACTTACAATTTTAGCGAAATCAATGTCCTGGCAAACTTTTTTGTATAAGTAGTGAGCTTGTGCGATGCGCAATGCTTTCGATCAAAGAGTTGTATAAAAAAAAAGGCGTCCAGAGGGCTACTGGATTCTTGACATTTTTTCAAATAATATAAAACCGATGGAATCAGCAATGACATGAATCAAAAAAGAGATTCGTGTAAGACAGAGGTGTATGTTGCAGAAACTTGCAAAAATATTAGTTTAGATAATTCGCGAGAAAATGCAACTGTAGAGAAATGGTGATGAAAAAAAGTTATTAACTGAAAGCAGAGGACCATACAAGTTGCTTCAAAAACTGCCCTCCCCATGTGAGCAAGAGTGTATTCTGCAGTATGAATGATGAACAAATAGGGAAAATACTTTAGGAATTGTTTGGGGATGCTTCACCCCTCTAGCTATACAAGAGTTCGTGTTTAAATCCTTCGTGTATTTCAGGCAACTTTGTTTTATCCAGGTGTGTGAGATAAAATCTTCTGCAGCGAGTACTGGCGGGTTAAGAGTTAGCTGTAATTTGTTAATTATCCAAGACCGTTTACACAAACTTCATTGTGTTTTGCACAGGTATCAAACCGATTGATTCTAACTGTGGACCAGGATTTCGACTAAACCCATTAGCAAAGGTTTGTCAAGGTAAATCTATGAGTGGTCTAAAATATAGATTGTACTGGTGACACAATGTCTCACAAAAACTCTACTAGAAGAAAGCGCCTCCTGGTAATAAGTGAATTTTGGGAGCGAAGACTTGTTAAATGGAATGATGTAGCCTTTGAATCGTTTCAAGATATGCTAACACAGACAAATATTTTACTTCTAATGAATAATGTTATTTTGAATCAACAAACGAAAAAGAGGTCTGGTAGTACATGCCCGTAACCAGCCTATCAAAAGTAAATGTTTGGGGTCTTTCAGGGATTAATTAGAACATAAAATTTAAAATTGAACAGTTAGCTAGTCTGACAGTTTCAAATGCACGTATGTTTGTTCCATTATTATTTCGATGCCATGAACTCTTTCATTGCCACTATTTGTGTTACTTTATCGGCAATTTTTTATACAGGAAAACATCTGAAAAGTTCCCAGATCTTTCATTCTTTCCTTAACTTTCACTCAAGACTATTTCTGTAGACTCTTTGGGAAGATGAAAAAAAGGCTTAAATAAGTTTGTTTTAGTGGCGATGAATAAATTCTGATAATAATTTCATTCAACACGTTTTTATTACACAAACAGACATTAATGAGTGTACTGAGGACACTCCCTGTGACGCCAATCAAGAGTGCCGCAACAGCCCAGGGGGTTATGACTGTGTTTGCAAGGTTGGATTGGCGTTAGACCGTTTCACACTGACTTGCGCAGGTGAGCTTTGTGCCTCTGTACTTTTCATAAAATGATGTAATTTCTGATTGAATAATGTTTGATTTCTCCGCCAAATTAGATGTAGATGAGTGTGCTGGCACAAATCCGTGTGCTACGAATGAGCAGTGTGTTAACACTTTCGGATCATATAAGTGTCAGTCTCAAGATTCAGTTTCAACGAGCCAAACCAGAAAGCCATCATTCTCTGACTTTGTCAGTAAGAAAAAAGCATGCCCAACTGGTTATCAGGTCAGCAATAATGAAGGGGATTGTGTTGGTAAGTCCTCTTAAATCAAACAAACAAATCTTTTTTGTTACTAAGTTCTCTCTTCTCTTTTAACACAAACTATTTTTTTTTTTTTACTTTCCTTGGCTCTACGAAGTAGGAAAGAAAGTTGTGTAATCATCAGAAAAGAACAAATTTGAGTTGTCTTCAGATCTCTACGCTTCAGTCCCCACTGAGTTCGAAAAACACAATTTTGAAAATAGTCTATGTGTCAGTAAACGTGATTGAGCAAAAACAGTAAAACCAAATCAGCTCAAACCTGATACCTAGCTTGTAGGTTACCATGGCACACCAAAATAAGGTGTATGAGCAAAATCCGCGGAAAGCTGACCATAGTTATCCAAACGGCTCTAACAATTTTGATTAAAATTTGTTGTGTAGAATTATTTAAATGACTCGACAACGCCATAAAACTCTCATCGATGGAAAATTGACGACAGCAGTACAATAAATAACCCAACATCTCGTTATAAATTCCGCTTCAATGTTACTAGGATATTCAGAAAAGTTGAAGTGGTAGTGTAACCAAGTACCTATACTACGGTTGCTGTTTACGCTTATAAAATGCAAGATAGAAACCCAGTCAACCGTTCCTCACAGTTTTTACCCGATAATTTTGGAACAGTGGTTATTATCGTTCTCAGAACAATCGTGTTTACAGTCTCATTAACCATTTGTGTACTGATTGCTCAATAATGGCCGTGGCATGAGCAGGAGCACCACGATAAATTTCGTAACTGAAAGCGTGATCACTTTCCACCACCATGAATTATGTTTGATAAAGTTCAAAGGATCTGAGTGAAGAAGAAATTGAATGAGGAGCAAAGTTAATTTACATAAAGCTAAGAACAGTTGTGCGGTTTGCCACACTACATATTTATATTCGCGTTTAAAATATTTGATAGGTGCACTTGCTTTCTGATTGCATTTTTAATCTCTCAAGGGGCATCAATTACGCATTAATGAAAACCGAGGAGCGGCTTTACAAGTGGCCTGTTGATGAATTGAAGGGAGCAGTTTTTGAATTGACCAAAAAACTACTTACTGGTGTGTTGAATGGGTATCAAATTATACGGCAGTTTTGAACTAATAAAAAAGTATCAAATGGTACCAAAGGACCTTCGTTTCTCCCTCTTTTTTTAGAGCAATGTGTCTCTAGAAAACGACTGCAAGACATCATACCCCTCAGTAGAGCCAAATTATTCATATGTGCAGGGTGTTTCATTGAAACTTTGCAGTTGCGTAGATAAGAAAGGCCCTGAAAACTTAAAACCACATAAGTAGTGGAACACGATTAATACTGGACGCATTAAAATACTGGGGATGTTAAATGTGGGTCTCTGCGAAAGCATTTTAATTCTTCAAATATGGAATGAATTTGTAAAGCAAATAGGCTTTAAATATTTTTCGTATTTATACATGTGGTATGTTCATGTATTTCAGACTATGACGAGTGCATTGAGACGCCTTGTGACAGCACACAAAATTGTGTTAATGCTGTAGGAAGTTATAGTTGCGAATGTAAAACTGGATTTGAGAGAGACAATTTCACAGGAGGTTGTGTAGGTAAGATCTTTCATTGCTTCAGTGTTCTGCCGTCATTTTGTTCTTTTTAAAAGATGGCTTAGCTCATAGAAACTTTTGCTACTTGGTAAATATTTACGTCATAACACTCTGTCTTGCTAGTATTAAAATATTTAGTAAAGTCACTAAACGTTGACTTTTATAACTCAGAAATCTCATTTTTCCCTATTTGTGAGGGGCATAGAATGAGATTAGGCCACAGCCAAGATTCTTATCCTGTAATCAATAACTAGCCACTTCCTTGAATAATTGGTGATTTATTACACACAAGGTCTGGTCAGTACCTGTTGATAAAGGAGCCCAACTGAACATACTCATCTTCACTTAACTGTGGTGTGGTATAGTTATTATATAGTATCTGTTTCTGCGATCTAAGGCTATTTTAAAGGATTTGCACACTACTAGCCATTTGATTCCTACTCCTATATTGTGATATTTATTATCATAACATAGCAATTACCTTCCTTCACTTATGTATGTATGTTCAAGTACGAACATTGTTATTCGCCGGGTATCTAAAAAATCATGGAACTTACTGCAGATATCAACGAGTGCCAATTGAACAGGAATGCGTGCACAGAAGGAGAAAGGTGTGACAATGCTCCAGGATCTTATGGGTGCGTTCGTATGACTAGTTGTGGCACTGGATATACTCTAAACCAAGCAACAAATAGATGTGAAGGTATTCATACTTTTTCTATTTCGTGTTCATTTCTACATTACTGAAAACACCCAATCACAAATCTACAAGCTTCCCAATTAGTTCAGACCCACACGAAATTCAAACTGAAACATACATTTTGCTACGCTCTATAAACGTTAATAAAACAAAACGAAATACAAGATTTACATAATTACCCATGAAAATTGATTTTAATGTAGTATGGCATTTGTGAGAGCAAATGGGAATAAGAGCTCAATCAGTAAAACAGTACGGTGAGAAAGAATTAAAATGTTTGGGAGTACAATATGGTTGTGCACAATTTACTCATGTGCCATGTGTTGAACTCACCGTGGAAAAAAAACATTTTTTGTTAGTTTCCTTATTAAGATGAACTCATCGTCACCAATTTATTGGTTGGTTTGTAAACAATTTTATTTTATTAGGCATACTGACAGTGTGGCAGCTTGAAGTTGTGACAAAATCAAGGTAAAATTGTTCAGCAATATTTTAGAACTGAAAAGTAATGAACTGAAAGAACTGAAAATTAATGAAAAGTTGAGTGAGACTCGATGGGTGGCATAAACATTGTTTGAAAATGGAGAAAAAAAGGCTAAGAAATGTATAACAAATGGTTAAAATATCAACTAAGAACTTGAAATCGTTGGAAAATAAATTTAAAAGTTACAAAATTTTTGGAAACCAAATGAAAATCTCTTGGGAAGTGTATGGAGTTGTTGAAAGTCGGGTTAAAATGTTAAGGAAACTTAGTGAGAATAGTTGAAACTGAAATGGAAATCGCTGAGAATCAACTAGAAAATGATATTTTGGTAAACGATTGGTGCAATCGAGTAAAATTCGTTTGGAAATGCGGTAGAGAATAAAAAGAAATTGTAAGAAAAACTAGTAAAGAAAAATGGGGAAATTTTATAAAAGTTGCAGACAAATGAATGAGGAAATATTAATACACATTATTAACACTTTTTTTGAAATGTGTGTTTGTTGGGAATAATATACTCTGGAGATCATTCAAGATTTACAGCTTTCAAGGAAGAAGTTTTAAATATTGCAATCGGGCTCTTTGGTTAGCAGGAAGACTGTGTGAAACGCTGTAAATTATTACACAATGGTTTATCATTCTTTTGCACAGTATGATTATCCAACTTGAAGCAGTCTAGCACCTCCTAGACCCATCCCATTTGAATCAGCATTGAAAATTACTATTAAACGAAACGATTACAACAGAACCACGAAAATTGTCAATTCCAGGCGATGGTAAGCAATTAGCCTGACATGACGAGTAGATCTGATGGGTGGATGGAGTGAGACGAGAGGTAGAGCCTCGTAGAGGTGGGGGCCGGGGAGAAAAGATAACTTGAGCAGTATTGTCCAGCGAGTTCTTTCATGTAGTTGATGTTGACTCCCTATAATTACTGTGATTTCACTGTTTCCAGTCTAGATGCAGTTGTACACCTCTGAGACTTGTTCCATTTAGCTCAAAATTGAATAATACTTAGGAAACAATATCAAACACGAAATAATTGCAATAAAATGGTATATCGTTTTCAGCTAATTTTTCAAACTATTTTTTGACCACAACAACCATGTGTTTCGTCCAATCGGATTGCCAGGTAGGAACGGATTTTTTAGACTATGTTAAAGCAAAAACCCTGCAAATTATTACACAATGGTTTATTATTATCATGAACAGCTTGACCTAGTATTAGTGCTCCCCCATCCCATTCGATTCAGCATCGAATACTAGTAAACCATACGAAACATGCCCTGGCTACAATGGAACTACGGAAACAAAACGTCTGATGATTTAGCTCCGTCGTCGGGGAAATTGGAACGGGGGGGCTCGAAGCGAACCCGTTCCGAGGCGAAAGGGGAGTTGAGTGGCGGCGTCGTTGGGAGGCAAGCAAGCTCGGTTGCTTTTTTAATGAGACGGGTGGGGAGGGAGGGAGTTCAAACGACGAAACGCTGTAGCTCCCGCGTTGCACTGCGTTTTGTTAATTTTTTTAACCGTTTTTTGCCCATTACAACCACAGGCTTCGTCCGATCGGATTGCCGAGATGGCGGGCACAACTAGATACCAAATCAAATTTTTGGGTGAAAGAACGAATTTTTTAGACCATGTTAAAGGCACAAAACGGCCCGGACGGTGGACGGCGGACGGACATTGCAAATTTGGAATCTCCAAGTCTTGAAACGTAAAGTATCAAATTTTGAGGGGGGGGGGGAGAAAAACGTTTCTGACCAAAAACAAGTTGGACCCCACCATACCTTCCCACTCCCCCCCCCCCCACCCACTCATTTGATAAGTATAGTACAATTCTGACAGAACAGTTAGGAATTTGAAAACTTAGCTTACCCCTACCCCAGCACTTTACTACAGTGACGGTACTGATTGATACTACAAGCATTCGTGTAGGAAATATAAAAAATGGTGTATCGAATTTTGAGTACTTCCAGTTAAGTACCAAAGAGATTGGGTTAGGCTCAGTAAAGTCAATTTACCTGTTGTGGGGGTCTAACTTCCCTGGATGGTCGTGTATGGCTGGTGACTTTGACTCCCGGTTAATTTTTAACGCTGGTGAATGCTGAAAGGAGGACTCCAAATGTGTAAGGTATATGACATATTGCTCCTTGTCATTCACATACTTTATAAGAGTGCTCATGCCTTCTCCTCAAGGAAATAATGACCTCTGTTCCAGATGATGATGAGTGCACACTTGGAACAGACACATGCCGTTTCATTGGGCCTGGATGGGGATGCAAAAACGTACAAGGGTCATTTAGATGCATAAGGAACAGAACACGTACAACAAAGTTGTCTTGTCCACCTGGCTACAACCTGGATGATTCCAAAAGCAAATGCATGGGTTAGTTCTTCATTTTTAAAAATCACAGTATTTTCTACGTTGAAGTTAAGACAAATAAGAAATTCTATATCTTCAAGATGTATCTACTTGCACAAATACTCGTAATTGGTCTCATCACAATAGTTTTCATTATCTATGTTCTATTTTTTCTTTCAGATATCAATGAATGCTTGACAGGACAGCATAGTTGCAAGAGCAATGAGATATGTACCAACATTGCTGGAAACTATACATGTGGGCCAACACTTGAATGTAAACCTGGTTTTCGCATGAGAGAAGATGGCAGGAGATGCAATGGTGTGTTTCAATTTTTAAATATTAGTAGTTACAACGTATTATCAACAAGCACAAATAAAGTGATGTAAAGGCATCATTGCTAATCAGCCTTTAGTTATAATTATAAACTTCCTATCCTTGTCAAAGGACTTAGGTTTTCTCAATGGGGAAGACGTTGCCTCCTCACAACTCAATAACATCCAATGAAGATGTCGAAAGGCCCGTGATTATTGAACTATATGTTCCCCCTGTTGCTTGCAGATGTTAATGAATGTGTCGAGAACCAAGGCATATGCAGCCACAGATGCATCAACACGTGGGGCTCCTTCATGTGTGGATGTGAGCCAGGATACAAACTTCAAACTGATAAAAGGTTTTTATGGATTCCTTTTCAATTTATGTTTCAATATGTTGAGTTTGAAATAGTTAGTGATAGAAGTAAAAATACTGTTGCTGAAGAAGCTCCATTATTGAGAGCCATTATGATACAGAGCTCACATCCTTCCCTTCCATCCCCAGACCCTTCTGCCTGGCATACCTCATTGTTATTCCTCTCATTATGTCCTCATTATTCCCCTAACAGAAGGAAAAATCGTCTTTAGTTCCACATACAGCTCCTCCTCAAACTGTAGGATCAGTAACCTGCAAGTTAGATAAATTCAATTATTTTATATTTCTATCAACGTTCAAGTACACAAATAAAGAGCATTAATTACTTCTCTTTGATCATTCATACCCACATAACCTGACAATATCATGTACTACCCTATTTGTGGAAGAAATATTAATTTTTTGTCTTGTTGTTACAAATAAGAAAAATACTTCAAACCACTTGCCATTCACAATTTTTTAATTTTTTTATTTTTATTTATTTATTTATTTTTAAGAAGCCACATTACAAAACTTATATTGTTAGTTTCACAAACTGACGTAGACTTGAAAAAATTTCCTACTTTTCGTTTTTGTTTTTTCATTTACTTCTTCAAACATTTCTTAATTTGCTTTTTTCAACTTCCGTTTGAAATCTCCACAAGCCTTATGAGTATCATGATTCTAAATGAAAACTAAAAACACAAAAATAAAAGTCAGTGTACTTACAACACAAAATCCAAATAAAAGCAAATTCTTGACAATGTCACAGGTGTTCATATCACTGTCAGTTATTTTCCTCACTTTGCGAATATACTGTGAGATTTAAAAATTGAAATAATACTATGTGCTGGTACCTTCTGGTTACATTACTTTTTGTATTTCCTGTCGAAATCATACCTGGGCGCCAACATATTAGAGATCATGACGAGCTCCAGGTGTGACTCGCTACCAAAGTATCAAATATGAATGATTCCACCAGTGGGTTTCAGACAGGTGTACTGGACTCATAAGTATTCTGGTCTTCATAGGATTGAGTCATTTCATTTTACACCTTTTGCTCTACCAACAAATGAATTGATGAACATTTATTTCGTTGTGTCGCTTTTAATTCTATGTTCAGCGACTAGAATTGTATTTATTAAACTCGAACTTCATCTCGCTATTCCAGGACCTGTGTAGATGATAATGAATGTAGTCGTGAGACAAGCCATCGACGATTGTGCATGGGAGTTTGTGTGAACAAGCCAGGATCTTATTACTGTGAATGCCCAGAAGGTTATAGATTGCACTCTGACAAGTTTTCATGTATTGGTAAGAAACATTTATTGAGGTATTAAAGTAATTGGGTTAGTTCATTTATTGATTTACTCTTGGTGATTTCGTTTGTTCCAAAGTGGGTACTCTCCAGCAAATGCTTACCATGTCAGTTACTACATTTACTTTATTAACAACTTATTAGCGCTTGGGATCATGTAAATCCAAATATAATCCACTGGCAGTATACTTGACTCCCCCTACTGCTCACTTCATTGATTTGGAATCATGAACATAACTATATAAAACCCTGATCAGTATTTATGTTATTAAAATGGATGAGTAGCAGCATACCCAAGAATGAGTCAGTGTTCATGAAATCCGTATTTTACAGATTGTAAATGGGACATTGTCAACTCAACTCAATTTGCCTAGCCTGAATGATTGGTATGCAACAATGCTTCCTACATGAAACTTGAAGTTCCAGATTTGAGAATATTTGGGCCTAATATATAGTAGTAGCTCCAGGTGAGAATTATTATTAACCAGCCCAGCGGTCCCAACTCATGATCTTCTGTTTTCTACAGTTCATGCCCTCGGATATTTCCTGGCTCCATATCAACCTTTTGGCCTTCCCTGATAACGTAGCCTCCTCCTGCAGTTTCTATCTTCTTCACTGTGCGCAGGGTTGTTGGCCAGCACATGAATAAGATTTGAATTGCCAGTTACAGCTGATCTGTAGCTGAGATTTCCTCGATTTCACTTTATTCACCCATCAATCCTACCTAGTTCTCATATGTGTATTGGTGAATATTGTTCTCAGTCTTCCTAGCACTAATCCTGATTGGCCAAAAACAAACACACTTCAATATAGCTGTGAGCTACTCATGCATTTTTGCTCCATTGCTTCCATGCCCCCATGAATAGGCAGGTTGTAAACAAGTAGCAGGGACAGAGAGATCCAGTTGGAAGCATCAGCATAGACAAATTTAAGAAAAGGAATTTATTTTATGAACATTTCTTGGTCAGGAATACTTACACTACTCGTAATCTGTTTGTAATAAGATCACATAAAGCATAATAACTATTTGATTTCTAATTCCTTCAAATAAAACGTTGACCTTAAATGTCTTCAGACGATATGCATTGAACAATTCTTGTCATTTCTTTGAACTAGTATAGGATTACATTTGTTTCATTTAGGATACACACACAACTGCATACCTTATAAATAATAGTCTAATTTGAGATCTTATATTTTTCAGATATCGATGAATGCGCAAACTATCCTTGTGCAGAAAATGAAGTGTGTACAAATATCCAAGGGGCTTATAGATGCACAGATACAACTTGTCAGCCTGGCTATGTGAAGGACCCATATAAATCCACGTAATTTATTTAAGTAACACTTTTGAATAGCCAGAAAACTGAAAACTGATGGGAAACTCTTCTCATGTGGCACTGAGTAAATTTTATTTCAGATGTTAAGAAAATTGATGTAAAATGAACAGCTCATCCAGCACCGACCCATTCCAAGACTGTGCTATCAGCCATGATAGAGATCTTACAAGAATACAGATAATCAGCTGAACACGATTTTAGTCCCTGTCATACATTGGTGATATTGGCGTGACCTTTCCTTCTATGATTGTATTGGTTGGTGCAGGATTTCATCAAATGAATGATCACATAATTTCTCAATCATATTCACTTCTATTCAACCAATGGAGAATATTGTGTTCCAAGAACGTGATGAGTATCTCTCATTGAACAAGATTATTGCATTAATTGAAACTACACGTAGATAATAGTTCAAAAACCTCACAACTGTGAGTTTGATCCATTAGCACAATTTTTCTGTATTGTGCGGTCACAGTTCAATGAACCTAATTTTTAATAGCTATTTGAGGTATTCAGTCTGTAGCTTCCAATCGCTTTGTTCTATTCATAGGATGGGAACTTCACTTTTTCGCTTGTGGAGAAGTAGTTGAGTAGTGAACTCACCATATATTGAGGTGGTAGATCACCTTTTGGGTACTGTTGTTTTGTTGTAACTTTAACTAGATACACTTTAAGTCGTCGCTGTACAGCTTACATATCACAATCCAGAGACTGGAAGGGTATCTCAGCAACCTTGCGCCAAATTGTTGACTGCTAGCCATGCAGTTTCACTAGGGGGACCGCTTGCACCACTAAGCGACAGCACTGAGCGTGTTGCGGGTGTCAGCCTTGTTCTGGCAGACTAGTCATGCGCAGATCAGCAAAGTCAGATCTTTCGCTTGAGTGTATGACTTAGGGAGGCAAAATGAAAGTCAGAGCTTGAACCAAATAAAACACGGGTATACCGTTCTTAATCTGAACAAGTTAAGCCCTTCAGATTGCCTAACAACTTCAGCTCTTCATCAACATAACTTCCCTGTAACCAAATTTACCTAATATCTAAAAAGTTAATTTAAGGCCTCTAAATTAATTAAACTGTTAACATTTATCATCAATTTCAGCAAATGCGTTAGAGATTGCTTTGTGAATGATGAAGAATGCAGGAATAAGCCTTTCTCATACACCGCGCACTTCATCAATTTGGTGGCAAACGCTACTCTTCCTCGCAATGGATTGAGGTTTTTCACCATGGGATCAACTGGTAGTAATTCTCGAGCAGACTTCGACATTGATCCCCCAGAGGTAAATAAATACAAATTTATAGTTTACCACAGTCTGTCAGTATTTCTAGTAATTTTAGATAAAAATTGATTGGAATCCATGAGCTTCAAATTTGGTATCTTGCATCAAAAGAAACATCCAAAGGAACAAATACAATGATGCAAACTGTCCATGGTCATGATAACCTGTTTTACTGTGTTTTCATGATGAAATAGTAAGGGTGGACCATTATCGTAGCACTATAGTACGTGTATTAGTGAGTATGAACTGACATTATTTGCCTAACATGTTTACCAAAAACTCAGACATGGTCAATCCTTTACACTACTGCAAGTTTGAGAGAAAAACGCTGTAAAAACCGTTTCTCACCAAAAACATTGCTGTATTATTCAGCATTAATAATAAACCAAAAGTAATTGCCTGTCTCGAAAAAATAGGAGGTTCACTTTGTCAGGTGAAAACACCATGCACTCTCCTCATTATCAATGTTATATCTTGAAGGTGTCGGAGAACTGTACAACGTTGTCAATCGGAATGAGAGATTTTTGTGTGAGATATCTTCGAGACCAAATCAGAATTAGGTATTAAAGTAATTGGGTTAGTTCCACCAGTAAGTAAGTAATTAATTAAGTACCTGTTTGGTGGGTTTGTCTTCTACCAGGAGTCTACTAGTCTGAGAAGACAGGTACGTTAACTTTAACTAATCAGTGTTGTCGCTTCATAACATTCATAATAAATGTATCAGAGAGAATCTTACATTGATATTACATCTACTACTCATCACACTCCTCTATCCTCTTCTGATGTAACACAGTTTTGACGAATCTATCCTTGGCCCCCAGCTCTCCTCACTCACAGCATCTTGCTGATGACTGTAGACGTTTTAAGTTTTCCCACTGGCCCTCAATGGACAGGCAAAGAACTCCTGTTTCACACTGTTCTCAGTATCTAACCCACAATACTTGTAGAAGGGATCCCAGTTTCCCCCTCACTTTATGGAGGTAGCTATGAATGTTTCCATGCCCCATCAGAATGTCCCTCTCAGCCCAATAGTGCTCTGTGCAATAACGGTGACAGCCCTCACTCCTGTGCTCACTTCCCATCGAATTGCCAACCCAGGACATTAAAAGCTGCCAGCAGTACTGCTGCTGCAATATTTCTGAAGTAGATGGAAGGGGGGCATTCATATTTTGCCTACAATCAAGCCCACTAGCAAAGGCAGTATCACAATGCAACCCACCCCTTAGCTTTACACGCAGCACACATAAAATAATCCTAAAAGGGAGGACTTTCTTGTGAATCACAACATAAAAGAACCAACTGGTGTACATCATGCGCTATTCTCTCCAATCAAAGAATATTGACTGAAAAATCCCATGAAGGAAA
Source organism: Pachypeltis micranthus (assembly GCA_020466155.1). Classification (NCBI taxonomy): domain Eukaryota; kingdom Metazoa; phylum Arthropoda; class Insecta; order Hemiptera; family Miridae; genus Pachypeltis; species Pachypeltis micranthus. The sequence continues at coordinate 30,152,070 of CM035768.1, forward strand.
GGCTGCTGCCAATTCAATTGAAGCATGAGAGAAACGTCAACTTCAGCCTAGTTTTGCGCAACAGCTTTTTAATAGGGCTGTTCGGTGCAAGAGAGTGGCGTAAAATAAATAAGGGCGAAGAAATTAGCTGTGGATGTTAACCGAGAGAAAAGTGATTTGTGTTGTACAGAAAAATACTGATTTTGGCTCACCACAATCACCAGAGATTGACACGAGAGAGGAGAGAGAGAGAGAGAGAGAGAGAGAGAGAGAGAGAGAGAGAGAGAGAGAGAGAGAGAGAGAGAGAGAGAGAGAGAGAGAGAGAGAGAGAGAGAGAGAGAGAGAGAGAGAGAGAGAGAGAGAGAGAGAGAATGAATGAATGAATGACGGCTTTATTAATACATCTGGCGAGATTAGGTCGTACTCGACCATTCTTACACCTAACCAGAAATTTTAAAATTTAAGAATATAAATGCAAATGCGTCAACAGTTTTCGTATCATCTTCTTATTAATTAGGTTTCTTCTACTTTAACAAAATCTTCGTTTCATTATTTGATTGTTTTTTTAAATTTTTTTTTTTTTTTTTATTATTATTTATTTTTTTTTTTTTTAGTATTATTTTCTTCTCGAACAAAATTCAGATATAATTCTTCTTCTTCTTTATGTGCCTTATCCGGCTAACCGGACGTTGGCAATCACTGCGGCGAGAGCGTCTTGGTCCTCTTCAGTCCTGGAAAGCTCCTCCGCACGCTGTTTACTCGTCTGTTTCCTCAAGTGATTCAGCCAGGAGAGCCGTCTTCTTCCAGCACCCTCGATCTAATAATTCACATAATTTGATTTAAATCTGATTTAAATAGCCTGTCGTGTCATGATTTCAGAGAGTTTAGTGGAATTTAGTAAAGGGATAGCAAAGATTCTCTCACACGTTTCTTGAAAGTTGTATGACTTTTTAGTTGTTTCAGTTCTGATGAGAGTCCATTGTAATATGATATGCTTTGTGAGATGAATGATGATCTATAGGCAGTGGTACGGCATTGTGGTAAACGGTAATTTAAGAACTTGTTTCTGGTTTCTAAATTATGAATTTGTGAAAATAGCAAATATTGTCGCGCAAGATATGGTGGTTGTTTAGTTGCAGTAATTTTGAACATGATTGCTAACATAGAGTATTGTATTAATTCATTAATTTTGAGAATTTGTTGTTTTTTAAATTTATCGCGAATTTTGTCATCATATTTCAGATTTAAAATATATCTGATGGAACTATTTAAGGCTCTCTGCATCTTGACACGACAGGTTGTGTTGAGATCACACATAACCGGTACACTGTACATAAAATAAGGCATAATCAAGGTTCTAAACAATAATTTTTTTACATTGATGGATTAACACATCAGCAGATTTCTGAATGCATAAAGCAGTGAGTGCATTTTCCCTACTATAATGTCTGTCTGTAAAGTCCACGATAGATCATTTTGTAGCATGATTCCTATACATTTACTTTGGGTAACATATTGTATTTTGTTGTAGTTTATCGTCAAATTTGGTAAATCGCTCAGAGGAAGTTTTGTGCGTAGCCTGGCATGTCCTATTATCATGCTGCAGCATTTTTTTTTATTTATTTATTTATTTATTTTTTTTTTTTTTAGAGAGAGAGAGAGAGAGAGAGAGAGTTAAGAGTAACATGTGAGAGAGAATGAGAGCAATGAAGGTGCTTTGACAGTTCAAACTGGTAGTGGAATGAACTGTCAGGAATAAGGAATCAGAACCGAAGCAAGGACTGGTGGCAAACTGTAAGGTAAGTGTAGACGGAAGGGGTGGAAAATATGGTTGGCCCATCAGAAGGGAAAGTATAAGTACGACGGCTCCAGACGTCGTTATTCAATAATTTGATGAGAGATGGAGATGTTACTGATGAGGGCAGGAGAAGAGGAGAGGTGGGTAATGTTTCACGTCCTGTAGATTAACAGTATGGTGAAAATAGCATCTTTGGTTCGTATAATTAAAATTGACACTAACCTTCAATGGTGTTAAACAAGCAAATCAGATTCCATTCTATATGTGACAGTATTTGCACATCTAGAACACCATAACCTGCATCAACAGCATCATAAGCATCGGTCTGAATTTAGTGTAGTATGATGTAAAGTGTCACCATCCCTTGTATGTAACAGCGATACTTACTACTTTTTTACAGAGCGATGCCCCACCATCCATTGAAAAGGCAGCAAGGGATCACTTCAGGCTGGAAACGAGTGGTTCCAACTCCGCTACTTTGATTTTACAAAAACCTTTGGAAGGCCCACAAGACGTGCACTTAACCATCAGGATGTCTTACTTCAATGATGAGATCTACTTAGGTTATACTATTGTCAACATTGATTTATTCGTATCACAGTTTACTTACTGAAGTTCAAGTAGGGCTGATTACCTCGTTTGATACAGTATTTAACTCCTTGAGTTAAGTTCCTCAAACATCACACTGGATCAGAAAATGCTGGGGCTATGCTCAAAAGAAATGTAAAAATGCCATTTTTTAAAATGAGGAGGTACCACAATAACAGATTAATAGTGATATGAAACATCAAAAGATGAAAACGATGTGAAATCTAGAGAGGCAAAGTAAGTTTTTACTGGTACAAATTAGAATTCTAATAATTTATAACAATCAGTACGCACATAATCTAGCAGTAATTCATAAAATTATGTACTCTGTAAGTGGAGAATAAAAGTGCTTACTTTTAGTGAAAACACGTTTATCAATGAAGCCTTACTTGTGACATCGAATGTAAATTCTTGCATGAACTGGTATGTTCGAAGGTTTCCAATATCAATAGTGAAATGGAGTTAGGACGGTTGTCTATTTCCACTTGAGTTGAGTTACAACGTTATATTGATTTCAATGGTTAGGTATTTGCTAACAAGAATGCAACAAGCATTCTTCTTAACAGAGCAAGAGTGTGTTGCATTGTTGTTACTGATTGTTCGGATTGTTAAAGAAAAATAGGAACGAATAAAATAAATGGACTGTATTACTTTGTAAACAAAATGTAGACTCGGAAATTAACACGTTGATGGAAATAAATAAATTAAAGGAGCTCTTACTCATATATATTAATAAACTAAATAAAGCTGCTGCGCATTGGTAATAAAAGTAAAGGAAGGATCTGACCGTATATCGGGTATGTAGCGAAGATTGGATCGTAACTTGTATTTTAGGTGACTCTGTTGGTGAAGAAAAGAAATCGGGGCTCTGGAAGCTGAGTTGAATTTGATAGATGGATTGATTGATCTGAAATAATTAACAAGAATTGAGGGTATAATCGGAAGGTAGATGATGAAAAGTTATTTGAGCTGAGGGCTACTTACTGATCTGAAATAATGGAAAGGGGAGTTGCTCAAACAGTAGAGGGACGTGAAGCGTCGTGGCTGCGTGACTGTAGAAAGCTCAGAGTAGAATGGCAAGGCAATCGCATTGACGCGGATTGCGAGAAATAGGCGAGACCTAGTTGCAGCGACAAGTTTCGATTCTACGGCTGCCTGGCCAGATCCTTCCCTAACAATGCTCTTTGAGCGTCAACAGTGATGATAAATTAACTACCGAAATTGATACGACATCATAACTCAAATTATGTGGATAGGCAATCGCCCTAACTTTGTTTCCCCGAAGCAGCATACTGGGTACTGAGTGTTAGCCTTTGGGGAGGGAAACGTACACTTGTTTGGTTTCTGAGGTAACCAAATTTATATGGGCATTATTGGTGAACTACCAAAACTGAATTTACAATGCGGTTGTCTAGATGGTGCACCACTTGACTCGTCCATCTGCATCTCTTCATCCTGCAGTGCATCGTCAGTAGGTGCCACTCTTCCATCATTAAATGGAACTACAAAGTTCAAATGGAATAAACTAAGAAATCACAAAGTCGAAACATGGGTTTTTTACTTAAACTTGGCGTCATCACTGAATACATCAGGTGATCTATGACATTCTTTTTTCCCATCCAGAACGTTACTGGGATATTGGCACCTTTCAGCAACGTACTTAGCACCTAATCCTAACGCTTCCACACTCGAATGCCAGTTCCCATCGATGAAAAGCTCCTTCAAAAATCAAATATTGCTTCTCTGTCCGCTTGTCTTACGCCTTCTTGCTGCAGGCCTTTTCGTATTTAATGTCGGGTTTACCAGCTATCTCACCATCTCTATCAATAAGCGTTATTAATCGGATTACACTGTCTCAAGTACTTGTATTTGGGGAACGACGTGTGAACTGAGGAGGCTCCTTTATGCTGCTCGTTGAATAGCTAAGAGAGGTCAGAGTTCTGGCCAGAGATAACAAGGCAAATTAGATTAATTATATAATTACGAGAGACTTACGAGAGACTTACATGATTGATCCCAACACACAATATCTGCAATATATTACACAACTATTGCTACATTAAGTTAAAGAGGAGTTAACTACAAATGAAGGAAGTGGATTTGAACAACTGAGCATTCACAGACATCAGAGAAAATTTTCAATTACTTTCGGAGGCAGCAGGTGAAAATTATGAGTATGAGCTGATGTATGAGTATGTCAGTAGAATTTTTCAAATCCAGCATTGGAATTTTTCCTTTCCTTCACTATTTTCATCAATATGTTCACACGTCTTAGGAGTGTATGTGGAGGAAAAAACAAAAAATATCTACAAAGTCAAACAATCATGGATGAAGATGAATAATGCAGATCAGCAAAAGCAACACAGGCTCATAAAAGCCCAAGAGAACGAGTGTTTTGAGTAGGAAGGATTCCATTAAAAATTATCCAATGACGCCAGACATCAATTTTCTTCAACTTGTTTACTTCATTATACAGTGCATCCCTTGAACCAGCAATGAGTATGAGAATGTTCTGACTGCTATAATTGTCACAATCCACTGCACTGTATCATGACACAAGAAGTGAGGATATAATTTTTTCACTCGAATGCACCTCACCTCCCAGTTTGTGTAATTAGCAGAGTGCATTTCGCAAGTGAAGCATTTTTGAGATTGAAGGTGCATTAATGTTTTTTTTCTTTGGGTAGAGCCCTTGCTTAATCAGTACTACCTTAACACGAGTCCTCCAGCCTCCTTCCTAAAACATTTCATTTTCCTTAGCTTCCAGAATTAAAAATTGGCAGCCCAACTTCTAGAGAGCAATACATAAAGTGGCACATGCATATTATACACTGGAATTAGCTGGTAAAGCTTATGACAATGACCTTCTAATCCTTTACAGCTTTTAGGTACCTTTGAGACACAGCACCTCACAGTATCCAAAAGCTCCCCTTATTTGAAGGGTATTGCAGTTTGGTTCCTGGATGTCGAAGTACTGAGTGAATCACTTGGGAAAATGAAATAACAGACTCTCTTGAGTAGTTTTTATTAAAACTATTTTATTGCAAGTGTTTGGCAATTATTATCATTTTGTTCAAAGAACCTTGTCAGAAATGACATATTGGATAGTCGCTACCATAACATTGAATTTATAAAAAGTTTATCTTTTAACAAAAATAAAATTATTAAAACGATTTTCAAACAACAAGTTTATCCTCACGTCACAATATTATTTGGTGTGGTACTTGAGCTCCTTATAATCTTATAGTATTACTAAGTTTCATTATTTCTAATGAAAGATGTTGAACCCACTTTCTCAGTGGTGTAAGAAAAAGCAAATTCTTCTGATTATAAGAAAGCTGACTCTGCTAGGACTAACAGTTCTCACTTTTTTAGTTGAAATAATAAAACGGAAGAGACAATAATTGTTAATGGTGCCAAGCAATAGTTTCTAGTCAGTCTTAAGAAATACAAGCTGTCAACAAAGAAAGGCACTTGGGACTTCCACCACAAAAAGCCGTGTAGCATACATATGCCAAAAGGTCTCCATCTAATTCGGCAAAAATGCTTCTTACCAGTTGCCACTCATTTGTCATAAAACTGAGAGCGCTCTTCCACAAAACATGGGAGCAGAGCTTTTCATGTTGTGGGAGCCCTAGATGCTTAACGTTGTTGTAACTGAATTGATCGCAATTTATAAAATATTTTAATTTCCTTGTGAAGATCCTTGTGACCTAGATAAATGACAGGCGTTGTTGAATGAGAGCACACTCTAGCTGCTTCGTCTGTCTTGTCTTAAATTGATCAACACTACTGCTAACTACGAGTGAAAGTTTTCAACTAAGGTCGCATTTATGCTGGATCACAAAAAGCATGGCCTTTTAGATCATTTTTTTCCATAAAAAGTACCATAATGAATAAATAGTTATGCTTTCAGTTAACATTATTTCTTCCAGGGGTTAGACGAAACACAGCACTGTTTGAGAAGCATGAATGTGATTACTGTTTTTGAGTATAATATGAGTAAATAAATAGTGAATAGAACAATACATCATGCAATAAACGTGATGAATGAGAAATATTTCCAAACCATTGCTTTTTACTACCGCTGCTAAGTCCACAAAACACACAATGGTGTTAACTATTACATATTATAGATGAAACATATCAGACTAGTTTCAAAGAGAACAAAGTAAGTACTGTTTATGGAACCAAATTTACTCTCCAATAGCTAGCTAGCCTCTGCTCACTTCCCTCAACACACCCAAAGATATTAATGTTGCAACGCCAGTCTTAATGAAGGATGCACACCTGTTAGCACAAAATTGGAAACAGTAATGTGAATGTGTAAACTATGATCTAGTAAATTAGGCAACTCCAAGAAATGTGTTGTAAATGTGAGAGGTTTGTCAGCCACACAGTAGAATAGAATAGAAAAGTTACTATGGTTTATAAGTTTTGAGCAAGGTTATTAATTAGGGTCACCAGTAGAATCAAGGACATGAGAATTCATGCGCAGTATGCATTGATGGAAGAAAATAACGACGTAAGGGCTGCACAATGAGGCAGATTTACTAATCACGAGGTTATAAAATTTGCTGACTATAACTCACGAGAATTATGGGAATAGTTTCAGGCCATGTTTAAAAAGGGGCGAAGAGGTTCTCAAACTTGGGAATGAGACTTGAGGAACAAACCTTGGAGCACAGGTATGCAATGAGGGAAGGAGAAGAGAAAAGAGAGAATACTCAAGATCAAACTAAAAGCTTAATTTTTTAGGGTTACCTTATTTCCTTAATGGATAGTCCTGTAACAATTCAAGTGAAAAGTCATGGTAACAATAACTTCAACGGAGAATCACGTCCAGATCTGAAAAATAGGAGATTGCTACATGAAATGATCGATAAAATACTGTATTTGACAACTCGAAAAAAGTATATGGAAAGTGGGAAATATCGCTGCTCATATTATTCATCATGTTAGCAGATGTTGCCTGGTAAGAAGATACATGTGGTTCTGTAAATACAAAAAACAAGATACTCCAAGATCTCAGATTTGTAAGTCAGCACATTTCAGAAAAGTAAGGCCAATGTCAGGAAGAACATAATTGCAAAACGATTTTCGTCACTATATTTAATCATTTCTGGAGTCGTACTCTTCTCAGAACCGTATACCCATTCACAGCGTATCTGCAAATGTTAGTGGAGCACAAATGGATTACAATGAGACTCGTAAGTTTAATCGAAGTCTATAAGGATATTTTTCTGAAAATTGCGAAAACTCTTGTTTTTAGTACATTTTTACTAACACTCCCCCCACATCAACTCAACTGATGTTATGCCAGAGCAGAAGAATTTTCAGGCGTCATCTGCAACCACTCATGAGAACAGTGGGAGAGAGGGCCGTTCCCAACTGAGGTGGGCACACTGGTATGTCCTTTAATGGTTCTGTGATGGGAGGCAAGGCTGGTCTGGGCTTCATAGAACCCAATTTTATCCTTTCCAAGTTACTGGTAAAGTACTCCGAAATACATAAAGCAAAAATCGTAGCCATAAAGACCTGCACACAAGAGATTCTGGCAAAAGGACTCTAGGGTAAGCAGATATATATAATCTCAAACAGCCAGGCTACCTTAAAGGTCATCTCGACCAACATCTTCAGATCCAGGCTAACATGGGAATGTCTTCAGACGCTCAAACAACTCAGTGCCTATAATAGGCTTTCCCTTATTTGAATACTGGCTCATAGAGGGCATGAGAGCAATGAAAAGGTAGACCGCCTTCCAAAAAGGGGCACAGAGTCAATACCCAGGGGCTGGAGCCTCACATTGGAGCGACGGAAAGTCACCTAAATGGGCTGGTGACCCAGTGGGAGACACAGGGAAAACACATGAAATGCCATGGTCAGCCACTACTCAGACAGGCGAAAAGGGGAAGTCCTTACTAGCTTCCTCACTGGGCACTGTCCATTTAGATATCTCCTGAATAAGATGAACAACTCAGAGGTGGTTGAATGCAGATGGTGCAACGAGGATGACGAAATGGCAGAGCACATAGAATGTAAGTGCCCTGTCCTAGCAGCCTCGTGCTTCAAACACCCAGTCACTTGCTTTTCTCAGGGGGTTCATCGAACCACAAGCCATAGCAGACTCTGCATCAAAAGTCATACTGAGCTTTATAAAAGGGCTGGCTTCATCTACAACGTCTTATCAGGTAAGTAACGTCATCACTATAGGCCCAATGTGTGGCCTCAGTAACAAAGGGACTTTCCTTTGTGCTCTCGAGTTTTAAAAAATCAATGGAACGAGAAACTTTGTTTTTCTTTAAATTAACATGCAAAACAAGACTTTTCTTCTTAAAGCCCACACTCAGGTGCCCAAAATGAAATGGAGAAAAATTGGTGTGCAGCAACACCTTTCCGAAACCTCTGAAAATTCGACAATCTACTACAAATCTTTTGGGGACTCAACCATTTCCACAGGAACGTATATGGGAACAAAATGTACTATTTGAGAAAAACGATAATTCAACGTTCAGCAAATCTCATTTTGTTTGCCAGGTTGCCTATTAAGGAATGAAGGATTGGTTCACTTGGTAGCACACACTTGCTAAGAGTACTGACGTAGCATTCATTATGCACCTTATCAGTTTCCGTGAGGATTGGGGGAATTCCCCTGGCTACCACTATTCCTTCAATAGGCTGTAACTGTCTACTCACCCCGTAGGAATCTGACTGAAAATATGCACAGTATGCCTAGTCTTTTTATTCTTAATGAAACCCTGCTTCTTCAAACTTCATTAGACATTCTAAGTTTCCAGCTGATCTATTCAGTTTGGTCAATGGTTCGGAACTCAGGAATCCTGACATAATAAATGAGGGTGGGGTTAGTAAGCACTTTAGTGCAGACAATACTTTTCTGCTACGGAAAATATTATAAGTATTTTCATTTTTTTCATCACCCTACTGGTATAAAGTGTATAAAAGGTAAGGACCATCTTGCTTAGCATGCTTGCAATTTGGAGAAGTACAAAATTCATTCCAGGACTTAAGGAAGAGGAGGTATATAAAATACCGTGATGTAAAATGCAATTGTCTTAACATCTCCAGGTTGATTCTAGGGGCAGACAACCCCTTGACATCGTCCTCTTTAGTCTTGGTCACTTCAGGATGTACTGCTGCTGGATGTCCAGGTAATCGCTGGGGCTCAAGTATCACTCAGGTTATTCCTCAGCTGAAGAACATATTACCGTATCTCTGTTTTTTACCCGTTTGCTCTTTCCTGGCATTGTACGGTCCCACCAATCTTTCCTATCTCAGGACATTGATTTATTTGGGTAAAACTGTCCGGTTTACAGTTTAAATCAGGCAGAAACGATTGTTGCCCTATCAATTTCAATAAGCTACTTGCATCCTACAGTTCCTTTCTGAACAACTTAGGATTTGCATCTGTCGATGAGTCAGCTAACCATACAATTCACAATATCCCCACCAATAATCAATGTCATTCTCTGCATGCTTCAGAGTGTAGAGCGCTCCTGTCAGAGTGAGGCTTCATGTTATACAGGTTAGCATTTCATATCCAATTCAACTCTCAGTTCACAGCTAAATTTTTTCTTATCTGTTAATTCCATGAACGCCAATGCGCCTGATGAAATGGTTGCAATTACGAATGCGTTAAAAGTATGTGGTGAGTTCTATACACCCAGTTGAGCTCAGGTTGCCTGACATTATGCTGCAAAAATGTCTTTATTTGTGTGAATAAATTTTTCAAGAACAGCTGGAGAGCTTGAGAGCCATGATAGTAGTGCGACAAACCTGCTTGGTAGAGATTTTTAAGTCAAACATTAGTGGTTTCGCTAACTGCAATAAAACAGACTTTTTTTATGGCATTGTTTCCTTTTTTTGGTCATCCTCTCACAGATCTCAAACAAATATTGAGATAGCTCCATGATTTCCAAAGGAACAACCTTCTTTAAAGTTTTGTTTCAGAAGTGGATAGTCATATAGGATTCTTGGGAGTTTCCAAATTAATATTTAACTCTACGGGTAACCATCACTATGGATTTGTTGACTCACGTCCATCTTATACATTTTCAACGTTTGCGGTGAATTAGTACAAACCAAACAGCAGTTCGTCTCAAACAACTGCTCTTATTAATTAGTTTCAGGAGTTAGTGAAGCTCTTGTTGGTTCAGACTCTTATTTTTCCAACTAACTCAAACTTGGAAGCAGTTATCTCAGAGGCGCAGCATTCCATAATTGGAATAGTACTTACTGTATCCACTACAATGACAGACAGTGATGACGATTACAGTTTATTGGTCTGCCAACCTGCCACATATGTTAGTAATCAAGAAGGAGCATACAAATTGTAGCTAAGGTAAAGTATGACACACTTATGTGCAATAACATAAATTATACTCGCTTCAGACCTTAATTTTTCCAGAAACTGTCTCTCACTGGTTTCGTTTAAATAATAATGAACCAAAAAAAAGAAATATCTGGTGTGATACATCACACAACGTTCCTCAGCCGTATGTTTATTCAGCACTAGTCTTGGCTCTAGAAACCAATCTAACTTGTTTTTCACTCTGCTTATATGAACTTGGTAGAACTGAGCTCAACATTCTATACAGAGAATGATAGTATTTATGGTTGTGGAATTTACTCCTATTTACTTCATGACATTTTTTGAGCAACCAGTAATTTATGAGTCTCTCCAGATCATTTTAGGATGCGGAAAACACCACGAAGAGCATTGTTATTGAAACCTAAGTTTCAATTCTCCAACTTCTAGGGAGCTCGTTAATTATGTTATAATTGTTATTTAACTACCATTGTTTAGGAAGTTTATTGCTTTATCATTACAATTAGTGTTATGTAAGCAGGATTTATCAGGGAAATGCCACTAAAATCGATTTTTGTCTAAATTTGTGATAATTTATTATGCTGATATCATCCTTAGGAGCTCTGGCCATCCTTGGATTATGCTCCATCAAAAACGAATTGAACAGGAGTCAGATGAACAGTGACACCCGGCTCCCCTAGAGGGAAAGCTATGGTGGGCTTAAGCACTATAACGAAGGAAGGAAAAAAACGTGTTTTAATCACTAATGGTACCCTTAGTTGTTTTGGACTAATCTTACTAAAACCTTTATTTTGGCCTTAAGGTTAGATATCTAATTTGAGCTGATTTAACGCAGCCATTTTTTACCAGTTGTGTTCATAAACACTCACAATAACAATAAATAGTAAATAAAGTAAAATTAAAAATAATTTTTCCAAATGGTGTTTCGTTTAAATTTAGAAGTCTCTAAAACACAAAGGTCTGAAGAAAACTCAATCAAAAAAAGTTCAGCAGATCACATTACTTTTTGTCCTACTTCGAGGAGCTATGGAAAGTAAAGGCTATTTTGTGTGTGAAGTGGGAATGACATTGGACAATGTCTCAACTCAGTTCACAAATTTATCATTCAAGATTTCAATGCTTCCACATTATACTTCAAAAAAAGAGGTTGGATGAAGAAGAAAATTACAGTAAAATAAAACTGCGATGATGGTGAATGTACATGTCACACTTGTAAGCTGTATGTCAGTAAGGCTAGCGAATTGTAATATTATTCAATGAGACCTTACTACGAAAATTAAAAGTAGGATGAAACTGACATAAAACTCCGGAGCCCTCAGTTTGGGCTAACAACCCAGAATAAACAACCGAAACGTTGTGGATGTGATCATAAACCCCTACCAGGCTTTTAGCTTCTCTACATTAACTCTGACCTCCACATAGCTGGTCACACTTTCACAACCAGTGTTCACTGGGACAGCAATGAGGAGGGGCTAGCATGCAGCCACCTGTATGAATGAGAACAGCATGATGGCTGTGAGATCACATTCCCACTCCTGACCCTGATATGGGGTTTGGCTGACGGTTGTAGACAGGAAGGACCTTCTAAGGACAAGTAAGGCTAAGGCCTATCTATTGAGATGTGTGGATGAGACAAAAGCAAAGATTCAGATACCTGACAAGACAAAACCAGGGTATGTACACAGTGAGCTGAGTCATCCAAGTATGCACCTAAAAAGGTACTGAAGTACCATTGAATCTTCTGGCTGAGCCAGTAGACCCATCAGAATGAGACTGAGCAGTGTTGGAGCAGGGGAACAGAATTCTAGTGTAACTCCGTCTGAGCCTCCATCGAAAAAAAGGGTAAGAGGGCTCGGATGCACGCGAGGAATGCCTCTGCTAAGGCATGTATCCCAGGCTGCTCTGGAGCATGCAGCAGACAGTCTGCAGACTGCTTGGTGGTAAGACGGTGTTGGGCTGGAGGGTGTTGCTGCAGCTGTGTCCCAGCTGGGGCCCTTTCCTTTCAGAGTTCTGATAGTGGTCAGTACTGTGGTGGGTGGGAGAGCTTGTGCGGCTGGACTACAACAGTGAAAGGGAACGACTGAGGGAACCCATTTGACCCCAAAGTCATAGAAGGCAGATTGTGCGAGTTGGATTCTCACAGGGATGGCAACAACAGGTCTCACAGGCTGGGAGAGACAGCAGGGGCAAATACAGGCTTGCAGCCACTTAGCTTCCTAACGGCGTTGGCTGAGGCAGCAACGTTAGTGATCTCCAAGAATTTTGTCTAGAGGGAATATGTGATGTGAATTCAGGGCAGAAGCATCTAAGATCTTAAAGGGGGTCCTGGAGAAAAATTTGTAGAATTATTTGTTGTGAACTAGACTTCTACCTGCCATTATTTTTTATATGAATGAAGATGAAAGTAAAAGTGATTAAACATTGTTGAAGAATGGGGGATACATCAAATCTTAGTCTAGTAATTCTCAACATTCATGAATTATCATGATTATTAACGATTACAGTAACAAAATGTAACTTATGTGGACTTGATGTGAATAAACTTGTTAACGTTCGAAATTGGGCATTTATGGTGGTGTGTATAATGGTTTGCTTGAAATTTAAAGAGATGAGATGCTTCTAAGAAAGTACTTCTATTTAAAAATTAATTTTTCTAGTTGAGAAGCAAAAAAAATCTATAGTACTGGAGTAGTAAACTCGCCAGTACAATTTATTTGGTATTACATGTGAATGAGAGAATTCGGACTATGAGAAATGCAGAGGTAATCCTGATTCCAAAATATTTTAGATAGCAACTTAGGAGGTTATCATTAGGGGGGTGGGTGGGGAGGGGGGGGTGAATTCAAACAACTCATCATCTAACACTATAGGAAGAGAGGGAAGCATGCAAAGAAACAGATGAATGAACGATGGAATGGCTGAAAGACATTTATATATTCTAACAAGGTGCATCTCTCTTTTTCATTATAATAGAATACCGCTAACTCAAAACAAAACAGTTGACTCAAACAAAAAAATTAGTGAATAAATTCAACAATTAAATAGCCGTATACTATAATTAGTATAGTACAAGTCGAACAATTGACAGTTTGGGGAAGGACAGTCGTATTCAGGAAGATTAGGATTAGCAAGGAAGCCAGGTTAGAGGAGGGGGAGTTATGGTTAATAGCTGGCAAAAACATAACAGCTCAAACCAGGGTTTAAGCAGACAAAAACAATCAAGCAATGCACCAAACCACATGAGTTGGCTTTGGAATGTATCATAATTCATGTCTAGAACTATCAATTGGTACTACCAGCACTGACTCTAAAAAGAAACGCTCTGAAAATGGACTGATGAAAATAACAACATACTACTATGAAATAATACTAAAAATAACTATTACCATGAAGCAACAGTCGAAATTGCCTCTACATGACAGCTTGTATGTTACAGAAATAATCAGATAATTCGCTATTCAACTTATGAGAAAATAAGCTATAAATTGGAAAACCCGAACTTTGATGTATGCAAATAATAATAAACTAAACAGCCATAAGAACCTACATTGAGGGAAAATATGCTGAGACCCTACAAATATATATATATATATATGCATGATGTAGACTCTGATGGATTGTCCAATTTCATCACAGATTTATAAATCTTAGATCAATGAAACTTGGTTTTGGAAAAAACTGTGAAAATAAAGTCATTAAAGATGTTACATTACTGAATTTTTTTTTAAATCCAAGGCTGTCAGTGTCACGAAGTGAGACCATTTTTCTTCAAGTAAATCTTAAGCAAAATCCTTCATCATGAATTCTGTCTGAATCCTTTGAGGTTCATGGAGGGTATCTGAATGATCAGCATACACATTTGTACCACTCCATAGACCAATACCCCACTCCATTGATTGCAATAAGGTATCATATTGTCAGCCATCCTTTGCCAAGTAAACTACCTTGTACTGCTGGCCAGGGGTCCAGTACATCATGCAATGATTTGTTTATATAACGTATCATAGTAGATGATGAAACATGGGAATATGAGCTTGACACAGAAAAAAAACTGGACAGTGATGGACAGGCACGAGCCAAGTCCGACAACACACTGTTTAGTTCTTATATTAATTATGCACCATAAACTTGTGCCAACATAACAGGTAGTCAACTATGAACATTGCTTGGCCAAACGCATTTGTGTGAGAAAATTCATGAGGGATAGTCCGTATTGGGCGAAAAGAATCAGTGGATTATACCGAGAATGATCGCACCATGCTTTAATTATTAATTGGGAATTTAACAATGAAATAGAAATACGATAGGATCGAAACACTACTACCTGGACAGCCCCTAAAAAACAATGCTGAAAGGCACAACCAACTGAAGCATTCCAGAATTTCCAATTTTTCGTCTCTGAGCTGTGACATTCACAATGAGTTGGGCAAATGCACGCAGTGCTAAATGGAGCATACTTCGTAAAAGACAAAGTAAATTTCCATGATGGAATGAAAATGTTTCATTGAATAGCTCCAGGAAAACAGTCTCAAAACGGGGTACTTGAGAATACTAAAGAATAAGTGTACATGATCTTAGCTAATGGAATCAAATGTATGCGTTATGATACAGTCAAAATATCAGTGGTACTGACTCATGATAACTAAATGAAGATAACTCAGACGAATTTTCGTCAACCGTGGCACAATTCTCTAAATATTCATTCGTTTTTTTCTTTTTGACTCTAGCACAAATAGGGATACATAGGAACTTGGTTGTTTATGGTACAGTTAACGTCAATAGGTCCTATCGAGTTTCTTCAATAGTCGCTTACTTAGAACTTCTATACCCTCTTTAGTCCAGCTGCCCACAAAACATTGCTGCCCAATGGGATCAGCCAATATATTGTCAACAAAACAAACAATCAGATTAATAAATTCTAGTCATATATCATCTATGACACAACAAACACACACAGAAAACTAAATTTAGGTTAGGTAAATACACAACAAAAACAAAGGGTTTGCTAAGAATTAGTGGATTAAAACAATTCTAAAACAACCCTGACAAAATAAAAATACTGTTTGGATATATTGTAATACTATCTTAGCAACCAATCAGCTCATGAGAGAAGCAACTATGAAATGCAGGAACGTTGAAAAGCATTCTCTCCTAAAATGAAACTCAAAAACTAAAAATAGACTTGGAATTTAGCCCTATCAGGGAATGAAAAATTATACGAGAGTGCAGCAGGATAACATCTAACACAGAATGAGAACCATTCCACACAGCAAACTTCATATCCATCTGATCCTTTGTGTTACTGCAGATAATAATTTGGTGTGCAACCTCATTCGTTGAGATTGCTGTTTTGTGGTTTACGAAAATGAGCCCCCTTTAGAGTTAATTCATACCACCAGTTCATTCAACCCCCTCGCCCCTCATTTGTTTTAGCATGATAATAAAATGGAATTTGGGAACACTTGGTTTCCGCAAAATGAAGCAACAGCCAACAAAATTAATGATATTGGCTCAGTTGCAGGGATACTTCCCATACACCTTCTCTTCTCTACATGATGTTGTTTATGTAGAATTACACAACATCCCATGCACAACAACCATTCTAAGATACTAGACGATCTGAAGATTAAAAAGATATTGGGGCCATTGCTTTATGTTATTTGCAAAATAGGTTAAACATCAACTCAACATTTAATACTGATTTACAAGAAAATTAAACCTTTTAATGTTGAACGGAAAGCCATCCAATGCCTCTAATGGGAGCACTCAATGTCCTAAATCTGACATTGGCACTTTAGTTGTGGGCATTTCGAGAATAGACGCATAGAGCGCAATCTTTTGAACTACGGGAGCTAGTGAAGACAAGTCTCATTGATAGATTCTGTTGCAATCAGTGACTTGGCTGCTTGGAATCCTCGTGATGTCGTATGAGAACACCCATGACTCGTTGAACGAGTTTGAAAATACTTCCACAAATTTCTGTTTTACTGTGCTGCATAAGAGCTATCTTACTACACCCTTGCATAATGTATTCAGAAACATCCACAAGTGAAAAGTGGACAATGAGAGTAATTCGTAGTGGATCAACTAACTGACTGCTCTTCTACAATACCCTTCTCATACATTGATTTAAACCAATCACTGATCATTGGAACCAACCACTAATGTTTTGCAAGGATTCTCTTTCACAAATGCAAGATACAAAGAGTAATAGCGTCATTGAGATATTACCAATAGTTATAGTTAGTAAGAGAATAAGTTCCCAATGTTACCTTCAATCGAGGCAATAATAACATAGCCAACAAACATGTTGTGTCACTTCACTAAACAGTATCAATGCAAAGCCTCTCCTAAAATAGGATGATGGCCCATTTGTCACGAGGGATTTGGAAATGTTTGGAGAACCTCTGACTCAGGCAAGAATTACAGCCATCACGAGTTCCAAAGTGCCTACAATGGGAGTCAGGCGGTACATCTCAACCCTCACAGTTAGCTGCTGCTCCTAGAGAGGACGACTTTAATGACCGGATTTTGTCTTTTGAGAGTGGAGCAAATCCCTGGAAAATCCGTTCAAAGATTTAAAGAATGAGGGGGGACAAGGAAAGGGTGCTGAGATATTTGTCTATAACCACTAGAATATGACCACAGGGGTGCCTCTAATGGGAGTCAGGCGAACAAATCGAGCAAAGCAGAAGTTCTCAGAAGGAAAACTGAGGTCTCATTACGTCACTTCAGTATGGTTCTTTTCATTACCTGAGTTCTATCCCCACAGTACACCGCAGCCCACAACCAAAAGGGCAGCCGGTATTTGTTTTGTCTAAAGTTTAGGTGACTCCTTCACTCAAATCCCATTTTATTTCATACTGTGGCCTAGGCTACAGTTCCAGGATTTTATAAGGGCTGAAAGCTTTTAGAACACGTTAGGAAGTTGCCTTAGCTACCCAAGTGGCCCCTGGAGAACTGGAGAACTGTGTTAGACCGAGCTTGAAACAACCTCCACATAAGCTCTTCTTGCTCTTGAATTATATCAAGAAGAATCCAGCGTGATAAGTTGGACCCTAAGGAATCGGTGATCAAGTAAGTATTTAAGATCATCTCGCAGTTAGACACTCTTCCATCCAGAAGAAGAATGCACACAAGCCAAGTTAAGCAGATGCAGTACTTACAAGGCTGCAGTTTCCCCTACAAGTTGAAATACTGTGTGAATTTCAACAGCTTCATTTCAGGCGTGGAAGCCTCCACTCTACCCAAGGCTTAGTTATCCTGATTTACTAGTTATAATCCTCGTGATGCTCATAAAAAGTGATAAGCTCCAGAGGAATGTACATGTAATTGAACCAGTAGGTAAAATTTACAAGCTTGGTTACATCCTCTGGCCATTTGTTGTTCAAAACGCATTAAATTTTGCAGTGTAGGGAACTACTGAGCCTGAATAGTCTCATGCCATCAAGAATCTAAAAGCTTCACGATGAAGGAAATCAAGTCATGTTCTACTAGCTCCCCAAATCCTGGGATTGGAGTTTACAGTTTATGGGAGGTATGTGTTGATTTGTTAAAAGTATCTTGGAATACTTGGGAGGGGGCCAAATCCTTGGTCCAGTGCCTTGGTATACATGGGACCCTTGAAATATTTTTAAATCCTTGGAACTACTAGGTTTATTGACAATGTAACTAAGCATAGTAGAATACAAAGCTCCTAACTCAAGCAGATGGTTGATAATAACCATGCTGTACTGTTTATAGATAATTGTTGTAGAAAAGATTGGCAGTACTATTCAAATGGCGACTTTTTTTCCTTTCCTAGCGTGGCTTGCATTTGTACAGAGATTATTGCAGCAGCTCCGATCAGTCTGAATTACTGATGTATTTCAGTCCTTCGTTAAAATCAATCACGATAGAAAGAAGAATGAATTGCAGAATGGAAGTTAGTTGTTTGATCATTCACAATGTTTTCAAAATGACCAAGTGCGATTTTCAGACAACCATAAAACACAATCACGCGACCAACATCCATACTGCAGTTGAAAAAACGATCAAGCATTATTGCAGTTGTCTGAGTACCCCCTAATAAATATTTTTCGGGTAGCATAGCCTAATTGGACAAAACAAATTAATTAAAAACTAATTCAGATAAAGGGTTAATACTGGTACTGATAAACGAATGAGGTAATAACACTATCCCAATGAAAATTGATGCGTGGGAAAATCAAAATCTTATGTTGTTTCAGTCTAGCGAGCATGCAGGATCAGATCAGTTGCTGGCTAAAACTAATCAACAAAAATGTCGTCTCATTCGCCCCCTGTGGAATAAAAATGATCGTTTAATGCTGCTTCCATACAAATAAAATATCGACAGAATCAGTAGTAAAGTCAGAGAATTTGTGAAAATAGAAGTTTTAAGATGCAGTCACCTCATAAATGCAGGAGAAGAAATGGTTTGATGATGACTAAAAGAACTGGAATATAAAACGCAAAACATCGCACACTTCTACATGAAGTGGAATTACCTAGTGACATCAACCTCGAAGACGTAGAGATGGTAACATTTGTTTATACTACCATAATCTCATAATCATACTGAAACCAGCACATCAATTTTCAGAGTTTGATAAAAATCGAAGAATAACACGTTGAGGGCAAATCATTTATTGCCAAAACCCAGGAAAAACTCGATAGCTGAGTCAACAGCACACATCAATTTATTCAGTCGCTGTTAATTTCCATAGAAACCTCATTCAATTCTATTTAACTCAAATTAGTAGAATAAACTACATTCAAATGGGTTCCCCAAGCATATCCTGAGATATGTTTTTATATCTACAGAACATCAGCAGTTAGGAATGAGTTACCTCCACCAGTACAGCTCCCACAAAAAAAAACCTTTCGTACATTTCTACTCTGTTATGAGAGCTATATAGAGGTAGCATTCCCAGTTTTCCCACACTTTACTGTAGGTGAACATATTCCTCCAGAATGCTCAAGATCTAGACAGAAAGTTCTAATAAATCACAATAATAGTGCAACAGTAATGTACAAACTGGATGCAGAATATTTAAACATCAAGAACTTGGAAATAGGCTGCAGTTGGGTTTGTGACTTGAATGTAGTAAGCAGCAGTCGTGATTATTTAGTGAATTAATTCAACTACAAGAGTTTCCATTGACTACAATTCAGCAGTCGATTAATTTCCTCGCTCAGTAGTTCACTGGTATTTCTCAAGGATAGGTCACACATTGCCTAATGTAGACCACATATGTGCCACAGTTGAGGATGCTGAGGAAAATCTGATAGAAAAGTTCAATTTACCGACACCAGTCATTAGCTCACTGTCTCAAAATGAACTAGCCCTAATTAACGAATGAATGACTGAAAGAATAACAAAGGGTTCCACTGAACCACTTGGTGCTTCAAAATAAAATGTTAGCGTACTCATGATAACCACTTTACTGAAACCTATACTGCGAAATATTGCAAATATTACCAAAATATACTGGTTCTTATTCTTATCTATCACTGTAAGGATTTCAACTTACACAAAATAAACTAAATCATATCACTTATTACTAAATATGGTGATGAACCTAAGTGGTTCAGAAGCGAGAATGGGGCAATGAAGAAGGAATAAGGAGACCCCTACCAAGCCACTTTGTAAGCCTACCATAGAAAATTATCAACTGTTACGATGAGGCTCTTCATCTAACTGCAGAACAGGATTTAAATACGTAAGTAAGCAGTGGAGCAGACTGGAAATGTGAGCCAGAAATTTGTGGTTGCGTTAATTGCATAAACCTACTATCGCCATCAATAAAAATGAAAATTGAATGATCAATGAAATACGTCGACAAGAAACAAAAGTGGTACAACAGAAAGTCAGGAGAGTACTGAAAATGGCATGCACGGATTATATAATGTATTTAAGGGGCCAAGCTCAGAGCCGACAGCAAATAATACAGTAACTAACCATTTCATCTTTGAAGTTTCTTCAATCACGTATTTTTTTATGTTATTGACAACATCAGCAGTTGTAGCACTTCCACCCAAATCTAGAATCAGAACAAAATATACGGGGGAGTCAATAATTGCTTTGGGTGTTGATGGTGAACACATTACTAGAATGATGGTCTGGGATAAGGCTGTGTCAAGTTGGATAGGTTCACATGTAGGGTGAGGGGGGATAGATATTCATAATTACTACCACTAGGGTCTATTCTGTAAGGCTGCTGTAGGAAAGATGCACGCCCTTCCATATCGCTTACTGACCCCCCGCCCGACTGTCCCATGAAGTAGTGATGATAATAGCAGCCATGCCCATACCAGCAGTTGGAGTACAGCACAGGAAAAACCCTAAGAATAATATACGTAAAACGGTGGAAAGAGAAGTGAGAAACTAACCCTTTTCAGGAAGATGTCCTCACATGTTGGGGAAAAAACTGGTTCAATCTCATTTCCGTTTTCTAGTTTTTTTAAGTAAATTATTCATTGTTAATTGTTTCCCGTAATTTATTATCATTTCCCTATCATACAGTCCACACATTTTCATTACTTGAGGGGTTAAAAATTTAGATGCTCAGAATTGGAGCATTGGTCTATATTTCCTCACATAACAAGGAGCGTTCACAGCATGTGATAGAGCACCATAACTAACGCCGCTTAGGGAACAAAACAGTGTACCTGTGACAGTTTCACAACGCCATATTCCTTTAACTGATCAGATACAACAGTTCTATCCCTGTCAGTTGAATCATATTCTCAATCTTGGCTGACTGACACTAACGAACTCTGATCAGATCAGTAACAAAGTCAGAGAACTGAAGATAGCTGCCATATCATGTGAATTCAATCAATGCATGACACGAGAACACGCACAATTGGTATTCCATATCACAAATGGCATTGAAATAGAAGGAGTGACAAGCACAAGGGAATCTTTTTTTTTAAGCAAATGAATACCAGTATCTAGCTGCTGAAGAACTAGCAGAGTTACAAGTTATGACTCCACCCTGAGGTTATACCACGAAGAAGATGCCTGAGTAGAAACCATAGAGAAGGAACAACAACAAAATTTTAACAAAAAGCGGCTTTCTCGTCAAAGCCTGTTATATTCGTATTTTTCCTTTAACACTGTTTTGTGCGTGCTTTTTGTTTTTTTACTCCTTTGCTTCACACTAAACAGAAAACTGAAGACGTACCAATGGCAAAGAAAATGCAGGTAGTTCTAAAAATAGATCATACCAGCAGTGAGAATCTGGTCGTCGCAAATAGTTTTCCTGATAGCTGCAGACAATATTCCAGCATGAGTCTTATGCCCAAGATGTTCCAACATGTCGACAGCTGCATTTAGCATGGCAATTGGATTAGCTATTCCCTTCCCAGCAATTGATGTTCCAGTGTTACGGGTTCCAGGCTCAAAAACAGCATACTGAAAGTATACGAAAAACTATGATAAAATAAAAGCAACAAGAGAGCATTACAACTTTTATTCATGAGCCTTTTCATCAACTTTTGCATAGCTGAGATCATTTTAAAAACATTTTAAATTTTGACATGAAGATTTCATTCTACAATCTACTATGAAAAACCCCAATATTCCTATTATACTTGAAAAAAACGTAGTTTTCAGTTCAGCTCAGTTGAATCAAATGGGATAGGTGTTAAAGGTGAGGTACATCGAACTGTGCGCGAGAATAATAAACTGTTGTGTAATAATTTGCAGCATTTTTCAATAAACGATGAGTAGATAATTTATTAGGCTCTTAGCATGAATTCCTCAAAAGGCCTATATTCAGTGGACAAATATATTCTGTAATGTTGTGGAATGGTTCTAATAACTGTACAACTTTCATCGTGTGAATAGCTTACTACTATCATGACTATTAGACTATCAACATGCGTTTTGCTAGAACTCTTGTGTCTATTGAGCTGGATTGATAAGGAAAAAACTGGCGAAATATGACTTTGTCCAAATGTCTGATTATTTCCTGTACTCAAACATTGCGCATACTATAGTGAGGGTTCTCAAGCTTCATTGGAAGCGGAGTGGCAAACCTGTACCACTCGTGAATTAGTGTGCAGGAATGAACAGAGGCTGTGTGAAGTTTTCATCTACTTAGTTATATTCAAAATTGGATTCATTAAAACACATACGTTGCTCATGATGCAGGGTAAGAAGGAATTAGCTATTTCAATAAAAAACATTTTCTAATGATTATGAGGTACACTATATACCACAATCCATTTGGTAAGGTTTTTTCCTTGCTAGAAACATGAAAGCAATAAAAGGGGACAACTGAATAAGGTTATAACAAACAAAAAAAGTGGCCACAGTTTATTTCTCCCTTTGAACCTGCCTCCCAAGTAAATAGAGAAATCAGTTGGGAAACCAGATTAAGAACTACTCCCAGATGGTACAGGATTCCCCCAGGGTCATACCTCTGCACGGCAACACACGGGCAACAGCACTCCACCAGGCGACTGGCTAAATGACGACCTGCCGTACCTCCATAGGTCTGGGTTTGGTTAATGCTGAGCGAGTGACCAGGCTCTAGCATGATAGTGAAACTGCAACCTCCATGACAGTTGACTAATAACACTCTCAAGAGAGTTCGAAATAGTCATTTTGAAAAGGACCCTGCTAAATGACGAGAAGTAGGGTATCTTGATCAATAAGTTTTTACTACAGTTTTTACACAGTCACATTCGGGAGTATTTTGAACCATTTTGTAAAAGGTGAACATAGACTGAATTAAAATCGCTTTTCCAGTTCTTATCAATATTTGTGAACTAACCCAGCCTACAGTAAATGGCGAAAAGGATAACTTTCTGTGTTCCTGAGACACCCTAAAACTACTTGAATATGTATACATCATGCAAACCCATCACATAACCAATATTTCAGTAGGAAGTTATGTGAACAGGCATAATTATAAACAATAACTGCATACTAACATGATCACCATAGTTTCTGCCTGATAAAAGGCCGGCTCCTCCCATCAAACCACAGATGACGTTGGAAACAATAGTTCCATAAAGATTAGTCATATTCATCACATCAAACTGGTGGGGATTAGAAACCAACTGCATGCAGCAGTTATCTATAATCATGTCATTGTGCTTAATCTCTGGGTACTCTTTGGCTACTTTCCTAGATGTTTCAAGGAATAATCCATCCGAGATCTTCCTAAAAAAAAGAATTATCCACAAAATGAAACTGGAAAACATTGTACCAAACCTACGAAAATAAATATGTTCAAAGTAGTAAATCCAGCAGACAACCAGAAGACAGAATTGGAGTAATGTAGACAACCTGTAATATTTTTCAATAGCTCTGGTTAATTATAAGTAACTAAAAACATGTTATACTGGTATAACAGAGGATGAAGTGCTGGCCTCATAAATAGTAACGTACAGGTTTACTCCTATTGAAGAAAACACTCAGTGTTCATAATTCAATGGGTACGGATAATGAACTGATTCGGCAGAAACTTGGGACCTGGTTCATAGCTCGAGATAACGCAATCTTCTCGTAATGAAATAGTGTCAGAAAGTTCTGGATTCCAACATCCTCATTCACTTCCGCATCTACACAGACCTTCATTACAAACATCGGAGACATGAAACCAGTATACCATGCATGCAATTAGAGCTGTAATTAGATCATGGAGGATAGTGAGTACTTCCAACAATCAGAACATTAGCATGATAAGGATGGTAATGTACATAACCCTAACAAGCATCCACAAAATTCTACGCTAACTTTTGGAGTAGAGGAAATCTTAATTAAATGAAGCAAAAGTTTCAATGAGAGAATTATTGTATTATTAATCGCACCACTGCTAATGAGGCAAACAGAAATAACAAAGGACTATAACTTGGTTTTAGCAGAAGGTGGACCAAGAGTAGGGAAGTCACAGACTTCTTGGGGTAGATATGGGTTACTTGGGCCATTACACCCAAACTGATACTAACTCTGCAAAGCATTTTGTAGTTTTGAGGCGTTGACACCCCTGATCTTGGGAGTAAAAACCCACAAAGGTCTCTAAGAGCCATTTTGATGCGAACCATCACGAGAAAAACCTCGATGATTGCTACTCAAGGGCATACACTGACCTCGCCTAACAAATTTCATAAAGAAGAAGTGAAGAAATCAACATCAGGGTTCTAGGCTCTTACTGTGACCATGGCGTCAGCGAACACGCCTAACACAACTGTCAATCAGAAACTGCAAAAACTATCATTACTTCGCCTTTCTAACATTTTTTCACATCAACTTTATTTTACTATTTTCTATTTCGTTTAATAATCTACCAGCATCATTTGGGCCTCAATAATTATACATACTTACATGATATTAGCCTTGTGGATGGTGGTCACTTTTTTACGGCCATGTCGTTTAGCATATTCAAATGCGAAACGTGCGACCCTCTCTGAATTTTCACCAGTAACTATTTTCATGCTTTCAACGACTCCTCCAACACTCTGCAAAAAAAGATAATATACCACTTCAACACTTTATCTTGGGCATAAGGGATGTACACGTAATTGATCCAGTGTGCTGTTCAGCATGTGACGAAGGTATTTCATACCCTCTCCATATTTAACCAATATCCCACACACATCGTTTGAGAAAGGCGAAACCTATATCATACATGCAGATTTGCATGTATGATAATATTCACATACAAGTGACTTTTCGTTGCTTGTATGTGAGGCTCAGCCCCAATGGGTGGCAACCTGCCTTTTCATTGCCCTTGTAGCCCCTATGAGCCAGTATTAAATAAAGGAAAGCCTATTATGGGCACTGAGTTGTTTGATCGCCTGAAGACATTCCCATGTCACCCTGGATCTGATGGTGAACCTCGAGATGTCCTATAAGGCAGAAATATGTGCCTGCCTTGAGTCCTTTTACGAAGTTCTTTGGTGCGCAAATATTCAAGGCCAGAGTTTCTGCTTGATATATTGCGACATACTCTCCTAGTAGCTTGGCAAGGGTGAAGTTGGGTCAAATGATCCCCCATCAACACTGTCAACGTGCCATTGCAGCGTGCCCACCTCAGTTGGGAATGGCCCTCTCTCCCACTGTTCCCATTAGTGGATGTAGACGCTGAATGGTAGCTGAAAATTCTTCTTACAAAGCTGGGACGTCTGTGGTGGGTTAGCCATACAGCTCGACTTTATTAGAGATCTCGGGACCAGGACAATGGCGGGACTGTATTTGTTCTATCATGAGGTTTGCTGTTGCATTTCCATGTTCATCCCATTTTATTCTTCCATTCAGTACCAATAAACTACTACTTCATTCTCCAAGAAGTCTTTCAACTGCCTACCTCTCTGATTTTTCTCCCTATCTCAGCTCTCCATGTGAATGATTCTCAAAGGATTCTGCAGTTGAAATCGTTGGCAAACAAAATATCATATGTTCAAGTGAGTGCTTTTCACTTCTTTCAGTGTTAATTCCCAGAACTCTACAGACTCTAACCTCTCAATTCCTATTCATCTTCATCGAAATAAAAATTTGAAGTGATATTTCTATTAGAAAAATTATATATAATAATGATTTCATTGATGTAAAAATCGAAGAGGCAAAGCGTTTCTTTATCAAACAACCTCTTTCTACATTCATGGCCTGTTCAATAGCCACATTGTTTCAGTGATGCTACAAGCTCAATGTTGATAATGATGGAATCCAACTGAACTCAGTGGCAATTTATGTAGTGATGGGGATTTCAGCAATCTCTGTTTACTGGATCTCTTCTGTCTCCCTTCATCTAGTATTTTATGAGATTCATTAGGAATCTATTTGCGAACGACGTTTTTAAATTGTACTTACTTTTCACCTCGGAAATCTAATTCTTGACTCAACCTCTGTAATTTAGGGACTGTTTGAGTGCGTTTCAGGTAAATGATTTCCCTCCAATGACTGTAGTCTGGTGAGATAACTATGCATCATTTCCCCCCCCCCCCCTTGCCGTCACATGAGCTCTACATTTATTAAGTTTTTTCTCTATTGGTCTGTTACTTCAGAGAAGTATCCAGACATAAACCTATTTTCGTAAGAACCTATCTCTCGTAGTTTATGAATTAAATTTTATTTGGAAGTATCCCCCCTCTCTCTCTCTCTCTCTCTCTCTCTCTCTCTCTCTTACTAAACCTCCGAATGCCGTCTTTCCTCAGTATTGGTTTGTCCTTCAATTGCTGTATCCAGCCTTTTTTCTTATTTTGTTACCAACTAGGTTACCCCTGATTGAGCTCACAAGGAAAACTTTTACAAAAGAAACTGCTATTTTTGTCAGATGAATGGCAAATCTTCCCCGTTTATGCATGAGTGGATCAGTGATTGACCCCATAAGCATTTGGTGACAAAAAACAGCACTGAATTCTATGGTTTGCCAAAGGTAAGCTCGAACGATTGTAAATCTGAAGAAGCCATGACTGTGGAGATACTCCCTTTTTGTTCGGGGTTTTCAACTTACTTGCTAGTTATTTCATTTGTATGTTCAACTAGTTACCATCTTCCCGACTGTGGGGTATCTCCGTCACCAGTCAAGAGGACAGTGAGAGAATATGCCAGGAGAATGCATCACATTGTCTAGAATACTGTATGAGTGAGTCACTCCAAGCGCTTCATCTGGGGACCAACACACAGGATAAGACGTATCCTTCTGATGATGGAGAGGAAGGACCTAAGGCAGATAGTGAGAATCATTACAGGACACGGGTATGTTAAGTTCATAGTCAACACCCCCGGGTACCCATGGTGGGGTGCACATGAGAAAACTCCCTACCCCGTCCTAGGCTGGTGCCTGAGACTTGAAGGGTAACGGTTTGTGGAAGACTTTTGCAATAAATATCTGGCATTCCTCAGGAAGCTGGGCATGAACCAGTGAGACATAGAGAATAGCACGATAGGACTTCAGGCTGCAGAGCTCATCCCAAATAAGGGGCATTCAGAGTTATGTATGTCTTTTCCATCATGCTAGCGACAACAAAGACAGGTGACTGATAACATTGTGTACTCCATACAGAAGTGAAGCTCATACATATTAGGTCATTCTCTTGATCGTGAGAGGGGGAGTGTCTCACTTCCCCTCAACATAGATACTGTTATTCTGGCTCTTCCAAGATAAGTAATTAAACACTGACTCAGCTGAGATGATAAAAAATTAAGCAATATACATATTTTAACAGTAATGTTTTCTCGTACCTCATGTTCAAGCATGGCATATTCTCCTTCAGTATTCTGTCTTACAATTATTATATCAACATTGCTGTAACGTGCAGGGACACCAGCGTAAGACTGGCAGTTAAGAACATTGACATATAAGTCAAGCTCATTACGTAGTGCAACATTTCTTGATGCTATACCTGTATCCAGGCTTCCAGTTTCAATGTTTCCTGCAATTCATACAAAAACACTGATAGTTTCTGAAGAAATCAGAGCAAGGTGCTAATGATGATGTTCTATAACAGGATATTGTTTACTGGTAAATTATCTTTCACTGATAAAACCAACATTATATTATATATATACTATCACATGCAATATGGCATTATACTGCACACTAGCTAACAAAAACGCCCCATTATTGTACTAATACATAATATAGTCACCCTTTATTGCAACGCCGTTTCTTTTGATTGAAGTGATGACGTACTCTAAATCGTGGTTTCCTTCACTATGGGGATCAATATTCATGACTTCAAAGTCAACAGGCATACCTCCCACCCTAAAAGTTATAAGTTGTGGATTAGAAGAAAAATTGATCATCTGCTGGAACACATCGACCGTGATAAGAGATTTTGGTTCTTACCTAAAAATTTCTTTCACGTGTTCCATCAATTCTGGCCCAATGCCCCCACCAGGGAGCATGGTTACAGTATGTCTACCACCATATTGTGCCTTGGGAATAAGTTTCTGGAAAAAAGAAGAAAGTAATTCAGTAAATCTTCTGCCAAGTAGGTCCATGCATAAATAATACAAGTAGATTCTATAGTAGCCTCCATGTATCATAATACAACTGTAGGTAATTGAAATGTCCAAGGCAATATGTGGAATTTTAAGTGTAGTCAGTTATTGTGCGATACCAACCTGCATATGTGTTAACGAAAGAGTACTGTACACATCAAAATCAAACTAACGAAGGATAATCGACGGGGATGTACTCACTCTCTAAAGCACCGTTAATTTAACCGAACACTACTCAATATTATCACAGTTGAATGAAATTCACCCTAATATATGATTACTTCCAATATTGTAGGGTGTTTCTATTTTTATGGCTGTTAATTTGAATAGACATAATTCATATCATATCATATTCATATTTCTCTACATAATTGTATCCTTATTAAACTAATAGGTCTTACCCCCTACATACACTACTCGAATGCGCTCATACATCAGTTCATGTCAGCAAATACTTGACAACTGGTTGGTAAATAATTAGCACAGTTACTTTCAAAACTACTGAAGCAACTATTCAAACTAATTCCTTCACATAATTGTGAGACACTAACTGCACACTGCTGTGATGGTGGTTGGCTCCTTGAAGGATCAATAGCCACGAAAAACAGGGAAAAACGAGTGGGGCAAGGGAATAAAAATCTTGAAAAGTGTTGAAATTTTACCTAATTCTCAATAGATTAGCTATTTCATTGCTTCTATTGCATCTCTAGAAACTATTTAGACACAACTCATAAGCAAATTCAAATTAATTACGAATACAAATAAAGTAAATAAAAGTTATAAATCTAAGAAAGTAAAACTTACTATTTTGCGAACAACTGGAGTTTTGTGTTGAATGTCAAAAGCTGATAAAGTGGCAGCCTGCAAAATTGAAAAGATTAATCATAGTAACATGGTAGTCCATTCAAAATAATTTAGCACATGGGGAAGAACATTCTTCTTGACTTGTGTGATTAATTTGCAAAACCTTGGTTGTGTTATGGATGCTTTTCCTTGATGATTTGAAGTAGTGCAATGCTTCAGGAGCGATATTTTACTTTCAGTCGAATTTTGGACATTATTTTTATTATTTATTTCCAATGGTCTTGTTCGATCAACAGTAAAAAATTGGTCTTGAATAAAAAATATGGTGCACGGAAAGAGAAAGAAGTGAATTAGAGAACCAATAATGGAATCCATATAGTTTCTTCAAATCACTTCATAAGCTTTATTGAATGAATTTCTTCTGTGTAGGAAATTAACAGTGATTAGCTCAGTCTTCAGGAAATTATCGTGCGAATTCTAGGAAACCAAGATCCACTGGGATCTGTGCACATAACTATTGAAGTAGTACTTTCAGAGTAAGTAAAATTGATACGGAACATACGAGGCATATCCACAAAGTAAGTGTACTGAAGCTCCCGTAGGCCGTAGGGAATTTTTTTTTGCTATGTTGGGCACACTGTCGTGTAGCGTGACTCCTCCCCTCCGAAACAAGACCAAAATGAGGTCAGTACGTTGAAAACTGTGGTCTCAGGAGCATTTCTTGTGAAAGATGTCGATCGACTCTGCCGCCAAGTGCGAAATCCGCGCGGTCATCCGGTACCTCGTTGTTAAGGAGAAATCCCCGATTGAAATGTTTAATGAGGTAAAGGCAATTTATGGTGAAGGACGCATGAATCGTACGAGTGTGTACAAGTGGTGTAGGGAGTTTAAGAACGGTCGTACGAATGTGCATGACGAATTGAGGAGTGGGAGACCGTCGATTGTGACTGACAAACTTGTGAACAAAGATTGAGAATGCGGTCCGTGACGATCGCAGATTGACTCTGGACGAAATTTCTACGAAGTTTCCTGAAATATCCAGATCTTTGCTGCACGAAACAATAACAGAAACCATCGCATTTCATAAACTGTGTGCAAGATGGGTCCCAAAACAACTGACTGAACAACACAAGTTGAATCGAGTACAGACCTCTAAAGAGATTTTGGAACGGTATGAACTGGAGGGTGATGATTTCCTCAAGTGTATTGTTACTGGAGATGAGACTTGGGTTGCACACTATACTCCAGAAACCAAGAGACAGTCCGAACAGTGGTGTCACACCACTTCACCCTCAGCCAAAAAGTTCAAAACCACAATTTCTGGGAAAAACATCATGGCATCAGTGTTTTGGGACCACAAAGGCATCATACTGGTCGATTGTTTGCCTCAGGGGGAGACCATAAACGTGGCAAGGTATTGTGAGACCCTGAAAAAATTGAGAAGAGCCATTCAAAATCGAAGGAGGGGTCTTTTGACGAAGGGCGTTTGCTTGCTCCATGACAATGCCCGACCTCACACAGCCAACGTCACGAAGGAACTGTTGGACTCTTTTGGATGGGATGTTTTAGACCACCCCCCTTATTCCCCCGACCTGGCGCCTTCAGACTATCATCTTTTCACTTCTCTAAAGACGCACATGGGTGGAAAAAAGGTGAAGAGGGAGGTCGACAAGTGGACGAAGGAGGTGGCGGCAGATTTCTACGAGGCAGGCATAAAAAAATTGATCCCCCGCCTAACTACCTGCATCGAGAGAAATGGCGACTACGTAGAAAAATAGCTTAAATGTATACCTACGTAAGCACGTTTATTTTTTTTTGTTTTAATAAATTTTTTTTATCCCTAAAAAAATCGAGTACACTTACTTTGTGGATATGCCTCGTACGAACTGTTATAGTTTCAAAATAAAAACAAAACTGGTTTACAATGAATGCAATACTGAATAGTGTTGAGTGTTATAGTCCTTTAAAGAATAGTGTTTTATCAATTTATACTGTGTTTTGTGGAGGGAGAGTATAGACCCTCAAAACTCCTAGGCTAATGCAAGAAATGAAGCCTTGGATACAGTTTTAAAGTTGAAAAGTTCTTTCATACAAAAATTTGTCGAGGAGGTCATGGTAGTGTATATTTAGGAACTACGTGGGTTGTTCCAAATGTAGCATTGTTTGAAACTATCCATACAAAACATGTAATCGAAATAGTAAGAGCCATCCTCAGGGGAAGAATATTTGGTGTGTTTTGATCATTGCGGATATAGTTAGCTTTGCCCATAAACTTATTGTTGAGTCCAATCTATGCCAAGCACTTCTTGTGGGCAACCTGAATATCTAATATGAGATATGATATCATGCAGCCTGTTCATTCAAACCTTAAATCAGGGCCGCCAATAGAGGAACCTTGTTTAGCAGTTGTCTCTCAATCATGATCACAATCACACACATTTTTTATTGCCTGAGCACATAGTGAATGGGACAGTGGCACAAAAAATTACTGAAGATTAATGCAATGAGGAAGGCATCCAGACTACCCCACGTTGGCTCTAGGGATGGGAGGTCAGGGAAAGGGAAGGAAAGAAGGATAAGAGGATGTTGTACCAGCTCATATATGACCCGAGCAACATTGAGGGGGTGATTCCTCGAAGAACACTGGCTGACACACACCACTGACGCATCTCATCACTTTTCTTTCACCACACACCGCATCAGGACACAGTGAATGCATCCACCTTGATCTCATTTGTCTCCACTCCAAGAGCTTTGAACACTGACATTCGAAGACTCGTCCTCTCACATTTGTGCTTCATGGCTTACCAAGTGAGCATAAGATCCCAGATACTTACTTACCTGGACATCCAGTGTCACTACAGACTGGCTGGGACCGACGATTAAGGCAATGCCTTTAATGGGAGTCAGTCAGTTAGATAGTTACCCAATGCCATACCACACCTCAATGTGTCCAAAATTTCATTTGTCCATAAAATGATTTAACGATATCACTGATAGAGGTATGGAAGGGTTTTATAATAATCTCAACTTCTTGCAAACTTTCCTCCAGCGTGAGTGAGAGTAAGAAGGTCAACTCTAGTTAATAGTCCCTAGCAGTAGTGTTCACGAACAATTTGAATCGAGTAGCTCAACTGTAAGTACTTTGAACTGTGAAACTTAACTGTTTGTTGTGTACTGCCTTCATCCTTTAGTTCATTAAATGTTGTCTCTGTCATCCTGCGCGCTACTGATAGGAATTGGGGTGACAAGGTGATAGTTGAAATGGACGATTCAAAATTCGAAAATCTTACATTAAATAGATCTAAATTAAATTGCAGAAGGAAAATTAGCGCTTGATGGGATTGAACAAAAACCAAAATAACTGCTTTGTCAGAGTTATTCGAGATATTGGAAGGGAAACTGCTAACAGAGACGTATCTATCGTGGAAATATTACCAGTAGTGTGTTACAAAACATATGACCTCCTCAAACGTGAATACTGTTTCTTCTAAAATTTGAGACTCGTCAATCTCTTGTTTTTATTGTTCAGTCACTTAATGTTGCATTTCATCACTACTTCGTGCCGTCGGTTTGCATCAATCTCCCGTTATAGTCCCTCCATTTTACGTGTCTTCGATGTTACATATTTTAAGTTTGTTTTAATTCGCCTATACTGCTTAGGATGGACACGAAACCTTTGCCACCTGAGCACAACCATCGACTTATCAAAGACACTCCGGCCGCTATGAGCCCTTCTAGGTTTTCACAAGTTGATGAATTCAGGTCAGGTTTAACTTAACGAAAAATTGTGGGAACAGACCTTTAGACACTGCTGAGTTTTGTAACACCTAGAAAGACTAGATATCCCCGCCTTTGAATGCAATACTTTCGGAAGAGTAGTGATCTGAATTCATTTTCGATATTCGTGAAGAGACGGGCATATGAGTAATTAGAGTTTCATGGTGCAGTACGCGCAGCTCATAGTAAAATCATGCCAGCTGGAGCACTAAAATGCAATTTGTTACGCGCTAACAGGAATAATGTCGGCTAATTGGCAAATCTTTTCGTCGCCTCAAACTGCTGCGGGACGAGAAGGGACCAGTTCTACCCAAACGAAAAATGTTAAATGGTGCGAAATTACCGGACGGACGGTGATCAGATCTCCGTATCGAACGCCAGATAGGAGCGGCAATTTCGGTGCGATGCGACAAGCCATTTTTCGTGGTTCTAAGTAACTCGTAAGAAACGAACTGCTACGCTAAAAACTTTTTCCACGGGAACGGGCGGTTGGATTTATCAAAACGTTATCAGCGGTTCAGCTCATCAACATGTGTTTTCAAGGTCTTCTTCTTCTCTCTGGTTACTTTTCAGGTGCCATTCTACTCAATGAATTGTCTTCTCAAGCATGTCAAACGAAAAAGTCACGGATCAAGCGACGAGTCGTTACCTCTTTATTGAGAACGATCGAAGTGTGTGTGTGTGTGTGTGTGTTTGTTTTCACCTCGGTCGTTCTCACTGTGGGGCAGAGTCGAAATATTTGGATCCACCCATGGGCATACTTTTTTATTACAAAACTCGGCCTTTTGGGCCTTGCCCCTTGAACACGCCCGAGACACCAAGTCCCCTCGGCCCCAGGATACATGCGGCTTAGAGCCAGAGACTAAAATTCGAAAACGTGGAACACGCCTCCAGACTGGCTGATTGCCGATTTGTTATGGCTCCCTGACTCGAACAGTTAATGTGGTTCGCTGTTCCGCTAGCGTTCTGGAAAATGTTGGTTGCCAAAACGGTTGTTATTATCTGTACAGTATTTCGATAGAACCTGTTTTGGTTTATTATTCATTATGAATAATAACCCTATGTTTTCGGTCACGAAAAATGTTTTACAACCCCCCCTCAAAATTTGATACTTTACGTTTCAAGACATGGAGATTCCAAATTTGCAATGTCTGTGCCTTTAACATGGTCTAAAAAATTCGTTCTTTCGCACGAAAATCCCATTTGGTATCTAGTTGTGCCCGCCATCTCGGCAATCCGATCGGACGAAGCCCATGGTTGTTATGGGCAAAAAATGGTTTAAAAAATTAACGAAACGCAGTATAATCGCAAATTAGCCGTGTTTCGTATCGTTTTCAAGGCCCGCTCGACTCGCAGCGCCCTTTGGACTCGCAACGTCCTGCCAATTGCCATGCGAGGGTTCACTGGAAGCCCTCGTCTCACCCCTCCATCGGATCAGACATTTACGGGCGCCTGGCACCAGGGGAATATTTTTAATTTCCGTAGTTCCATTGTAGTCAGGTCATTTTTTGTATGGTTTACTAGTATTCGATGCAGAATCGAATGGGATGGGGAAGCACTAATACTAGGTCAAGCTGTTCATGAGAATAATAAACCATTGTGTAATAATTTGCAGGGTTTTTTACTTTCCTTGGCTGTACAAAGTAGAAAGGAAAGTTATGTAATCGGCTGAAAATTTTTTTTGAGTTTTCTTCAGATCTTTACGTTACAGACCCTCCTGAGTCCGAAAAACACTATATGGGAAAATGGTCTGTGTGTGTGTGTCTGTGAACGATTTTTAGAAAAAACCACCGTACCAAATCAGCTCAAACTTCATATCTCGCCCGCAGGTTACCATGGGACGCCAAAATAAGGGTATGAACAAAATCCACCGAAATTTAACTATAGTTATCATAGTGATCAAAACACCAAATTTTTTTCTCTAAAAAACGGCTCTAACGATTTTGATTAAAATTTGTATATAGATAGCTCTTAATAAGGCAATTATACCATAAAATTCCCATTTGTGGGAAAATGACGAGAGCAGCACAATAAATTATCAAAATTTTCGACGAAAAGCGTTTTTGCCGCGGTTTTTTCCTTTTAAACTCCGCTGGAATGTTACTAGAATGTTAAAAAAAAAAAGTCGTGTTATAGTCCAATCCAATACCTATAGGGTGAGTGTTTAAAAACGCTCATGAGATACATGGGGCTCACTCCAGAAATTCCTGAATTTCAACTACGCCCGTTTCGCTTACTACCGGTTCTAACAGTTATTACCCAATAACTCTACAAAAGTGATTACTATCCACTTCAAAAAATTCGTGTTTACAGCCTCATTAATTATCTGTGTACCGATTGCTCAATAATGGTCCTGAAATGAGTACGAGCAGCACAATAAAATCTGGAACTGTAAGCGCTACGGCTTGCTGCTGCCGTAAAGCGTTGTTTGACCAAGATTCAAATTAACTGAGTGATAAATGAATTGATTAAATAGAATTAGCCATGTACAAAGTGAATTGTTGTAGAGCCAAGGAAAGTTGTATGTTGCAACGCACCAGATATTTTCAAAAGATTTGGGCATTCCTCTTTCTCATCATTCTTTCAGCACGGGTTTTTAATAGTTTTGATGCAATATTTTAGCTACTAACATCCTTTTCTTGCTTTCGGTTTTGTTGGCTTCCCATGCGTAAAAATAAATTCTTTTTTGGGAGCAGCACAATAAATTGTCACAATTTTCGACGAAAATCAATTTTAGCACAGTTTTTCCATAATGAACACTGCTCAAATGTTAGTAGAATCTACAGAAAAATTGAGGTGGTACGTATGTGATGAGTGTTTTATCACGCTCATAAGATACATAGAAGCTACTATAGAAATTCCGGATTTTTCATCACTTCTGTTTCACTGATTAGGTTCTATTTCTTAATTTTTATCCGATAATTCTGGAAAGGTGATTATTATCCTTCACCAAAAAAATCATGTTTACGGTCTCATTAGTTCTCTGTGTACTTACTGCTCAATATTGGTCGTGGTACAAGTAGGAGCATGGGAATAAATTCCGGAACTGTTTGTGCTTTCACTTTCTACCAACGTGAAGTTATGTTCGACCCAGTTTCAATGAACTATGTTAAAAATAAATTAGTAGCAAACGCCATGAATCCCAGTGAACTGACGTAGAGCTGTGGAATGTTGCGTGATTAAACATAATCGGGAATGCGAGGCCCGTCAAGCCGCCGGTGGAAGTATGAAAGGTCACCTGTTCTCCGCTAGAAGCGCTGGAAGCGGTACCTGATATCACGACCTTGCCATCGGCGAACTTGTTATCGGTTCTGCCAGTGCGCGGGAAGCTCAGTTTTAAATTGTTTAGTTCAGTTGAAAGTTGTGTGTGATTAATAGGAAAATGGAAGAATTAATCGCGCAGATGAAGGATCTTTGCAAAAATTCTCATCTTAATATCTCAGTGTGCGAACCTCCTTCTTACATTAGTTGCTTCTTCCCGAATGAATCTCCGAAGTTAATATTACTCGCTCACAAACAGGTAGTACTTTGTGTCGCTCGGAAATCCCTAACGCGACGATGGTCCTGTAGATCCAACAAAATTGCAAATTGCACTAATAATACCAGTGAACGATTGACCTCTCCTTACCGCGCTTTGTTTTGTTCATCAACTACTGATAAACGAACGAACTTTCGGTGTAGGGGACAAGGTAGATCTAACGTAAACCCGCACTTTCGTGTACATTCGTACTGCAACGCCTGGTTGCTTACTGTGCATTCGGTACAGTGATGAGCAGTAGTTAACTACATTATAAACTACGAACTAGTAGTTACAGAAAAGCACATTGGGAAGAAAACATTTTCATGAAGCTAGATGTTTACAATTAACAAAAGCAAAGAAATTAATAAAATACGTGCATTCGAATAGAAAACAAAAATAAATTCTTATAATTTTATACAAAATAATGAATTGATTTGATTATTACGAATTATACTAACTAATATAAAGAATCTTACAACCTCCTCACGCACAATAAAAAGAAGAAAATTAATCACGCAAATCAATAATCTCAGTGTAGCTCTGATTTGTGTCTGTGAATACGATTGAGTGAAAGCAGCCGAACTAAATCGGTCTTATTCAGGGCCTGCAGGGTTTGGCCTTATTGGATGACAAAATAAGGGTGTGAGCAAAATCGGCTTAAAACTAACTATAGTTATATAAGAAACAAAACACTTCTTTTTTCAACGGCCCTATTTTGACTATATATGACTTATAAGTCCTTAGGGCTAACATCATTTGTATCTTACTAAAAGAACCCAGGAAATTGTAGGCTATATCACGGTAAAAAGAAGCAGAAATATGAACCTTAGTTGGTGTCCTTAAATTGAAAAAATTGCTCCTCCTTAACCCAGGATTTGGGGTACATCAGGAAAGTACCCCACAGGACGTTTCATTGTGAATGTGAATTGGGATGAGACAAGAAAGTACATATACCTATGCTCTCCAGTGTCCACCCAGTTTGTGCAGGTCCTGAAGAAATGGTGTTTAGTGGGAGTCCTGTTGTAGCAGCTTCCTCGTCTGATGCAGATTGATGAAGGGGCTCACTGGACTACCTCATGAGTATACTTGGAACTCCTGAATTAGACGACCTCTCAACACTCGTTTTCTACATTCATTCATTGTTGAAAGCAGGCCCTTTCTGGAAAGCTAATGCCGATGTGTCGACATTTTGGCAGCAGGAAAATATATGCTACTGAGGAAATATGAGATGAGGGTGATCTTGTTTTCTCAGTGGTGCCAGCATCCCAGATGTCAATTTCCTGTCTGACAAAGGCTTTAAGAGATCAGATAGAAAAATTAGTTTTCTCTTCTCTGCCAATTACTCTTCTTATTCTTTGGATGGAGGACAAGGAAATTACAATATTTAACTAATACTAGCACACACGGCTAATTAGTCGGAAATACGTTAATTATTGGATATTTAATCAAAACCATATGAGCTTTTTTAAAAAGAGCGAAAACCGCTCATTTTTTATTTCCCCTTTCCCCGATTTCACGAGTAGAAGCGGCCCATACCCCTTTTCTATACCGAAGTAATACAAATAAAATGAAGAAGGAATTAGCTCAATTCGGTGAGCTGTCTAGACATAGGCACAAAGATATAGGTGTACTGCCTGACTCCCACTGTAGGTACCCCAGTGATCGTAATCTAGTGGTTATAGACGAAGATTCATAATCTGACAAAAGTTGGGCATTGGATCAGACCTCGTGATCGTTGTAATTTTTGCATGAGTCAGCGGCTCTCCAAACTTTTCCACCCCAATTCAGGAGGCTAATCCCCATAATGCACTACTAGGGTTTGGGACGTTTCACTTTGATCATTTCTCAAATTCTGTCATACCTAATTGCTGCATAGTGCAATAGTATCTCAAGTTGTAGAGATTGTGCATATTTTAATCTGTGAGATTAGAGCAGAAATTAGTGGCATTAAGTAGGTTGTCAAGTATGCCTTTAAAGGCTATTATATAATTATTATAGCCCTCAACATGCCACGAACTAACTTAATCGTTTTCTCAGGTATCAAAAACGTCCTGAAATCCTTCTTGCCCTAACTTTTCTTTGGAAACTTTCTCACTGGCTTGTCTTATTTTTTTCTGTACACACAACAAAACCATTATGACATTATGCCACTGGTTTCCTTAGCTGCATGTTTTTGGTTTATTATTCATTCTGAATAATAACCCTATGTTTTCGGTCTGGAACAATTTTTTACCCCCCCCCCCCCCCTCAAAATTTGATACTTTACGTTTCAAGAAGTGGAGATTCCAAATTTGCAATGTCCGTCCGCCGTCCGAGCCATTTTGTGCCTTCAACGTGGTCTGAAAAATTCGTTCTTTCGCACAAAAATCCCATTTGGTATCTAGTTGGGCCTGCCATCTCGGCAATTTGATTGGACGAAGCCCATGGTTGTTATGGGCAAAAAATGTTTTAAAAAAATTAACGAAACGCAGTATAACGCAGGAACTACAGCGGAAGTCAACGTTTCGTCATTAGTACTCCCTCCCTCCCTCCCGTCTCATTAAAACCACCCGCCCTCTCGCCTCGCAACGGGTTTGCTAGAAGCCCCCGTTTACGGGCGCGGGGGGAATATTTAGTTTCCGTAGTTCCATTGTAGTCAGGTCATGTTTCGTATGGTTTACTAGTATTCGATGCTGAATTGAATGCGATGGGTCTCGGAGCAGTAATACTAGGTCAAGCTGTTCATGAGAATAATAAACCATTGTGTAATAATTTGCAGGGTTTCTTAAATGCTCACTGAACAGTTTGATTGACTGAAAACAATCTTCCCCTCGTGCTGTTTA
Source organism: Pachypeltis micranthus (assembly GCA_020466155.1). Lineage (NCBI taxonomy): Eukaryota > Metazoa > Arthropoda > Insecta > Hemiptera > Miridae > Pachypeltis > Pachypeltis micranthus. The sequence continues at coordinate 30,191,670 of CM035768.1, forward strand.
TTATCAACTTCTACTCGTTGTCTTTAGATCTCCTTAATCTTTTTCAAGTTATTTGTTTGATGTAAATCTTCAATATTTAGCAGTATCATTCTGCTTGAAACCTGAATGCCACTATAACAATTTTCAGTCAATGGATGAATCAAGCTGCTCATTAGAATCCTTTCATCTTGACGAAGGACTTGATGGTAAGAAGCAATATATTTCAATAATTTAATTGACACCAGAGTTATAGGAACTAACCATGTTTAGAAATGACTATGAATTTCTCGCTCTCTTAGGAATTTAGCTAGTCAACCTGCAAGACGCAAATCTTATCATTGAAACGTGCCTCTACGCGTGGAAATATTTACATAATTCAAAAATAAACGGTTAACTTCAATTAATAAACTACAGACTTCCTCGTCTACAACTCAGAAAATTATACATTTCCAAGTTCCTTATTATACAATATCTGAAAGGTGTTGCGTCCCATATTGTGTATTTAGTTCTATTATGAAGGGTATGTGTACAATAACTTATTGAAATCGAAATATGGGGGTTTTCCCTCCCTCTCATGTTTGGGATGAGCATGAGGAGCAGTCATCAAATAAGGAAACAGACCTGTCCACCCTTGGAGAAGTAGTACCAAAGACCAGGAATTGCTCTCTCTCAAGTCTCTGGCACTCGGCAAGGATGTAAAGAGTCTCCTCATCTGTGCCACACCATCTACATCGAGGGGTGTCTACTATAACCATAACATACATGTGTTTGTTCATTTTGTAGTGCCCCTTGATGATCCCCATGGTCTGCCTTAGATCCTTCCTCTTCATGCTCAGAAGGCTCCGGCTTATTTTGTGTGTTTGCCCTGAGACAAAGTGTTTGGAGTGCCTCAGTCCTGCAACATTCCAGACTGTCTGATGAATTCTCCTAGCATATTCTCCCATGGTCCTCTTCACTAGTGACAGAGAAGTCCCTCAGTGTGGAGGGGCCCTATACGTACATTAGACAAACTGAGTCTGGCCAGAAGGTCCACCCTCTCATTTCCACTGATTCGTTTATACCCAGGTTTATAAACCACAATATAGGGTTTTACACTCTATTAAAATGTGGAGAGAGCAGTTGCTATCACAAAATGAAAACTGGGATGAAGCAAACACAAGTGCCTTCTGCGTTTGTTGCTACTCTACATGGTTTGGCTGATGGACAGGAACTTGGGCAGCGTCCTGACTCCCCAGAGCTACTCATGGGGGTGGTGTCTAGTGCCATGATACTGTCTCGGCAGTTTGCTGGTGCTTTGACATCAGAGGGCCGGGAGATGTAGTTAGAGAAAGAGAGAGAGAGAGAGTGATCAGCTACATAACTGAGTTGCCTTTAGAGAATGGCTGGGGTCTGGCATCGTTGGTATGGGTCCTGGCTAGTCTGCAATGATTCTGGGTGTCCTGGTTATCTCTAAAAGTTGAGATCTGGGCAATTCAAGAAGCAAAACTATGTCAATACGTATCTGCATGTGGTGGTATCTGAAGGTCATAGATACCGGCGCATAACATCAAGCATTGGCTGAGTATCTGTCAACAAGATTGCGATAGAATGGCTGTATCAGCTCACATTTTAAATTCAGCCAGCACATAAACCTGCATCTCCAAAGTGGAATTATAAGTCCTCCTGAGATAAGTAGGAGCAGGCTAGTGAGTTCTGGAATGTTAACGCTACCAGTTTCTGTACAAAATCTACCTGTTTCAAATAAACTGAGTGAAAATTCGATTAGATTAATTGCTAGAGTGATGGATATGGCTGTGTAGTGTTGAGAAAAGTTGTGTGATGAGTTACACTAGATGTTTTTTCAACTCAGAATACCACTCTCGTCTCCATTATGTTTACATCTTGGTGTATGTCCTAATTGTTGTCATCTTGTGAAGGCTCACTCGGTGATGTTACTGGAACTCCTTTGAATTGTCCATTTGATGATGTCTCTATCCTCAACAACTCTGCCAATTCTCATGGTCTAATCAATGTATCTAAACTTCCTAGCGGCCTTAACATCGCAAATGCCAGGTAATATTAACTTCAATTTATAATTAGTTGAATGTTCTCCCTAATATAAAACGAGATTCCTAAATTTATTAACCTGTTAGTTGTGTGTGTCCACTTCCTGGGCTTCTGGAAACATCTTGTATGGCACAAAATCCTTGTGATAAGACATTGTGAATGCTCACTGTCGTGCTTGTGGTAAACAGTTCGAGTTGCTCAATCATGTGGTGCGGGTGTGTCCATTTACTCATGAAGGCCGCGTCAAGCATCATGACGTGGTCTTTGAGCAGGTTGCTAGTACATTGTTATCTGAAAGCTGGGATGTGGAGAGAGAGCGGCTTTACCAGACTGCAGTGAACCTGGATGTTCGTATAGCATATGGTAGCCAGGATCTTGCACTAACTTAGCTAGCCAAGAGGCACAAATATGACAGGATGGATCTTCATATGGAGTTGTTGGGATCTAGTGAAGTGGAGGCAGGTAACATCGAGGTTGCAGTATTGACTGATACAGAGTATGGTACAAGAAAATTGCTGAGGAAGACTGGGTGCCCTCCCCATTTTCTTAATTATTATTTATTTAGTTTCTCCTTTTTGGGCGCCACCATTTACGATGAGCTTAAAAAAAAAAAATCCCAACGTGAATTTAGGAGTGGAAAGTGGGGTTATTTCATAATTTCATTATTATTATCATAAGTTTATTTGCAAATTCTGTTAATTTTTCTGGGGGTGCCATAGGACTTTCCCCGATCAACACTGTGGGTCATCTCTAGGGGAGGTCTACTGGAAGGAAGGGTTTGGGGCTGGCTGGGGTTTTTCTGTAACCTCAATCAGGTGGTATGAACGATGTGACCATGATTTGTGTGAGTGATACATTGTGACTATGCATGTAATTAATTTATTTAAGGCTATGATACTGAAAAGGTGAAAAAAAGTCTGGTCGGCGTTTGATATACTTTTTTAAAATCTTTATACGTCCTTCACTTATTTGTTATACTTGTCAAAACAAATTGCCCCAAGATATTGTCATAAGGAAGAAGAAAGATGTTCTTAGAGCAGTCTAAGCACTACATGCAATTCGATGCTCCTAGGAGATTTTATTACTGTCATGAACTTGGTTTAGCTTAAGTTAACGTACCTGTTAGGTGAGTTCGTCTCCTCTGGCTCTTCCTCGTCTCCTCTCTCGAAAGCGCTCACCCACAGTATCTCACCAGCCAGAGGAGACAGACTACCCTAACAGGTACGTTAACTATAGTAATTTGCCTACTGGTGGATCTAACACAATTACTTTAATAACTTGGTTTAACCTTCATCATCCGCATTGATCACATTCGTTTTCTTCATTGTCTGCTGTGTGCTTTTTCTTGTCTTACAGGAGCCTGATGAGTATAAATAACTTTAGAAAGAATTCTCGTATGCCTTTATGGGTGGTTTGTGATGAAGAAGATGAAAGGGAAACTATGTTGATGTGCACTTATAAGAATAACGGATATTTGGTCACTGGTTGGGCCTCTAAAACTTCTCCTGTCAATGAACCTGACCCCAACCATTTTTTTAGTCTTCACGAAAAACTTTTCAGCAGTGAAAGTTGCAAGGTGAGTACTGAATGGGAGCTCTTGAAATGCTGCTAGTTTATTTTGTAAGTTTAAACTTTCATCCAAATCAATTGTTTGCATTCTAGGTTACCCTAATTTACATTTCTTGTGAACCATTACTTTGTCCTGAGGACGTATTGCTTTTGAATACTCACATTAACGCTATTTGTTGCTCTTAAAAGTTTTATCAGGATTATCTCATTCTGGTCTGTAAAGGAAAAATGAAATATCCAGTAGCGTATTAAAGAACAAGATAAACATGTTTATTTACAAAACGTCTTTTCAGCTTTATATGTATACATAATGCATGTTTTTGGAGTCCACATGATCCAAAGTTACGGTAAAAGCAGCCCCTCCTAAGTGTTCACAATTGGTCATGGATGCGTCTACACATGTTTCTAGGCGAACGTTATTTTGATGGTTGTTGGCATTATGTGCATATTTAGTTCACAAAATTTTATCTTCAGCGCGAGCATCAGTTTCTACATTATCGCTCGAAACTGAGCCATAAATGTTACAGACGATGTGGAGTCTTTCCCCCTCAACAGTCTTCTTCTCAATGCTCTACAACTGTGCATTGTCAATAATGCACTGAGTACAAAGTTCATCTCATTTTATACTGTGTTAATAGCAGTGGCTTATAAAGCTCCCCACTGTTTCAACGGTTTTCTATTGTTTGTAAAAGAGTTCTGAATTTGAGCCCCAGCAAAACAGACGGTACATCCCATCAAATGTTTTTCTTTGAATTGAAAATTGGAATGCCTCAATGTGTCTTCTATGTACTAAATATTTTGTTCAAAAAAGTTTATCAGGTACAAGTTTTTAGAGAAGGGAGGTAGTTTTTTAAAAACAAAAAACTGAAATAGCGTGTTGATTAATTAATTTTTCTTATTTTATTTTGAACTAGACAATATATTGTGTAATGAATACTTAATTCTAAACGTTTGGTGGAATGGGCTTTTCATACAATTCTATCTGACGAATCATATATGAATTAACGCGTTTTTCCATATATCCCAAATCATAATGCAGTATAACTAGCTTTTAAAGGTGCAGTATCTCACTTTAGCTCTGACTAGAACTTATGTGTGTACTAGTTAGCACATCAAACATTAACTTGCTCATGATGGACATTTTCTAATGTGAGTAGTCAGTACTTTCATGAGCAGTCAATTCCATACAGGTTAACTGATGTACTAGTCTTATTGTACACCTTGATGCATTTTAAGTTAATCTATGGGAGGTGGGGAGCACTTTAATTACATGAACTTGATATGAATAACTTTTGTGTATTGTTTTATAAACTTTTATTTGACTGTGAATTGTGAGTGTCTTCGATTGCTTCTCCCTGGAGTTCAATGTTTCCCCTCTGTTTTCTAGGTAAACTGGAAAATAGACAGTGTATTCAGGTTTGAAAAAACTAATCAAATAAGTGGTTCTGATTATGATTGTAACCTAAAAGTATCGTGGGACCATCATATGGTATTTTATCCGCCATCCTCCAATTTTCTCAATATAACCCTGGTGAGTTATAAGTTGAGTATCGTTTTGTGTATATTGATTTGGAAACAGTTTAGAATGTTAACATACCTCATTGGAAAATAACAGTTACAAACTTATAATAAACACTTCTACAAAGATAATATTGAGCTTGCATGTATTGAAAAGTGCAAATAAGTGTGATTTTAATAAGAAACTACTGTAGAGTGTTATCACCGGTAATGGCATTCCACTTCAGGGAAAATGTTGAGGTAGTATCTAGTGGTGAAAACCCAGCAGAGTAACAACCTTTTACGAGGTATTCCACTGGAATTCAATCTTGAAGGCGATACATGTTGTCATATGTCATATACATTTGGTGTTTGTGACTGTTGAATAATAAATGGATATGTTTGTTGAGGTTCAGTCAATAATGACTCATGTTCAGTGGCGAGGTTCCGAGGTTTTAGTTCTTCCTCATAATCATGCCGTAATAGATAACAAAGGAAACATCAGGAAGTCTCGTCATAAGGGACCAGGGACTAAATTATTCGAAACAAAGCACTTCAGTTGTACAAGTTGTAAAAACATCAGTGGAGGGGACAGGAATGGCTCGTCTGAGGAGGAGGAGGAGGAGGAGAGAGAGTAGAGAACTTCAGCTCCAATCGAACAGGAAAGATGATTTGAGTAGGGAGGGGTTGTTTTCTAACAAAATAAATCCCCGAAAGGGTTAACTTTGGGCAAACTTAAAGATCACTAGATGCATGATACCAGTTGATGCTACTGTTATGGTGGGTGTATTAAATTGGAATTTACTTTGCTGAGGCTGTCTACTATGGTTTTCTAGTTTATCTTTGTGTTTTTCTACCATCATCATTTCTTTTATTTCTAACTTGAATTTCTTACTGACATAATAAAAAATTTTGAAGGCATCTAGTTCAAAATTCTGTCCTTGTGTGTACAGTTTTATGGTGTGTGGTTAGGGCTGTAGGGGTTGGTTTATTTGGGTTCCTGTCTGTCACTTCACGTGTTGTATGTGTTTGTGTTGGTACAGCCCCCGTATTGTTCAAAATGGCTAAAATACGATTTTCTTTGTGTTTTCACAAGTTACGTCATATTCAAATTTGGTATGTATGTCTGGTTTGTCATCATCTTTGGTTTTAGTGTGGAGTGTGGAATGGTTATAAGTATTTTTGAAAGTGACTGTTATTTTCTGTTTTTAACATTTTATCTCATTTATCTGACTGGAGTTTCACATGTGAAATAGAAAGATATTTGGGTGTGTCCCCTGCTAGTGAGTTTTGTGATTGTGAACGAAGTGTGCTGTGGGTTAGTTCCAGGAGCTCGCAAATGAGTTGACGGGGGTAATTAACATAGAGAGAATATTACAGCTCGATTTATCATCAAGTTAATTATTGTTTTTATCAATAAACATGGTTTCATTTGTGTAATCGTGAGCTGTGAAATTTTAATTAGGCCCTCATTAGTTGGGGTTTCCACTACTGTAGGTTCAGTCATTGCTTAGCCCAGACCTGGTTGACAATTTTTTGGTTGTTCGTATTTCATATATTTTTCCTGCATGTCTTTATCCATATCTTCCCATTTCAAATTGGTGTCACTATTTAGGACAGACTATCTGAATCTAGAGTTGTCTTCTATGAATGAATGAATGTAGATGCATTTTTTTACAAGTATCTTTGGCTTGTTTTTTTTTTCAGGTTACAAAGTGTACACCTGGCAAAGGCGGAGAGCCTTTTCGGTTCATATGGGAACAGATATTAGTGCTCAACCAGTATTATTCATGGCTTTGTTGTGAGGGCCAGTGCTCTGTCACAAGTATACCGGTCAACGAGTATATAATGGTTCGAACTTCCAAGATCTTATTCTCATTTTTATGCGATCCTGTAAATCTAAATTTTGTTTTTATGTTTTCCCATAGTCATGTCTCCCTAAGTCGTATGTAACTCCTCCGACAAAGATGGCTGATTTACTCATTGAACCCATACGCCTGCTGGAGAGTCAATCAGCAACTCAGGCAAACACGGAATTGTTGACAGACTTAATATCGAATGTATCATCTCCTGAGTACAGCAAACTTGATGCATTGGGAAAATTGTGGTATTTATTATTAGGTATTAATTTTCTAATACCTTTTTTGTTAATATTTTATTGTCTGATTTGATGAAAGAACTGTAGGTTCTTGTTTTATAGGTCAGATGTTGGGATCATTTGCCCAGTATATTTATGAGTGCAGTTGTGGTTATTATTCTGGATGATAAACAATTTTTCTTTTGGCATCCCATTTACTGGTGACCTTGTAAGCAGTTTCTCTAGAGCCAGTTGGGAAAGATCAGTGACGGAAAGGAGGTCTTCAACCTCTACTCTCCTGATTTAAACACGTTATCGCCCTAAAACCTGCTTCCCCTCACTTTCATATTTGGTTCACAGCTCAGGTGAATAAGTCATAGTCAATATGCTGCTTTAGAATGGATCCTCGCAATGCACCAGAGCTTTTGTTTCTTCTGCGATATTGTAACATTTTGCATCACTTCACGCATCAAACAGGTGGAATTAGTCCCCTGTTCATTTCCATTACTGCATTCAATCACCATCATACGATCTTCACTGCAGCACTATTAAGTTTATTCATTTGCGCAATTCAGCTTAATTCAAAGTCATTCTATTTGATTCGTCCACTATTCCCCTCCAGAGCAGCTCTCTGGAAAGTTAGGTGTTATCATGAAAATATAAACTATTTGCTTGCTTCTAATCACTTGTACGAATCAGGTTATAAGGGACTACACTTGGTAGCACACAATAAACCCCTGGCGAACATGGTTATTTCCTACCTAAGTTTGGCATGCATGGTCTTATAATTGTAGTCAAATGGTGCGACTAGTTTCACCTACAGTTTGAAGAGTGTGAAGAGGTGCTTGGTAATATCATGGAACATTAAGGAGTGTCTTACAGCGTTTAGGGAAAGCCGTCTTGATCTCCACCACAAAAAGTGCCAGGTGGAGGGGGGGAGGAGGAGGTGGTAATGTAGCCCAACTAACCAAAGGACTGGATTTAGTGGTGGACCGTGGGATGTTTAATATACATCTACAGAGATTCCATGTGTATTAGAAGCCCTTGCATTTTAAAGAAAATCTGCTAGGCTTCGTGCCAAACTCTTTGATAACATCTAGAGCAACCATATGTAGTTGTGTCTCGCTGTTCTTTGGAAACATCTACATTTTTAGGATCATAAGGTTTTGTACGTATCCTTGACCTTCTGCTTACTAACACTTTGAGTTGGTGGTTGATGGATTACTTGGGTCATGTAACCTGGAAATAAGATTTCAGTACTTTTTGAAAGGGTTAGAAGGCCATACATCACGAAGAAGTTGGATCATAAGTGGGAAGTTTCATTAGTTGAGCACAAGGTTGAGAACCTGCAGTTTTACTGTTCTCAGGGATACGCCTCAAGCAGGAGAACCAGGAAACACACAATGACAGCTAAGGATTTCCTAGAGGTGGGTTTTGATATCGATGGGGGGGTCTACTTATAACCCTCACTTGCTAGAGCATCAGTTAGCCACTATTGAAGAGCTCATGAAAATACCTCCTACTGGTCAATTTATTGTAGTCTTGTCTGTCTACAGTGTTGTTTCTCTTCATGCTTGGAACACATTTGGAATTAATCAATTAGAAACGAACTGCCGTACTTACTATCATAAGGTGGCCTTACAATATCCCAAAATCTTCAGTAAATTTAGCAGCTGGCGACTGCGAGTTTAGCAGATTTTGAAATTCCTTTTAGTTTTATTTATTTGAGTAAATGTAACACTGTGCACACCATGTTTAATTGTTGAAAAGGAAGCTCATTCGGAATGTTAGCTAATTTGCTTAAATTTATTTTCTATCTAGTGTCAGTTTCATAACTTTGTTGCAGGATGTACATCACTGAATGAAATTGCGTTACGCATGACACAACTAAGCTCATTTTTAGCTAGTCAGGTTTTCACAAGTCACTTGGATCAGGTAACAAGTTTCTTTGATCCTAGAATTACATATAACTTTCACATAACTTAGTTTTCTCAACTAAGTATGGTACGCCTATTCCATTCATAAATCAATCTGATGGATCTATGCGATGGTTTACTCACCTTTATTTCCTGAGTGGCTAAAAGTCTGACGATGGAAACAGTATTGAGTGTGTGATACAAAGGAACAAGGTGTGTCTGTCTTGCTCTGAAGAAGGCTGATACTGGACCCTGCTAAGGAAAGAACCTCTAGCCTGTCCCTATGTGGTGGGTAAAGAGAACGTGACTACAAAGCCAACTGCTCTGCAAACAAAATGGTGGTTTAGCTACGCAGGCTGATGGTGAATATTGGTGGTACATAGGCTAGTACGAGGAGACTAATAATGTCAGTCATGCTGGTGTACTGTGGATTGAAGAGATGAAGGATCACAGGTGTGGGAAAGCTGGCAGGTGGTTGTAGATCGTGGTAGAGGAAAGTTGAGGAACCACAGCAGCCCAGGGTACTTAGAGGGTGATTTATTCATACAGAGCACCCTTTGATCTACACTGAAAATCGTTGCTTCCAATATGATTTGGCTCCTTTTACACCCTCTGTCCTCTCATCATGTATGTCTCTATGGCCAGGGAGAAGTCCAGGGATCCTTTTACTTGTTCTGGTAGACTAGGGAACTGTAGGTGACCATGGCTTCATAATTGCTGTGTACATTTTTTGGAATGTGAGCTTCTTATCTAGGAAAACCCTCGAGTATTTCACCTGTTTGACCATCACCACTTTCTCAGTGGATGCTTATTTGGAAGTTGAAAAGTTTGTGTGATGCATCGCACCATGCATTTTCATTGCTGAGTGAGGTCGAAGAAAAAATGGTCAACCATTCAGAAGCACACATCAGTATTGTTTTCCTTGATTTAATATTAATATGAAGTTTTGTTTGGAAAAGGGAGGGAGTATTTAGATGGTGGAGTTTTAAAAATTAATTAAACTCACAAGAAATCCTGTTTGGCTTTTTCAGACTGGTTTGAATGTAGTAATGTCATGCGTGTATTACTTCTTCTTGCATTACAATTAAGAGTAGCAACTGTGTGTTTGATCCCTTTCAGATATATTCAGCAACAAATGTTAATCAACTTATGAATATGCCTCTTCGCCCTGTTGTTGAATTTGGGATTGAAAAATTAAAAAGAGAGATGATTCTAATATTTTCTAAAGTTGGATTGACCTGTAATGTCTCGAGCCTTCCCAAGTGAGTTCAAGTTAGTGGTCTAATGCAATAGCATGTGTTGCCTACTAGAATTGTTTGTAGCACCTTATGAAATGGTATGTTACATGTGAAACTCATGAAAACCATTACCTGAATCCGCTGAATGTACAAGAAAAGCTAGTATGCACACATCTCCATCATGGAAGGTCACTGAGTAAGTCGTAGGTGTGATTCAAGAGCAGGAAAGAAAAACACGCACCAAAACTAACTAATACCGAGTAAATTACAACTTAAATCCACTACAGAGTGATGAGTGACTTTGTCAAGTCAGCATGCAAACCTTTTTCCAGTTGGGGAATGGGATGTCCGCGATCCTCTCTTATGTAGATGTAGGTGAAGTGGACTGTGAATTAAAACGGCAGATGGGATATATTTATCGACAGTAGGAGGTTTCGTCCAAGATTTCTCTCTTTGAGTCATAGTGAAGCGGATTTGAACTGAGGGTGTTCTTGGGGATCTCCCGTTGAAAAAATATAAAAGAATAAAGGGAGGAAAATTATAAACTCTGTAAAAGAAAGTTGAGCGTGGTAGGTCATGGAGGCGAAAAGTGCTGGAGCAGACTGGTGTTGCAAGCAGTGCAGTGAGAAGACTGGTGGAAGCTTGAAGAAAGCCAGACTTTTAGGCCCGCATAGCAGGTAGCCTGGAGTCTGGGGCGTCGGATCCCTCCGTTTTATAATCCACCTGAAGGATTCGCCCCATAACAGCTGTATCCAAAGTAAAGAGAAGGGAACATGGATGGAAACACAATACTCTCTGGCGCCACACAAAAAATGGTAATAATCCTCTCCTCCTTGCAGCAAACAGTACATGCGTGAATATTAATTGGAGTCTATCTCATTGGTACCTCCATTCAAACTGTTTGAGGTACCTGGAAAAGGGCCGATGAAGTTTCGCAAGCTATCTCTCTTTGCCGGCTGGCGAGACGTGAGCCAAAGGACTTGGTTGAGTCGTAGCTCCTCAGGCGGCGAGGTGCAAGGCAAAGGACTCAATTGAGTCGTAGTTCCTCAGGCAGCGAGGCTGAGAGCGTTGTCTCCGCTGGCGCAGTCTTCCAAGTGTAGCCTCTTGCACTGGAGATGGTGGCTGGTTGAAGTTGGGAGAATCCCTCCTTGGACAGGCCCTTGTATATGTTTTCTCGGAAGGGTGAGTCCTCTCTCATTGGCCACGTGTTATCCTCTCCTAGAGTAGGCTGTGGCTCATGGCTAGCGCCCTCTGCCGGGATGAGCCTCAGGGTAATCAAAAGTCTTTCCTCTGTTGCCAGACTTCTTGGCGAGGCGCCTTTTGTAGGAAAATGGTGGCCAGCTACCACATATGGGTTCTTTCCTTGTGTCAATTGTGTTGAATCCCCACTCATAGATAAAGTGAGTCCCATCCCTCTGATCTAACCTAAAACGTAAGCGGATCTATAACCCTAATGAGATAGAAAACATTTTAATGTCTGTTGTGTGGCCCACAATGTTGTTATGGAGAGTTTACAGAACTACTTTTGCTAACCCTGGTCACAATATTAGTAATTCTATATTCCACATATTCATTGGCATCTGACAGTCTAGCTGTATCTACCAAGTATTCTATTAAATCATTATTTTGCCATTGTTAATAACTATAGCCACCAAATTGTAATGTAATTTATTCCGTGCCTGCTCTCTTATGTTACATAACGATTATATTGTTCATTAAAGGGCAAGATAATTGAAAGCTTGTCATAAAATAGAATCTTTCTCATCAACGACTTGGATCTCATTGAAATGAACTTTATAAAGAGGAACCTCATGCCACTACTACCCACGCTAAGTGTTCATTTTATATTTTCAGGCTGCAGCTCTTACCGATAGATGAATGGATAAAAATGGTACCCATATCGTTACACTGGCTTGCAAAAAACTTTTGCCTCTTGGAACAGTTAGCCTACACTCAGATTGTATTGGAAATCCCCCGACAGTTGCTTCACCCTCTAGCTGCCAACATTAGCTTGCAGTTGTCCAAAATGGCAGATGAAAGCCAGGGTATAGAAGGCTTCACAGGTCGTCCTCTGATTTTCACCAGCCATACTCTTTTACTTTCAATGTTTAAGAACCTGAGGAAAACGTAAGTTGTTATATATTAGTCATAGTTGTTGTTTAAAGGAATGCACATTCCTAATGATCCTCTCTCCCCTTCTGTATTGTGGGGCTGCCTATGATTGCTTATGAATTATTCATGCTCCTGTCATCTTGAAGGTGTTCTCAGCTACTTTTCATATTTTCCAGAATACCAGATGAGTGGCTGATGACTGTCACTTCTACTAAAAATGATATGTGTATCGGTGAAAGCAGATTCCTTGTTGGTATCATGCAGCCCTTCATTCATCAAAGCGATAGGGACCTACCGAATATGGACGATACCAAGGATACTATTCGCGAGGAAAAAGTGAACCGCAGTCTAGGCAGCCTTTGGATTTCAAGCTTGCATTTAGCCTTCCATAAGTGTTCCCACTAATTAGTCCTTTTCTACTGTTTTGTTACTGTCTGAAGATTTTTCACGTGAAGACGATTGTTGTTTTCATTTTTTACACTAAATAAACATATTTTGTACTTTTTAATAACTTTAGTGCAATAACCAATATTTTTGTGATGAGAGAAGAAGAATAATAAATCTATACTATGACATATTCATTCGAACGCAAAAACAAAAACAACTGCTGTTTGTCCAGTGGCCTTTTTTAAATAATCAGTTCTACATCGCCAGCATGATTAAGATTGGATCACATGTAAGTAAGCAAGTTCAGACGTGCAGATCTGGAACTAAACGAACCTTCAGAAATATGCAAATTATTTGCACAATAACAACCTCTAACATACTAACATTAATGCGTCAACAACCACTATTACGCACTCAAATGAACATTTCATTCACCGATTTATCCTACCATAAAAAAGAAAGAGATTCAAGCGTTCTAGTATTAGGAATGGTATGGATTCGTCCAATAGTTATTTTTTGTGTCGTTTGGAGCTCACGATATAGTGATGCATTTGCTTCCAGTTTTTCCCATTTGAGACTTAAACCAGTTTATCGTCAGTCAACCTTGCCTTGTTTGGACACGAATTTGGCTGACACTGGAAATCTCACCTGGTAATGTTGATTGTCATAAAGAATCTTCGTATTGCACTCAGCACAATCCTACCGTCTTTAGACCAGTTTAGAACTATGTTTTGGTAAACTATGCTCCCCTAGCTTTTAAATTAGTCGCCATCATTCCTATCGCTGCATGTGCCATGTATTTAGTGCAAGTAACAATTTTTATCGTGAACCTGTTGAGATACAATTGAAAGAAATAGGAGGGAGAAATAGATGAAAACGAATTTTTTAGTCATGCTTTAAACGGTCTGAAGGTTAGTTATTTATCTTGTCCAGGGATCTAAAAATCAGCCAGTGTTCGACATAATGTAGCCATAAGCACCATTGAATAATGGACATTTTTGCAAATCAAACTTGAATTTCTCTTCCCTGAAACTCAACTGTGACCAGAAAGCAGCCCGAGACTGGCTAGCGTTCAGATGGGACTTGGTGCAATAGTTGAATCTCAAAAGAAGCGTCATTTTTGCCACGTTAACAAAATTGTAGATAGTTTCGAGCTAACAAACTATTTAGATAGTTGCTTTCATTCTGCAGTGTCAATTTGGACTATTGGCAGCTTGCAATGATGTGTCAGAGAGTTCATGGCTCCAACTTCCAAAAATAGCAACCCTCGTGTGTAGCAATTTCACCATTGAATGACGTGGGGTTGAGTAGCTCAATCTAGTGCAATATGCAACATTCCATACAATTAGTACTTCATTCAATCTAATTTCCATTACCTGGTAAAAAATGTTGTAGTTGTACCTGGAAATGATATGCCTTGAGTTGTATCTGTCAGCTCCCTTGCAACCCTCCAGTACACACCAGAAACACACTCTATCTGCTCAAGAAATGAGCAGCTTAAGCGCAGGCCCCTGATTATGATCTGCTGCCAAACCTGCAAAGTGCAACTCTAGCGTGAACGCCATGGAGTTTTTATCATAGTCTCAATCACTCAGAATACTCTTTTAATTCCTCTCAAAAACTACTCCATGCTTCTTTTTTGGAGGTCTGTCGAACCCTTCTGTGCACAACCAGTTTGGTAACTCCTCAATCCCTACTGTACCTGGCTGGAATAAACAATCTGCAAGTTTTCCCTAAGAGCCAAACGTTGTTTATTCCACCTAGGGACATCCCCTACTATAGGAGACCTAGGGGCCCTTCGTGGGCCTTGGCCCAAATATTTGTAATTCTGGAAAGACCCTTCTGTTGACTTGAAACCTCTCTTCACCACCTTCAGTGGGAGGGGGGGGGAGAGCCTTTTTCTTGCCTCAGCCATTCAATGCTAACGGTCTGCGCTCAGAGTGTCTGCCTAGTTAACTCTCTCAAACTCTTAGACATTACCGCATTATTTCGCTGCATCTAAAATTTGAAAGTGTCCAGTTGTGGGATATCCATGGCCATGGAAATAATTTCCTTTGGATCCCACTAGTAATTGGGCAGCTTTTACACTCTATGCAATCCGGACAACCTTTTACGATCGTGCGCAAGTCTGCAGAATGTTCTATATTTGTAAGGACTTCTCTATCTTCCTTACTGCATCCTCAATGCTGCATTACGAATACTGAGCTGACTGTGGTAGGTTCTGTCAGCAGCCTCCTCCCGTAACCTTGCCTTTCATGCATTCTTCAACTGCTTGTGAACTTTGCAGTCAGTAGATGAAGTATTTCTACTCTGCAAATGTTGAAATTGTCGATGGAGGTTAAAAAATATTTCTATTTTGTGTCGATTCAAACTAGGAAGAATCTGAGCTGTATCAAATCAGACTTGGTGTCTTCCCAGATACCTTCGGAAGATACATTTAATCTTTAATTAATCGATTATTAGAGATTAAAAGACACACATAAAGCGTGTGTAAGAAAAGTTCCTATTGATCTTTCTTTTCACCTCTAGTCTTGAATCTCAGGTTCCGTATGATGTTTTTCTTCTCTCTTTCTTGTAACCATGCTTTTACTGCAAATTTTGGTACAACTTAGTTCTAATTTAGATGCTACACCTAATGGCGACTTCTTTATTATAATATTTGTTATTTAAATGAATTAACAGGATATTGGCTTAAATTCCCAAACCCTGTTGTTCTAAAATAATCTAGGCTGCTTGGCTATTACAGGAGGGAGTGAAAGTAAGTGACTCATTTTCACGAGTTTGTTGCACTGGAGGTACTATTAAAAACTGTCATTTTTTGTTTTATTATTCATTCAGAATAATAACCCTATGTATTTGGCCAGGACAATTTTCTTCCAAATCTGCAATGTCCATCTGCCGTTTCAAGTACAGGGTCAAACGAGAACATGATCTGTTTTCCTCATCAAAGTTTATTGAACATACAAGCAGGGCCGTACATGATTATGCATCGAAATGCATAATAATATCCAACAAAAGGATAGCAGGATCATATGGGTAAATTAGGAAGGAGCTCTTGCATCAAATTGCTTAAGTGTCAAACTTCCACAAAGTTCACTTACAACAAAAGTAAAACAGAACTGTAAGCATGATTATAATCAAAATTTTCTTATGGTATTAGAATCAAACGAATGAAACCAATTACAAACAGAACAAGTAGGTTTCCTTAGTTTCCTGAATGAAAGGAGACAAGCACCAATCACTTACTAAGAAATACGTTTGTTGTTATACAAACTAATATGAAATAATTTAGGTTTAAATTATACCAGCAGTAACGTATAAAATGATTAGACGTAATTAACCAATAAATCACTTCAAATGTTGTGTTCATTCACACGAGAATTCATAGAAAATTTCTTTCTCTGTTATATGAAAACTAGGGAAACATTTTCCAGACATACAAAAAACATTCACCTTATTTCTAAAATGATCAACATACAAGTAGTCTTTCAATTTCACAAAATAATCCTATAATTGTAATCCTACATATAAGATGGAAAAAATCATGAATAATAATTGTTTGATTTTCTTTAATAAAGGATAATTCACAACGTGTAAACAATTAAGATGTTTGATTACTTTTCATAGTATACAAAACCAGATAACAATGGTACAAACACTTTTGTAACCAATGTGTTTTAGTGTTTTACCCGCATTTTATAAACAATAATTGGCATAATATGCTTCTAAGTATTAACACACCAAGCAATCATGGTTCAACATATAGACAAACTTTTTCAACTATGGCAAAAGTTAACTCATATTTCTCTAGCATATTTTGCCTATAATAACTCATTATACTACCCAAAACTAATAACTCGTGTTATAAATCTTTCTTAATAACCTCTACAACATGTGATTTTGATTTGTGCGAAATAAACAAAATATGAGAACTATGTACAAATACGACAAAATAATTATAATTTGTACGGTTTGAAGTTGAAAAGAAACTAATGAAAATAAAACTGTTATTGGTACAATATAGATTACACTTTCTCCCCTTCAATGACTTATTTTTCTGTTTTTCAAATAGGGAATGATGAACGTTCTGGCCAACCAAACAACAAAATTATAATCAAGGAATGAATGATCAGTTTGAGATCATAAACTTACATGTGAAAGTTCTACGCTTCTTTCTCTCAAGTAAAATACACAACATGGATCAAGTATGTTTGTATATGCACACATTACTTCAAACAAACTTAGAAAAAAATTAATTTCGAAATTGAAAGAACTAATTAACTATAATTAACTTGAGGAAACAATATTTTGATTTTCAAAATCACACTTGGTCATCACATTTAATAGAACAATATAATGATTTTTAAGGCAGCTATGCAAATGGAAAAAGCAAGACTTTATAAAATATTTGTTGTTGGACCCCACAAAAAACGAAATACGAGTGTAGGCCAGATCTTTCGTCGTATCAACTCTATAAATTCTCGGTTTGTGAGGGGGAGGGAGGAAGAATGAACCATCCTTGAGTACTAGAGTGAATGTAGGAGTTGTAAATTACACATTACAATGTATTAATAAATTCAATGTCATTTCAAGACCAGGAAGTATTTCAAGGGTTGAAGTAAGCTTGGGGGTGTGGAAGGGGTTATGGGTGGATGTTAATGCTTGTGGAAAGTGAAGATAGCAATGAAAACATTTTGTTGCTCAATATTGAATAATGAGTAAAATTTCAAGCCTAATCCGGCATAGCTAAACCACATACAGTTCCATTGGGCACTGAGTGACTCAAGACTAGCGAAGTGGGGAAACTTGCATTCTGAGGGGCTCAAGTGAAAATTGTATTGTCATTCCACTTATGTTGCTGATGAACGAAATGAATAGAAGAGCTTGATAAGAGGTAAACAGAGTAGGCACTAATTAAGTATTATGTGGAAAGTCAAGCCTGGGTTTTTAAAATTGATGCCTGCATACTGAGCACCCTAAGGCCGATTATCACTGCCACATGTTTTTGGTATAACACAAATATCACTATGCTTCATATAGTTTACTAACTGATCCGAGAGATGCAACTTTAGTAAGAGATGTGGCTTTCAAAGGCTACATGAACTACAAACATTATACTTGAACAATGAACAGAATAAATGTTGTTTAGTTTGTTTTATGTTCACTTGCTTGCACAGCTGGGTGTTGAAGTGAAGCATATCTCAAGATTAGTCCTCTGCCAGGATGATATACCCAGATGAGCTCTTAAATAATCAATATTTTGGCTCATGGTATGTCTAAGAAGAACGTGCAAAGAACACGTGTAGGACTGTGCCAAAAGTCAAGAACACTAGTTCAACGGATTGGGAACTTTTATTAAAAAGAAATAGTTGGAACACCATCATTCTTTCCCAGCTCTGTAGTTAGCTCTACTATGATTCTGTGGATGGTAAAGTAATCCCATAAAACTGGAATAATAACAATACAATTGATTTGAGGGCTCACAGATGAACGTTATGCACCTTCAAATGAGGAGGAAAATAAAATGTGCTTTTAGTTGAGAGAACAGTATCCTTTTGTTCTCTTAGCCAACTGTTAGCGAGCCAACTCAATTACCTCCTGCTACTTAGTGGAAATCTATTACACTATATGTGGCAGCCAGAGTGGTTAAGACTCGGTTCACAATGAACTCATGATAGCTCAGGTGACTACTCATTAGTAAATGATCAGGTGAGCTCAAAACTCAAGCAAATGATTTAGCAGAACTTACTCATGCAGCATCATCAACTTCTACATATTCAGTAAATCCCAAGAAATCAGGTTGGAGTACTTTTTATTTTCAGCTATCCAAAGGGTAAGGAAATTATTGCCATTATGTAAAAAAATGTAGAGTTTTATTCAGAAGTTTTCGTTTTAATGCCTGCTAAATCAAAAAAATCCGACTTTGCTAGTGATCAACCAACATGTGCTAAAAATTGTTTGTTTTTATTCTTCAAAATTACCTCAGTAAATGAATTTTATCGCCTGAGTGGAACCTATATCCACATCCCCCTGCAATTGTGACATACACGTTTCTGTAGAAATCCGTTGAACAAAGATACAGTGCTTGCTTATATAACAGATTGTCGAACCTACAGGGTTGTGGAAAATGGCTATGCACTAGATATTTTGTTGCCGATCTTGGCATGTAATTGTAAAAACTGCATGGCGTAGACACTATCAGTTCACTCACTCCACCAAGAATGGCTTGATGGTTTGCCCCCCCACATAGAATAAAGAGTTAATAGTGGTTACTTTCTGAGCTCCCCAACATGAATAGGTAATTCCCTAACAGCAAGCTTTATTAATACAATAATTTTTCTGCAGAATCTTGTAGTTGCTATCACGTGTGAGGACTTGTACATGCCAGTTCTGTGGTTGGACCCAAGAAATCATTCTCTTTTGAAGGGGTTTCCTCACTGAATTAAAGTTCTGATTATCAGCATTGTGAAGTTGGTTTCTCTTTACTCATATGTTTGGCAAATCAATTAACGCTACCTACCCACATTTTTTCGGGCTCAATTCATTCAGGAGAGCATAATGTGATCTATACTCAAGTAGAAATGTTGTAAGCAGATCTTTCACTTGTCTTTGGATGCACTATATGGGTATTGGCGTGTTTATTGTGAGGTCAAACTTGCTCAGTTTAAGAACGTTATATCAGAAATTTATAACTTAAATAAATAAATACAGCTGGAGTAATTTCAATTGGTTGGGACAAAGCCAAAGGAAAACAAAAAATACAATCATGTAAAGCTTACAGAGCATCTTTAACGTTGTTTGTGTAATGTACCGTTTGGCTAATAGTTTTAATTATTGTATTGTCAATACCATAGAAGAGATGATAACCAGGTTAACAATAAGCCTAGCATTCATTAATTTAGGAACAATAATTGGTACGATTAGTTGTACTTTGGTATAATTCTGGTCGGTCTAAACTGGCACAACTTATTTGGACATAAATGACCCTAACCGTAATAATTAATTTAACTTTGGTAGTAAAATAATTGTATGAAATATGAATGACATGGACCTTTTTCTTCATTTGTACAGAATAATTTCCCTGCAAGTGACTTAATAAGATCTTAATTGATAAGCTTGCCAGAACTCAATTCAAAGTTTAATCAATATTTATTTTCTATATCAAAAGTTTTTGTTTAAAAAAAGTTCTCTAATAATAAAATGGTACTATAACCACAAAAAAAAAAAAAAAAAAAAAAAAAATCATTCCCTAGGTTGTTTCTTGCATTTTCAGACTTTCCTCACGTGCAAGCCACACTTCATGGATTTAGAATACTTTATTCTGCTTTGTTTACATACTTTACCCACGGGTATACACAATGGGAAACCACTGTGCTCAAAGAAAATGAACATCACAAGAATATTAATGTATAAAATCTCATATTTCTTCTCAATAAATTCCAACACTCATTCAACTTACTTATTTACAATAGTGAATTTTTTGTGAAATATATTTGTAAACTGTAAAACAATACACTTACATTTTTATTTTGGACATTGTAATAATAGGAACTTCCGTTTTATTAGGTTAAAATACATCCAAATCTACATTCAAAATAAACCTCAAAGGAACAGATTTTGTAATAAATTTACTAATGAAAAACTACAATAAACTATTGTACTGTGATGCAACCCTGAGTAGAATAGGACTATTGTTTGCTAATGAAGTCCAGCAAGTATTTTCATTTCGTAAATTGTACATTGAGCAGAAAATATTAAAATGTCTTCATGACAAAATTACGCTCTTAAAGAAGAGTATGAAGGCTCAATAGGAACTTTTGTATTTATCACCTTAGCGTTTAGGGGCATAATATATCTTTTTAAAACCATTTAGTTGTCATTATACCTATTTTCATTCTTTAAATTATATTTTCAGAACCTTTGAAGAATCTCTAATAGGATTCAGTCTTTTCATGAGGTTTCTGGATTTTGTAATAAGGCGTTGGTTTGGGTCAATAGGGCGTCATTTTGGGAAATTCCTCAATGCCCTCTCACTTCCTCTTTTATGGTTCACTTCGCTAATAGTTTGGGAAGTGAGCTAATGATCCACAAACCAACCTCTAATAGCTAATGAATTTTCGTACATTCACCTATAAAAATCCTATTAATTATTATAATTATATTTACTTATACTCTCATGGATAATTTCTCAAAAGAGCCAATCCAATTCAACTCCAATGTCATCACAGAAGAAGCTCCTACACGACAAAATAAACGTTTTTCATCAATTAAAACCCATAACAGAATAGGAACATTTGAGTAGTTTAGCCCTCAGCCCATGTGCTGTCTGAATTACCCTTACCTATACACTCGATCGATCATTATACATACAATTTTTGCGTGGAAACGGTTCCACAGACGAGGTAACATGAAGTAATCAAATGCGAGGATTTTTCCAGTTTTTATACAATAAAAACTGTACTTAATGGGTTCTTCATGTAAGTTCTGATAAATGTGCTCTACTCATCACTATTACAAAAGTAAAGTATAATACTTGATCAATTAAACAAGTTGTAAATCACAGACTTTGTTTGAAGACTAGATACTTGTTATACATTATATACAATATTCTTATTATCACAATGTGTACAGAGGGTATCAGACAACCTGGGGGTTGAGACGGCAATAGGTTATTTTAAACTGACTAGGTAGGAGTGAGCCTGAAAGAGGCTGTTACAGGTGTGCTCAATTTTTCCCTGACAGGAAGAAATACTACAGAAGAAACAAATGTACTGTTGCTTTTATCTTCAACTACAAATGGTTGCATAGTAAATTTGCTACCCAAACTTGATGGAACTGCGAATGAAGCAGGAACTAATGAGGTTGACGCTAAATGAAGCAGAGCATCACGGACTATGTGGAGAAATGCTCCACTTTCTTCACATTTGTGTTCCTTTTGCATATGCTCAAAGAAAAGATCCAGTTGTTGTGTTGTGTACGGGCACTTGAGACATCTTATTCCCGTTTCTTCTATTTTGCAAACTTTTTGGTCTTTTGAACTATAATTATTGTCGTCCTGAGTTATACTATCTTTTTCATTTTGATTGGAGGGAAACTCAAAATTTGAGTTGTAGTTGGCCTGATCAGTATCTGGGAAACAATTCATTGACTGGTAAGGATTCAAGTGAAGATCATTTCTGTTGTGACTTTCCTGAGGAGATTCACTCAGTACACCTCTAAACTCAGGGCTTTCGTTTGGGTTTTGGAAATGAGATCTTTCATGAGCAAAGAGCAAAGCTAATACTTGAGTTGAGAATGCGCAATATGAACATTGGTAATTTTTAGATGGGGCGTTTTTATTTAGCAAAGAAGTGATGACCTCACATTGTTGGTACGATGTACCCGGCTCGTTTGTTTTTGTTTCAGAGCTTGAAGAGCTCTTGTATGTCGAGAAGCAATAATTGTCACTCTTCTTGTTCACTTCACCTATTAACTTCTCAGTCTTGTTACCATTTTGTTGCTGCAATTCTTTCCATTTTTCCTTACCTTCTTCGCCGTGATCATTCAATAAGTGCGTCTTGAGCCATTTAACGCTACGAAACCTCCTAGCGCATATGGAACAAACCTCTGTGAAATGGCTGAAGTACCTATGCGAAAGTTCGTTGTCTGATGGTTTTAATGCCACGTCAGGATTTTGAACATGCCCTTTAGTTTCTCCTATTTGCGGGAGAAACGCTTCTTCCACAATACCATGAGAATTTTGTTTATGTACCCTCAAAAAGTATTTACTACATAATTCTTTGTTACAAATGTCACAGACAACACCACCAATGTGCGCCCCATTTTCAATTGATATTCCATGCATTCTCTGCATGTGTGTCTTCATGAAGTATTTGTTGCAAAGCTCTTTCTTACAAATCTCACAAAAACTGCTGGTTGGGGTGTGGGGAACAGACCGCTCGCTACCTACAGATAAGTGACTTCCAAGTTCCATATTATCCTCTCCATTTTTCTCAGAAAATTTTGATGTAAAGACGTTGTGTTTTTCATTTAAGTGAAAGTCGAGTAAAGTTGAGTTTTGGAAAGTTGAGGGACACTTGGGACACTCCCATTTATTTAATGATAGCTGAGGTGTTTGATTGTCTTCATAAAAACCGTTACTCATCTCTTCTAAAAGTGCTGTATGCTCCTTAATAATGTGGTTCTCTAGGGCAGAGCTCTTACCGAAGTCCTTGTGACAAACATCACAAAAGAAAGTTTCTAGATGGTTTTGTTGGTTGAGTTTCATGATCATTGCGTGCAGTCGTTGTACATCTGTTCCATAGTACTTAGAGTCATTGGTTTCATTTTCTTGACATGTTTTTGATGCAATTTCGGAATTCAAACTGTTCACTGGATCAGCACTTATTTTGTCACTCTCTGAAGGTACACACGGCAAACAACTGTTGGTTTTTACAGAAGTATCTTCAATTTTCATAGTGTGAGCTAAATTATAGTGAATTCTCAATAGATAATGATCCGGAAACGACATTTCACATTGGTTGCAACTGACTGCTCCTTCATTATCCCTGATAATTTGATTGTTTTCTCGTAAAATTAGGTTAAGAGGAGTAGGCTGGTAGGATTTCCACATGTTGCCAAAATTACTTAGTGCAGCCTCTTTAGGTTTGTCTTCTTTCTCACTAATTGAGAGCCCATGACACTTTTCCTTGTGTATCTTGAGGAAATACTGATTGAAATATTCTTTGCCGCATATGTCACAAAACGCACTGTTATTTGTAGTAATATGCTTCTTCGGTCGATCAGGGGACCTAGAGTTATCCTTACCATCATCACTCTGCCAAGGAGATGCATGAAAGCCATGTAGGTTCTGAGGGCTGTCACTTACTTCAGACTCAGTGTCAGGCTCTTTAAGGATTTTAGATTTATCATCCTCTAGCATGTTTTCATGGACATCTTTTTGACTGGCAGTAGGTATTTCCGATATTTTGCCTGATGATGGGCCTGGTTGACCAAGTTCCTCATGTTTCTCAGCCATCGATAACATTGGATGTTTGTATTCTTGAGAGTTCCCTTCAGGGTTTTCAATAATACCATGGATCTTGGCTTTATGTCTACGTACAAAATATTTGTTGCAAAACTCGCGTTGACATATGTTGCAAAATGCCCTCATACTGCTACTGCTACTTTTGGACGAACCATTTCCAAATCCACCGCACGTTTTCTTGTTTAGTTGATTTGTAGGTACTGGCATATTGGATAGACTGTTAGAAAAATAAGTTAGAATGGGGAGACTGGAAATATTTTCCATGTTGTTTGGAGCTACATTATCTGTATATATGCCATGCTTATTAGCTTTATGCGTTTTCAAAAAATATTTATTACAAAACTCTTTATTACATAAGTCACAAAACGCTTCAGGGTTAAATATTCTTTGAGGTGAACCAATTTGACTTTCATTGTTTCCAACAAATATGCGTTTGAAGCCAGGTGGAACAAGTCCTGCATTTTGTGATGATAGTAAAAGATTGTATGGATAAGCTTGTGATTTTAGAGCAGAGTGGTCCAATGATGGGAGAGGGTAGAGCGACGAAACAACTGAATCTTGTGTCTTGCACCAAGGTTTCTCCTCCAAGCTAGTGGTGGGTAATGAATCTACTGATTCTTTTGGCGAGGGTGATTTTGTGTGTGAGAGGTTCAAGGGACAAGGGGATTCTTTTTTCACGTCTGATTCACTTAAATATGATTCATTTCCATTTTCTTCATTGAAACATTCCCCATCACTTTCATTCTTACAGGATTTGGTATCATTTTGAGAAAGTTGATCACTACCCATGAGATCTTCTGATGTCACTTCAGCTCTTCTTAAGGCGTCAGTTTCGTCTGTGTGTGATTCAGTTGAAGCTATTCTTATAGGCTTACTTTGTTTGCGCCTCTTCTTGACTTGGGACCTGCTTAATTCGTCTTCATGGTCCCTTTTGATGGGCCCCATGTCACTGCTGAAATTTCTATTGAACGGGTCACGATTGTAGGCTTGTCCACTTTCCATTCCAATAACACCATCATTTTTCAATTGGGTAAGATTCAAATGCATCAAAGCTGAAGCCATTTATTTGGAGGGAATCCTATTGTTCACAGGAATCTGCACTCCCTCTCAGCTTTGTGGCTATGTGTACACCAACACCCTGAAACAAATAAGAGTTGTGTAAATTATTATTCTTTTAGTATTATTCTTTTCATGTAGACATTTCTCGAACAATTACTTTATCTAAAAAGCTATACTTTTTATGACGAAGTCGATTAAAATGTACTTCCCGCATTATGCTTTTACAATTTGAAAAGGTTTAGTTGACGCACGTGCCAAGGTCAGCCCTAGAGCCTGACCTCTGGAATGATTATTACTGCTTGCTTAGGACAGCAATGTCAATGGGGTCATGGATGGCTAAGTCAATGATGTCACTGTCATCGCAATACGCCACATTCTGGAAGCGGTCCTGGAAAGGCTACGTTTTCCAAAGTCTGGCCCTAGGCAGAGAGGGAGCATACTGAGATGAACTTATACGTCATGCAGTTCCCTACAGGCAAAGTAACTCGTGGAGCTACCTGCGACAATGATAACTGAGGATTCATCACCTGCAGCGAGAAGCAATTGGGGAGCTCCAGCGGTTAATAATGGGCAGTAGGATGTGGGAGAGTAAGGTCAGCTGGACGGCCATGGATAGATTTGTATGAGCTGTGCTACAACAAAAAAGGAGAGAGGTGCCCAATGAGCATTTGGCTCGCTTAGAATGCTGAATAGCCCTCACAGCTAGATTCTATGCCTCTGTCCTTGAGTTAGGCCACAAAGTTAGACATACCAGGGAAAACCCCCAAACAAATTCAAAAAATTAAACATGAAAACTTACAGAGACAAACTTACAAGAAAGACTAATCTTCGCCTCATGACTGCAGGTCATTCACGGCTGCATCAATTGTGTAACAAGGAAGTGTTTGTTCAGATTTGAAAGCTCAAGGTAAAAGAATTATTGGCATAGTTAATTTTATAAAATAAGAGACCAAAAAAAGAGGAAGTGAGATAACGCTTCAGTATTGGTCTCAAAAAGGGAATTTGAAATGAAAATAATTATGAATGTTGACGGAGGAATCGAGTTGTAAAAATCGTTGAAAACCAGGTTTTACAGTGCGACAAATGTCAAGTGTTTCACCACACCTGTAGTCGAACGAAAGTAAACTGCTCCAATTAACCGTTAATGAACAGAAACTTCATGATTAAAAACTGAACCAATGGAAAAGGCTCCATGAAAACCAACGTTTTTCCGTTCACGCAGGGCACCAAAACAAGGTTATGAGAAAAATTAGGCCTAATACAAGTAATCATAATGTTATCAAAACACTAGATATTTTGTTTTCTCAAAACCGTTATAACGATTTGAATTAATTTTTAGTGAGGGCAGTTCCGAACGTGTCGACGGTAAAATCGAATTACCGTTCGTAGGAAACTGACGAGAGCAGCATAACTAGATATCAAAAACGTCGACGAAAAGCGATTTTATTGCTATTTTCATTTACAAACAGAATATTGGACACTAACGTGCACAAAGTACCGAGCTCGTAGTGCAATAAACTTCCTCCTCACTGATGGTTTAGTAACGCTTAATAATTACGGACGTCCGAGAAAATTCCCGAATTCAAACCATTGACGTCTTTAATTAACGTTTTTGAGCGTTTTCCCGATATACTCATCTCGACATTTTCCATAATTGGCCCTCAACTATAGTTATCATAGCGATCAATAGACGAAACCTTATTTTGTTTCTCAACCCCAGTTCCAAAGATTAGATAGATTAGAGCAGCACAATAAATTATTGCGAATGTCGACCACAGGTCTATTTCTACGCAGTTTTTTCACAATAAATACCGTTTATTTTATTTTTTTTTAAAACATTGTGGTGGTCCAATAAGCCCTATACACGATGGAACTGTAATAATAGTCGTATGAAATTCTGAAAAGACTATTCCGACTCGGATAAAATGCTTGAATTCGACACGACAATTTATTGCGCGGTTCTCGTAATTTTGAAGTAAATGTTACGCCATTATGTTAGCGTTAAACTTGACAGCTTAACAGAAATGACTATAAACGGCTCTCTGTTTTTTTAAACAATATATCATTTTATTGTGCTGCAGAATGATGTACATAAAAAAATTGCGGCGTTCGCTGTTGTTATTTAGCGTCCAAAAATTGAGGAAACCCACATTCAACAATTCGTTCGAATTACTCGGCAAATTTCCTAATTTCAGACTGAATTATCACTCTCAAGATACTTTTTTTTGGGGAGAGTTCGTTTGTCAAGGTTGGTCAATCAAACGACAATAGTGTTACTTCCAGAACTTTAGAGGTTGCTTCAGTGATACACTTGTTGTTAAAGTTCCATCGTATAAAGAGCTTATTGAACTACCGTAACAATTTTTTTTTACATTGAGAACGCCCGATAAGCGGGATTTATCGAGAAAAAACTGCACTAAAACAGACTTTTGGCGACATTTACGATCATTTATTGTGCTGCTCTCGTAATTTTGCCTAATATTAACCGATTATTACATATCTGGACCTGGCTATACAAACATGTCGATTTAAATTTTTGGAGCAGGAGCTGAGAAAAATTATTGTTCCATATATTGATCAAATGTTAACTATATCAATTTCGCTCATGCTCTTATTTCGGTTTGATTGATTTGGTTTAGCCTTTTGCTCTCGATAGCGTTCACGGACACACTGATCGCTTTTCCAACTCTTGTTTTCAGACTCCAAAGCGAAGATCTGAGGAATACTTGAAAAAAAGAAGACTCCCTACTGATTACGCGACTTTCCTTTCTGCTCCACAGGGCTAAGGAAAATAAAAACATTTGGTGAGACGCCTCACACACCTTAGCACCGACCCACGAGAGTTGGGCGCAATTTTGGCAGTTAACTAATACGATCCGCTTCTCATTCAGTTGGTGTAAATCTGGTAGAACGTAACTTAATTTTCTGTGCGTGAACTGGTAGTGGTTAACAATAGTTTTAATTTTAAAACAAAATTTGCCCTTAGACACATTTCTTCTGTACCGTGTGTATGTGTGTATTTTACTGTACCCGGTGGGTCCAGTGCGAACAAGTTCGGTGCCATTTACTTCCGAAGCGAACAGTTTCGAATTTCTCAGAGCACGATCGCCGAGTTTATTCATCTCTATATTGATGCATAAATGTCACTGTACCGATGGAAGAATAACGATCAACATAAATAAAGGAATTTTGCTAGCAGAATATTTGGGGGTAGTGAGAACCCTGCTTTAAATTAGAATTTGACTGAATGACGCATACAGTTTCTGAGGTTTGCCTGTGGGCTCAAACACACAGAACTGTGAGCATGCAAGATCCATGTACGAGTACAAAACAATTTAAAACATTTCCCGAAAAAACTATAGAACGATATAAATCTAACAGAATAAGTGTCATCTGCCAACTGTTAACTATGCATTACTCAATGTTCCTCGTCCGTCACGAATTCCGGTCGCTCTCTGCTCTCTGAGTTCATATCTGTCCTCAATTTGACTATTTGAGAATTGCATTTTACTCAACTCAAGAGTATGTATTGTAATGGAACATCCTCACAAACCGCGCTCACGTTTGCATAATGGTTTCATGGAGAGGTTTAGCCTACGCGAAGGTTGATGAAATTTGAGATCGAAAATAATAAAGTGTAGCGGTATAGTCGATATTTCGGATGAACTTGGCCATAAGAAACGATAAAAACCTACCATAAAGGTAGTACGATTCACCAAATTGTTGGCGATTCATTGGGTAAGTTATTATCTTTTATTTAGAAAGTTTAATCACTCCAGTTTTTAATCAAATCTGATTTTCATTCAGTTTATATCAACTTGGTAGAACTTAGCTCGGCGTTATACATAGGAACTGATAGCCCTTAAAGTTCTCGACTTTATTAGAGTAGCTACTGAATAAGTTATTAGGGGGCTCGTGTTTTGGAAATGTTTCCGTTCGTAGTTCTGGGTTTATAAGAGTACAATTCGAAAAAGTTAGACAAAGAAAAGACGATAGTTTGAATTTTGGAATTTCGAGAGGAGCTAATCATTTTTGTAGTAAGTGGTAAATTGTAACCCTATGACTGTCTGGTCAGTATGAAATTTCAATGCGAAGAGATTGGAGTGGAACTGATGAGTATGAAGTAACACACTATTTTGCGGAATATTTTAATGTGTAATGGAGTCTTTTATGGTGTTCGGCTCAACCCTGACTGAATTAGTTCGTTCCTCTCGGCCCCAACGGGGAAACCCGTTTTTCCTTACCTAATGGGAGCTCATTTAGCCTCTTTGGCTAACAAAAGGCTTAAGGATTATTTCCAAAGCCAACAACGGGGTTTCTGCTTCGGAGTTTCCAAAGTGTCCCCTCCCCCACCGTTTCTTCTCAGGCATTCCAACTCTAAACCAAGACAGTTCTCAATCAGGGCCTGCAGTATTTAGTAGCTCTCCCCTCTTGTCCTCACACCAACTCACATCTGGGGAACCACCATGTCTGGTGAACTAGTTGTACTGGCCGTTTCATCAGACTTCTATCATGCGAATCAAGTGACCGTTTAAACCCAGTGTATCAATACAGCTATCCTCAATAAATTCGAGTCTTTATTTTGCACCCAACACATGGTGACTTTAAATCTATGAATTTCAGCTTCCTGTGCACACTCTTCTCTCAGGGTGTGGACATTTTTTGTTGTTGTGTCTTAGTTATTCATTTTAGGTTTTACAATATAAGTTCATAAGTAAATGTTCAAGAACTAAGTAGTATAAAAGTTCACCCATTGAACAAAAATATATTATTGGAAGGCAGTAGGCACTTGTGGGGGACCTCAGAGGATAGCTGTCCTACAAATCATTAACCATTATTAACAATTGCTCCCTCAAATGGCTCTAGGGGCTAAGAATGAGCCAAATTGGTACGGAAGAAGTCACCATCCTCAATCCAAACGAACATCCCGAGCTCGAGCTGTTCATACTACTAGACTTTCCCATCAAGAGCTCCGTTTGATCTTGAGAGTTGCAGTAATTCAACTTCTTTCTTCCAATATTCCAAGCTCAGCTGTACACAACAGTTAATATTTTCAGAGACAACGTACTTTCCCACGTACGAACTTTCTCAATAGTTCGGTGGAATTCCTTGCAATCCTCTTATCACTCTTTTCACCCTTCTCTTTGACATCTCATTACTTGTCTGCCCTATAATTCAGTCACTCTCTCACTCGCCTGTTCTACGGTCCCTTCTACTCTCGCATGGACTCATTATCTTATGATGTAATCAACCTGTATTGTTCAGCCCAGTACAGTCCCCTTTCGCTAGTCTCTTACATCCCCTGATTTGATTTTTTGTTGTCCTCTCTCAATGTCTTTATCTGTCTGTCTGTCTCTTTAACAGAATTCGTTATTGTGTCTGTCTCTTTATTCGTTAAAAAATACTTTTTTTTAAATGTAGTGAACCCTGCAGATTTGAGACTGACACGTATTGCACGATGGATAATATATAACATGTATTTGGAACTCCCAGTAGTCGGTGACAGCCATGTTGATCTTCAGAATCCAATACTTCATTATCTAGAGGCCGTTGGTAAAATGGGCTTGATAAAAAGATGTACCGGAAAATCGAAAAGGCTTTTTCGGTTTACTTTTAAGTAGACTTGTGGATTATATCCAATTTTTCCATGTGTGTCGGATAAGAACCACCCTCCGCAATAATCATAAATTACAAAAAAGATTGTACTGAGCGTACCACCTTAAATTACTCCGAAATTCATTACCACTCGGTCACTGGCAAATTCGCCAATTGATGAAACGATTTGTGATTCCTTGGTAAACGAGAATTTGAGAACCAACTGAGACTTTTATAGTCGTACACTCCTAATTCCGAAACTATTCTACCGATTCAAACACAACTCACAGTTACCGCAGTATAGTTACACAGGGGTTGGTGTCTAGATCGTCAGAGATACGTTCCACTTTATTGCGCATACGTTTTCGGTTTGGGCACCTGTTGGTGTCAAGTTATACGCGAAATGTTTTCTCACGACGCTCTCAATTTTCCACCGAATATCGCATTTCATGCATCTCGGTTGTTAGTTCAGTCAGCAATAAAACAAAGGTGATGCGAAAATTACGTAGTCAATTGTATCAGCCTGTGGAATAATGTTTGAGTTCGGTTCGGGGCGTAGAGGACAATTATCTGGTACAACGAGCCTCACAATTTTCCTCAGTCCCACGTGCCTTCTGTGATTTTCTCCATTATAGCAGTTAATGAATTATTCCTTTCATTCATTCCACATGAACTTGGTAGTTCTTAAGATTCCGGGATTGATAGTATTGCCCTTATTTATGTCAAACTTCACTGAGTAGCCACCGCACAGATAATTTATGAAGTTGTCAAGGCGGTTTTTGTGGAAACACAGTCAGTCACAGCTTTAGGGAAAATACCAAGTCAGTTTGAAAACGCAAAGTCAAAGAAACGACAGTAGTTTAAAATACGGATTTTCGTAGGTTGTCCCTAATTACTTCCTAAGCGTTATTAAGCTTGTGTAGGTAACATATTGGACTACCAACATGATTTTTTATTTCCTTGGCTCTACGAAGTAGAAAGGAAAGTTGCGTAATCGGCTGAAAAAATGAGTTCTCTTCAGACGTTCTAAGGATTTCAGAGTATTAAAAACACTATTTAGAAATATGTCTGTGTGTGTGTGTGTGTGTGTGTGTCTGCGAACGCGATTGAGAGTACACAACTGAACCAAATAAGCTCAAACTTGATATACCACCCGCAGATTGTCATGGAAAGCCGAAATGACACGGTATAAGAGAAATCCGCACAAAACTAACTATAGTTATCATACTGATAAAAACACTAAATCTTTTTTTCTCAATAATGGCTATAACAATTTTGATTAAATTATTTTTATGGCCAGCTCCAAATAATACGACAATACGATGCAATTCTCATTCGTGGGCACAATAAATTACCGAACATTTCAACGAAAATCGATCTTACCTTAATTTTATCATAATAAACTCCACTCAAATGTTACAAGAGCCGTCAGAAAAATGGAAGTTACAGTCGAATGAAGTACGTATACTATGAGAGTTTAATAACGCTCATAAGGCATATGGGTGCTACTCCACAAATTTCAGGCTTCAAACCACCACCGAACTTACTGCCATTTCTAACAGTTTTTACCCGACCATTCCAAAACGGTGAACACGATCCTTCTAAAAAAACATGTAGATAGCCTTTTTAAATCATCTGTGTAATGATAATTGTCATGGAAGGATTAGGAGCAGCACAACAATTTGTGTACAACGTTGTTTTAAACAAGATTGATTAGTCGCTACAGTAATGACTATCGCTTAATGCACATTAGGCGAAGATACCAGATATTTTTAGAGCGCATAAGAGGGATTTATGAGGAAACATAGGCGGGCGCTGTATCTTCGTTCAACGCATTTTTACAGGAACATTTATGGGGAACAAAATGTAGGGACTAGTTAGCTGAGAGTACTCCGAAAGTTTGATCAAAATCGTTAGAGCCGTTTTTGAGAAAATTGGAATACCGATAAATTAATATTCGACAAATCTCCATTTCTGAGTTAACTTGGCTTATATCTCCGTTCAACATATATATACAGAAATAATTATGGAGAACGAAATGTTGGTATGGGTGACTAAAAGACACTCCATTAGAATTTATCACACCTGGTGAAAAAGTTACCCTGGAATTTACGGAAATGTTAGAAAAAACGTTATTTTCGACACATTTTGCTTTTTATCTCTGTTCAATGGACCGTCACAGGAACATTTATTAAATAGAATATGTAGGTATCAACTATTTGAAAACATCCTGTGAGTTTGGTGAAAATCGCTGAAGCCGTTTTGCCAAAAAGTGTAAAAAACATATCTTTGCTTCAGGGGCCCATATCTCCGTTCACCGTATTTTCATGGAGATATGTATGGAGAAGAAAAGTTGGGTATTGATTAGGAGAAGATAATTTGAAAGTTTAATCAAAATCGTTTGAGCCGTTTTTGAGAAAAATGCGAAAAACCCTAGATTTTGGTACATTTTCGTCCCCCTCCCCCCCTTCCCGTTGGCTGAAATCATCCATAACCTCATTTTGGTGTCTACAAAAAATAACGAACAAAACAAAAAAAGAACCAGCTCAATCGGATCAGCCGTTCTCCCGCAAATCGAACTACAGACACACACACACACATACACACATACACACACAGGTCTGTTTCTTTATTTGATGACTGTACCTAAACCCTCGACGAGGATTATATCAGTCATAGAAGTTGCGGTTTCGCTAATATGCAAGAGGCCGGCCCCTGCAGCATCCACCGAACTCAGACCTGTGGAGGTACGGCAGGTATTTGGTCGTTAGCCAGTCTCACCATAGAGAGCTGTTGCCCGTGTGTTACCGCGCGGAGGTGACCACCTGAGGAATCCCGTACCATCTGGGAGTAGTTCTTAATCTGGTTCCCTACCTGATCTTACTGTTTACTTGGGTGGCAAGTTTCAAAAGGACTGATCAACTATAACCACGTTTCTTAGCCATTACCTTCTTTGCGAACTTTGCAAAATGGTTATAGGCTTCCTTTGTAGCAGTCAAAGCTGCTAAGTTCGTTTGCCCTCCCAACAACCGTCGCTCACTGTTGTAGTAACTACAGTGGAGCAGCACATGGTTTCTTGTTTCCTCCGCACTGGAGGCACAAGACGTGCATAATGGAGAGTCTTTCAGGGAAAAGAAGTGGAGCCGCGCATTGAAGTCACCATGTCCCGTGAGGAACTGGCTCGTCCAGTGGTCTGGCTCAACCCATTTTCTAGAAAGACGTTCACGGATGTTGGGGAAGAACTCATACGTATCACGTCCCTTTGACGAGGATTCCCATCTCGCTTGCCATTTCTCTAGAGCCCATTCATCGATGGCGGCAAGTTTCTGTTCTGTGGTGAGATCTGCACAGAGTTCAGCCCAAAGCGGGGGAAGCTCCCGTTTCACTCTCCACTTGTCAACCATGCACTCAACAGCCAAATCAACTGGTAACTGACCAGTGATCACCTGGAGTGCTTCTGTTGATACAGTCTTGTAGGTCTTGGTGATCCACAGGAGCGCGGCTCTCTGGGATTGGGCCAATACTCTCTTTTGATTGACTGTTAGTTTGCTACCCCAGACAACGGGGCAGTAGCCAATCACACCTAGATATATGGCCTTATACATGAGGATAGTGTCGTGGTAACACACACCCCAAGTGGCCTTAGTAATGGCACGCAGTGAAGCAAACCTTGCAATGGTAGTGCCTTCAAGGGACTGGAGGTGTTGGTTGAAACCCCACCTCTCACCTATATTCACTCCTAAATACTTGACGTGCTTTTCAAGAAGGAGCCTGTGGCCCCCAAAGCGTATTGTGGGTGGATTATTCACTTTCCTATTCAAGAGGATTAGCTGGGTTTTTTCCTCAGCCACCTGCATCTTGACATGCTCGCACCATTGGTTGACAGTGCGGAGCACGTGGTGGGTTTTTTCTTCAATTTGCCGGACTGACTCTGCAAAGATCAACACAGTCAAGTCATGCACATAGGCGTACGGCTCGCAGTCAGTCTCCATGAGTTTCCTGAGAAGACCTTCGAAGAAGGCATTCCAGAGTGCTGGTCCTAGGACCGAGCCCTGTGGGCACCCCTTCTCAATCTTTCTCCGGACGGAGACATGCCTGCTTTCGATCGTAGCAGTTCTGTTTGTCAGGTAACTTCTGACGAGCGAGTACAGGTTGCGGGGGATTCCCCTACCTTTGAGCTCATTAGGGAGCGCTGGCCACCAAAGGTTGTTCAACCTTTCGGACGTGAGAAGTCGAAAGCTGACGCTATTGACTCGTAGGAAATCATGTTCCGATTTTTTTGCCAGCCCTACTAGAAAGAGATTAGTTACGTTAAAGGCGAGGCTTTCGGTCGTTGGTAGAACGAGGGTGAGTAGCCGATGTAGCGGTATCGGAGGGAGGAGATTGGGGGCCAATCAACGGCTTTGCTTGGATCGAGGGAGCTTGTGTTTATTGAACACGTCATCCTCAGTCACCTGCACCAAATTGGAAGCAACATGACTTGCAATAGGAGCCAAGAGGTTGGCAATATTGTTAACTGCACATGTTTCGTTTGAAGCAGCGCTAGATCAATTATTTATTAACGGTTTCAAGATGAAATCTCTGGTGCGACGCATCGTGCAACTTTCCTGATCCTGACGTACTCGCAAATTTGATTGTACGCAATATACTCCGTGTTTTTGTGTCTCCGTGTCTGAAGCAACGTTTTCGAAGACATCTAACCCGCCAACGCCCAATGGCCCCTGTAGGTGCCGCATCTTTCTTGGCTTCAGTGAAACGTTTTGGTGATGTTTTAGTCAATCACGAGCTTCTTCGAGAGCTCAAAAATTGAGAAATCGAAGAAGTTGGTTTCGTAACCTTCAAATAGCCTCTCAAAGTTTGTTTACTCTCAAGTTTTTAGCCGGTTGTGATTTGCTGTGTTTGCTTTGCCCACCATGGCTAAAAAACGGTATCTATTGACTTTTTTTAGTATTATGTCATTGTTGGATAATGTGATAAACATTGTGGATCAAAATATCAGTCAAAATACGTTTTGCATTGTCACAGCGTCTTGAAGAAGTTCGAGAACACCAGTAGAGGACTACGAGGATCTACGACCCAGCGTTTCATGATCCCAACGTTGTTGTTCATGTATGTTTGTTAGAGCTTACATCGCCAGCGAAGAATGATCGCTAATACCATGCGTTATTATGTGTGACCGGTAGGTCTTGTGTGTTGATTCCCACTCACACAAGTACAGTACCAACCTATTTTATTCGGTTGTTCCACCTATCATCCAATGTCGTGTTATATCACATAGCACTGAAGTATTTATGTGGACAATGTCTTGAATACGATTGTATGTGAATAATGCATCATATTGTTTTCAGGGCCCCGTTGCATGAGGTGACAAATTTCCTTGAAGATGGTGACATTTCGGGTATTGATATAACCTCGCTTCCTCCAGATGAAGAACGCAACATCACTCGTGAAGAGGGACTGATATAAGCCGTCTCCCAGGGAGGATGGTTAGGTAGGAAGTAGAAGTGAATTTTGCTGGAGAAAACATCGGCGCTATCATCTCCTGCTCGGCGAGCAATTGGATGATGATGATGATGACCAGCAATCACTAATTCTCAATACCGGCGAATCCCCCGCGTCATCATTAGCACCAGCAATGAAAAAGCGTGCCAGGACCACAATTTACGAAACAATATAACTGTTTCATGGGGAGGCGTGGACAGATTTATTGATTTATTGAGAGTCAATGTGAAAACGAAAAAATTGCAGCACCCATTTTTCTATTTAAGGTTGGCGCTGCATGCCAAAGCACCTGGCACCTTCACAAAGCAACCTAACGCCCCTCAGAGAAAAGCAAGGAGTATGCGGTCGTACTTCACATCCAATGTACGAACATCACATTTCGGCCTCAAATTCACGAATGAATGATTTCAGTCTGAATTTGATTGTATTTCGACGCTTTTTGAAAAATAAGGTGTTAACTGCACAGTATGTTACTATGGATTAACTTCTGTCGCCTCCAGCTCTAAGTTGCTGGTGTGCTTATCCCCCCCAACCGGGGTAGGTCCCGCCGCAGCTTACCCGCTGATTGAAAGCTCGTAAAATCTCTATAAATGTCCTAAATAGAGCCCAAATAGAACGGATATCGTGACAAAATTACTCAAAAACGAAATATTGCCAGTTTCATTGCAATTGCGTCATGTTTGGTGTCGTTTCCTAAGCATTTTTCGATGCTGACGCGAGTATGACGTGTCTCAGAGGTGCTCAACTGCGTCTACGACGGAAAACGGCGCAGTCAACGTAAATACTTTTTTTTCTAATATTGCATTTACTGACAAAAATTATACACTTACACTCGTTTATAAATTATACCTAAATGCTACAACCCCTCTCAGAGAACTGGTTTAGGGGTTTGAGTAGAATACAAAAAAAAAACCATACAAAAACCCTAAAGAAAACCAAATATAAGATCGCTCCCTTAATGTAAACAAAGTTTCCATACCTTAATCAGAAAAGTCCATATGTTTTTATTTTTTACCTTGAATTAACTAATTTTTCTTTTTACTTCTAATTTGAACCTCTCCAAGCTAATTAACGGTACCTGGCCTACAAGCTTTTGATCATTAAAAATAGTTTTGCCCCAATAGTCGAAACTTCTAAGACCTGCTGTAGTCATCCTTCTAGGAATCTCCACTTGTATTTTGTCTTCCCATCTGGTAACACTTTTATTTCTTTTAATTTTTCCTGCTAGCAATTGTTCATAAATAATAGCTATTGTAGATTTTTCTAACAGTTCTTTAAACGTTAATATTTTAGTTTCCTTAAATAAATCTTTTGATGGATACCTATGAAGTTTATTAAATAAAATTCTTATTAATAATTTTTGTGTGGTAATATATATATATATAGTGGGGCGATTTCTACTACTTGAAGAAACATGCGAGAATATATAACGAAAGCTGGCCATAATTTCATCCATTGCCACCCGTCTCACTCCAACCACCCGTCAGTTCGTCGCGACGTGCCGATTGCCTACTACCGCATAGGAAACATCACGTTTGGTATAGTTTCCTCGTATATTTCGGTACTGAATCGAAAAGCATGGGTCTCTAAAGTGCTATACAAACATTATCGTTATCCGGTTTGCTGATGTAATTATTTTATATTCTTAATTTGATAAAACAGGGTAATTCACAATCATGCTGTGCAAGGGAATAACAAACAGTTGTGCAAATATTAAGGGGGGTTTTTCGGATTTTTCTCGAAAATGGCTCTAACGATTTTAATTAAACTTCTAAATTATTTTCTATTAGTTACTACCCAATGTTCCCTCTCCGTAAATATTTCCATGACCGTAGGACAAAGAAATCACTCTGGGGCTTTACCTCGATGCTGAAAGAACTGTTGATAAGCGGCATCTTATTCAAACTTAAGCAGCATCTAACCGACTCGTATTTTCGATTGATCCCATCATTTCTCTCAGTTTGTACGTATGTGTAGAGGGTTCTGTTAGTGACAAAATGCCAATTTACTCCTTGGCCTTGACTCAGAGCATTGTAATTGAGACTTTACATTCTCTACGTTCACAATTTACCAATTTACGACAACAATATGACAATATCAGCTCAATTTGCGGATGATTGCGCATATTTAATCAGACACTCGACCGGTGAAGATGAAAGTGAGTCAATTCCGGCGATTTCAAATGATGTCCGCGAATGGGCGAGAAAACGGTTAATTAAGATTAACGCCTGCTATCAAATCTGTGCGTTCACACCAACAAATGCAACTTCACATTAACGAACAGAAAAACTGCATGACTGTGGACCGACGACTCGCATGGAACAATCACATCGATGACATATCTGCCGAAATACGCCGAAGAATCAGTCATGTAAAACCACGCCTCGGGAATGAAATAATCTCAGCATTAAAACCGAGCTTCTGATCTGTAACTCTACGATCAAACCTATTTGCTGCTACGGTGGAAGTCAAAGAGTTCCTCCTAAAACGCGCAAATTAGTCGCAAACGAGGTTCTCCAAAGCGGATGATCGCCGGTGCCGACTGGTGCGTCAGAAACGACGAACTTCACAAGGACATTGACTTATCAACAGTGAAAGACGTCGTCACGTACCACGCATCATACCGAAATGCGTCATTCCACTCAAATCAGTTCATACGCAACCCCCTTACCCAGACATCTGAGACGCCTTAGAGGAGCCCAGGCGCCTCGGTTCTCAGAATGCTTTAACTGAAAGATCTGATAAATCTTCTTTTATCCCCTTATTTTTAATCTGCTCACGAAATCAAAGCGCACATTGTTTACATCATTTAACGTACAAATGTGAATATTACTCCCTTATTTTCATCATCTCCGTTTTGCTTTGTAGCTGTTATTATTGTTACGAGTGTAGCAGTAGATTCACCAGTACTGTCGGTTAGTACCCGTAAATTTTCCATATTAGGCAGTTGATGGACTGACATTAGTATGTACAGCCAGTTTCAAGCAAGTTATGTGTTTATATACAACTCCTGTCTCACAATATAGTGCAATGCACGAAAATGTTTCAAAATTTCACAGAATGTCTCCAAATTGTTAATACCTATATTTTGTTCTCAATAAATGTTCCACTGACGGTCCATTGAACAGAGATAAAAACCAAAATCTACGGTAAATAGTGTTTTTAAGCATTTCCATAATTTGCAGAAATTACTACACTGGATTTGATCAATCTTACGGAGTGTCTTCATGCTCCTTACATTATATTTCGTTCCTTCCAACTATTTCTGTTGGGCGCACGAATGGGGGAGCTTGACACTGAGAAATAAATCGATGTGGTGAGCGTGTGAGGACTGTATAATACTTGACAGAACAGCGATATCAGTTTGAGTGTGAATATATATAAACGCGAACAAGGGACTCCCAATACACGTGAACTGGTGGCT
This sequence comes from Pachypeltis micranthus, assembly GCA_020466155.1. Lineage (NCBI taxonomy): Eukaryota > Metazoa > Arthropoda > Insecta > Hemiptera > Miridae > Pachypeltis > Pachypeltis micranthus. The sequence goes on from CM035768.1 coordinate 30,231,097, forward strand.
TGAACACTAAGAGGAGAGATAGAATTGAGTTGTCGGTAGCGTGAGCTGAGAGACGCACCATTGGGAGAACTGGGAAGACGAGTGCCTATGGATGACCAATTTGTAACGAGATGTCTGTTGAGAAGAGGAATCTAAAAATTAATGGTGAGAAAAGATAGTTGGAAAAGTCGAGAAAAAGGGTAAATTCGTTGTCATTTGGAAATAACTTAGGAGCAGGGGTTTCCACAGTTACAGATAGAAAGGTATTGGAGGAAACAAACCATTAGGGCTAGTGCAGACACTTTGGAGGTCAAAGAACCAGCTAATTTGGCTTGCCACGTTAGATCACACAACAAATTTATCGTTTCCCAAATTTTTTAAGAAAGAATAATCAGTACGTAGGGGGTTTTTGATAATTTCAACACGATGTTCCAGAGTAGGAACGTGTTTCCTGTTGGGGAATTGCCAGGTACAAACTTAGAGAAACTTTGAGTTCGCTGTTGGTCGCCAGAGGTCGGTGGGGGCCTGAGAAGGACCCCCCCCCCCTCATCATTTCTACCACTTTCCGTCTCAATCTCCTATCAGTGCCCTTCCATTACAACGTTCACCGCCTGTCTGATTTGAAGCGTTTTCGACAGATCTATTTTTTCTTCAATAACTTTTACGAAGTTTTCCGGTTCCTGTATCGCGACGTATCCAAGAACGTCTTCACTCCTTCAGCTGTGGCTTTAGTACAGCATTGGCCCCTTTTCAACCTGGTCAGGGAAAGTAGGGAGAGTCGACCACGTTTCCCTCATTCCTTTAATTCTGTTCTTTTTCCTGTGTTCCTTTTGAGGTGCTCGCCGGCTGAGAGTGAACTATTCGGCAAACTTGGTTCTCGGGGCAATTTTTCGTTTGATTTTTCTGCCCTCGTGGGGAATACGTTCAGAACAGCTGGTCCGAATCGGCAAGAAAAAGGAGTGACTTCATTTTACAATGTTAACAGCTAATAATTGAAATCGTTTGAAGTACAGACATTCTGGGGTTGGTAATTGTCAATGGACGTTATTAAACTCTTACTGTTAATTTATTGAACTAGGATACCGATTTTTCCAGTATATCATGAGCGGCGTTTATAACGAAAAAATCCGGTGCATAGCGACACACGACTTTCCGCAACCCTCGTTAATGCGAAAACCTTCAAGATGTCTTCAGCGTGCCCAGAATGCCTGTTTTCATGTTTAATTTAAAATCCATAACGTAACCCCTTACAATAAGATGATAGGCTGGTTGAAAGTCAAGGAGTGGCGTGTTTATTGATTGGAAGTCGCGCTAGTCAAGATTTTTGAAATTGAAAACCCCAACCTATGTCAGGGAACAATTTGTGTACCGTAGTTGTTCAAACAGCGTCATATCAGAGGAGATAATGTCGTAGTTCCATATCACAATACAAAGTTCAATGGGAAATCGTTTCATGTACAGGCCGTTCGTTTGTACAACGACTAAAAGGCAATGTTTCAGAAATCCAAACCAGTTCAATTCTTCAAGAAGTTTTTATTTTTGGTTTACAATAAGCTCAGTATTTGATTCACGGTATAGTTTTTCTCTATTAGAGGTGGAGGAATATAAATTTGTTTTGTTATTTTGCTTTCTATTATCGTGAAAGAGAGCCCCAGCTGGCCCTAATGTATGTACAGATTAATAAAAAAACAGTCAAACAATAAACCTGCTACATATACAAACGTTGTATCATCGTTCAACGCATTTCTACGGAAACATTTATGGAGAACAAATGTAGCTACCAGTTAGTTGAGATTACTCCGTAAGTTTGTTTGAAATCGTAAAAGCAGTTGAGAATATAGGAAAAACGGTAAATTTATATTCGACAATCTCTCCGCGCTATCATGAGTTACATCTCCGTTCAACGGATAGATGCAGATACATGGCTTTTTATCTACTTACTCAATTAATTTATCACTCAGTTAATTTGAACTTGGTCAAACAACGCTTTACGGCAGCAGGAAGCGGTGGCGCTTACAGTTCCGCGCTAAAACCGATTTTAGTAGAAAATTTTGATAATTTATTGTGCTGCTCTCGTCATTTTTCCACGAATGGGAATTTTATGGTATAATTGCCTTATTGAGAGCTATCAATATAAAAAATTTAATCAAAATTGTTAGTGCTGTTTTTGAGAAAAAAAGGTGTTTTGATCACTATGATAACTATAGTTAACTTTCGGTGGAGTTTGCTCATACCCTTATTTTAACGCCCCATGGTACCCTGCAGGCTTGATATCAAGTTTGAGATGATTTGGTTCGGTCGTTTTCTCTAAAAACCGCGCTAAAAACGATTTCGTCGAAAGTTTTGGTAATTTATTGTGCTGCTCTCGTCATATTCCGACAAATGGGAGTTTTATGGTATGATCGCCTTATTAGGAGCTATCAATTCAAAAAATTTAATCAAAATCGTTAGAGCCATTTTTGAGAAAAAAAAATATTTGGTGTTTTGATCACTATGATAACTATAGTTAACTTTCGGTGGATTTTGGCGTCCCATGGTAACCTACGGGCTAGATATCAAGTTTGAGCTGATTTGGTACGATGGTTCTCTCTAAAACTCGTTCACAGACACACACAGACCATTTTCCCAAATTGTGTTTTTCGGACCCAGGAGGGTCTGAAACGTAAAGATCTGAAGAAAACTCAAAAAAAAATTTCCGCCGATTACATAACTTTCCGTTCTACTTTGTAGAGCCAAGGAAAGTAAAAATGTGGGTATTGGTGGTTAAAAGACTTTGTAAGCGTGATGAAGTTGCTCCGGAAATATGTAAATGTTATTTTCGACACATTTTGATTTTTATCTCTGTTCAATGGACTGTGAGAGGAAAATTTATTGAGAACAGTATTATACTTGACAGAATAGCGTTATCAGTTTGAGTGTGAGTATATAAACGCGAACAAAGGACTTCCAATTCACGTGAACTGGTGGCTTGAACACTAAGTGGAGGGAGTTAGAGTTGAGTTGTGAGTAGCGCGAGCTGAGAGAGGAATCGTTGGGAGAACTATGAGACGACTGTCGTTCGCGAGTGCTGATGGATGACTGACTTGGAAGGAGCTGTCTGTTGAGGAGAGACAAGTAAAAAGAGGAGTAGGAAAATGATAGTTTTTGCAAAGTCCAGGAAAGGAGGAGATCCGTTGTCACTTGGAAATAACTGAGGAGTGGGACTCCTCACAAGTACAAACAAAGGGGGTCAGTGCTCGGGAAATCACGATTCAGGACCAGCGCGTACTTTCAGAGGCCAAAAAACCCAGCTGATACGGCCTGTCAAACAAACTAGTAGAAGATATTTGGAAGTTAGGAAATCGTCATTCGAAAAACTCTAGTTTTTGGTAAATGTTCGTCCCCCCCCCCCTTTCTCATTGCCCGAAATCGCCTATAACCTTATTTTGGTGTCTAAAAAAATCACGAAAAAATCAAAAAAAGATCCAGCTCGTGCAAATCGAACTAGACATACACAGACACCACGTGCTGTAATTAGGTTTTTATTTGGATTCAGTAGCCCCAGCAATAAAGATTTGAGAAAAATTCAACGTTTTTTTGACACGACCACTTTGGGCTGCTGAAAGTAAAAACTGCGTTGAAAGCGATTTTTGTTGGTAATTTATTGTACCGCGCATTTTTCCACAGATGAAACTTTTATGGTACTACTGTATCATGGAACTGGCTATACGATCAAAATCGTTATAGTCCTTTTAGAGAAAAATATCCGTGGTGTTTTAAGAACTACCTCCAGATGGTACGGGATTTGCTTACTTCAGGGGGATGACTGACAGACGGGCACTTGCATGATCGCGAAGCCGCAACCTCCACGAAATTCGACCGATACATCTCTCTCGAGAGGGTTCAGGAACAGTCATTTTGATAAGGGAACAGGCCTGTCCCTAATGCGTTGCAAATAATCCATTTCGGCTAATTGTAAAATCAGGGTCGCAAATTTGGGCGAATCATGAATCAACTCGGTACTGTCAGGTTCTGGCATTCACCCTTTCTCCCTTCGAATCACTGGCCATTCCTTCGGAAATTGTGTGGGATACAGTTCGCCATTGTAACTTTTATATAAATTAGGGGCTCTCTCTCTCCTTGGGAATAAATCAGTATAAAAAGGATTTCCGAAAATCAACTTTGATTAGGAATTAAGGAGTACCGAAAACAAACCAAACTGATACTGTTCTGAGCGGAGTTTTTGAAGCTCCGCGTTCTGCTGCAAGGGGCCGTACAGAGCCAATATTCCAGTCAGTCAGCCAAGTTTCATCACTTAAAAAACTTCCGTTCGGGTTTTGTGACATTTTTAGTGACAGGCGTTTTGTATGCAAGTCGTTTTTTCCTACGGCTTATTCTCGTGAACAATATGGAGTCGTAGGGGTTTTGCGTTTTGCTTGGAAAAAGTTACATAGAAACTCTTGAAATGTTAAAAACGGCCTACAAGGGTGATGCTATTTGGATAACTCAAGCGTGTATGAGTAGCTAAAAAACAACATCAGGTGCGTGGTGTTCATAAAAATGGTGAAATATCGATCGACGACGAACTTCGCTTAGCTCCTTCGTCCACGGCCTGAACCGATGAAAATGTTGATAAAAGTTGTCGAAAGATCTATAGCGGGCTATTGAAGATATTGTGGAGCTGTCTGGAGTGACTTGGAGTTCAGTTCAACGAATTTTAACGTAAAAATATCTGGTGCGTTGCAACACACAACTTTCCTTAGCTCTACGTCAATTCACTTAGTACATGGCTATTTCTGCTTACGCGATTCATTTACCACTCAGTTAATTTGAACTTGGTCAAACAACACTTTACGGCAGCATGAAGCGGCAGCGATTACAGTTCCAGAATTTGTTGTGCTGCTCGTACTTATTCCAGAACCATTATTGAGCAACTAGTACACAGATAATTAATGAGACTGTCAACACAAATTTTTTGAAGAAGGATAGTAATTACTTTTGCAGAGTTATTGGTTAAAGACGTTTAGAACTGGTAGTACGCGAAACGGCAGTAGTTGAAATTCAGCAATTTCTGGAGTGAGCCCCATGTATCTCATGAGCGTTTTTAAACACTCACCCTTTAGGTGTTGAATTGGACTACAATACCAATTTTTTTGAACATTCTACTAAAATTCCAGCGGAGTTTATAAAGAAAAAACTACGCTAAAAACGCTTTTCGTCGAAAATGTTGATAATTTATTGTGCAGCTCTCGTTATTTTCCCACGGATGGGAATTTTATGGTATAGTTGCCTTATTGAGACCTATCAATATAAAAAATTTAATCAAAATCGTTAGAGCCCTTTTTGAGAAAAAAAATTGGTGTTTTGATCACTATGATTAGTATAGTTAACTTTCGTTGGATTTTGCTCATACCCTTATTTTTGCGTCGCATGGTAACCTGTAGGCTAGACATCAAGTTTGAGCTGATTTGGTACGGTTGTTTTCTCTACAAACCGCGCTACAAACGATTTCGTCAAAAGTTTTGGTAATTTATGGTGCTGCCCTCGTCATTTTCCCACAAATGGGAATTTTATGGTATGATGCCTTATTGAGAGCTATCAATATAAAAAATTTTATCAAAATCGTTAAAGCCATTTTTGAGAAAAAAAATATTTGGTGTTTTGATCACTATGATAACTATAGTTAACTTTCGGTGGATTTTGTTCATACCCTTATTTTGGCGTCCCATGGTAACCTGCAGGCGAGATGTCAAGGTTGAGTGGATTTGGTACGGTGGTTCTCTCTAAAAATCGTTCACAGACACACATAGTGACACACACAGACCATTTTCACAAGTAGTGTTTTTCGGACTCAGGAGGGTCTGAAATGTAAAGATCTGAAGAGAACTCAGAATTTTTTTTTCAGCCGATTGCATAACTTTCCTTTCTACTTTGTAGAGCCGAGGAAAGTAAAAAGGGTGGCCGTCGAGGTTACTACAGGTGACCAATCATACTACGGCTACGTCCCCGAAACGAAGCAACAAGTTCGCTTCGCCACAAAAAAAAAAGCTCGTCAAGCGTCAAACGTCTAAAAAATGCTGATTTTTTTTTCGATACGAGAGGAGCGGTGCATTCAGAGTTAGTTCCACGGGGTCACACAGTTAATGAGACTTTCTACCTGGAAGTTTCGCAGTTCCGCGTAACAGTGTGCGGCGGAAAAGGCCTGGTTTGAGGCAGTTGGGCGACTGATATTTCCACCACGATAACGCCCCTGCTCACACAGTCATATCTGTGCGCAGATAGTTGACGAAAATGGCATCTAGTTGTCACCCGAATCTATTCCAAATCAACTATGGAAACGTAAGGAAACGAAAGGCGGATGACAGCTCGCTGCGCTTCAACATTGGCGGCCTCCATGCCAACGATATGTTCATCATGAAGTCGGCGGCGTGGTCGGAGATATCGGGGAGCTGCTGCACGTTTAATTATTGGATCTCAATGTCGAAGCTTCAACTTGTTGACTTGGAGGAAATCCAAGCTGTGTACATATCGTGTAAACATATCTCGGGGGGCGTGAAAATGAAGGATGTCGCCGTTGAAGAGAGGAAAGGAAGGTGTTGAGGAGGTCAGGGCCTTGAGAGCCTCTAAACGGGGCTTCTTCAGGTATGGCAAGAGATCATCGGAGGAAGATAACTCCACAAGTCTCCTCCGTCAAGTTGATTTGAAGGGCAAAACAATAAAGAGCTTCCGGCCATAATGATGAGCCTGACATGTCATGGCTTAAATAACCAGAACAGTTCCATTGATGTCCTCAATTGCACATTATTCTAGGGGAGTGTCCAGTCTTGTTTCACATTTCAATTGCTATTTACACTTTTAGATAGTGTGTCTCAATTCAAAATGTCCGTGTTCCACATTGTTGCATTTTTGGGTCCACTAGAAACGTAGTAGCGATAGTTTGGTCCATGTTATACACCAATAATCATTTCTCCCGTGTTTCCAGTGGAGCTCTTTGTGCACAGAGTGGCCAAAACCCCTGTCAGTCACCCCTTTCTTCATCAATCCGCCGACATTTTTTTTCCTCATTAGCCAGCCATACACGAGCAGATATCTGCGACAGATATCGCGTTTTTAAACGATATCCGTGGGAAAGATCTGTGCATTAGTGGGCGTTAAAAAATGATGAAAGATGTGAAAATCGACCAGAGATATCTGCGAGAGTTCAAATCTGGCAGATGGTAGTCGGGCGTCCCCCTTAACCTGCAGACTTCTCGGAAGCGATGTCTGTGGTTTAAAGAACTGTTCGATTGGATCGGGCAGTCACTTAACGTTAAGATGTTCTGTTGTCCACGAGTGTTTTCCCCTGTTTTCACATAAGTAATTCAAAACTCGTAACAGCAAACATTCGTAGGAAACTACAATTTTCGTAACTACAAAAACGATCTCCCCACAACCTAATAAATTCTGTAAATACATTATTACTGGTTGGCACCTACCCCCAGTGGCATATTTACCCAGAATGGGGGATAGTATTTTCAAATTTAGTTGTAGTTTTTTTATTTACAAAAAACCAAATGAATTGAATTACGGGAGCCGGGGAGATGAGCTAGCAAAATGTTCACAATCCCGCGGGTTGTTCTCCTAAGGTGCGTTAACAACTTCATGTGCCCGAACTTTCTCCTTTCCGAAACCCATGGCTTCTCCCAAACTTGTCTTTTTTGGCTTAGTCGTTTTATGGGCAATAAAAACATACCCGCCGCAAAAGCCGCTAATTTACGCTTTTTTACTACGAAAATCACTAACCCCATGGCATCAACTTACGGAATGTGTGACCGATCTAGAAAATATTTCGATTCGACCGATAACTCGAGTCTGCCAGACGAACGTCGGTGACAGACCTGAATCTGTCAGATTTCATCCCACGAACGAACAGATGACATCGGGCACTGGTCAGGTGACAGATCTCGGGCATGAAAGATCGGCCGATAAGTTTTTCGTGTTAAGGGGCAACGACCGATCTCATCGGTCACTCCAGATCGTTAGCGATATCTGTCAGATGAGATCGGGCGACCAAATCTGCCGCAAATATCTGCTCGTGTATGGCTGGCTATTGGAAAGCGCTTTTGGCGCGTTTTTAGTGGCTCAACCTGCAAAGGGGTCGTCTCTATAGATCTTGAAAATGCAAATTCTCCTCTTACCCCTCGCCTCGTGTCCTGAAACTCCATTCGTCCATATCAAATCACAAATTCCCACCAGAGGCAAACCTCAGAGTGCTGCGTGTGATTCCGAACTCTTGCTCTCTCTTTCTTACTTCACTTCTATATTATGCTAGCCAGTATTTCGATGACAACACAGTCCACTTGGCTCTGGTCCACTTCAGGACAATTTAACCGCCCGTATTGCGCTACTCTGTCTCTCTGGCACCGAACAGCGAATATTGTTGGCCACTGTCAGGCGCCAGATAAGTTTTAGCATGAAATAATTCGTCAGAAGGGGTTTCAAGAGGCCCCCAAACTGAGAAATCATACGGTTGACTGTGAGCGGAAGTGAGGTTCCCCAAAGTTGAGTAGGTCTGCAAGGCTCACCCCCTGCCCTTAGTCTTAATTAAATAAGAGAATGGGCGCTTAAGAACAGATTGTTCGGAAGCTAGTGCACGTTGTTGGGAGACCTGAACAGCTTTAGAGAAGTCTTGATTTCCCTTTCATTCAATTGATGTTCTCGTATGGATTGCCAGTTGAGGGAACAGCGTGTTTCCAATGCTGCATCTCTCTACCCCCCCCCCCCCTTACCAGATCACAAAACCGTCCTCAGCCGCACGCACATCCAGCGATTTTTGCTGCTCTACCAACCAATTCTACCCGCTTTCCATTTACCTCTTTAAACTCGCCTCATTGTTTTACGAGGCTGTTGAGAGACCAATCATCTCAAATTGGTCATCAGAGAGAACTGTAGCCGCCTATCCGCAGTACGAAGACTGGTGTGTGTACTACATAGCGAGAGTGATGGAAACCACACCTACCCGTACTATGGAGCAAATGTTTGACCTTCTTCCCCTAGATATATTTGTCGCGGGGACTGAGGGGGGTGGGAGCCATCATTGACAACCAAATGCGCGGCAGATGAGCCCCTGAGTAGCGGGTGGAAACTTGGGAGACCTCTGCCGCGGCTTACTGGGGTCCTTTCGAACCTCAGGGAGGGCAGGAGGTCCACGTTGCCTTATCCTGGGAGGAGGAGACGCCGTAAATGCTAGCAGGCCAGCGACTATTCTGGCGTTAAGGGTTGTTTGACCCAAACATGGTACCACGGGAATGTACAGCTCGTGGCCTTGCGCTGGTGTATCATGAGTTTGAGCCACAACAGGTGGCTGCCTCCACGGGGTAAGGTAGGTGGAACGAAGCAATCCAACTCCTACCCAGGGCAAAACCTGAAAGTTCTGGAAAATGTGCTTGCTCTGTGGACATCGCAGTGGTCATGGAGTCGCTGGAAGGTAGGCTCATCGGTAGGGTCAGAGGGAGGTAGGGGCCACCTAGTTGGTACTCCCCCAGACACCCCCAAATGTAGAACCGTAACTGTCAAGGCAGAGGCTATGAAGGTGGCTTACAGACTGTTGGGGCTTCGAAAAGCTAAGGTACCACAGGCCAGTAATGGGCACATGGCAATATTCAGGATCTTGGAAACCTTTACAGTGCGTAGTATGATTACTGGCATGATAGAGCCCAGGTAAGAGTTCAAAAGGAAATACACAGTGCAACCAAGAAGCTTAAGGAAGAGCGAAACTGTTCGAGCGGCCTCCTAATGGTATCAATATTCACCCAAACGGATTTAAAACCCTGGAGGGCACTGTTTCTGGGGTGTGGATAAGTGGCTCTGGGAGGAGTGGGTCGTACATCACCCTGGGTCTTATTTCGACAGGTTTTCAAGCAGTAATGAAATTATCAACATAATGACCGATAGTCAAGGGTCTTGCAAGGCGCTGAAGAACGACGAAATTGGAGGGAATTCAGGATGCCGCTCAACTCTTCAGACAACTCTACGGATCACCGGATCACTGGAAATGAGGGGTGGACCATCTGGACGGACCAGGTTCGTCTACTGACCTTGTAGAGCAACATCTTCACTGTCGAGCATCCCCGTCACTAGTCAAGAGGACAGTGAGAATAAATCAGACTGCCTGGAACGCCGCAGGAGGGAGGCACTCCAACAGCTTAACCTCATGCAGCCTTCTGGTGATGGAGAGGAAGGGCTTAAGACAGATACGGGACGCTGCAAAATGAACAAGGACATGTATGTTATGGGCGCAGTCGACACTCCTTGGTGTAGGTGGGGTGATACAAACGAGGAAGCCTCCTATCACGTCCTGATCGGAGACTCGAAAGGGAGCAGTAGTTTGTCTTTGGTGCAACTCCTCCAAGGGGTGGACATCGAAGAGGACTTTCACAGTAAATACCAAGCATTCCTTAGGAAGCGGGGTGTGGAACTGTGAGACATTAAGACTGAACTTCAAGCTACAGTGCCCATCTCCAATAAGGGACAGTCAGATTTATATATACCTTCTTTAAACTTGGTAAAACATAACTTCACGTTCTATATAGAAAAATGTAGCGTTTATCCTTCCGAGGTTTAATGAGTTGCACCTTGCCTACTTATGTCATGGCCATTTTAAAGTACCATCGTATTGTAGGTAAGTTATAGGACGGTTTGATCGTCAGTGGCAGAAACGACTCTTACGTACTTAAGCAATACGTGCCTTTGAGTGCGTGGCAACAACGAAAAACCTGCAAAAAGTACGTCATTCCGTGTATTTTTACTTTCCTTGGCTCCAAGTAGTAGAAAGGAAAGTTATGTAATCGACCGAAAAATAAATTTGAGTTCTATTCAGATCTTTACGTGTAAAGGGAAGGCTACGACAGGAAGCGGATTACGGCGGTGTAGCATAGGGCTCACCACATTGCATGCTCGAACTGCACAGTCTCTCAGGGGGCAGTGCTAGTGGTGGAGAGGGTTGTCCCAATCCACCCTCTAACAGCCGAGCCGAAGGAGCCGTACCCATCGAGAGGGCAACCAGAGTACTGCCAGAGAAGAAGAAGAAGGGCTGTGACCCTTGAGAGGTGGCAACATGAGTGGGGCACAGCCCAGAAGGAACGGTGGACTAGGCGGCTGATTCCAGCACTTGGCGATTTGTACCTCACTCAGTTCCCAACAGGATATGGAGTATTTAGAGCTTACTCGCACCAAATTGGAAAGGCAGCGGGCCCGAATCGCCACCAGCAGGGCAATGGTGGATGATGCTTCCAATGCCATCTTCTCTTGCCAGGAGTGGACAGGCTGGCGGTGCACAGTGAAGACACAGTAAGTCAGGTTCACGCCAGAGGCATTCGTTTCGCTTCATGCTGTATTCAGAGAGAACTGGAGGTGCAGAGCTGGCTGATCCAGGGCCAGTATCTCACAGGGATCAAGAATGAAAACACGGAGGAAGGATCGCTCCCAAACCTCCCAAACCTCTGGGCAGAGTGGGAAGATGTATGAGAATGGCTGCACCTTGCGAGAGAACAAGAAAGAAGAGCTGCCATCGCAGAGAGGCGTGAGGGCCATTCTAATGCAATGTGCTAAACACTTCCAGCTTGGTTCTCAACACACAGGAGTATATGTATATATAGATATTGCGATCATGGGGCCACTAGGAGGAGACCCTCCCCCTCCTGCCCAAATGGATCCGTCAGTCCTTGAGAACTGTACAAGAGGTGTTACGTGTACACCACATCAGTTGAGAAAGGACTTCGCTACTCGTCATTATTGGAATTAATAAATGCCAAAGAGCAGGAAACGACCACGCCAACGGGTACGAGCATGAAGGACATTTAAAAAGCTTCCAACGCCACCTCTGAATGTGTGTCATTATTGACTCAACTCCAACGAGCGTATCCGTACCCAAACAACAGTCAAGAACGCCAAAAATATTTTCATTCATTAACGATCGATTTGACGATCCGACGACGAAGGCCAAAGTGTGGTTATGGGCAACTTCCATCGAGGCGAAAGGGGGTGGGGGACCAAAACGAACCAAAAACTAGGGTTTTTCGCCTTTTTCTCAAAAACGACTCGAAGGATTTTGCTTAAACCTTCAAATTATCTTTTACCAGTTAGTACCCAACTTTTCCTCTCCATAAATATCTTCGAGAATATTCGATGAGCGGAGATATAGGCGTATGAAGTAGTTTTTTTTCTGTTTTGGGCTAAACGGCTTCGAGGACTTTCACCCAAGTTACATTATGTCTTCAAATGATCAATACCTATATACCGCTCTCGATAAATGTTCCTCTGGCCGTCCATTGAACGGAGATAACAACCAAAATGCGACGAAAATAATGTTTTTTTAAACATTTTCGTAACTTCCAGCCCCTCACTGGATTTGATCAATTTTACGGAGTGTCTTCATGCAACCTCTTGGACATTATTTCTGCACGTATCTGTTGAATGGAAAGATAACTCGGAAAACGAAATTTGTCGAATATTAATTTAATTTTTTTTCATATTTTGTCAAACTCACAGGGGGTACTCGCAACACCCTAGTACCTACATATCGTTCTCTGTAAATGTGTCCATAGAAAAGCGTTGGACAATATACAGCGCCTATGTAAGTAGCAGATCGTCGAATTTATGGAGGTTGCGGAAAGTTGTGTGTTGCGTCACTTCGTTTTGTGCTATAGCGCTGTGCAAATCAGGTTGGGTGTGCTACGGTGGTAATTTGGTTCAAGGCAGGGAATAAAGTGGCTCTTGTTCCAAGCGAAATAATATTTCATTTAATTTGGCAGCGATTTTACTGAAAACGAAGGAAGCGGCTGAGTGTCGCTCGAAACATAGTGACCTCTGTCACGAAGAGCTCAATGTGACCTCAAGACGTGAGAGGTCGATCACTATACTTTCCTTCGTTCCGTCCCCGGGGTTCTCTCGTCAACTAATTCGCCTTTGGTTGTCCCCTCCTCTCGATCCGAAGACGGCCCCATATTGAGGCGGCAAATCCGCTCGGGAGGAGAGGGAATTTAGACGGTCTCCGATTCTTTGATGTCAATGCGGACGGATATCATCAAAGTGGACGTTGAACGGGGATCCGTAGAGATTTGTGTCGCGTCGTAGAGATAAAGTAAGTAATTTAGAGCTCACCTGAGTTCGAGGAGGACGAGGGCAGACGTTTTCGGCTCGATTTCGATCCCATTTCTCGTCCAATTGGTTCACAGTCCTGGAAAACAACGAAGCCAACGTGAATTATCCCGTTTTCGGGAACGAAACTTTGGTGCATTCGTGTGTTTCATGTTCGCGAATAGGCCGAATGTAAACAAGACGTGGAAGTTGAAGGACGGTCGCGTAACAGCCGAGTCGTCGGGTCGTCTCCGGCGACTAAGGGAGCAACGTTCGGTTTTGTACGAGGGGAGGCGGGAGCGGGGGGTGGGTGATGAAGTTTGGCGGAGCGCGGTGGGGTGGGGCTGAGGTGAGGGGTGGGGGAGGACGCCGATGTCGGTTTTACGGCCAATTTTGGGTGTTGAGAGCCGTTGGGCAGCGCGTTACGGCCTTTGAAGCGACGGCCAGCCGACCAAATATGTGCCCGAGTATGTTGGAACGAAATATATGAAGGTGCTGTCAACTCGACTTTGAAGGGAGGAAGGATTGGAGCGGCAGTGGCGGCGGTGAAAGTGACGAGTGGAAGGGGGTTGCGGATGGGGGCGGCGATGATGTGGCTCTGAGGGGGGTTGGTGAGGGGCGGTACACCGGAGGTGTCGCCTCTTTTATCGAAGGAAAACGCAATCCGGACAGAACGTAATTAACCGAATCGATTCGACGCCTAACGAGATCGCGCCCGATGAATATTTACACCTGAGACGAGATGTGGTTTTACAACCCTTTAAACCCACTACCGCCGTCACCACCACTGCTATCTCCTTCCTACCCCCTTCCTGGACCACCCCGCACAGCCACACCGCCCCACCGTCCAAACCATCACTTTCCATTCCGCCACATTTCTACCATCTTGGCCCCGAAGGTTGGATGGTGAGGGGGTGGGGGCGGGGCGTTGAGGGGATTGAAGATTGGGAGGGTGGTCGGGAGACTCGAGAGTGGAGATTGGGGTGCCTCAAGAGGAGGAGTGGGTGGGTGGGGGGGGTGAAAGGGAGGAATCTTCGGTTGAAAGGGAGAGTGGGAGAGAGCGTTCGCCCACCCACCCCCTCACAATCCGCCCCCGAATTCCTCCCGCACTACTTCCCTCCCCCTTTCCAACTCAAAAACTCCGCTCAACAATACATTTACAATTTCACGGCCTTCTTCAAATCAATAACTCCGGCCCTCTCCTTCCACGATCGCCCAAGAAACTCCCTCCACCCCTTACCCTCGTCACCCCCGCCTTCCCTTCCAACCACCCTCCGCCTCACCTACGCGGACCTTATTTCGACCCCCTCACCCCACCCACTCCATCACAAACCAACATGCCCCGTATATACGCTACAAATTAAAAAACACAGAAAATCAAAACCCGCTCTCCTCGTTATTTGACAAATTCGCGAAATTCGGCAAAATGTGGTGTTTTCGAATTTCGATAAATTGGCGTGGAGAGAGAACGGATTTGTTTGGGGAGGTGGTTGGTAAACATTAGAGGTTACACTAGTGTTATATATTGTTCCAAAGGTCGAGGGACGTCAGGTGAGCGAGCGACGGAAGGACGTAGTAGCGCGGCAGCGAGAGTTGTATGACGATAATGAGGGTGAAGGATGGTAGGGTGGCGGACGGCGAGGGGAGGTGTGATAAGAGCCACAGGCCGTTGCACCTGAAGGAGAAAGTGAATCTAAAAGGTGAAGGGGACGACGTTCTGGACAAACGTCTTAAGAAAGAAGTGAAAAGATACACAGAAAAGAGCTTACTAGAGATATGTGCGCTGGTCTGGCAGGTTTGTCAATGAGGTAGACGACGTAGTTCCGTTTGGAAAACAGCTTCACTGAGGCAGAGCGACGAGGTAGTTGGTTTGAGTTTTGACTTTGTTCAGTTTCAAGGCCCCGGATTTCCTTTTCTTATCTCGCCCCCTCACGAATTTCCCTTTCACTTCCACCCGAAACTTTCTTCGCTTCTTTCTCCCTCTCTCTCTCTTCGTTCGTCGTCGGAGAAAACGCTCAAATTGTTGTCGCGGTTTGACGGAAACTAAAAACGAAAGAAACGAAACAAAAACGGGGCGAGCGAGAGGGAAAAAAGAGACGCGGCCTGGAGTCGAAAAAGTCCCCCTACTTGTTCCACATCCAACACACACACAACTGAAATCCACAAAACAAAGTATCGATTGATGCGTGACGTCAGGGCGAGGGGACACTTGACGGGAGGAGGGAGAGGAGGGAGGGAAGTGCAAACACGATATGAAATTCAATTTTATTACTTTTCTCTAGCCGTTCCCTCTCCCCTCGACTCGCGGCGCCGTCGGCGCATGCGCCCTCGCCTGTGAACCTCCAACCACCACCCCCAACCACCCGCCACTTCGCAACCGTAGCACAGCCCGCTCCGCACCGCCGCCTCAACCCCCTACTTCGTCAGGTGCCTTTCCTTACCACTCACACCCACACCCCCATCCCCACCCCCACAACCCACATCCCTCCCGCTACCACGCACATATCAAATATGAACTATACCACCCCCCACCCCTTCACTTTTCTAACCCTCCCGCTCCCGCCAATAATATTCGCTCCTCTTAACCACCCCCTCTCCACCATCTTCCTACTCCTCCTCGAACTCACCCCTCGCAATATACCGCTCTCTTCACCGTCGGCACTGTCACCCCCTCCCCCCCCCCTGCACATTCACCACCACCCACCCCCACCCGCCTTCTCAAATCTCCTCCCCCTAATAATTAATCCGCTCGAGTTCGCCAGATTTCTTGTTTTCTACAATTTCGTGGTTTGACGCTTCGAATTCGTCATCGCCATCGATCCGCCTTTTACTATTTAATCCCGACGTCCCAGCTGTCGCCCGACGACCAACTACAGTTGAACATTAACGCTAATCCGCCTGATTTACCGTGAACATCTTCACATCTTAAGGCGAACTAGGGGATTAGGTTCTGACAGTCGTTGAAATTCCCACGAGATCGTGCACTGAAGCTGCTGCACGTGAGTTGGCTCTGCCGTAAAATGTCCGCGAGTCGAGTCTCAGACACGCAGTCTATTTATTTATGAATACGGGACAAGCCCAAGTGCAAAAGAAAAGCAAAAGAAACTGAAGACACCGATAACACACGCACCGCAAGAGAAGCTCAGTCAAAAGCAGTTGACTGAGATGGAGGAAGAGTTAGAGGTTGACTGAATAGAGTGGTGAACAGAGAACGTCGATGCGAAGAGACGTCGAGAAAATGTTAACTTGACGAGGAATGCGGCAGAAGGGACGGAGGTACAAATAATTGGTCGTGGAAAAGGGTGATGCAGATCGGCGAGGCGTTGAGTAAGGAGTTGAGAAGAATCAACCCGTCTGGATAGCAGATCATGATGAATGATGAAAAGAAACATCCGCACACAACCGACACTCACGGGGGCAGCAGACAGAAGCGAAGAGGGCTCTCACGGGGAGTTGACAACATTACACTCGGTAATACGGGCTCCAGATAACTGATGCGTACTCCAGGATTGACTGCACGAATGTCTTGTAGAGTCACTAAGGCAGGGGCCTGTGAGCACTCTATAGTATTCCGTTTTATGATGCCAATCTACGAGCTGCAACCGGAGATCTGAGAAGGATAGGAGTCAAGATAAACGCCACAGCCCACGATGGCGGCCATGCGAGGAAGTGCAGTTCTGTTGATCGAGTAGGTGTCAAGAACAGGATAGCGAGCTCGATAGAAAGAGGTGACAGCATATTTTGACGGGTTGAGGGCCAGGCCATTACGATTACACCCCTCAGAGAGGGCATTAACGTCCTGCTGAAGGAGAAGGCAGTTTGAAGGGCCCGGATGGAGATGAAAAGCTTGAGGTCGTCCGCATAAATTAAGAAATTGGTTCGATGAAGGAAGGAACTGACTCCTTTGATCGCGAGGTTGAAGAGAAGCGGGCCAAGATGCGAGCCTTGAGGAAACCAGATGTGGCGGAGAAGGAGCGAGAGGCGACGCCATTGATGCGCATTGAAAGCTGTCTAGAACTAACGTGGCTAGTGGGCCGTAAACGCCAAGCAATGAGAGCACATCAAGAATTGTACTGTGGGAGAGCCTATCGAACGCCGTGGAGATCTACCTAATGGCCATCACCCACCGCACAAAGCGCGTAGTCCTCAAAAGTAACGCCCATTGAACGCCCGAAATATGCAACCAATCGGTTATTGGGTTACCTCAGGGACCTAAATAAACAGATTATGGAGTCACACAGGGGAGTTCCTTAGGCCCATTTTTGTTTCTCATTTACATCAATTCTCTCTCCGCCGTATCCAATTTGGGCCCTCCTTTGCGGATCCTTCTACTTTCTGCTAGCCAAACAGTAAGGAAAGTATAGTGATCGTCTAAACAAAAGTTGAGTTTTCTTCAGATCTTTACATTTTGAGGGGCGCGTTGCCACATGAGCAGGCGAGCAATTGCGTTGACATGGACAGGAGGGGTGGGAGTTCAAACGACGAAACGTTGACTTCAGTTGGGCTCCCGCATTGTACTGCGTTTCGTTAATTTTTTTAATCGTTTTTTGCCCATAACAATCATGGGTTTCGTCCGATCGGATAGCCGAGATGGCGGGCACAACTAGATACCAAATGGGATTTTTGTGCGAAAGAACGAATTTTTTGGACCACGTTAAAGGCACAAAACGGCCCGGACAGCGGATGGACATTGCAAATTTGGAATCTCCATGTCTTGAAACGTAAAGTATCAAATTTTGAGGGGGGATTGTAAAAATGTTTCGTGACCGAAAACATAGGGTTATTATTCAGAATGAATAATAAACCAAAAACCGCGCTAGAAACGCTTTTCGTCGAAAATTTTGATAATTTATTGTGCTGCTCTTGTCATTTTCACACAAATGGGAATTACATGGTATAATTGCATTATTGAGAGCTATCAATATGAAAAATTTAATCAAAATCGTTAGAGCCGTTTTTGAGAAAAAAAAATTTGGTGTTTTGATCACTATGATGAGTTAACTTTCAGTGGATTTTGTTCATACCCTTATTTTGTTGTTCGATGGTAATTTGCGAGCGAGATATGAAGTTTGAGTGAATTTGGTACGGTGGTTCTCTCTAAAAATCGTTCACAGACACACACAGACACACAAAACAAAAACATTCTGTGAGTTTCGTGAAAATCTTTATAGCCGTTTTCGAGAATACTACAAATAACCCTAGTTTTTCGTACATTCTGGTCTCCCTTCCCCCTTCCCAATTAACGGCCCATAACTTTATTTCCGCATTGCCCAAAAATAACAAATAAAACTAAAATATCTGGTGCGTAGCAACACACAACTTTCCGCCACCCCCGTAATTTCGAACACCAGCTACATATATGGGCGCTATATCTTCGTTCAACGCATTTTTACAGGAACATTTATGGAGAACAAAATGTAGACTAGTTAGCTGAGAGTACTCCGAAAGTTTGATCGAAATCGTCTGAACCGTTTTTGAGGAAATTGGAATACCGATAAATTAATATTCGACAAATCTCCTTTTCTGTGTTAACTTGGCTTATATCTCCGTTCAACATATATATATACAGAAATAATGATGGAGAACGAAATGTGGGTATGGGTGACTTAAAGACACTCTGTAAGATTGATCACATCTGGTGAAGCAGTTACCCTGGAATTTACGGAAATGTTCGAAAAAACGTTATTTTCGACACATTTTCATTTGTATCTCTGTTCAATGGACTGTCAGAGGAACATTTATTGAGAACAATACGTAGGTATTAACTATTCGGATACATCTTGAAAGTTTGGTGATAATCGTTGAAGCCGTTTTGCCATAAAGCGTAAAAACCCGATTTTTGCTTCATAGGCCTATATCTCTGTTCACCGTTTTTTCATGGAGATATGTATGGAGAAGAAAAGTTAGGTATTAATTGGTAAAAGATAATTTGAAAGTTTAATCAAAATCGTTAGAGCCGTTTTCGAGAAAAATGTGAAAAACCCTAGTTTTTGGTACATTTTCGTCCCCCACCCCCCTTCCCATCGGCCGAAATCCTTATTTTGGTGACTACAAAAAATAAAGAACAAAACAAAAAAGAACCAGCTCAATAGGATCAGCCGTTCTCCTGTAAATCGAACTATAGACACACACACACACACACACACGGACCACGCGCCGAAATTAGGTTTTTTAGACTCAGTAGGCCTCAAAACGTAAACATCTGAAGAAAACCCAAATTTTTTTTTTGACCTGATACTATACTTTCCTTCCCTTCGGGTAGCGGAAGAACCTGCTCAATCGGTTGAGCCGTTCTCCCACCAATTGATGTATTGTCGCACGCACTTTTTTTTTCGAGGCTCACTGTAAATGGGACTGTGGCACTCAAAAAAAGGAAACTAAATAATTAGTTAATGGGGAAATGGGGAGGGCGCCCAGACTGCCTTACGCTCTTGGGATAGAAGGATTGGGACGAGGAAGGAAAGAAGGATAACAGGATATTCCACTACAGAACGACCATCAGTTGAGATACTAGCCTGAGCAACACGAGGGTGGTGATACCTCAGACGTATTAACCGCGTCCTGGCGCAGCGTGTAGTGTGAACGCTTGCTGAGACAACCGACTGACCCATCTCATCATCACTTTTCTTGCGCCACACGACGAAGTTAATGCTGGAAACCTGATGTTACCTGCCTCCCCTCTACGAGCGTCTGACACTACCACACGTAGTGCCCCTCCCGTTCCAATTCCCAGCCCTCAGATGACAATGCACCAGCAACCTGCTTGCGGACTTCGCCCTCATGACTATGCGGGCACACCTGTATCACATGATTCAGCTACTCAAACAGGTTACCACTGGCATGACAGCGAGCATTCACAATGTTACGACCCTGGCCTCTTATACATCTCATCGCTGCAGGCAGTGACGCTACATGAACGGCGTGTATGTGCCAGTGATCCTTCCCAGGAATGCCCTCTGGAGCCCGCTCCACCCACACTGAAAATTAGAGGGAGTCTGGACCCCTCAGTTTCCGTCTGTCAATCGAACCATGCAGAGCAGCCGCAAACTCTGAAGGCTTACTGGGCCTGTGGGCTGATGGAGTCGCGATGTCACACCACTGCAGCTGATACCTGGGCAGATCCAAGACCAGCCACAGCGCGTATGACATCCCAGCCAGAGGCCTGCAAAGCCAAAAAGCGCGTACGATGCAGGAATAGAATAGTGGTAGAGAGAGATGGAACATCGAGTCCCCCCACCCCACGACCGCCACCGCTGGTTGGCCGCTATGTGGGAGGCCTAGCCAAGCAACACGCGCACACACACAGGGTTCACTCTATGAAATGAGGTTTTTTGGATTCAGTAGGCCTCAAAACGTAAAGATCCAAAGAAAACTCAACTTTTAACTTTCCTTGGCTTAACGAAGTAGTAAGGAACGTTGTGTAATCGACAGAAATGCACACATTTTGAGTTCTCTTCAGATCTTACGTTTCAGACGCTACTGTATCCGAAAAACACTATTTGGGAAAATGGTCTGTGTGTGTGTGATTGAGAGAAAACGGCTGAACCAAACAAACTTGATGTCTAGCCCGTTGGTTATTGAGTGAGGACAAGAATTGTTAACTAGGCTCCAACGAATTTGACGCTCCGAAGATGATGCAGAAGTCACATTCAATTCAACCGTTTTTTGTATTCTTTTCTTTTTTTTTTGGAGCGGTCCTCACAAAACATGTAATCGAACTCGTTATAGCCGTTTTAAAACGTGAAACTCCCTGCCAGAACTTACCTTTTTATTCTTACATGGGGCTAAGGTAAGTAAAATACCTCGTGCGACGCATCAAACAACGTGCATTCAGCGATTTTCATGGCATCAGATACTACTACTTATTTGAATTTGGTAAAACCTAGCTTCACGGCGGCAGAAAAGAGCAGCTTCGGCCGTGGCTTCAGCGGAGCTTCGGCCACTTTCTGACGATAATCGTCAAGGTCCATGCGGCTTCTGCCACCAATCTGGTTGCACCAAGGAACTCGATACCAAGATACTGCCACGCCTCGAGAACGCCTCTAGCCAACCCAGGATCTGCTTATGACGAAACCCGCGTCCACGACCTTCACACCTCGAAAGGACGCCACTGAGGAAACAGAGCCGCACTTACCAGGATTCACCCCCAAATGTACATGTGCCTACCTGCCTCACGAACTAGTCAAGGGTAAACTGCAAGCCTTGCTTGGTACCGTCGAGGAGGACGCCATGCGCCCACCCGCACACCTCAGGCAAGATCAAACCCTACTTTTTGAGGCAGCTTACTCAGAGCCCTGGATCCCCCAGCTGAACGGCCTATTGCCACATCTCCCACATCACAGAGGCAATCAGCCAAGGCCTGGTGACTGTCTGTGTCAAAAGCCTTTGCAACCTCCTAGGCAACCAAACGTAATTGCTTTTTGTTCTTGCAGGGCAGGGCCAGCACCGTCTGCAGCATGATGAGATTCTCAGTAGTACCATCCACAGGCTGTAATGTCATTTGGACGTCGCCAATGACACCAGCCACCAAGAGACGAGATGTCAGAACTTTTTGAAGTACCACACTCAGTCCATTTTCCCAAAATAGTGTTTTTCGGACTCAGTAGGGTCTGAAATGTGAAGATCTGAAGAAAACTCCAATTTCTTCTTTCAGCCGCTTGCGTAACTTTCCTTTCTGCTTCAAAGAGCCAAGGAAAGTAAAAACTCGATTATCGTCGAAATGTTTGGTAATTTATTGCGCTCTTCTCGTCATTTTCCCATGGATGAGAGTTTCATGGTTTGACGTGTCACTTGAAGCTTTCTATACAAAAAATGTAATCAAAATCGTTACAGCCGTTTTCGAGGAAAAAAATATTTACTGTTTTTATTACCATGCTAAGTGTAGTTATTTTTAGGCGGATTTTGCTCGCACACATTATTTTGGTGTTCCATTGTTACCTGCGAGCTAGGTATTAGGTTTGAGCTGATCTGGTTCCGCAGTTTTTGCTCAATCGCGTTTACGGGCTCACAGACCATTTTCCCAAATAGTGTTTTTCGAGCTCAGAAGGCCCTGAAACGTAAAACGTCTTAATGTCTATTACTGCGCAGGGCTGAAGAAAGTACCAACGGGGTATTTGACGGCTTAGCTCGAGGCGTGTCAGCGGGACCCGGGAAATAGCTTGTTAGACGTGAAATGTCGGGTGCTGACAATAACTGGATCGTAAATTGAGAAGAAGGGCAGCCATAAACAGTTTTACTGCTCCCATCTACTTTTGCATATTGGAAATATCTGGGGCGACGCATCACGCAGCGTTCCTCGGCGCCACGTACGTTCTATCTGCGAATACAACCGATTTTACGCTCAGTTCCTCTACACTAGGTTAAACGTAAGTAAACAGCCAACGTAGAAACTGGTACAGTTGAAAGTGCCCAAATTTATTGAGCTGCTGCTACGCACACGACGGCCTTCATCTCACAGAAACGAAGTTTAGGTGATTAATAGGACTTCAGTCTGGGGTTTTTTTTTTGAAAAGGTTCGTGTTGATAGTTCTGGAATGATGGGGGAAACACAGCGACAAACGGTCTACAGGTCGGTTTTCTAATCAATAAGAATGTTCATGAACTCTCACGAGAGAGTCATATCAGTCGGAAAACCTAGACCTGTGGAGGTATGGCAGGTTGCCATTGAGCGAGTCTTCTGTGCGTCACCGCGCGGAGGTAGGTCACTGGGGACTCCCATACCGCCTCGGAGTTGTTAATCTGGTTTCTCACCTTATCTAATTATTTACTTGAGGCATATTTGTGGTTTTGTTTCCATGTCATCACCTTTTTCGCGAGCTTGGCGAAACTATTTCTCTTTGAGAGAAAAAAAAAAGCGGAGCCGCGCATTGAAGTCGCCATTCCCTAGTTGTAAGGAACTGGCTCGGCCTGAAAAAAATTGAGTTCTGAATTATTATTCTCTCGCGCAACATGATTGTGACCTACCCTATTCCATACCATGTCGAAAAATATTAAAAATATACCATCCATATATCAACAATCCGAGAAACGACACTCGTGTAAAAACGACGTTGTTTGTACAGCACTTCCAAGATTCATCGCTCGGAACCGTAAAATATTAGTAAACGATACCAAACGTATCCTCACTACATTGGAACAACAGAAAATTGACATTTCTAAGCTGACGCGAAACGAACTGACGGGTGGTGGGAGTGAGATGGGAGGCAGAGTGAAACATGAGCGCTGGCAGGGGAGACAAGATAGCTTTCGCTATATTGCCCTTGGGTTTGTCACATAGCCCGTAATTTGATGAGGCTCCATGGGTTGTCCGTATATAATTTGGGTACTTTAGGCATCTCGTTTTCCAAGTAATTTGTCGGACTTTTGTTCGAATTGAAAATCAAAAGGCGGGAAATTGTGAGAAAACCCGAATTGTCTAGACCTCACCGATTGCAGCTGTGACCTTTCATGGGATTTTCATGTTACAACGATGTTATACGTGCGTCATAGGTCCTACAATGGCCATTCACGATAGCAGCTGACTAGGTTTCAAACCACGGGAACCTGAATCGCTAGGGTTTTGGTCAGAGCTTACATGCTGCCATTGGTAGGGTGAAGTGACCTCAGTGATCCTTACTACTCGATTGCATGCATAGGTTTTTAGGCGGTGTGTGGTAAGGGAGGGGGGAGAGGGGGTGTTTAACCATGCCAAGACTATTGTTGAGTCTATGAAGAACAGAGGTTGTAGGTCTACCTAGTTCGCTCTCGTACATTTATCTGCGTCAGATGCTTCAAGGACAAAGCCAAGCCCATCATCCCAAGAATGGGAGACCTTCCCACGTACAGATTGCAGAGTGGGGGGGGGGGCATTCCAGTTTGTTGGAACCGACTTGGCAGGTCCCTTCAAATTAAAAGAGTCAAGTCGTAGAAATGCTTCAGTCAACAAGGTTTACCTATGTTTATTTGTTTGCATGACTACAAAGGCTCTGCATTTAGAGATAGAAGCCCAGGTTAATTCTCGACCTCTTTGCCCATTACCGAATAGCCCCGAGGACCTGGATTTTTCATCTCCTGGACATTTATGAATAGGACAACCGCTCATTGCACAACCTGAAGAGTCTCTTGTCAATCTCAAGGAGAATTTACTGTCTCGTTGGCAGATGATTGAGAGGACGAGCCAACAGTTCTGGAATCGATGGAAGGCAGAATACCTGGTAACTCTCACACAGCGCCCAAAGTGGACCCAATCTCATCGCAACCTCCAAGTTGGTGATCTCATCATGCTGCGAGAATCAGGTGACTACCCCACACATTCGCCAACTGCCCGTGTTATCAAGATTCACCCTGGCACTGACGGGACTGTCAGAGTCGTCACAATCAAGACCAAGACTTCAATATTAATTCACCCTGCTGTTAAGCTCATCCCTATGCTACCTCTTGACCATCAACCTTATCCTAACAACCACCCATAGAGATGAAAATTTCATTGCAATATTGGTGGGCGGCATGTTTTAGCGTCAGTTACTGAAGACCTAAAAATGGACCAAAGCCACTGTTTTTCGGCAAAGGTCGCTCCTTGCTTTGAGTGTCCTTAGTCATAGGTTTCTTTTCCTTTGTTGTTTCGTTTTTGTTTTCTTTTAGTCTATTACGTAAGGGACATTTAATCTAGTGCCTTCACGCTTCAAGCTGTTCAGTTCTTGCCTGAAAATTAGCCGAACATTTTTTCTTGTTATTTCTGTTAATCCAGAAAGTGTATTTGGGGATCCCAAGTGAGCAGTTCCTCGCAACCGATTCGGAATCCAATCGGACATTTACGCGATCGCGAGTTCGCCAGAACTGGACACTCGAAGCTGCTAGTATATTCAGTTTCACCGCCACCATTTCGTCTCATCAGAACTTAGTCAACCTGAAGAAGACGCCTCAGGTCAGACGTAAAAGGGCAGAGTAGCTGGTGGATCCCTTTTCTTTTGCGCCTATAGCAATTCCTGTTTCATTTTACTCGGAGAGATAATAACTTCTTTTCATTTGTTAATAAATTTCATGTACATCGTGTGGTTCAAGGGTTTTTTTTTCAACGGAAAATTCTCCTCCCCACCACATTGAACGTTCCAATATTAATAGTTGTTATTAAGAAAATAACGGTCCTACCTCAACCAACGGGGGAACCTCACTAGTTAGATCTTCAATTGAAAGGCAGCCCTAACTGAGGATACGCGGTGACCACGTCGACGGATACCGCACAGTATACAGAAAACAAAAACTAAAAAAACACACCCACCCGACACATAAAAATACGCACGTTTGATTTCAGTCCAAGCGAACAACTGCTACTTATTCACAGAGAGCAACCGCGATTCGGCAAAAGAGGGAGCTTATCTCCTCTGCACCAAAGGGATCTTGATCAGTCTTGATCAACCTGACAGGTACCCACAAGCAGTAGAGTCTGCCACACTATATTTACTGAAACGAAATTTTCTCAGTTTTATTGCATTTATGTCGCGTTTTGTATCGTCCCCTCGTATTTTGTGATGCTGAGTTGATATGTGTATTGAAACGTGAAGTGTCAAATTTAAGGTGGTGGTGGAGGAAGTCAACAAATGTACATGACCGAGAACATAGGTGTATGTACAATGAATAATAAACCAAAATAAATAAAATAAAATATCAGCAGGAGAGCGAGAAAAACAAAAAATAATGAGACAGAAAAAAGGAAGACAATTAGAAGTAAGTGTGAAATAAATAAAAAATGAATGTGAACAACCACAACGCTAAAAAGAAGTCATTAATCCGAGTTTTTTAGTTTGCTTCTTAGCATGGGTCGTCCGTAGCTTGTCGTACCTCTATATGAGCCTCTTCACTCGCAATCAGCTTACAGACATTTCAATACCCTCACCTATAACCATTCACCAAGCAACTTCTCAAGTTCTAAAGCGCTCTTTATTTGGCAAGCTGTGATTATTAACGTATTTGGTTAAGACTTGCGAACGCTTTTCCGTTGTAGAAGGCATCACAAGGCTCGTAGATACAATTGATAAAGATAAGAACGTACTGAAGTGAATCATCACTCCTCAAACCTTGAACCAGCAGCCACCACATGAGCGTGGGTCTGGTGCTTCGCGTTCTGCGTGAGCGTTCCTACTTGATTGGTCTACGGTTCGACATGCTCAAAATAGTGCAGAACACACTTCGTGTCGAAGAACTGTAGTTTAGAATTTCCTCACGGCTATCCCAAATCAAAGGACGCCTGAAGAAAACATAGTGAGGTGTTACTCAGGACCAATATGATAAAACGAAAAATAAGAGCCGGTTCAAGGTTTTAGAGTTTGAGGGAACTACGAGGAATGGAAATATTGAAAGAAAAGAAACTGGTTAAAGGCATTACCATAAGCGGAAGAAGAAACGAAGTAAATATGTCGGGATGTAGCTAGGTGGGTAGGTAAGAGGGAGGATGGGGGGGGGGTGAGAGATGCAGATCCCATCTAGAAACAAGATACGAGGGGAAGTCGGGCAGTATGTAGAGCGCACGAAATGGAGCTAACGTCATGATCTTCCATGTCTAAATTGGTCAGCAGTCTTAGAAAAACCTTAGGAGCTAGGGCCATTTCAAATTTGCATCTTACACAACCCTGCAGAGCCATGTTCAGAATCTTCTTTCTGGCAGCGGATTAGCTCAAACTTTGTTAACGATTGGAGTGACTTTTGAGCGCTGACATTTTTTGGCCAGTTTAAGTGGTCTCCAATTGCCAGCAGCAGCAGCTCATGATCCCTCCCCCCCCCACCTATCACAACACCGTCCCGGCATGGTAACTTGACTGGTTCGGAGGTTACTGGCTCAGTTAAGAGGCGAGGAAGGACAACCACTAAGAGTTTTACGACGTCATTCAGCCCACATTCGCGTCATAATTGAAACCACCCTTTTCATTCTTCACTTCATAGCCGCTTTTCTGCTCCTCCCGAAGAGCAAGAAACGATTCTTACGGGGCGAATGTCTTTACCGAACAAAAGCTGGTGGTTGATTTTAACGCGTCAACCTTACTTAACAAGTAAGCTGTGTGTTTCTCTGAAGAATGAAGATCTCCGGGAAGAGGCTGTCATCGCGAACGAGCGGTTTTGATGGCTAAAACTGTAATAGAGCACCCTGTAATAAAAGGGCGATTCATTTTTACGGTCGGTAAGTTCGTACGAAATTTCACCTGCAAGCATCGATTTTAGTCGTCGACTACATGATTCAATTAGGCGAAGAGCAGAAGTGATTGAACCTTATGGTTCAGTGCCAGGTGCACCCGAAGGAGATTAAAAACTGGATGGCATTGAAAACGGGTGATTCAGCAAATAGTGGGTCTGTCTCTCGAGCTGTGAACAAACTAATAGTCCGATCGGGACGGAGCTTGTGCCCCACCCCGGGAGCCAGGCAGGGAACGCCCGCACCCGCGTAGGCTCCTAGAGTATGCGAACGCATCTTCTCCCCTGAAAGGGTTAAATGGGCAATAAATACCTTCAAACCCTGTAAGTCCCCCGGGGGGGGGGGGGTCTTCCCGGCCTTGCTTCAACAGGGTCTGGGGGCCCTCCTACCCCTCCTGGTTAGAACTTTCAGAGCCAGCTTCCTTTTGGCCCATGTGCCCTACTCATCGAGAAGGACTAGGCTTGGGTTTCTGCCTAAGGCAGGCAGTGACTTCTCGACTGCAAAATCACATTCCATTGCCTCTCCTCATTTCTCCTGAAGGCAATGGAAAAGATCATAGATCTGGTCTTCAAGGACACGCTTGAGGCTGAACCCCTCTCGAAGGCACAGCATGCCTACCTGAGAGGCAGGTCAGCTGAGGCGCTCATGGAGCTGGTCTCACTGATCGATGAGGCTCTTCAGACGAGAGAGGTGGCGTCGTGCTGCTTCATGGACGTGGGGGGTGCTTTCGATAACACCTCCTTCACCTCTATAAAGGCAAGAGCAGCGCTAAGGGGTATAGAACCCCAGGTCGTGAAATGGACTATGTCCATGCTAAGGTGGAGGGAAATCACGGCCAGGTTAGGGGAAGACAGCGTCACCGTGGTTCCCACAAGAGGCTGCCCTCAAGGGGGGGGGGGTGTACTTTCTCCCCTCCTGTGGGTACTCGTGGCCGACAAGCTGCTGGAAACACTGGAGCTTGAAGGCTATGAAGTGGTCACATATGCGGATGATCTCGCAGTTCAGGTGAGTGGAAAATTTGCCTCTACCATGTCAGAATGGATGCAAGGAGCTGTAGATATCATTCAAAGGTGGTGTAACAAGGAGGGACTGTACATAAACCCAACCAAGACCACCATGGTTTCATTTACCAAGCGAAGAAACCTAAATATAGTATCACCCACAATGCAAGGAGCAAGGCTCCACATAAGCACAGAGGTTAAATACCTCGGGGTGATACTGGATTGGCAGCTCACTTGGAATTCGCCCTGTGGGCGTGCAGGAGGCTGTGCAGCAAATCATGGGGCATAACTCCAAAAATGATGGAGTGGCTCTATAAGGGGATAATAAGACCCCGCGTCACCTACGCCTCCACGGTGTGGTGGAAGGCAACATGCCAGCTAGCAGCCCAAGGGAAACTTCAGAAACTGCAGCGACAGGAATGCCTAGCTATTACAGGAGCAATGAATACGTGCCCTACTGCTGCAATGGAAGTCCTTTTAGACATCTCACCTCTCCATATACATATTCAGAGGACTGCTTACCTGAGAGCAGTAAGGCTTTTGCAGACATGGAACATCTCCACCAGGGGGAAGGCAAGCCTCCAAAGAACAACTAGACAGTTCAAACTGGAAGAGGCAGTAGTCCATGCTACCGACGTCATGTCAGAGCGAAAGAACTTTCGGCTGCCATTCAGGGTAAGTATCCACTCGTGGGAACGATGGGAGCAGGAGACGTTCCGGACAAAGATGGCCCTGTGGTGGTACACCGATGGTTCAGTCATGGGAGGAGAGCTGGACTGGGCATTGTTGGGCCCAATTACAGTCTTGCTAAGCCGCTGGGAGAGTACGCCACGATATTCCAAGCGGAAACCCTAGCCATAAAGATCTGTGGGGAAGAGATCCTGAATAAAGGACTCAAGGGCAAGCGGACATACGTATTCTCTAAGCTGGCATGGGAATGCTTTCATGCGCTAAACAGCTCGGCGCCCATAACAGGCTCTCCCTCATCTGGGTGCCGGCTTATAGGGGGCATGAGGGCAACGAAAACGTTGACCGCCTTGCGAAAAGGGGTACAGAATCCCTACCCATCGGGCCTGAACCATACGTGGGTATGACGAAGTGTCACCTGAATCGTCTGGTTGCTCGATGGGAGACACAGGAAAATAGCGCCCACTGGCATCGCCAGCCACGATCACGACAAGCGAGAAGGCTCGTCACGCCTTCCTGTCAAAGGGCAAAGGCGATGCTGACACTCTCCAGACAGGGCCCGAGAGTTCTGACAAGCTTCCTCACCGGGCACTGCCCACTCAGATATCACCTCAACAAGATGGGCATCTCAGAGGGGGTGGAATGCAGACTTTGCGGCGAGGAGGACGAGAAATGACCGTAAACGTAGTGAGGCCAATTCTACTACTTGAAGGAAGTCGCAGGGCAACATAGTCAAAACTATCGTTTTTCCCCAGCCTGCTCTCATTTTCCGCTTTACCTCACGTCTCAATCCAACCGCCTGTCAGTTCGACTCGTCACGTAGGGCCGATTGCTTAGCCTTGCCTTTCGTCATTTCGTTGTAATCAGGTCATGTTTGGTGTCGTTTTCTAGTATTTTTCGATGCTGAATCGAGTGGGGTGGGTCTCGAAGGTGCTCTACAAACGTTTGCCGGACCATTGATATAGTTGCGTTCTATCCTTTGATTGAATAGGATAGGTTACTATCGTGCTGTGCAGGAGAATAGTAAACCGCATTTTTTATTCAATATATGCACACTGTACAGCTACTCAGGTGTGTCAATAAGGTTGGCTTTTTTGGGAACAGTTGGTGTTTCAGTAGACTCCGGTTGCATTGATTACTCAATAATGGCCTTGGCATTAGTAGCAGCAACTCAATAAATTCTGAAACCTTAAGCGCCACTAATTTCTTTGTAGTACGTTCTTCTGAACCGAATGAAAAACAATTTTATTAGTTACTAGAGTAATTAGAATCGTTGAATGCCAAGGAAGATTCTGTGATACGTCGCACCAAATATTTTATAATTACGTCCTCCACTGATGTTAATACATGCATACAAGAAACAGTTGTAGTGGTAGAGACTATCAGGTTTGCTGGAATTTCATCCGCCACAGAGTAGATTGTAAACCTGAGTTCGAGGAGGACAAGTGACAGCTGGAAGCGTAAAATAGTCGCGTCATGAAATCGCATTCTCTAGTTGGAAACCAAAAGAGAAGTTCCCCCCTTTGATTAGGGGCTGCACACAGTGCTACAGGGCCGGGAGCACGTATACTATTGTTATTTCCCCCCCCCCCCCGTTGTGCCGATCGCCAACAGCTCGTTGGACCCTCCGCAATTTCACGCTGCCGCGTCGTCCTCACGTTTCGTCCATCGAAGGACAATTCAGACTTCAAGACCGTTCGACAGTAAAACGCGTGTTCGCGTATAGTCATTCGAATGAATTAGTGCTGATCGCAGTAGCAGTAGACGAGGGGTTGTGAAGCCAGAACTAACGACATGAGGGGTGAGGTCGAGAAGAAGAAACGCGCAGACTTGTACAAAAAGCAGCTTGCTTTTTATTTAAAAAAAGTTGATATTCACTTGAGTCTGATGATGTTAGGAGATTCTCAGGTATATTCACGTGTATGCAGTTAGAATTCGCAGTGTTCCACCCATAATTCCAAAAAATCGTGTTGATCATCAAAGATACGTCAGAAAAGAGACTTACGAAGGTCACAATTATACGGAATACTCTAAAAAATGACGGATACCACGTTCGGACTGGACTTTTCGCGCCACGCCGACTCATTCATTCACCAGGTTTGTATTGTTGATGGCAGGGGGGGGGGTTACGATGAAATTGGCTTGGAATGGTAGAATGGTCATAAGGATTCGAAAGTAGATAAAAGACTACAGTTCTTGCACTACAATTGTGCTAAAAAACGCACTGAAGTCAACCTGGAAACCGGCGGTGCACATAATATTTCGCCTATATATACCTCATAACACTCATTGACCAACGTGTAGGCAGTTTATTGGACCGTCAGGGTTTGTGGCGAGGGAAGGGGGGAATTCGTACTTAACGCAACGGAGTTACAGGGAAACAAGACTGCAAAACAAATTAGCACCATTATAATCTAGATTGTTGGTTGTTATTCAATTGAAAATTCAATAACTAGTCGGTCCTAGGTTGTTCATCGATTATTGTCGTTAACAAGCGTTTCATTTCAACCTTCCGAACTTTAGAACCAGGCATTAAGGCGAGAAGCTCTTGCCGCCTTGAAGAATCGCCATCTACGAGAAAGTTGAGTTTGAGGCCGTTGACTGACTGATAACTCCAAAGTCGAGTACGTAACTTACCTTTCAACTGGTGTCCGAGAGTGATGCGGCGCCTTGGAAAAAACTGGCTGCCTGGAGAACTACCGTTCGGCAAAATCATCCTGGAAGCATCAAATACTTTGAAGAAGACGGAATTCCACCTGAAGTCCTGCTGCGGGCCAGGCGTTTGGACCATCGCGTACAAAGTCGTAGGACCATCCTTTGAGGATTCTATTCGAGAGGCTCCCGTATTTTATTGACGAGTGGTGGGTACAACCCATGGCAGAAAAAATATCGAATATCGATCCGTTCCGGAAAATATCAAAACTGAATCCGTAAGAAAAAATAACCCTTCGAAGTGCGTGTGTGACAAAATCTTTGAAGCGGTGCGGAGCCTTCATTTCTCAATCGGTTTCGTTTGTTGTTTTTCCCTCCGATTCTGTTTTGGTTTAGTTGTGCCTCAGATCTCAGGATTCATCGTAACTTAGGTTGACATGTAGAGCCGTGCTCAGATATGCTGTTAGCGCGGAAAACGCCACGTTGCAGTTGATCTTCTGGTTAGTGGTGTCTGCACAGTTAGATCGTTGTTTCGTTTGGTTTTGTTCGTGACAACTAATTGGCCCTAGATGAACAGATTGGCATAACGCTCGAGGAGACTTCAATTCATTTAGAGGAATCTGTTCGTATCTCGCACGTTTATGAAGAATGTTAAGTTAGAGGACGCTCGTCGTAGTTTCAAATATCCGGCGTACAGTACGCCCCCCTCCCGTCCTGGAGCTGGATGTAAATATGTAGCCCAAAACAACCAAGCCCGCCGCCACTCCTCTTCATCACTCTCTTCTCGTATATTGGCCAGATCGAATGACGAGGGGAGCCCAGTTTCATGTAAATGGGCGATACGCGTATTGTCCATCGCGTGCGTCGCGTTCTCTTAACGACTTTTCCAGGCGGTTGATCTTCGTGGAAAAAAATCTGGCAGCTGTGCATTTTAAATAAATTGTGGAGAAAGTGGTCGATGGAGGTATGGCAGAATGTTGTCGGTTGGAGGGGTGTGGGGGGGAAGGATGACGCACGCATCTGTCCTGTCCGAATGTAACGGCATGGCGAGTGGGGCGAAGGGACGGACAGGACGGTCAAATAACAGGGGAGTGACGGAATGAGAGGTCTGGGCACCCGCTCTCAAGACAAGTTCGTTACGATTATCCTGGAAATATCGATTTTCACTCACTTCTTCTGTTGAAGGGAACAAATGGAGTTATCAGGTACTTCGTGCGAAGCTCGACGTAAAACGTTTTGATCGGCGACGTCATTTGCTATTGGCTCCAAAGAAACATCATTTCCTTTGCAGTTAATTTCAACTCCTTCGTTTGCTCCATTCATCAACCCAAACGGAGTAAAGGAAAAAAAATCAACCTGAAGACGGTTTTCCTCCGGCGCAACGAGCGGGAAAATTGTCATTTCGCAACGATTCGATGCGTCTGTTTATCCGGGTTTTGACGAAATACGTTATAGAAGTTGAAATGTTGGAAGTAAACAGGTCACAACTAACACATGGCGTTTGAGTTAGCCATTAAGGCTCAACCGTTCAAATCTATGATTTTGGATACTCGGTCGACGATGATTACGTATTGAGAAACGCAACTACAAAAATCTTACATTTCGAACCGGTGTCCAGCACAGCTAAATAAATGGTACCGTGAGTTTCTCAATCCTCACAGCTTTATTCGCTGTAACTCCCGATAATAGCAGACTCAACCTATTTCAAATCTTGATTTAGTCAGTCCAAGGCTATCCGAAACTGTTTATATCTTTATGTATACCGCCTTTCAACACACACGCACACGCAGATCTGTAGTTTCCATACTGGGGAGGTCTCAACACGAAGAGTAACACTTTTGTTACTTTTCGGTTGAAATGAGTCGAAGGTGGTCACTGAATTATGGAAGACACGTCAGAGAACTGTTTTAAGTACGGGAGAAGGAAGTTGTGTTATGCCTCGCAGTAAATATTTTCTTCTCGAATCGTCCACATCACGTCGTTTCCGGTTCTAAAATTAACCCGCTCAATTGGGCCATGCGCCTGTAAATGAATTTCCGTTTCAAAGAGCGATTAAATCAACCCATTTCTGGCCGTTGCCCGGTGGTGCGACATTTTGTTTGAATCACGCACCGGAAAAGTTGGTGAATATTTTGTCGTCCGTAAGAGGATACCGCTACTTTTTAATTGGCTGTTCCCTCGTCCGCAACTCGAGTGAAAAGTAAGTTTTGTAGCGTTAAGTACTTCTTTAAATCTCATTAGGGAACTTTCATCAAGTTCTCGCCAACACGTTTATTTTCGCTCTTGTTTTGAGCGTTTTCCAAGCTTTCTTCTTTCCGCGGGATAAAAAAAAACTGTCCGTTGCGAGAGGGGAATCATTTTTTCAATGGTAACAGTACGGCTGTTGAAACCCCATCAAACGAGCTTAAACCCCACAAGCGTCTCATTTTATCTGAATGGTCGACTCAACGAAATTCTTTTACGGTGTAGAATAAAAACGTAAAGTAAACGTTCAACCGAAGACTGCAGAAAGGAAGTTTATGTTATACATAATACATCTTGTATTCTTCGCTTCACATAAGTGAAAATAACAGTTACGCCGAATCACACATTTCTCCTTTGTTCTAGATAATTTCTCTGGAACAAAGGAAAATGGATTTTTATTAGCTTTGCCGACTAATTAAATTTATTTATCGCTCAGTTCATTTGAACTTGGTAAAACATCACGTCATGGGGCAGAAAGCGGTAGCGCTTATAGTTTCAGAATTTATCGTGCTGCTTCTACTCATACCCTGGCCATCATTGAGAAATCGGTACACAGGAAATAAATGAGGCTGTAAATGTGTGTTTTTCTTGAGAAGCATAGTAATCACTTTAGCGGAGTTATCAGCTAAAAACGTTTAGAAATGGTAGTTGGTGAAATGAGTCCGGAATTTCTTTAGTAGCTCTTGCTTATCTTATGAGCGTTAATAAAAAATCATCGTTTAGGTACTTGGTTGAACTACCGCCTGAATTTTTCTGAAGACTCTAATATCATTTCAGCGGAGTTTATAAGCGCTAAAATCGATTTACGTCGATACTTTTGGTAATTTCTTGTGCTGCTCTCGTCATTTTCTCGCATATAAGAATTATGTAGTATTGTCGTGTTATTTGGAGTTGTCTATACAAGAAATTTAATCTAATCGTTAGAGCCTTTTGCGACAAAAAAATTAGTGTTTCGATCACTATGATAACTATAGTTAGTTTTAGGTGGATTTTGCCCATACTTTTGGAGTCCTACGGTGACCTGCAGGCTAGACATCAAGTTTGAGCTGATTTGGTTCAGCTGTTTTCTCTCAATCGCATTCATAGCCACTTTTTCTCCGATGCTCACCGTGAATGAGACAGTGGCACCTAAAAAGGAAACTAAGTAACAAATAACTATGCTGTTTCTACAGATAGAAGGGTTGGGACTAGGAAGGAAAGAAGAACGCTTCGATTCAGCCGGGGCTCGTCCGGGGCATTTATGCTGACTGGGCACCTCAAATGCCCCGATTCGCTCCGAGATTTGGCCGTCGTCAGTTGTAACCGAGCCGGTTCCCTTGTCGCCGTGTCGCCCGCACTCGCGTTCACTCCCACCCAGTTCCCGTTTTGTGGTGGTAAAACTTTCCCAAATGTAATTGAGGATAAAACTCTGTTCCAATTGCATTCGGCTTGGTATCGTACTAACTCCCCAACTCTCTTAGTGCGATATCGCTTACAATATTAATCTCCCCCTGACACACCCAGCCAACGCATCTCCTCAGCACTTTTCCTGAGCCACATGCCACATTATGACACGATTAATGCTACAACCCGCCATACGAAAATCCGTCCTGTTCCTGTCCGTTGGCTTGCCAGATACTATTTGAACATCCAGGATCTCTGCAGGCTGGTTGGGACTTACGGTGACAATGTCAGGTCACACACATCCAGACCACTTTCTCAAAGTGTTTTGAGGACTCAGTAGGCCCTACAACGTTAAGGTCTTAATGTCTATTACTAAATGAGAATTTCAAGTGATTATCCACAACATTTTAACGCTCTAAAGAACGAAAACGTGTGATCTAAATCGTTACGGCCGTGTTCTTAAAAAACTTTGATGGGTTGCTTTAAACTGATTTTGCTCACAACCTTATTTTGATGTTCTATGCGGATGAATAGGCTGAATATAAGTTCTCGGCCGTTCTCTCTCCGTTTGAATCCCGAATATACTGAAACACAACCTTGGGATGTTGAGTGATATTTATTGGAAATTGTGGACAGGGGAACTAGAGTGAACGCTGTTGGAAAACCGGACTGTGAATGAAGGAATCCGGTGGGGTTCTACTATGTTGCTGTACTTATTTGGGGTCGAGTGCATAGCGTGCCATGATCTGAATGTGCTGATCCACGCACAGTCGATCCATCAAACTCGAACCAAAAACCTACCATGTGCTCCAAATTGCCACCCAGTGGCGCCAGCACGTGCAGGTGGCTGAGGATAATCCTCTTAACGGGAAAGTTAATAGCAAACCGACAATGACTCCTTCTTGAGAAGCAAGTCAAGCACTTAGGAGAAGAACACTTCCAGTCCCTCAAAGACAATATCATCGCAAGGTTTGCCTCACTGCAAGCAATTAGCAAGGCCATTTGCGATGTGTATTACCGTGACAGAACACTCATCTACACGGCCATTTACTTAGGCGTGATTGGTTACTGCCCCGTTGTAGCCAACTCATTTAATCAAAGGAGAGTGCCCGCCCGATCTCAGATAGCTGCTCTCCTGTGAAGCACCAAGGCCTATAATACAATATCCACTGAAGCGCTTCAAGTGATCACTGGTCGGACCAGTTGACATGGCCGTTAAGTGCATGGTGGACGAGTGGAGAGTGAAAAGGGAGCTGCTCGTGCTATGGGCCGAACTAGATGATGAGGTCTCCACTGAACAAGGACTTGGTGAAAGGGCATTAAATAAATGGCAAGTAAGATGAGGATGCTTCTGAAAGAGGCACGTACGAGTCCTCCCCCCCCACCCTCCATCCGTGAACATCTCAGGAGAAAGTTGGTTGCGCTAGACCACTAGACGAGCCAATTCCTTATAGGACATATCAACTTCAGTAAGCGCCACCTCTTTTATATCAAATACTTTCCATCATACACGTTTTGCGTCTCCAGTGCGAAGGAACAAGAAGCCACATGTTGCTTCACTCTAGTTCTTACGCAGTGAGCGACGGTTGTTGGAAGAGCAGACAAATCTACCGCTACAATGCAAGCTTACAACCGTTTTGCCCTGTTTGCAGAGAAAGTTATGGCAATCAAACGCGGTCACAGTTGATTTGTCCCTTTGAAACTTGCCACCCAAATAGATAGTTAGATCAGGTGGGAAACCAGATTAAGAACTCCTCCCAGATGGTACGGGATTTCCCAGGGGTCATACCTTCGCGCGGTAACACAAGGGCAACGCCTCTCCACCGGGAGACTGGCTAACGACCAAATACCTGCCGTACCTCCACAGGACAGTCGACTCATTTAACTCTCTCTGGGGGTTCAGAAACAAAAACCTGTGTTCTTTCAATATACTGGAGAACCGCTGAACCATTGTGCCAATAAGGTACATAATGGCAGTGCAACAACGGTCGTAAAATAATTGGCAACAACATCGAACAACTCGAACAAAATGTGAACCTTCCCCACAAAAATAAATCACGTTGACAGTCGTATAAAGTCCTTGTACACTGGTTTCTCGATTCTAGTTGATGTAGGCACCCAAGAAAATTCGGAACGTGCAGCAAGACCAGGTATCATATAGAACGTTGAGCTAAGTTCTACCGTGGCACAATTGGTCTTAGGCCGCGGTGTTCATCCCACCTGAGGCACAGTTAGAAATCTATATAGTACGTTCTACCGTGTTCAGTGGAGAACTAGCTGGATTAGTTGTTGTTGTAAATACGTAAGTGTGATCAGGGAGAAAGAAATTCGGCAAAATACAACGATTTTTTACTTTTTAATTCTATCAGAAATACTTCAGTAATAATTCATAAAACGCGTTATTGGAGTACTTGCAATTTAAGTCAGATCATTACAAAATACTAGTAGGAACTTTCTTCGCATTCGTTAACTCAGTCGACACTAGAGTACAAAAGTTAATGTCAATATTTGAGCCGATAGATTCCATCTGGACCTGAATCACCTCTAAAACTTTTTGCTCTTCGCGTCACCTCAACGAACCTCAAGAACCTGTCAATGGTGGTTTTTCAATTATGCGAGTAATTTCTGATTGTGGGGGGGGGGGGGCTGATTTCCATGAGGGAAGCATCGGCCACCGACGATAGTCGGAGTTGCATAACGAGCTCAACACTTCTTTATGAATAAACGAAATACAAGGTTAGGGATGGTGCGGTGGTCGGGGGGGGGGGGATTTGGTTCCGATTACAGTGATCCTCCTTCAAGGCTTCAGTGGGCCAACGCAGTTTTCCTCCCTATAGTGCTGTATGCGGCTGCAGTCTGGAGGGTGACTCTGCCACAGTGGGATCGTCAGCGAGCTAGAGGGGCGCCCTGCTGTCACTTCTACCCATATACTGTGCCATGTCCCACCTGGCGTTGCGGGTACTAGCGAGGGCCCCACCCTTAGACCTCCTGTTTGGTGTAGCGGTTTTGGGGTTCCACCTCAAGAAGGGCACCCTTGCAACATATACGGGCACCCCATAAACGCTGGTCCCAGTACTCTTGCACCTAGAAGCAAAGGAGGGGAAACTAGCAGTAGCCCAGGAGTGGCTCGCGAACGAGTGCATGCTCGATATGACGCTCACCACTGCTTGAAACCTGCACGAAATACTTCTGTCTCTACAGGAGTGCATCAGCAAGAGAACACCCGCCCTTCTTGGTGACAGAGCTGCTGTCAGAACATGGGGCTTTCAACCATAGACTGCATTGCACCGTTGCGGAGAGAACGTGGTTGAAGATCCTGCCTGAGCGATTTTCGATTGTCCCCTCTACATTGTTCCTACAGACCAACCAATGGCCACGAAAGAACACAGTCGTCGCTTTGATGCCCTTTCCCGTGCATGAACTATCGGGCGTCGCTTACTAGAAGCATGGGTGCAAATCAACCGAGGCAACCCAAACGACACAGGAGCCAGGCAAGGCTGGGATAACCCTGGAGGACACTCACTCAACTGATGGGCTGGCCAGCTAGTCCCAATCGAGGCATATGGGACTACAAGTGGTTAATTCTGCCTGTCTCATAAAATCCATTAGGCAACGCAGGTTTAGTATTTCGGGTTGCCGACCCTTCAGAAACCTACCATTTAGCTGCTTCTATGAGAAGATAAGGTCCTGCCACCGTCCATCGAAGTTAAAATACGGATTTTCCGAAAATTCTGTATGAGATGTAGTATGGAGTCCATTGATTGGTGTTGGACCGACGTACTACACCGAGTCGTTCATGCTTGTTCAGTCTTTCTTTCGTCTTTGAACCAAAGTCATTTCAAGTAAATGTGTACAATCATAACCTTTCGTTTAATGGAAGTGGCAGAATTACCAATATTGGTAGTCTCGCTAACGATGTTAATTTATTTCTTGACAATTCCGTGTAGAAACTGAGCCCTAGTCACGTGAGCATCTGTGAGTTATACGATATTATGTGTCTAACTTGAATACTCTTCAGCTTCCCAGATGAATAAGAAACGTTTTGAAATAAATGAAACCTGTCAATTATTGGCAGCACGGTGGACTATTGTATTTACCATCCAGGCAACTCGCATGTACAGCTTTGTCTCGTATCGTTGTCACCGTACACTACTTTCTGACAGAAACTGAAGAGATAGTTTCATCAGTCGAAAGCGGCTGTCGAGTGTTATGGGCACAAGTTCTACGTTTGAGGCGTGTTAAGTAACAGTTTCGACGTGCGCATTATGTTGTTGAAACCAGATATTTCTACGAGTATGAGTTTTTGCAATCGATTATGTTTAAATTGGAAACGTGGCGTTCAACTGATTTAGAAAGTAATATCTACATTTAAACACTTCCATCGTATTTAAAAACGTGACTGTAAAGATTTGGGGAAAAAACTCGTTAGTCAGGTGCAGAGACGTGGCATACGCTTCAACGTAGCGCAAAATGCTGTATAACAAATGGCGTATACAATAATTTGATTAAGACAGGCACATTTGGAGCAATGGCGAAGAAGGAGACTCAATGAAAAGTTGCTCGATGAAAACAATTATTTGGAAGTTGGGGTCTCTCAAGTTTTATACTGCGAGGCGTTGGCTTTATTGCGTCTACCGGACGCCAGCTCGAGATCCGCTTTGACCATCAAGTTGAAGTCGATGATGCTGAGAGAAGGCTGTTCCGGTTGTGTCGTCTTGGCCGGGGCTGCTCGACCACGATGCTGCCGAGTGTAGCTTCTCGATCTTTTGGTTTCCATCGTGAGAGGCCGTATGTTACCTAATTCTACGACGGATATTTGACCGTAGCACGTGCCCGGGGCGCTGTGCCGCCTCTTCAAGCTCTTACTCACGTCGTAGTATCTGGTGAACAATTCAAATTGTTAAATCCATCGAGTTTGATTTTCAACCGAAGCAATTCTGATATTTCAAGTGGCTTCTATTACACCTACCAGGGTCGATTCCCGTCCTAGCAATCTCCTCCCACTACGCAAGGTACATTGCAGCATTTATCCTTCGCTCTCATCATTCGTTCGAGTTCCAAAAAACAACAATACCTCTGGGGATGTAAACCATTGAAGGGTGCGTGGCTTTTGTTAATCAAACGCCACTCACCCATTTAAGGCCGCCACAAATCTGTCCAGATTGAAACAGCCACGGACATCTACGGCACTCTGCGGGATGTGCCAGTAGTACGTTTACAACGAATGTCGTCGCTTTTCTACTACTCTCATTCAGACCACCCTAAAATCAGGGGAAAGAAGGACCCAAAACACATTGCCGTGGGTGCTCGTGAAGTACACAAAGTAATGCTTATTTCCATTGATTTGAGTTACATGGGACGTTATATAGGTTTCGGCTGTTGGTCATTCTCTAACTCAAGCCACTTATTCACATTCACTTTCTCTATAGGTAGAAAAATGCTGACATTCTACAATGAGGATGAAGAAGTAAGAGCGGCTAGTAGGCAAATGAACCGAGAATAAGAAAGAAAGGGGATTTCCATTTGTTTGACGTAACCCAAAATCAATACGGAAGTTCCGATTGCGGAATGGCTTCTAACGGCTATCAGATTTTTCTGAAGTCTTTGTACTTTGAACTTTTGCGGAGCACTTTGGATCACTCGCGACGAAGTTTCAACAGTAAAAAGTATCTCGAATTGAATAGAAAAATGCAACAGCCCTAAATCCGTTTTATTAATATTTTCTTCTTATGCACTTTCACTGCCGGCTGAGGCCCCTGACCCGCAAAATGATGTTCCTAAACAGCAGACATGGCTTTTCCCAGTTGAGAAGTGCCCAATCAGCCCTTTCTCATTCTCACTCTAGGCCTTGAGGCCCCCCTTGCCACTAGTCTACCCCTCCGATACGTGGGAATAGTTAGCTCACAATTCGCAACCCCCATTTCATATTTCGATTTCATTACAGACAACTTCACTCTAACATACTTTACTCTCTCTCTCTCTCTCTCTCTCTCGTGAAAATTACACGTTTTCATTAAACTATACGCCCATAATGTCATAATAAACAGCAGACGGCACTTCATTGCAAGCAGTTATGAAACAAAAATAAAAAAATGGCGCGTTACCTCCAAATGGTTCTTGACACGTGTTGGTGCTTGTTGGTGTTTTTCGATGCCAAAGGTACGACTCCAGTGGACCTGTAGTACTCAGCAAATGACTGAACTATGTTTCTTCCCACTTTGAAATCTGAAAGTAGTTTAGGAAAGTGAAGACTCGTCAAATTTGACCGCTTAGCTCGCAAAAACGTACCCCAACGTTGTAGAGTGGGGGAGAGGATCGTGACGATGTCTACTCATCTTAGAGAACAGGCGTTTTCTATGAGTATTCTGAAATCAGTTTAGCTGTTCCGACTTTCACCAACCAGTTTCCCGAAGTATTGTCATCTTATCCAACGTTTTGCAAGACTGTCGAAAATTTATAGCCCTTCCCCTCCTTCCCAGTGACAGATGAATAGCCTGTCAGGAACGGCCCTTTACAAATCTTTTCCATTTCGCCAGCCTTTCAGCTTCAGCTCGATGACAACTTCCTTGATCACCTCCGCCCCATTTTATGTCATGCGAAGCATTAGGGCAAATTTTCGTAAAGATTCGCTTTACTGTGAATTACCTACTCGGCATAAGGTGTATCAAATGAAACTAACTTTCCGTTCAGTCCGTTGACAGATTAATCATTGATCCAACAACTCCTCTAGTCGTCGAGACGGGTGCTTCAGACATCATTACTGCTGCAGCCCTAACGTAGGAAGGTTGACCAGTTTCTTATTTCCGTTGAACATTAAGAGGAGATGAGAAGGGCTATCGTTGAGTATTTGAGGAAGTGGAGGCACTACTGGACTAACCGACAGTTCAAATTTCGACCTCAAGCACTCAAGCAAAATAAAGAACGACAGAAAATAGCGTTGGTGGCTCAAGTTGTCGTGCTTCAGCTACGAAATTTCCTATCAATCTGGAAACTATATAAAGCATTGGATTTTGTGGAGCACTGCTATGGGGCCAGATCGAAGAACTTACCTTTCTCCTTAGAACATATCAATCATAAGGCTGCAGCCAGCCCAGTATGCGCGAAACTGAAAACAATTCACCATCACGTCATCAAAGCTACGCGCTCTTCTGAAAGACCTTACATGGTTTGCAAAGGGCCTGGGCATGGGTAACCGCCACACACTATCATGGGAGTTAATGATTCCCAATTGCATACCCTCGTAGGGACATGACTTCGGCCACCGTGCAAAAACGCGTACACAACTTGTTCACGATCCTTAAATCCAGCTTATGTTCATTGACGGATTTCTACACGCTCAGGTGATTGCCAATAACTGAAGCACCCTATATAATCCCCATGTCTTAGCCACGGAAAATACAAGGGACAGGACACAGGGTACCCGTTCTATCGATCGTACGTTTCAAGATCAAATATAAACGCATGTTCACCGGTCCACTACTCGAATAGCCATCCCTTCGTGGCTCACAAGCCCTGGAAAGCTCGAGTCCATCCTTCAAAGTATAGCCCACTTGTAAGGGAGAAGTGGACCTCATGGAAGCAAACCCTGAATATGCTTTCATTCGTCGCTCGGATGGGAGAGAAACTGCCGATTCCTTAATACGGCTATACTCGGGTAAGAAGAGACTGTGTGAGCTAATCAACACCCAATCCACTAACTCCTATCGACGTCAATCGTAGTCCATCGACATCCATCTTCTGACCAAGCTCTTCTGGTTGCTCAATCTCTGGTTCAGTCACCAGCAGCAGCTTCCTAATGACCAGGACCCTCTGCGTCATCATGAGCCACCCTCCCCCCCCCACCCCACCCTGGTCGAGATCAACCTCTACACTTTGAAGCCGTTTACCCAGTCCAGTATGTGTTCCCCCGCCGAACCCCCTCGCTCACCCAATCGCAAACTCACACAAGAATAACACTTCGCGTCATTGTACGCCCTCTTTGGAGGAAACTAGGAAATTTCTGTACCTTAGCAATGATGATAATCACATAAAAATCATAGGTGTGTCTTCATAGGCGCATTTCTGGCAGGTAAGATCAGATCAGATCTGTGTCATTTGAATACGTCCTTCGGAAATAGCAGATAGCGGTAGAACATACAGTTCCGAAATTTATTGTGCTGCTCATACTCATACCCGGACCATTATTGAGCAATTCGTACGCAGAAGATTAATGAGGCTGTACACACTATTTTCTTTTTACAAGGATAATGATACCTTTTCAGAGATATTGGGTAAACACTTTTAAAATGGGTGGTAAGTGAAACGACGGTGAGTGAAATTCTAGAATTTCTGCGGTAGACCCAATACATCTTATGTGCGTTGTTTAAGAAGTAACGGTACTCGATTGAACTACCACCTGAATTTTTCTGAAGATCTAATCACATTTGAGCGGACTACATAACGAAAAAACTGCGCTAAAATTTTCGTCGAAATGTTTGGTAATTTATTGTGCTGCTCTCGTCGTCTTCCCACTTATGAGAATTTTATGGTATAAACCAGTCATCTTAACCTGGTTATACAGGAAATTTAAATAAAATCGTTATAGCTGTTTTTGAGAAAAAAAGTTAGTAATTTGCTCACTATGATAACTATTGTTAGTTTCAAGAGGATTTTGCTGATACTCTTATTTTGGCGTCCCATAGTGGCCTTATGAACAGAACTCATAAAACATTTGACATAACTTTACTTTCTACTTCGTAAACCCAAGGAAAGTAATAAATTGGATTAGTAGCTAAAAGCGTAAAAATCTCTGAATTGTTGTTGGGTTGAGGAAACTGATGTGATGCGTCGGACGGTATATTTACAAAAATATCCATACGAAAGTTAACTATCGGCTTTTAGCTGGTGCATAATTATACCATACGCCTGGGAGGAGTTTTCTGGTGCTCAAAATCTTAGCTGTTGATTGATTTGTTATGTCTCTGCGATATCGGTATTGAAAACTAAAAATTTCTTCGAAATCGCGTTTTGAATTGCAGTTTTGTTTGGCGCGACAGAAGGTTTCAACTTCATCGCTCGAATTGGGGCGAAGAGGAGAAACATGTTGTTTGTTCGAGGCCTCTGAGAAATATTTCAGATTTTTGAGCCGTTTGAATTGTGTGGGATTGAAGGAACGGAGCGGCCCTGTGGATCAATATTGTTCTCCCCTTCGCAGAGAGTGGAGCGATCGTAAGGAAATTAAACGAACGAGGGGACTCCGTCGACCACCGATAGAGTTTGTGAGTCTGACTTTATTTTCGAAAAACTGCTCACTACTTCCGAATGTCGAGGTAAAACGTGGGTTTGAAAAGTGCGCAAAGGCGCTTGTTAACGGTAAATACCTAGTCGCTTGCTTTAGCCCCACGTAAATGATTTGCCCTAAATCACCCGAAAAATCTCCGCTGTTCGTCTGTTTTTCCGACTTTAAAATTATCCGAGTCCGAAAAACGCACTTTGAGAAACTGGATGACGTGTTTAACCTCTGTTGACATGATATGGAGAACGCCAAGGTTTACAG
The DNA here is from genome assembly GCA_020466155.1 of Pachypeltis micranthus. NCBI lineage: Eukaryota > Metazoa > Arthropoda > Insecta > Hemiptera > Miridae > Pachypeltis > Pachypeltis micranthus. The sequence continues at coordinate 30,275,834 of CM035768.1, forward strand.
CGAAATGGATTTCAAAAATTTAACTGCGTTACGCGATAACGCAATAAGCGGCAGCATTCGACCAAAACTTATCCAACCGGTTGTCTGGGACTCTTATGTAAATTCTAATCCCCTAATGAAGGACCTCACGATCGAATATAAACGCATGTTCACCGTTCTACTACTTGAATAGCCATCCCTTCGTTGCTCACAAGCCCTGGGAAACTCGCGTCCATCCTTCAAAGTATAGCCTACTTGTAAGGGAGAAGTGGACCTTATTGAAGCAAACCCTCAATATGCTCTCATTCGTCGCCCCTATCGACGTCAATCGTAGCCTAGTGGAGGTCTACTGATCAAGCTCCTATGTCTTCTTCATCAACTGGGTTCAGTCACCAGCAGCAGCTCGCTCACAGACGTCAACCCCCTCAGCCCCTCCTGCACTTTCAGCTTCATTCACTGGCCACTTGTGTCGGAAAACTCGTCGAACAGTTGTAGTTGTGGCAGTTGGGACGAATAGTATTGATGCCGTGACTCAGTTCATCTCAAGTTACGACCCGGTAATATCGCTATCGCTCAACAGTTCAGAGATTGGTCGGTAACAATCAAACTATCTATATGCAGACCTCTTGAGCATACGCTTGAGTCCCGATGAGTGGAAGGATTTACAAGTACCTTGTGATTCATTCAGTGAAACTGGTTTTCCTAGGAGCAACAGCAGGCCTCCACAATACAGCGATCCTGTCTTTTTTTCACCAGAGAAGAGAAAAGTGAAAGTAAGGGTCGTGGACCAACTTCTCATTTATCTACTCGGTAAGTTCCAAATTGTAAGCCTCTAATGAAGAATTACTAGAACGAGAGGTTGCCCACGTTCTCTATAACACAGTTGAGAGAGAACGGAGCGATGGACGTATTGGAAGGTCGATATCTCGTTCAGGAAAAGAAAGGGTGTAAGCATTATCAGCCCTCATCACCACTCCCTCGCCCAGAACAGGAGAGAAAGAGGAAGGAATAACCACGTAGTTGTGACCCTCTCCAACATCAGAACTAACATAGAGAAGTCACAATTACCAATAAAGCCGAGCAAATAACACAATGGGCTAAAATTTCGTAGCCTCAATATGTTCATGCTGCGGACGCCAACTAGACAGCCATAGTGATCGTCCCCAACCTCGAGGTGCAGGTATTTAATGCAAAAACATCATCACCCGACTACCCTTTTACTCTTACCACGGTTCCTACTCAGAACCCGCACTAACATCCACTCAACTCGCCTGAAACATGAAAATGAACTCCCCTCTGCTCACGAAAAAGGGCCCACACTGAACAAAACAGAAATCGGAAGCAACCAAAATATTCATTTCCAGCGTTGACTTTGCTTCTCCCCATTTCGAGCTCTCTTCTACCTTGTTTACTTACCACTATAACATTTATCATGGTTCACATTTTGGCGTTATTTTGCTCAATGCGATGCTCTCGAGTCAGGGCCATCCATCGTTTTGGACCACAGTCAAATCAACCGCAAGTTTTTACTGTAGCACAAAACTTGTGTTATTCAAAGAGTTGGGAGATTGAGTCGAGACAACAAGACTCGACACTTACAACTACAAAGAAGAAGTGACTGGAGCAGAATATGAGTGTGAGTATAGAAACGCGAACAAGAGTGCGAGTGAGAGAGAGAGAGAGTGAGAGAGAGAAAGAGAGAGAGAGAGAGCGAACTGTCATTCGTGAGTGCTGAAGGATGACTGACTGTTGGGAGGAGCAGTGTGTTGTGGAGAAGCATCTAACATTGAGGGGTTGGAAAAGATAGTTGGGAAAGTCCAGGAAAAGGGGAAATCCGTTGTCACTTGGAAATAACTGAGGAATGGAACTTCCACAGGTACAAACAAAAGAGTTGAGATAAAAAGGTTTTAGGGGAAACAATGACTTTCCGTAGGGCCAGTGAGTACAGTTAAGTGCGAGAGCGGATATTCATAGACCGAGCTAATTTGGTGTAGAATCCATGTTGAATGAATTCTTATTCCTACTCCATGTTTACTGCTTATCTGTTATCAACTGATTCTGAAAGGATCTCGAAGATGGAGAACCTCCCGACGATATAAATAGGCAAAAATTAAAGCGTGCTCTCTCATTGTGTTCCGTATCCAAGCGTCTGATTCTCTGTTCCACCTCTCTCCCATCGAACTTCACATTTCGTCATATTTGTCATGCGCTAAACACTAGAGTTCTCGAAAAATCGTGTGTTTACGTAAGCGAGTTATACGACAGAATATATATTCTCTACATAGACCTAGATGTCAAAACGGGGCACGGCCATCCTACCGTTTTTGGACCAAAAAATTGTTTTTGGGAGTCAGTTGTTGATAGGAGAACTAAAATTATATGACTCCGTGCAGGTACCACTTTAGTCGATATTCAGAATCAGGTTATTATCGAATGTTTCATAGCTATCGCCGGAATAACTCAGTTTTTAGACGTCCCAATCGTTGACCGTTGCGATGTTAGACTACACTATCAGAAATTGATAAATACCAGGTGTGAATCGTACTACGTAACGCTATCCGCAGTAATCGCATAAAGAGATTCTGCCTCTTCGCGATATTATTCCATTCGTACATTCCTACCATCCGTGTTTCAGTCTACGCACAGTTGAAACTATTTTCCAGTTGAAAATTTGAATTCCAATGGAGTGACTCCGTTCAGCAGTTAACCACACTCAAAATTTCAAAAACGTTAGATTAAAAGAAGTCAGTTTTTCGGACTCGGTAAGATCTGCAGAGAAATCTTCTTTTTTTTCAGCCGATTACATACCATTTCTTTCTACTTTGTGTAGCCAAGGAAAGTAATAGAGAAGCGGTCGCTGGGAGGCTGAGAAAAAGAGAGCGGCGCTATAGCCCAACGACATCCGAGACGGTGTTAGTGATTGCGGATATAAGGTCCGAATATACGAATATTATATATCGTTCTCCAGTGCTGTAACTCAATTTCGAGATATGGTTCCCAATTGGTACTCAAGTGTCACCATTTACCATTTCTACCGTATTTATTTACTTGTTGACCCTCGGCCCAAGTCGTAGAGAGCCTCCAGAAAGTGGTAAATACTCTTCCTGTACATTGGCCTGCAACCCAAACCCCCATACCCCCAAACTCATACTCCCTGTTCTCATTTGTGTAGTGCTGGCTTGCGATCTCCTAAGATTGACAGCAGTCTCTCGTGAAGCTGTGAGCGGTGGCCGCACGCTCTCCATAGGTTAAACGCTTCTACCGCTCGTACGTCTGGGAGGATTATGACCTTCCTAGTGATCTGTGACTTCCTTTTCAGAGCAAACTGAGATTAAGCGTTAGATGGCGTCGGATGGGCATTGTAGAGCATCACGCTAACACTTAAACCTCAATTTCTCTGCGTAGTCCCAGACGGGTTTCCTATGGAAGCTTTTCCCTCTTCGTTGTGTGCCTTTTTGATTTTGTTAATTATTTGTTGCGAGATCCGCGAGTTCGAAGCTCCGAAAAATAGTCTAGCTCATTCCTTCTCCTTCCCTGGCCCTGCTGACGTTGAGGACTCAAGCCGACCCGTTGACAAGGTGGACCCAGGTTGCAGCACACAATTCTCTTTCTCATAGCGTAATGCATTACCAAAATCCAATGCTATTACTGCCTTCAAACCCAAACGGCGAACAGCAGAGCACTCGCCGTGAAATCAGGAATATCTCGTCCTGCAGAATTACGATTGAATTATCAAACTACAACAAAGTCATGAACAGTTGATGCAACAACATTGAACGTTTCAAAGAGGTCACTGTAAATCACACAACAGGAAAAAGTGCCACGTTGAAGGATACAGCTTTCTTCCGTATAGTACTTAAAAGGCTCGTTTTTAGACTGGTAGTATCCATGGAACGAGACGTTCAACGAGTAGCAGTTTACAGAATCCTTTAGCATGTCGCAGAGTACTCGCCTTGCTGAACCAGACCTATTCGCGTCTCGATTGAAAACTGTATGGACGTTTTCGTACCCCAGAACGTGTTGAGAAAGTAGCTTTGGGAAGACGATATGACGTTCGTATCTGGAAATGCAAAGTATAAAAAATATAGTTAATTTGGAATCAAATTACGTTGATTTGTTTGAGATGTTTTATAACGAGGAACATCAGAAATTACAGTTAGGAGGACAGTGGTTTGTTTTGATTCATTCTGTAGTACTCTAAGAATGAAAAAAATATACCAGTGACCACTACCAGTACAACTATCGCGTCTTGTAGGCACTTTTTTTCAGTAAACTGTGCGAATGATATCTCCTTAATGGACTGGTTCAATGTTCTATCGGTATTCCTAATCTGCACAGTCACTTCGTAAGAAGTCGTCAAACCAGTTTCGTCAACCGCTCTACCAAAGGAACGGGCAGTACTTTTCGCATTGAAATAAAATACGCTAACGGAGGTGATACTTTCAACGTATTGTTATGAATATAAATTTCTCTTAGCTGTCCATCTGCTAACTATTAAGACAGTTATCGATCTTAACAGCGCCCCTCATGCGCTCATGCAATAACAGGTCTGTTACATCCCCTAATGACTGTACTTCGGCCCTCTAACAGCAATCATGTCATTCAAGAACCAGCGATAATTTAATTGTGCAGGTGCGGTTTTTCGGGGGTCGAAGCACACGCTCAACTATCGATTGCCATTAGTGCGGCTCTCTGACGAAATTGAAGCGTTCTCTGTCGAATGGGGAGAGACTGTGACTGCGTGATTTCATCAATTAAGATTACGAACAGTTAATAAAAAATACCTAACTTACCGGTAGACATCGCTGTACGTGTTTCCGCAGATGAAAGCGCCACGCAGACTTGAATGAGCGTGAATATCCATAACAAAGTCCAGTTCAATACTCTGAAACAATGTCTTGAAGATGATGAAACGTCAACACAAATTAGTTGGAAAACTAGTATACTTTCTGAGTAGTCGGTTGATGGTTTCTGCTGGATAGGTGGAAGAGAGGGCCAATATACCCTAACCTCCGCTATGAATACTCCTTTTTGTTCGTGCGTTGAGTCAACAAACCAGTTCGCCCCCCCCCCCCAACCATAAAACACGTTGACGGCTCAGTGTAAGTACAGCCAGTCATCTATCAGGCTCGTGAGTAAGTCATTCATAGTAACGGATAGATTGATTCAAGGCGTCAGATTGCAACCACTGTACCTTAACCTGCTGGGGTTACGGCCAGGTTGTACCACTTAGCCAATCATGTGCCAAAACATAAGCGTGCGTGCGCTGATGAGTGTGTAGTGTGTGCTATCCTTAATGTACAAGACCATCTATCTAGGTGCTACTGCCCCATTGTCTGGGGTAGTAAACTCACAGTCAATCAGACAGAGAGTATTGGCCCAAGCCCAGAGAGCTGGGCTCCAGGTAATTACTGGTCTCGTTGACAAATGGAGAGTGAAACAGGAGCTTCCCCACTCTTGGCTGAGCTCCATTCGGATCTCACTCTCTCTCTCTCTCTCTCTCTCCGAATGAAAACTTGCCGCCATCATTGAATGGGCATTAGAGAAAGAAAGGGACGTGACGCATATTAGTTTTTCCCCAACATCTGCGAACGTCTTAGAAGGAAGTGGGTTGTTGCTCCTGTGTAGTTCTTACAACATTCAGTGACGGTGGTTGGTAGAGCAGCCCAACCTACCAGCATTGACTGCTACTAAGCAAGCTCATTTTTGATAATTTCAGCCAACACTTTCAATCCTTCAAAGGTTCGCTACATTACGAGAAATTGGCAAGGCCATTTGGGGCGTGTGTAACTGTGACACAATCTTCATGTAGAAGGCCATTTACTTAGGTATGGTCGGCTACTGCCACACTGTCTGACGTAGCAAACTCGATCCAAGGAGAGACTTGGCCATTGAGTGCAAGTGGAGTGAAAAGGGAACTTCCCCCACTGTGAGCCAAACTCTGTATAGATCTGACAGAACGGAAACTTGTCACGCCAGATGAACGGGCATTGGATAAATGGCAAGCGGGATGGGAATCTTCGTGACACGTATAAGTTTTTCCCAACATCCGTGAACGTCTTGGGAGAGAGTGGGGTTGAGCAGACCACTGGACGAGCCAGCTCCTTACGGGAATCAACAACTTCTTTCCTCTCAAATAATCCCTTTCCTGCACGCCTTTCGCTTGCAACGTGGGGGAAACGAAAAATCACAAACTGCTTCACTGTAGCTCCTACAACAATAAGAGATGGTTGTAAATCTAACAGCTTTGACTGCTACTGAGCAAGTTTTAGACCGTTTCACCCAGTTTGCGAAGAAGGTTATGATAACAAAAAACAAAACGTAGTCAAGTCTCCTTTTTAAACGTGCCACTCAAGTAAATAATTGTACCAGGTGGGAAACTAGATTAAGAACTAATCCATGCGGTAAAGGATTCGCCAGAGTCATATCTACCCGCCGTGACGCATGAGCAACAGCTCTCCACTTGGAGTCTGGTTAAAAGCCAACATGTCGTTCCTCCATAGGTCTGAGCTTGGCGAATGCCCAGGCTGTTGCAGAATAGCAAAGCCGCAACCTCCGTGACATTCGACTGATGTAACTCTTTTATGAGTGTCAAGGAACAGTCATTATGATGAGGAAACAGTTTTGTGTTGAGCATATGGAGACCCTCAACGCTCTGCATTACACCATGCCATGCTTTGAGGTGACCCAAGTAGTTCAGTACTATAGCATAATCACATGTTTCTCACCTGATCTTATTCTGTATCTACAGGGAAGCTGTTCGTTATTCTAGGCGCTACAACGGAATCCGGCAGCACAAGCGCACAGCAGAAGTGAACACTGAAAAGAACTGGCTCTTCCGATCGTATGGCTTCACCCTTTTTCTTTGAAGAGGTTTTAAGGAGTTATGAAATAATTCGCGCCTGCTAGGGCAGTTGGACGAACTATCCAAATCTACTTGCCATTTATTCATCGCCCATTTTACTGCGTCTAGATGGAAGACTACGAAATTACAATGAATATAGTGAGTCAAACTCACGGGACAATATAGCGAAAGTTATCGTTCCTCCCCGACCTGGCACCGGCTAGAAAATGCATATTTTTGTTGTTCCGTATTAGGGGTTTCAGTTAAGGGGTGTTTCGTGACGTTTACTAGTATTTTTCAGAGGCATGAGAATACGTCGAACCGTGCAATGGGCACCTTATTAGGTGTGGAATTTTAGATATTGGGGCGAGTTTCATGCGTGTACGCTGAAAATTGGAACTACCAGCTACTAAGCAAAGCTAGAATACTTCGTCCAGTTGTGAACTTGCGTTGCCCTGACGAAATAGGGCTCGGAAATATCTTGTGCGGTGACATGAGCGAGGACTGCTCAAATAAATCGGGCCCCTCATTGCTTAGATTCGCAGTATGTTGTGTTATATAAAACGCACTTATTAAATACTCTATTTTCAGCAAATTAAGCACTCGAAATACAGAGGGGAGAAACGGAGACTTGGTGCGAACTCAAGTAATGAAGAGGTTGTTGGAAAATTCGTAGGACAGTCCTATAAAATCGTGCTTACAACCGTGTACCTTATCTTGATCGAGAGCCGTTATGAACGAATAGGTGCAGTCCAAAGTTGGGTGAAGCCATTTGGAAATTCTTGACCAAGACCTGTTGAGATCTATACCAACACTCGAGCACCTGAGAACGGGTCCAGAAAAAATTAAATTTTCGATGTTACTGACGAACCAGTTTTCGGCAAAAATTGTTTTTCCTATAGATAACATACGTTGCTCAGATCTTCGGAAAATTACCTGTGATTGCCAAGGAAAACACCATCGGGATTGATCATGGGAATCAGTTTGAACACTATGTTCTCCCTCAACGATAAGGCTGTTGGATGATTACTAACTAGGAAGTCGATTATACCTGAAAAGAAATGAGCGTCGTGATTTAATACGCCAATAACATCATGACGTACCTTTTAAACCTCTTCTTCAAATTACAAATTATACGTCAAGGATCGCGTACATTTTTTTTTTTTCAAAATTTGTCTACATTAAAATCCTCAATCATTTTCATCAGCTCAATACTTAACGTAATACATTTAAGATCAGTTCAATATTATTGTTTCGATCAGGATAGACTTGAATGAATCTCGAAGACGGGTTTTAGTTGAGCACGAACTTGTAATTTGAAGAGTTGGTGTATCACAAGTTTTGGGGACTTATATGTAAATTAAGAGATGACTTAAACAGAATATGAGTTCAGTATATAAGCGCAAACAAGGAAGGCTCTGAAGGCGTGAAACTGGTTGTACGGGGAAGGAAGGAGAATTCCGAATTAGATTGTTGATGAGAAGTGAAACTGTCTGTTGGGAGAATTGGGAGACGACTGTATCTTGAGAGGTGTTATATGACTGTGTTGGGGGAACTGGAGAAGACCGACTTTCGCGAGACTTCGTAGGACAATGAGTTTGGGAGGAGCTGTCTGTCGTGGAGAGGAATGTGAAATTGAGGAAGGGAAAATAAAGATGAGAAAAACAGGGGGAAATCCGTTGCCATTGGAAATAACGGAAAAGGTGGCATTTTCATAGGTAACAAAAAAGACGAAGCTCATTGGGGAAACAATGACCTTGCCATTAAGGACCAGGGAGTCCCGTTAGGGCAGGTCTGCGAACCCATATTGATTCAGCGTTTTGCGTCCAACAATTATAAAAATTGTGGCACAAGTTAAGGAATAGTTCTGAATTTTCTTTTGGTCAATTTTTTTTAGGAACGATGTCCACAATAAGAGGTATACACTTTCATTTGATCAATGTGTGAGGAGATGCATTCGAAATTCCTAATAATTATTCATAATAAATTAAATACGAACTTCGATTTGTACAATGTATGCCGTTAGCCTTCGAGACGATATTTTCTTTTTAACGGGGTTTAACAAATCCGCTAATTCCATTTGTTATCTAGTTGTGCAATCCTATTGTACGAAACCCGTGGTTGGTATGGACAAAAAATTGTTGAAAAAATTCGCCGAAAACGAAATTGTGGCAATTTTATTGCCATTCTGTCGTGTTTGGTATTGTTTCCTAGTACATCTTGATGCTGATACGAATCGGGCGGGTTTCAGAGGTGTAGGACTGCGTTTAGATCGAAATTACACTAAACATAGTTAGACAAATTCTATTACTTCAAGCAACTCCATGACAATACAGCGAAAATTAGAGTTTCACCCCGGCCTGCACATTTTCCCTCTCACTACCTCTAGTTTCACTTCACGTCGTGCCAATTGCTTAGCGTCGCCTATGCTGAATGTAGAGGGGGGGGGGGTGAGACTGCATCAAGCTGTGCGAACCATTGTGTAATAATTTGCAGCGTTGTTTTGTTTAATTTCGAAGCTCCGTAGATTGGACGAGCCAAATTGTTCTATTATCTGATGCATCTGTTCATTAATACTAACTGAATCGACCTGGCCGTATTTGAAACCCATTTCCAGATTTGCATAACGATATTATTGGAAATGGGTCTGTATTTTCATTCGGCCGCAATTTTAGGAAACGCGTCGACATTTATATTCGTGTGCAAGTGTATAGATTCGTTTTGTATTTTTGACCACATTTTGCATTAGTGTAATATTTTTTGTGTAAGATGGGAAGACAACAGAATTGGCTGTAATGCGTGAGAGCGCCTTAAGCAGTATTCAGTGGTTAGAAGGAGCCTGGTGAGCAGTGTTACGTAGGGTAGGTTCCCCAGCCACCAGTTTACCACGTCTGTTTGCCCATGCTAGGGCGAACGTGGTGAATCGACGCACGGCCGCCCTTGTGGGTGATAGAGAGTCAACCGCGTTTTGTGCAGGGAGTCGTGCCCGTGATCGCACGTCTTGGTAGAGTGGGCAATCTAAAAGTATATGCGGAGCCTCCATCGCAGCTTGGTCACGCGGGAAGTCACTAAATGTTCTTGTGTTGAACATTAGAGCCGCTCGTTGAAAGCTCCGTCGCTCGATAATAGTTACACTGCTGTGAAGGTATGACTTCACTTGTAGGCAATCTCTTAACGACGGAAGTATGGTATATAGGTGATGCGCCGTGCTTCCTGTGCTCCACCGCTCCTACAAAGGATCCAACACTCATTCGTCGGCCAGTTTGAGTCTGAGCTCATTAGTTTGCTCGAGTTGCATTGCCGGGGCTATGCCCATGTTCCAGCAATCCGTCTTTGATATCAGATTGCGCCACTGTGAGATCTAGTATTAGTCTAGTGGTGTGCCTGCGAGACTTCGTAATGTCATGTGCATGATGACAAGTAAGATGTACCGCTGCATGTTCCAATTTTAAATAAATTTTGGAAAAACTCGCTCCCCGTAGCATAGTAGTTTGATAAAAATCTTGATATTGATCAAATTTGTGGACGATTCACATATCACAAGCCTGCTGGACCTGCTGGAAGAAAGGACCTACAAGATTTATGAAGATAACCAACCTTGGCAAACGAACGACGCTGGAGTTTCGCCGGGGTGAATTCTGCTTAATATGACCACAACATGAACTCTTCCATTAGGCGTCATATTTTTTGGATCGGTGATAGTCAACAGATCGACCGTTCTTTTTAGCTGAAAAAAAGTGTGTTCCTAATTAGCCATTCAGGTGTAACTTCAATACCAATAATTGTCGTCAGATGATTCATCGAGTAGTTTCAGTAAATCAAATACGTGACGTGTTGATGTTCAACCTAAAGTTCAAATGATCCATAACTTGGCACTCTACAGTGGCTAAATGAAGAAAATGAAAGATGAACCTCACTTCTGCTCTATCTGGTTGCACAAACGTTACAAGAACAATACTAGTAGGGAGAATAGAGCTGTTTCGGCGCAGCGGCTTCTGGACGTATGGATCACATGATGGAATGTCCCCTTGCGTTCGCGTTCAATTTCGTTACATTTGAATTTGATTACGTAACACAGCCTTGCTATCTTCGCCAGGAGGGTTTCCTCTTCAGTAGCAAGTTCCCATCCAAACAAAGGGGAGGTTTCATGCTGGTTGCCCCTCCTTCTCAGGTTATTGTCTGTGGCAAAGTCGATCTACTTCCCTAACTCTCGCTGAACTGAAGAAGAGAGTTCTTAGTACAGACGCTTTCAAATCAACCATTAGAGGTAGTAAAGGGAGAGACACGGGAAGAACGGTGAGAAGGCCAATGTGATGCCGCGGAGAACGCACGCTTTTCTTCAGCTGATTCAACTATTCACAGGTGAAGTCATAGTCAATACCTACCCCTAGTCTTGCCAACCTCTTCACTCCATCAAAGCAGCCTGAGGTAAACCCATTTCGTCGCCATTTTAGTTGTTCAAATACAAACGACACCCGCGAAGCTGCCTAGATGTGCACTGTAACGAAAGATGTGCCTTGTTAAGCACATTCCTTCCACTCCAACTCAATACGTTGCAAAGCATCAGCAACATATTCATAAGCATCATCACTATTACTTTCCGCTACCCGAAGGGAAGGAAAGTATAGTAATCGGGTCAAAAAAAGTTGGGTTTTCTTCAGATCTTTACGTTTCGAGGCCTACTGAGTCTAAAAAACCTAATTTCAGCGCGTGGTCCGTGTGTATGTGTGTGTGTGTGTGTGACTGTAGTTCGATTTGTGGGAGAACGGCTGATCCTATTGAGCTGGTTCTTTTTTTGTTTTGTTCGTTATTTTTTGTAGACACCAAAATAAGGTTATGGACGATTTCGGCCTATGGAAAGGGGGAGGGACGAAAATGTACCAAAAACTAAGGTTTGTTTTTCGCATATTTCTCAAAAACGGCTCTAACGATTTTGATTTAACTTTCAAATTATCTTCTACTAATCAATACCTAACTTTTCTTCTCCATACATATCTCCATGAAAATACGGTGAACGGAGATGTAGGCCTGTGAAGCAAAAATCTGTTTTTTACGCTTTTTGGCAAAACGACTTCAGCGATTTTCACCAAACTCACAGGGTGTTTTCAAATAGTTAATACCTACATATTGTTCTCAATAAATGTTCCTCTGATAGTCCATTGAACAGAGATAAAAATCAAAATGTGTCGAAAATAACGTTTTTTCGAACATTTCCGTAAATTCCAGGGTAACTTCTTCACCAAATGTGATAAATTTTAATGGAGTGTCTTTCAGTCACCCATACCCACATTTTGTTCTCTATAATTATTTCTGTATATATATATATCTCTTGAACGGAGATATAAGCCAAGTTAACTCAGAAAGAGATTTGTCGAATTTGTCGAGATTTGTCGAATATTAATTTATCGGTATTCCAATTTTCTCAAAAACGGCTCGAACGATTTCGATCAAACATTCGGAGTACTTTCAGCTAACTAGTCCCTACATTTTGTTCTCTATAAATGTTCCTGTAAAAATGCGTTGAACGAAGATATATCGCCCGCATATGTAGGTGGTGTTCGAAATTACTGGGGTGGCGGAAAGTTGTGTGTTGCTCCGCACCAGATATTTTTATATTTTATTGTTGTTCATATTTTTGATACCGTTTCTCCCCGTCATAAGGTGATTCCAGTTGACTACAGTCACATCGTTCACAGTGCCACGCCACAAAAAAAGTGGAAGGCTGTCGCGTGGGATTTTTTCGGAGTTCCTAACATCCACCTTCTTTCTCAATGACAGCCTCCCAATGGCCAGCGTCACGCTTGCCTCACATCGGGCAAGTATTCATTCTCCACGCCTCGAAAATTCCCCCGACTGTTCCCTCAGTGCTACTTGTGAAGAGTTCTGCTCCACTATAAAGATAAACACTACGTCATAGACTGGTTCTCACGCGTAACAACCTACCAAAGTCGAATACGCCCACAGATTGAACCACGCGTGCAACTATTTCTTCATTCTTTTGACCAGCGATACCGTGTTTCAACGAGAAATGATATTATCTGCAGTATCATCCACTGACCTGGCTGAACTAGTAAGACGTCGCAATGCCTAACTACTGTACAACCTGACAGTATCATATCAATCGCTCAACCTCACGGCCGATTACCATCACTAACCCTGCACGTTTCTGTACATCAGTATTTTGTATCCTAACTGTCAATATCGTGATTAGGCCTCTTAAATTATCTCAACTGCCAGTAAAACTTATGTATTAATGTGTTTAAGTTATGTTGACGTACAATCGACTGACCAAGCTGTTCCCTTTTCACAAATGGGTAGTTCTTCCTTTCGAGATAATCTAAATACGCTTGATATTTGGTGTAGCTGTAAGGGTAGCAAAAAGCGAATTGATAAACGTCGTCTTCTTTGTCAAAGTTGAACGCCAGGCTCAAAATATAGTTGTTGTTGTGATACGGTGAGCTGTGGTAGAATACGTTGTTGTTCGGCATCCGTTGCCTGTCGGAAAAGGAAAAAAACATTTGTTTACGTTTAGGAATTAGTAAACAATTTATTTCCTCCTTTAAAGTGCCAGGTAGATGAGCATTCAGTGAGTAGTAAAGCGAAGTGAGTGACTGACTACCAGGTACAGATACAGGTAATACACTTCTTTATCATCAGAACTCCCAAATAAACGCCCACAAACTCGCCGTTCGAATCGTCAGGTTTTCAAGCGATTGAGACTTACCACTGCTTTCGGCGCTACTGCAAGGGTTCTCTGCCATAGTATTGCCGCAAAAAAACTGAAGGGAGAGAGAGAGAGAGAGATTTGATTGACTTGGATGGCTTATTACCCAGGGCACCACTAGGCAATGAGACCAATTAGAACTTTTCAAGTATTTTCTTCAGAACATTATTAGGGCATTAGTAGCAACCGTAAAAGGTGTCCACAACGTATATAATTGAATGTTTGTGAATCGACTCAATATGTTTACGATAACGTTTTTAGTGCCTAAGTCGACTATTTCACGCAGGCAATTCGTGCAGACCTGAATGAGTGAGGTTACAAACGTTTTCCAGATAGAAAATATCTGGTGCGTAGCAACACACGACTTTCCGCCACCCCTAAAGTTCGAACACCACCTACATAGTCGGGCGCTATATCTTCGTTCAACGCATTTTTACAGGAACATTTATAGATAACAAAATGTAGGGACTAGTAGCTGAGAGTACTCCGAAAGTTTGATCGAAATCGTTAGAGCCGTTTTTGAGAAAATTGGAATACCGATAAAATTATATTCGACAAATCTCCTTTTTTGTGTTAACATGGCTTATATCTCCGTTCAACATATATATACAGAAATAATTATAGAGAACGAAATGTTGGTATGGGTGACTAAAAGACACTCCATTAGGATTTATCACATCTGGTAAAGAAGTTACCCTGGAATTTACGGAAATGTTAGAAAAACTTTATTTTCGACACATTTTGATTTTTATCTCTGTTCAATGGACCGTCACAGGAACATTTATTGAGAAGAATATGTAGGTATCAACTATTTGAAAACATCCTGTGAGTTTGGTGGAAATCGCTGAAGCCGTTTTGCCAAAAGCGTAAAAACCTATTTTGCTGCAGGGGCCCATACCTCCGTTCACCGTATTTTCATGGAGATATGTATGGAGAAGAAAAGTTAGGTATTGATTAGGAGAAGATAATTTGAAAGTTTAATCAAAATCGTTAGAGCCGTTTTCGAGAAAAATGCGAAAAACCCTAGTTTTTGGTAAATTTTCGTCCCCGCCCCCCCTTCCCATCGGCCGAAATCGTCCATAACCTTATTTTGGTGTCTACAAAAAATAACGAACAAAACAAAAAAAGAACCAACTCAATCGGATCAGCCGTTCGCCCGCAAATCGAACTACAGACACACACACACACAGACATACACACAGACATACACACGGACCTCTCTCCGAAATTAGGTTTTTTAGACTCAGTAGGGTCTGAAACGTAAAGATCTGAAGAAAACCCAACTTTTTTTTTTGGGCCGATTACTATACTTTCCTTCCCTTCGGGTAGCGGAAAGTAAAAAGCGTGTTTCTTGAAGATTTTTCAACCCTTGAATTAGCCCTGACTAACGCAGGTACGTTATAAAAGCACGCAAATGACTGTGATGAACGATCATAAGAGAGAGTAAAATCAGTCGAAAGCCATGGAGGTTACGGTTTCGCAATCCTACTAGAGCCGAGGCTCACGCTCAGCATCCACCGAACCCAGATCTGTGGAGGTACGGTAGGTTGTAATTTAGCCGATTGAGTGCTGCAGCCCGCTCTCCTGCCAGATGGTACGACCCGATGGAATCCATCCGGAAGGAGTTCTTAAACCGGTTTCCCACCTGATCTAACTAATTACTCGAGTGGCAAGTTTCGAATGACGAGATCAACTGTAGCTTCGTTTTTTTTTTTTAGCATACCCTTCCTCTTAAACTAAGCGAGACGGAAACGTTTACAGATTTGCTTAGTAGCAGTCAAAGCTGGAAGGTGCAACGCATTGAAGGTACCATGTCCCTTTAAGGAACTGGCTCATCCAGTGGTCTGGCTCAACCCACATTCTCCCAAGATGGAAAGAAACTCATATGTGTCACGAGGAGTGCCATCTACCTGATCATCTAGTTCGGCAAGTTTCCGTTCAGTGGGGAGGTCATGATGGAGTTCGGTCCATTTTCATTCTGCTTGTCCACCATGGCCGAGTCAATGGCCGAGTCAACTGGCAGCTGGATCACTTGGAGGGCATCAGTGGATGCTCTCTTGTTGCTCTTGGTGATCCATAAGACTGCAGCATTCAAAGATGGCGTGTGAGTTTGCTACCCCTAAACAACGAGACAGTAGCCAATCACGCATAGGTAGCTGGCCTTGTACATGAGGGTTGTGTCACGTAAAACACATCCCTAGTAAGGCTACTAATTGCTTGTAATGAGGTGAGGGTGCCTTTAAGGGACTGTTGGTATTTTTTCTGCTCAACTTCTCATGATGAGCCTGTGGTCGCCATTAAGTATTGACAGGTAAATTGTTTACCTTCAAGAGGATAAGCTGGGTCTCCTCAGCCACCTGCAGCTTAACGTCCTCGATTTGGAGAGTCGACCGTGCACAGGTCAGCACAGTCATGTCGTCCACATAGGCACATGGCTCGCAGTCAGTTTCCTGAAAAGACTTTTCAAGAAAGTGTGTAAAGTGCTAACCCGAGAACTGAGCCCTGTGGGCACGCACCTCTTCTCTATCGCCGTCCAAACTGAGACGTGCCTCCTTTCGATCATAGCAGTTTTATTTGTCAGGTAACTTCTGACGACGAAGTACAGGTTACGAGGATTTCCCCGCCCTTTATGCTCATTGAGGAGCGCTGGCCTCTACAGGTTTTCAAACGCTCCTCTGATGTCAATTGGACTTCTACGACGTACTAGCCGGTGCCTCCAGGGAAATATTGCGGATAACACGGAAAGAAGGCTGAGCGGTCTCCATGATTTTGGGTTCGACCTATTACAGTCGCCTCCCTTTTGGAAAGCGACGACGCGCTTAGATTTCCACTGAGTGTGGGCAGTCCGACCTGCAGATAGTCATTCAATAGACTAAGCAGCCGCCGGAGGTCTCGCGCATCTGGCTGCACGATCGTTGTCAACAGTTTCACACCATGAGCACTCAGTCTTACATTTGGGTGACGTCCAAAATTTGAAGTAAATTTCACTGCTAGAACATGACACGGTCGTGTTCCGTAAGTTCGAGTTCACCAACAACCACATTACTGACACGAACGTAGCAAACCATCTGAGCACGCAGTGATGACCCTCAGAGATTTAACAGCATTAGAAACTTCAGGACGTACAAACTCAACAGATTAGTGTGACCTTGAATCATTCGAATTGATATAAACGTATTGCTCCCGTTTCATGAGCCACCAGAGAAACACGATTATCAAACAACGCAGTCATGAGTGTTCATAGCGAAGGGTTGAATATAACGTGCTAACTAGTTATTATCCAAAGAAAACTCACCATTTTGGTCGACTTGTAGATCGTACAATTGGCGTCATTCCGTAAAGAAAACAATTTCTCCTTTTACTGAAGTTGATTATGTTCATGACGACTCGCTGAAACATGAAGCGCATAACTGATGAACCTGTTAAGTGGAGAACTGCCGATTATCAGTTTGGATTCAGGCGTACGGGTGAACTTCGTTTATGCTATACTGCATAAAGTGAACCGATTTCACAAACTTGAACATCATTGAAACCTCAATGTGATCGTCGTTTAACCGAATCATGAACGTTGACAAATAGTGTCAATTCGCCAAATAACTATGTTGAAGAAGTTACGACTGATGATGTAGTGGTCTAGACGGAGACATGTATCGCGAATTGGGTCATTTGAGTTGGTCTTATTATTTATTCTGAACACTTAACGCTTCAAGGAGCGTGGATTCTAAATCAGCAATGTCCGTTAGCCATTCAGGTCATTAGTCGCAAGTCTAGTTGTGCCCGCCTTCTCGGAAATTCGTTCGTACAAATCTTGTGGTGGTTATGGAGAAAAAATGGTTTACAAAATTCGCCGGTTTTGGCTATTCTGACTCCATGCGGATGTGGTTAGCTTCCACCTCCTCAAGCCTAGCGTGTGCAAAAACAATATCCCAAAAGGTTCGGCTGGATATCCCCTCCTGCTGAACGGCGCACCTATTCTCTGCTTAGTTTCACATGCACCACCCTTGCGCCAAGATAAGGTATAACGTCGCAGGTATTGGCATTAATTACGACGCGCTTCGTACATTACGAACTGTCTCGGTGGCGTAACTTAACACGCCCATCACGAGATGTTACCCCTCGGAAAGGCAACCATTTTTAGTGTGCGCTATCCTGTCTATGGTGGCATGTGGTTCGCTCGCAGAAGGGCAACCGCAATCCCTGGGATAATGGCACACAAAAGGCCTGTTTGAGTTTCCACCCAGCTTCTGCGGTGAAGTAGAATCCACAGCTCGCTAACTGGAATTCCGTATGGAGGAGATGAAAAAATCAAAACTTGACTTTAAGTGACACTGGTGCGCAAATTTGAGTAAGAAAGAAGTTAAACTCTTTCCACCGCAGCGGTTTTATGGGGTTCATTGTGTTCCCCTCCAGTTCAAGGAGGGAGAAGGGGTTTGCGAGCCCTTCGCTCCACCCTTGGCCTCAGGGGTGAGGGAAAGTTCTCTCACCCTTCCCCGATCTTCTTACTTCTACAGCGCGTGTGTACGTTTTATTGTGAGTTGATTAACAAAGTTGCGTGAGGGCACTACATTGGCCATCTTACAGTGTTTGGTATAATTTCGTAAGTATTTTTCGGTGCTGCATCAAATAGGACGGGTCTCAGAGGTATAGGACTACTTTTAGATGACTAACAGTGAAATCACAGTAAGCATAGTGAGGAAAATTCTACTACTTGGGACTCGAGGGACAATATAGCGAAAGTTATCGTTTATCTCAGGCCTGCGTTACTTTGCTGCATTCCTTCACGTCTCACTCCAACCACCAGACAGTTCGACTCGTCAAGTCTTGTATTGTATCGCTTACTAGTATTTGTCGATGCTGAATCGATTGTTATATTCTTAATATTTTTGGACGTTTAGTAAAGTGGCATAAGCCACAATCGTGCCTTGAAAGACAATAATAAACCGTTTTGTGATAATGTGCCGCGTTTTATGGTGTATGTAATGCTAGCAAAGTAGCGAAGAAAGCGATTTTGTTCGGTTGGTGGCAGTTATTTAACGTTTCTCATCGTCAAGTTGTAAGAAAATACGTTTCAGAAGCTCATACTCGTAGTCACTTCACTGACGGCCGTACTGTTGATAATCGGAAACTTGGGGCGTTAAGGGAAGGACTGGATGGTGTCCTTCATGGGATTTATGCGGAGCAGTTTTAGGAAAAAAATACGCCGGATCTAAATCGGCTCAAATTTGATTTCATCCTGATAACTATAGTTATCACCATGATCAAAATCTCAAACATCTTTTCCTCTCATAACTGCTATAAAGATTGTGCGGGCAGTTCATGATTGAACGGTATTATGAAGCTTTCAGACCTACGAAAGTTGTTTCGATTAGCCCCTACAGGATGAAAGTTTAATAACGATTATAAAGAAAATGGGGGAAACCCACGAAACTCTGGAATGCAAACGATTGCATTGCTATCTCTTCTACCATTTTTGCGCACAATGTTTTCCCATTAATCCCGAAACGCTAACACAAACCTCATCAAAGAACATAAATTATTCAGGATGAATAATACATCAGGCTGACAGTCCCATAAATACATGCAGCAATGAGAGCAATCCAATGAATCCCTGAACCTTGTGCACTTCTAGTTTCTATGTAAAACTTCGAATTCTACGTTAGTATGAAATGAGTGGGAAACGTTCTGTTATGAGGTGCTACGATAGAAAACGCTACGTAATATTGTTATTTAGGAATGCGATGTCACGTCGTGCTGAATCCAAACCCAAGTTTATTGTGTTTCGTGCCAGAACCTGTTATTTACGATTGAAAAAAAGTTAGTTTTAATGTGATGGGTCGAAGAAACCTTGGCGAGTTTACCACGAAAACTTAAAAGAGAAACTTATAAAACGTTGATCCAAAAACTCGTCATGTCGTATTGCCAATGGCGTAGTCAACCATGTTCCATTGTTTGAACCCGACTAAACCGTGTTCGTTCAACTTGAGTGGGTTTTGCCGACTCTAAGCACAATTTATGGCAGACAACTGATATTTTATGGAGTAATGCACTTCTCGTCAACAGTCACCTCAAGAATCTTCGGCTTATTGATTCCCTTTCCTGAGGATTGGGGAGTAACCACGTGGTTACTTCGCAACCTGCACGTAAACCTCACAAATCCCCCCCCCCTTACCACACCTTACACCCTTTCCTACCGAGCGACGTCTCACTTGAGCTCCCACGGAACTTGAATAAATCGTTGAACTATTCTATGAATTCTCAATTCTTTTCCGTAACTGCCGTCTTCACTTGTTCAACATTGAACGGAGATGATCCAACAGAACCTAATCCTATTACGGAAATCCTTACCGTTTCCTGAGGAGCTCCGCATATCAATAGGTGAACCTCGCGTTCCGGACGTAACTGTGCACTTAATCCATTCGAGGGGCTTAGGGAAACCAAATCCCGGTTCTTTATTTTCAGCTCAAAAAAGTCGTGTTTTCCTTAGTCGAGAACAAGATTTACGCGCGAGTTTTCACAGATGCAATCGTGGTGATTCACTACAATGCCAACAAGTCAGGGGTTCAAGACTCGTCAATACAAATCCGATAGTCGAAATGTAACAAAACGCGGAATTGACGAGCGTTCCTTAATAACAGTTCATGGTACGCTGTACAAACATGAAAAGCTGCGGTTTGATGTAGTTATGAGGAGTTTTAAAATATTTCCCAGGGTTAAATGTTCAACGAGTGGAACACCCATCTTCACCCTCAAATTTTCTGGTACATACAAAAACAAACGTAAACATACCAAGTCTACAAAAAGGATTTAGCTATCGATCCCAGTGATCTTATTCAATGTTTCACAAATAAATAACGTGGAAACAATGGTAGTTGTGCTGTGGGCATTGCCCGTGGCGTTGGAGAGGGTGCCTAGCTTCACCCCTCTCCAGTCAGCACCGATCATCTCTCATATCATCTTTAGAGGGGGGGGGGGAGTTTCCAGCGAAACCACGGTCCCCACGAGGCCAAACGTGGAAACAGATCGACCCTCTAAATATTGTCCATAGATGAAATTTTGACAATCGAATTTATCACACGCTTCCGATTTTGCTGGTTAATTAGCGCGCCCTAGGCAATTACAAGAACTAACTTTGCACCAATTTTTAACCCAGTAAGTGTCTTCAACCGAAGTCATCCACAAAAAAGACATAGGCATGCAGGGTGACGCATTGATAGCACATTATACACCAAAAACACAACCTAATTCCTCATCAACTCATATTCGATTTACCTTTGTTAGGAATGTTGGGGGCATGAGAGGGGGAGCTTGAGGATCGAAACAAAAATCAAACTCGGTGAGGGCTGTATTATATCTGTATTATATGCAGAATTGAGTTGAGTTGGTGCACAAATGGGAGACACAAGGGAAGTACTTGGAACGCGTGAACTGGCCCAGGAAAGTGTCTCGGATGGAGAGAGCGAGAAGGTACTGCGCTGCTGGGCTGAAAGTTGGAAGCGGAATGGCTGTGTGACTACTGGGAGCCGAGTGTCTCAGGGAAGAGCAGTTTGTCTTGGAGAAGAAGGTAAATTGAAGGGAAGTTAACCGAAACTTAATCCTTTTGTCGGTGGAGAAGCCGACGACTGAATGGGTAGTTCTCGGACTTCCCTGCGGCATCACATAAAAAGGGTTGAAACCGTTGGGTTGGGCGGACGCTCCAGGTATCGTAATCGCCTTTCAGCATGCGCTGAACAAGGAATATACAGCACAGATTGTGTTTTTTCAATAAGCTGGAGTTGTTTTTAATAAAGAAATTCGTATCTCAAGCACAATTAAATTTACTAATATTCTGAACACCAAATGCTCATAGAATTTCCTATAAGCTGTACACTTTTGTTGAAGATCCATTCGTAGTAGAGAAACCGAACAGTTGCAAATTCATTAGGCGTAAAATTTGAATTACTTGAAAAAATTGAAATTTGGCAAGTGCGAGCTTTTTTTCGTTTTTAGGATCGAATATATCGAGGAATTTGTTGGGATTGTGGAAAGTTACATGAAGGTTGTTATAAGAATATCTCAGCATTGTTTCTGAGGCAGTCGCGAGAGTGTGCGCGCTGCGGTTAACGTCCGTAATTATTTTTTGAGGCGCACGTTGAATTTTAGCGACAACTTTCAACGTCACCCAATTAACCAACTGGCGTGTAACGAATCAAAAAAGTAACCATGAAAAAAGTTGAGCAATTTTCCGTGGGACTACCTTTGATCGACAGAGACGGTTCAAATTGTTGTTGCCAACTTCAGCTGATGAGTTTTCAAAAGCAGTCGAGCGCTCAACTTGGGATTGCATTCGTCATTGAAGTTTCCTCGACATCAAGTTACAAATTACAGTTTGCGACGGAAAGTACTTTGCGGTAGAAAGGCGACGCGATGGGATTTCAATTCAAAGGGCCGGCGGATTTCGACGAGGCCGCAAAATTAAATTCTGATCGGGGGTTTGCTATTGAGCTTCAAACACAAAGGGCCCCTTCATTCGTTCAGGATGCGCTTCGAGTGTGGATGGGCAATACGAGTGCAGCGTTCCAATCGACTTTGTTCCAGAGCTGTTTGCAGTTCGAAACGACGATGTACGAGGGGATGGCGTAATTCGATGATCGGCCACCATCGCTTGTCTCAGCTTTCAAAAGTCGCCAATAAATCACCACATTCGATTTGCAATTGCCGTCATAATTCCGTATTTATAGTCGCTTTGTCGCCTCCACTCGACGTTTCGCAGCCAATACCCATTGACAAAGCTTACACTTTACGAAACCCTTCAATCTTAACGCAGCGCATAAAGCATCGATCTTCATCACTTCAGAATAACCAACGCTCCAAGCTGACTTGAGGTATGGGATCACATTAGGAGGCAGTCTCGAAAAGAAGCGGATGTCGAATGAAGAAAAAAGAATTCTAAATTTGTAAAGATAATTAAAAACTCTTGAGAAGTGTAAGGGAACTTGCACTCAACAGAATCACTTGGAATAAGGATGTTCAGTACAATAAAATGGCGGGAACGGAATAAGAGTTCGATGCGGCACGACGTTCTGTGATTGTCATTGCGCAATGAGTTAATGAGAGCTTTGGGTAGTTGAGAGTTAACGTACCGTCAAAAATTGACGTAAAAACCCCGAATGAGGTTTGTATCGAGTAGAAAAAGCGGGAAAACTGCCCGGACTCCGACGACCTTTCCCAGTGATAGGAAAAAGCCGTTGCTCAGGGATTAACAGACTTAAGGGGAATGAGTAGTCTGAAGGAGAAAACGCTACTCATCTAATTCCAAGTGATATGAAACTCCCCGTTGCCACGGAAACAACACGACGTCTACCGTCCTGTTTATTTTTTATTCAATCTTAAGAGCCAAATAAATACGCACAATTATCGAATCGAATCGTAGTTAAATCACAAATGTAAAGTGATATGATAGACTGAAAAAATGACTGTCTCTGAAAGGTTGAAAACCACGCATAGAGAGAGGAGTCGACAAATACGTTGCTAGAAAAACCTCTGCTACTTGCCTACTTATTCGAGAAAAAAACAAACATAATATTCGAAAGAAGAACAAGGCATTGGAAAAACTATTATTATCACTACATAGGTACTATGAGTGAGCATAATCTGCCGACTTCCAATTAACCTGAACCATTGAATGTCCAAGAGTAGTGGGAAGAGTATTGAAAACCCCAGAACCCGCACAAGTGTACTGCCGCGGATAGAAACTGGTAATACATATTGAGAATTGGCAAATCAATTCATCTCGGGCTCAGGTACGTTTTATAAGGCTAATTACAATAAATCTTCAGACGACTTCAGAAAAACAATTGGCCCGCAGTACAGAACTCAAGATTCTTCAACACTGGAGCGGTAGGCGTCCTGCAAGGAACATTTTTTAAAACTCGAACGAGCTTCTTTCGAGCCCTGATAAGTGGCAGCATAGTTGTTTTTACAGTTGAACCGCAGCGTACGATTACATATCGCAGGATGGATTGTGTTAAGGCAAAATAAATAGTCTCCAAAGTTTTGACGTGTAAGCAATGTCCCAAGCGAGCAAATATATAAAGCGGTTGACGTGTCCTAGCAACCACATTATTAACGTGCACACCAACGTATGCACCCAAATATCTGATAGATGAAAATTTACCCATCCCACGACAACGATCACTCAAACGGGAGGCACCTCTTGCTTGTTGGATGGGTATCATGCTCCGGCATGTCTGAGTAGAGGAATTGCACTGCATTTATTATTTTCACGTTTAGTGCGAGACCATTCTCGTACAGCCAGATTTTAACGATATTCAAGCCCGCCCCTGTTTTTCTTTATAACTCGTCCCATTGCACCCCTGCGCGTAACAAGCATCAATGTAACACACGTACTCTCAGGTATTAAAGAAATTGGGTTATATCCGCCAGTAGGCAAATTACTAAAGTTAACGTACCTGTTAGGTGAGTCCGTCTCCTCTGGCTTGTGAGTTATTGCATTACGTACGGACAACACACTTAGAACCAAACTAACTGCAAAGACTGAAAATACAGACCCACTCGACCAAAGTGGGGTGTATAAAATAACTTGTACTTGTAAAAACGCATACATAGGACAGACAGGACGAAAAATACGGACCAGATACTCAGAACACATTAAATCTCTTAGTAGGAACAAAGACGATTCAAACTTTGCCAACCACCTCAGAACAACTGGACATGAACCCACCAAAATACAGGACTGTACCACCTTACTACACAAACAATACAAAGGACGAAAACTGAACATATTAGAAAACATGGAAATTTATAAACAAGAAAACTTCAATGGACAGATCATAAATGAACAAATCAACACAAAATGCGACACCATATTCACACCACTCAAAACACTACACAAACGAAAACAACCAACTGACGGATTTACAGACCACCCTACACAAAAAAAGACTTAAATTCCACAATTGACAGACCATCCAACACGTTCCATTTATCTCTAGGGGGTTTCCCCCTGAGCTACATGACCTCCTCTCCCCGCCCCTTCCCCGACGCTCCATCACCCCTTTCACCTTTCTCTTTGTATATAAAGACCACGACCAACTGACTGACTCCAGTACTGACTTAACGGCCAGACGATGATGTCTTTACATCGAAAGCGCTTGCCCACAGTAACTCACAAGCCAGAGGAGACGGACTCACCTAACAGGTACGTTAACTTTAGCACGTACTCTCCATCGGTTTTAAATTGCGTGATGCTGTCCAAAAATATCAGAAACAATAAAGCCCCCAATACAGTTCCCCGAGGAATTTTCGAGGTTTCAAGGGGCTCACGTCTTCCTTAAATCTGACCCTTCGTGACCGCTCACTTAATTATCAAAGAGCATATGACTTGAACCTATAATCAGACAGACTAGCCACATACGTCTTATGAGATATTATTCATGCCTTTATTACCTGAGTCCAACTCCTAAGCAACTTTTGAGGTAAGCATCCTGAGTACCCCTGCCTTCAACAACACCAAATGGAGAGTCTGACAGCACACTGTTCCCATTCAAGTGGTGCACGATTTGGGACTTGGCACAACTTTCTAAAATCTTGGCCAGGTTAATGAGTAGTGAAGTTAGTTAGGCTGAGGTCATCGCCACCTTTAAATAGAGGCACGGCAACGGCTCTTTTGAAGCATCGTGCACCATGGGAACTGTGGCAAATGAATAAAATAGAGTGCAATGGTTTTGTCGCGTCGAATTACACCGCGAGTTCCATGTTTTTGTTCTAGAACGCGACACTAACGGTGTATGTACATTCCCTCATCGCAGGAGAGCAGGTTATGTCGAGGACCTGACTGTACTAACCGGCGCACATCGAGTCTTGAACGTGCAACACGGGGTGATACGAGTTGTGAACTGCCCCTCCTTGATGATAACCTGAAATGATTCTGTTAAAACTTAAATCAAATAATACGCCATCAATTCATTTTGTTAGCCGCAGACATTTCATCTAATACTTTCAGAGCGTGACGGACACTACTTCACCAGGAATAAGTCGTCGTGCTGTTATGTGCAGTACTGAGCATTTGTGGCTCCATTCCCGTGAGGAGCGTTTCTCCCGGGCATAGGGCCCTACTATGCTGTCTTCACTAAGACGCTACAAGTTATCATTGTCCAGCTACCAATTGAACGGGAATTAAAGCGCACTGTACAAGGCTAAAGAGTAAAAAGGGATCCTCTCCCCATTAAAGGTTAAATGGGAGAAACTTGTCTACTTCACAACCTAACGGCCTTGAGCGAGCACTTTCTGGCAGAATATTGGGGGGCAGGGCGAGTGGGAAACACACGACTAAGCGAAGAGTTCGAGATTCACAGGTTCATTCGCTCTGTGCCCACAGTGGTTCATGTGTGTGTTTGTAGGAAAATCTCACCGCCTGAACACGTCACACATTGTACGTTTTCGTCATTCTTCGATGGCTAGTGAGTGAGGATTTGAGCCTTGCGCTGGCTAGCGAGAACAGTATCAGTACCGTACTTTAACCAAGATTGGGAGCCTTGATCCCAGAGAACGTAAATGAAGATATCGACGTACTGTACCTTCGACAGCATTGGCAATTACATCTAAAACCCACTGGATAATTTCCAACACTCACGTTTTTCACGTTACGAAACACTAAATTTCAGTTTTCCCTCGTTCAGCCAATTTTCGAACTTGTACCAGTTCATTTACGTTATGCCAGTACTAGTATATCGTTACTTTGAATGTTGATCCATCGTAGTCCTGAGATGCCTAATCTCCTTAACAATTTTTGCGGCTCCACAGCCACGAACTCCAATGTGAAATATTCCTCTTGTTGAGTCTCCCATTTTTACTTTCCTTGCTCTACGAAGTAGAAAGGAAAGTTATGTAATCGGCTGAAAAAAAAATTTTGAGTTTTTTTCAGATCTTTACGTTTCAGACCCTCCTGAGTCCGAAAAACACTATTTGGGAAAATGGTCTGTGTGTCTGTGAACGATTTTTAGAGAAAACCACCGTACCAAATCACCTCAAACTTCATATCTCGCCCGCAAGTCACCATGGGACGCCAAAATGAGGATATGAACAAAATCCACCGAAATTTAACTATAGTTATCATAGTGATCAAAACACCAAATATTTCTTTTCTCAAAAACGGCTCTAAAATTATAATTTTTTATATTGGTAGCTCTCAATAAGGCAACTATACCATGAAATTCCCATTTGTGGGAAAATAACGAGAGCAGCACAATAAATTACCAAAATTTTCGACGAAATCGATTTTAGCGCGGTTTATAGATAAAACAACCGTACCAAATCAGCTGAAACTTGATGTCTAGCCTACAGGTTACCATGGGACGCCAAATTAAGGGTATGGGCAAAATCCACCGAAAGTTAACTATAGTTATCATAGTGATCAAAACACCAAATTTTGTTTCTCAAAAATGGCTCTAACGATTTTGATCAAATTTTTTATATTGTTAGCTCTCAATAAGACAATGGTACCACAAAATTCTCATTTGTGGGAAAATGACGAGAGCAGCACAATAAATTATCAAAATTTTCTACCAAAAGCGTTTTTAGCGCAGTTTTTTCCTTATAACTCCGCTGGAATGTTAGTAGAATGCTAAAAAAAAATTGGTATTGTAGTCCAATCTAATACCTAAAGGGTGGGTGTTTAAAAACGATCATGAAATACATGGGGCTCACTCCAGAAATTCCTGAATTTCAACTACGCCCGTTTCGCTTACTACCAGTTCTAACAGTTTTTAGATTACCCAATAACTCCACAAAAGTGATTACTATCCACTTCAAAAAATTCGTGTTTACAGCCTCATTAATTATCTGTGTACCGATTGCTCAATATGCTCAAGTTCAAATTAACTGAGTGATAAATGAATTGATTAAATCGAATTGGCCACGTACAAAGTGAATTGACGTAGAGCTAAGGAAAGTTGTGTGTTGCAATGCACCAGATATTGCGTTTTGAAGCGCATAATATATTTTGGTTAACCAGGTTGAGGGCTTGGACGTCGCTTCATGATCGGGAATAATGATTTTATTATGTTTTTATTCTCCCCAACGTACGGTTGTAGTGCGAGAAAGAGCGCGTTATCTTGCCAGCGTTTCGCTATCGATTCATCCCGTTGTTAAGGGCGAAAGCCGTCCCCTGAGCAGACCGCGTGCTCTTCTCTGCGAACCCACCCCGGCCTATCCAGCGGATATCAAATCAGCACTCCAGTCAGGATGTGCCCCCTCCCCCGACAGCGGCTCCACCAACATCATCATCACACTACTACTATTATAATCTACCACGGAGACCGGGCGCTAATTATGCGGCATCTCTTGTCCAATTTCGCACGATGCGAGGAGGCTTTGAACCTCTGGTACTCATAACCTGCGTACATAGCTCACAACATTTAGCTGCACGTTCACCCTCAATTCTTCACTGACACTACTCGCGTGTTAAAGGCACACCTTACTGTTGTGCACAAATATATTGGTCTTAGTTTATCAGAATGTTAAGTTTAATCAGTCGGCGTTGTAGAAGTCTCGTTGATCGGGCTCGCCAATGCGTCGCATCAGTCAGTCTCATTAGTTGCTTCTTGTCAATAGTCTCGCCGATTGGCCTCGTTGATTGACATTATCGATAGCACTTATGATAGGTCTCGTCAATTAACATAAACGAACAGCTCGAACAATCGGCGTAGCAAAAATTGGTCTAATTGATGTTTACTAAAACACATTGGAGGAGTGTGGCGGGCGGCATTGTGAGGGGGTGGCAAATTCTCAATTTCCACTCAACTCCGTAGGCAGGAAGGACTGGTGGTAAACGTGGGAAAAGGAGAGGGGGGATTTATAACTTTATTTCAGATACTTCGCCTCTTCAATTGGTGTTTTTCCTGTGAGCTATATGTAGAAAATATAAGGAAACTATAGAATAACAACAAATGACGTAATTAATCTCCCTCCCCCTCCCCCATACTAGCCCCAAATATTCTTAAGCAACGATTAGATCTGTACCACCTTCCCCGGCAGTAAGTTTGTTCGATTTCTCATTCATCAATTTTTTACGCGATTCGTCAACGATTCATACTTTATCGCACTTTCCTAACATTATAACATTGTATTTTAACTCACAAACCATTTTCCAACGAATTTGACTCTCTATGCTTGATTTTCAAAATTCATTTCCGAATGATAAAAAATAGTTTTACATCCATGTATTCAACAGTATCTCAAATTTTATTCCGTTTCTCAATCACTTCCACCTGATACAGAATGTTGTTCAATAGTCAGAACTACATTCCCACTGACTCATTCCAATATTCACACTACTTCTCAACAACTAAAGAAGTACTTCTTCTAAAAAAGTCTATTTAAATGGTAAATATGATAATTTCGTACAGATTTATATAAAAATTTTAGATTTCTTCAAACCATTGCGTTGCGTGCTCCCTCAATACTCTAACTTCAAGTTATTGAGACTTTCCTAGTTATTTGTTGGTTGGTTTTCTCAATATCGTTCGCGTATTTTCCAACACTCCGACTAGTTTCACTGGATTCCGCTACTATTTCTATCAAAACAACTTTTACTCAATTTTTACTTTCTGCTACCCCAAAGGGAAAGAAAGTATAGTAATCGTGTAAAAAAAAGAAAAAAAGTTGGGTTTTCTTCAGATCTTTACGTTTTGAGGCATACTGAGTCTAAAAACCTCATTTCGGCGCGGGGTCCGTGTGTGTGTGTGTGTCTGTAGTTCGATTTGCGGGAGAACGGCTGATGCGATTGTGCTGTTTTTTTTTTTTAAATTTTGTTTGTTATTTTTTTTAGACACCAAAATAAGGTTATGGACGATTTCGGCCTATGGAAAGGGGGGGTGGGGACGAAAATGTACCCAAACCTAGGATTTTTTGCCTTTTTCTCGAAAACGGCTATAATGATTTTGATTAAACATTCAAATTATCTTCTACTAATCAATACCTAACTTTTCTTCTCCATACATATCTCCATTAAAGTACGCTGAACGGAGATATAGGCCTTTAAAATCAAAATAGGTTTTTTACGCTTTTGGCAAAACGGCTTCAGCAATTTTCACCAAACACTCAGGATGTTTTTGAATAGTTATTACCTACATATTGTTCTCAATAAATGTTCCTGTGACGGTCCATTGAACAGAGATAAAAATCAAAATGTGTCGAAAATAACGTTTTTTCGAACATTTCCGTGAATTCCAGGCTAACTTCTTCACCAGATGTGATAAATTCTAATGGAGTGTCTTTTAGTCACCCATACCCACATTTCGTACTATGTAACTATTCCTGTATATATATGTTGAACGGAGATATAAGCCAAGTTAACTCAGAAAAGGAGATTTGTCGAATATTAATTTATCGGTATTCCAATTTTCTCAAAAACGGCTCCAAACGATTTCGATCAAACTTACGATTGACTCTCAGCTAACTAGTCCCTACATTTTGTTCTGCATAAACGTTCCTGTGGAAATGCGTTGAACGAAGATATAGCGCCCGCATATGTAGCTGGTGTTCGAACATAAAGGGATTGCGGAAAGTTGTGTGTTGCTACGCACCGCTCGTTTTTAAAAGATTTGTTTTAAATATTCCTATGTATTTTCTCTTCACTACAAATTTTATTCATTTCAGAACAAACTTTAGTCCATTTCTCGTTAAAAGTAAATTGCTACAGTAGTGAATTTGGTCGAAAATGTAATTGACAACCAAAGGCTACTTCAGAGAGCAGTAGCAGTAGCTGCAAAAACCAGCATTCACAGTACTTTTCGCTGAAGCTACTTTTTGAAAAGTAACTATAAAGCGCTCAATTGAAATAAGAGCTACTATTAGTGGGTGTGAAAAAACTGAGCGACAGCTAGCAGTTGTAGCTATAAGTGTATCGTTATGATTGTTCGGGAGAATAATACATCACTGCCGGGATGAGACAAAGCAAAAACCAGTATTTATTTCAGCGCCCTCGTAAGCTCCAAGTAACCGTCAAGCTACACGGAGCCGACACTAACAGGTGGGAAGTACCTGGTACAAAAGTAAAAAGCTACACCTACTCGTTACTTATTCGAATCGTCGAAGAACAGAAGCCCGTGGGAAACAGTGCATAAAGAAACAAATTACGTATATAATTGTTTTGTTAACAGAGTTGTTGAATCAGTTACGAATGTTATTTTTAAAAATGGAAACTTGGTAGTTGCAATGCTTAAAAGGGTTCAAAACTTCAGTTGTTGCTGGGAAATGTTTTAAATCCTTTTAAACATTGAAATTAAATAGGAAAAATGAAGGACTGAAAGTTGATCAAAATGCAAATGCTGCAACTTTTATTACGTTATGGTTTATTATTCAGAATGAATGGTTTATTATTATCATTCTGAATAATAATCCTATGTTTTCAGTCACGAAAAATTTTTTACAACCCCCCCTCAAAATTTGATGCTTTCCGTTTCAAGACTTGGAGATTCCAAATTTGCAATGCCCGTCCACCATCCGGGCCATTAAGTGCCTTTAACGTGGTCTAAAAAAAATCCCATTTGGTATCTAGTTGTGCTCGTCATCTCGGCAATCCGATCGCACGCAGCCCGTCTTTCTTGCCTCTAAGGGCAAATAATGGTTAAAAAAGTTAACGAAAAGCAGTATAACGTGGGAACTACAGTGGAAGTCAACGTTTCGTCGTTAGTACTCCCTCCCTCCCTCCCTCCCGTCATATCAAACTCAATCACCCGCCCGCTCGACTCGCAACGTCCTTTCGAGATGGGGCGCCAAGGCCACTTCCTCCGCACACCCCTCCATCGGATCATAAATGCCTACAGACGTTTACGGGCGCCTGGCGCCGGGGAAATATTTAGTTTCCGTAGTTCCATTGTAGCCAGGTCATGTTTCGTATGGTTTACTAGTATTCGATGCTGAATTGATTGGGATGGGTCTTGGAGCACTAATACTAAGTCAAGCTGTTCATGAGAATAATAAACCATTGTGTAATATTTTGCAGGGTTTTTTCAGTATGGAACAAAAGTAGCTGTAGTTTTTGCTTATAGCTGCAGCTACAACTACAACTGTAGGTCTTCCCTGAAGCTACATTGTTCAGAGCTACTAGCTGCAGCATCGCGTAAAACGCTTCAAATTATTAGAAATCGGTTTATTATTCTCTGGCACAGCGTGATTGTGACCTGTTCTATTGTCTCCAACGTCGAAAAATATTAAGAATATAACATGGCCATGCAACAAAACGGGAAACGACAGGGCATCTGCAAACGACAGTGTACGTAGAGCACTTCCGGAGACATATCCCATATGATTCAGCACTGAAAAGCACGTGCAAACGATATGAAACATGGCCGTTACAACCAAACAAGGAAAATTTACATTTTCTGGGTGACGCCTAGGCATTGGGAACCAAGTAGCGAATTGGACTGACGGTTAGTTGGAGTGAGACGGGAGGCAGTCCAGGAAATGAACGCAGGCTGGGGAGAAACGATTAATATTGATGTAATGCGTTGCGAGTTCTATCAAGTAGTTGGATGTGTTGGGTGCACGAATGGGGAAGCTTGACAATGAGAAATAAATGGACGTGATGAGTATGAGTGAGGACTGTATTATACTTGACAGAATAGCGTTATCAGTGTGAGTATATAAACGCAAACACGGGGCTCTCAATACACTCGTTGTGAGACACTAAATGGAGGGAGAGAGAGAGAGAGAGAGAGAGAGCGAGAATGAGTTAGGAGAACTAGGAACTGTCGTTTGTGAGTGCTGAAAGATGACTGACTGTTGGTGGGAAAAGATAGTCGGGAAAGTCCAGGAAGAGGGGAAGTCTGTTGTCACTTGGAAATAACTGAGGAGTGGAACTTCCACAGGTACAAACAAATAGGATGAGATAAAAAGGTTTTCAGGGAAACAATGACTTTCCATAGGCCCAGTGAGTACTGTTAAGTGCGAGAGCGGATATTCTGGAGGTTAATGACCCAGTTAAGTTGTCATGCGCTAAACACTAGCGTTCTCGAAAAATATGTGAGTACGTAAGCGAGCTACACGACAGGCTATATATTCTCTACGTAGACCTAGATGTCAAAGCGGGGCACGACCATCCTACCGTTTTTGCACCAAAAACTTGTTTTTGGGAGTCAGTTGTAGATAGGAGAACTAAAATTATCTGACTCCGTGCAGGTACCACTTTAGTCGATATTCAGAATTAGGTTATTATCAAATTTTTCATAGCAATCGCCGGAATAACTTAGTTTTTTGTGAGTAGCGAGAGCTGAGAGACGAATCGCTGGGCGAACTGGGAGACGACTCGCGAGAGCTATCGAATGACTGATTTGGAAGGAGCTGTCCTATGTGGAGAGGAACCTTAAATTGAGGGGTGAGAAAAGACAGTTGGGAAAGGCCAGGACAGAGAGAAATCCGTTGTCAATCGGAAATAACTGAGGAGCTGGGCTTTCCACAGGTACAAACCAAAGGGTTGAGATAGAAAGGTGTCTGGGGAAACAATGACTTTCTGTAGGACTAGTGAGTACCATTAAGTGCGAGTGCGTATATTCCAGAGGTAAAGACCCAGTTAATTCGGCCTGCCGAACAGAATGTGCCTCACATATATAAACTATTGTGGAACAATATGTCGCGTTTTCCAGCAACGCGACGTTTTTTCGAGGTGTTTCACTTCATTTACCGACAATCAATTGCTTATTTGCAAATTTCAAGTTCCCGACATGTTTATTGCCAATCTTTTCCCCCTCATTTCCCTACTTTGTTCACTAAATTCCTGACTGAACTATTTTCACCCCATCCCTTGACATTTTCTTGTTTTAAATCGATTTTGCATCACTTGTTCCAAGTTCCTTCCCGCACATGTTCTCCATCACATTTCTGGACATTTTCCCATCAACTTCTCAACAACTTTCGTTTAACATTTTGACCATTTTCCAATCATGAATAAATTTTGTTTGTTCGGCTTATTTACTGTTTGGAGACGAGGCCCTCGCCGGGGGTGTCATTCATCATAAAAAGAGATTAGGATGACTCCCCTCAACCTGTCTCAAAGTCTCGGTGGACGTTCACCGATAAGGAAGTTATCGGTATCTTCAAACCAGGCAGTACATTGTCTGCGCTATCCAAACCAGACCTACCAATCTCATACAAACTTCGTCCTATTTTCGCGCGCTCGAAGACAGGCGAGCAGTATCCAGATTTCAAACAAAATTTAGCCGTATTGTCGTTTCGTCCATTCACAACTTCGCATCACTTTCAAGATCTTCCAGTTATATACCACCACACGATCTATACGCCATCGATTTTATTTATAATCTTTAACTTCTTTTAAATATATGTTTTCGCTTGACTTGGGATAATCGGTTCTTTCATTTAAATCCCGTTTCAATTTCAAACACGGCCACGCATTTCGATCGAGGCTTTATTAAACAGTTTTGTTCGTCAGTTGTTTCATCGATCAGAAAAACTGTCAGTCTTTCGAACCAATTTGTTAATTATTCTTACCAGGCATCAACGATCGATCCTGTCAATTGGATCTCAGATATCGATCTCATCAACTATTCACGTCATCCATGCCTGTCTGATTGTTTGTAGTCTAGATTATGTACGGCGGCTTCGTCATTCTCTCTGGATTGATTACTGTCTGGTGACTACCAACAGTTATGGGCGATACTTGTATAATGTCGTTCGAAATCCTTACGTCCATTTGAAGGAAACCTATTTTAACTTTTCAGTTTTTTAACTTTCAAGTTTAACTTCATTTGTGAAAATAGTTGATAAATTTCGATTGCTTTCACAAAAGAGAGTCGACGGGTTTCTTGTCTCCTTGTAAACGCCTTGAATCCAACGAAAAAGTTGCATTTATTCGGAAAAGTAAAACATTTAAAACTCACTTGATCGGGTCTCGTATTTTCAACGGTGAAGTTGAAATACATCCGAACCCTCGGATTGCAAGTGTCAGGTCTGATGTACAAATCGTATTCCAATTGTGTGACGAGGTCCACGAATCCGAGATTCCCTGGAACGTGAACATATTTTGAATGGTAACGACAAAATGGCGAATAGCTACAAAATGGTTTGTTTTTATAATACGGCCTAACACGAATATCGTCTGAGTGGCCCGGACTCGGTGTTGATTGATCGCCAATGAGCTAAATAGAGAAATATGTGAAATTAACCAGAAACTTCGAAGATTGCAGCCGTCTGCTGACTCAGTGAAGTTAGTGAAGCATTAGACAAAGTACCACTAGAGGGCGTGGTAATATGCTATACGGTAAGAGAGATTTCGTACGGAATGTATGTACTCGACTCCTCCATGGCAAAGTCGAAGCTGCAGCTTGGCAATCGGTTTCAGAACAACTGGGGTACACCTCCTGAGCCCTCTCGGCAGCCTTTCGCTCGGAGGCGGTCATTCCATTGAAGAATTAGGTGGTTCACTTTTTCATCCCTTTTTTACGACGCTTGGCGAACCCTCCAGCACCTCTATCACACCCTCAATGCGAAAGACTATGTATGAGGAGAGGAATGTTTGGTCTCTCTCTCTTTTTAGGCCATAACTTGAGGCAGCTTCCGAAAACACTGAATATTCCCTCAAACAGCCCTTCGGTATGTGCTAACGGCTCTAGTTAACTGGTAAAGTAGCCTCCTGCCGATGAACTTACAGATATCTGTAGGGACGAACTAGAGGCCTAGCGCTAATACCATCACAGAACACTATTAGATTCATCCAACCTTAAAACTCCAAGTCAAATCATGAAATCATGCCATCCATCTCCCTTAGTCATTTTAAACCTTGAAAGTGGTCCTGCCACCACGCTGTGTCCACTGAACCATGAGATTTCACGAATGTATTGGCAAAAGTTTATCCGAGTGGGCCCTTCATCTCTTAGTGGAACTCCTCTGCACGAGCAGCTGCATCTGGCGCGCAGTTTGTCTATATAGCCATCTTCGTGATGCTTGGCTTTTTCAGCTGCAATTTCAGGGATACATAAATCCTCTATCCTTTCTGGGAGGACAGCTGATTACAAGTCATCGAGAGAAGAGCGCCATCGTCCACACGCACTGTACCATTGTGTTATAGGGTGTTACTGCTACATCCTACTGACCAACCCTCTCCACTAACGTTAGGACCTACTATCATCTTCTCAACATCATTAACGGATCCTGCCTTGCAAATAGAGCGCGAGCAGGAGCTATTGTTGTTCTTGCCTCCACCTTGATCGTAACATAGTGATGGTTCTACCAGTGAAATCCTTTACGACATGCCACTCTCCTATTCTGCACACTTGCACTCAAAATCATCTCTGCCTTGTTGGTACGCTGAAATGCTCTAAATATTAGAATTTGATCTAAAGCGTCAGGCTAATATTTTATCTGAGCCTGGCTGGCATTTCTATTCAAGGAGTCGCTATTATTTCACTAACCGTCATGCGTATTGAATACAAAAATCCCATCTTTCCTTGCGAGCTACTGGAGCTTCAGTTCCTCCAGCTTCTCTGCCTGTCGTGATGACCGAATCGTCGTTTGAGGATGTTTTGAAACATAAGATTCCCAAGAAATCCACCCAGATACGCGCTCCAGACGCCAATAGCCTCGGTGCCGCCATAACTGTTCACCTAAACAACTGCCATTTTGGACCTTTCTGTGCATCAGCATCTTTGAATTACTGATGAGCATTAGGCAATGTTCACTACCTTTCTGTATCGGCAGTGGTGGTTAACTTCCTTGCTTTCATTCTGTCTCCGACATTCTCAAACACAGCAGCCTCTACTGCCCGCAGTATGGCAATTTTCGTTTTGTAACCGGGATACAGGATGTAATCCCCCTAGACCTGGCCCTGGATCGAGCAGCTCTGCGGACTGCCATCCGACGTGGAGCCCTACCAGGGAGCTCTTGAGTCACAGGTGCCTGCTCTCCGACTTGTGGCCTCCACTGAGCGCCGCCTCAACCGAGCAGACGAGGCAACCCTCGATCAATGGCAGGCACGATGGGCTGCGGGCCCAATGGCGTGGCATCTCCACACTATCATTCCCTCTGTCCAGAACCGCCTGGAAACGGATGGATGGCATCCCACTTTCCCAGCGGTCCAGCTACTCTCGGGGAATGGAGCCTTCAACCGGCGCCTATTCTACTTCTGATGGCGCACCTTCGACCTCTGCCCGTGCGGAGGAGAAGTCAGCGAAGACGCAGTGCACGTCTTTTTTGCCTGCCCGATGATGATGTGCGAGCAAGGGTGCTCATTCCCCCTGCTGAGAGTGCAGTCACGCTCCTCTCCAGTAGATCAGCCAGGCGTAGATTCGCTATATTTGCATAATCGTGGTGGCAAGGCGAAGCTTGCTAGAAACGTGGCCTTCCCATGCCCCCCCCCCCCATTCACCTTAGGGGCACCACGCTCAATCCCGAGCTCACCTCCTAGAGCCAACATTTAGACAAGTGGCATGCCCATCGGACCAGGGCAGGTCATGAAAGACCTTAACTCTCCCGTTCGAAACAACGAGCCAGTATGCCACGATTGGCCTGGCCCGTTTCCCCATTTAGGATACAGGTTGTGCAGTGCAATGCTTCGTACCCCTCATCACCACACTTATAGCAGGCAGTCTTTACGTCTCCGTTTTGTCCTTGAAAGCATCTGGTTCCAAATTCCAACGCGGAAACGATCCTTCACCAGGTAAGCACTGGTCCTCAATTCAAAACTAAAAGAAAGGAAGAAGTACAGAATCGTATGTGTGTCCAGCACAATCCTACCGATCATAGGGTCGAAGAATATCCAGTAAAAAGGGTTTATTCCTCGGAAAGATATTTAAGAAGAGGTTTACTGGCATCACTGGATATGAAAAGTGGAGATCTGGCTGAACTGTACGTCGTTCGTTTGGTTTGAATACTTTCCTTGACAGTATACTAATGCGAAAATTGGAAAAATTGCACACAAAACAAATTGTAAGAATAACATGACTATACTCACCACATTCAAACGATGCGTCGAAACAGAGGTGACCTTACCGAGTACAATACAAGGACATTCTTGTAGCTACACGATCCATAGGGTATGTTTGGTAATGTACAGATGATTTTTGTCAAGTTATATTGTGTCTTAATTTTATGCTGTGCTCAAAACATGAAATGAGAATGTTTATAGACGGCCTTGATAAGCGACATAGAACTATTGGGTTAGTAAGAGTCATGGGTCTTCCCTTTAATTCAAGGGGTCGCAAGATTGTTGTCAGGAGCAGTGACGTGTAAAATACTAAGCTGTTGCCACGATCTGATTCATGCCTGTCCAAAGTAATTGAAACCGGACATGTTTCAACATGTGTTTGAGATTACGACGGACGCGGCGGATCGAAATACAGTCAAGTTTCTCTTAGAAACCTTCTAACGTCTTCTGCTCAGGTTTCGCCTCAACAGTAGCCGAAGTAACCTTTAACCGAAATCTGCCAAGGGTCGAGAAGGTCCACTCTTCAAGTGGAAAGAAATCACTTTAGGAGTTAATTCCTATTGGTTTGTGCCTCCTGTCGTTGACTTCTCATTTTAGCTCCGTTGTGACTCTCGAAGAGTAACTCCGTAGTCACTTTTAGGTGCTGGTAGATGCCAAGTCCAACGCCAAATGCACTGGCAAGGTTATCGTTTGATGTCGGATAGCGTGATCACACACAACCATTCCAACGCCAAAGAGAAGAAGATAGAAATAACGTTATCTGCGTCATGAAGAGATTCCATTGTACATTTAATACAAGCCAGTCGAGAATTAATTAGGTCTTTGGACACGTTAGCCCCAAAATCCCAGGTTTCCGGCACGTTGCGGCCAATGAGGCTTCACTGATCGATGGGAAATGCTGCGTAGTTCTACACGTCATTTCTACCGCGGGATTCCAATCTACGGAAAATATCCAAGTCCTCACAAACGTTGGCTCCGCCGCAGAGAACTTCTTGGAAAAACGGCTGTTTCTGGAGACATGTCTAAAATGTCTTACCATCTCATTTTGAGGGAATCTCCTGCCCCTCCAATGATGATAGTCAGCCCGGAAGCCTCTAAGCCCAAGCCAGTTACGTCTCACTGAACGTTTTCCTCTTTTTAGAATTTCAGATTCTTCTCTTTTTGCAAAGTTTTCCCATCTAAGGAGGCTGTTGGAATCAGACCAAAAAATACCCAACGAGAGTACAAGTTAACGCCAAAATCAGCATTCT
Organism: Pachypeltis micranthus; assembly: GCA_020466155.1. Taxonomy (NCBI): domain Eukaryota; kingdom Metazoa; phylum Arthropoda; class Insecta; order Hemiptera; family Miridae; genus Pachypeltis; species Pachypeltis micranthus. The sequence goes on from CM035768.1 coordinate 30,314,566, forward strand.
CTGAGAAATCCTGGATTTTATTGGTTATAGATATTTATTTCTGTATGCTTATTATAACTACGTATATTCATATTCCCATATGGCTTGAGTAACACCAATAATTTATTAGGTTTGGCACAAAAATAAAATAAAAAACATCAGGTGCGACGCATCACATTACTTTTCTTAGCTATAAGTGGTTTTTGCTATTATTCAATTTATTTTTCGCTGAGCTCATTTGGATTCGGTTAAACGTAACTTCATAGTGGCAGGAGCGCATGTCCCACGACCATTATTGCGCCAAGGAGTTAATGACACTGTATACACTTTTTTATAACGACAATAATCATTATGACAGAATTATCGGGTAAAAGCTGCGAGAAATGGTAGTAAGTGAAGCAGAATTTCTGGAGTAGCTCCTATATATCTTATACGTCGTCGTGAACTTGATTGGAATTGTTAGATAAATGAGTAAATAATACGAGTTTTTTTACGAGGAGTGGGTTGGGCCAGGGCCTCTTTTCTCTCAAAGACTCTCCATACTGCACGTCTTTCACCTCCAGTGTAGAGGAAACAAGAAACCTCATGCTGCTCCGCTGTAGTTTCTGGGCAGACAAACCAACTAGCATCGGCTGCTGCTAAGCAAGCTTATAACCGTTTCGCCTAGGTTGCCACCCGAGTAAATAGTGTAAACGTGAAAAAGGGGAAGGACGCTGACGCGGCTGGGTGTCTCTTGACTGGACAAGCGCTAATTGAGGCGACTTGGAACAGCATTCCCTGGCTGTTTTTCTTCTGACACGTTCCCGTTTCCGGTTCCACCCTATCTTTCGCTCCCTTCCCCGAAGAATATCGGTTCCCTTAGAATTGCAGAACTTCTTTTTGTTTGAACGAGGAGAAAAGACTCCAAGTTGTCAAGTCGGTGGTTTTATTTATTTATTTTCGGCATGCCGTAGGTTAGGTAGGAGAAGACATTATTTTTAAATTTTAGTGCTTTTCTAACAGTATAAAAGTATATAATATAACTTCGCTCGAATGTTACTAGAATCTCCAGAAAACTTCAGATGGTAGTCCGATCAAGTACCTATACGATGAATTTTTAGTAACGCTCATAAAATGAATAAGAGCTACTCAAGAAATTCTGGAATTTCAACTCCTACCGTTTCATTCACGACCATTATTCAGTTTTTACGGAATAATTCTGAAACAGTGATTGTAGTTTTTCTCAAAAAATCGTCTTTACAGTCTCTGTTCGGCACAGGCCGAAGTAGTTGGGCTGTTAAACTACTTTGGACCTTTCTATCATGTTTGCCGCCGGGAAGTCTAAGAACTGCCCGTTCAGTCGGCTTCTTCTCCAGACAAAGGGATTAATTTCGTTTTAACTTCCCAGCGACAACAGAGGTTCCCAAATATCCTTCCCTCCCATCGATTTACCTCTTTCTCCAACACACACAGCTCTTTCCAGCTACAATCGTCTCCCAGTGCTCACTATACACGATCCTCTATCACCCCTCGGACCAGCCACAGCTTTTCTCACTCTCTCGCTCCGCTCTAGTTTCCCATGCAACCAGTTCACGCGTATTTGAAGCCCTCTTGTGTCGCCATTGTATACTCAAACTCAAATCACTATTCACCTATTCGCGAGTCCTTCTCCCATGCTCACCGAATTCCCTTTTATTTCGTTCTTAAGCTCCCCCTCTCGTACCCCCAACAATCTCATTAATTCTCTGCGTAGTGATCGCTCAATAATGGTCGTTGCGCAAGTAGGAGCACCACAATCCGAAACTATAAGCGCTAACACTTTCTACCACCGTGATGTTATCTTTGACCAATTTTGAATGAACTGCGCCAAAATTAAATTGAATTAACAGCAGAAACCACGAAAACCAGTGAACTAACAAAGCGCTTAGGAAAGTTGTGTGCTGCGCTGCACCTCATGTTTTCTTATGGTATTTTGACTGAACTGGTTTGTGTTTCACCTTTTTTTCTTCAAGTTAATCGTGTCAAACAATTTCGTCAATCACGCGCCGGGTGTTATTTGTATTAGGGGACTGTTATTATTGTGAGGATTTTCCTAGAATCTTTGGAACGACTTTTTTTTTGGGTCGTATTGAGCGCCTATGAAAAATGTAGCGCCAGGAATATTTGTCCTACTTATGTACCAACCAACCTTTTTTGGCCTTCCCGCTGTGACCCGGGGGCCTCATTACGACTCTGCTGACATTTCCCATCGATCCTTCGTTTTCACTGTCTTCACTTTCTGAAAAAGTTGAAGAGAAAACAAAAGTTGAAGTTAATCAATCATCTCGAATGTGTGGCGCCACTTGCGGGCTGTGGTTCAAAATATCGTGGCAATAGTCATTTTTGTGCTAACTCTAGAAGCTGTAAGAAGCTATAGATTTTATGACAATTAGAATTGACCTGTTTCATTACCAATCGAATTTGTGAACCCACGAACACATTGATGTTTCACGATTGAGAATGGCTCGAACCTTGAAGTCACCCAGACCTTTGACGGTGGGGGGTGGGGGGGGCAGAGACGCATATACGCCAATATGTTGTCTGAGGTTATTTTTTGCGTATAAGCTATGTAAAGGACCTTGAACGCAATTGCTTTTCCTTCCTAGTCGACAGATCTCTAGGCAATGTCTCGTAACTCTTCCGACAACATTTGTTTATACTTCAGTGGAGAATACTGATCTACAAAAACATATATAAATGAAATATGAAACGTTTTTCATAACAAAAGATGAGAAATAAGAACTTTTTGACGCCGACAGATGATGCAAAGTGTATGTAACAAAGGAGGACCCTAGCTTGCACTCTCCAGAGAGGACCTAAGAGCCCTTACAAGCTTCCTCACCAGACACTGCCCACTAAGACATACTTAGGCATTTCAGAGGCAATTGAGTGCAGATTGTACGTAGCGGAGGATAAAACGTTTCTGGGAGTTTATCAGAAGGCATCATCTATAATGTTTTGTCCCACAGACGCCAGCTGGAGACGGGCCAACTGATCGAAGTTTGAAATCATGCCGACAACCGAGGTGTAAACTCTGTGGTCTGATGATGGAGGATGGTTGTTTCGATTTCCCCAGATGGTGGTCTTTTTCCGTGAAGCGCCAGTTTCAAATCGGTTTATAAGAACCGTCCTGCGTTTTAGGTTGGGACGACGAAAACAGGACTGAACATGCCCCTCGGTAACCAAAGGCAGTCGTAAGAAAAGAGGAATTCCTTAGCGCTGGCGTACGGCAGCTTACCACCATTGAAGTCAATTAGGCTTGTAATTTGTTCTCATTTTTTCCAGAAAATTTTTTCCAGAGGGTTAAAACTCTCTAGTTTTCTCAAATACAGAGTTCGCGTTTTGGTTTATTAATCATTCTAAATAATACACCTATGATTTAGGGCAGGCAAAAGTGTTTCACCGTCCCCCGCCACCTTAAACAAGGCATGGAGATTCCAAACATGCAATGTCCGTACTCAGTCCTTTAGCGTGGTTCATTCTTTTGCACATAAATAAATTCCGTTAGGAATCTAGTTGTGCCCGCCTTCTCAGCAATTCGATTGGACGAAACCCACTATTGTTATGGGCAGAAAACGTTAACAAAAATATTCTGGCGATTTTATTGCAATTACGCCGTGTTTGGTATCGTTTTTCAGCTATTTTTCGATGCTGAGTCGGGTAGAAGGGTTCTTAGATGTGGAGGACTGCGTCTAAATGGGAAAACAATGAAATCGTAGTGAATTCAGTGAGGCAAATTTTACTACTTGAAGGAACTTGTGTGGCATTATAGCGAAAGTTATCGTTTCTCCCTGGCTTGCGCTGCAGTGCCTCCAGTTTCACAACTACCTGCCACTTCGACTCATCACGTCGTGCCAATTACCTAGAGTTGACTAGAAAATGTCAATTTGCGTTGTTCCGTAGTAGTCAGACCATGTTTCACATTGTTTACGACTATTTTTCGATGCTGAGATGATTTACAGTTTTCGATGTCTTGGAGATGCTTTACAGTTCGCAGTTGTCGTTTCCCAGATCGTTGATATTGCCGTGTTATATTCTCTTCTTTTTGACGTTGAATTGAATCGGATAAGTCACAATAATGCTGTGTAAGAGAATAATAAACCGTTTCGTAATAAATTGCTGCGCTTTTAATTAAACACCACGTCCACCAATTAATGCGTACAACTTTTCTTTCCATGAAATTTCTCTGCTGATATCTGTTGAACGCAGATGAAGGATGTGAACGAGTGAAGCAAGTTGTGTGGCTCGTCTTACGTGGTATTTGGTACTACATTTTAACTGAGAGGTTTTAGTAGCTTTGTTCGTCTTTCAAAGCTAATACTGCAATTTCCAACGCAAAGAGAAGGAACGAAAATCCTTCTGGGAGGGTTTCAACGTTATTCACCACCCCACAACCACAACACCACTCTTCTTCACCATCAGCTCCCAAGCTGGGTGCCCTGGAATAGCGCTGCCTCCCGGTTTTTCCGGATCGATCTTTAGTCCGAACACCGGTACAGCGTACTCCCTTGCATTCCTCTGAGAGTGAGGTGAAAAAGGGAGCCGAGTGTTAATGAGGGAAGCGTCAAGAGCATTAAAAATTCCGCCAGCCTCGTGACCCAAATGAAGGGAAATCGCCCGTCATACAAAATGTTTATTTGAGCTTCGTGCTGACCTCAAAGTGAACCATTTTCAGCAGAGCACGTTTGGAGCTTTTGAAGAACGTCGAGCGACAAAATTTTTGTTAGTTACTCTCCATTTACGTAAAATTTACTGACAAAAAACCGTTTCTCGATCATTTCTGATTTTTCTCAAGACGGGCTTCGCAAACTGGCAGTTAACCTGGCTGGTTGAACGCAGTCAATACAAAACTTTCGCCGAATTCGCTTCAGCCGTTTTGAAGAACACGAACTTCGATCATTTAAAGTCACGGAAAAAAAATGCTTCTCTAACTTAGCACTCAATATTTTAAAACTTCTGACGCAGAGCGTGAGGGGCACTTATTACCTGTATAATTTTACAATAAATTCTTGATGGCCCACATCGTAAATAAATTGGCGTGTTTCGAGAGAAAGTGAAGTGTGAATAGGAAAGCAGTTGAATCTGGGTTCGCATAAGGAAGAAAAGTCGCCTTGTAGAGAGGAACCAGTCCGTAAATACATATGTTGCAGATTATCATGCAACTTCCCTCAACCTTGCACATCCGACGATACGATTTATTACACGTAAACCCAATGTAGTTAGTCCAGGAGCCGAGGGCGCACTTTGTCGAAAAGTTCCCTCGGTGTTTGATTAAAACATCCAGTTCTTTGCTTTCTGTGGAGTGTAGACTTGGAAAATGGTGGCTCGACAAAAATAGCGAGTAACTAAGCCGTAAAACCCGAGTCTGCCATAAAAATGAACTTCGACTTGCAGACATAAACCAAATTTGATGAAACTTTGGTCGAAGATTGACTTAAAATTTAGAATAGGAATAAGTGGCGTAGAGTACTTTGGAAATTGCCATGCCTGCTTTGCTATCGAGCGGAAATGGACATACCTCTTCTGCTTGTTCTGATTAGTAATTTCAACACAGAAGTTGAGTCTACTGTATGAACATCACATGTTGAAGGTCAGTCTGAAGGTGGCAGATGTGGAACTCATTTGCCGCTTGCAGGTTGAGCCAAATTTGACCATCTCTACTCTAAGTTTTCAAAACAAGAAGAGCAGGCATGGTAATTTCCGAAGTACTTCACGTCACCTATTCGTATTAAAAATTTCAGGTTTCAACTTCATAAGTCAATTTTTGAACAAAATGTCATCAAATTTGGTTTTGATCGGCAAATCGAGGTGCATCAAATTTTTGTGGTAGACCCAGTTTTTATGACTTAGTTACTTGCCATACGAATTTTCAATGTCAACTGATAAGTCGTAATGTAGTTCAAACTTCGACGAATTGGAATCTGCTCTGGTGACGTTAGGCCCAAGGTGACAAGTAGTGGATTTTCTTTTCAACGGCCCAATTGCGTGGTCAAAGTTAGAACCGTGAACTCAACAGGTCAAAATGTGATTCAAATTTTCAACGAATTTCGATTGACTGGGCAGCTAATAAGTCAAGTTTGTACCAATTTTGACATGTTTGTTGAGCCGCCGTTTTCTCAGTGTGTACTTTACAGAGAATATCGAGCGAACTTTAAGAAAAAGTGGTTAGCAACTTTCAACTAACGGGCCTCGGCTCCTGAACTGATGAGCCGACAAAGAAAAGGAACACAGGCGGCTGGCAGGATTTGGCAATGATAAAACCGCTGGAGCAGGCCACGTCCTTCACCGACTTGAGCTCGCTGGTTGGTAGATCTGGCGTATTTGGCGGCTTCTGCTCGACACGGGAAATTAGTGGTGCAGCCTTGCCTGATTGGAATGTATGCTATAGCAGCCTCGATACGCAGAAATGCTTGAGAGGGTCCCTGCGGCACTTAGCGTTTAACTTTTCCTGATTCAGTCCGAACAAAGTCTTGATAGAAGACCGTGTTTCAATTGTGATCCAAACGCCTGTCAATGCCTGTACGTAGACTCCCCAGAGCGTGTTTCGAGCGTCAGCACATTTTACTAATGTAAAATACAACGGGTAATGGTAACTTCGAGGGTTGTTAAAGGAGGCGGGATGGAGTTAGTTTTGGTCTCGGAAGGTATGTTCTGCTTCCTGGAAGCCGACTCGGAGGAGGTCGCAAATTCACCCTATGGGTTTGGCAAGGGAGACTTAAAGGGTAAGGAATTAAGGTACATATTTTTTATAATTCAACAGGCTCCTCGCTCCAAACTAACCTTTTGCCACACAATGTCTTCCATAGAATGACTAATCACATTAGAAGCAGCTGTTCTCAATGCAACTTGCCCCAGAAATCCCAGACATATTAATTCTCAGGCTAACTGCACATTCGAACGTGAGAGGAAACCCGTTTAAGGCGATTCGATCATCGAAGAAACTGGTCTTATACGTTCACTAACGTTTAAGTGAACTTTTTCCCTTCCTTTTCATAACTAATTTACCTATTATTATAATAATTTAGAAGCAAAGTTGTTCTTTTACTGTCACAGCACGAATTCTAGTGGAAACCACACAATAATAAAACCTTTTTCATCTTCAAATTTCTCACATTCAAGACAATCGTATACCATCCTCCTACACATGTCTATGTAATATACTCATTACGCATTATATTTACATTTGAGTAAATAGTAACTTTTCCGAAATGCTCGCCCGTGCTCCCGTGTCATTTCCCCTACACCCATTTGTGAAGTATATTTTTGCGTGTATTCACGTATGTTCGATGCCTGTACGTATCCGATCCTGCATTTATAGGCTTTTTAGATTTGTTTCAAGATAAGAAAAATGCTTGTAAAACGTTTTCAGACATTTTCCTTTGCCGTTTTTAGGGCGACAGTCAGTTGCAGTAATTTAGTGGAAACCGTGAGTTCTAGTTTACGATTTATACAAAAAGACGTGGTGCGGAGCACAACCTGACTGCGGAGTGAGTTCTGCAGGCATTTTAAGGGGGCAAAAATTGATAATGTTGAGTTTCCCTCAGCTATTTTCTTATTAGGAAATGTTTTAGAATGAATAAAGTAGATCCAGTGACGTAAAAGGTTGATTGATAGTCGATCGCTCTAGTGTTTACCGCTCGATTGAAATAATTTGCGTCCATCCACTATAAACACAACGGAAGTGAAAATAATGTCCATCGCTACAAGAAACTTGACATGTTAAGAAGAAGACGAGTATTGAACGCGGTAAGAGGCCTTGCGTCAAATTGAGTACTCCCGGCCTTCCTTGTGCATCTTCGTCCCGGGAATAGCACCCTGCGCTCTCCCTGCGGCCGTTGAATCAGCCCAGGACTTTTGTCAATAAGGACTTCACGGGTGGGGTGCCGAGCTGCTTTGTCGGGGGCCGTTCTCCAAGACAACTTCGTCGCCCCAAATCGGTTGTTAGAAGCTCTGCGAGGCCTCAAAGTAAGCCTTGCCGTTAAGTGAGTTCAGATATGTATCATCAGCGAGAGAAAGTTGAAAGTAATAGCGATTTGATGGTCGAAGGAAGGAAATAAACGTGGATGGAGAAGGATCAAATTTACTTGTAATGGTTCCATTCGCGTTAGCAACACTTCTGCTGATAAAGCAGGGGCATTTCCTCGCGGTTATATTGCTGAAGAAGCCACCACCACGCTCTCCTTGAGCTAACAAATGGCACATTAAACGTCACGAGAAGAGATCGAGGGTAGTAAAGTTTACATGCAATAAAGACCTTTTTATGAGGGCGTCGTTTCCCGTTGAAAAACCCCCAGTTAATGACCATGAGATAGTACGGTGAGAGGATGTTGGTGGAGGCGGGGGGGAAACTGAATCAAGTTACGAATACGACAAAGTAGAGTTTCGCTGAACTCCTACAATTAGTGTTAGAATTATTGCGTCTAATTTCTATAACTTCGACATCATCTTGATCGTATTTAGACATCCGTTGCTTAACCTGCATTCCCCCTACGCCGTTCGGGAATAGTGTGCGTCCCACATTTTTCCTTTCAACCTATTGTCCAAACATGAACATTGGAAAACTGTGGCCATACCACATTTTTATTACCTGGAGCGACCTCAATACTGTAAAGGATTATTAGAATTTCGTGTCAACTTCACTTTGAAAATCACTGACCTCGGGAAACCCTATAAACTCCCCCGTCACCCTGAAGAACCTAGTAGCGGACCTTGGGAAATTCCGTACGTCCCATTTTGGAAAACTACGTCGATTTCCCACAGACGTGTCTCATGGGCGAGTATTGGTCAGGGACTACTCACCACAAGTGGAAAATGTGGATCGTGGCGGGTACGATTTGAGCTGGAACCTGGAAGAGGTAGCTGGTTTGAATGAAAATGATGGAGTTTGAACCTTTGCTTCGCGCACCAGTAACAGGGCTTCGTGCCGAAATTGAACGAATTTTAGCAGAATATCAAAGAAAGGGAAATTTACAAATGGTTGTTGGATTTCACCGGTTTCTCTGGTAATATTATCAACCTTAGCGCATCGCTAATTCGGACAGAATGTGTTCAACGGCGTGAGGTATTTGCATGTTTTTTTAACGGCTTAACGTTTTCAGCTACACTGGTAAGAAAATATTGCTGTGAGCCAGAGGTAGGTTGAATTGGCTACAATTTGCAGGAAACAATTTTCTCAATGTAGCTGGATGCTAGTCCACGTTTATTATCGCACTGTTCGAGAGAGTGCAACGTCAAGATCTCTGACGTTTTGTTTAAAATGGAAATAAGGCTGAGCGGTGTCCACGATCGCCGATACAACTGAGCGACGACACGTGCAGATTTTCATTCAGCGGGGAACTGCCCGTACTGCAGGCAGTCATTGCGTAAACTAAGAAAGCCGCTGGAGATGATCCACTCACTCCTCCTTAGGATGTTGCTTTCTATCTTACCTAGCCCAGGAGATTTGTAGGGTTTTAAGGTCGCCTGTTGTCCAGTTGGATGTCTGGGTCGTTCGGAGGGCCCATGATCAGCTCCCTAGCCACCCTCTGGGCTTCTGTATCTAGAGCACAGTGTCACTGACGAACGCTTTCGAAAGGAGGGTTTCCAGCGAACCTGTACGTTGGAAGCCTTGAGTCACATTGCATCGCAGCTAAAACCTGCTCTTCTGGTGGACTTTTAATTTCTTGTGATTGGCCTCAACCTCACAGGCAGACAAAATGAGTGTATTAAAGGAAAATGCGCGCAGGACGTCATTATTGAAATACGCAATGTTTTGTTGGAGCCAAGTACAAGGCTAAGTGCATAATAGCAGTTCTCATTGACATCAAAGGAGCGTTTGACAACCTATTGTGACCACCTTAAAGATCGGAGAACTCCTTGTAACCTATACTTCCACGTCCGAAGGTAACTGACAAATAGAACTGCTACGATCGAATGCAGGAAAGTCTCAGTCTGAAGAACAATACAGAAGGGGCTTAACACAGGGCTGGGTCCTTGGAACGCGCAAGTGGCTCCTGCAGACGGACGGCGATCCATACGTCTACGTGGACGGCCTAATTGTCCCGATGTGTACACGTTCGAACCACCAAATCGAGGCGACAACCCATCAAGTGCTCCGAACTATCACCCAATGGTGAGAGCTTGTACAATGGTGACACAATCCTCAGGCGAAATAGGCAAGCGTCCCAGTGCTTCGGGTAGCAAACTCACAGTCAAACAAAGGAGAGTACTGGCAAAATCCCGGAGCCACTAAGGTCTACAAGACAGCATCCACAGAAGCGCTCCAAGCCATCATTACAGTTACCCGTCGACTGCATTGAGTGCATGCTAAACAAGTGGAGAGTGAAAAGGGAGCTTCCACCACTCTGTGCGGCAGTCTGTCTCTATTGAACGGAAACTTAGATGAATGGGCATTAGATAAATCGTCAGCGATATGGGAATCCTCGTCTAAGGAACGTGACACGTTCGAATTATTTCCCCAACATCCGTGAACATCTTAGGAGAAAGTTGGTTAAGCCAGACCATTGGACGAGCCACTTCATCAGGGGGACATGAAGACTTCAATGCCCTGCTCCACTTCTTTCCTCTCAAAGACTACATCTTGCAACTCCATTGTGGAGGAAACAAGAAACCACGTGCTGCTCCACTGTTGTTCCTAAACCAGCGGAGCATCCATACCTACCGTCTTCCACTGCTACCACTTCGCCCAGTTTGTAAAGAAGATTATGACAAAGAAATACGTGGCATCATTCGATTGCTTCCTTTGAAACTTGCCATCCACGTAAATAGTTGGATCAGGAGGGAAACCAAATTAAGAACTCCGTCCAGATAGTGCGGGATTTTGATTAGGGAACAGATCTGTGTGAGCGCAGGGATTAAACAACCTTGGAATTCCCGCAGCACACCGATTTTAGTTGCTGCTATTCTACGTGGTTTAATCACGTCAGGGTGACATATTGAGCAAAACGTTTAAAGGCTTGTTTCTAAGCAGCCAGGACCAACACGTTTGTCCGTTCATTCAACTGCCGCTCACTGTAGGAGCAAGATGGTGGGGGGGATTATGCCGCGTATAATTCCTTCCCACGCGCTAGCCGACACATTCCCTCAGTTTTGCACGAACCATTTCGCCAAATCGTGTTTTACATTTTCCAGGAATTTTGAAACTTCAAGAAAAAAAAAAACCCAACCGTTTCTCAGACAATCGTTTATTTTTCATTACTTCTACATGGACTTGAAGATTGTGAACTATTGAAATTCCCGCTGAGATATACGTGAATTCCCCTTACGATCTCCCAGTGCATCACATCGCGTCCGCGACCATCAAAGGTGGATTATATAAAAAACGCTGCAAGTAATTACGCAACGGTTTATTATTCTCACGATCAGCTTGACCTAGTATTACTGCTCCGAGACCCATCCCATTCGATTCAGCATCGAAAAATACCAGTATACCATACGAAACATGACCTGACTACAATGGAACGACGAGAACTAAATATAGGCAATTGGCACGATGTGGTGAGTCTTCTGATGAAACGTAGGGAGGGAGTACAAACGACGAAACGTTAACTTCCGCTGTAGTTCCCGCGAGTTCTTTCAATTAGTAAACTTTGGCTCACTATAACTACTGTAATTTCACTATACGCAGTTGTACACGTCTGATACTCATTCCATTCGACGCAGGATGTAAAAATACCTTGAAAACGATACCAAACAGCGTATTTGCGATTAAACGCGTTTTGTTAAATTTTTTAACCATTATTTGCTCTAAGAGACAAGAAAGACGGGCTTCGTGCGATCGGATTGCCGAGATGACGGGCACAACAAGATACCAAATGGGATTGTTGTGAGAAAGAACGGTATTTTTGGACAACGTTAAAGGCATAAAACGGCCCCGGACGTCGGACGAACATTGCATATTTGGAATCCCAATGTCATGAAACGTAAAGTATCAAATTTTGAGGGGGGATTGTCAAAAATGTTTCCTGGCCCAAAACATAGGGTTATAATAATAATAAACCAAATTAGAAACCGACGTGGAATTAGATCGTTCACCCGTGGGACAATGGAACGTAAAATGGCACATAGAAAAGTCGTCATTCAGGTACAATCCCTCAATCAATTACAAAAAATTTCAGCATTTGGGAGAGCGTGCTTTGAATTGAAGGCGACATGTTCCAATCCCCGCACTACGTTGTAACGAGTCTGATTTGTAGAAAATAATCGTTATTAATAAATACATATTTCAGAGCGTCAAAATAAATTGCAGAAAGCTCCGAATATTATTAAAAAATCAAAGTACGTATCAATTACGTATTTATTTTTATTTCGCGTCAAATTTATTGAGCCTGAAAAATTGGCGGGCTTTTAGGCGGAAATGAGGTTTAAAATTGGAGACGTTCGTTGGAATTTCAAACGCAGGTTTTATCAAACTAGAATTTTATCAGTGGATGTTGATGCGTTGCCATAACAAAGAGAAAGCGTCAAAATCTAAGTGTTGAGTGGAAAGGGGGAGCTCATACGGTGCAAATTCCTACAGTGTCGTCAAGTAAGGAGATGCCCTACGCTTACCAACCTGACTCGCCCATCCCGGCTAATCGGTGGAGGAGGTTTTAAATGTGAAGGGTTGCAACTTTTAAGTTAGCGGGAGCCATGTGAAGGGCAGCTGGTCGTAGTACCTACGGCGAGCTGTCATATTGATTGCTCAGCTCTCTTCCCCCCAGCCCCCTTCAACGTCCACCTGACAAGTAGTCCCTTGTCCGATCGTTCCTTCCTCCCAATTATTTCTTAACATCTCGCCCGATCCTTTCTCCCCTGTTCAAAACTTATTGTTCAATCCTCTCGAAGACTCCTCTTCCTCTTCCGTCGACTCAAATTGCAACAAATTAAATCTTTATTGTCCGGGAAGGATTTGGTTCTCTTTTCTGCCGCTAGGTTGCTGGGCAACCCTCCCTTCGTCAGAAACTCATTTAGTTGCCGCACACTCTGAAACCAACTTGTGTTTTGTTTATAGTAGTTCAGCACAAGTTTACATTTTTCTTTCTAACCCTTCGATTGTGTTTCGCTCCCATTCAACAGCATCATAATTTCATCGCCAAATCATCTCTAAATCGTGAGTATTTCCAACTGTCAACACGTTGTTTACTTCAACTTAACGACTTTCTCTCGACTCGAACCTATCGGTTTGTTGTCATTCAACGACAATTTTTTTATTTTTTTATTTGACGTTATTTTTGAGTTTTGTCAATTCATCGTTCGCTATTTTCGTCATTTATTAACGCAATTTCACGTTCGAAATGTGCTGGCACGTCATATCAATTACACGTGTGTATGTCAGGCTCACTGGTGAATAGCAATCTGAGTGAATCACTAGTCGAGACTTTTATACCTGTTTTAATTTTATTAATACTTTGTCAAATACGCCAACCGAAAACCCACGAAGCCTTGATCCATTGAAACTGTGCTCTTGGGAGTTTTGAAAGCCCACTTGTTTCCTATTATTCATAACGCGTTGTCAGCCAAATTATTGAGTTTTTCTTCGCCTGTTTTGTGGCTTTTTGTAATTTATTGACGAAAGTCGAACCCACGATTTTTGTGATATTGAGACCGTGTGGTTGTAGAAAAAGTAAAGATTTCATGAGCATGCAAAAGGCACGAACTGACGTTTTAATCGAGCACTGTAAATTAAACAAAAATGGCAATATGGATAATTGGATCGTCTATGTAAATGTTAACGCATTTTAGTTTGAGTTTATTAGTTACTATGTTACATATTATAGTTTTCGTTTAGAGAGCTGAGTTAATATGAACCACAATTTAGTAATTCGGCTCTCGTTCAAAAGTATTCAATTTGACGTATAAATAATTCAATGTCATCAGGTTGTGAAATGAAATGAAGAGCTTGGAGTAGTTTGATGGTGTGGGGTGGCGGTGGGAGGTAGGGGGGGTGGAATGTGGTTGTACTACTAGTTGTGGTGCATGGAGGGGGGATTTGTGGGGCGGCGGAGGGAAGACGATTAAACTCTGAAAGCTCCCCTCCACGCAGCCAGGCTGCGTGGGGCTGTCAAGGGGTGGAAAAGGGAGCGGCAGGGAGCGAAAGGGAAGAGGCGAAGGGGGTTGCGGAACGGTGATTGTGAATGAGTTGCTATCGATTTCGTAAACGCTGCCAGCTTCTCTTAATGCCGTTATTGATTTTTATGCGTCATGCCGGAGTAAGGCGCTCTGAAAATAAAACCCACAACCTGATGGGGTCCATTCATGTTCGCCTGCCTGTCGACGTAACGGCTTCAGCGTCTTAATAACGTTTCAGGGCATCGTCCGAAGGCTTAGCCCGGTAAAAGAGGATTAACCCCGACATGCTCCCAAAAATATCGGCTAACCCCCCCCCCCCCCCACCGCACAACTCTTTTAGTCGGGAGGCAAGGTCGCAACCTTCCAACCCCTTCACAGCTGTTCTCTGTTCGTCGAAACCTTATTTATTTCCTATTAACTGTATGACGTGGGTACTAGTTCACAGTTTAAATTCATTTTTGCCAGTTTAAGATAAAATGCGAGATGGGTGGTACCTACATGCAGTAAAGCGTAAAATTCTAGTTAGTTGGTCATCACGATAAGCAGCTGTCGTCACTATCGCACTTCTGAATACGTCGAAAGTCTCCTTCTTGATGTTTTCGTTGGGATTGGAAGAGTTGACGCGTTTTTATTTCTTTCATTTCCCTCGTCATGCAAAAAATGATGGCCATGTTTGGACAATTGAAACCATGAGAAACCTTTCGGCTGTTCTCGATTCATTGACGCGTTGAGAAATAATGTAACACGTTCTGTAGAACCTACCTCATGATATGTCTGAGGTTCACCTTCATTTCTCTTCTACATTCCATTTTGTGAATGTACGGGGTGGCTACTTTAGCTGCAGTACTGGCACTTGGTGTGAAAGGAACATTCAAACAGCTGTAGAAGGACAGTTTACGCGTCATTTCTAAATGGTAATTTAATACAAGAGATGGATTGATTAGTAACACGTCACGTGTGTTCCTATAATTTATCGAATCCAATGCTAAACAGAATATTTAGCTGTGCCAAAGGGTTCGTTGTAGCTGCAAACCATCATAATATCTTCAATTCTTCATACCAATAACGTGGCGTGACTGAGCGAACTACTGTGAACAACGTTTTGATTGGAGGACCTCATCGAGAAAACATGCGGAAACTTTTTTCTTTACATCGAATACGGAACTTAACGCGTCTTTGTTGAGGTATTCTTGAGCATGTTGCGAGTGAGAGGAGCTCCAGCGACTGACATTGATGTTCTCGTTCCGAAAGAAGCTTTTCACTGTCCCATAGGCCTGACAGTGATGTTGAGTTGTCATAATAATAAAATAAGGTCTGCTGCTTTAGAAGACTATCATGGTCGCTAAAAACCTGCTTGTACCCAGGTTGTCTGATATGTGGTTTGAATTATTCGTTTACAATCGTCTGTGAATGCGATACCACACTACAACGATTAGAGGGTGGCCAATTCAGGGATTGACGCCCGCTCTTTGTTCTTCTCGATGAGACGGTAATTAGTTTGAAATTTCATCGATGGTTATCTTTCCAAAAGTATTAAGATTTCTTGGGGCCTCCATGCACAAAGCTGAAGTTCTTCGGTGTGGTCGACAAACAAAGGCCACGAAATCCATCAATCGCTCAGCAACCAATCATTCCTTTCTCCAGAAAAGACCCCAATTGTTTCCCTTAAACCTCAATAGGGATTTGTAGTTCATGACAAGATCGAATGAAACAATAATTTACCACCTTTGTCGCTCTCTCTTTTTCTCACCCTCTTATACTCTCGACCTCAACCCTCGAAATGGGTTGGTGGAGAAAGCTGGAGGATGATTCGTGAATCGAACCGCTTTCCTGCGTCATAAAATCGTCAAGTACGAGGAGATAATGTTGAGTTAACCTTACAGTAGGTGCAGAGATCTTCATACGGAACAGTGTGGTGATTTAGGCAGCAGCTACTACTTATCGTTGATGAGCAACTTCCAAAAATCACTAGATAAGATGTTAAAAGTTCGTCTATTTTCATAAAGAAACCTGAATCGAAGTTGGTTGTGGACTTTTCAGTATCAGGGTTCTTTCGGTGGCTTAAACTAAACTATATCGATCACAAAATGAACGGGAGTATAGACCAACGGGTTTCACGCCAAGCGCTACGCCCTACTGCCATTTCGTCTGAGAGAATGTATATCTGCACGTAGTATGACCATTTGCATCACTGGATGCCGAACATTGGATGAACACTCGTTGAGAAAACAGAGGTCTTGTACGCAACTTTTGAATTGGCTTTCTACACCAGCAGCCAACCTTCGCCCACCTCGTGGATCGTGGATATAACATTTTTAGGGGTCCGGCGACGGTCTCGATGTACTAAAAAGCGCGAATCGTGTTAACTTGGCGTGTTGAAAGCTCGTCCATTATATGATAGCGCAAGACTTTGAAGTGACGGAATCCAATACTCCTGGAGAAGGCCTGGTCTTGGATGTGTGTGCGCGATAGTGAAGTGGCATTTATTGGGTATCAGAATAGGATGACGGTGATGGTAGGAAATGGCAGAGTTTTATGGACGGCCGCCCGGTGATTACTTCGAAAATTGAGCCAACGTAGCATCGACCTTCGTTAGATCGGTCGTCAGGAAGCGACTGTGTTGTACACATGTGAGGTCAGCTGCCACGTATTCGTGAACCGTCAATTGCCATAATTTAGGAGTTGTAGGATTGCGATGATTTCAAATCAAAGCGGCCAGCTGGATGGTTTCAGGAACAGGTAGGTGTTTGACTTCAGTCATCTCTGTTCGCTCACAGGCACCTGGCCATGGCCACATAGATGAAGGGGTCTGAAGCCACTCGGGGCCTTGCTCCCATTATTGCAAACGAGTTATTTCTTTCGGCGTTAAACTTTGTGAACTCATTGAAGGTTTTGGCGACTAAAATGACGCAGGCATAGTGTCTAAAACTTGAACCAATCAGTTGGAAACAAAAGTGTGGTGGGGTTCATCCTGACACAGTTGTCGAGTCAGGGAAGGCAATGCCGTAATAGATAAATGTGGAAAGAACTCTTGTAAGGAGGAATAATTTTTGGCTACGATGACGGCACCTTTTATCTTCAGCCGAGGAACACTGAGAGTTTTGTTGCAAGTTTAGCGACGCCACCTTGTGGTGACGAAATCATTGGCGCAGTAAATTGATATCAGTCTGAAGGTTGGGTGCAACTGTATCCCAAATCATTAACTGAGCCATTTGATGACTGCACTTGCATTGAACATGACCAGAAACCTGGAGCGGTTGGCAATTGAATGGTGTGGTATTATGTAGAGAGAGGGCGAGAGGATGTTTCTTTCGTATGTCCCAGGGTAAGATACTCCTGCATGAACTGCGCTGCCAGATTGGGGTATTTTCGGAACTCGTTTTCCTAACTCTCGGGGCCTGTGTTTCTTAATGTGGGCTTAAGATCCTGGAAAGGTAAGGAAACGACTTAGCGTCCTGAACAATCTCGATAATGAGAGTAGGCGAACTGCTGCTCACACGCTGTTCCATCAGGAACCTGTATCGGTGGGGCTATGATTGGCTCCTCTATTTTCCGAAATTTGCATCTGTTGATTTGACACAGTAACCGTTGATTGAAGATATTCTGCTCATTAGGATTCCCCCACTGATGATAATAATGCCCCCATGCGGTAAATCGATCTTTGGTCCAATCCAAATGTCTACTACTATGTCGCCACCCAGGTCGTCAAAAGGTCGCGTTTCTCTGCCTCAGTCATCACAATCGTTAGGCTGGCCACTCAACTCTACACATAATTATTATAAACTTCTTACAGTCTTTGCGCCATAACGTTAATTCTCGTTAAGATTGTCAAATACACAATCCACTATCCCCACTCTGGGGCGATAATTGGTAGTTCATTATTCCGAATAATACCGTTATGGCCACGAGGAGGAAGGGATCGGGGGGGGGGATTGGTACAACCAGCGAAAGCAAATACTTTTCAGTTGCTGAAGTGAATCTTCTAGAAGGGATGGACAAAGAAGAGACATGGCAGGCTTGAGCGGCTTTCACGTCGTCTTCAGGATGCACAGAAAAGTCCAATCCTCGCTAGCCCAAGTTGAGCTGTAGCGCAAAGCATCTAAGTCCCCCCCCCCCCCGGTGATATGGTTTTAGTGCTGTGACAAGCGGATTTATACCTGGAGCGATGGAAAAGTTCGTTTGGACACGCTTCAGCGCAGACAAATCCGTTCACAGTCTGCTTCAAAAGTAACGAACCTCAAATCTCGTCATGTGCTTATCTCTCAGCACGCGAATCACTTACATCGTCAACTGTGAGTTCTCAGCCACAAACGTTTCCTTTTCAACAGCTGCGTTGTCCGATAAAATATGACCAGGTGACCGGATAGCGTCATACGGTTCGAAAACTGGCGCTCACTACGAGTCTAACTGGCTCCTCTGCGGCTCTGCTATTAAACATCTGGCCGTCTTACTATTTTTAATTCCCTTTGGCCGTACTTTGGAGAAGTCGAGGATTTTTGGTCGGCTCGTTAAGAGTTTTTGTGTTGCGCCCTTCCCTAATAATTTCGAAGAAATTCTCGAATCGGTGTGGTTCTTTCCAAAGGGCGAACATCAGGTGTGAAGTATCACCCAACTTTCCTCGGCGGCACAATAATTCGCCGGTTTTGATCTAATTGCTAGGTTGTCATGTCAACCGTAGACACAACGCAGTCTGTAACCATTTTTTTTACTCAGTGCCTGTAAATCTGTAGGCCTGTGCCTGTAGTCCTGTGAAAACTCGGAGTAGAACGTAAACTCATCAGCAGATAATTTATCGTTACAACATTGCGCCAACTTACGGAGAAAAGTCGGGCTCGAAACCTTCGGAACACTAACATTCTGGAATTTATTGGGCCGCCACTTGGTATCACATATCTTCCGTTGAGCAACCAGCCTGTTGATGGATTATTAGTGTGTCAATACATACCAGCTTAGAAGGCAATAGTTGAACTATTTAGAAACTTATAAGGGTTGCGCAAGTTATACGTTGAACGTGTAGTCAACGCCCTCCCGTTTAACTACGTTTATGAAACTTTCATCGTGCGGTTGAGTAATTGGAAAACAATCAGTGTTAGGGGTCAAAGAAACAGGGAAAACAGAAACCCCAGGTTCGCGCTTCGTTGTACCGCTCAGGTTACTCCCTCACACAAAAAAAAAGTGCTTTCAAAGCTATGATAACAATGACCTGAGTATTTGAAATTTGACCTGATATAGTGCGTCCATTCTCGGTTCATCGTGCTCATACACACACACGCGCCTCTTTTTCCTTTAATGGTCATTATAAATGTAATTGTGACACCAAAAATATGAAAAAATAAATAAATAAAAAAGGGAAGAATTTTTGACGCGGAAGAAAACTCAACTTTTTTTTACACGATCGCTCGCTATACTTTCCTTTACTTACCCTTTGGGTAGCTTTCCTTACCTAGGAACTAGGTATATAGAGATTTAGAACTTCCTAAGTAAAAGGAACCCGAGACTCAATGAACGATTCAGATACGAACTGTACTACAAGCATAAATGAGGTTGTTGCGGTAAATCACTATTAACACATCGAGCGATGCAGTTTTTAGGCAACTTTTCTGAACCAATTCAATTTGTTCCCATCTGACAAGCTTCCGACGCTACTCTCGTTTCGTCTTGTCATATTCAGGCTTCTTGGTTTTCGATTGGACTCCACGATTTCAAAGACACAGCTGCGCCACACGTTTTAGCTACTCAAATTGGCGTCCACAGGAGTCACATCGATCATTCCGATCTAGCTATTGTGAATCTGCGTTGAATCATTGGTACAGATTACTCAGAGTGCGTTACTAAACTTTCGTTTCTACCTCGTAG
Organism: Pachypeltis micranthus; assembly: GCA_020466155.1. Lineage (NCBI taxonomy): Eukaryota > Metazoa > Arthropoda > Insecta > Hemiptera > Miridae > Pachypeltis > Pachypeltis micranthus. The sequence goes on from CM035768.1 coordinate 30,334,468, forward strand.
GGCTAAGGAAGGTAAAAGTTATGCCGATTTCATGCTGTTTGAGTCACGATGATGATGACTCCAGACACAATGTATTTCGAACAAATGGCAGACAATAAACTGAGATAATGATTAATTTTGAATTATAATGTTCAGCTTCTAAAACCTGAATTAGAAGAAAAGAAGAAAATAACAAATTAGATGAAAAAAATCGTCATAACTTGTAAGCAAAAATAGAAAGCGACGTACAAATGTTCTGTTTAACGACGAATAGTCTGTTTATACTTTACACAGGACTTAGGTGCGCTGTTCATAATCATCACAGAATTCGATATGTGAAAAATAAGTGTCATTGTCCATTGTTTTAGTTTCCAAGACAACTGGGAAACTACACTACGAGCACATTTCAGGAGTTGTACGGTTTCTCCTAAGTTTTACCATCTCATTGATGAGGAACTGGATCTCGTGATTTGTTGTGAAAAATCACTTCGAGTATGTAATTCGTAGTTGTTGCATTTAGTTTCAGCCGTAGGCGCTCGTTCACTGAAGTGTTGTACGAACGTTCCTTTCCCATCTACTATCCTGATGAAGAGCAGATCGAAAATGGATCAAACTCTTCCACTTTCATCTTTGCCGAACGAAAGCGCCTGGCCCGACGTGATCCTGCAGAGGGGCTTCCGGTTCTAATGAATCAGAAGAGTCAGTAAAATAGCTCCATAGTCGAAGACATCAAAGCTTTCTTCGGTCCTCATCTCCGTCTGTAGGCTGTATTCTATCACTTTTGGTCATCCCTCATTTAATTTTGGGCGTCACTAATATTTATCAACTTCCAATTTCATTTTAAATTACGCTATGAATAATATAAAGCTGGTTTAATGTGTATGGCGAGAGGAGAAAGGGAGTTACGAAGATTATTGACAGAAAACGGGTCCTGTCTCGGTTATTTTGCTGAAAAACGGCTCGAGAGATTTCGAATGAATTTTTGTAAATAATAACTCAAATTGTGGTGCAAACGTGCGAGATGAAAGCAATAAACTGTGGACAAAGCCAAATAACCATCAGTTGTGCTCTGTTGACACACGCATTTCCAAACAAAATGGTTGGTAATCCTAGACACGTTAGGTACTTGATTGAAGGGATTATGCAATGTTCAAAGTGAGCTGCATGGTTCTCAATGGTTACTGAGGGGGTGGAGGGGGGGAAGAGCTTAAGGAAAAAAAGGAACTTTCTACCTTTTCAATTAGGCGTCGACACGTTGACAGGGTGCACCCATTCCGTTGGTTTCCACTTACTTCCAAAGTCCCCACTACGATGAGCAAGGCTGACAATCGTGGCACTGGCTTCAGAATGTTGAATGGGTAACGATTCTATTCCGACAAAAAATGCAGGGTTTCTCTTTCGAAACTGGAGACGGAAGGTGCACATAAGGTTACCAGGTCAGTGGTCGGAACACAATTAATAAAAGGAGAGAGGGTGACGGAGGTCTTACGAAAGAGAAGGACTTTGGAAGGAAAAGAAACAACCCAGCAGCAACACGGCAACGTCCACACAACACAACCTTCACAATTTAAGGCGCCCTTGCACTAAATTGTTTCTTATTGCACGAATAAGTAAGTTTCCGACCATCACGATGATTAACTCGTAAACTACCTTCATAGGTTCTTACTGAACAATGATCGAGAGAGAAAGAGAGAGAGAGAATATTATTTCATTCGAAAATCACAGATCATTTGAACAGATAAGTGAATTATACAGTGAATAATGTGACCTGTTGGGAGGGAACGGGTGTATTGACGGGTGAGAGTTGCCATCCAAAATTCCTACATCGGACTAATGTAAATTAACAGAGGTTTCCCCGAAGAAGTAGATATGTAGGTACCTATGAGTACATAATTGGCTCTCCTTATATCCACAAGTCCGTAAGTTTGCGGAGTCTCACAAATTAAGTAGGTAGACGACCAGGCTCGAAAGAAGGAACAAGTCGGTGCCTCCTTCAGACGTACTTGCTGAGAATGCTGCCCACATTACCAAGGACCCACATTAATCAGCCAAGCAGAGCGAGTACATTGGGCAGGTTTCCTAAAAACGACTGGCGTGGAATTATACTAGTTGGAAACGGGTTAGAGTGGAGATGGTCATGCGATGGTCATTAGCGTGGTAGAAAAAGTGTCGCACGGTAAACACCTTTGCCTCTCGATGGAGGAGATCGCTCGAATAGCGCTTCGGCTTTCACAGCATCAAGTAACCCTGGACGAACCCAATGAGTTCCCGTACAACGCTTTATCTACCGCTCTACCATATTTTATCCTTCAGAAGAGTTTTATCAACCTTCTGTTTGTTTTAGGATCCTCATTAGTCCAAGAAAACTCAGTTTTGCACATCTAAGAGCTAATAGTTCAGTCTGAGTGAAGGGCCCTGAGACCCGCAGTGAAAAAATGTCACAAAAATATGACCAAATTTCGGGATGGACTAATAAAACGTAGCAAAATGGGAACAAACTATTAAAAAATTGATGAAGAATTGAGCAAAAGCAGTTGGGAAGTTGAGTAAAACCTGATGAAAAATTGAACTGTCAATTGTAATGGAGGCATTTCTTGAGAGCCGTTGGGCATTAACTGAAAATTGATGGCAAATGGAGTAAGCAGAGTGAGGAAACCCAATAACAGTAATTGGAAGGGGAAAAGGTTGGAGGAAATTCATCCTAAAAAAGTATTGCATTACTCGGATACCATAGTGAAATTACTGTAGGACTTTTAGTCGGATATATTATTACATCACAATGACAGCGCGTGAGGTAATCGACGATATTGTCAGTAATCCTCCACTACGGGCAAGGCCCATATGTTGACTTAAATTTCTATCAAGCAATAGCAGGTTAAATATTCGTGTTTTTTTGGTAAAGTTGAACAGACGGATTCATGTGGAAATAAAAAAATAAAAAGGAAGAAAGGCGTTACGATCTTACTGACGATAGTTGGGCGAACTGAACTACTAGAAAGTTGCAAAAAATTAAGTAAAACAGCTACTGGCTATTGTTCTACTGGCGTTCTTAGGACGTGATCCTCTCATTTCTCGCTGTATTCTCAGCTTTAGTCGAACGTTATGTCAATCTCCTTTGTCGTCTTTCGTACGTTAAATTGGGAAGACTTGCACCTGACTCCGCACCCTCGTTTGATATTGTGGAGCGTGAAGGCTTCATTCTTATTATGTTCAACCCCTGACGACTCCCTAGTTACTTTCAGAGCACCTCGTTTCGACCCCTCGAACAAACGCGGAGCCGTCTCGCGTGGCGACGACGCGAACTTGGCGTTAGTGAGTCATCGTGAAGAAGGAAGCGGTGGTTTAGAGTTTGGGAGTGGGGTCACGCGAATGCCTTTCAAAGCCCTTCAATCCCCTCTGCGCACGTTCATCCTTTTCTTTGTTCGTCTCCCGTATCTCCTCACTCCACACTCGTTTTTTTTTTGTTTTTTTCAACTTCGAAAGGAAAATTGGAGGTCGTAGAACTGGGACGTGAGCTCGAAATACGCGGGCGATGACAAAGTCGTTCGCGTCGTGTGATATTTAGTTATGAGGAGGGTCATTAACACCCCAGGAATATCTAGTTGGGTAAAAGGGTTCCACTACAATTCAAGAAAAACAAGAAAATTAGAGACCGAGTGGCAGTCGAACGACAAAGCAGCAATCGCCAGAAATAACGAAAAACCTTCATTCCATGTCGTGTTAGAATAACGCGTGGACAAACCTCGGAAAGACCACTCCAAAGATCTTTCCCATAACGCAAAAACTGAGGACTAGGGAGGCGCTTCACGTTCAACCAGGCTCGACTCCGAATCATTCATAATAGAGTGGTCAGTCGGGATCGTTTGTCCTGCTGTGCGAGTCCTAATGGTCCCCACATTCGTGGCAACTTAGTGGTGTGGGCTAAAATAGCTTCTTGTTTCAAAACTGACTGGCAGTTTTTATGCCGCTCGATGCTTCAAGCTTTCGAGGAAACAAAATTAATACCGCCGTAAAACTGGCCTCCCCCTCCCAACAACACCTGTTCTTAGAATCTTCTAGTCATCTGAATTGTACTATTGTGAGGTCTACTATGTCATCGACGTAATACATTCGTTTCTTTCTTTATTTTCCTTCCACCCAAAATAGTCGATACTTTCATACCTTGTGTCTGTTCATTGATTTCGTTATGAACTAACGATAACGAGCCGGCGTTGTTGTTCTCTGTGCACGACAGATTTGGTCAAATTAAGAGGGCAACGGAGGATTTGAAGTGAAAATAAGTCGTACGCGTGTTACACAAGATGCCACACACCACCCATTCTATGGACGCATGATTCTAACACAACGTTCGTTCGTATTAGTGACAACATGCAACATTGTGCCAGCAGTTTCAAAATCAGTTTACATAAAATCCGCATCATTAGAACACGAATAAAGAATTTCGTTTCACAATATCAAGTCATTCAATATCCGCACCTCCTGACTGAATTGCCTGAGATGCTCACTCGGCTTAAGCAAGACTTTCAGAATGATCCAGACATCTGCCCAGGAATCGTTAATAGCGACTGCACGGCGACTACCACGCGCCAAACTTCAACCATAATTCTTGAGTACCCTATTACACATTCACACGAGCTTAATAGTAAGACGTTTTTGTCACCAGATTTGATTTATGATAGTGTGGTTTACAACGTATAACTATTTGTCGAAATGTAAATAACGCGCATGTTAATAATGGGATGTAAAATGAATATATCTGGTGCGCAGTAGATGTGGGTATGGGTGGCTAAAAGACACTCTGTAAGATTGATCACATCTGGTGAAGCAGTTACCCCAGAATTTACGGAAATGTTCGAAAAAACTTTACTTTCTTTTTTTTCGACACATTTTCATTTTTATCTTTGTTCAATGGTCTGCCAGAGGAACATTTATTGAGAACAATATATAGGTACTAACTATTTGAAAACATCCTGTGAGTTTGGTGTAAATTGTTGAAGCCGTTTGGCCAAGAAGCGTAAAAAACCTATTGTTACTTCATAGGCCTACATCTCTGTTCACCGTATTTTCATAATGATATGCATCGGGAAGAGAAGTTAGGTATTGACTAGTAAAAGATAATGTGAACGTTAAATCAAAATCGTTACAGCAGTTTTCGAGAAAAAAGCGAAAAACCCTAGTTTTTGGTATATTTTGGTCCTCCACCCCTCTCTCCCATCGACCGAAATCGCCGATAACCTTATTTTTGTGTCTAAAAAAAATAAGGAACAATACAAAAAAAGAACCAGCTCTATCGGATTAGCCGTTCTCCCGCAAATCGATCTCCTGGACGAATTCAAGACCAAGCAAGCAGGCGCTTACGGCACAAGAACGGAATAGGGGTAGAGAGAGATGGAACACCAAGTCCCCCAGATCGAACCAACGCCATCGATGGGACGCTTTGAGGGAGGCCTAGCCAAGCACGAGCGGACAACATCCCAAAAACCAACCCTTTGGTTAAGGAGGCGCCGCTTCTGCTGTGGCTTCAGTGGAGCCTTGATAAATTTCCGAAGATAACTAAGGTTCATGCGGCTTCTGGCTGAAGAGGTTACACCGATAAACTCGATCCCAAGATACCGCTGCATCTCGAGAACGTCTCTAGCCAGGACAAAAGATTTGCCAATGATAGCCCCGCATCCACGACCTTCATGCTGTAACCTCGTTAGGACGGCATCAATGAAACGGAGCCGCACTTTTCTGGATTCAACCCCAATCCACACATGCTTAGTTGCCTCACAAACTTGTCAAAGGCGATCTGCAAGCCTCGCTTGGTACCTGCGAGGAGGACGCCATCATCCGCAAAGGCTAATGCGCCCACCCACAGACCTGTGGGGAGAATAAAAACCCTACTTCTCGAAGCAGCTTACCCAGCGTTGTATCAACCACAAGGTTGAAGAGCGTAGGAGACAGAGAGTCCCCCTGCCGAATGTGACGCCCTATTGCCACGTCCCCAGACATATCTGTGCCGATCGTACAGGGAGTTCGCATAATCGATGAGTCGATCAGGAACCCCCACACCACAGAGACAATCGGCCAAGGCCTGGTGGTGAACCATGTCAAAAGCCTTAGCAACACCCAGGGCAACCATATGCAATTGCTTCTTTTTCTTGAGGGGGCAGGGACAACACCGTCTGAAGAATCGTGAGATACTTGGCAGTACCATTCACTGGCTGGAATGCCCTCTGGACGTCGCCACCAGCAACCAGCCACCTGGAGACGAGACGCCAGCACTTTATGGAAGTGCTGAACGACCACAGACGACACTGAAAGCGGTCTGTAGCCCCCCAGCCCATCACGACTTTTCTTAGGGACAAAGACAATTTGGGTACGCGACAATCCAGCAGAAGGTTTTCCCATGAAGAGAAGTAAGTTGTGAACCAGCAGCTTAACAGCCTGTGGGGCCTTGTTCCATCTACGGGGTAAAATACCATCAGGCCCAGCTGAAGTGGAGTTACTGACACGGCACTTATGTGCCTTGCCCTCGAGGACCGGGGAATGCATGACATAGCAGGAGCAGGGGACGCCACACGCTCTTTAGAGATGTAGGTGAAGAGCCAGGCTTCCAAAACGCCGCAATTAGGTTTTTTAGACTCTGTAGGCCTCAAAACGAAAAAGATCTGAAGAAAACCCTACTTTTTGTTTTGACACGATTACAATACTTTCTCCCTTTTCTAATTTTAATAAGTATCGTTCCCGACGAAAACCCGTATCGCGTATGAAAACGTACACAAATATGCACCCGGAGGTATAAATATATGCGAAACATGAACATAGCCGAGTGAGATGCCTGGAGCACTCTATATGTCCTAGTACAGAAGTGGGACACTACACTGCCTTAGGTCGTATCACGCTCTCTTTCCTGAACGAACAAGAACCCGTCAGAAAGGTGGTAACGAGGGACACCAATACAGAAACTCTCTTCGTTTGAGCGAGAACTCCTTAACTAGATGCCGAAAACAAATGCCAAAAACTGCTTAGCTCCTTATACGCTACTCTTAGCTGATTATTTCAAATAAAAAAGAACAAAAAGACTTGAACAAATGGTCACCGCTCGTAAGTCCGTCGGGCTGGTGAGCCTCATCTTTTTGGCGAAAGCATCCATGCTGGTGGTCCTTTGCATGAACGTAGCGATTGACGTCCAAGAGACTAGACGTGACGGGTTAGTCTGTAAGAGTGAGTTCTCACTTTGACGCGCAGTTGCTAAAAAAAAACGGATAGATCTAGTCAACCAACGCTTTGCACCATCAGTGTGGCTAAACTCATTGGCAAAAAGCATGTGATGATCGTTAACGCTTGATAAACATTGATAAGTTAGTGAGTGTGTTTATGTGCAGCCGCAATACGATTGAAGGACAGACGATCCAAACACGCATGAGGATCAAATTCACTGAGAGCTTAGTGAAGAGGCTCAGTTCGGTGGTAGGGAATGTGATGCCTCGCGCCGAACAATTTTGTCTACGCTCCAACGAAACGGATAAAACTCGAGTGTATATGTGTATCGCGTGCAGTCAATAAGCGGATCAATATTACACGCAGCATGTTCAAAACTGGCGATTGTTAAGGTGAATCCTGATCGACGGGCAAATCAACTGCACCTTCACTCCAACTCTATCTCCACTTCGGTCAGAGGCCTTTACTTTCTTCGGAACCTGATTTCTTCCACGCTGGATCGTCTACACGAAGGAGGGTGACGTGCAGCATCTCCCAATAATAACGCTTTGCCCCGAAACTACCCTTCGTGTTCCCTTCGGTTCAACGACCTCCAACCCCCTTGATCAGACGACTCTTCCATTGTGGAGAATTCCCCAACTGCTATTGAAATGAATCATCTCAGCCGGGTTTCCATGCTCCGTAGGCCGACCAAACAGGACCACCTCCGTTGACGTCATCTCGACACCTCGACTCGCTCTTTAGTGATTCACTATTTAAATCCCTCGCAAATGTCCCTTTTTCTTTCAGAGCTCCCCTCAATTTAGTCGGAAATCGATACGACAGAGCTCGCGTGTTGGTTTTATGACGGAGTCAGTGCCACCTGTGCAGCGTACAGTTTAGATAACAACATCTGAGCTGACGTTGGCATCCCCCTCGCAATCGATAGTTTGACTACGCAGCAGTTGAACTTTCACTGGAATCCTAACGAACATTTAACCTAAATTCTGGGGCCTTCTGATGGTGGAGTGGGAATAATGTACCCCTGAAATATACCATTCCGTCAGTCCAATCTACTGTTTACATTTCCAGACTCAACCCGTAAGGAGAGAATTGTAATCAACAGCAAATCGAACTATATTCGCAGAAACTTAAACAAACTTTCACCCGCTGTTCCGAATTCTAAATCAATGGTGACTATCAGTGAATGATTTGTTTGACCAACTTTTCAGGGGAACGGCCAAACCGTTCATTCTCCCTTCCTTGTTCTTCTGTTCGCTCTTTTCTGAAAAATGAAAATCAAACTTACGATCCGAGGTATGGACGTTTTTGTACTTTTCTCAGGAACAGCTTTAAGGATTTCGATTAAACTTCCCTCATTCCTTGGGACGACATCGTGTCTACGTCCCGTTATTATTTTAGTTTTTCCATTGTCAACACGGTAAGAAACAAACTGGTTGTCTGTACGTCGCGGTTGTAGAGCGTCCCTTGTGAGCGGAACAATTATCTTATCATTTTCGTTAATCCCTGAGCCTATAGGTAGTTTACCGAGCGATTTTGCGAGTCTCCACTGTTAAAAAACACCAACAAAGATGTGTCAGATGTGCCAGACTTTTACTCAATTCCTACAGTAAGGTTTATGTTTTTATACGGAGTTTGATTACGAGTTATTTTCCCGCGGATAAGTGCTATATCGTTCGAAACCGTCGATACGTAACAAATCGAAATCGTTGTGGCCACATTTTGAAAAAAAGGTGTTTCAATCACTACGATAACTGTAGTTAGTAGTGTGGTGTGGGCAAACATGGGAGGAAGCCCAAAATCCGAGTTTATTTGCGTTCAATATTCCCAACCCCGATCTTGCCCCTCGACCAATTGACAGAGAAAATTGATTGAGCGTTATCTATTGATTGCTTCGCCTGGAAGAATGCCGAACTGGCGGAACGTGCCGTTTTATAACAAAATACAGATGACCTTGGTGTCAGGTCGAACTCCATTGGGAACGGTAGCAGTTAATTATTGAACAGTGGGCGCGCTTTTGTTGGGGAGCCTGACGTATCTTCTAATGAGGCAATCGTAGAAAGAAGTCAGTGCCTTAATATGGTCTGGTAACGGGGCGCAGTTCTCATAGTGTGCGTGAAAAAGTAATATGGGCTTGCCAATTCCTTTGATGATCTTGTACAATGCTGCTGTATTTACTAGGGTTTCAGCTGGTAACTGTGAACCCTCCACGTTTTGATCCATTCCAGGATAGAACTAAATACGAGCAGTGATTTCTGGATAAGGGGCGGCTGTGAGTGGAAAAATTAACGTATATTGACGAAACCCCTTGAAATCCTTCTTGTCCTTCCGATGGAACTGGCTTAGTAACAGGCTGTTTTCATCGAAATGTGTATAATGTGACACAAACCTAACTGCTTTCTTAAATCAAGCTCAACACAGTTCAAACGGTGTTTACTCCATGCCAACCATTTCACGCGTGTGCACACAAGCCTGTTTCCTAATCAAAATGACGGTTCCTAAACCCTTATAAGGGAGTTACATCAGTAAAAAATCATGGAGGTTGCAGTTTCGATAGTGTGCAGGAGCCCGGGGACTCTCTCTGCATCCACTGAATCCAGACGGCAGGTTATCGTTAACGAGCCCTAACCAGTCTCCCAAGCTGGGAGGTTTGGCTGCTCATTCAACAATTGTTAGCCACTGTTATAGGAGCTTCATTAGAGCTGCACAAGGTTCCGTGTTTCCTATGCTGTGGAGGCGCAAGACGTGTAGAATGGAGAGTTTTTGAGATGGAGGAAATGGAGCATGTTGAAGTTGCCGTTCCCCATAAGGAACCGGCGTATCCTCTAGTCTGGTTCAACCTATTTCTCCTATGACTTCACAGTTGTTGGGAAAAACCTGATACGTGTCGCATCCCTTTGTCGATGGCCATTTATCTAATGTCTATTCATCTATGGCGGCAAGTTATCGTTCAGTGGAGAGGTTTATATGGAGTTCGGCCCAGAGTGGGGCAAGCTCCCTTTTCACACTCCACTTACCCGTCATGCAGTCACTTGGGGAGCCTCAGTCGATGCTGTCTTGTAGGCCGTGGTGATCCATTGGAGCGCAGCTCTCTCGGACTGGTTCAGTACTCTCCTTTGATTGACTGTGAGTTTGCTAAGTGCCTAAGTAGGTGGCCTTATAATCAGGATTGTGTCACGGTAACACACACCCCAAGTGGTTTTTGAGTCTGAAACGCCTACTCTCCCCTATGATGACTCCTATTTACGTGACTAACTACTCAAGAAGAAGCCTGTGGCCACCGACGCATATTGGCTGTTGGCTACAGTTTATTTTGAGAAACTGAAAATATATTCAATATTCATAATTAATTGTTGGTTGAACGTTTCATTTCGATGTTTCGTTGACATGAGTTTCGACGGACAGTTCTCGTTCACTTCAGGCGGTAAAACAATTGAATTGGAGGCAGTGGAAATCACGATAAAGATTAGACGAACCTCAAGTATACATCAACATTCAAGGAAGACATGGCGTTTCAAACGTGTGAAAAATCTGTTCGGCCTTCACAGCGTTTCGCAAACACAGGATTTTAAATTATTCGAGATACAATTTTTCTATATTTCTTGTCTCATGTTAGGATTTGCAGTAGTCATCTGAACCGAAACAGAGGCGGTACAACTCTGGAACTCTGCCGGTGTCAACGCTTTCCTAACGAGAAGCCTCGAGATTAGTTTTGGACATCAGGTCCATGTTGAGTACGCCTCATGAATTCTTCTCTTAATGATTGGGCACTTTCAACCCTATTTTATATTTTAGGCATATTTACGCTTCCACTGCAGAGATGTATTTCGGCCAACTTGATATCAACCAGTGAACTGCCCCTGGTAGCGTGTTATGAGGCGATGCTCCTCGTATTACCAGTCACTCCAAAAGTAATGGGCAGTTGGTACAGACCTGCTTCACGTTAGAGGTTGTAGTTGACGTTTTCATTAATCTACCTTAGCCACTTCCTCTTTAGAAGGTCTATTGCGTACTAGGTAGAGGCAAACTACAACGATTTTCCAAAGAAGAAAACAACTACAGATAAGCCTTTGTTTTTAAATGATTACGTACCGCGTTGGCGCAGGCAGGTGCCTGAAATAAAGATGAACCGAAGAACGAAGTTCCCTAGTCCCTTGGCACCTGGTCGGCTTTAGCTAAATACGTGCGTCCATTCCAGTTAACCATACTGCCTACTATAGATATATTCCATATTCAATTGAAACGTAGTCGTTTTTGACAATAAAGGTACGATCGATTTTTCAGGCTCATGTTGGCTTGGGTTTTCTGAAATTTAGCTCACGAACTTCCCCCTTCAAGAAAGGGCCGAAACGCGGATAGTTTCGGGTAGTAAAGAGCAGAATGAAGTTGATGGATGAAACTTGTGCCAGTGGTGTAAAGGGGCGTGGGTACAGAGAGCAGCCCCTGTGGAGAGAACAGCCTACGTTCGTATTGATCCAGAGCCGCCTTCATGGGCCAAGGGTGGGGAATTGAAGGAGAAATACGCTACTCCCGGCTCTTTTTCCGCATCCGCACCCTTTCACTTCACCAGCCGGGACAATTCAGCCGTTCCCCGAGTTCTTGTCCGATTTCCAGAGCAGCAGCTAGTGGCAAAGTGTTTGCCCCGAGCAAATACTGAATCTTCGTTTCACAACCTGTCATCAGATCCGCCTCTTAAATTCACCACTGACGCCGAAGGAAACAAATATCGTTACGTTTTTGGCTCAATGGCACGCTTTCCTGCTGACGCTTATTTTTGACCTCGTTATCCGTTATGTAGATTATTCATTGGGCTGCCGGTTTCTTCTTCTTTCGGGGAACTTTCCTCATTTGCCAGCACGCCATTTAGATTCTACAACATCGTTCAAAAACTATTTATAAAGAACAATGTGTCATCCAGTCATCCAGGGCACTGATTGGCTCAATGTACCCGGTGAGCTTATTTAAAACGAATGAGCCTTCTAGGGGAGACAGTTCAGATATTTACAGAAATAGTCGTGGAGAAGGAAACGTCGATAAGCACGGTCAAACCACACTCTGTACGACCTCATCGAGAGTTGGATTCTTTAATTGTTACAAGCCGGCGCTTGTTGTGACGCCTTCTTCAGGGTTTATTATCGTTTTTTCGATCCCCATTTTTGTGTACCGACATTCTTTCAAACATGCTGTTCAAATAGAACGTTCTGTATCTAAATTCGATCAAGTGGTTTGTTTGAACGACTGTTACGAGTCAACCTTCGATCCTCAAAAGTCGACCAATCGGTATATCAAACTGGTTCTCCAGGTGATATTTAAGTTTTGACCTCCAGTCACTTCCTTGTTCAACGATCTCTCACAGCTCTGCCTGAATCTTCGGTAACCGAGTACAGTCGAACATTCTCCCCAAGTGGAACTTCGTAAATCTGCCAGTTGAATCATTCTGAACGAAGTGGAGGCGAGGATGCAAACTGGACCTGCCAGCTCGGTCAAAATGTTGTACATCGGTCAAACATGTTCACTCGTTAAGCTCTGCACGCTGCCTAATGTTCGATCATCCACTCTGTACGACCTCATTGAGAGTTAGAGTGAATTCGTTAATTAGTACAAACCAACGCTTATTGACCCATCTTCATGTTGACGCCTTCTTCAGGATTCATTCTTGTTTTTTCGATTCTATCTTTTGTGTACCGTCATTCTTTCAAGTTTTTGCTGTTCAAGTAAAACCTTCTATGATATATCAAGTCGTTTGACACCGAACAACACGGTCCGTCAGTTGAGCATTTGCCGTGAGAGAGTTTGACAATCGCATTAAGTGGTTCAGCTTCGTTCCTGTCCTCTGGAAGACCAGATTTTTGGGAAAGAATCGGTAGAACTGTTTTTTTTTGTCATACGTGCTACGAGCAGTTCCTCTTAGTTGTCTTTAAAACGGCCACCATAACTATCATGAATAAACTTACCGCACATGTTCTACTATCAATAATTAACTTTCGTTCCAAATAAACGTCTCTTTAAAAAAAAGTGCGTTCGGCTGAGACATCGGCTTACGAAGCAAAAAAGGTTTTTTTTATCCTTTTGCGTAAACTTCAACAATTTAGTTTCTACTCGCAGGGTGTAATCAACTAGTTTATACCACCACTTACCTTTTTTTAAAAACAACTAACAATCATGCTCACAATGTTGTGCTCGTATGAACATTACGATGTGTGTGTTTTAAAGAAATAGCAAGCGAGATGGGAATCCTCGTCAAAGGGACGTATGAGTAAAGTTAACGTACCTGTTAGGTGAGTCCGTCTCCTCTGGCGTTAACTTTAGTAATTTGCCTACTGGCGGATATAACCCAATTTCTTTAATACTGGACGTATGAGTATTTCCTCTACGTTCGTGAGCGTCTTTCAAGAAAATGGGTTGAGCCACACCACTGGACGAGCCAGTTCCTCATGACACATGGTGACTTCAGTGCGCGGATGTACCTCTTTTCTCTCAAAGACTCTGTATTCTGCACGTCTTGCGCCTCCAGTGTGGAGGATACAAGAATGTGCTGCTCCACTAGTTTCTACAACAGTGAGCGACGGTTGTTGGGAGGGCAAACGAACTTAGCAGCATGGACTGCTACAAAGCAAGCCTTTGACCATTTTGCTGAGTTCGCGAAAAAAATGTGTTGGCTAAGAAACGTGGTGATAGTTGATCAGTTCTTTTTGAAACTTGCCACCCAAGTAAATGGTTAGATCAGTTGAGAAACCAAATTAAGAACTCCTCCCAGACGGTACGGAATTTCTCACACACAGGCAGCAGTTCTCTACTGGAAGACTGGCTAACGACCAAATACCTGCCGTACCTCCGCAGGTAAATACCTGCCGTACCTCCGCAGGTCTGAGTTCAGTGGATGCTGCAGAGGCCAGTCTCTTGCACATTAGCGAAACCGCAACTTGCATGAACTGTTGAGGGTTTAGGAACAGTTATCAAATAAAGAAACAGACCTGTTTTATGAAGATTATAAACACATTTTTATAAATCAGCTGCTGTGTACCTTCTGTCGTCCGTTATCTTTTCCTTCTTTAAAGGAATTGTTCCTAGGTCTACCGTAAGCTCACAATAATAGGCCACATCCATGAATATTATGTGTATTTTCAGAGGGAAAGATCCACTTGGTTCAAAATCCTCTTCATGATTGAATGAACCACGTTCGCGTGGCTAAACCTCGAGGCGCTCTCCTCTGCTTCATCTTTCAACTTCAACTTTTGTGTTGACCTTCGATGAGCTTGATCTCATTCCGTTCCAGTGTCACCGCAGGTTCCATTAGTGCCTATAATATCACTTCCCCTTGTTCAAAGATCGTGTCCTCATGAACACGGGGCTTTCAGGGAGGCTGCGCATCTTTGCCAGCAGCCGCACAGTTTAGCCAGAAGATACCACCGGTGGTTACATGACACACTGCGGTTGGATGCTGGTAGTCGTAGGATTTGGAGACGAGATATTTAACTCAGGCAGCAGCAGTTCGGGTGTCAGTGAAGAGCCATGGCTCAGTGAATCCAGGAAGAGGGAGGGTGTCAGTATGGAACCTGAGAAACGGATCCGCTCCAAGGTAACTCTAACTAATATATACATAAATGTGGCAAATACACGTGATGCGTGACAACAACAATGCGTTGAGTGATGTGAAACAATTGTTGAATAACAAGAAAATAGTAGATATGACAAGGGAGTAGTACGAATAAGATAAAGTTAAACAGGTAGAGTAAAGGGAAGACTAGATTTAAACATAAGAACAAGATTAAAACGTACAGATAGAGGTCTTTTCTGAAGGCAGTGAAACGGAACGCAGGTTTCCGTAACATGCTAACAATAAATTCGCTACCTGGTCGGTTCGCTCCGGCCCGTTGACACCAATCGTGCCTCTAACAGAGTCATAGAGTTTACAGGGGTTGAGTAAAGCTGTGTGATGCTTCGCAATATATATTTTGATAGGGAAGTGTGTATGGGCACTGGGGCAAGGCTAGACTAGAAGGTGTTCCGTATTTTTGAACTCAACCCGAGTCTAAGCCGTTTACCCTCGTTTTGTTTCGTAGCATTCAGTGTTTTTGCAGAAAGGCTTATAATTTGAAAATCATGTACATCATTAAGAAGAAATGTGGCTACACACAGAAACTTGCATACAATTGTTTTTACTCACACGACGTCTGAGGACATGAAGCATTGGAAACAGCCAATTCTGGCGTAGACAGAACACGAATCGTGCGTCTGCTTGTCGAGTCATGCAACCTTGAAACTTTCCATAGTGTACTCCCTCAAGTATACAACTGAAACGTGTCCTTTTCATTGTGAGCTTTTATGGAGTGAAATGTGGCGTCGTGTTAGTAGTGCCAGTAGAATTGATTGCGGCGTCATCAACACTCGTATCTCGCTCAGGGCACAGCCCAACCATCTTTCGCATCACTTCTTACCCTGCCTTCCTTAACAATTGACAGCCAACACATCCGTTCCTATTGTACTCGTTTATTCCTGCTCACTTTCTCAACGCAAAATGAACCTTCTGTGCGTACGTTAGATACGTAAATATACCAGAAACGATGCCTCTTCGTGGCTTTCTCCAAAACGAAACTGGATTATAATGAGACTTTTACTGATCAATGCGTATCCTTCATTATCGTTTAAAACTCTGTGAATACACATCAAGGATTACGAAGCAGTAGTTCTTCAACTAACCAGTAGCTACATTTTATTCTCCATAATCGGGTGGAGGGATGTCATAGCGAGTAGTGCGAGTGTTCTTGTGATGCATCGTACCACATATCTGAAGTGCTACTTCGGTGAGCTTTAAAAAATCAAGCATGAAAGTCAGACGCCTGTCAAGTTGAGCACAAAGTCCGTTTGTTTCTAACATTAACGCGCACATGAGGCGACGTAACACTTTGAACACGCCAGAATTGTTATAAAGCATGTTAATTAAAGTAGAAACCTTTTCCAACCATCGTCTGGGAGGAGGAGGGGGCCGGGGGTTAGCTGTCACAAATTTGACACGAGCGTTACATAGCTCGGGCAACCCTGATGTAGTGTGTTGTATCGTGGATTATAAATGTAGCTGAACAACTCGTCCGTCACATTACCGAGCTGCCCTCTGCCGTAACAGGGAGGAATGCGTAATGTTGAAATGGAATGAAAAATTCTTACGGTGTCCTACTACCCTGCCCTCATCGGCTGCCATGGTGACCTGCTCTAAGGTTGAGAGGTGACCTTAAACATCCTCACGCCCATTCATTCGACGATTCACGTTAGTCTCTTTATAATTTCATTAACGCACGCTACCCAATGGAGGTAATGGGCACTATGTGGCTTGCCGATTCATTGGTCTCGTTTCAAACGGTATGAGGGCATCACTCGCCCTGCAGTTTAAACACCCCCACACTGTGTATCTCCGGTTGTGGCGCTAATGCGCACTAATGAGTGGGCGTCGTGGGCTGCGATCCTAGTATGGACCGTCACAGCAACTTGGCCAAACTGAGGGAGTAGCCACTCAATCGGTGCAGAGGCCCACCCAGCCATCCAGGCACCCAAGCTTTGAGGCGGTGACGTTTGGAGGCCCATGCGTGAGAAAACATTGTAAATCACTGGATGGCTGCGTTGGACGCAAGTAGCTGGTTGGCTGGTGATCTTTCAGGCAATCGAGTTCTTGTGAGCACGTCATCGTACAGCAGGCAGTCAAATATAACGTGCTCGGCACTTTCGATGGCGCACAGTCCTCCAACGAGCGTCGCCTGAAAAAAAATTGAGTTTGGAGTTAAATGCCCCATTCCTCGAAAGCAATTGAGTGACCAGAAACATGGGGGGCCGCGAGCTGTGCTATAGGCGATCCTGAGAGGAGGGAACCACTGCGAGGAGGTGTCAAACAGTTGCCCCCGCATCGTACTCCGCCTGCCACTGGTCCATCACCCAACTCTGAGTGAGTCGTAGCTACTCTTCTGGGGTGTCCTGGCCTCGAAGCACAGTGATCACGTAAGACCCCCGAATACTGAGCGACAGTGCCCCTCCTTATGTGCGACCTGATCACTGCCAGGTCCACAATGCACGCAACCATACGGGTTTCCGTCTGTTAGTTGCCTTTTCACAGTCTCTAATGGCAGAGTCCTCATGTACGTCTTCTATTAGTCTCTGCAGGAATGTCTTGCTCCTGCAGGCGTACTCAGCCAAGTGGGGGCTGATGGTGAACCTGGATAAATCGAAAATCATGGACAGCCAGAGTAGGCTTTGCTCTATGTGCAATAAGAGGGAGGATGAAAGTATCACGTTTTTTGGCACGCATTTACTGGGTGAGTTCTGAGTGCGTTTTCTGGGGAATAGTTCCTTGAGGACTGGGAGGGTTGTTGGCATGTTGGATGATCAGAAGAGCCGGAGGCGGGTTACATTATTTGGGAAGTACTGAGCGTGTCTGACGACTGAGCTCAGCTGGTGAAGCTCCAATCCAATTCAAATAAGCTCGGCTCACTCGAGCAGAAGGGCTTCAAGCTCATTGCCGAAATCGTGTTTTTATCCAGTGTTTGAACCAGTACTGTTATTATTGCACGATCACCAATTATCTCTGTACTGTTGCCATTCGTTCAATAGGCTTTTTCTTCTTCTTATTCTATAGCGTTTATATACAGAGTAGGAATTGAAGTTTTAAAAGCTATTACTATCACAACTGTGTACATTGTATGGGCATTCTAATTGCTTTTTGCGAGCAATATATTTACTTTCTTAGTTCTTAAGTTGGATAAATTTTCTCGATCGTTCGAGCTGATGAAGCATGAGTTTAGTAATAGCTATCATTGCTACAGAGTCTTCAGTAACAGGATCCTGAGTGGATTTATGAGCTTCACTCAGGCTGAGGCGAAGACGAAGTGGCTGTTTCAGGCGACAGGGAAATTCCTCCGGGATTCATTAAAGAAGCCACTTTATTTACTTTTGTCGTACAGGGAACTGTTTTGCCGTTAGCCAATTTGTCATTCGTGGAATCTCATAACCTATTCTCTGGGTTTTCCCTAATATCACCCCCTCCTCCTCCTCCTCCTCCTCCATTGAGCACCGCTCATCGATCGGACGGTAGCTAATCATAGAGGTTTTGTTGAGGACACCGGGTCAATGCAATGCCGATGGACTGGTCCCCGCGACCCTATTTATTTTGTTAAGAAACGATTTTGATTGAATCTTTTGTACAAATAACTCCAACCAACACAACAATAACATAAAATTCTCATCTGTGGTAGTGTGACGAGAGTAGCGCAACAAATCCGACGAAAATTGATTTTAACTCAGCTTTATTCTTGTGAATTCCGCTCAAACGTTACTAGAATCTTCAGAAAAAGCACGATGGCAGTCGAAAAAAGTATTTATACGATGAGCGTTTGATAATGCTCATAAGATATGTTGTTGAAAATAAATTTGTTCAGAGTCTCATAAATCACTAGTGCACCTATTGCTCAATGACGGTCTTGGCGTGAGTAGGAGCAGCACAATAAACTCGAAGACCTCAAGCGCTACCAGTTTTAAGTAGATTGCTGTTGCAAACTGAATGAAAAACAGATTTGATTAGCCGCCAGTGTGAAGAAACCCACACAATACACACAAGGCTAAGGAAAGTATAGTTGGGCTTAATAGAAACCGTAAAAGATCAAATTTACTTACGGTGCTCTCTGCTATTCTGCAGAGTTGGGCCAGAAAACAGGTGTGGCCAGTTAGTAACTGAGTAGGTTGCTAAATATTTTTACTTTTCCCCACTCATAGCTGCACAGATTTGATAAGTGCAGCTCCTTCTGGCCCCTCTCTCTTGTAACTCCCACCGCTCCTTCCATGCCCAGAGTGTTTAGGGGCCATCTTCTTGGTTCTGTTTTGGTGCATCCACCTACTGATTCTATAGCAATTACACTCACAACGACCATGACTGTCATCTATAAGATCGCTACCCGAAGGCCCCCATAGCCGCACTTCTGAAGTGCTGACACCATCAAAGAGAGCCTCTCATCCGTCTGTTTCATTTAAGAACGCCCAAAACTTCAGCTTGGTCCCCATTGTTGTTTACAGGTCACTGAAGGCACATTTAATATCGTGGGGTTGACCTCTATACTGAGCTAGTCGTTTACTGGCTGAATCTTACAGCAGCCACCATTTCCACGAAAGCCTCCGTAGGAATCTCTGCTTACAGCAAGCGGTTGAACGCCACATTTTCCATATATGGTCCTCCTGTTGATTAAATGGAAACGGTAAGCAGCTATTTTCGCTTATTTCGGTTCAGGTCATTTGTCGATACTTCTACGTAATTCCGTATTTTTCCAAGCGTTCCGCCGCAGTTTTGTGTTGTTCCGTAGTTGCACCATTTGTTGAATATATTTTTCGACGACAATCAGAGACAGGACAGAAGAACATCAATGGAAGAGCTATCTAGCCGTGTTGGGTAATTAAATAAATGAGTCGCAAGAATTTCGTAATCGTGATGTTTTCAGTCGAACATCACCTTCGGCAACAGATTGACCACTGGAAATCATGACTAAACGCCTTGTTTCGTGCTTTTGATGAAGCTCGAAACCTGTAATCTCAGGAAGGCTAAATAGGAGGATCTTGGTAGCACGGGTGAGGGTTTAATGTGAGATAAGCTCTTCAACGAGTGATGAACGATTTTTATTGTGCGGAAAACGAGAAAGTGTCTTCCTATAATCACCTTAACAACACTTGGATGTAAATGAAAATCATTGAAAGACTTTCGTTACGCTGCTTTGTTTCTCAGGTTTTCAAGTAGGTACGACAAGCACAAAAGCAAATGCTCAGCTGATACGAAACTAATGAAAGAACCGAATATAATGGTAAAATCACCCACAGAACTTTCGTAACACACTTAACTCTCATTGTAACATTATAAGTCGAGTGGTATCACTTTTGGTTTATTTACCATAAAAACGACAAAGTAGACCGCTCCACTCAACATTTTTGCCCAAACGTAAGATTTTAGGAATTTTCGAAATGTTCAAATCGAATTTCGATTACGATGCTTGAACAGATGTTTGTACCCAACAGCCCAACAACCCTCTCCTACTTTTAGGTTACAACTGTTCGGTTAATCTTAATTTATTATCGTTAATGCTAAGTGGTTTGATGGGAAGAATAAGCTTTATTTATAATCGCTCCACCACAATCATCGCACAAAAGGAGAGCATGAAACTTGGCTTTTGATGATTCATGTTCTCGGAAATAGATTGAAACGTTCTACTGTATCAGACTAAACATGGGATCAAACAAGTAAGTATGCGAGAAGTACAATGTTTTCTTTGAGCGCCGCCGTCAATAACGTGAGAATCATTTTGAGGGCTTGATGACAACCGATTCACCCGAGGAAGACTTTTTTTTTCATCGTCTCAATCGATTTTGTTAGAACTAAATTCATCTCAAACTTGTGAGCGTTTCAGTAATTGGTGCCACGAGCTAACACTATCTGATGATGTTCCAGAACGGTTTCTTTTTTGCGTTAACTTGCTTTGGCTTATTGAAAAGAAATTGCCTGCTTATAGCAACCATGTTGGCCATCACAATGTTGCGAAGGCCCCCTGCGTTTCAGTTCCCCTTCTGTCGTGTTAGCCGAGGCTTATGAACGTCGCACTTGACTCAATCCCTTCTCCGTCCACAGGGGCTGCCTACAGGCTTCAAACCAACCATAAAATAAGGCGAATTTACCTTCCAAGAGTCGCAAGAGAGAACCTTTCGAATGATGAAAAAAGGTGTCTTCCGAATTGCCGATTTCCGCGGCCGACAGACGGAGTTCCGGAATAAGCTCCCCCCCCCCCCCCTCAATAGGACTCATTCAAATGTTCTGGATGGTATCGAACCATCTGGATTTTCAGAGATGATGATTGAATAAAACACTATTTCCCAATTCGTCTCCATGTATTTTCCAACATTCCCGGGTAAAAACCCAGTTGCGGAGTATTGATGTAGGAAGGTGCTGTAATGATACATAATTGAAATCAAATTGAAGAGTAAGGTTTTCAATAAAAGGCGAAAAAACCTCAGTATGACTGCTTGCAACTTAGAAACCTGCATTTTTGTTTCTCCATTAAAAGGAAACTAAACGACTAACACCACATGTAATAAAGACAACACAGCAATACAGTACAAGCAGAGTTAGTTAAGAAGGGGTTAGGGTAGTCTAATGCAGTGCTGCTAAGGAACAACGTCCTTATTCTAGGACGTTCCAGGAGCTGATTCAATAAAAGAAAAAATAAGGCAGAGAGCGCTGATTGTAAATCGTCGACGAATCATGAGATTCTTGAGGTTATCACGCAACTCTCTGGCCTAATGGATGCACCAGAGAAATATTGATACAGGATAAAGATATCTATGTCTCAAGAAATAAATACTTATGAACAGGGCCGTCTCCTTATCAAACCTAATCCCCCATAAGACATCTCAGTCATAAGTCATACGGGATTTGTGGAGGCTGTTACGACCGTTTAGGGGCTCGCCCTATAAAATATAAGATGAATGAAATAAAATGGTTAGCTCGTGAGTAAATGATATTAAACTTACAAGCGATGTATTGAAAATAAAAACAAATTCTTGAGTGAATTAAAACGGCGAACCACGTAAAAATGTCCAATTTTCGAAAATAACTAATCAAATCGTAGGCTTCGTAGGGTGCACGACGATGATGCTGGTGAAACGTTGATGACAGCAATTTAGGTGTATATCCACGTGGATGGGATCGGCGGTGAAGAAGCGACGTGCACTTCGTGGTATCTCCAAATATAATCTTCCGGATGCCGGGTGGTCTGCAATGTCAATTCAAAATTAGGTTTAACCAACAATCCGGATGCCCAGGATTGTGGGCCTCAAAATTTGGAGAATGCAGATCTTCAGATAAACACTAACAGATGGAGAAGAAAAACGAGAACGTCCTCTGCTGAGCTGGGCAATGCCTCCCATGTACTGCCTGGGCCAGCAGCAGCCCTTCGTCTTATTATCACTTTGCCAGTTGATTCAATATAACATGAATAAATTTAAGAAATGTAATCCTTTGTAAACGAAAATAATAAAATGACAAAAATAAAACAACGAATATAATTATAAGGTGTGCCAACAGAGGCAGTTCTGGCCTTTCGGCTCCCACCCTCCTCTTCCCCACCACGGAAACTAGAAATGTAGGGATTTGGGACAAGAACTACCTCCAGTGAACCCAAAACCACTGCGACATCTGCAGGGCCCCTTTAGGGATTGAGCAGGGGACTGGCAGATCTCCGCCCTTCCCTGTACACACTGAAGTGGCGTCCACCATACGCAGACCTACACATGGTGCATAGGTAGTGCACGCGAGCTGTGCACCACCTCGGTACCATTTCGGGAAACATATCCCTCGAGGCAAGAATAGTTGCTAGCCCGCCGGAACTCTCGTCCAAACATCCGGCTTTGGAGACTTAGAGGGGCTTGGACTTGCCCCTCCTCGCTGGAGAACCCCAGGTCTGAAGTACGCAAAGCCTCCCCCCCCCCCGCGAGCCACGCCCTGCAGCTGGACAGGGGCAAGGGTCCTGCAAATGCCAGTTTTCCGTCTACTAGGGAGGGGTGTAGAACACCCCAGGACCCCCCATCGCATACCCCACACCCAATAAATTACATCTGTTCTTCCCCTTGCGTGCACTAACCTACATTCCATCCACACACCAAATTACATTCATGTCACACCCACTCATTCCACACACTCACCCATGAGAAAAATCCCCAGCTGATTTCGAGCTCACTTGCGCAGTAACCGACCCCCCAGGACCCATTCCTCAGGACGTTCTTATCGCCCCATAAGACAGTTATAATGGTCGAAAGTCACAAGGGTTGTGGTCTCCCTATCACGCAAGAGCCTGAGAACTCGTCGGCACCCACCCAACCTAGACCTGTGGAGATAAGGCAGGTAGTCATTTAGCCATTCTAGTAGAGAGCTGTTGCCCTTACATTACCACACCGAGGTATGACTTAGGAGAATCCCATACCATCTGGGAGGAGTTCTTAATCTGTTTTCTCACCAAATCAAACTTTACGTGAGTGGCTAGTTTGGAAGGGAGAGATCGACTGTGACTGCATTTTTTTAGTCCCAACCTTCTTCGCAAACTGGGCGAAACAATTATAAACACACTTAGTAGCAGTGAAAGCAGGTTCGGATGCTCTTCCAACTACCTCTCACTGTTATAGGAAATACAATGGAACACCATGTGGTTTCTTGTTTTCTCCATATTGGAGGCGCAGGACGTGCAGGATAGAGTCTATGAGAGAAAAGAAGTGAAACCCGCGCATTTAAGCCGCCATTTCCCATGAGGAACTGGCTCGTCCAATGTTCTGGCTCAACCCATTTTTTTCCAAGACGTTCACAGATGTTGCAAAACCTCACGTGTCACGTACGTTCGAGGAGGATTCTCATCTCGCTTGTCATTAATCTAATGCATATTCCTCTGGTGCGGCAAGTTTTTGTTCATGCAGTTCCGCCCATAGCAGGGACGTTCCCTTTTCCCTCTCCACTTTTCCACCGTGAACTAGTAACTGGCCAGTATGATCCTTGGAGTTTTCAGAGGATGATGTCTTGAATCCCATTGTGATCCACAAGAGAGCAGCTCTCTGCTATGGGGTGGGCACTGTTAAGGTAAAGATATATATGACGCGGTGGAGAATGATTGTGAACGGAAAAACTCATTTAATGTCCATCTTTTTACAAGGAAGAAAGGTTCAGAACAATATGGCAGTTAGGGCAAAAGCCAATGCCTCCCAGAATCAGCATTATCAGCTGATTTCATTATAATTCTCAATAACAATTGAGCTATGAATTAAGCTTATGATGTTAATACAAATATAAGAAATATTATTTGTTAATAATTACATTATTTATATAATTATATAACAGGCAGTATCCTTTGATTGACTGAGCCCCAGACAACGTGGAAGTGGTCAATCACGCCTAAGTAAATGGCCTTGTACATGAGTATTGTGAAACAGTGACACACATCTCAAGTGGCCTAGCTAATTGCTCGCAGCGAGGGTAGTGACTTTGAGGGGCCCTCTGACTTGTATTTACTCCTAAGTACTTGTTTCCTAACTAAGTACTTTCTCTTGAGAACGGGTACACAGTTCTTCAGTCCAGCACGCTCTTTTTGGTCCGTTCTACCGAACGCAAAAGAAGACTTTTGAGAAGGAAGCTTAGGAGTTAAACTGAAACATTTGCGTGGCTACGCTTACTCATTTTGTCAGTGAGAAAATTATAACGGTTCTGGGAACTGTTAATCAGGTTCGTTCTGAGATGTAACTGATCTCTCATCAGTCACAATTTTCTTGTTGGCACTTTCTTTTCTATGTAAGTCCGGTCTATAATATTGCGTTCGTGCAGAGAACACAGCAGTGGCACTCTGGAGCCCCAACCAAGTGCTGCCGACAGTTTTTTTCCTTCGGTTCTGGAACGATTCAATATGAGAAGAAAACGTACATAATAAACACTTAACTTCACGCTCACAACATGCAGCAGTACCTCCATTTAGAAGTTGAGACTAGAATACATCCCTGGCACGTTGAGCTACCGCATTATCGTGCCGTGTCTCTAACTGTAAAGCCGGTCTTAAAGGGGCCTACTGTAAACAACACGCGCTCCAGAACGTGTTGACTCAAATACACTCCCAATGAGCGGAAGAACGTCAGGAAAACCGGGTTCGAGCGTCTCCAGAGCGGGTGAAAGCGTGCACATAACCGGTGGTGGAGGGCTTACTCAGAGTAGCAGCCCGTAAATTCCTCACGAGTCCCAATCCCGGGAAATGGCTGGACTAGCAGATGTGGCTCACGCGGAGAGCATCAACGGACCAGCGAAGGGGGCTACAATCAATATGTTTGCGAGCATGCCGCTTTTCGCCCCTGTCCCAACCCAGAATAAAAACCATAACCGTGACTAGGTTTAATACAAACAAAGCAGCAATAAAAACGCCATCTGCGCCTCGTTCCATTGCCAATCTCTACCCTGTGCTCTGCGGATAACGAACTCGATGCCCGTCGTCCTAAAAAGCCAAAGTGGAAGCCAGCAAGCATAGTACGGGCAATGCCACTACTACACGTTACAAAACTTCATGTGAGGAGATCCCTAGTGGAACTCTGCTGGAGCGAATTTGTGGCTTCGTCCGGCTGATCCATGGTTAGCTGGCTCGTACGAGAGTAAACGTCACATGTTCAATCAGGGATCAAAGGAACAATATGTCATTGAAATAACGAAAGGCCACGAAAATAACTTCAGTTCTCCGGTTTTAGAACTGTTGGGGTTGAGGGTACACGAATATTCTCTTGAAATACGGAAACCCGTTGCTTCCTAAAATCTTGACCTGTCGAACGTCGACCTTTGGCATTAGCAGCGATATCGACTTTTCCCACCCAATATTAATGAGCAGTGATCGCGGTCACTGCCACCCCCACCCGTTCACTAACACACACCGCTGGTGGGCGGTAGCCACGTACTTCTTCAATACTGCTGTTTGTAATGTTCATGATCAGTGCTCGTAAGCAAGAGAGCTTTGAGAAACCCAGGGATAAGCATTATAAGAGTTCCATGGAAAAAGCGAATGTAGAACAGGTTTTGGTTGCGATGCAGTGTAGCATAGAAGGTTCACTGGAAACCTTCTCTTCGAAGGCGTTCCCCTGCGTCACTGCAGCTCTAGATACAGAAGCCCAGAGGGTGGAAAGGGAGCTGATCATGTACCCTGCGAACCAGCTAGACATCCCATCGTAGGCAACAGACGACCTCGGCAGGGCCCTTGCGTACTTGCAGCCAAACAAGTTCCCTGGGTCAGATCAAATGGAAAGCAATATACTAAAGAAGACTCAGTGTTCCATCTCTTGTGGCCTTCTTAATTCAAATAATGATTGTCTGCATGTTGGACAGTTCCCCACTCAGCGGAAATCTGTCCACGTCGTCCACATCAGCCAGATCCGTGATCATGGAGACTGCTCAGGCTCAGCCATATTAGGTGAAACGTTAGAGGTCGTGATGTTGCAGTCCCTCGTGGGAGTTTTTGGCCACACCCTCACAGGCAGACATGTACGTTCGGATGTACGGGGTGTGCGGAGGTAGTATCGGCCTTGCAGCTCCAACCTGCCTCCGCCCCATCGGGCAAAAAGAGTGGAAAAGGGACAGGGACTACCTCCAGTGAACCCTCGACCACAGCGATATCTGCAGGACCCCATTGCTGGGTTGGAACACTCCGCCTTTACCCGTGCATCCTACAGAGGCATCCACCTTTCGTGGACCTAGTCCTCGGTGCACCGGCTTTTGCCGCAGGCTGTGCAGCTTCACAGTACCATTTTGGAAAAAATATCCCTTGAGGCTAGTATGGTCCTAGCTCGGCTGGAGTTGCGTCCAGACTTACGGCTTCGAGGACCTCCACCTTGGAGGGGGTTGGACTTGCCCCTCTTTGCTGGAGGACCCCAGGTCTCTGGTACGCAAGACCCTCCCCTAGCTAGCCGCACTCAGCAGCAGGATGTGGGAACTGGGCCCTGCTGCGGTGGGGGGGGGGGACCTCCAGCTGGCCTCGAGCCCACCCACACATAAGTGGACCCCCAGGACTCGTCGTTTAGAGCTTTCTTAACGCCCGGGGGGTCCGGACCGTCCCGAAAATTGGCAGATTGGCAAAGAAACAAATCAAAACCCAAACTAAACAAAGCAAACATATTGGCAACAAACTGGACATGGCAGACCAAATGAATGTACCGAAGGAAAGTCCACGCAGGACGCCATTGTTGAAATCCGAAATCTTTCCCTGGAGGGGCTGGCTAAGTTCGTCGCAGCTGCGTCAGAGGAGCGTTCGACAACCCTTGGTGGCCAGAAGTTGACGTGTCAACCTCTTACGAGACATGGCGGCTTCAATGCCCAGCCCCACTTCTTTTCTCTCAAAGAGTACGAGCTTTCTTGTTTCCTCTACACTGGTGGCGCGAGACGTACTGCTCTCCCATAGTTCTTGAGAGAGCAGGCAAACATTCCAGCTTTGAGCTTGCTACTAAGTAAGCATATAACAGTTGCACTCTGTTTGCGAAGAAGGTTGTGACAAAAGAACGCGGTTACTGTTGATCTCTCACTTCCAAACTTGCCTCTCACGTTAAGTTTGATTAGCTGAGAAACCAGGTTAAGAGCTCCTCCCAAATGGTACGGGATTCCCCATGTCATTCCTCCGCGTGTTAGCACATGGACAACAGCTCTCTACCGGGAGACTGGCAAAATGACTACCTTTCGTACCTCCACAGGTCTGGGTTCGCTGGGTGCATAATTCAGTTCAACTGACACCGATCACATTCGCAATGAAGGAAATGGTAGGGTAATAGCTGTATTTGCTTCCACATCTTCCGCTACGTCACTTGGCGTTCTAGTTTATCCTGCTATCCGGCAGAATATCACTTTGCTGTCCCGTGTCTTGAGATACTACGGCACGTTCCGAGAATAGCCGATTCCCTTAAGTTTATGCTGATGAGAAGTGCGGTAATGCGCATGTGGGAAGTTTTATTCCACTAAATAACGTTTTTAGCGAATAAAAACAACTTGTAATTAAGGGTGGGGAGATTTTTGAACAAGCAAACTGCACATGCATGCGTAACAAAACGTTTCCTGCACATTGTTGTCAAGCGACGAATACGAACTCGTTAACGACGATGCGCTGTGTCTCATGCTGCCCGAAAACCCGTTTTATTCAAGAGCCCCGGCCCAGCTGCTGGCAACTACCCGCCGGCAAATCTCTTCGAATGCATTTTCCCCCTCAGTTTCGCCCACGGGGAGGATTCGCTGGATGATGTTTGCTGCATATGGTGCGGCTTCGTCTTATTGTCTCACAACGAAGTTTGAATAGGTTTAAGAACTGAAGTTTTCCCAGCGACCCCAGAACTGCCCTTGTTTCAATCGCCATTTTAAACGATATCGTGGGTTTTATGACATGATGGGGTCAAAGTGCAGACCGTTAACCTGATGATAGCAACTTTGTTAATAATGTTGTTCTCGATGATTTTGAATACGTCTACGTTGCAAACAGTGCTGGCAAGCTTAGTGACAGACAACAACGCCAATGGCCGAACGATTTGTAGTGAATTAGGAATAACAGTATAGGAAATGAATCACGTATGATATCATATCTAACAGTGCTGAGGAGAGAGGGAGAGCGATCAAGAGAAAGTTTATTGAGTTCGCATTGGAGTACACTTGAAGAAATCTAAGTACTAGAGAATAATGTATACAAAAGGATGAATGTTCAGTAGCGCACGCGGAACTATAAAAGGCGGATATTGTTTTAGAACAACTGAGATCAAAAGGCCGAAGGATTGAGTGAAGGCTGAAGTCCGGTTATCGTACTGTGGATAGTCGGACCAGAGTATCAATATCGAGGATGAGGTTTGCGATGGGGAGAGTGAGAGGGATGTGATATATTGTAACAATCAAGCAGATTTGTTGTGAGTGAAGAACTCCCATTGGCTTTGGAAGGACCAAATTATTCATTTCGGTTGCTCCAGCAAGAAATATTACTAGCGAAATCAACCCCAGCCTTTCGAGCCGTTTAGAAAAATCATTTACTGAGGGATAGTGGCACCGCTGTCGGTCTGTTGAACACTGAAATGTCCTTAAGTTCCTGAAAAAATACCGTTGTATTCACGAACGTTTCTAATGACCCTTCACAGTACGCACCCCCGCAATAATTTTGCACTCATTTCTCTTATAGTTGAAAAATTGCCCCAAACCTGTGATCCAAATACAATTATGCAAGAATAAAAAGTAATAATTGATTGTAAATACAGTTCACAAAATAATATTTGAACCTTCCCTCTAAAGTTAAACGAAATTGTACAAATTAGTGCTGAAAGATAAACCGATTCTCGTGGTACACAAAGAGCGCCCACAGACAGCGATAAATAGTTTTCTCTTTCCAATGATTAACTCATTGAGTCTTGTCTTACCAGTTTTCGTACAACTTAAACGAATATTACGAGGACTTCTTCGCTGAATTTCAATCTCAATTAGAAATAAATTCGTTTATGAACAGCTTGGAAGTACATTTTATGGGACCTAAGTTCACGGTCAATTATACAATGTAAAAAAGGTAGTTTCTTTCGATCAAAGCTTTTAGGTTCCTAACACTCCAATTTAACTACTAGTAAACTAACTGCAGGGAGTTTTGGCGGACAACAAAAACCAAAGGGAAGTTCCCAGGGTTCTTCTCTCAACTGTTATGCATTCCTAAAGTTAACGTACCTGTTTGGGCGAGAGCTTCCAATGTAAAGACATCATCGTCTGGCCGTTAAGTCAGTACTAAAGTCAGTTAGTTGGTCGTGGTCTTTGTATAGGAAGAGAAAGGTGAACGGGATGTTGTGTCACGCTGGGCAGAGGATGATATCTTTACATCGAAAGCTCAGGTCCACAGTACCTCACCAGCCAGACAAGACGGACTCACCAAACAGGTACGCTAACTTTAGTAATTTACCTACTGGCGGAACTGACCCAATTATTTAATACCAGTTATGTATTTGACGGAAACTATGAAACCCTCAAATATTAACACAATGGGCACGAACACGATACACATTGTATAAAATGAGTATTTAGTAGGATGGGATTTAACCAACTCAACCGGCGAAGTAATACGCGACTTATCATTGAAATCCACAGGGAATTCCCAAGAATCGAATTTTGGGCAGTTTTATTGCATTTATGCCGTGTTTGGTATCGTTTTATACTAAGAAAGCCACAGTAGATAAATCAGCGACAGCTTCTAAATGCTGGGCTTCGGTTTCCATTCATATAAAAATGTAGAAATAAACAGACTTTCTGCGAGGCGATTCCTACATTTGGAGTCAAGTCCGCTCCAATAGACTTTTTCGTATTTTTCGAGGCTGAGACGAAACGACGGGTCATCGAGGTGTAGGACTGTCTAGATGAAAAGCAGTGAAATCATAGTAAACACAGTGAGACAAATTCTACTACTTTCTACTATTTTTCAGGGATACCGCGCTAGTACGGTCAATTTAGTGCAAACTGGGGAGTCATTTGCGATTGGTATTGGTAACAATAGAAAGGAAAGCCTTTGGCGGAGAGGAGTCGAAGAACATTGTGGATGGTGAAGCGATATATTGTTGAAATTCGGCAGGTGGGTGGCGACAGACAGAGCTATGGTAATGATCGTCGACTTTGAAAACCCCAAATTATTCTTTTCAGCCGCTCAATCGAACCGTTACTCCAAGGAATATTGTTTGTAACGGAACATTATCGATTATCCTTAGCGGCTCAAGTGCACGTTTTGTGAGGATTGCGGTCGAGTTCCTCACTCTTTAACTCTTTAACGCCCAAACGTTGTGCACGAGTGGTTCATTTATCACCGAGTTGTCAAAAGAAGATGCAATTTCATAAACTCGTACTATTTGGCTATTTAAGGGAGGTTTGTGGGGATAAGGGAGGTTGTACAATCTGATCGCAAAGTCAAGTGTTTCCAGAGAGTTTGTTCCCTCGCTCTCTTCCTTCACTAATTCGTTCTATTGTCATTCCACTTTACTCGCCAACACAGTTATTCAAATCTTCATTCGACTTGTTTGATTAGTTTTCCCCCGTTTTTTTTTTGCGTCGTTATTTATCAATGTAAGTTCCCCAACCCAATCAAATCTCTGAAGGTATTCGACGAGTAAATTGTTGCTGAAAGTCAATTTAAAAAGTTGAGATAGTTTTACAACTCAAATTCACGAGTAAAAGTCGACATTCAGTTCACAAAATCAAAATTGTGGACGTCTGATTGACTGTTTTACAACCCTGCAAATTATTACACTATGGTTTATTGTAACAGATTGACGAAGTTTCATAGCTCCAAGATCCATCTCATTCGATTCAGCATTGAAAAATACCAGTAAACCACACGAAACATGACGTGACAACAACGGAACGACGAAAACTAAATATTCCAGGCGCCTGTTGGCAGTTACAGTTTTGCATTCGAGGAGGTCTGTGGGAGCTCCAACCAGGTGGTCCCTACCACCCTCAAACCTCGCAGTTTGAAAAACCCCTACCTCTAGCGACCCCACGACCATCATGATGTCCTCAGACCAAGCGCATTTTCCAGCATTCTCAGGCCTATCATGGCCCTAACCCATAATGCACTAGTGCAAGGCTGCGCATTCCCATGGTACCGACCGTTTTGGGTCAAACAACACTTGAGGCCAGAATGGTCACAGGCCCACTCCGTCATTCGATGGCACTTACGGCTTTTCATGATACCAGGGTGATACAGTTTGGACTTGCTGACCTCCCTGGGGCTTGGAAGGGCCCCAGTATGCTGCAACAGAAGGCCCCCAAGCCTCCACCCTATACCTAGGGGCCCATCTGCCGCGCGGGCAGGTGGTTTTGACGCAACGGGAGGGAGGAAGTACGAACGATCAAACGATTACTTTCGCTATAGTTATTGTCCCGCGAGTTCTTACTTACTGCAATTTCACTATTGACGCATTGTAGACCTCTAGAAATTGTTCCGTTCCATCCAGCAACTACAAATACCTAGAAAACGATCCCGAACACAGCGTATTTGCGCTGAAACTGCCAAAATTGTGTTTTTTAACCATTTCCTTCCATAACAACCATGGGCTTCATCCAGGCGGGCACGAATTGATACCAAATGGAAGTTTTGTGCGACAGGACGAATTTTTTAGGCTACGTTAAAGGCACACAAATCGGCCCGGACTGCGGACGAAAATTGAAAATTTGGAATCCCGATCTTGAAACGTGAAGTATCAAATTTTAAGGGGGGGTTGTAAAAAAAATTTCCTGGCCGAAAACATTGGGAAATAAACCAAAAGTCGGGAGAGGTTATAACTTCAAACACAACCCCCCACCCCACAGCAGAACTATCGTCCTCTTGGTCTCATTCGTCTCTACTCAAATCAAATTATCCAGTTCAAAGGTTTTGCACTCAATCTCGAAAACAAACCCATGATTACGAACTGGCAATGGAAAGAAATCAGTCCAACGACCAGCACCGATGATGAGGATTGGTTTGAACGTTGTGCTGTTGACACTAAATTTGTAGTGTTCTGTTCGACGAATTTTTCTTTCTTGGTGTAGGTCACGTTTCAGAAAAATTTCTTTTTACCATTGAAAAAGAAGAGAGAATTTACTTGGAAAGCGCACAGTATAATTGCACAGTGTTGCTATATGCTATTATAACCATATTAACCGAATGTGACAAGTCATACGATCAATGATGTAGACTTGAGTATAATGCGTATTTTATACGAATTGCTGTACGCTTGGTAGCATTTGAGAGTCAATCAATAAATAAGTTACCAACTTCAGGCAAGCTTCCAGTTTAGGTAAAGTATTCTGAACGGCAATCACTACTACAGTGCATTTTTTTTTTTGTATGTGAGACTTCTAAATTTACATTTATATGCAGCCATTTATAAAAATTATCATTACAAAATGATTCAACGTATAGAAATGTACGCCCCTTTGCTATACGCGAACGTAAACGAACATTTTTGGTAATGATCGTTAAAAAGCTGAAGCGATTTTTTGACCAACCTCGCGCGTGAACTTCTTTTTACGCTCTTCGTTCAGTAATGCGTGGCATACGAAAGGTGGGTTAGGTGCAGCGGTTTTCCTTCGGGTTAGACAACACCAATTTCGGGCACAAACGAGACGCTCGCAGTTTCACGAGCTCAGGCGGATTGGAACTTCCTCTCCGTCTATTCCTGAAAGCGTTGAAGGTCTTGAATGTCTACGCCTACAACTCCCTCGAGAGCCGGATGTAGAAATAATTTCGAATATTACGAGCGATCGTTTAATTCTGTAGATCCTTCTACACTCAAGTTTTAGATTAATTTCTCGACCTGAGGAAGTTTCATCTAGCAACCCACGCCCATATTGTGTCCCCTTCGACTATTTCTGTAACTGTCCGTTAAACAACGAAACTAAAAGCCACGATACTTCGGGAATTGAGATTTTGCGAACATTAAATGATGGTTTGCCTAATAACTTACGGGATCCTCTCCACTAACTAATTAACATTTTTTTCTGCAAAACATTTTCCGTATAAACACATTAAAAGAAAATACGAGGCTCGTCTGTATGTGTGGCAGATCGATGAGTTTACGGGAATTGCTGAAAGTTGTGTGTTGCAGATATTTGCTACTTCCTTCTACAAAGTGCACAGTTTTTCTTGTTCTCTTTCTTCATTTTTTCCGGTAAAGTATTACTCTGAAAGGTTTCTCAAAATATTGCAGTGTGTCTGTATCCAAAAGCAATAAAATTTAGTTGCCATACACGTCACGTTAAGAGGTTAATTAGGTTCGAGCAAGGCTCTTTCGGTTCGAGGACACAGGATCTGCAGTGAACACAAGGCCCTGTACGTTGCAAATTTGTTTGAACAACTTCGTAATCGCGGGTAGCCCAAAAAGAAATTCAAGGGAGTCGTGACTCCCCACATTCGGTACCAGTCAATATCAAATACGACAAGCGAAAAAATACGTTTTTCTAAAACCTTCTTTCGGGGTTGAACACGCACCCCCTGCTATCATCCAATGTGAACATCATTAGCTTATCCAGCGCCGGCAACATCTATCGGTGATATTATTTCCAACAGACGCCGTGATGGAGGTCAGCGCCCATACCAACAACCGAGGGGTAAACTGTGTGGTTTCATGATAGGAGGTAAGTATTTCAAGACCTTCAACGACAATAAAACGTGCAAATGCAAGGTCTCTGCAGAGCACCAGTCTCTAATGAGTTAGTTTCCGAAAGGAGTCCTGTATTTTATGTTGACAAGACGGTAACAACGCAGAGTACTCGCGCATTCAGTCATGAAGAGACAATGAGCTATCCATCAGTCCCACAATGCTCTTTTCGATTATTGAGTTTTCAAGGAGATGAAACCGAACGATTTAAATCTGAAAAAGCTCACAGCAACGTTTTAGGCGCCTAGAATCTATACCTCACATCACTCACATCATCCTCGCTAACGTTTCCACGTGGTTACGAGCGTCTTGAATGTCTACGCCTACAACTCCCTCGAGAGCCGGATGTAGAAATAATTTCGAATATTACGAGCGATCGTTTAATTCTGTAGATCCTTCTACACTCAAGTTTTAGATTAATTTCTCGACCTGAGGAAGTTTCATCTAGCAACCCACACCCATATTGTAAATAGCTGTGGGTGTAAACAGCTATTCTCTGTTTCAAAAATAGCTGTTGCCGCAATATTAAAAATTGGTTCGTTTTTCTGTTTTGTGGTTGATTTAAAATTTTAAGTTGAATTTATAAAATAGAACTACGTGATGCATTAATCGAGTGTCACGATACACGACGAACTATTCACGTGAGGAAACTGAGGAAAAGAAGTTAGTTAGCGCGAACATTCACCAACGAGGGAGTTACGTCATAACGTTGTACTACGACATTTCACTTACGTTGAGCGAAATTACGCGCTATGGCGGTACGTTATTATTTCTCTTTTTTCTTCACTTTATATGAATGTTTAATGCATAATGTATCATTCATTTGGAATATGGGTGAGACACACATAAGTATGTGTAGATACTTATATGTTTAATTATCGGAAAGGTGTAATAGTGGTACTTAAAAGGTGTAATTCGAGAAGGGGAAGTTCAAAACGGAAAGGGAGCGCAAGTTTCACGTTAACTCCTCGTACTGTGAGAATTCGAATTACGAGCTTTTTAACTGGTCGGCCATTGCCGAGCTAATTAGCATTGCTATAGTTTCATAGCAATTTTCGAGTTACTTTTGCTCGATGTTCATTTAGTGAAAACCCCGGAGTTTCAAGGTCCCCGTCTAGTTAACAACAGGATTCACTTAGCGACTAAAGGAATGAAACTGGAGGGTTGTGGGGAGCAACTCCATGGGCGTCCTGTTGACCTTTTGATCCAACTCCCCTCTACTCTTCACTCCTCCCTGCCAGTACAATGTGGTAGTTACAGCTCTGACAGCACCCTGAAATAGATTTACCGATACTGCTCATCCGTACCTGTAACGGCGTGACGGCTGGGTTAATATCGGACGAGCCTACACCTATTCGGCTTTGCCCTTATAAATCAGTTCAGTGGAGAGGCTGGTTTTTTAATGTTAAACTCCTATTTCGTTTTTACAGCGGCCTTACTTTTTACAGTATTCTTATTAATTACTTTCACGGGTGGGTGGGTCGCAACTGGTTTACACCGATCTATCACCACGACCACTCACAATTGCACAGGTCGCATCTGACTGTCTATACGACCGTTGCCAATAAACGAGTAACGGACGTAAAAGGACCAAGTGGGACAATGAGCATAGCGCTCGCTCTATGCGTTCAGCAAATTACGATTTATTTGCTGTACGTGAATAGGGCTAGTAAGGAATGGCTGGGCGCGATCATTATCATAACAACCTATCGGTACTGCTGTAGCCACGTGTTTCGAGTGCGCTTCCTCGTCCTCTTCTAGTCTTACTAGTTGATCTCACACTCACAATGATGGTGTAAATCAGTTCAGATCATTCTCAGTTTCGGTGAAGGTTGTCGATAGTCGCTGCGGTACGAAGCGTTGATTATTCAAAAATGTGAAGTATACAACGGTTTGAATGGCCACTGAATCCTCAAGTGAGAGGTTCAATCGATGACGGCGCTCTGGATTTCTTCGCCTCATAGTAATTCTCCTGTCCCTGTCAGATAACAGGCGGCTCCTCGAAAATTGCACACGTCATGAGAGAGCGGGACAGAGGAAGCGCTATGGCCGGTAGTTCCCTTGTTGACGTTCATCGATCAAATTGGTTAAAATAGGCTTCAACGTAAGAGTGTAATGGTTTCGAGACAGTATCGACAGTTAGAAAATGACCGGGCATAAATAGGCCTTGGAGAAGGAGGCGAGGCGAATAGTGGATTCGAATTGTATAGCTGTGACAGAAAACAGTACGTGATTGCAAAGTGAAGTTCAGGTACGTCGCCCACGTTAAGTGTTTCCCGACACTGACTGTGGGGCACGCATCACTTATTTTCGTAATAACTGTCTAACAGCTATACCAGGAGAGCCTCGCAACTTGGTTTTAGCGGATACACTAAATTCACAAGAATGAAACGGTTAGCTGAATTTATGGAGCTGGAGGATACAAATGTGAAGGCCTTCGAACAGGTCGGCTGTTCAAATTTGACGCAGAGCGGCGAGCGTTGTTAAAGTAGTTAGAGAGAAAAAGATAATTATATAACCAAAACAGCTGTCGAGTATTGAGCGCAAGAATCCGTTTCGAGATCAATAACACAACGATGGCAAAAGAAATCAAGAGGTAAACTAATCGCCCAACCAATTTGTGACTCACCAGTAAGGGTTTGGTTTAATTAACATCAATACTCTCAGCTTACATAGACACGTGCGATGGTCGTCATGTTTGTGACACCGAGCGAACTTCGGGATGACGTAAACAACAACAAACCAAGCTTTTCATTCCGCTAGCCCTATTCGGCTTCTGAAGTAAGTCTGTCCTCTTGCCTCCTGTCCTTAACAGTTACATTACGTCATTGAGTATCCCACACCGCTTCTTTTTCTGTATTCGTTATTTTACAAGGGACATTCCGCATAACAAGGGCTGGAGAATCGCTCTGCTGATGTGTGTGTCTTCGAGTTTTGGTATTGACAAACCCCAAAAGCAGCCAATCAGCCGAAATTTCGTATTTAAATGCCCAAATTGGTAAATGGGACCGGTCGCAGCGCAGAGGCACACAGTTTGAACTGGGGTCATCGATTGGGGCTCATTTTGATATTTGATACTTCACGTTTCAACACATTGGGATTCCGAATCTGCGATGTCCATCCGTCGTCCACTGTCCAGGCCGTTTTGTGCTTTTAACGCGGTATAAAAAAGCCGTTCTGTCTCACGACAAATCTAATAATTTGCAGCGTTTTTGAGCAGCAACTTGGTTGGAACGATCGCATATTAGGCGCTAACATAAAAAAAAAGGAGAACGCGTTGAGTTTCTTCTGGCTAAATTATTGAAAAGTAACAGAATACTGTAGCTCGTCCTCGTGTGGCGAATACGCCAGTACAGCTTTTCTATCTAGCCTTTTGTATCTCCCTTCTTAGTCTAAAAGGTTCATAACCAAAACATCAGGTTCAAAGGCGCTCGGTCGTATATGAGATAGAAGAACCTACATCATGATATCGATATCCTCGGCGGCTCCTCCCTGCTACGAGTACAGAGTTTCAATCCCGGGCATCATGAGTCATTACTTACCAACCCCAATCGTCTTTTCATGCAAATAATGCTCAAATCTCCACCATCTAAGCACACAAGGTGTCTAAATGGGAAATGAACTCAGTCCTTGCGCTTTATTGTACGACGCCGTTTGTCCTTAATCGCACACCTTTCACCCAACTTGTTGTGAAACTATCGTCATCCCGTTACATTTGTGTTACGCCCGGTTCACCAGACTTTACATGCCGACCGAACTTTGTGTTGCCCGGTTTGTCGTAGCATACAGAATCCCTACCTGGGTGTCTACCTCTTCACACGTACCACATTATTATTATTATTATTATTATTATTATTATTACTAGTAGTAGTAGTACAGCTGTAAACTCTACCCACTACAAACTAGCGTACCAATAAAAACGAACGAAAAGGTGGTAGAACAACGTGCGATGTTTAACGTTTCAATCACGTTGATATTCTGAAGTCACATGAAACTCGGCTGGGAGTTGTTGGAACAATGGCTCAGCAAGTCTTTATTCAGAGAGCTGGACTGCGCACACTGCTGCCATACGACTTGCGCTATAATCATAAATAAAAGCACAATAAATTCCGGAACTCTAAGCGCTACCTCTTGACATGTCAACGACATTCTGCACAATGTACACACACAGGTTGGTCGTGCACAGTCCTTAGGAGCGCTCATCGTTTTACAATCACTCGCTTCAACTCAGGAAGTTCCAAATACCAACAACCTGCCAAAATATTCCGCCACCTTTCGACATCGCGCACACACACAAACAGATCATTTTAGTAAATTGTGTTTTTCGGTCTGAGAAGCCCTTGAAACGTAAAGAAATTATTCTGCAGAATGTTAAAACCACGTTTTTTATAGGGTTATCACTTTATTGGCATACATTTTCGTTCACACATATTTTCACGAAGATATTCGTGGAGGGCAAACGTTACTTATTGAACAGTTAATATCCTGTGAGTATAGTGGAAATTGTTATGAAAGTACTTCCATAAAAGCCGATCTCAATTTTATTAAAATTATAACGCCCGGTTTATTTTGAAATAACCTTAGTACTACATTTTCTGGTACAATGCTACTCTCAACTTCAAGCCGCGCTAATGCTGTCGCGAGGAGTTGTTTCGCACAACGCGAGTACAATGAAAGGAAATCGTACAACTAATACATTTACGACAAGGTAATACATTTTCCATTCTGAACGCCTCGAAATAAACAGAATAGATAAATAGAATCCTAAGAAAAACCAATTAAAACGAATTTTCTTTTTTCTCTTTAAATTAGCTCCTTTATGCGCAGGAAAAACATCCATTTCTAAGATTACCGCGATTTCTGAGCACCGCCGCATTCTGCCGCCGTGAAGTGGTGTTTTACTTCAAATGAACGGAGTGAAAAATGAAGTGAGTTAACAGAAAAAGAGTATAAGAGATTGAATTTGGTTTCTGTAGAGCGGGATATTGAGAAAATACATTATATTGTTGTCTGTAATTTTACAGTTAACTTTTATGAGCGGGTTAATTTCTGATAGTGCGTGACTCGAACGTATACTTTTTATTTCATTCTCCAGTTCATTTGTGTTGATTATGCTCGGGTGTAACGTGCCGAGTTTACAAAAGGTGACAGATGTCTCGATTTCCTGGACAAAGTTTAATATCAGATTTAATGTTGCCTGAAAGTTGGGCATAATATCTCTGTGTCGTAAGCTTGAAGAACCTGATATTAAGGACGCTGTTTAAGTGGTAATTTGTTTGTTGTTATAGTCTAACGTTATGAGGGTTTTATAATATATTTTATAATATTGAGAGTTTACGGTGGATTGCATTTCCCTTTGTTCGATTTGCGTATTCGCCAAAATAGCCTCATATTTGTTTTTATCGTCGTTGTCCAAATTACCGGTGATGGCTTTCGCTACGGATTTTTTCCGTTGTGAGTTCGAAGGTGTAATAGATTTTTGATTAAGAATCTCGTAGGTGTAATTAAATATCCGGCAATACTCGTCAATTGTCAGACAGTCTAGGAAAGTTCGTCAGTTTCGTCATAAATCCCTTTTAAGTCGTAGTAATGAGGAAGTATGGCTCTAACGATTTCGATCAGGCTTTCGGAGTACTCTCAGCTAACTAGTCCCTACATTTTGTTCTCCATAAATGTTCCTGTAAAAATGCGTTGAACGAAGATATAGCGCCCGCCTATAGTTGGTGTTCGAACTTAAAGGGGGGGGGGGCGGAAAGTAGTGTGTTGCTACGCACCAGATATTTTCCCTTCGCGCTAGAACTTTCACAGCGTCAGCTAATCCCGGACCTGAGAATTCGTCTCATTATTTCTCCCTTAATTTTTACAAATTTTTCTCTCTGGGTCTCTTCTTTTTCTTGGAATGAAGAAGTTCGACCACTAGTTGGGCGCCAATTGTACTGAGGTAGTTTGGAGATGCTTCTTGAAGAGCTGCTGACTCAGGCAAAAATTACGGCAAATCGCGCCGAGCTCCGATCCACTATCCCCGACTTACGTCGAGAATTATGAACCAATGTCTTGACCACTAGACCAAGGTCGCCGGGTGCCTTTAATAGGAGTCAGTCAGCACACAATCGTTAGAGACAGCTAGCGCGAAAGTGGTGAATGCCTAAGGACACCTCGTAGGGAGGTGGATACTGTTGAACTAGTCTTTTAATCCAGAGAATCTCCGGGTTAAAAGTTACCTACTAGGCAAATATCGTCTCGTAACTTTCATTCAAAGAGCAAATAAATGCGGGTGAGGGTCGTTCATAGTTTTCGTCCGTTTCCCTCGACGCGGAGCATCAGGAGGCGGTCAGCCGCGTGTTCTCGGGTACCGGCTCCTCGGAACGAGAACCGAGAATTGAATCGAAACCGCGGGAGCGAAGGGGTTGAAAGACGAGGGGCATGCGCCGACGGGTCGCGGTCGCGTGAGTGGGGGGGTCTCTCAACCTCCTGCGCCGCCCGCCGTCAGTCGTTTGGGGTCGCTCCTATCGTTCGTGCCCGTTCGTCGGCTTCTCCTTCAGTCGCCCCTTTCCGTTTCTTTTCCCTCAAATTTCGGTTCCCGATTTTCCGTTGCTTTTTTTTTTAGTTTTTTTTTACTTCGTCGTCATCTTTTTCGGGCGACGACACGTCGTTCGCGTACTTCGACGATTCGAACAGAACGCACATTTCAACTCCTCGCTCGGCCCTAGGCCTCCGAACTGTAAGTCCACTCGACATTTGACGACGGAATTCGCATGTCACACGATTTTCCAATTATTTTTGGACTTTTTGTTAGTAGTTCGTGGCAAAATTGCTTGTTCAAAAATGTGCCGCTATAATGGAGAAACGACGTCAAGTCGCGACTCGGACACGTTCTGATGGACCGAAGTCGCGTTCGAATTCCCAATCGCCCCTTAAATCTTAGAAAACCTCTTTCATCCAAATTCATTGAGCCCTTCCTACCCATTTCCAAATCAGGTAATAGTCGCCGCTTGTTTCTCCAGCCGAAATTGGCGAATTCGGTTACAATCACCAATAGGTTTATATTTCGAAAGTTGCATTCTTAATAATATCTGTGTTTCCGGTTAGGATATTCGTACTCGTTTGTTTCCAAGGCGCGGGGATTCAAAATCTGCAATGTCCATCCGCCGTCCGAGCCATGTTTTGCCTTTAACGTGCTCTACACAATCCATTTTTTCGCAATTCCATTTTGGATGTAGTTGTGCCTGCCTACTCTGCAATCCGTTCGGAAGAAACCTATAGTTGTTACGGGCACAAAATGTTGCAAAATACTTGTATTAGCCAATTGACGCAGTCTCACATTTCCAAGACGCACCCCATT
Organism: Pachypeltis micranthus; assembly: GCA_020466155.1. Taxonomy (NCBI): domain Eukaryota; kingdom Metazoa; phylum Arthropoda; class Insecta; order Hemiptera; family Miridae; genus Pachypeltis; species Pachypeltis micranthus. The sequence goes on from CM035768.1 coordinate 30,375,698, forward strand.
CGATTCAGCGTCGGAAAATATCAGTAAACGATGTGAAACATTACCTGACTACGACGGTACAACGAAAATTGGGTTTCGGAGACGGGATGCAATGCGAGAGAAACGATAACTTTCGCCGTATAGTCAGGCGACTATTTCTCTGTATTCAATCTAGACGCAGTCGTACACCTCTCTTGTGTATCAACCATTCTGATCGGATCGCCGAGCAAGCAGGCAGGACTAGGTACCAAATGGGAAACAATAAAGCGAATCATGGCATGGGCGGCGGACGAGCATAGCAGATTTGGAACCCCCATGCCTTGAAACATTAAGCGTCGTGTCAAATTTTCTGGAGGGAGGGGGTGTAAAAAATTGTCCTAACCAAGAACACAGGTGTATTATTCAGGATGAATAATGAACCAAAACCCGGGGAGTGCATCAGCTTGGGGAGACGTCCACATTTTGCCTTTAACAACGTAAGCAATCCCATCTTTCGCACAAAGATCATATTTGCCTACTCGAATATCAGATCGGACGAAACCCATATGGTTTCGAAAAATGATCTACAAAATTAGAAAAAAACACGTCATTACGTCGTGTTTGGTATCGTTTCCTTGGTATTTTTGGATGAGACGAATAGGACGTGTCTCAAAGGTGCAGAACTGCGTCTAGTCGAAATAGGTTGCAGATTATTACGCGACGGTTTATTATTCTCTTGCGCAGCTCGACGTAGTTTCACCCCTCCAACACCTGTCCCATTTGATTCAGCATCGACAAATACCAGTTAACCATACGAAACGTGAGCTGATTACAACGGAACGACGTCACACGTAAACATAGCGAGGCAAATTTTACAAATTGAAATTCGCGGTGCGATGTAACGAAAGTTATCGTATCTCCCCTGCCTGCTCTCGTTTCCTACACTGTCTCCTATTACACTCCAACCATCCGTCAGTTCGGCTCGTCACGTCGTGCCAATTGCTTAGCGTTCCGCTGTAGTCAGGTTATGTTTCGTGTCGTTTGCTGGTAATATTGATTGAAACATCAGGTTTCACACGTATTTCATATCTAGTTGCACGAATGAGTTGTGGTTTGTTGGATGGTTGATGTAACCATGTTATATTCTTTATATTTTTTGACGTTCTGTAGTAATTTGCAACGGTTTTTACATTCCCCGGCTCTGTTCAACGTAGTTCTTAATGTCTTTTGTTATTTCGAGTTTTCTTTAGATCTTTACGATGCAAAGGTTGCTGAGTCCGAAAACGCCTTTTGGGGAAATGGTCTGTGTGAAGAGATTTTTAAAAAAGTGATCTTGATTGAAAGAAAATGGCTGAACCAAATCGGCTCAAATTTCACGTTTCGTCTGCAGTTTACCTCGGCACGCCAAAATAAGGAGGATGAAGGAAATCGGTCCAAAACTAACTATAGTTATCACAGCGATCAGAACACAATATTTCCCTTTTATTATATTTTTATACCGATGGTTTCCATTAACGTAACAGTGCAACGTGGATAGAAGGCGCGAAAAGGAATGAACTCTGGCCTCGAACGCCTAGGGCTGTGTCAATGTTAAAGGCAGGTTGAGAAGCCTCCGTGGCTAGTTCATAGAGCTGCAACAACGAAAATCTATTATGTAGGTCCTCATCATCCTTTGTATGGTGTGTTGAGCAGTTACCTGACTATGATTCTGGTCTTTTGTAATTCATTGTGGGTGTTTTCGTGTGGGGCAGTGCGGCTCGTGGTATGTGTTAATTGGTAATATTTTCACCATTGGTCATTTGCTATTAGTCCTGTATTTCTATTGAGAGGTCGTGTACTTTTTCATTTTTTGTTGTGAGCGGGGTTAGTAAATTAAGTATTTCGCTTGTCTACTAGTATGTTCGTTGTGGTGGCGTTGATGGTTTTGGCCCAGTCCCAGTACAACTTGTAATTTCTGCTCTCGAGAACAGGCATGGGCCTGTATTTGTAATGAGGTGTCACGCGCTTCGTAAGACCATGCCGCACTACAACTTTTGGCGTACAATTTTGCCGACTTGGTCGTGTCTGTTTGCGCGAATGACTTGCAGCCTGAAGGTATATTGTATGTTCTGTCCGTGATTTCCAGTGTCTTCATGTGTCGGTGGCACTTTGTTCTTTGAGGATGCGTAATTAAGTGTTGGGATGACCTGGGCGACTAGCGGCTTGTTCAAGTCGCCTGTCTTCATTCTGTGTGTGTGTCTGTATTGGTGAAGCGCCGGCGTCCGTCGTCCAGGCCATATTTTGCGTTTAAAGCGTTCTAAAATAATCCGTTCTTTCCCCTGACAATTCTGTTTGGAATCTCATTGTGCCTGCCTTTGAGATGCTAGGTACCCTCTCCAACGCCACGGGCAATGCCCCAAAGCACGACTTACCATTGTGCCTGCCTAATCGGCGATCCGATCGGACGAAACCCACGGTTGTTTTGATCGAAAAATGGTTTAAAAAATCAACAAAAATGCAATTTTGGCGGTGATTACGTCGTGTTTGGGACGTTTCTTAGGTATTTTGGTATGCTGAGTTGAATAAGGTGAGTCTCAGAGGGCCAGAACTGCGTCTAGACTACAGTTTAATTACACTTAATATAGAGAAGCAAATTGGCGGGACAATGTAGCGGAAGTTATCACTTCTCCCCTGCCTGCACTCATTTCTCGCACTGCCTCCCGTTTCAGTCCAACCACCCGTTCTAAACTCACAATTCATCACGTCGTGCCAATTATAATAGAAAATGTCAATTTTCGCTGTTCCGTTGAATGGGATATGTCTCGGAAGACGCTGCGTCAAACTGTGCGAGAGAATAATAAATTAAAGTAATTGGGTTAGTTCCGCCAGTAAGTAAATTACTGAAGTTAACGTACCTGTTTGGTGAGTCCGTCTCCTCTGGCTGGTGAGATACTGTCGGCCAGCGGACTCATCAGGTACGAATAATAATGTTAGAACACTTTAGAATAATGTTTCTTTTCCTCGTTCTCTTTCTTCGAATCTTTCACAATTCAAGTGCCCTCCGGTAGTATAAATGCAACACGTGCATAAAATTAAATGTTGAAATATATTTTTTCGATCAGCGTTACTCGAAGCGTGGATACTGAGGTTGGTTTTTTAGTGTCTAGGGTCCAGAAACGTGATAAATTGTGGATTGATGATGTTTTTCTATCGATCAAATTATTAACTTCTGAACTGACTTGGAGAAGAAAAACAAATGATGTGCTTTTAACCGTATCGTAATTGACTTTCTATCTAATCTTCGCGTTTCGGAGCCCCGTGAGCACGGAAAAACACATTTTACAGAGATTCGCTCTCAATTCAGTCTACTAAATAGTGAGTCGTTGTGGATGCTGAACATGAAGTATCGAAGCAAAATTTAAAGCGGTCCCTGGCTTATCACTTCAAAACCGCAGTTCTTGATTCGTTACTGGGCGGAGGTAGCATGAACGATTTTAGAAAATATTTTGTGGGTTGCATCTACTTTCGACACCTCCTGCAAATGACGCAAACGGTTATGCTCACCAAACGAACTTATTATTTATCACTTATGGACGAGAGAATGACAATCTAAGTCAAGGAATTAATGACGCTCACTTTGTGCTAGTTTCTTCGAGTTACTCGTAACCATGACATTCAACTTCTAATTATGGACATACATTTCTCGAATACAGTAAAATATTTGGCAACTAATTTTCGTGATTGTGATTTCAAAGAGAAGAAAGGTTTTGGACGTGCATTGGTACTTTCCTTGGCTTGACTTGAAGATGAAGGGAGGTATTGGAATTTTTCGGAAGAAAGAGAGTTTTCTCTATGTTTTGAGGTATCTAAAGCCATGATCAAATACAAGAGCGTGGATATGTGTGTTTCGTTACTTTGCGGGATCGCCGGTTTAGATCGTCAATTGCGTCGAGCTGGATAACCTGGAAATTATCGGTAGTATTGATTGGAACAACAGTTAAACATATGAGTTATCGTTTCCCGGATTTTTATATTCTTCGATTGAATAGGATAGATCCGAATCATGTGCAAGGGGGATAAAGAGTTGTGTAGCAAATTGCAGCGTTTTGGTTTTTTATTCATAATAATAATAATAAATTAATAATACACCTATGTTGTTTTGGTCCGGAGTATGCAATGCCGTGTCCGCCGTGTATGCCATATTTTTCTTTTAACGCGGTCTAACAGATCCATTCTATCGCCTGATCCGATAAAAGCCAAGATTGTTAAAGCAAAAAAAGATTTTGCAAGAAATTTTGGCAGTTTTATTGGATTTACGTCGTGTTTAGTATCGTTTCCCGGGTATTGAGTCGAATAGGGCTGCGCCCCGATGGAAACCAGTGAAATCACAGTAAACATGGCAAATTCGACTACTTGAAGGAACTCGCGGGACAATATGTATCGTATCGTTTACTAGTATTTATCGATGCTGAATCAAATGGGAGGTCTCGCGGGTATTTTACGAACATAGTCGTTTGAGTAGGAGTTTTCGTTTCTTGGGTGGTTGATATCGACGTGTTATCAGCTCATTTGCAGCCTCATGAGCTATTTGTGATGGAAAATATGATGTCTCTTACAGGCTTCAACGATTTTGATCGTACCAACGTAGTGCCATTAACTAGCTAACACCTATACTGCGTACCTTCAACTATTTCGGTGATAATTCGCTGAACTAATGTAAATACCAAAGAGATATGTCCTTTCGACACAAATTCAACATTTTCACATAAATTAAGAGACCGATTTCTTTAGAAATGAATTCTACGAAGATTTAGTAAAGTATGGTGGAACTGTGTGTGAGAAGTTGTGAGGTTTTTACTCAGGATTATGATTCTACCTAAAAGTGTTTTGTCACTGTTCCCTATCGATATGAATTCTTGGCCATATCCCATATCAATGAGAAATAATGACGTTCAGTATACGCATCGCAGTACGTTAAATCTGTTCATTGGAGTCTTTTAGTTGCTCATCCAACATGGTACGAGATCCTTGAAACTCGGAGGTTAGCGTTCTAATGAGTCCCTTGTACATCTAATATTAGCCTTTCGCTAGTTTCTTGTAATGTTGTTAACGGTGGATTAGTTTATTACTATGACGTTAACATTGTTATCGTTGTTTATAATCCTGACATTAACCTTGTAGTAGTTCCTTGTGATCTACACATTAACTTCGTATGATGTTCTTGTAACCTTGCGCTTGTAAACCTTGTAGGAGTTCGTTGTAACCACACTGAGTAACGGGTGACATTTGAGAAACGTTCGTCAATTGTTCATGAGAATGCAAAGCTCTGAGTTCGCAAGTGGAGGCTGTGGAGAGTTTGGACAAAATTAGAGGGTTGGAAAGAAAAGGCGAGTTGCATGCGTGAGGATTAGAAGATGTCAGGTGATGTTGGAAAGATACAAAATCACATCTGAGCTGAGGCAATATAGAGGTTCTTCCCTATTTCCAAAGATCAGTGGACGCCGGTAAAAACCAATTCAGTGCGGAATATGAACCCTGCTGCTATCCTAGGTAATTTTGGTAAACATTTACGAAGCCTCAAAAATGGCAACTGATGCCAAATTACTTTTTAAGAAACTAAAACGTGCATTGTTGTTCATATTAACGAATTTTAAGAATTGGTGATACCTTTTATTACTATCAGTGCTTACCTTAACCTTTTCGATAAATACCCAACACCGAGGATGGAATGTTCGCGTTGTCTAATGCTTGTTTGAGATTGCTTTGAACACGGAGTTTTAAATAGTGACGTGTAGTGACATTAGTAAGAGTACGCGAGTGAGGAAAAGAGGATGGACTACCTGGATGAAAGGAGAAGTTGGAGAGGAGGTTGATTCTTATTGGACGAAGAGGAACTACGAGCAGGTAGTCTGATTTAGGGTTGATTTCACCAACTTTGTAAACCCCCGTTATTCCCGGTTAACGCTCATTAACCGGCCCTAACCACCGTCTTCGGTTAAATTCTAATTGCGGTCAAACCTAACCGTGGTTCAATTTTCTATCTTTCGTTATCTTGACCGCGGCTACGGTGGTTTTGGTGAAATTCGCCCTTTCTGATTATGTGGCCTGCGCTTGCTGAGCTCGCAGTTTGATGTCTCCGTTTGAGATAACTATTCTATAGCCGTGTGGCGCAAACAAAAGTCGAGTTTGTGTCGTTTGTGTTTGCAATTATAATTAAGGTAAAGTTTAACTGTTTTCTACTTATTGGTTCATACCCTGTCCATATCATCGACTGGCAACCGTTGACTCACATCTTATGATCACAGAGACAGTCAACATTGGCGATTTGTTGAAGGCTCAAGATCGTCAGATGGACGTTACCTTAATAATGAAGTTGTAAAAGGCTTTTCTAGTAACTTTCACCTTAATGTACTCAACTGTCGATTTATCCCGTGCTGCCCTCGCTATACTGATGACACTATTTAATTTCAATTTTCATTGATCATACTTTTTTTATACCTTTTTCCTCGTTTATTTCAGACATATCAGCCGTATTCCTACAAAACGTTGAAGTTCTCGTGTCGCTCTGCGTTTCCGCAGCAGTTTGCTGAACTTTTTCTTTGAACAAGTAATTCACCTGTAAATTTTTTGGCTGCTTTTAACGTCTTTTGCTTTTTTTCAATTAATCTCAGTAAATGTAGAAGTTCATAATAGTGTTTGCAATTTGTGTTTCTGTACCGTTTGGAATGATCTCGATTGTTGAATGCTTCACAGCTTCTATTTCAACCTGCCTAACTTCAAGCTAGTTTAGTGGCCCAGATGTGTAACCGCAGCTTCACCAAACGACTGTTTAGTACTAACTTGATAATCGTGCCTCTGTATAAATACTGTTGATTTTCGCCCGATCCAAGCTAATTGAGCAACTTTCGTTGTTATTAATTTCGCGATCTTAATGGTGGTAGTCACCCAAATATGACCTGTTCTGTGAAAAAAAAGAAAATAATTAGTTCCTCTCTTTATAAATCCCTGTTGGAACTCAGAGTAACTTGTAATAAAAATAGTAGTTTTCTCGTATTCACTTCAATCCAATAATTGTAGGTTTCGGTCTGTTCAAAATGTTCAGCAAGAAAGATACTGCATGCGTTGCAACCAGTTTGGGCACCAGCACATTTGCGTTGGCGGGGGACGGGGGGGGGGGGGCAACTCCTGAAGTCCAGACGTTTTACGTTTCAACTTCATTTTTCTTCGTTCTTAAATCAATAAATTATTTCGAGTTTTGGATTTGGTAATGTTCATTGCTCTGGGAGATTCGCTTCCGCTTAATTCCGCTGTGAGGAGCAACATAAAATCTCATCCATCTAATTTTTGTTCGGTTTTGTACACGTCCATTCCAAGTGCCACTTAGTCACCTACGCGCGTATAGTTGTATAGTTACCTAGTTGGCGAATATTTTTCCTTGCTTGTAAGGAAAATGAAGTAGGTCGAACGAGAATCGCGCAGTGTTGATCCTCGTACTGTTGCCTCGTGAATACTGATATATTTGCCTGATACATTCCACCCTCATGTTTCCTTGAGACTGAAGAAAAGCTCCACTTTCGAAGTTTCATTTCTGAGTTCTCAGTATTAGTTATATGAAACTTGAATTACCCAGTCAGGTGTTTCAAGTACAACGGTGGAAGCACCCAAACAGTGTTGCGCGTAATGGAACCAACGGGCTGGTGAAAACGGGCATGTACTCTATACGGGGTGAAGTATCAATTATTGACAACATAAATGTTTGGTTGAGACAAGTTGGCAGCTGGTTGAACAGTAACAGAAGTTGGGAAAGCCATTTCTTTTTACGTCTGAGCTTTTTCGCAGAAGGATTTTCTGAATATTTCGCGTAATATTTTATGCATACATTCACGCACAGGTTCAACTTGAAGACCTGGATGTCTCGCTGTATCTATCTTCCTGTTGCCTTTCCTTTCCTGCGTCGCGAGCTACTGCTATCAGTGAAGGTGTAGCAGTACTACAATAACATTATTGTATTGTACTCAAGTCCACGCCACAGATCGATACACCATACGGTGTATCCAGCTTTGGACTGCTCTGGATAGTTGCGCGAAGAATCATGAAGTATTACAAGATGCATTTTTGAATACTTGTTAGGTAGAGGCAGACAAGATCGAGGCTGCAGCAGAGACAGGGTACTCCCCGGAAATACCTACTTGCATTCCACAGTTTGCTCGAGTAAGTTTTGTGTTTGTGTAAATTTCCCCTAACCGTCAATTTCCATTCCGGTCCCTAGAGCAGACAGATCCCACACCTTTTTTCTTGATTTACGTAGTTTCTTTATGGGCTACATTTATGGCGAGTTATGAAAGAAGCAAATGTGTTCTGTACGTCTCGCTAGTCGCTGGCGGTTCAAGTAGTTACTTAAGAAATTAAAAAGAGGTTACTTAATGACTTTCTGGGTAAGAACAAGTCCGTGAATATTTTTGGAACATATATATTTGGGTTTCAGATTAAACCTAAAAGCGTTAGCAGTTGCGCCTGCTTCCTGCTTCCAGTTACTGATCGGTAAGTGTCGAGGGATCTACGCTTCTGGAAAGTCGTTAACACTAATTAGTTGATCAATTAGCGCCCAAAGTTGAATAGATCAAATTGGCTGAGGTCTGAAACGAAGGAAGCGAGGGACAGCATTTCCTTGGTGGCTGACTCGATTCGGATTAAATAAGAACAGCTACTCCACTTCATTCGTACATGTCTTGCTCATTTCTGGACTGACTAATCCAAGGTGAGTCCGAGCAAGAGGAAGAGGCAATGCCACCTCATCCACTCCGAGGCAATGCCTTCTTTTTGTTTGGACATTGGAGGGCTGCTTCAAGTTGCCCCATGAATTTAAATTTGCATGTTGTACCAAAAGGCTCAGAAATGTTTAGCAGAGTGCATCAAGTCGTCCGTGACGCCACTCTGTGATGGCGGCTCTTCTTCCTTATCCTTTTCACTCTTGGGAGAATCGAGCAGTGTGCCATCATTTCCATGGATCCTCGCATACTGCCCAGCAGTCAACAGGTTAGGTAGTTGAGGAGGTTGTGATGGAGAAGAGGTGGTTCAAAGCTAGAACAACTGCTTAAGTCGGGGAGCAGGATGTTGAGCTCTTCTGTCTATCAACATATCCTTGGTGAATGAGGTTCCAATCCGGAGATTACTGTTGCTGCTCCTCAGGAATTTCGATGCGTTCTTACCAAACACAGGGAGAAGAGTTCTGGGTGCTTGCCACTCTCTCTCCCTCTATCAATGCAACTTAGCTAGTTCATTCCCCTCGATCCCTGTTCAACCCTGTACTCAGCCTCGTCGATATGCATTTGGAGGACGAACATCCTCCATTTTAGGGTTTAAATGAATAAGACATACTTTCCTCACTATCACGCCCGGAAATATGTAGCTTTTTTTCACTCACTTAAGCTGCTGATGGCGCCACCCTCTTCAAACCGATTTCCACGTCGTATATGTACCATCTGGTGTGTGAGTGCGCTATTTTCGTTCAACGCATTTCTATGAAAACAGCAACGGGGAACAAAATTGGTTGGTGTAGTTTAGTTCAGAGTAATCCATAAGTTTAGTCAAAACCATTAGTCATTTGGACCTCTTTGCACACTGTTGATTTTCAAAATAAACAAATTACTGCAAAATGTCGAACGATGCGACGTGTGTCGCGTTGAAGAGGCGATTGATGTCAAAAGAGACTAGATTTGCGGAATTATAGCTCGTAACTTGTTTACGACGGAAAGCTCTTTAAAGAGAAAAAGAGGGTCGTCAAAGGCTTCCCGGAGTCATAAATGCTATCTTCATAGTTGCCATGGTGATTTACTCCCCTTCGTACGATCGACATTTTAGCTTCATGGGGTGGTTCTTCGCCCTGAGTGCTCGGAAAGAAGATGGAACGCCACACGTAAATCTCGTCATTACCTGAGATATTCGGCGTAAACAAACACACTCGTATGTGATCTGTGGCGAGTCGAGCAGAGTTGAATATGCAGATAATTCGGATTAGAGGGTCATTATATTAAGTAATAGCGAGTTTGACTGGACTTGCCGGTATAGAAACCCTCCTGATGTTAGTGGATGTGGTGGTGCTCGTACTGACTCATATTACTTCTCGCTACCCGAAGGGAAGGAAAGTATAGTAATCGGCCCAAAAAAAAATTTGGGTTTTCATCAGATCTTTACGTTTTGAGGCCTACTGAGTCTAAAAAACCTAATTTCGGCGCGTGGTCCGTGTGTGTGTGTGTGCCTTCGGAATGAGGAGGGGGAAAAACCAGGTTTGAGCGTTCCTGGGGCGGCTGATAGCGTGTATCCCGCTCACCACATCACCAGTGGCCGAGGGCTGACTCTGAGCAGCAGCTGAAAAATCCCTCATGCGTCTTAGTCCCGATGGGTGGCCGGACTGGCAGCTGTGGCCCATGTGGGGGGCCTCCCTTTGACCCTCAACAGACCAGCGAAAGGGGCTATCCATATGCCTGAGGGGGAGCTTCCAGGACACTGCCTCGAGCACCTCTCGCTCATACCACTTACACACACAACAAATGAACTCACAAGGATACAATACATCGGTCTGCTTCTTTAATCTCCCCCCCCCCCCAAATGAGTAAAAATAACATGACAAAGTCAAATAAAACAATAGCAGGTAATAAAAACGCCACCTGCGCCTCTTCCTCGGGCTCGCCAAGCTCGACCCCTCCCTCTTCGGACGATGAGCAACCTACTCGTCGTCCAAACACACAAGGGCAGAAAGAACTGGGCAAACCGTGTTCGTCCCCCCCCTTCTCCCCCTAGTAGCCCGGGCAACCTGGCTACTGCAAGTGTTAGACACCCCATGGACCCTAACCTGTTGGACATGGAGCAGATTTGTGCGTATGTCCAAATCATCCATGGCCAGCTGGCACAGATGAGGGTCAAAGCGACGGGACCTATGCGGGACCTCGTCACTAGCTGCCTCTTCGAAATATCGAAGCTGGCTATCAAAGCTAGTGCCCCCCCTAACATCGCCCCCTGCCACTCCCCCCCTGCGAGAAACTGTGGCGGCTGTCGTGAGGGAAGAGCTGCGTGGGGCAATTGCCCAGCAGCCAGTGCCACCAGCCCCCCAAACTCAAGGAGCTTCAACAAGCCAGGGTAGTACCCCAGGCCCCTCATATGCGGCAGTAGTCGCTACGGCGCCCTCCTCCCTCCCTCATGGACCTGAGGCTGAATGGCACTCTGCCAGGGCCAGGAAGCGCAGGGGGGAAGAAGAAAAAGGCCCCAACTAAGCAGGACGAGCAGGCCGAGGGCAGCCTTCATCTCTGTCCAAAAACAAGGGCAAAAATAAAAATAACCAAAAGAAGAAGCCTCCACCGCCTACCAAACTCCCCCCTAAAAACCCACGACAAAACGTGGTAGTGGTTAGGCGTACGTGTGAGGAAGGAGAGGCTGGTCCCTCCACCCCTGATGCATTAAGCGTCCGAATGCTTGACATCCAAACCGCAGTGGGAGGTGGCGCCGTCATTGTGACGGAATCGCCAGAAATGGCCAAAGCACTTACGAGCCATATCTCCACCAAAAAGGAAGCCCAGAGGGCAGCAAGGGAGCTGATCATGGACGAGGCCGACATCCCATTGTGGACAACAGGCGACCTCGGCAGGGCCCTTGCGACCTTAAAGCCCAACAAATCTCCTGGGCCAGATAAAATAGGAAGCAATATGCTAAGGAAGGCTGAGCGGACAATCTCCAGCGGCCTCCTTAATTTACTTAATGACTGTCTGCAGGTCGGACAGTTCACCACTCAGTGGAAGTCTGCGCGTGTTGTCACTCTTCAAAAGGGAGGCGACCGCAATCAGTCAGACCCGCGATCATGGAGACCACTCAGTTTTATTTCCATATTAGGCAAAACACTAGAAATCTTGATGTTGCAGTCCCTCGAAAGAGTCTCTGGCCGCAACCTCACAGGCAGGCAATACGGGTGTACCAAAGGAAGGTCCACGCAGGATGTCATTGTCGAGATTCGGCGTGTTTCCCTGCTGGGACCGGCTAAGTACGTCGCAGCAGTTCTGATTGACATCAGAGGAGCGTTTGACAACATTTGGTGGCCAGCGCTCCTTAATGAGCTCAAAGGTAGGGGAATCCCCCGCAACCTGTACTCGCTCGTCAGAAGTTACCTGACAGACAGAACTGCTACAATCGAAAGCAGGCATGTCTCCGTCCGGAGAAAGATTCAGAAGGGGTGCCCACAGGACCAGCACTCTGGAATGCCTTCTTCGAAGACTCATGGAGACTGACTGCGTGCCGTACGCCTATGTGGATGACTTGACTGTGCTGATCTTTGCAGAGTAAGTCCGCCAAATTGAAGAAAAAACCCACCACGTGCTCCCCACCGTCACCCAATGGTGCGAGCATGTCAAGATGCAGGTGGCTGAGGAAAAAACCCAGCTAGTCCTCTTGAAAGGAAAAGTGAAAAATCCACCCACAATACGCTTTGGCGGCCACTGGCTCCTTCTCGAAAAGCACGTCAAGTATTCAGGAGTGAATATAGGTGAGAGGTGGGGTTTTAACCAACACCTGCAGTCCCTCAAGGGCACTACCATTGCAACGTTCGCCTCACTGCGTGCCATTACTAAGGCCACTTGGGGTGTGTGTTACCACGACACTATCCTCATGTATAAGCCATCTATCTAGGCGTGATTGGCTACTGCCCCATTGTCTGGGGTAGCAAACTAACAGTGAATCAAAAGAGGGTATTGGCCCAATCCCAGAGAGCTGCGCTCCTGTGGATCACCAAGGCCTATAAGACTGTATCAACAGAAGCACTCCAGGTGATCACTGGTCAGTTACCAGTTGATTTGGCTGTTGAGTGCATGGTTAACAAGTGTAGAGTGAAAAGGGAGCTTCTCCCTCTTTGGGCTGAACTCTGTGCGGATCTCACCACAGAACAGAAACTTGCCGCCATCGATGAATGGGCTCTAGAGAAATGGCAAGCAAGATGGGAATCCTCGTCAAAGTGACGTGACACGTATGAGTTCTTCCCCAACATCCGTGAACGTCTTTCAAGAAAATGGGTTGAGCCAGACCACTGGACGAGCCAGCTCCTCGCGGGACAAGGTGACTTCAATGCGCGGCTCCGCGGATCGAGAATCAACCGAATCAACCTAAACAGGCGCCTATATTGTCATTTCTTTATTCTGTCTGAGCTCTATGCGACGCTTAGAGCTCAGGAATATAGCACCTGCGAGATCGGAAGCATGGATGATACAATAGAATTGATTTATGAAGATCTGAGAAGAATAGGCCAGTGGTGTATGAAGCACGGTATGATAATAACAGCAAAATTAAGGCTATGATTTTTTAATATACCAAATTTGATCCGAACGTTTTGAAAAGAGATACAATAATTCAGGAGCCCATCAAATTCTCCCAAGAAATGAAAAACTCTTTGAATTATGGTCCAAAACGTCCTCTCTTGGGAGTCCCAAGTTTCGAAGTCTGTGTTGGGTTGTGCAAGAACCTTTACCTACTCCGGATGCCTTTGCGGCGGTGGGAAAACAGTTTCCCACCACCAGCCTGCTGTGTCTTAGACTACATTCCTCTCGCGCACTGCGACCCTATTGCGCAACTGACCGAAGGACTCCAAAAAGCATGGAGCGCAGCGATCCGCTTTGAATTGCCACTAAAAATCGATGAACATGTAACTTCGCATTAAACCATTAGAAAGCCTATTTGTATAATCATGTCTGAAATCGTGGTATCAAAACAAGAAATATAAATAAACAAGTACGGAAGCATACCATCTCGACCAACTATCATTTGTAGTACAAGCCATCAGATTGTATAATGAGCGTGTAAACCATTTTAACTTGAGCGTAACCGTCAACACTTTGAATCCAAATACTAACAGTTACCCGTTAGAGATAGTTGAGCTTCCTATGACCCACAAGAGGAATTTTTATTTTTAGTTAAAGTTGCTTATCTTGTTAATGATTATAATTAAGTAAGTAGCTCTTTAAGACAATATGCATTTATATTTTGAATTTGTTGTCCAGGGGGTGGGGAAGAGCTGGACTTCTAGCCTGACCATCCTGGACCGTCTTCCTGATGGATAAATAAAATATTCGCTCATTTTGCCTCTCTCTCTCTCTCTCTATATATATATATATTATATATTCTACTGTATTAGTCTAATCGTGCGGGTCTCACTTGAGTTATCGCGTTAGCTCGACTGTAGCCCTGACTACAAAGACTCACACATAATATTGAGCTTTGACTCCGTCTGCTTCTTTAATCTCTCCCCCCCCCCTCCTATTAGTAAAAACAACATGACAAAGTCAGTTAAAACATTAGCAGGTAATAAAATTGCCACCTACGCCTCTTCCTCGGGCTCGCAACGTACTGAGCAACCTACTCGCCGTCCACACAAACAAGGGCGGAAAGTACCAAGCAAAGCGCTTTTACCTACATCGCAGTGTGAGGTGGCGCCGCCATCCTGACGGAAACTCCGGAAATGAGCCATATTTCCACCAAGAAGGAGTTGAAGTTACAAGCATCAGCCCCCCTGGGTCGCTTCCTGCGCCTCCTATTGTTCGACGTGTGGACCAACCTACAAAAAGAGGACCTAGCCCAACAAGTTGTTGAACACAACCCTGCGTTGGGTGTGCAGCCGCAGGACGCCAGGCCCCTTTTCACGAAAAAGCGCGGCAGACAGAAGGATTGGGTGATCGAGGTGTCACCCGGCATACCCAAAACTAGAAGGGGCCAGGCTCCTCCAAATATCCTGGCAGCGCTGCGCCATCTGCAAGTACCAAGCCCCCATACAGTGCTACAAATGACCACCTGGCAGTAGTAGCCTGCATGAGAACTGTGGTGTGGGCCTGGTGCTCCATGCCACATCTGAGCAAGGAGTGCAAGCGTGAGGCTCCCCTCAAGTTGCGCTCCTGTGGATCACCAAGGCCTACAAGACTGTATCAACAGAGGCACTCCAGGTGATCACTGGTCAGTTACCAGTTGATCTCGCAATTGAGTGCATGCTTGACAAGTGGAGAGTGAAACGGGAGCTTCCCCCGCTTTGGGCTGACCTCCATGCGGATCTCACCACAGAACAGAAACTTGCTGCCATCGATGAATGAGCTCTAGAGAAATGGCAAGCGAGATGGGAATCCTCGTCAAAGGGACGTGACACGTATGAGTTCTTCCCCAACATCCGTGAACGTCTGAATGCGCGGCTCCACTTCTTTTCTCTGAAAGACTCTCCATTATGCACGTCTTGTGCCTCCAGTGCGGAGGAAACAAGAAACCATGTGCTGCCCCACTGTAGTTTCTACAATAGTGAGCGACGGCTGTTGGGAGGGCAAATGAAGTTAGCAGCATTGACTGCTTCAAAGCAAGCCTATAACCATTTTGCAAACTTCGCGAAGAAGGTGATGGCTACGAAACGTGGTCATAGTTGATCTGTCCTTTTGAAACTTGCCACCCAAGTAAATAGTTAGATCAGGTAGGAAACCAGATTAAGAACTCCTCTCAGATGGTAATTGATTCCTCAGGTGGTCACCTCCCCGCGGTCACACACGGGCAACAGCTCTCTACCGGGAGACTGGCTAACGACCAAATATGTGCCGTTCGTTGGATGCTGCAGGGGCCGGCCTCTTGCATATTAGCGAAACTGCAACTTCCATGACTGATATAACCCCCGTCGAGGGTTTAGGTACAGTCATAAAATAAGGAAACAGACCTGTTCCGATTATTTTGAACGTAAATTACAACAGGTCTCGCACTCTACACGAGACGTTAGCTGTACCATTCGTCAGTGAGCAATTGCCCTCCAGGAATCATCAGTGGATTATGAATAAATTAAAGCAGAGGGCAGCAAGGGAGCTGATCATGGACACTCTGAACGAGCCCAACACCCCGTTGTGAACAACAGGCGCCCTCGGCAGGGCCCTTGCAACCTTAAAGCCCAACAAATCTCCTGGGTCAGTTAGAACAGAAAGCGATATGCTTAGGAAGACTGAGCGGACAATCTCCAGCGACCTCCTTAATTTATTTAATGACTGTTTGCAGGTTCCTCACTGGACCTGGTGACTTCAATGCGTGGCTCCACTTCTTATCTCTCAAAGGCTCACTGTTATGCACGTCTTGTGCCTCCAGTGTGGAGGACACAAGAAACCACGTGCTGCTCCACTGTAGTTTCTACAACAGTGAGCGACGGTTGTTGGGAGGGCAAACGAACTTAGCAGCATTGACTGCTACAAAGCGAGCCTATAACCATTTTGCAGAGTTCACGAAGAAGTTAATGGATAAGAAACGTGGTCATAGTTGATCTGTCCTTTTGAAACTCGCCACCCAAGTAAATAGTTAGATCAGGTGGTACAATGTACAGCTCTTGACTACTCAAACATACTCTATATTTTTGGTGGAAACCACTGTAGGAGTTTTCGTAAAGCGATCGTTTAAAACACCCCATTTCGGATTGTTACAACATTGCCCGACAATGAAATTTTGGCAGTTTTATTGCATTTACGTCGTATGTGGTATTGTTTTTTGGATATTTTGGGAACTGAGTTGAATAGGAATAAGTCTCAGGGGTGTAGGATTGCGTCTAGATGAAAAACAGTGAAATCACAGTAAAGATATTGAGGCGAATTCTACTACTTGAAAGAACTCACGGAACAATATAACGAAATCTATCGGTTCTCCTCCGCCTGCCATCTCAGTCTAACCACCCACCAGTTGGACTCGTTACGTCGTGCCAATTGCTTAGCGTCGCCTAGAGAATGTCAATTCGCATTATTCCGTAGTAATCAGATCACGTTTCGTAGCGTTTATCAGTATTTGTCGATGCTGAATTGAATGTGATAGGTCTCAGAAGTGCTCAATCCTTGTTGTTTGCATATGAGTTGTCGTTTTCTGGATTGTTCATACAGCCATGCTATATTCTAAATACTTTTCATCGTTCGATAAAATAGGATTAGTCACAATCATGCTGTGTGAGGGAATAATAAACGGTTAGGTAATGATTTACAGCGTTTCCATTTTTAAGCTCATATCTCCATTTATTGTGGAATTTTCGGATTATTTATGTAAGTTTTGATCAATAAAAGGTTGATCGAAATCGATAACCAGCCATTGTCAGGAAAAGGTAAAAAATTATCGCTTAATTGATACATGGGTTACCCCCCTTCTAACAATGAAAACAACCCGTAATTTCGTGACGGATTAATCGAGAAAAAACGAGAACGTTTGGTTTCCTGCATCTCTCTTCCAAATTTGAGTATATACACGGCCATTTGGTATTCTGGCTCTGGAGACCTCAAAACGTCATGCTAGGATGAAAAGCCAAATTGTTTTCGGCCGATTACAATGCGTCCCTTACTTTATGGGCTCATTCATTGCTATCACTTCGACTGCAGACGTCACACAGAGGATTGAATTAGGTTCGTATTTGAAGCGTCAGCTGCTTCGCCGTGACTCGGGCCACTATTTTGTTTGTCGAGTATAACTTTGGCCCGGATTATGAGACTGTAAGTACAGCGAGGGATTTAAATAATTACCGTGGAGCTATTATTCTGGCTGGAACTATGCCGCCCATTTGAGCTACAGTCGTAATTGTATGCGATTGGGGATCTGTGAGCGAATCTATTTTTGGCTGAGGGTCGAGTTATTTCGACTTGAACATGGTGTTCACTCGACTTTTAATTGTACGTCAGGCTTCAGCTTCGGCAATGACTTGAGCTGTTATTAGCTCAGGAGAAACGAATGTAGACGAAGAGCGGGTGTTGTGATTAGAAAGAAACATCTGCATACCTTGCAAGCCTGACAGGGCGTAAATCAAACGCTTCCGGTTTGGTGGCGGTAAGGTATGGGAAAAGTTAACTATAACAACATCCAGTTTGTAACTCATGCCAGTTTCAGGGACTGACTCCAAACGATGGTGAAGAAGGAGGACCCCAGTCTGAAGGTATTGTAGGGAGGGCAACGCAAACAATGTAGAACGCACGTACTTCGTCTGCCTTAAAACTAGGAGACCCTTCGATAATGTCTTTACTATGTGGTTAGACAGATGAAATGGGACACCATGCAGACATTAAATGGATATTGGAGCCTCCCTGCAGCCAGACTGAGTGGGGCAAGATGAGTGGAAAGTGGAGAAGTTACTTTCTGTGTAACTAGAAATTGGCTCTTGGCCCAGACTCTCAACTAACGCGAAAGTTTTTAGTGCGAGGCTCTCCTTATGATAGAGTCGTCTTTAATCACCGTGGAATTAAACTCGGAACATACAAACGAGCCAAACAGCAATGCTGGCGAAATTTTGTGGGAGCAGAGAGCCCTGGCAACCCCTGGGCAGGCATTACAAGTCCTCCATACAAAAAACAAACGTGAAGCAGGTCTTAGCTGCGATGCAAAATGAGTCAGGCTGAGCCTGCAGCATCGAAAGTTCACTGGAAACCCTCCTTGAGAAGGCATTACTTGACGAACAAGTAGCTCGAGATATTGAAGCCCAGAGGGCAGCAAGGGAGGACCCTCTGAACGAGCCTGACATCCCATTGTGAACGATAGGCGACCTTGGCAGGGCCCTTCCGACCTTAAAGCCTAACAAACCTCCAGGGCCAGAGAGTATAGAAAGGAATATCTCCTAAGTAAGGAAGGGACAACCTCCAGTGGCCTCCGTAATTTATTTAATGACTCTCTGCAGGTCAGACTGTTCCCCACTCAGTAGAAATCTGCGCGTGTCGTCATTCTTCAAAAGTGAGGCGACTGCAGCTCTGATTTCGATGGATGCTCTTGTATATTAGCGAACATGACTGATATAACCTTCGTTGAGGGTTTAGAAACAGTCATGTAATAAGGAAACAGACCTGCTCAAATTGACTAATCCATATTGGTTACAGTTTCTAGTTCTATCTCCAAAGCTGTAATAGGTAATCGTACGTTTCATTATTCGCCTCATGAATGGTAACAATTCATTGAAAAGTTTGAAACTGGTTCCTGTAGATAATTCTTGGCTTTTGTGAATTGTTTCTCAGGACTATGATCGTACATTCCTTTGAAGCTTAGGGGTTAAACATTAACATGGGAGCAGGAGAGATTTGCATTGGAACTGATTTAAATGATGTGGTGTACACCTACGTAAGTGAGATTATTTAGATGATCAAAGGGAGTCCTCCAACTCGGAACAACTAGTCTGCCTCCCTCATCACCGAACTAGTAAAGCCAGAAGGAAAGAATTGGACCAAGTTGTCGTTTACACTACAGCTTAAGCTTCGATTCAGGAATTTTTTTTAACGCATTGATTCATAAATTCTTCAGTGATCAACATCTAAGTATAATCTTCCAGTTCAGTTTTTCCATTAATTTGGTTCACCAAGATGGCCGACCTTCCCAATAATTAATCCACCGTCTTCCCTGAAGACTGAGAAACGTATAAATTAGCAAAAAAACAATATTATTGTATAGCAGATAAGGCGATCAAGTAAATCTCCCTCCTAATGGCTCTCATTTTACTTCTACTGTTTTACTCATGCGAATGTTTTGTGGTTTTCATGCGATGAACGTTTTTCTGAATGCAGTTACTCGAATAAATTCTTCTTGATGTCGAACTTGAGTCGAATGCTCAGACCTTTATCTTTTATAACCTTCTCGTCTTCTGTTTCAGGGGAAGAGAGTATTTATTAATGGTATGTAATTATTGATTAGTGAATTTCCTTTAATAGCGAGTGACTTGCTTCAATAACACGTTCCTAGTCAAAGAGCAACATGCATCTATTTCTTTCCTTGTTCACTAACCTTTGAGCTGATCTGGAACCTGCTTACACGCTGAAAGATAATTGAACTATCTCTCTTCCTCAATTCCTGGTAATTGACAACACTCCATCACTCATACACAGCATGTCTGTTTGAAAGGTATTCGGAATCTTATCACTTTTCCACACCATGAGTGACGACTGTGACATTTTCCTCTTGTACGAGTTCAATCAGTTTAGATACTGGCATTTCAGCAGCTTAGATGCTTTTCTAATCTTAGGGACGAAAGTAGTGAATTAGAAACAGTCATTGGTAGTACTTTCACCAGTCTACAGGTTTAGTTCGTTGTGTGCTTCCATGGGAAGTGCCAGTAAAAGTGAACTAGTGTAATCAGCTGGTAAAGTCTATGTCGTCTCATAGACCTAACTCTACTTCCGCCTCATCTGGTGTCATAGTCATGTGTTTATATTTTCTTCTCTCCACTCTCCTATATCGTCACTGTGAGCACCTTCTTGAACTGAAGGCATTAATAGTACAATTGGCTTTCGTGTTTAGGTAAAAGCAGCGTAGTAGTGAGACTCCATTTCCTACCATCGAAGATAAGAATCCTTCAGTCCTGCATCTGTAAAAACCTGTCAATAGTCATAGAAATGTTTTGTACAAAAGTAAAGAGACAAGCACACCAGTCTCTCTTAAAACTCCCGATGGTTGTGCTAAGGTTAACAATAAGTTAACGGAGAAAGAGAAAGCAATCTGAATAAACGAAAATGAGAAGATTCAAGAAAACCCGAAAACAGTCACATGTTGTGTGGATTACGTTGTTCTAGGGTGGTGGTCATAACTGCCTGATTGACTCTGAAACGCTAATTGGTGCTTTGGACCTATAGCCATTATTAGAATTACAGAATGCACATTTCTAGCTAATGCTAACAGAGGCAGCAGCAATCTGGAAAATTAGCTCAGACACTCAAATAACTTGCTCTTCACGAACATGTGATTTGACCAACTAGACTCCAGTAATGTGTGACTTAGCACTTCCACATCGATTTTCTTGTATTTACTTTAGCAGGCAAGTTATTCTTCCGGTACAGCTATGCTAAAAGCTTGAAGAATTGGGCTGCGTTCTTGAACACCAAGTAAAGTATGTAAATTGATGCGCTTAGAGCATTAAAAACCCTGAAACATTAATAGGGGTGGTGAATTTAATCAGAATTTTTACGCAATCCATTCAACATCAATTTAGCTTGTCTCAGAGTGGAATGTTTTTAGATCTTGCATACATTACCAAAACTGAAGTTGTGATGCACACGCCTCAGTGTTTCCAAACACCAGAAGAAAAGTAGCGAAAATAACTTGTTAACAAAGGTAACTCTTACACTCCCACTAACAGCCCCTACAATCTCTTACGTCTAGCGGAACGAAGTTTTACTTTCCTTGGCTCTGTGTAGTAGAAAAAAAAGTTGTCTGATCATATGATTGAAAACAAAAACAAAAAAACGTAGGGTTTTCTTCAGATCTTAATGTTTAAGGGGATACTGAGTTCAAAATACATGATGCAATACATCACACAACTTTCCATAGCCTTACGTACATTCACAGATTTTCATGGCTTCAGCTACTAATCCAATCTATTTTTTACTCAGTTTCATTTGAGCTCGGTGAAACATAACTTCACATGTTCTTTTGTACTTTGCATGCAAAGTGTTTAATCAAAATCGTTAGAGCCATCTATGAGAAAACGTTATTTTTTTGTTTGTGTTTTGATCACCATGATAACTATAATTAGTTTTGTGCCGATTCAGCTCAAACCCTCATTTTGGCGTTCCATGGTCACCTGCAGGGTGAACATAAAATTAAAGCTGATTTGGTTCTGCCATTTTCTCTCAATTGTTTACATAGACAGATCATTTTCTCAGATGATGCGTTTTACTTAGAGGGAAAAGTTGTGTGATCGGCTGAAAATCCTTTTGTTTTCATATCTTCAAGTTTTAAGAACTACTGAGTTCGAAAAACACCATTTGCGTAAATTTTCTGTTTGTGTCACATTCAGATATTTCAAGCGACACCACTTGCCATGTGAAACATGAAGTTATGTTTCACCATACCCAAATGAACTGTAATAAAGAAACAGAACCCGGTGAATATATGTAGAGCCATGTGATTCATTGCTAGAGTAGCAAAAATAACTTGTTAACACAGGGAACTTCGCACTCACACTTTCACTAACAGTCACTGCAATCTTCAATGTCTAGCGAAACTAATTTTTTATCTTGGTGTGCACTTACCGTTTAATTATTTCCTTTTTCGTGTAGATCTAATTGAGAGTGAAATGGTGTGCCTGCCATGAAAAGCACATTATATGAGTCTTCCTTTCTTGAATTGTAAGCAGTATTCCGCCCTTGAACGTGAGGGAACTTCCTTATCAGTGAAAAATAGTGATGAAATGGGTGTTGCCCTGTTAGGCTATGATTGTCCACTGTAGTGGTGATGAGGTGAGTTGGAGTGGAAGATATGGCTGGCTGGCTGTTATGATTATGGCTGGTTATTTTTCATTTTACTCAGATGTTTAGTCACATACATTGGCGTAATTGTCAACACTCAGGCACTTGCTCAACAAACTGTGATTCCTTGGCTTGATATTAATACACTCATGCGATCCGAATCACGTTTGTTGTAAAATTCTTTCGTTGAAGTCATTTGAGAATCCACTAAAAGTTCAGCATTCGGTGGTTGAACATCGTTCACCAGTTTCAAAATGCGATCTGATCGTTTTCATGCAGCCATCTCAATAAGTTCCAGAACGGGCGTCACAAGGTATATTCTAAATTAATAGCAAAACCTCGAATTGAAAAAGTATATAATACAGAGTTAGGACCCCTTAATGAACACGACAAATTTGTTTCCGTTTCTCTAACATTTTTTGCATCGCAGGTCTGTTTCCGTCTCAAAATGTCTGTTGGTGAACACTCATAAGGGTGTTAGTTGATTGTGGGCATCACACTGCACGATTACCTAAACCATCTTCCATGCATGTTGCTCACGCTGAACCACCGTGCTTCTAGTGCTAAGCTTCTCTCTTGTACCTCACAACAAATGTAGGGGTGGAATTTTTTATGCGATACAACCAATTTCCACAAAAGTGCCTTTTTTTCTTTTCAAGTCAAACTGCTTCGTTGGATTTCGACTTGGGGTAGTAGATTAGGATGGACTTTTCTGGATGTAATAAACTTCTCACTGATTGCTAGTAATCATTTCAAGATCTCAGTCTAAAAATACTGATGAGTAGAAGACTTTGTAAGGTCTTCCTCCAACCCCCTAGTGAGTAACTATCATGGAGTAGCTCAACCATTGGACCTTGTGACACTAGAATTTACTGACGATGTTTGCACTCGATTCTCGTGCTTCCAAAAAAGTACGTGCAAGTGGGTAAATTGTTGCAAGTAAAGTATCATTGAGTAGTGCATGCATTACTGCAAACATCTTCTTGCTCTCTTGCTCGTTTCTGAATGAAGTAATCATTAAGTGCTTTCATGCATAGCTATGAGCCTTTTCAAGTTGAATGTGCCCTTCAGAACTCACCAAGTGGCAATGTATCATGTTCACATGGTTTAACCATTTCACCCAACTGAACCATTTGTAAATGGTCAAATTCATGGAGATTAAAATATACGGCCAGAACCATCACTTTTACTTTCGATACAAACTCTAAGGATATAGTTCTATCAAGTTTTCTGAATGTCTGAGAAGATAGTGTCTAGTCCCAGTGGTGCAGACCAGGTCTCATAATATTTTTATTCAAAATCCCCTAGAAGCCATGTCAGAGGTGTGTAACATAAATGATAAAGGATGTCTGGAAATTAATGACTCAACACAAGTTGATTCATTTCAGGGTGTGCTCTAGGCAGGCAATCAATAAATATTCTAGAGATTTCTAAATCGAGGCTGTCAGCGAATCCACCGCTCGCTCAGATTACCCAGTAGCCAAAGTTCTATAATCCACACTCGTCACTGGTGCATAATGATGCTACTCTTACTCCTTGAAGAGAGCAGTTGCTGGTGTAGTATCTCGTTTTGCCATAAAGAGTAACACTAATTATCCATTGGCATGAAAGGCAGTGACATACACTGATAACAATAAGCAACTGCTGTCTACCTACTGCTTATCTAAACCAGGTGCTAGACTTCAAACTGCTTCAGGGCAGGGCTACAGCTGAGTCCCTGCTGCCATTTTGGGCCATGGTGTTTGACTCCTTTTCTGCATCCAAAATAATGGAGATGTGATGCTGCCCAGTTTATTCTGTTCTATTTGGCATTGAAGGGTCTTGACCCAAGAACACGCGATCAATTATAGATTACCGCAGGCATGTGAGAATTCCCTTCTTTTAAAAAACTGGACAGCTTTGTAAATGACTGCTGCTTGGCTTTTCCACTGAATCTGAGGAAACCATCAAGACCACAATTAAGGCCAAAACTGTCCAGGCAGACTATGTTGGTATGAAGAGGACTTCATGAGAGAGCAGAATTTCTAACGAAGAGGAGCAGTGTGGAACCTCTGTTTTGTCTGCAAGAATGGAATCCATAATTATCTGCTAAGCTGCTCTGAATATGATACAGCAAGAGCAGTAGAAACCGATTATTTGAGTTACCTCTGGTCTCATCATAGTGTTGCATTCTCCATATTTCGCTGGCATTGTCGGTTCTGCCGAGAAAGACTCTGTGTCAGTTTGCACTCCTATCTCAAAACCTTCTAGCGCCACAAGTTCACTCATGGCCATTGGGACTGGAGAAACTCAGGCCATACTGAGTACCACCATAGCTGATATTCAGGATGCACAGGACACTTCCGGAATATCCAAATCATCGTAGACTCAGAGAACCAATACTCTTTCTTACCTTCATACCATCACCCTATGAAGTGACTTGCTTTACTGATTATTCTCTTGCTGATCCCATGTTCTGGCAACCTGGAGTCATTGATTCTCTACTTGGAGGCAAGCTATTAGCCAAGCTATGCACAGGGAGTACTATCACCTTTGAACAAGGTTAACGAAGATGGCTATCTTCAGTTTTTGGACAGGCAGTCATGGCGCGGTATGATAACGTTCCTATTCCTGATAACTTATCTTATACTGGCTTATTCTTATTAAGAACTGAAGCGCTTTTGGGAACTTGAAGAGCCTTCAGTAGCCCCCATTATTATGAGCCCAAAAGATGAACAGTGCGAAGAGATCTACAGGAGTACTTATCGCCGTGCTGAGGATGGTCACATATAACCTCCTCATTGGGGATACTTCAAAGATGGTACTGCGTACTCTTCCTCCAGTCCTAATTTCGAGAGGTGGCATCAGGCATCAAGGTTCATGTGGTATTTGGTGTATATATTAAAGTTTTTCCGGCAACACTGAATGATCTCATGAAGTGCCCCAAAACCGATCTGTCTTCATAACTGATGCAATAAGATATATCGTATGATCTGGGTTGATGAAGCAGACTGGTCATATCAGGCAATCTATAGGTGCCAAGTACTCAATTCTGATGTCTATGTCTACTTCCTCAAGACAGCCATGTACAGGATGGAAGCAGGTTTGAATCAACGCCACAACTCCCTACTTGCAGCCAGGGATGTATCAGAGGCCGTCTACATGGACTGGTCTATGGATGCTTGGGAAGAAATCTTGAAATGCAGAAGCAATTTCTGGGACTCATGAGAAGTAGGGGGTTGTACCAAGTGGGTCCCATTAAAAGGCACCCTCGCGATCGTAGTCTAGTGGTTAAAGACGATGGTTCATAATCCCGACGAAAGTTGGGCAATGGATCGTAGCTCCTCGCGATCGCCGTAATTTTTGCCTGAGTCAGCGCATCTCCAAATCCCTCTCGTAACAGGGTTTCACCTCAGAAAGTGGGCCAGCAACTGTAAAATGGTGCTGTAGGCAGTTTCCCCGAAATTGAGAATGCAGCTGTTCAGCTGTGGGATAAGGAGGAAAAGGTTGTGAAGATGCTTGGATTGAAGTGAGACTTAGTCATGGACTATAGAATCGAAAAACCAGACCTCATCCACACCAAACAGGCTGTTCTATCCATTGTTGCCCTTAGGTTTCACGTCTCCGTCACTCTGCATCTGAAAGCATTCTTGTAGGAGTTTTGGAAGTTGTGAAATGGCTGGAACACCAGCATCCCTATCCATTTGAAAGTTGCTCCATCCAACGGTTGCGACGTATTCGTAATGACAGCTACCAGACAGCAGGATTTGCGGATTCCTCCACTAGAGCTGTTAACAACCTGTCTCTGAAACGTGACACATCTTTCTTCTATCAGCCAAGTCGAAACTAGTACCTGTGAAGACAGTTTCTGTTCCCTGGCTTTAGCTATGCACTGCTCTCTTGCTTTCTGAACTATTTCGTTCGCTTGCCAAATTTCTCGGATCAATGACAGGTACTTCTGAGCCACTGCTCTCATTCTTTTCTGACTCAATGATAGTGTTCGATATTGAGGTATAGGTAAAATGAAAATTTCAGAAGTCCTAGCATTTAAAGTGGACTGTACTTACAAGGGGTGATTACTCTTTACTACAAAACGTTGTGGCACTGACGTACCTGGATGCCCACGGTACGTACAGTTCGAGATACGATGGATGTTCGTAAGTTCGTGAAACCGGTCGCGGATTCCGCCGAGCGAACGCAAACTCCGATACTCGATTGACACGAAACGCGACGGTAAACGACGAACTACAATGATCGAGACGGCGTATCGTAAGACAACGAAAGTTTTTGGACAATGAAAAGAAAATGGCTGCGAACTGCGCGTGCGGATGATTCATAATAATCTCTAGGGCCGGTTAGGGCTGGCGTCGCCTCGTGACGCCGTGATCTTGAACATCCTAGATCCGCGGAAAAATGGGCGAATTCATCAGGCGGTAAATGGAAGTCGCGGTTATCCGTAATAAGAAAAGAAAACAAATAACAAAACTTCAAGAACCGCAAATTTGGGACGGCTTAACGCCACCTTATCTGCTGGAAACGTTCGTCTACAATCGTGTTGTCTCTATCAATGAGAAGACTCTAGCTTCCAGGGGGGAAGTCAGATCAATCCAGCTGATTTGGAATCTCAAGGTGTGTTCCCTGCAACCAAGTAGACAGCCTTTGGTGGAAGGATCTATCATGGTTATTTTTGCTGTGTGTTGAATGGTTCCAATCCACAGTGTTCCACATAGATAAGCCGTCAGAGTTGAAGCAGTCCACTTTGTTCACAGTCGCTGGGGTTGCCTCCCCCCCCCCTCGAATGGTTCTTAAGATTCCCCTCATATTTACACCTTGTGGTTGCCTGGGTCAACGCCTCGGAGACAACGTGAGACATGTGTGGATGCTGCAAGGGGCGACCATGGCTTGCACAAGAGGGCTTGTTTAACTAGTCTTGTACACACACATGTCCCGATTAAACACCCATTTGCTTCACTTTTGTACGATTTTTATTTCTTCAACCGTCCAGCCTCGCCCACTTGGAAAGTGGATACAGTTAGGGCAGAAGACCAATCGGCTCAATTTTGGTTGCTTTATGGTCAGCTATCCTTTTCGCATTTGGGTCAGTATGTCTCGAGTCATGAATTGGAGGCCTGTTGCATGTGATGTTTTATCATCCTGCTCGCAGAGAGATTTATTCCCCTTAATGTTCATTTAAAATGTGAGTCATTAAACGGGCGTGACTGCTACTATGGTTTCTACCTTTCGTTCGTAATTAGATTGTATCAGGTAGTCAAGGATTCATTTCGTGTTAATACAAAACTCGAGTCAATCCTGAAGTATAATTCCTAGTACCACCTTTCTGAAACACCGTTTTGTTAGGTTCGATCGAAGCTAAGACGGATTGTATGCGTATTTTCATTTGGTTTTGGTTCGTCATTTCCTTTCCTTTCAGAGCTAGAGAATTCCAGTAACCAAAAGTCATAAGCACATTATAAAAATAGAAAATCGTAGTGAAAAAAACGATTGTATCTAACGACTTGGTGGTGATTTAGGACATCGAATGCTGCGTAGCTTGACACAATAAACAAAACATGGATAAAGTATCACGAACAGTATGCTCAGTGGTCTAAAATTAATCAAATTAATTAAAATGGAATATAGTTGAGGGTTTTTTTTCAACTCTGACTGCCCTAAAGCACCTTGACTAAAGTCCTATTTTGCCAGTCCTACTATCTCACAGGTCCATGCTTAGCTCTAAGGAATGCGAGGCATTTCCTGCAAGTCTGTTTTCATGTCCACCCTTGGAGAAGTTGCACCAAAACCCGAAAATCGCTTCCTCTCAAGTCTCTGGCGTATGGAGCGCCTCACTCCCACAACGATGATTCCCACTATCTGCCTTATGTTTATCCTCTCCATCATCAATAAGCTACGTCTCGTGCGTTGGTCCTGAGCGGTTCAGATGGTCTGATGCATTATCCTGGCATATTCTTTCACTGTTCTCTTGAGTTGTGACGGAGATGCCCCACAGTGGGGAAGTGGCCCTGCCTCTATAATCTCGGCAAATTTTATAGTAAAATCAGTAAGTTAGTTTTGAGGATTATCGTGTGTGCAGAGTGGATAAAACAGTGCACAGCGTACTGAAAGGCATGCGGAATAATGGCGGGATCAACGTCGGTAATATCTACGTATCATTCTAAAATCATTAATCAAGTTTCAATGATTTGACTGAGAGCACAGTGCCTGCCTTCCCTTCGCTAAATAGACAAAGAGCGTTCCGGATATAATTCAATATATATCACAAAATGCCGATAAATATTGTCGATCTTTCGTGGAACGCTGAGCAGGCCAAACTATCTGGAAACTGACTGATACCGCCGCGGTAAAGAAAGCACTGAACTACTACCAGTTACTTAATCACTTTCGGTTTATTATTCATTCTGAATAACATACGAATGTTTTTACTACCCCCCACCCATTTCAAATCTCCAATGTCTTAAAACGAGGCCTAAACAATCCGTTCTGTCTCACGATAATTCCATCCGAGATCCAGTAATGCACGCCTACTTGGCAATCCGATCGGACGAAACCCATGGCTGTTATGGGCCAAAATCAGGTGCGACGCATCATACAATTTTTCTTAGCTCTACGTAAATTCGCTGTTTTTCATAGCTATTGCCATTAAATCAATTCATTTTTCACTTAGTTCACTTAAACTTGGTCAAACGTATGTTAACTCCAGGGTAATAGAAAGTGATAGAACTTATAGTTGCGGAATTTATTGCGGTGTTCTTCCTTGCGCCACGATCGTTATTGAGCTACCAGTATGCACAGAATTAATGAGACTGTGAACACGATGTTTTTGATAACGATGATAATCACTGTTTCACAATTGTCGAGTAAAAACTGAGAGAAATGTTAGTAGATGAAACGGTAGGAATTGAATTGACTAACTCCTGTAGATCTTATGGGTGTTATCATCGTATGGGTACCTGATTGAACTTCCACATCAATTTTTATGAAGATTCTAATAAAATTTGAGTGGCGTTTACAAAGTTAAATTCGATTAAATTAAATTCGAAGTTAAATTCGATTTTCGTCGAAATGTTCCGTAATTTATTGTACTGCTCTCGTTATTTGTTCACGGATAGGAATTTAAAGGTATTGTTGAGTTATTTAGAACTGTCCCTACAAGTAATTTAATCAAAATCGTTAGAACTAGTATAAAACACTTGTTCCCAACGAATGATGAATGAACGGTGCACATACGTTTCAGGGTGGAGCAGCGTTTAAAACGTCTCGCATCAGAAGCCAGATGTTCGAGATACGTATAGGTAGAATAACTAACTACTCTGAGTCAATGAAATATCAATAACCACGAAATGGTCACAAATCGGACGATAGTTGGCTGTTCATCCTTCCTTTCACGTAACAGGGGATCGAATAGCATCCGAAGGCTTATTGCGTGTAAGATCCCTTGTGCCTGGTTTATACTGATCGAATCGAATGGAGGGTATAGCAGACTTATTCGGCGCTGGGATCCTCCTGCACACCTTCGCCTTCCTCTTCCTGCTTTTCCTCATAAGCCTCGTCCTTTTCCGCCCCAGTAGACAACTGCCAGAGACGGTGCCGTGGCTGGGCTTTGGAGACCACATCTTGCAGAAACTTTGAACATGAACTCCGACAGGTCATTCAGTACAGATATGCCATTGTAACAGCTCAGGAACTGTTTACGATGGAAGTAGTGCGCCATGTCAATCAACACCTATAACCCTGGCTCGAAAGCCCAAGTACAGGCAGTTTGTGATGGTTCATGGACGGGCACAAAAAAACGTTTCAAGTAAACGCCAAGAGCCTACAAATGAAGCGTATTGGTTATTCGAAGATCTATTTTTGCTCATCTGAGATCGAAATATCCGAACGATTGAGTGGGCGTAGTGCGGTAGTCTGTAAACAAGAAGCCATTTTCGTCACAACTACCTCTGCACTTCGTATTTAGTGCCCGCGATTCAAATACCCCTCAATCAGGCCATCGATTATTCAGTCCCATAATTCCGCTGTCACCTTCTCAGCCCGTTGGATCCTGTAAAAGTCCCGTGTCCTATTCACCCGTGACAACGTTAGCGACATCCCGAGTTAATTGAAGATTCTTCATGACGTTGTCGCCGGCTGATGAGAGTATTGTCGTCTGTGGAAAACGTGTTCCGTTTTCAATAAATCTTAAGTTTCATCGCCGCTGTCCACCCTTTTTTTTTTCTTTGAAACGGTGGATGCAGGTGCCCTCACTGCAGCCACAAACGGGCCTATTGTAAGGTAGTCCATGATCATCAGATCATGGCCCCCCTGCACCACCCCCAGGCCCCACGGCACTGGTCTCACTTAGTGTGACGTCACCTATGCGCCCCCACCACCCCCGCACAAAGCGGAGGATATCCGCAAGTCCTGCATTCGCCACCTCTTCTGGCTGAAGAAAGGGCCTTCCAAACACACAATGGCGCGATGCCGCGAGTCCATCGCATATGCACAGCACATGCTCTGCCGTCTCTAGCCTACCTTGCAGAACCTGCATACCTGTACCTCACACTTGCCAATATTTGCAAGGTGGTACCTCAGCAGACTGTGACCTGTGAATAGGCCACATATGATCCTCATATCCTTCCTCCCCAGTGCAAGCACCTCCTTGGACCTCCCTCTGGAGAGCCAGATGAAGAGTTTTGACTGTTTAAGGCTGGGCAGCCCCTGCACACCTGTCCACCCTTGGAGAAGTTGCACCAGTGACTGATAATCGATTCCTCTCAAGTCTCTGGAGTTTGGAGTGCCTCGCTCCCAACGACATAATCCATTGGATTGGGATCCAGGGAAATGTACGGCCTGTAACTATCAGAGCCTCTTATCCACTGCCCAGAGACAGTGCCATCCAGTGCTATCCGATGCCTGTAGAAGATGATTGGTCTCGCAGCTGCCTCATAAAATCAACAGACCATTCTAGGCTTTAGGCCACATGTTCTTCCGCACATTCTCTGACACGTCGCCTTCTTCGATGGCTACTCGAATAAATATCAGGTGCGACGCATGTCACAACTTTCATCTACCCCACATGTATACCTCAGCGAGCCAACTTATTTATTGAACATTCAACTATGTGAAGGATATGATGTCCAAAATTGTGTTATGTGGACTCATCGGGGATTACGTGGAGATTAGTCCAGAAACCGGTGTAGAATTATACACAGTAGTTTAATAGATCTTCCGCGGTCGAAGAAAAAACCAAGAATCGTGGCGTCGTCTCCCAACTTAATCTGCCTTCTATATTACGAAATCGTGCAAAGATATTTTCGAGTTGAGCGTACCCTCACATTTATTGTGGTTTTCACGTTCGGAGAACATTCCGTGCGCCCGGAAAATGCAGTACGCAGCGAATCGTCAGACGCGTTCCCCAGATCGCCCAGAACGTCTGATGAGGTCGGATAGTTCCTTTCCATTTTTTAGTGCCATCGACTTTCTATTTCATTCAGTTTCTTATCTCCCTATTCTCATCTAGCCTTTCGCTAATCTAACTTAGCGTACTTTTATTCATTTAGTAACGGAGCTCGAAGGATTAGGTTTTTTATTTCAATAGAAGTAGATTTATTTTTGAATTGTGCCGTTCTGATTTCCCTCGAGTTTCTTTGGCCTTGCACGTCCAATTTCGATCAGTTCGTGTATCGGCACGAACATCCGCGTTGAAAATAGTTCTGGGACGAAAGAAGTAATTCGTGAAACCTGTTTTGCTCAACGTTCGAGACTTTATTGGGCTGCACTTGCTTAGCTCTAGATCTTCGTGGGTTAAGGTAATCTGTTGGAGATCTGTGATTACCGTTCTAGATTTATTGTGAAGATCAAGCTAGTCAAGTTAGGCGAAGCACGATAATAGCGTTCATTTCGAAATTGTGTCCTCCGTCAAAAATGCGCGTATCACCGAAGTGGATTTTGTGCAAGAAACTTGACAAATCGGGTTTTGCCGAAATCGTTTATACTTGATTCTACTGCTAGAGTTAGAATTAGGGGGGGGGGGCTCCTGTGGTTTTTTGTAGTGCCATACGAAGATCCATTCTTTAATGGTCGCGCTTCTTGGTTTGCCCAGTGAGCATACCTTTGCACCAAGGAACATTGCAAGTGCCAGTAATCCCTTGCATGGATTCCTTCCGAAACCCTCTTCTCCTTCGCTCACTACCCACGTTCCTTTCCGTCGTCAGCCAGCCAGACTCTGCAGGTCCACAACTTTTTTATATCAAACGAATGATCTTTTTCACAAGTTGACTCAGTCCGTACGCCCAAAAGTAAGGTACAACGGACGTTTTTAATGAAACGGTATTGCGGGTGTTAGCCTAGGAACCGTTTTTCGCTTAACTCAAATTCTCACATAGATCTACACAAATGTACACATAGCTACAGTTACTCTGCAGCTCTGCCATCAGTTATATTAATCCGTGGTTGTTGTCGTCTATCTACCAGTAGGTGTCTGTTTTGTTGACTGTCAATCCTGTGCCACAGGTTACTTGCACATAGTTTGCGAACGCAGATATGGTTTACTTGTAGCGTGAGCTTCATAAAATGACCAAATGATGTAATTGGAACTCGTCTTGGAAATTTGTTTGCAACCTATATGAAAAATCACAAGATCTATCCATAAGACCTATTTTCAAAAATACGTTCATATACTTACAAATACTTCCGTTATCCAAATCATCTGATTGTGAATTGCAGTAATTGAATCCCGCCCATGTATTGATGGAGTAATACCCTCAATTAATTATTTCTTCATCACTTTCACCCTTTCTATAATGAGCATTTTGTTTTGTTCTGTTGCAGTTCGAGAGAATGATGAATGGTATGGATACATTACCCCAACAAAATGGATCAATTCACACAAATTCGACGGCATCTTCCAATAATTCTCACAACTCCTCGAATCAAGGAGGAAATAATCAAGAAGAAAGTAAAACTAATCTTATAGTAAATTACCTACCCCAAACGATGACCCAGGAAGAAATCCGATCCCTATTTTCGTCTATAGGAGATGTAGAAAGTTGCAAATTAATACGAGATAAAGTTACAGGTAAGTGAACACATCCAAGGAGTTCTAGTATTTGCTTCCACTGCTACAATTATTTGTGTTTAGGTATCTATTCTCATTTGGCTATTCTCTTCATAATGGTAAACGTCCTAACGACTTTTAGGTTGAATATTTCGATGTTACCTATTGTGATAAGTCTTGATTTTAACCCAGTTTTGGTGTCAGGGCACGATAGGAAGTAATCAACGTATGATGTGGTGAGTCAAATTAAAATCATGTATTGTTACCAAACATAAATTAAGAGAAATTAAAGACCTTCTGGCTTTTTACATCATGACATTGGAAATCTCCCCCCGCTCACAGGGAGACTTTAAATAGGTCGTATCTGAGAATCCATAACTTTTTCATATCTTTCATTATAATAAATGGAAATTTCGCTACACCAAGTCTTCTGTATTTGCTATCTCGGTTGTGAAAGGCAATAGAGTTTTAATTTCAGTTCAGCCAGGCCATAAATCACTCGCGGAATGAAACGTTTGTTAAACACCTTATTCATGATCCTATCCATCCAACTGAACTGTTAAAACCTAATACAAAGGCATATTGCTCTTCTCCATTGGAGTTCATGCAACTAATGCAGAGACTTGCTTGAAGTGCAACTGAGCAATGTGCTGTGTTCTTACATGTATTTTATACATTTTCACGACTACCTAGATGAAGCGGCACAAAGATTATCGTCTTCGCAGATGATACTGTAGCGTTTTCCAATGATTTCAATTTAGAGAAGATAAGCAGAACCTGCAGCGTTACATCAGAACAAAAGAAAAACAAAGTAGCTAGCCAGAAATTAATAATAATAGGTTGTTTATTTCTTCACATGCTATTGAACTTGTATCTTTATGAGTAAGCATCACAATTGAGGATTAGACAGTAAAGAAGAAAGGGAAACCCTTCTTTCCAATTACTCTTACACTGTTTAGACTTGAATTTTCACAATGTTGACTTAGTATTGCTGTTTACATCATACGCTGAAGCCTGTTTGCTATTTTCAGGGCAAAGTTTGGGATACGGTTTTGTAAACTACCATAGGCCTGAAGATGCGGAGAAAGCAATCAACACCCTGAATGGTCTTCGCCTACAAAATAAGACTATAAAGGTAAAAATATTACACCAAGTTTTTCAACTGTACATGTAGTGAAAGCATGCTTAGCGAGCTACAAAGACCAAAGAAAAATGCCATCATTTTAGCAACCTGTTTCAAAATGTGCCAAATGGGCCTTCCTATTTTATACTCTACCACCTCTATGTTCTCATCAATTGTAATGATAGAAATCAGTTCCCAAGCGCCCCTGTTCTATAGTACTTTGTTTTCCATCTTCATTAGGGATTTCCTTCTGGCACTTAGTTCCGCTTTTAATGTTAGGTTAAACAACTTTCATTTTCGTTGGAGTATTTTTAAGGTGCAAACTAATAATTCAACATATCTGTAACAAATGTTGTGTAGAAACACTAGGGAACAAGGATATACCCCATTATTATTTATATAGCGTAGCGCGTCATCGTGAAAAGCTTTGAATTAGTATTATAGCGCTACTTTTAACCTGAACAAAAACACCTCAATTAGAACTTACGTTGTTAGGTAATCTCCATACAGCAAGTTGAAACTTATTGTTACTCAGTTTCCATGTGGTGGATGGTAATGTTTTTTTTACCTCAAACAAAATCGTATCTGTCTGTTCTCAACATTCAATCGAGTAGTTTCACTTAGGGTCTGATGCCATTTTGGCTATTAGTCTCTCTGAGCTGAAGTTGATAAATCATAGCAAAACTTTGAATGAAGTGGAACAAACTGCACAAAGTATGTCAATCAAAAGGTCAGACTCGTAAGGCACCGCTGTTGAAAAGATTTATATTGTACAGAATGAAAACTAGAGATGATGCGGGATCATATTATAATTATTCACAAATTGGTCGATATGGATACTAACACTAATGATGATCCTTTATTGATTATGGTACTTTACTGTCAGTGTACTTGATGAAAGCAAAATTGTCCATTTGCAATAGAGTTTAGAGCTGATCTTCCAAACGCGATTTTGTTAAAACAAAAATATTGGAAAAGTTAGAAACAGGAAACAGTAAAACAATGAATGGTGATCCAGATGATATTTTAGCCAACGGTAAACAGTATTCTGAATTGAATACTTCAAAAAAAGTTCATATTGGACTAATCTGACACTAGAATTTAAATACCAATGTCACAGGTTAAAAAAATAGGGCATAAAGCGATTAACTGTCCACAACAAGGACAGAGAGCTAGTATTTTATCTTGCAACGATGGGACAAACAAGATTACCTTTACCACATATAGGCTAGTACTTAGACAGTGGATGTACTAGTCATATGAGTACAAATACGTTCTTATGAATGGAATCTATAAGTAGTATCGAAGGGATTGGATCTATCAGTAGTTACGAGGGGATTGGAAATGTTTGGGGAGCCTCCGAGTCAGGCAAAAAGTTGCCTCTGAATATGAATCTTTGTCTTTGACCACTAGGCTACGATCACTGGGGTGCCTGCAACAGGAGTCAAGTGGTACATAGCTGCTAAAAGCGGTCCTCAATTTAAAGACAGACTAGAAGTTGAATTTCACTCACATAAGGGTGTAATTCTTCAGAAACCTACTGATCTAAGAACAGGGTTGTTATCTGCATTGATATCTGCTGATAATGTTTTATTTACAAGAGATAAGGCAACTGTTTACGATAAAGATAAACTCTCTGCAGATCAAATAAACGGTTTGTACTTCATCAAAAAGTGAGTGAAGCCGCTAATAAAACTGATAGTTCTTCAGAAACGTAGAGATTAATCATCTGGGGCAACAGATTTGGACACATGAATGAAAATGATCAAAAGGAAATTGTCAAATCTAATAACGTTAAAGGCGAAAGTGGGACTGGTAAAAACACAATCTAATGGCGAATTTCAAAATTATGTGACACTCATTGATGAAGCCACTGCATTATCTAATTTCTGAAAGCTAAAAGCGCTATACTAAAAGCTTTCAAAGTGTACAAAATCTAAAGGGGGTAAATATTAAGTTTCCTGAATCCGACAGTGTTAGAGATTATGTCAGTAGAGAATTCAGGGAACATCAAGATAACCATATCATCAGCTGTCATTTGACAGGTCCAGGTACGCCACAGCAAGACAGAATTTCGGGAAGAGGTTGCAAGCAATTCTAAAGTGTTGCACGTTAGTTGAATGAAAAATACCACACAAATTTTTCGCTGAAGCTTTAGCAATGGCTGTTTCAAATGTCTTTCCTTTGAAATTAAGGAAAATTCCGTACGATCTGGGATTAAATAAGGTGGGTACCTGTTAAATAAATCTGTCAAGGGAAAACTGGAACCAAGGTCAAGAAAATACATTTTCGTGGGTCAATCAGAGATGAACAAGGTGTGTGTTGGATACTAACAAATCACAAGTGAACGTGCAAGAACATCACTATTATGAAGAAATAAAATCAAACATTAAAGAACAAGCGGATGAAGACAATCTTAAACTACTTGTTGAACTAGACAAGGAGAAGAGCGAAACTGAAAACAGGGATGAAGAGAAAGATAGCAACAAAGAATTGACTTGAGGAAGAGAACAATTTGTGAGAACTTCGATTGGCACTTGTGTCAAAGAAGGTTTATAACATGATTCCAAAAAACTGATGAGCCAAGTGAACCTGAAGAATGGCGAGAAGCCATTAAGAAAGAATTTACATCACTTCTCAATAAAATTTGGAGAGGGGCAAGAATTGAATTCTCTTAATGCTGCAGTAAGCAAGTTGATAATGGCTAGTAAGTATTCTGCAAATAGAGATTTGGAGCAAAGGATAGCCCGTCTCATTGCAAAAGGATAGACACAATAACCAGAGATGGAGTTTCATGTAATGTAGTCTCCTGTAGTATGGCTCAGCTCACTTCGTACGTTGATGGCTCCTGCTCTTCAAAAGTCTTGCAGATGGATGTGGAGACTGCCTATCTCCATGGCGAACTAGGAGAGACGATTTACTGCTGAATCTCTTGAATGTTTAGAGCGAATTTTGATGGACTTGATAGAAACTCGAAATTGAAAGAGCAGCTGGAAAAACAATGAGAGATTATAGTTATGGTAAGACCTACTGTAAACTGAACAAGTGATTATGTTGCATATAACAGTCGGATCTGTGGTTTCTTAATAGTGGTATCTTAAATTGGAAGAAAAGTTACTTCTAAAGTTACTTGGGTTAAAAACTAACAAGACAGGCACCTTTGGTTATACTCTCGGTAAGGGCAATGGCGTCGTAATATTGATAGTTTAAGTGGATATTGTTTTGGCATAAAAAAACTATCAAAATAGACAAAATTAAAACATAAGCTCTCTGAAGACTACATTACTGTCTAGAATTCAATTATAATAAAAAGACACGTGTTGTCATCACTTCCCACCATACATTTTCAAGCCAGTTCAACAATAAGTACACACTCATTCATTGGATGGTAGTAAAAATAATATACGTTCAAGGAATGTCTGATAACAGTTTATGTTATACTAGGACACAATACAAGCTCACTAGGTACGTTGTTGCTGATTTAGGTACAACAGCACCAATAGGATTTTAGTGGGTGTTTTGACTTTATCAGGTGTAGCAGTAAGTTAGTCATCAAAGAAGGTGGCTCTGTCAAGCCCTCAGCATCTCAGAAGCAGTGAATGAAGCACTGCAATGACCCCCAATAATATGGGTTTTCTGGTCCTTCAGCCTTTATGCCTCTATAATGATAACCGGGGAAACGTGGTTTACATGCAGTTTTGGGTTTATTTGTAGCTGAGGCTCCTGTTATCTAAAATATTGCTGTTTTGTGTATTGGGTTCATGAAATCTCTATAAAAAGAAAGAAAGAGTAAACTCAAATACAAAACGTTTATATTATTTGAGTGGTGTGCCAATAGTTTGTAGCACTGACTGCTTCACTTGTAGTTGAGTGGAGAGTAGACTTTCTTTTATGAAACAATATTATGAAAAATACGCTGGTTTCCTCAGGGAAAGGGGCATTTCTCTTATTTACATCCACCCTTAAGAGTCAAGACCTTGAGATATCGCACTCTTAACTGAAATTCAAGACACTAATGTTGCCAATGTCTCAGTATTTTGAAAGCTCTCATGAGTTGTCATTGAAAAAGCATTCATTAAGAAGTTATGGTGTACCGACTGACTCCCATTAAGGGCACTCTAGCAGTTGTAGTCTAGTGGGAAAGACGAAGATTCATAATCCGACGAAAGTTGGGCCTGAGTCAGCGGCTCTCCAAACATTTCCAATCCCCTCGTAACAATGTCAACAAGTCCATTTTCCTATCAATGTTTTCGGAGCTTTCCATTGAGCTCTTCACAGCAAACAGGCAGAGCTGCCAGAAAATCAATGAGTTCATGTTGTTTGGAGCAATAAAATGAGCGAGATGGTGTCACTGAGAAAGCCGCTTAGGTGACTTGTGGTCGGTAAAAACGTTCTGGCTCTTAGTTGTACCCTCCTAGAAACATTTTTTGTGTAGATAATTGGTTAATAGTTAGATAAGTAATCGTTGAGTCAGCTTTAGGGGGATCAATTTTACATCAAAAGATTTTGCCGGAGGGTGGGAGGGGGGCTTAACTGGTAGAATGTGTTCACCCAAAGTAATCCAGCTGAGCCCACTACTTATCACCAGAAACACAAATAAAGAAAGTGAAGTCTGATTATTTGAATGAAGCTCGTTTAATATATTAATTTGTGTTGAGCAATCTTCAATGCAGCTGTACCATTGAGATTTTGATCACAGTGGTTGTATGAGCAGTTTTAACCTCCAGGATAGACCTTTTGTTCTCTACCTTGAGCCACTCCCTCACCCCCAATGCGATAATGATGACCTAATGTGTGATGTAGTTGGTTCATGAATTATCAAGTGATGAGGAGCGGAACAGTTGAACAGTTTCACCATGGCAGGCTTGAATATGTACCATGGAGCACAAAAAGTGCTGTCCAAGGTGCTTATGGCTTCTTCTAGCCAATATTTTGTTTCTAGATGTTTGGCACATCATACCTGACATGTATGGACCTGATGTTTAGGATTCCATTGTTGAACTCAGGGCTTGGTTGAGCTATTGCGCTGAGTGGCAATGGGAATAGTCGTCCGGAGATCCTAAGAAGGTCTTTAACAACGTTGCAACTGATAATTACGTTGAAGCAACAAGTTTTTAGTATATGTATCTGTCAGTTCTATAAAATGGTAAACCATAAGATGGTTACATGGAATGTGGTCCGCAGGTTGGGTAATATTGACCTTATTGTGTTATATCGGTTTTGAGTATCTTTTTCAATTAATAAACTATAAATTACGATTAATGTGGGTTTTTCCCTAAATAATTCGAGTAACAATAGGCAGTCAAAATTACGGGAAACTGCCATGGAACTTCTAGATTGCCGGTGAATTAACATTTTAAAGGGTTCTGTTATTGAAATCGCATTTGATCAGGGTGGTGGTGAGTAAGGAGCTTGTCATATTCGCTGAGTCTGATGCCATTCCCTCCAATTGTTCTTAACTAGTTATATTTGGCATAAGAGAAATATGGTTTCTCCATGTGGGAATAAATAATTAAGTTGTTGGCTCTGGTAGGGTAGAACTTCCATTAAAATAACAGCAGTTTGTAGTTTTCCTGATGTTGGAGGACTTCTAGCCTATGGTTCTCTTCTGTTTCTGTTTGCTATTCACTGTGTAAAGGAGATGCTACCTGTCAGTTTTTGGCTTGAGTGATAGGGCGAGGGTGATGGCCTTTCTTAGCTGTCCACATTGATTGGAGCAAGCTGCTCTGACAGATCTAGGGTGGAGGGTGTGCTCACTTGGTGTAGTTTATTCTCAAATATCTTTAGCTTATCAAAGGATCAAGAATTAGGAGGTTACTCGAGAGAGTTTTGAGGAAAGAAGTGGATGTGTCAGGTCCTCGAATGCATTGTATGCCATTGAGTAACTATAATGGTTTGTAGTATTCCAGGATATGGATTATTTTGTATTAGTGCAACCCTATTATTTGCATTAGAGTCTCCTTAATGAATTTAACGCCTGCATAGAGCCAGATTCGACAAGGAAATCAGGCGAACATCCTTGTTAGAACACATATTCCACCTGATCATCAGCGATATGTTGATAGTTTTGTATGTATAACCGTTCTCAAGCATTATAAGAGCTCCACTGGTTTAGATCAAATCCTACACGAACCTCAATACTACACTCCAGGGCCTGATTACTTTAACATCATTATAGATGTTAATGTCACTAGGAAGTCTTTATTAATGGCTGTCATTAGGACCCTTTTATGTCGCACCTTGTATTTTTTGTTGAACCTATTTGTTGGATTTATTGCATTGAGCTCCATGGTAGATCCCTTGCTCTTGAATATGGTCTAGTGCCCATATCTGTAATGCGGCGCTTATAGCACCTGTAGCTTGGATGATCTGTGTCCAACCCTCATTGCATTTGCCATAATGAACACATAACAATATTGAGGTAAGGTTGGTTCCCATAACACCCATTATTAGTTGGTTGCCAGCAGCTATTCTGGATTTATACCCGGTGCTTTTTCACTCTCGTTCATACACCTAACACACGACTATTGTTGCTTCCCTGGATATAAACCTAATATGTTCATCCCAGGTAAGTTTTTAGTCAAGGATCATTCTTAGGTTCTAAATTTGTTCTATAACTGAACTACTTTAAACATTGCCCCTTGGAGCCTCAACTAGATCAACTACATGTCACTGGAACTTTATGTTTTGGATTAGTCAACAACCCCATTCTCCTACTCAACTGACACACCACTTTGAGGGCTGGCCTCACCAGATAGCACACCTTACCTCTGATAAGTACTATACTCATAGGTCTTACATCAGCAGGGTGAAACTCAGCCTTTGTCTGCCTCCAAGATTCACCACACTGTTCCTACCCCTAGCAAAGCATAATGGTCCTCTTCCCTACTCCTCAATGAGATCTATCTGGCGATATTGAGGTTGCACTGGGTTAATGCATTCTCAAACCTTCTTATCCCCAATTGACTCTTCCAGTTTCTGGGTAAGCTGGGCAAGTACATGTAATGTGGTTACGTGTCCTAGTCTGATGGACATGTTAACTATCATCCAGAGGTATCAAATGTTGACGCTAGCTCATCTTATTTATGTTCTTTTCCATGAGTCTCTAAAAGGTATCTATATCTATAGGCCATTTCAATTTTGCAGTAGTCCTTTCCAATTTTTGGTGTTATGGCGGTTTCGTTTAGATAAGTAACTCTATCTTTAAAGTATATGACCCAATGCTGAACTGCTTCAGAAAAACTGAACGTGGTGGGATACTATTGCTTCTACTCCTTAGCTACTAATCTCAATAGTTTCGATCCAATTTTGGCTACTTGATGGCTCAACAAAGAGTATCTGTTAGGGGCACCTTGTACCAGCCTCAGTCTCCAATCCTTTTCAATTAATCAATCAGCCTCCTTCCAGTGCCCCATAAGACTTCTGTTTGAACACTGCATCAAGCTTCATGTATTTTAAATTTATAAAAAACGGTTTACCTGCTAGTGTTTTCAGTGCTCCTGATAACGAATCATTCTATAACGCAAAAAGGTGATATGTCTGTAGTCTTTGAGCACTCTCACAGTTTAGTTTAGAACTACATTATTGAAAATGAAATACTAAAAAGGAGGTCTTCGTTAATGTTCATACTTTCCTGAACAGTGTGATGAAAATTTACAGCTATGATCCTTCGAAGGATGGTGTCCTGAAAATCTTCTCGCCTGCGGTTGGCCTCTTTGCCAGTTAGGTAGGCTGATCAGAGCTGTGTACTCTATTCATAGTCCTCAGCCTCTTTACCCCTGCTTCCCCAGAAATAGATGCCATAACCAAATTAATGACACTGGCTAATGTTAAGTTTGCTTTTCCGAAAACACTGAGGGTGGATATAGGGGAAGGAGTTTAATTCAGACATTGTTAAACTTTTATGAAAAACTCTCTAATCATCTGGAGGTTTGTTGGAAAGTGTTGAGTGAGCATCTAAAACAGTAGGGACCATTCAAGACCACCAAAGTTGTGTCAGGAGTTGGAAAGTTTGGAGTGGATTTATCACTGTGTACTCGTATGTATAGCAAACGCTATGGTACGTGAGCATCAAACACTGCAGATAGGGAATTATTTATTCCTGTTCAGGATGCTTCTAGTGCTGACCTTTGGGACTGGGACCAAGCACATCCAAGTATGGTGCCTTCCAACTTAGATATCTACCGAGACAAATCCCCTAATAATCTGATCTAATCCTTACCTTCTCCTCTCCCAGCAGAGTGAGGAAGTAGATAGGGATGATGATCCAATTGGTTTCACTGCGCTTGTGGAACCCTGAGTAGAAGGGGTTCAAACAGCACTGGCTACAGTTAAGTATGTATGATATTCAATCTGAATCTTGTTTTTCTGATTCTTACCAGTGATATTAGTAGAATGGCCTATTTTTGGCGTTCATGCTAGAACATAGTCTGGTTCATTTGGGTCTACACAATATCACAGCAATGTGAGAAATAAGGCAAATGACAGTTGATTCAGATTGCTTGAGGCATATGGCAGGTGATGTTTTGTTTAATGCATCAAAAGCATGTCAAAGCATCAACAGTTTTGTGTATAAGGGCTAACACATAACTTTTTTTTGTTTTGTTGCGATCGGCTGTATAATTGAGCCATATTGTAAAGATGTAACATATTCCTTGCCTTGTAATATGTTACACTCGCTAAAGGCTTTAGTTAAAGAGGTTATCATGGTATTAACATACACTGGGGTTTGTCTCACAGGGTACTGGGATTATGGGGAAATCTGTATTATTGACCTCATTGGATCATGAATCATTGTGACTTAACGTACACATAATTGTTGTGTGTTGGGATCAGAAATCAGTTCATTCTTTTTCTTTTTCATTGTTGCTTGTGTAATCAGTTCTATCTATTGTACAGCTACATAGCTGCATATTAAAGCAATACTTTTAACAATGTGTAAACTGGAAGTATCCAAGTTTAAAATACTTAGCTATACAATACAAGTACAAACATGCAGAATATTTTTTGCTATAAATGATTCAGGTGAAATATCTCACATATGCTTCTTGGCTAGCAATTCCAAAGATTGCAAAAGCTAACCTAAGCTTTTGCTACAAATAGAGTAAATTCGACCACTGATCACGGAAGAGCAAACCTTGAAGCTTCCAGTGTCTTCTATTTCTTGTTTCCCCTCCCCTGTATATACCAACGTCAATGTATATAATTATTTAAAACTTTGCTTGTAGCTTAGGAAAGAAAAATGCAAAATAGTGTCATTGAGTGGCCTCAAAAGATAAAATGCTTTGTAGGTTTGTTCTATATTCTGTATTTCTCATCACACCTCTCCCCATTCACTCTTTCTTTCCCTAAAACACAAGAAATTTCACTCTCCATCTGCCTTATAAGATAAACAGTTGTGTACACGAGTGTAGTGATGCCTGGATTACATGTTTTAGATTCTCTATTAGCGTGTTCCATTACTTTCTAAATGAAAATAATTAGTCTTCTTGTGCTCCTAGAATTGTTGGTAGCTGTAGGACAAACTTACCATAACACTAGATTATTTATTTATTGCGAACATACTTTAAAATGAGCCTCGGGGGGGGGGGGGGTGTCTTAAGGTGTAT
Source organism: Pachypeltis micranthus (assembly GCA_020466155.1). Classification (NCBI taxonomy): domain Eukaryota; kingdom Metazoa; phylum Arthropoda; class Insecta; order Hemiptera; family Miridae; genus Pachypeltis; species Pachypeltis micranthus. The sequence goes on from CM035768.1 coordinate 30,419,624, forward strand.
AGAGAAGTTTTGGAATCTGGTGCCAAGTAGTTATTGTGAGCTTGTTTTGGGCGAGTTCGGTAGCCAAGCTACATCAAGAAGTCAAGCTCATGCTTTAGGCCAGCACCACAAAACCACTTTGGTCCTATCCTGACAAACACTACCCAACCCTTAGCCTGAACATGAAGGGCACTCAACATGTACCACCTCCCGGCCATCTGCACTCAATTAGCAGTTTCCCTGAATAGTACAAGTTTCTTTTCAGGTTACCTGGACGTCTCTACACAGGATAGGATGCCTTGTGCAAGCAATGCAGCTAATTGTGTCGTTTTTCATTCTTGTCTCATTTGTAGCATGCCCCTCCATGTGCCAAATCTACTACAATTGTGTATACAATGCCTATTCTTTTCTTTATGGGACGTAGGAGAGTTGGTCTGCACCTATGAATGTACGGCTGTGTGCTTTTTTGCAGTGGCAGTTCTTCCTTGTCCTCGTTACTCGCACAAGAATCTTGCAGTGTGACACCAGTCCGATAGTCCTCCCACTTTGCCAAGTAGCTTGTGAGGTTCAGGAGCAGTCTTATCTCCGTGTTGTCATACTTCACTGCTTCCCTCGTTTGGAGCTCAGTGGTCTCAACATGGATGAGTAGTAGAGTTTCCATTCCTGCTGTTATCACCAGGATTAGCTCTGTCTCCTGCGGCCCATATGCTTTCATCTACTCCCTTCCTCATGTGATTACTCCCTGCCACTTAATCAAAGCTGACTCTGGTGTGCAACCAATAATTATTGCTGCCACGTCATCCCTGTGCCTTACAAGGACCATATTGTCACGCATATTGAGACTAAGTAGACCATCATGTGCCAGATTCCACAGAGTCGGCACAAGAATTGATCCCTGGGCTACACTCGCTCTGACATTCCTCCTGCCCATCCCTAACTGTCTCCATCACCGTGTTGTCTCTCAGATAGCTTCTCATCATTCAGGTACCTTAAGGATACCATCCACTGCCTCCAGTATGACCCTTCATTGCATGACGTTGAACATATTTTTTGCATTCAGGGTTACCAAAACCTCATACTCCAGGGCGAGTGGTTACTCCGCTCCATCATCATCTGGGCAATGACCATTTCTTGGATTGTTCCAATTATAGGGTACTTTGTTCTGAAATTCACAATGTCTATAGCTCAGATGATCTCAAATGCAGTATTCGGCCACCACTTTACAGTTTACCCATCTGATCCTTATGTGCCTCTTTACAGCCAGTAAACCTTAGTAATCTCTTTGCGAGAAAACCCTCAACATAGTCTATAAACAACCTACGTTTGGCCACCATTTGCGTTTTCATATCCCTATTTCTGACACAGCCATTGAAATCCATGTCTTACGACGTGAATTAGAGCTAAGACATTTCACAGGCCCTCTCTAATCTGAGTCTCTTCAATTCTTTATCAATGGTTAATCAACACTCTTCTTCTCCATCCCCTGTTAAAGGGCACATCTTCCTGGTTTGTTCAGCTGATAAAATGGATCGCTTGCATTATCCAGCCTCATTTTGTTCTTAGGGCCTTGATGACTCCTAGGCGGACTTTCCTTCATTTGGCCAAATGTCACTGTCACCACATCACTTGTAAGATCTTTCCTAGTGGTGACACCAAATTATCCTGCGTGCTTGGCAAATGAGTAATCATCTGAACACTGGAGGACCTTCCCGATCTCTCCTTGTCTTCTACAGTTTCCATGCTGTACTATCTACCAAAACAGGATTCTGTACCCAAACAGTTCTGTCACAAAAAAAAGAAAGAAGTAAACCAAGGCATCAAAGTAGGTTTGAGGGAGGTTGCAAACTTGATCAAATAATTCTTTGTTCCACGTTGTTCAGAATATTAGAAATAATGATGAATCTTCAGCTGCAACTTGGCAGACGATGGTTATAGGTACACTGGGTTTTACTTAGTGTGCCACTCAGTGTGTTTGAGAAATCCATGTAGTTGAACTTGTATTGGCATTAGAAGAGAATTCAACAACTTTTAGCTGTCGGTATTCAATCAAAAAGCTGAAAGAGGCTTCTAGAGACCTCTAGCTTCTCAAAAAACTATTTGCAACAGGGAAAAGGCCCACTAAAAGGAATTCAGTATCCCTGTAGGAATATAAATTGGTATGAGTTATGGTTGGCCATCGACTATTGGTAGTAAGTGTGCATGGTAAATTTGGCTGTGTGGTTCATTGTCACTGATTAAGGTTAAACACCAATCAGGCAAAATTTGGTTTGTATTCCCTTTACAGGAACACAATATTCTTTTCTTAATTTCAGAAACCTAAACAATACTTGTGTTCCTCAGAGAATCATTTTGCACATTTTTTGGTAAAGACAAAAAATTACCCAAATCTCGATCTAACTTAGTTATTAACATGTACTTTCATTGCCAAGTTCCGGATAGTTCCTTTGCAGCCCTCCATCATATTCTCCACCTCATATCAGTGTGTGCGAATGTTGTGTTCAAGAGTGAAGAACAATGTTGTTTTTTATTTCGTTGATTTCATTTTGTGCAAGTCAAGTCTCTCGCTACTAATGTTGACACTGAAGTAGTATTGATCATTAATGATACCAACTATATGTGTTCAACATCTGTATCATATAATTTAGCTGTCATTTGTTAAACTGTAATATTTAAACGTGAACAATTAAAACAATTCACTAATAAAAGTCCAATCCATATCATCACGCATAGCTTCTTCATAGCATGATACTAATACCATGAATTATAGCATGACCTTCACCACGCATTGGAATGTAAAAGCAAAAATATGCTGCTTATGATTAAAATATTAAGTAGTCATTTTAAAAAAACTAAGGAAGTAGAATGACCAGAGACAATTTAAAAAAGTCGATTTTCAAAAGGCATTACATTTCAAATTCGATATGATTTGAAGAAAGATATGAAAAGTGGTTGTAGAATGCCTATGCCACCAATATGAGTTTATTTTTCAAAACGAATCTCAAGGGAAATTACATGGCTGTGGGGAGGGGGAGCCTTACATCACATAACTCAAGATATCCGTGTGCTTTATTGAGAGCAAAGTGTTATCTCAGAATCATATTGAAGATGCACTTGGGTTGAAAAAGTGTACCGCAGAATCTGAAAAGGTTTAATTGTGCCGAGGAGGAGAGTATTCTTATGTAAGATTTTGTGTAATAGGTTTTTATTTTGCTATTTCAATTCGCTTTCGCGCTTTAGTCAGTCACAGTAAGATCGGTCATAAATCTGGATGAAAAATTGACCAGTTCTATGAACATACCATGCTATGAAATTGCTCCTAGATTATTTACCATAGAAGATTTTAGAAATGATAAAACTAAGAACGGTAACTGTTGCAGTAAAAACCCAGGCCAAAGTGGCCAAATCCAGACTGCGACCAAAACACATGTGTGGCCAGTCACAATGGGGAACTTGTTATTGAACACTGTTGGCTGAGAATCTTTCTTGTATGCTAATCGCCTTTACACGTACTGCCTTTTCAAGGGTTTGTAACGAATCTAAGCCACGAGAAATGGTCAACAGAAATACAGGCCTCAGCTGAATCAATTCTTGAAGAGCCACAATCACAAATAGTGCCAAGTGGGACACATTAATGAATGTTTGAGGGCACGTACTACTCTGAACATTGGAAGGTTTTACAGTCAGCCCTAAAACAATTGTAGAAAGACAGTGGCTGGACATACAATTCACATTTGCACACAAATCAATTCAATGTACACTAGAAAAGAGGAACAAGTTTGGCCAAGCTTACCTGGTATGAGGATATTGCTTAAAAGTGCAATGGAACCAAATCTATTATCAACGCAGGAAAGCTTCTTTCATTTTGCTCTTCTCCCAAAGCAGTAATGGGCTCCAGTACAACGGCAATACTTTCTTCCCAATAGAAGTATGTCCTTTCAAAGTTGTGAAATTAAATATAGTTTTCTGTGTCCCAAATGTAACGTTTCATGAGCCTAAATATCACACTATTCTGCATGTATTCATCATACACATCACCACAGTCATTCCACTCTGTATCCATTATTCACAAACTCGAAAGTAACTAATTACAAAACACAGTATGGGCTATTAAAAACGATTGTGTTTCGCTTTGAAAGAATATGATATGGTGACATGATTAGGACTTCCACTGCTAATACTGTGAGCTTGCACTTGAGTTCACGCCCCTCAGATTTTCGAATGCATGAGATCACTAACTGATCGCTTGAAGTGAGGACTATGAGTTCCTCCCTTGTACTTTTTCTAAATTTTCCACTGGTTGCCAAGCACATAGAGCAATCGATGTGCTACTTTCTTCAAACCTTCTCTGTGTTGTTGCTGCCTACAAATCGCCTCTCAACACTTAGCTTTTTTAACACTTTCCACCAGAATAGTCTCATTGGCAATGTTATAACAGCTTGAATATCAGCAGCAAGGTCATTCCAGAAAAGATAGGGGGAATTTTACCGTCGTAAGTATGTCTTACTACGCGTGTAATGTAATGCTATGTGGCACTATTGGTCTATCAATGAAGTCTTGAGGCTGGGCATTCAATTTTGGGGTTTTTCTATACGCAGCCTTACAGATGATGTGACGTAAGACTTCAAAGTCAGTATCAATGAGTGTCACATCCAATAGATCTTTGCTGCTAAGAGATCTTTGAACATTAATTGCACACCGTTACTCGCTAATCAACTGATAGACTTATCATGTTTCCCCTAATTGCTCAGTAATTGAATGAAAGGTCCCCTGGAGAAAATCCCACAGGTAGAAGCAAAGGCTTCTACAGTATTGTTCTGTATGAGAGACAACCAGCAGTTCTTGAATCTTGTCACTTCTGAGCTCCACGCTATATGATTTAATAGTGTATGATAAAAGCCGTGACTAGATTTTGTGTTTTTAATGACAAATCCATCTTCGTTAGTTTGAAGTGTTTTTTGAAAGGAGTTAAACATGTTTAGCAATGCTGTTTAAAAAGAGCTTTCAAGTTTGGAAATTGTGGTTACATTGAGTTCCTTTAACATTGGTTCTTTTGTGGGTTAGGCCCTTAAGATTAAAAACAACCCCGTGGAAACAACACAATTGTTTTCTTCGAACTCAAATATTGGTTAAAAGGGGATGCTCATGAAGGAACATTTTCCTCAAATTCTTACTCCATTATTGTTGCTGGTGGCTCAGTTTAACTGGAAAGCTAATGACAATACTACTCCCAGAAGCATCCCCTCCCATTTCTCCCTTTCAATGTGTAATGTGGGTCGTTTATCATTTAAATCCCTTCTTCAGTTTCAGCTTGCATTTATTTTTGGTCGTTTTCGCTATTCCTAATTTTTGTCTTATTGTTCGTATGTTATTTTTTATTAATTCACTGTTAGATTTTATTATTTATTTGTCATTGGGATGTTGCAATCGATTCTCAAAATAATAATTTAAAAAGCGTAATCCCTGCTCTGCCTTTTATCACGAGGAATTCCACTCATGCATGTGAGTTGGGCAAGTCAGGAAAAACCAAAACCATTTGCCAACTGATTATATCAAAACGCTTGAAAACAATTTTAAAATGTTCACTTGGGGTGAAAATCCCCCTATCCCCCTAATTTCCTCAAAATCTGTTATCCACACTAAGTCTAGTCCAAACCATGCACACTAGTGTCCATGACCAAAATATCAAACTTACAGCTTTGTGATTTCATTTCGTTTCATTTCAATAATAAAAAATGGTGGCCTCCTGGTATTCTCGATTACATCCTTAAATACTGTTATCGTCTCACTTTAGTTTATAATTTTTTATGAATCATGATCGCTATTATATTTTGTTTGGAGCTGTGATTTCTTTTATATTTTCTGTGTTTGTGTCATTATGTTACCAAAATTATAATTGGAGTCTTTTTCTTTTGTTCTTTTCTTTCACCTCTGAAGGTCTCGTTCGCACGACCAAGTAGTGAAGCAATAAAAGGGGCAAATCTTTATGTTAGCGGCCTTCCCAAAAATATGGCTCAGCAGGACCTAGAAAATTTGTTCAGTCCATATGGTAGAATAATTACGTCTAGAATTCTATGTGACAACATCACAGGTAATCTATTTTATAGCACATTAGCTGTTTTATGTTCACTTGACGTATGCATCATCTGAATTTGAACTTTTGTCTTCTCGCCTTTATTATGATTTCAAATACTTACTTCTTTTTGTGTCAAGACAAATATAGTGATTCGTAACTTTCCTGAGGTGGGAATCGAACTTTGGTTAGAACTGTTAAGCTTTCTCAAATAGGAACAGTAAGCTCCTCGTCGTTCAGGTATTCAGGTTACAACACAAATCAATGTCGAGTATGTTGAGTGGCCAAATGACTCATGTAACCCAGCAGTTGTGGTGGTTTCACAATACATAACCTTTTAAGCTGTGTAAGGCAGATCAATTTTTACCTTGCACCACAAATATTTTTTAAAGCACGCCTTTCTGTTATGGAGGTTGGAGGGAGTACTGTTGTAATTGAGCGGTTAGAATTAACGTCTCGTTTTAATTTCGTTAATTACATTTTTTCAATGTCAAACTATTTACTCTTTTTGCTCACACTCATATAACTCACTGCTGCGGCATGCCTAGAACACCTCATAGGAAATATCATTCCCAAAACCTTCTCTATAGATAACTTGTTTCAACTAATCATAACTTGAAAACTTGATGCGAAAGGAAGTGGGAAGTTGATGTAAATCTTTTTGGCACTTCGAAGTCCTCCTACATGCTGTGTTAAACTGAGTGTGATAGTAAACGTTTTCAGTATCACTTTTGCTCATTACTGACGGTAGCATACAACATGTTGCGACTGTATAGTAAAACAATTAAATGTTTCCTTGGTATCAAGAAGTTCGTTCAACATAGTAAGTACAATTCACCTCTCACATTAGGAAATAGTTGTATGGTTATTTCTAATTGAGGTAGAGGTAAATGATGAATTTTAATGTAGTAGCACTGTCTTCAGACCATTTGATTGGGTATAAGTACTTTGACAATCTTCTGAGCCCCATTTGGTCGTATGTTGAGAGGGATTGTTACAGGTAAAAATATCTTAATGTCTTTGTTTCACAAATTGTGAACTATTCTATTACTTGCATTACAAAACCCCGAGCAACTTGCCAGCAATAATTTCGATTCAGAACTTAGAAGTTTCCAAATGCCCCGAGGACTGAATAACTCATCTTGCTTATGAAATCTGCTCACTGAAAAACATATTTTCAGTAAGTGATTTTTGAAACAGCATGTTAAACTGCTCCAGAATTATTCTGCTAATCGTACCAAAATAATTGTGTATTTTATTCAACTAACAGTTAGTCGATTTTTACCAGGTCAACACCCAGCTTGGCATGTATAGCCAATAATATGGGTAAATTGATGCAGGTTTGATGTAAACTATCTGGCCCCGAGCATCACACAGTTGTGTTTACCATACACGGTGCTGACTACTCTTGTAGCTTGAATTATAAAGGTTAATAAACAAATCATTTGAGGTAAATTAATATTTGGAGCAGGTATATCACCCATTAAGAAATATTACTAGGGAACATTTTTCATTGAAAATGAGTTGTAAAATAACGTTAACATATAAAATATGTCTAATTTTGACGTGTATTACTAATTCGATTTCTACTAACATGAAATAACCGAACACCATTGCAATCGAGAGTCTGGCCTCAAATTACTAAAAACTTCTTTTGATTCAGTAGAATAGGTGTGGAATTTTGAACACAGTGTGGGCATAATGTGAAATTCCTAGTGGATTGCTGAGAGATTAACTCTAATGGTTTCGGCAAATTTTATCAACACGTTGTGTTAGTCATAGAGCTTGATTTTTAGACCAAAACACACGAAGTGAGCACCAGTGACCAATGAATGCTGTGCATACTGAGACAAACATAATGGGTGGGGGGGAGGGGGTCTTACCAACGGATTATTCACTCTCATTTTCAGTCCTCCCCTGCCATAAGAAGGAACTGATCAGTGCCTCATTCTTGCCCATTACTACCCAGGATTTCGGAGAGGAGCTCAGGAGCTCAGACAGGTTCATTGCAGTAGCCAGGGTACAGGCTGTGAGGGAGGACAAGCATCTGGCAGAGTTATTCCCCTCCAGTACTGCAGCAGCCATTAAAGCTTTGCGCCAGAAGACCAGGCGTAGGCAGCTTGTAGTGGGTCATACCTTGGCTAGTGCTGACCAGGCTCAACAACAGAAGATTGGCCAGACAGATTCTGAGCTTTGCTCAGCTAGTGAGTAGAAGTAAAGGTAATGAGAATCCTCGCTTGCAGAGCCTGGCAAGGAGCGATTTTTCTAACCCCTGGTGTATCTGCACTACATTTTCCTGAGAGTTGAGAATCCAACCGATGTGGAGGCATAGAACCGAGTTTTTCGAATCTGATCCCTGCATGTGGTTGTAGGGCAGCTAGATGAATGAGGCGAGAGGAGTACCAGCATGTCCAGATGTTGTGAAGGATGTATCCAAGTTGAGTCACGGCTGGAAGGTGCAGAGCACGAAAACATTTGGCCTACGCTTCAGTAGTTTGTGGTGTTTTGGAAGCCACCCATGAGTGCTTCCAGCCAAACCCCTGAAAAATGTATGGTGCCCTCTGCTCTTTCTGGGAAATCCTTGGCCGGTGTAATGTCTCCTCACGGACAAGGCTCATAAATGGTGTGTCAACAACTGCACTCCAGCTCGACCTGGTGGTATTTCAGCCAACAGATGGAATAAAGTCCCTAAGGCTGTTAAGCTGCTGGTTCTCAACCTCCTTTTTACACCAAAAAACCGTCCGCAGGATTGTCTTGTACCTGAACTATCTTTGATCCCAAGAAGGAGACGGATCGTGGACTACAGACCTATTTCAGTGTGGTCTCTGTGTTCCAGCGTTTCCAAAAAGTGTTGGCATTTCAACTACAGCTGGCTGGTGCCATTGGCTATGTCTGGAGGGCATTCCAGCGAGTGGATGATACTGCCGAGAACCTTAAAATTCTGCAGACTGTGCAGAAAAAGGAGCAATTACATGTGGTTGCTCTAGGTTTTGCCCAAGTGTTTGACATCGTAAGCTACCAGGCTTTGACTGATTAACTCCATGGTGTCATTGACAAATCCTAGTTCCAGGCTAGATGCTTCTTCGAGCTGTAGCTGTCCCTTGGGGTTGAGATTCTTGGTGCAACCTCCTCACCTGGAAGCCGCATAGACCATGCTGGTTATCTTCAAAAACTCACCAGGGCTCCACTGAAGTCCCAGCAGAAGCTACACCTCCTTTGGACGTACTTGCTCCCAAAGCTACCTCGGATGCTGGTTTTTTCCACGTTAACTGTCCGAAGGCCCCAGCCTTGATAGAGTGGTCAGCTCTGATGTGCGTGCTTGGCTGTACGCTCCTGCTTGCTCTGCAGGCAGTTTGTTTTTTACGATCGCTCCTCAAAACTGACACTTTACATTTCAAGGCATCAGGATTCCAAATCAGCTATGTCCGTCCACGCCATATTTTACCTTTAACATGGTCTAAAAAATCCGTTCTTTAGCACACAAATTTCATTTAGGATCTCGTGCCTGCCTACTCGCCAATCGGATTGGAAGAAAAACACTTGGTTGTTAACGGCAAAAAATGGTTAAAGAAATTAACCAAAAACGAAAGCTTCATTGCAATTACGCCGTTTTTGCTATACTTTCCTAGGTATTTTTCATGCTGTGTCGAATAGGACTGGTCTCGGAGATGTGAGACTGCGTCTAGATGGAAAACAGAGAAACCAAAGTAAACTTAGTAAGGCAAATTCGACTATTTGGAGAGAATCGTGGGCAATATAGCAGAAGGTATCATTTCTTCCCAGCCTGCGCTAATTTCGGGCGCTGCCTTCTGCGTCACTCCCACTGTGTGTAGTGTTGTCCCACAGAACATATTAGTTAATGAAGTATTTGTTCTCAACAGCTTTTATTACAATAGACTGTAAAGGCAAACTTACTGCCAGCTACACAATCAAGACTGACAAGGAAGGAGACGAGCTTTAATTCTCCAATAATAGCTTCAACTCCAGGTGAATTAACCCACACAAAAGGTATTCCTACTGCCATGTTGATCAATTCATGACAATCCTATCCCACTGGATGTTGGTTAGGCGGTTATCAAGTTACATCCTGTGATTAGAAACAGTGTTGGAAGCGGGGAAGACAAATAGTGTTGAAAGGAGAACTGCTGTCATGTGTATCAAGGTAGCTTATCAACCTCATTCAAACATAGAAGTTCTATTGAAAGTCCTTTTTTGAAAATAACATACAAAAATGCCTCTCCGCTTTTTCATATTAAATCCATACTTTCCCATATAACTGGATTTATGTTGTTGAGATTGAGATTAAATGTGTTCAGTATGAGTTTATCGCACGTCTCTCTTTTTAATTACTGCAACACAAAGTAATCGGTTAAAAAAAGTCGAATTTCCTTCAGGTGTTTACGTTTCAAGGTAATCACGTTTCAATTTCTGGGTTCTTTGCAGCCTCCTTGTATGACTGTGTATGAGGCCTATAGACCTATCTCTGGGAAAGTAACGTGAATACAGTCGTAGATAATGGCCTACGAATCAAAAATAATTTTTTCTCGTGAATAATTCTACTGTTTGGATAAAACTCGTAGGGTGTCTTCAACTAGTTAATAACTCTATACTGCCTCTTTCTATGCTCTGTCGAATGACGATAAAACCTGAAATGAAACAAAAACCTTTTTTCAGTAACTGACTCTCAACCAACAGCCCAACTGACATTCAACAACCTGACAGAATGCCTTAGGCAACTTATGTTCTCATTTTCATTTTTCACAACTACTTGCGCAACCACCCATTGATCATTGATACAAGGCAAATATATATTGAAAATAGAGATTTATTGAGCATTAATTGGTCATTTTTCAAATTTTCTTGTAGATGGCAGTTTGATATAAACTCAGAGGGTATTTTCCACTAATTACTTACTGCATTTGGTTCTACTTAAGCGTTTTACTGACGATCCATTGAATAATGGTTGATTTCATCAGAAAATGAAATTTGTGGGACTTTTCACATTTTCTCTTAATTAATTTAATTGAGCTTTTAGAGTATTTTCGGCTAATCAACTACTACAATTTGTCCAGTTGTTCTGTATAAGTACGTTGAACAACGATATAGTTCCTATATATAGTGTACCATTGTATTTACAAGGGTTGAGGAAAGTTGTGTGATGCTTGGTAGCAGATATTTCGACACAATACAATTTCTCCCATACACATCAGTGACTAATGACAAGCAAGTTGCCCATTATTTTCAAGTCTAACAATAATCGTTTAAAACGTAAGTATTTAGGCAGAAAAGAGTTCGTCATTTGAACACACTAAGAGTTTTCAAGCCCTACCAATGGCGAAAACTAACTTCAAAATATGAGTCATATTCTACTGGATTGCTCAATATGTAATGGCAGACACTAAAGTATGTAGAATGTCCCCACAAGTTGACCAAACCTAGTTGCATAGTACACAAGATACTAATGTTGTAGAAGCATATCTCTTATTCAAGTATTTTATCTACGATAATTATGTAGGTAGGTGATGACAACATTATTATTGTGTAGGTATTTCTAAGAATTGCGATTTGTAATGAAAAGGGAAAAATATCTGGTGCGTAGCAACACACAACTTTCCGCCACCCCTTTAAGTTCGAACACCACCTACATAGGCGGATGCTATATCCTCGTTCAACGCATTTTTACAGGAACATTTATACAGAACAAAATGTAGGGACTAGTTAGCTGAGAGTACTTCGAAAGTTTGATCGAAATCGTTATAGCCGTTTTTGAGAAAATTGGAATACCGATAAATTAATATTCGACAAATCTCCTTTTCTGAGTTAACTTGGCTTATATCTCCGTTCAACATATATATACAGAAATAATTATAGAGAACGAAATGTGGGTATGGGTGACTAAAAGACACTCCATTAGAATTTATAACTTCTGGTGAAAAAGCTACCCTGGAATTTACGGAAATATTAGGAAAAACGTTATTTTTGATACATTTTGATTTTTATCTCTGTTCAATGGACTGTCACAGGAACATTTATTGAGAGGAATATGTAGGTATTAAAGAAATTGGGTTGTGTCCGCCAGTAGGCAAATACTAAAGTTAACGTACCTGTTAGGTGAGTCCGTCTCCTCTGGCTTGTGAGTTACTGTGGGCAAGCGCTTTCGATGTAAAGACATCATCGTCTGGCCGTTTAGTCAGTACTGGAGTCAGTCAGTTGGTCGTGGTCTTTATATACAAAGAGAAAGGTGAAGGGAGTGATGGAGCGTTGGGGAAGGGGCGGGGAGAGGTCTTGTTGGTCAGTCTTGTTAGACACAACCCAATTTCTTTAATACCTAACACAGCCAGTCCGGCTAAGGTACTACTAACAAGACTGACCAACAAGACCTCTCCCCGCCCCTTCCCCAACGCTCCATCACTCCCTTCACCTTTCTGTTTGTATATAATGACCACGACCAACTGACTGACTCCAGTACTGACTAAACGGCCAGACGATGATGTCTTTACATCGAAAGCGCTTGCCCACAGTAACTCACAAGCCAGAGGAGACGGACTCACCTAACAGGTACGTTAACTTTAGAATATGTAGGTATTAAATATCCTGTGAGTTTGGTGAAAATCGCTGTAGCCGTTTTGCCAAAAAGCGTAAAAAACCTATTTTTGCTTCATGGGCCTAGATCTCTGTTCACCGTATTTTCATGGAGATATGTATGGAGAAGAAAAGTTGGGTATTGATTAGTAGAACATAATTTGAAAATTTAATCAAAATCGTTAGAGCCGTTTTCGAGAAAAATGCGAAAAACCCTAGTTTTTGGTACATTTTCGTCCCCCACCCCCCCCCCTCCCATCGGCCGAAATCGCCCATAACCTTATTTTGGTGTCTACAAAAAATAACAAACAAAACAAAAAAAGAACCAGCTCAATCGGATCAGCCGTTCTCCCGCAAACCGAACTACAGACACACACACACACGGACCACGCGCCGAAATCAGGTTTTTTAGACTCAGTAGGGTCTGAAACGTAAAGATCTGAAGAAAACCCAATTTTTTTGGACCGATTACTATACTTTCCTTCCCTTCGGGTAGCGGAAAGTAAAAAAGGCGGAGACATAAAATCAACTGTTAAACCAAGAAAAAGGTTGTACAGTTCTAAGATCATTCAATCTGTTTTTGTTTGTTTTTTTTTTTCAGGGATGACTGCTAATAACATGATAAAGTATTACAAAAAAAAAGTTAAGCGTATTATTTGCTTGGCATCTCACTAGGAGGAATTCAAGGGGTCATATAAAATCATTCTGTCTATTAAACAGTAATACAACGAATTATATCAATTAAGGATTGCAGAACCTCGTAAGATAATAGGTGCTTATTAACTTAATGGGTTATCTTTGGACAGCAGACTAGCTGGATTATTATATGGGAAGCGCGTTCGATATTTTCTGAAAACATATTAACTTGCCATGGATGTAGGAGTTCCGAATTTGGTGGATTTAGATGCAGAGTTTTATTAGTCTTTAGAGTTTTATTAGCCAAGACTAGTTTTATTACACAGAAAAACGCAGTATTATAATAGCGTGGTGTACCATTTTAGAGCAGTCAGAGAGCCAAGGGTCAATGCAGCCGATGCTCATCACAGTTCATAAACAGATTGCGCAGAAACAGCCTAACAACAACATTGCACCTCAACTGAAATCTATTTAGTACGCTTCTACATTCTAACAGTTCACGATGTTGTTTGTGATTAATGTCACAAAACAAAAAGAGATTGAACGTGTTCCAATGAATTGGAAAAGCTTTTATTGTAAGTTGGCTCTTATGCCCCCACCTTACCGTTTTCTTTTCCATTACCAATCACCGTATCTTCAGAGTGCATAACATGTTCTGCTGAGGTCTCATATGTTCCAGAAATAGTCATTTCTAGGGACATCAGGTCTCATCTCTGATCTGCAAGACAGTTAGAGGCGCTTTTGATCTGGCATTGATTTATTGCTCAAGGAAGTTGAAAATGTTCCCACGATAGATTATGCATAGTTTTCGTGAGATAACATTAATTAACTGCTTGGAGGGCTGTTATTGGGTTGGTGGGTGTCACCCTGACTACCTGTATGACTACTAACTTAGTAGGAATGCAAGTCTTGGGTAGATATGGATCATCAGTAGTTTGCCAAGCTTGGTGATGGTCAATGATGGGAGTTTGCTACTATTTATAACTCACAGATTCATTTCCCTAAAACTTTGTGGCACTTAGAAATGGATATGGTACTGTACAGAGGGGCTTGAATAATAGGTGGCACGTGCCATTTTAGCTTCTGATATTTCGGCTGATATTGGACTGGTTCTCAAATTCACAGATTGTTCGTGTGTTGTCAAAACTCTGTAAGCTAACAATTGAGTGTCCGAGGAGCCTCCAAGTGGAAGCTGCCAAAGGAGGGGTGGGAGGAGTGCTATCTATATCAACCACGTGTACTTTGTCAGTGATGTTCATAAGGGCATCCAGGTTCATCATAGAAGTTTCATTTCATGACTTGCCTCCATTACTCCACTAGGCATTGGTAACAATCTAGGCAAACAATCAGGAGATGAGTGCTAGAGTCCCTGCCAATCATTCCCTGTGGTAGTAGTTTTTATTTTTTAAGCAATCCACACATCATTCAGAACAGAAAACCGGGGCAAGGTAATGGAGATTCTTAAACAAAAATGACAAGTTAAACTTATTACTACATTAGAAGTCATGTAACTCATTAGACAGGCGTTTTCAAATGGGTAAATGTTTGATTATTTCGTAGTAGAATAGGGTTGAAAAATACATGTGTGAGCCATAGAACCAATGGTTCTGAGCATTACAGAATTTATTGTGTTGCTGCTAATTATTTGATTTTTTGTTTTTTAGTATTCATTGAATTGTAAACATGACTTTTTAGGATGTTGGTTTCTACAAAGTATGATTTACACCGAAAAACAGATAGGACAAAATTTTTCTCAAGTGGTTAGTATGTATTTGCTCTGCTCTTGCTATATCTAGATGAAAATGTTCAATTCTAGGCAAAATAAAATAATTCAGATTTATCGATTTAAAATACGTATTTGTCATCAAAATGATTTGTTTTGAAGAAAACATGTACTGGTATGGTCGCTACAACTACCAAATTTCTTGATTTAATTCAAACCCACTTTAATCAAATGGGGGGGGGGGGATGTTATTATTTTGATTTGGCTTTGTTTTCTACTAGAGTCACAATCGCTCATTCCATTGCTTCAACAAGCATTTCTTTGACTTGGGCTACTGACTGTGAAATGTAATGCAACGTTAAGGCGGCATTATTCAGATGGTTGCGCAGCTTTTCATCCTACTACACGAGGTCAAGGGAAATAAAAATGATATACGTATTGAAATTCTTAAAGGTTTGTGTGTGTGTGAATTGCATCATTTTCCCAATTGACTATAATAAAAAAGGATGTTATCATATCAAATGCTCAGTAGACAAGTTTCATAGTGTAGGTAGCGTTGCGTGCATATTTTTATAAGAACTTTCCAACACACTAAAATTACTTGACCTAGCAGCATATATTAGAAAATAGACGTTGCGTAAGAAATACACGGTTTGCAGAACTGACACTGAATTCAGGTCGCTTGCTTCTTTAAAATTCATTGTGAAATATACTCAAGTCCTTTCTCATAACAAACCTCTAATGGAATTCAGCTCTGAATTTGTGAGCAGTATCGAAACTTGAGCAGTTTGCATGCTAAAGCATAGCTTTACTGGCACAAATTATGGCGATTCGAGACTCCTTCATATAGTTTCAAATTCGATTGAGCAGCTCAGCAAGCATTTCAAGGATAGCTTTTTTCATTTTTGCGTTGTCATTTGGCTATTCAAGCCCTTTTGATTTGATATATCCTGTACTTTTTTTGAGAAACATTCGTATTCTCATGGCGGTTTCATGAGGAAATGTGTCCTTTGAATTTTGCATACAATCTAAGACTTTTTGATTTTGTGGTTTTGTTAAAGACCCCCCACTCACAATTACAACAGGTGGCTATAACAACACTGCCCAACTTCCCCCATTACATGAGAGGGTTTACCTCTCTTTATCTACCACAAATCATTTGGCTTTCGACAACATACAGAAAGGTAGCATCTATTGGTTATTCCCAAGACAGAACTTATTCCGGTCGCATCACGTAAATGATGTATCAAGCAGTAATTCATCATTTTTCGAACGTTTTCATTACAACTCAGGCTATTTTTTATATCAAATCATTGCCATTTTTGATCGTGATTGAATGACATCATAGTTAACAAAATGGGAAGCTTGAAAGTTCTGTGCCGAACTTATTGTTTCCAATTCGAATACTTGTTACACAACATGATGTATGTATTCGTGACCAAAAAATATTCAAGTTTCTATATATTGAAGAGCGTTACTAAACAAACCTGAACTGAC
Organism: Pachypeltis micranthus; assembly: GCA_020466155.1. Lineage (NCBI taxonomy): Eukaryota > Metazoa > Arthropoda > Insecta > Hemiptera > Miridae > Pachypeltis > Pachypeltis micranthus. The sequence goes on from CM035768.1 coordinate 30,436,111, forward strand.
AGTGGCAATGTTTCAGAGTTGCAATTGAATTTTCCCTGGCTTATTGATTTTGTTATGATAGGAACACAACAAAACCAAATAGATTGCATTGGTGTTCAATGAGGTATGGCTTTAAGAAGCAACTTGAAGAATTCATAATGGGAATGTTGGACTGTAGGAACTGCTCTAAGTCTTAATTGTATGCTTACATCAGTGTAATTCATTGAAATAACTAGCGATAGAAATTAGAATCAATTTAATACAAGCACAAATCACATTCCCTGAGATCATAAATTTCCAAAAATGGAAAATTTCCAATGCAGGGGTTTCTGAAACGCAAAAACTTGATGACAACTCAACATTGCATGTTTTCCAATGTATCCTGAACTTGAATGTACGAGCTGCAACTGTGAATTGTTTGTTCTAATTAACAAGCCCCTATCTCCCTCATTCGGCCCAATTATGTTTTCCTCTTACGGTTTGAAAGCAGTCAACTACAGTTTCTGCCAAATTAGGCATGATGTTTTGTGATTTTGATTAAGTTGTCACGTCTGAAGGATATTCTCACGTATATCATGGGGATGTGTACTAATTGGAAAGTAATTCCTGGTAGAATGTGTGCCACTATGTTAAGATTACCCATCACTTGTGTGCATTTCATGTCAATTATCCCCTAGCCTGTGGCTTCTCCCTCTCTGAATGTTTTTGCAGCCAGCCACTAATAGGGGAAAAGGACATGAACACTTTTGATTAGACTTCCTATTGAGTAACTACTTTTAAGTTTCAAATTATGCAGCTGTCGAAGAGCACACATGACCTGAGTGAAATTGGTTCTTACAAAGTAGTATAAAATATGTAATTATTGCAGATCTGACATGCTGAGATTCCCATCCGCTCAAATAATTACAGTCTAAAGAATATCTGTAATTAGATATGCTTCTATGGCAGGCCTTTGTCGTCTGTCGTCTATCTCTCTCTTTCTTACTCTCTCCCTCGCCCCCCCCCCTTATACATATATTTCTATATATAAATGGATATGTTTTGTGGAGGTTCAATCAATAATGACACATTCAGTGGCAGTGTTTCAAGGTTTCAATTCTCCCGCATAATCATGCCCTACAATGGATTAAAACAGGGAAGTCCAGTAACCTTATGACACATCATAAGCTAAACCAGGAACTACCTTATGCAAACCTGTACCCAATAAATTTATAACACTAGATTAGATTAATCGATTTTTCATAATTTAGTTCCTGGTTTAGCTTATGATGTGACTCAAAGTTCCTGATGTTTTCTTTTTTATCTATTGTAGGGCGTGATTATTAGGTGGAATTAAAACCTCAAAACGCCACCACCGATTGTGTCATTACTGACTCAACCCTAACAAGCATATTCATTCATTATATGACTGTCCAGAACGCCAAAAGAATGTGTATGTATCCCATTCCCATAAAAATCTACGTTCTTCTGGTCCGTTCTCACTATATAAACCTGACTGGTCAGTCTGGATACCTAATAAATGAAAATCAAAATTTGAATTACTTTTTATTTACAGTGGAGCGAGTATCACAGTAGTACCACTGTATGCAGGATAGACACAGAAAGTTTGTTCTAGTTTAAAATTATGTGTTACTATTTGGGCATTAATGGGTAACATCCTCCATGGCTAGTAGGAGTTCAGGTTTGTAAACCCCAAACCTTCGCGTGAAAACGTTTTGTTGAGAATGTACTGTGTGCCAGAAGTATGAATTACAGATATCAAAAAAAATAAAACAAGCTATGAATAATTTAGTTAGGCAGGTTAATAATAAATTATTCAATAGTACGAAATCTATTCATATTCCCTTCACTATAATATGTATGCGAACATCCTATCCTTAGCCACACATTAATACTTTACTGTGTACTGACTAACTAAAAAGTTACTATGGTCAGTTAATAGATTTCTTAATAACACATCCTAATACATTTTCATTACAATATCTTGACACTGCTCTTGCTTCATATTCCTTTGATGTTTCTTAGTTAAATTGATACGTTCTATGTGCATGCAACTTTCTGACCCCTTACAGTCATATACGTCCAACTTTTAATTACCTTGTATTGTTTTTGTGTGCCAGGGGTTAGGGATCCATTCAATTTGGAGGAGGATGAAGGAGGGGGGGATTAAGTTAGCCTCACCTCTACACTTTAGTTTATTTTGCTATAGAAATTGAATATGGCCGTTAGAGATGAAGCTTCCTATAACTATCGACTGCTTCGGCTCTGTCAAGAGCTGTGTTTCGATAATGATTCAGCCTTATGATGGCATTCATTTGAATGAAGTTGTTGCATTACTGACAAATATTAACTGAACTTGTGAAATGTTGCATGCATCATCACCATTACTTATATGGACCACTCTTGTAGTTGGATCTTATTATTGCCTCCTCCCTACTCTCTATTAACACACTATTGTAATGAGAGTCAAGGTCTGGTCAATCAATTCTGGTTGTGCCAAACACAAAATAACTTTAAGTTCTCACCTCTCAAACATTGCACAACCTAGTCTAGGGTGTCTATATTTGCCTCTGATTCTCTGTAATCAATTTTTATCCCTTGAGCCCTCCTGCTATCCAATGTTTTATTGCGTCCAATAGCTGTCCGATTTCTTCATTTTCCACATCAGTTGCATTGCCAGGGATACTTCGCCCAGCAGTTGCAGAAGGTAGAAATAGGTTTACCCACCCTGCCATATTTGTGAGCTACATTGAATTTGTCGGTATAAACCAGGTTTGACGTTGAATTACATCACTGTATGATTGAATGCATTTAAACTAACCTGTGTTCTTCACCCCTCGGACATGTTTGAAGCAATATAGAAGACAATTTTAGTTTTGACGGCTGCAATAGAAGGGGGATATAAAGCTGTTGTAGTACTAAACACAGTTTCATGAACTGTATTTGTCCATTGATATCACAGACAGTTAAAATGGGCTCGTAGACGAGGACCAAAACCACTTTGAAACATCTGTGATATGAATCAATATTCCTATTGCATTTGTATGCAAACTGATATTGTTGTTGACTAGTTGGGCTCAATAGTTATAATCTTTTCATAAAAGAAAAGTGACCCGTCATTTATTTGGCATTGAAAGGCTGTCTAACAAAGTATAATCAACATTTATGAAATAGCTAGGACTCGTACACTTCATATGAAATAGTTACGCACCGCACCTACTGCATTTGAGTGGCTTTTTGGAAATTGCAGAATCAAAAACGTTTATTATTGATCATTTGGCGTCTGATTGCTGAAAAAATCAACCAATTACGTATAAAAGTACACAAATAATAATATACTTTTTAGTCGTTTTTTCGCAATATGGTACGAACCACCCTCAGTTTCGGAAAAGGAAGCATATGCTACTGAATCCTCATAGATTTTGAGCAGAAGTGGTTGGTAGGTTGTGTTTATTTACTCTATCAAAACATGAGGTAGTCAATTTTCTAGCAACAATTATGTACATAGGTCTGATTGGCTGTAAAAAAGCATCATCAGAAAATTAGTTATTTGAACTTTAAATGGTTTACCTACAATACTCATGTACCGACTGACTCCCATTAAAGACACCGGGTGATTGTTGTCTTGGGGTAAGACGAAGGTCTCATAATCCGACGAAAGTTGGGCAGTTGGATCGGAGCTCGCGATCTCTGTAATTATTGCCTGAGTCAGCGGCTCTTCAAACATCTCCGAAACCCCCTCGTAACAGTGAGTGATATTGTTCTCAGGTTACTCAAACAGTTCAATTAACGCTATTCTGTGGGCTCAATCCTGAGAACCTGCCTGTATCATGCATGTCATGATAAACTTGATAAAAGTACCAATTTCTTCATTTTCAAGTCAACATTGTTTTTAAGTAAAACTAATTTAGCAAAATTGGTTCTTCGTATTCAAAATACGATGGCGGGGGGAGGGGGTGTTATGGTTAATCCGAACACATGTTTTTCACTTCGGAAGACGTGTTTTGGGGAGGGTTCTTCTGTATGTGCATCCATCTTCTTTCAATTCTTTGCATATTTAAATGTTTGAGCATGCTTCCCTTTCAAAGATTCATATAAATGCTACTGTTAATTGTTGCTCTCGTTATATGTATGCTCAGGATTCATACACAATTTATAATAAGTGGATGGTGTATGAATGATGGTCATATAACGAATGACCCTTATTATTCTAGACTGAAAGCTTGCTTATTGAAATCATTTTTGGAATGTATCAACTTCATTCAAGTTCGACTAAAGAAAACATCGAAAAATAAATCAGCTGTACCCATCATCCACGCATTTATGAAGTTTAAATCCTTGATTCCATGAACAGCTCATCCCAAAAATAAATTTATTTTCTCAAAGCATGGCTTTAGTGATATGATGCTTTTTCTTCCTCATGCGACCAGTGCTAATAGAACGTCACTACATGGGCCAGTTGTTTCTCTGATTGTTCCTTTTACATTTTTTCAACGTGCATTCGATTTACTGTTCTAGATCAAATTCAATTCTGCATGCTATAGTTTAGATAAACCGATCCAATTTTCAGTATAAATGCTGAAGAAGACAATTAGGAACTCATCAGCATCATCATCGTTGACAGTTTTCAATTTCTTTCTCATTTTTTGCATTTTTTGTTTGTTTCCGTTATTTCGGTTTGTTGGTTTTTGTTATGGTTATTTTTATCTTATTTTATTACCAGTAAGTTCTAAGAAAGACGCTTAGTCAGGGACTTGTGCTGTTTTCAAACCCAAACATGAGCCAATAAACTCAAGACCAAAACTCGTACTCTTATCCTTCAGTTTTTAAACTTAACTAAACATAGGCTCCTAAAGCCCCATGTAAAAATACTAATCCGCCATTAGACAGGCTTAGCTGATTTTGTTATTTTTTTGTTTTCAGTGCGGCAATTCGTTGGTGGTGCTGGTGATAATGTTCCTTGTAAGTAACATATTTTTATTATTGTAAAACAATTTCAGCAATTTAAATAGCCCACCAATTAATTATCATGACCTTTATTACTTATAATTAATTCATGCTTGTCTTCATTCTCATATAGTGCCTGTTGGTTACAGCATGTGCTCAGCTATTTTTATTTGTAATTGTTGTTTATTCATATTGCTCTGTGTAAGTTACTTTACCTTTTGGTTTCTTGCAACTGTTTCATCCCTGTATTTCAACACAGCAAAGTTACTCATTTAAATCTGTTCATCTAACACAATCTCTTCTTTCCACAAATCTAGGTTGAATAACCCTTTTACTTTTCTCATTGTGCATTTTGCTCTACTCACTAATTGACTATCCCCAGCATAATGAAACATATAATAGTTTCAATGCCTTTATCCTGCTAGATCCGTGTTCAAGTAGACATTCCTTTTTCTAACTTTATCTTTTTCCATGAGAATCTATACACAACATTGCCCCTTATTACCCGTTATTATTAGATAGTGTACACAACATGAGCCTGGATTTGTTTAAATAGCATACATTTATGGATTGTTTTTCAATAAGCACACATTTAATAACGTTTGCAAACTATAAAGCACCTGTGATCAAACACTAAAAACAAAATTGGTGTAAATAATCAACCGTTGATGTAGAATTAGTTGATATCCCCCACTCTGATGATGAAGCATAGGAAACAACCTTTAATTCTCAGGTGTACCCAGTATAGATTTGTCACAGACTGTAAGGAATGAGGAAGTTCTAGCTTAGTTCATCTAATGAGCTTATGGTGCTAACTACTATGTTCAGAGACCTAATTATTCTTCATTCACATGAATGAAGTGGTTGCCTTTCAATTCATTTGAAGGGAAGGGGAAAAGTCACAATTTAATAATGGCAGGTCACCATTGAGCTTCTTACCAAATCTCTTCACCTTAGATAGTTGGGTGAGCAATGGTAGTTTTCATCAAAGTTCTACGTTTCAGACCCCTGTTCATGTCAACATACATTAGGGAAACAATAATAAATATAAGTCGTTTTAAAGCTGAAAAAACTTCAGTGGTCAATTTCTGGTCTTGCTTGATCACAATTGATACTATATGGCTGCCTCTTAGCAAAAATACAATTCCAATCTCACTATTATGATGTCCAAAGTGTGCAGTATTATGATGGATAGCTACATTAAATTCGCCCTGCATCGTAGTATTATTTGCGTGAATGAGAAAACCTGTTTAGGGTGAATTGTCAAACTGCTAAGCAACTAGCCTATCCAAAACTTAATCAGAAGGTGCCCTTGTAATGTTTTTAGTATGGGCTAGAAGGCATTGCACCAATTAGTCACATTGAAAGGCTATTGCCAATACAGTGGTGTTGAGCCTCTTAGTGCATTCTCTTTCTAGAGTGCATTAAAGTTAATCAACTTAAACGCCCTAAATCAGACACACAGTGTGTACTTAGTCCATAAAAATATGGAGTATAGAAAAAAACCTTTTATTTTCTAGTAATTAGGGTTTTACGGTTGAATTTTAGTATCAAATGGTGGGATTCTCAACATAGTGAATGAGCAGTACTCAATCATTGCTGACTACTGCTTATTGAAGATGGGTTTTGGAGTAATGCAGGAGTATTATTTTCTTTCAGTACTACACAATAATAATATTAGCACCCATAAGCAGTGGGTAAATATCTATTCTCAATCAGAGATAAAACTTGGAGGCAATAAAATGTGACTCCTCCGTGACTATGTCTCTATCAATCTCTATTTTATAAGTTGCTGAAGGTTGCTGAGTTGGTTATCTTCTTGAAATTTGAGTTTAGGAAATTACAGGCGAGTGTGATGTTGATGAGAAGTTGCTAAAAACTGGCAAAATGAATGGAGTAATATTTTTGATATGACATACCGTATCATTAATCTTACTACTTCATTTTGCATGCAATATCCCAGGATTGCCATTGGGAACTCACTAATTAATAACGTTCCTCAAAAGAGCGTTGCTACTTTATACCATAAAGTTTAAGAGCTTTAGGAATAAGTAAATACCATCATCCATCAGCTTTTTTCAATGATGTTGACAATTTCATTACAATTGACAATGAGCAATTGACATAATTGTTTTAATAAATGCACAGCATTGTAGAAATGAATCAATGCAAGTTAACTGTAAACATCTTGGTGCTTTACAATGTTATTGACTTCCTGAAAAAGGTTTCAAATGATGAGTTTTCAAAGTTGAAGAGTTTTGACCTCTCACAATTTCATTTTTAGTAAATTCAACTTTTAACTAAATTTTTATTGTAAATAACGTAATGGTAAAATTGTCATCCATGTGTATTGAATCATTTGATTCAACTTTTTCAAGTCTTACGGGATTTCCTTTTTTCCACTAATTTTTTAGGTTTGTCCAAAGGTGTCGGCTTCATTAGGTTCGACCAACGGATAGAGGCTGAGCGAGCGATTCAGGAGCTAAATGGAACGATTCCCAAAGGATCCACCGAGCCTATCACCGTGAAGTTCGCCAACAATCCTAGCAACAACAATAAAGCTTTACCACCCCTTGCTGCTTACCTTACGCCTCAAGCAGCCCGAAGATTTGGTGGCCCTATTCATCATCCTACTGGTCGCTTCAGGTACATAGCACTGTCACCACACTCCAGGTAGGATCTGATGAACCCATTACTTCTTACAACAGTAACTATTTCATTTTTCTTGAACTTGACTTAATGTTTTTTGGGGAAATTCAGAATCCATATAACCTGGAGTTTTTACTTATTGCTAAGTTGAACTTGTTCATTATACAATTATTGAGCTTAACTTTGAAAGATGATGCCTTTGTTGTAGTAATCACAATGGGTTTAACTGAAGTGACACTTTTTTGTAGTTGATAATTTTCTTTCGTCGTTTGGTGCTTCATTTGAAGTATGTTGATGTAAATTACACTGATTCCGAGCAAAGTTACCTTTAATTTTTTGGATGACCATATTTGCCCTGCAGAACTTGGTGCCTCTGTTCAAGTAAGCTACCAGGAAGAAAAAACATTGTGAAACTGTTCGCATTTTGTTATGAAAATAAGTTTATTTGGGCTTCAATATCGAATTCAATACAATACTATAGATTTAAAAGTCGCTGAAGGAAAAATATTCGTGAAGTACCTACCAACAGAAATGAAAGTTGCGCTGAATTATTGTTGCAACTGGAAATAGAAATAGCAAATCTATCAGAATTGCTTGTTGCTGGTCATAACTTTTCCTGTATTGGATTATTTTTGTTCAAAACTTACTTTCCATTCTGAAGGACTCATAATAAATACCCTCGATGTCCATTATCTGTTCCACATTATTTTATTGGCATTATTTTACTTACCTCCCAAGAACACCACAATTTAGGCTGAAATTCCGAAAAACGAGGTAATAGATATAACCTAATGGAAAGTACTAAAGTTAACGTACCTGTTAGGTGAGTCCGTCTCCTCTGGCTGGTGAGTTACTGTGGGCAAGCGCTTTCGATGTAAAGACATCATCGTCTGGCCGTTAAGTCAGTACTGTCAGATTTCTTTAATACCTAATGGAAAGTCATTTGCCCAAATTTTTTCATTAGAAACCCAGATCACTTGCCATTAAATTTATGTTGAAACTACATTATGTTTTCGAGGTTGTTTCAGTTTTGGGTAGCTACAGCAAAAATTAGTTACATCTGAGTTTCGTAACTTACAATACAATACAATCAAAATTCGTTTTTCTTTGTGTTGTTGCTTCTATTGTGTGTGTGTGTGTGTGTGTGTTGTGTCTGTTACAAAATGATCACTTTTTCAATTGTGTTTGACATACATAATGCATAGGGATCTGACGCCAATCCTGTGGCAGGGTCTATAGGTAGTATAACAGACAACTCCCGCATAAGCGGTTCTTATCTTATTGCCTTCCTTTGGAAAAACTACGGTGGAGTAACTAAAGCCTCTGCCAATACATTGACCCTGCACATTGTGGGGGTCCTAAAATCGTATTTTCATAATGACCATTTCAGTTATTGAGTAGTTAGTTGGTAGCCTCTTAGTTATCACCATACTCTCAATTAAACCAGCAATTATAAGTAATGCTCGAGTGCCTATATTTCCTTCCACATGGTTGTTTGTTGATTCAACAACAAGTTTTCCAGGGCTTATCCTCCATACCATCCTCCACTTTTATAACAGGTATGGGATACCGGAGCCTACACCGACCCTCCGGGTACTGGTCAGAATGTTCACATACTTGACTTTAGCTTGTCAGCAGCTCTGCATTATAAAAAGTGACTCTCGATTACGTATTATGCATTTTTGAGTTTGTGTGTACATATATGCATTTATTTATTTTTGTATTTCTCACATTAATAGACTAAACTTCAATTTATCCCAATAAAACAATAGCCATTGGGTTGTGCTCTTAAAATTCAAATGGTTATTTGGATTCGATTCTAACGACAGTACCAGCTTTCAACCTTCCATACTGTTCTCTTTCTTTTTGGGAAGTGAAAACTAAATCTCAGTGCCCCATTAGCTGTTAGTGTTTACTCTTTTTAGATTGCATTCTTTCACCATTTCATCAGAAGAAAATCGTTATTGAAGCTTTTCATCAATTAAATGTTTTATTGATTGTTATGCTTAATATGAATGAGCTCTAGCCTGGCACAGTCACATTCAGCTAGCTCGTACTTTCATTTATTCATTATCATTATTTCTTATTTAAATTCTCGATCAAACTACTACTAAAGGGAGTGCTCTCAGCTGTATTATGACTGTATCAATGAGCTTTCATTGATAAGCTATTGTTTTGATTACTCATTCTGCTTAGGATATCAAATGAGCTGAGGAATACCTATCTTAAATGTATGATACTAGGATAATCTATTCCATATTATGTGGTGTGTCTGCTGTGTAAAAGGCATGGAACATTTAATATTATTAGCAATGTAATAATGTAGGTTGCAATAATGCTAATAATCTGCACCTTTCATGACTCCCCCCCCTTCTCATTTTTCTTTAAAATGTTTGTGGTAATCCTTCTTAATGAAAATACTACCTAGTGTTCACATTGGTATTAGGCCTTGAAATCACACGAAAAGATATAACGAGTATAAAACAAGAAGCCCCCCCCCTACCCTACTCACTACTGTTTTGCCATTGCAATACTGAGGATTATACGTTTTTGTTAGCTTAAAAGTGAATATTAGCCGCTCTATAGTACTGTTCAAATTTGAAATGACAACTAAAGCTTTAATATTTGTGGAAATCAAAAAATAATTATTGCTGCATAGTGTTGTACTAATTACAGTGCTGCAACAAGAATAAGGCGTGCCAAGCCCACTGTCAATCATCAAGTGAGTGAGTTGCACTCTAAATCCTCCTCAATTAGCACAGTAGAATCCATCTCAGCCCCTGTCCCCCACCTCATAGTCATGAGTGTTTAACCCATTCAACATGGGCTAGTCGTCTATCCATTCCATTCATCATTGTTTTTATTCATTTATCTTTTTTACTTATTCAACGTTTTAGTAGAATATTATTCCTTATAAATATTTTGCATTAACACTTCTAAAATCAAAAATAAATTGATACTTTTCATTGCAGGATCCACATTACTTTGTAACGTAGATATACACTAATCTATGAGTTGGAACGGCTATAAATATTATGATCTGCCAGGGAAAATGATGAAATTTTCAAAACCCCTCACAAAAGTTAACACTTTTAAGCAAAAAAGAAAGAGAAAAATTGTCCACATTATTAATGATTAATACTACTACCTACTTAACTCATTACTGTTCGATCACCCATAATCAGTCATTTTAATTAACTTTTTGTGTTCAAAAATTGTATCATTACCAAAATTTATTATTGGTCGAGATCATCAATGTGGTTTACCCATGTGGAGCATGAGCTACATTTTAACAGCAGGGTTACCCTCCTGGCACGTGAAGGGTCCTTCCAAATTCAATAGTGCTTCTTAATTTTAATGCATTAGGAATGAATGCCCTTGGACATATTTCACAGATGGTGGTATCATCGGTGATTGAAAGGTAGTGATTTTTCAGTTTTACGGGTGCTTCGTGAACCAACAATGTTATGGGTTTCATTAGTGGTACAACATAACGTGTCCCTCAAGAAGGGAATAACACTGATTCATTACTAAAGTGGTACGGTGTTTGCTAATGGAGGTGAATTGAACAAGGTCGAGACAGGCAACACTCAGTAGAATCACTACAGAATGCTAAAGGGAAGGATGTTCTAAAAATTGGAAATGATGAAAAGCTTAATATTCGAAAAACCTGAAATTATGAGTTACATTTGTGATAAAACCCCGATGACACTGTGTACACAATAATATTCTTTCGAAATAACGTTTGCCACGCAACTTGTTAAATGTTTCGCCTCATAGACATGATGCTTTTATTAAGGGTTTGTCGTGATACACAAGATACATTTGATTTAGTAATGACATACTGCATATAATGTATCCTAAAGTATTCTCCTTGCATTAAAAGTCTTAATAACAATATGCTTTTGAACATTTCTATTGTTACAACACTTTTTAAGGTAAAACCTTGACTAACATTAGTTTTGTCAGGCTCTTACCTAAACCAGTTTGTGAATATTGACATCTACTGATTGCACTTAGGATTTATATGGTAGACTCGTCAGTACTCACAAGCATAGCTCATCCTTATTCAAATTTGCGACAAATGTTTCCAGATGCTCTTTCATGGAATGGGTTAAACGCTGTTGAAAGGAATGACTCACTCTACTTTACAGTATTTATAATTTCCTCCGTCATGTTTTAGTATTTTCTGTTCTTCTTCCTAGACTTCTTAACAGGAAACTAGTTTCTAAGACCAACCATCCCCATTTAGTCAGTATGTACGTAACATTTCATTAATCTTAAGTCAATTTCTCCAGTGAGGCCCAATTGAAACTGTACACTACTTATTAATTCTGAGAAGAAATTTTCTATATTCTTGTTGCGGCACATTAAAGTTATGAGTTAGCTGAAGTTCTAAATAGTATTTTCTGAATTCAGTGAACAGTTTAGTTTTGAATATTTTCGTTTTTATATTTCCCTGCATTTCTCTTCAAACTCTTTTTACAATATTTTGGGCATCTTTCATCTGCTTGAATTTGATTTCTTTAAAGTAAATGAAGTATCTCTTTGCCAACTGAAGTACAAATAATTTAAGGTGAACTAAATTTTGACTGCTTGCATGCATTTGTCGAATTTAATGACTTTTCTCGTGTCACAAAATAGGTTTTCTATATAGCCCTTCAAAAGACAAGAACACCTATCTATATTTTTAGTTGCTTCCCTGATTGCATCCCCTCCCCTCTCCAACCAGTGTACTCCAGATTACAGCACTTGCCTGTCATTTATTATTGTTTTGAAATATCAACATCCAAATCTATAGTTGCTTTTAACTGGATGCTTAATTGTTCATTGATAGGTGGTGACAGATGATATTATAACTAGATTTATAAATAAAAGTAATGAACTTATATTGTTGCTTCCCTTTTGGTTGTTGAATGATCTCAAATAGCACTGTCTTGTCACCTACATACCATCAACGTGTTAGTGATTTCAAGTGTTGTGTAGTAATTTGTTATTTAAAAACTTGAGTGCTGTTTCGATAGAAAATATCAGTGGGCAAGCCAACTACACTACTCTACTGTGTCCTGGATTGGAACAAAATTAACAGTTCCTGAAGTCACACAATTTCTGCAATGACTTCTGACTGGATAGTGAGAAAATTCTGAAAATGAAGTGCAAGTAAATGTGACTATGTGCTCATCTGTTGGTGCATGTGCTGTCTATACAACATGGTTCACCCAAATAATTTCCCCTCCTCTGAGTGTTGGGAGTGGAAAATGTGTTGGTTTCACATGACACAATCATGTGCCTGGCTCTACAAATATTTTCGTAATTTAAATTGAGAGGGGAAACGAGGTTACAAAGATTCAGAAAAATCCTGACTTACATTCATGCATTATATACTATACCTTCGAATATATAAATTGTTAGATAGTGAAGAGGTTGTTAAGATCACTACTCTTTCTCAGTTTAGATAACTTCTGAACCCTTTACTTGTGATTTCTGCAATGTAAAAACTGAATTGTGAAAAGATTTGTTAGGACAGCAGAAGTTGTTTCCCCTTATTTAACGTTTAGAAATGGGAACTTGAGATGTTCAGCGGCTGCAGATGAATTCATTTTTTGAGCTAAAATCAGTTGGAAAGACTTATAATTACGTTTGAACAGATCAAGTTACAGAGACCTTTACTGCCCAAATTCCTTAGCTACTAGTTTAGGATGGCCTTTGTCGTCTAAGTCTACGCTCAAAACTGCTTCCTGGCAGCATTTCATATGTAGGCACACTGTGCCCAATAATTTTGAGGTACCTACTCATTATATAAATAATTCATTTAAATTCATCTTTGGGACTCAGTAATTTGGACGTTTAATTGGTCCCTCTTATTATTACACTCTGGTCAAGTTGTAGTTGATTTTGATTGATACAACACAACGAGTAAGAAGGGGTATTTTCTAATCTACTGCAGAGATGTTCTCAAACCTTGATCATTTCTTGAAATCATTGCTGAATCGTTGTTATAACAGAAAATATATGAATTGTCTACAATCTATTTTTATGAAATGATAATTCTGGTTACGTTAATACTTCAATTTCTTAAACATGTTGCCTAAATCAGTTCTGAACTCGTTAGAATTATTTCAGAGCTCTGGTATGTTTCAAAAGTACCGCGTATCGTAAATGAATACGATATAGCAAGAAGTGGGGTTTGTGTCTTCAGTGTGTGTATTTTTTTTTAGAATTTTTAAGCAGTTTCAAAAAGTATTTTGCCGCTCACACAAAACTCCATTTTAGTGAGGCTCCTAATCTTCGCGTAGTGTAGGTTATGTCTATTAGATCTTGAATAAACAAAGTGCTCTTCTTTAAACCAATGTTTTTCTTTAATAGTGCATTCAGGGCAATTTCATTCAATACGCATCGTTGGGTGAATTTTCTCATTAGTAGAATTGAAATATTTGAGATACATTAATTTTTGAGTTGATTGCTTCAGTTATTGTGGGGTATACAAACTAAAAAATTGTGTCGTTCATATTGACTATAAATTTAATTTTGTTACTGCTCATTTTTATTGCGCTTTTCTGGTGCCGTGTTTAGTCCATTAGTTTGGTTAAATTGTATAATGAGTTTCTCATTCTGTTTCATTCTTTCACCTTCAGGTACAGCTCTAATATTTATCTACTCGCTATGAATACATAGCTAGGTAGCTTCTCCTAAATTTTGACGAACAGTAGTTAGCTCATTCTGATTGTATGCAAACTCAGAATTTTTCCTACTAGTATCCCTTGACTTAAGAGTTCTAACGTTGATGTGATGCAATGGAAGTGTACTCAGGAAATGAATGGGGAAACTCGTGAATCAATTTTTTGTTGACTAACAGATGTAGGTATAAAAATAATTTTTATTGTAGCTCCTCAAAATCAGTTGCTTACGATTTTCTGTATTTTGTTTTAGCACTGGCAAGACAATGCTAGCAATTAACAAAGGTTTACAAAGGTCAGTATTGTCCATAATTGATTTGATTAATTTTTTAATCATGTTAGCATGTCATTCGCATTTAGCCAGTTTTATATCAAAAGAGTTGGCCATGTGATTTATTTATAACCTTCAGGCATTCAGGGGATAAGAGTGGGGGTTAAGGTGAACCATGATGGAAGAATGTCAGTGTTTTGTTTGCATTATGTTTCATTTCTATTTCTGTGCCTATTTAAAGTGATTCATTTAAGCTGGCTTGTACTTTTTATTTTTTATTTATTTATAAATGTCCTGTTAGTTATTTTTACTGTGGTTTATTTCTGCCTAATTCTAATTTTAGTACTATTTTGTTAGTTGTTTGCAATGTGTCACCGAAGTTAGCTCATATTATCTGGAAATCATATATCTTTGAAGAAGAGGTTGAATTTAATAAATTATTTCCCAAAAGAATTAGGTCACGACAAGAAAATCTGTCTATGTGTATAACCTGTTCGTGTTTTACTATATTTATCAACAACGTTGTCCTTTAATATAGGGTGTTGAATCAAGACTGTGCATTGCAGGATGCTCATTCAATTTGACTGATATAACTCTCAAGAACAATCGTAATGATTAAGTAAACAGACATTTGTTCATTCGATTTCATGTTTATGTAATGAGGGTTACAGTGGAGAGTTAGCAGCCTATACACAACAACCTCGAAAAAGGGCCTAGCAAATTTATTTTCTGTGTTGGTTTGGAAGTAAGGAGCTTTCGTCAAAAGAACAAGATTAGGAAACAATTTTCAGTACCTTAAGATGCGCGCATTTACAAACAAATAAAATATCTCGCAAAAGTAAAAAGGTTTATATCATGAACAATTACTGAATCGGTCCCTATTAAAATGTTCCCCAATGACAGACACCATGTGCATATTTAATGAGTGATGAAGCCTGTCCCAAGAAATCTCAAATGACCCGTTGAAAGTTGTGTTCCTATGTGATGAGGGAAGTAAGGTCAAGGCCAAATTGATGTTACATGGGGAGGAAGTTGACATTCTGCGAATGATAGCAATATCATTACAAGGGTTTGACTATCATAGATTGATTTAATCATTGCATTTCTGAGTATAGTAAACCTATCAAATGATCTACAAGGCTCAATTCTACATTGATAACACATGCAAGAATGACCACTTGTAGTTTACTACTTTGGAATGATTGCCTGTGAATAATATGGTAGACTAGTGGAGAAAATGGGGATAGACTAGTTGTTGCAAGTCATTCAAGCAATAATAAAAAGTAAAGTAAACCTGCGAAACTGTCTGTGAATGAAATGTTCAACAGTTTTTTACTGTTTATTTATTACTGTTATGTGTATTAGTTGGTAATCTCAAAAAACTAGAGCAAAAACATGTCAAATAGAATATTGTGGCGGCACATAACATCATGTGTGAGCTATTAAAATGAAATACAACAATCTGGAATTAGATTTTGATTGATTATCTAACAAAGAATAGTTATCGGTATTTATGTTATTGTACAGTTTTCCACATGCATGCATGTACTACAAGCGTTAAATTTCATCTCTTATTTTTTAAAAATGTGTTCAATCATTACACTTAACGTTCTGGTGGAACTAGTTCCAAAGCTGTCCTGCCGCGCAAATCACATTTTTTCATTTCAACTTAGGTGTACTTGACCATAGCATGAAACGTACACTGCTATTGTTTAGCTTTGTTTGACACAATTTCAATCTTTCGCCAACTGAAAATACCATTACTGATTTCAAAACCTTAACACGAGACCTGCCATTTATTGAAAAGTATACTGAAATCATAAGCTCGATTATTTTATTTGTTAGGTATGTTACATATAGAATAAAATCTACGTGTTACGAGTTCATGGAGGCTACAACTATGCTTCTATTTAAGTTGTTACGCTTCAACTAAATATAACATAGTTGATACGAAACATTGACGCTAAGCAAGGATTGAATGTAGTTAAGAAAAGATACTAAACGGGTTCATCTTGTGCCCAAAGTGGCGTGTCGGGGAATGTAGAATTTGACTGACATTGTAATGAGCGCAGAGGAACCAGCTGGAAAGTAATTGAGCTTAGTGTAGTTTCACCTCTTCAGCTGCTTTAGCCAATAAAAATCTATTTTTAGACTGTCAGGATCGTAGATGCATGGCATTTTGTTGTGAGAATTTCAAGCATAGAAAAGAAATTTTAAAATCTGCACCTGGATTCTAATAGCAAAAGTGTTTCAGAACATACTGTGAATTTTTTTATGCCGTGGATCAGTCTGAAACAATTTTGTATTTGTACAAAACCAAACTTAATAACATTGTTACAAACCTGACTTAGAAAAAACTTACCTTTTCGTGTGAAAAGACATTGTTAGGCTACCCTACCCCTAATGTGACCTAAGTGATACAACCTCTGGATTACTGTGGGTAATAAACATGTTCTCGACTAATTATGAAAGGCTATAAAATGTAGCTGTACAGCTTCCCAATGTTCATAAAATCAAATTGCTCGTCATTTGGGCTACTTAATTTTGTGTTGACTAAATTGGTAAAGATGCGATGAAAATATCTGGCACCACTCATCGCACAACATCTTCAGCCTTCAGCATGTGTATTCAGCAATTTTCCTCATTGATCCAACCTGTTTATATAAATCTGTTAAATCATAACATAACATTCTTAATGGAATCTGGTTGTGCTTAACATTCCTGAAATCATTGGTTTGCATCTACTTATATCACAACCTTTATTAAATAACCAACCAATAGGTGATTTACCGGACAGCCAACATGGTTATATTTGTAAACGTTATTGTTTAGTGTGAAATGTACTTAAATGAATTACAAGTAAAAGCTAGTAACAGAGAAGACAGTAGTTTGAATTTCAACATTTCCTGGGTCATTCCAAACTATGATTCCTAAACTTTCATTATTAAGGTAGCTTATTGAACTACCAACGGGAGCTCGGTGAGAACACTAATATCATACGAGAAAAACGTCATTGTACTCAGCATTTCTCAACAGTTGAAAATTCTTTATTACCAATCAATTATTTAGAACTTTCCATACAAACAACTTGAACAAAATCGTTTTAGGCTTTTTGGAAAGAAAAAATATGTTTGTTGTTTTGATCAACATGATAATGATGATTAGGTTTGGACCAATCTTCCTGATGAGCTTATTTTAGTGCCCTATGTTGCGCTTATAGGCTGAATATTAAATGTGAGTTGATTTGGATTGTGCTTGCAGACACCGAACATTTTCTCAAATTGTGTTCTTGCACCCAGTAGCCTTTGAAACGTAAAGATCTAAAGAAAACGACTTTCAGTGGATTACATAAGTTTCGTTCCTACTTCATAGCGTTAAGTAATTAACAACACAACTATACCTGTTGCCACTCCTTCTTTGATGGGCCATAAAAATCTGTCTACAAGTATGCATAGTTCTTGAAAAGATAGGGGCTATCCTGTTTTGTAATAGCGTAATGTGATAACAGAGATATAATCATTTTTATTCCCTTAGAATTTTTGGACTGCTGTTTCACTTCGGTTTTTTACAGTGTCATGCCATTGATTCGTTTCAACACCTGGTTCTTTGTGAATCTCTTGACTTGTTTGTGTTTGTATTAATCATTCTCTTATTTCTACAATGCCTATGTTCGGTTGTTAGTTTATAGAAGAATCAGTTGAGAAACATACACTTTTACTGAAAAATTTTTGGTTATTTCTACGTGGAAATCTACTACCAACCGAGGAAGGTTGAGTTCCATTTAGTATCTTATCTTAGTATTTAGCCTCTTCCTCCAATGTACGATGTTTTGAGTTCGCTATCAGAATACTATAGTACTCACCAAATTCTATTGTTTGAGCCATCCACTTCAATACTTCTCACCTAATATGTTGGCTATATATTTCGTATTTCGTCTACATGGGAACTTGGTATTGCAGTAGAAGTAATTTATAATCGAATAAATTATTTACAACATTGAGAAGGTTGAATGAAATGTTTTAGTCAATTTCACAATCACGGAAATACATCGACATTTTCTTTTTAAAACATGTAATAAAGTGTCAGTTTAACGCTAATTATTGTATAATAATTACACCTAGGCTAGTGTTCGAACCATTTTCTGTACTGTATTGAGAAGATATTAAATCATCTTGAAATGGACTAAGAGCCCAGTTCCTTGGCAAAATTTACACCCCTGTTAAAAGCGATGTAGTAGGCTGTTATTGAATTTAAGCATTACCAGTTAGTTAAGTAACATGAGTCGTCAAGCTCTAATTAAAATCTTCACAATGCATCAAATATAACCTGATGATTACTTTTATTTGGCATACGTCCCCTATTTTTATTTGATGATTAAATTACTTGAAATTTACTCGGTTCGTTGAGTGAAGTTTTAGTTATTCACTCTTCTGAAGGAGAATATGAGTAACATTCCATTTGTCAAAAATGTATTTATAACCAAAACTCATACAAGGCATCGCTCATTGGAGTGGATTTTGAAAAAATAAAGTGAATTGTCTAAAAGACATTCATTGCAATTAATTTGTGTTTATAGAAAGGTTTCTGTTTGAGTTTAAAAAAACAAGGAATTATATGATGAAGTTCTTTGAATTGATATCTATTTGTTGAGCTTTCCTTCTGAAAATGTAAATATTTTATTTTTTATGAAACAACTCAGCCGAATAAGAAAAACTGAATTTCCAGTATGAGGCAACGAGTTGAGCATAACTGATGGAAAAAATTAGTACTGTAAGCTATTTGCACTGAAAATTTCTCTAGATGCGGAAGTACGTTTAATTTTGGGGCTATCCTCAATAATCACCAACAAAGGCATTAGTGGAAATCATACAAGTGTATTATGTAAAAATCATAAACATCTTGTTTACTCAAATTTATTGACCACTTTTGGTGCTCAGAGTAACACATTCACAAACATCATGTCTAAATATTTTTCCTGTCAACATTTTACATGCTATTATGTGTTTATCAATTTTGTTTAAAGTTGGTACTGACTGTATTAAACAGTTGGATAAATAAAAAAAATACCAACATGTTGGCAAACCAAATAAACCTCTTAATTAAACCCTACCTCACTTTATTCATTATTGTTTCATTTTTAGAAGACAGTGTTGGGCTTCATTTTTGGGAAGAGTGGTGCTTCTTTTATGACCACCTTTTTAAATAATATTATTGAAACATTAACGAATGTAAAGTATGATTCATAGTCAGTAAGCCAGCTTTGATGTTTGACTGTGTGCAGGTTAGAAATTCATAAAGATAGTGAGAATTCACGTGTTCTAATCTCAAATTTGTTAGCTTCGGACCTCGATCTTAATTAACATGAATTAAAATTTTGTTGGCGAAACGTTCACTCTTATCTTTTAATATCTGATTAATTAATCTGAGTTATTTAACAAATGTTTGTTTAATCAAGCTTGTTAGTACACCCAGCCCATAATGTGTTCTTGACTTTTTTAGGCCAGTTTAATACTATTTGTCCTATCTAGAGCTTCAAATTGAAACTGTATAATTTAGAACTCACAGTCTTGATGTGTTTAGTTTAGTTTAGCACTGAATCATTGTGAGCGGGTTCAAAACTATGCACAATGTCAATTAACCAAATTCAAGAAACCAAATGCAAACGTAAATTACCATTAATTACATGGTGTGTTCATTGCCGTAGAAATGTCTAAGAATATTAAATCCTAAGATCTACTGGTAACTCTCAACATTTGAGAATTCCCTTTTTCTTTGCTAGAGATGTAGGTTACATCAGTGACTGTTTCCTTAGTGGGGCAATTAAAAGATTACAAGATTATTAGGGGTTTTGTATCAATTCATATACATTTGAGATGGTCAATTCGCCCTTTACAGATACATGATTCAAGAAGATTGAAATGGGAGCTTACTTGAAATTTATTGGGGCTTTATAAGGGTGTTTGTTGTGACGTGTATTGATCATGATGATCCCATAGATACCAATTATACCATTTTTTACACACAATTGTATTTTTTTAATCAGTGCTTTATTCTAAAGTGCGTGTTGATAACCAAAGATGTAAGATACAGTATTTTTAGATTAACCAAGGAGTGGGATGTCTATAGAATATGAACTAAGATTAGGGACAGTTTTTTTTCTACGTTTTTTTTAACACTGTAAATGTCATAAACTCTTAATCTGCTAAATATTTTGATTCTTTGCCCACAGGTTTTTTTTTTTTTTTTTTTTTTTTTTAAATTGGAATAGTGTTAGTTTCAGGCTCAGGAAAACATGTGATCTGCAGTTCCATTGCTTTTTTTTCTTTTTTTAATAGTTCATTATTTGGAACTAATTCTATTTTAGTTTTTATTCAGCCAGGCTTCAGTTATACTTGAACAATGTTCAGAACAAATTGTGTTTGATTATTGGCTAATGATACTTAATATATAGACGCATGTTCAGATTCTTGAATGTGGAGTTATTTGTCATTTCTTCTGTTTAGCTGATACAATCTCGTTCTTTAGTCGTAAAAAAGATCATTTGAAAATTAACGAGTATTCTGAACAATATCAGTTCCATCTTTAAATTTCAAAACTGCAGGGCGTTTATCAAACTCTAAATAGAAAAATAGACGTATAACAAAGAGACAAAACTCACAATAACTTAGAGTAAGCTATTATTAGTGTTCAGTTGGCATCATCCAGTTTATAGAGAAAATATATGATACATTTGATGATACACGTCGTATAAAAGCCGTGAAGCTTTGTTCAGAGCGTTTCTACAGAAGAGTATGTTCAATGAACTGGTTACATTACCATGATAGTTTGAAAGGTGCAAGGGTGTTTTTGAGAAAATTGTAAAAACTAATTTTTCCTTTTCTAAGAATCTCTTATTTTGATGCGTTTGGCTGGGAATAATCTGAAAACTTCAATCAGACTCCTTTCACAATGTTTTTGAAGAAGTGTGAAAACCCAACTTTTTCATTCCTTACCCTCCTAGCCGAAAAACGAATGTTTTCCATAATAATATTATGTATCTCAGAAAAAAAAACTACAAGCTGTAGTGCAGTATTCTGACTCCCAAGCTCTAAAAAAGTGGAAGTCTTAACATTTTTGGTTGATTAAAATACTTATCTTGCCGATTGGGTCAATGAGAAAAAAGAAAAGTAACACCAAAATTGCCAAAATTGCCTTTTCCAGCCAAGGCCAAGTTTCTATGTATTTGCAATATCAAATTTGATGTGTGTTTTTCTTACATGGTTGGATAATTATGGATTTGGATTTGAAAGGGGCTTCAGGATCAGGATCCCCTCCCTAATACCTGATTCTAATATTTTTCAAATCTCTTTTCTGGATCACCGACGAAATAAATCAAAATTATTCATGCGTGTATTTGTTTCTTATAATAATCATCTATGCAGATTGTGCTGAAAAATAATTTTGTTTATATCAATTTCAAATCTCATTTACATTTTATCGCAATAACTTCCACGAAGGTTACTGATCAATTGATGTTAAATTATATCTTGGTTTATCATAAGAATTTAGCCTAATGAGTATTTAGTTATCAAATAGTGCCCTCATTTTAACAAACATGCATCACTTTATTTGAGGTAGTCAATAAAACTGTGAATCACCTTGAAAGTTTTGAATGACGATGGCATATTCCATCAACTGTTTTGACAGGAAACTGCTTGTACGTTAACTATTTCGAGTTCATTTGGTTGCTGTATAATTATTTCATGAATTAACTTTACATCTGATTATAAATCATTTTATGTATTTTTGTTACCCTGAATTGGAATGAAGAGCTGCGTGTTATAGAGCTAGCAGTAGTATTTTTTAGCGTGTTAAATTAAGGTGTGTTTCAGTATGTATGGATTTAGTTCAATTGGTGTAATGCTATTGTAGTTGAGTGTTTACTAACTTCAAGTCACTTTTAGTTTAAAATGGTCTTTCAAGCTGTTGAGGTAGAATCCAAATTCGATGTTTGATATTGATTCAGAGGGTTCCTTTCCTTTCTGCACCACTGTCAATCAGTGCTAAATATGCTATTGTCTCTTTAGATACCTAATCTGGCTGCAATTTTGTGAATCATTATGCCAATATTTTGAGCACACACTATCAGAGATTGTAAACTTATTGATGAATGAATGAAACAGACCTATTGAAAAGTGGTGTTACGAATAACTTCTCAACTTGTGATCAGAAACTGTTACAAAGTTGTATACTGCTATCTTTATGGGATTGAGACGTGAGATTTTGAGTTGAATAGTAAACATCTACTACTTCTTATTGCATCCAATGTTTCTGGCTGTTGCTGTTGTAAAGAAATTACATTTCTCATAATGAATAGTTTAATGAAGTAGAAACTTGACTACAAAGAAGATTCAGTGATGGCATAGGGGTGCTGGTGCACTATAATACATGATCCCCCTTGTTGCTGAGAGTGAGGAATGGGGGTGTTGGAAGGATTGAAGGTACAATACTATTAACAACATTACCTTTGCAAATATGAGATTCCACTCAAAGAAAATAGTGAACTTGAAAAAGTGTCATGTCATATTATAAATTGTAGTCTTAGCTAACTTCGTCAGTTCCTAATAATCCTAATAAACCTGTGTGAGTTCCAACTAAAATTGCTAATTTAGATTTCAAAAGTATATGTTTACATAACCCAGTTTTAAACATCAACGCCTTAAAACGCTATTGAAAGGCGATTGATACAATATATTATTCAACTCAACATCATTTTTCACAAGCATTATATTCCTATGGGGTATTTTTATTTTTATGATAAATTAGAATTTGTTTAGTATAATCACGTTTGATGCTTTATTAATTGAAAAGTAATCCGTATTCTCCTTTTCATTGTAGGTATTCTCCTCTAGCCGGTGATCTTCTAGCCAATTCAATGCTACCTGGTAATGCAATGAATGGCTCTGGTTGGTGTATTTTTGTGTACAACCTGGCACCTGAAACCGAGGAAAACGTGCTGTGGCAGCTCTTCGGTCCCTTTGGAGCAGTTCAAAGCGTCAAAGTGATTAGAGATCTACAAACAAACAAATGCAAAGGCTTTGGTTTTGTAACAATGACAAATTACGATGAGGCTGTAGTAGCTATCCAGTCCCTCAACGGATACACTCTTGGGAATAGGGTTCTTCAAGTTTCTTTCAAAACAAACAAAAGCAAAACAACATAAAACAATAAAATCTACCTTACCCTCTGTGACAAAGCCTAGTCGTATTATTAAGCTGTTTTGATGCCATTGCCTCCCTCATATGATCTCTATTAAATTCTAATTTAATTTCTGTTTCGATAATTCATTGCTTCTTTTACCATTGCAATTATCATAGCAAGTGATTTTATATTAATATTGAGGTTGTATGGCCGTGAAACACTGCAGATAAAAATAGTCTCTCTTGCACAGGCTTGTTAACTTACACTATCTAGTTTACAAGACCTGTTTTCCTACTCTAGTATTGAAAATACTGGTATTTTAGCTCCTGGATTTGCCATTTTTATTGTTTAGAAAATATATTTACTATTATTCTTGTAATAATCAATAAGTCATAATTATTGTCGTTGGTAGAGTAGTAGGTTCAGCAACAGTGATTCTTGTATGAGGTGTTAGGTAGTCCATCGTATTTTTGAGCTTTTATAATTTAGTACAAATCTTATCATTTTCAATATGATTAACCTCATATTTTGTTGTCTTTAATTCTTAGTGCTTTGATCATTGTTCCTCAAGTTTTCGTTTTAGCAGAAGCACAGTTTGCTTTACTCCAGCCTAGGAACGAATTTTATCAGACTTTGAATGTTTGAAAGTGTTTTTTCAATTTATTTTGTCCATCCCTATCACTTTATACTAAACATATTGACTATATTTTGTCAAATGATGTGTATGACAAAACATACCTCCTCATCACCCAAATAATACTGAACACACTTTGTGTAGTCAGTTATAAAAGTACGTTTTCTTCAGAAATGGGTCTTTGAGCTGAGATCCTATTCATTGGGTTTGTGATTTTACGTTTCTATCGAATGATCATAAAATTAAAACTTTGATTGCTTTTCTTGACAATTATGATTGTTACAATTATTTTACCAATCCATTATTGACATTTTTTGCCTTTTGAGTGGCCGAGGTAGAACACTAGTTTGATTTGGCGATTTTATGATCCACAACAGTAGTTAGTTCCACATTTTGTTAGTGATCACGTGAGCTTGTTTGATTTCATATTGGAAACATGATACATATTTATGTTTTACGTGGATTTTTGTCGATTTAAAAAAGTAATTTAATTTATTTCTAGTTATAGTTTTGTATTTTAATATTATGCGTATATACCCTTTATCCTAACCTCAATTTCTACTCAACTTTTTTTGCCTCTAATCTTGTAGGCGTGAAAACTGTAATTTTTTCACATGTGTTAGGAAACTACATATTACAACCAATGAAACTTGTAAGTTTCAATTTTATTTGTTAGGTAAAAGTATTGGGCTAATTCAACAGTTTGAGTACCAGGAAAGTTTCTCTCTGGAAAAGATTTTTCATTGCTTATCCATCCTTCTATTTTTTGTCACTAATTCTGTAAATATACCAATTCGTTTCTTATTTATTCTTGGTTAATAATTGTGAGTGTAGCTGCATATCATTGGAAAGAGCAACTAGTCTTTCGGGTAGTAATGCATTATTCAGGCATTCCCAGCTACTATAAGCAGTATTTGTTCTTTCCATGAGCCCGAAAACTAGGGCTTTTATCTTTCAATTTCATTAATTGTTTCTAAGGAGTTATAAGGCGGATTAAGCTAAATTAATTTTCGTATTATTTTAATCCCTCAAAAAGGAGAGACATATTGAAATATAATAGAAAGATATATAGTACACATCGAATGAGTGGTACGTGTTATTTGGCATCTTCAGCCTCAGTCATCTTAAAACTGGCCCAGTGGCATTCAATAATTTTGTTGTTCAAACCAAGATAATTCTTTCATGCTTAAACTAATTCTAAATAGCAAAGAATTATGCACCATGCAAAAGGTTTATTACTCTGTAGCCTGTATGAAAAGCTATTGACTTTCATCTAATGATCTGTAACACTCGTCCCCTAGTTGCTTAATGTATGTGGGTAGATGAGTATTCAAATTGCACTGTTAAAAAACAGTTGTTTAAAACTCCTCGAGTATATTACGTACTCACTAGGCCTATACAAAAGCCCACTGTTAACAATCAAGTAAAAATTGAGGATTTTGGCATAAATTAGCTTGCATACGCGGGAGGTTGACTTATTCCTTCCACCCCCACCCACTAGTTGTTGAGCCCCTACAATTTAGTTATGGCTTCTAGGTGATGGAAGAAATATTTTTAAAAATGAGATATATTGAAGGAAAAATTGGAAAAAGTTTCCTGAGTAGAAGATATCAGAGCCGCATGGCATTCCAAAAAGAGGATGGCACATTGAGCGAGCACTTGAAAAATAGTGGTAGATATATCAGAAATATCAAAAGAGGTCTTTGTAAAGATAAGTGCTAAGCACTTCATTTACCATTGAATGTCATATTTTGGGGATAAGAAGGTGGTGGTGGTGGTGGTGCAGGGCTTATAATTTTCCAATCTTTGGCTGCTTAGCATGAATGTTTTTGCTAGGAGTAAATTGGCAATTTCTTCAGTTATCTATATGAATCGATTTCAATGAAGTTGATACGTTTTTGGCTACGATATTTGATAGATTCAATATTTGAAAGTCTATAGTTTTTACATTAGGTTTTATTAATTTTCACTTGCTAAAAAGTTTTCTGATGTTCCTAATATTCACAATTTATCAGCATTAAAACTGTTTGGCAACAAGAAAATACAGCCTCATCAACATCCTGTTTTTCAGATAACTTCAACGATGTTTGTCATCTTTTATTTTGTGTAAATATATGGCACATTAAGTCTGAACCTAAACTTTGATTCATAGGCTGTCCCAGCACTAATTGGAACGTTCTTTTTGAAGTATAAATCTGAGACTAGGAGCATTTTTTTAAATTACGTTGGCCCTGCCTAATTTGTTAACCAATACCAAAACCCCCCAACCTAGAAACTACCTCCTTCAGAAATTAGGTTTTACAAGTGATATACCTATTAAATGAGTGAGGGGAGGGGGGAGGCATTTAAATGTAAATTCATCTCGACCGTGAGATGGTTCAATTGCTCTTTTAATGGTACTTGGCTAATTTCATGTATTTGGACAGGTTCGCCATTACCAATTATCTGTGATGTTAGAAAATAAACACCAACACTGTCAATCATACACAAAGTGAAGATTCCACAAAAAATGAAGATCCTTATTATTGAGATGAATGAAACTTGATACTCACTTCCTCTCACTTGAGTAATGTTTGAGATGGATTGTGAGGCCATAACTGAGCCTTAAGGTGAAGCTAGTCAAAAGTGGTTCAACTAGCTAAGTAAAGTCATTTGAACCATTCCATTTTCTTTCTCTCTCTCTCTGACTGAACTGTTCACCATAAATTGGAGAAAATGATTGTGATTTGTGTAGTTGTTATAAAAGTGTATCTTTCTTTGAATTAGATGTTGAAAGCTTTATACAAAGGCACCTCTTGCTTATCTCATTTTCGATTATTTCAAATCTATTGTCATCGTCTATCAGTATATATTTTAGTAAGTCCTCTTTGTACTTCATACATTTTCCTTTTGCTTTTCCTTAAACAAATATTACGGGTTTATCTCAATGATGGATTGAATGATAAGAAAGTTAAATTTCGTTTGTTAGCAATCTTATGATATGTGAGAACAGGAACTTTCTTTGTCTTCAAGGTGTTGCGAATGTTTGTTATGTAATGACTTCAGTTTGTTTTAGATCACCTTTGATACTAGTATTGTGCTATGTTATATCGTATTTTATATCTTCTATGTAGTATCAATCATATGTGATTTCAATGAAAATTGTGTTTCTCTTGTCAAAGTTTCATGTATTCTGTTTAATTTTCCTTCTTTTAAAACATTTATGCATTCCATAAATAAGTTTCAATAGACAATGTGAGGTTTAAAAGTACCTGGTAAGCAGTATTTACTCAGTGTAACTAATTTTATGAAGGATTAATGTTTAGAATAGTCTTTTTAAGTCAAAGGCCTACAAGTGTAAGGTTACCTCTAAACTTAGAGGTTAGTGAACCGATTCATATTAGAAGCTCCAAATAAAAGCTCAAATATGTTAATGGCCAGCAGTGTTTGTAATTGGGCAGTAAATTTAACAATCACTTTGCTCAAAAGAAAGAGAAAAAGGTGACAACGGCTACGGAGTATAAAGTCACTTATTAACTTTAAAAACAAAATAACATATATATCCTTGTTCGAGAAAGAATTGAATCAGACAGAAGAGTTGAAAACTTTATTTGAACTTGAAAGTTCAACAAAGGACCTTAAAGGCTTTCTGTTGTCCTAAAATTGTTTACTTACTTCAAAAGTACTTAAATTAACAGCAAATAAGTGCAATAATCTCTTTTAAGGTGAAGATTTCGTTTTGCAAGTTGCAAGCATGGCAAGTGTTAGGTGCACTCTGAAATGTTACTAAACCTAGTGAGGATTTTTTCACAATCATTTATCCGTTCTTTATTGTGAGGGGAAAAGAACTTCCATCCAATTGTAAATGTACCAAATTATACAAAACATTGGTATTTAGATAGTAAACGATTTGAGCCTTCAATACATACTGTGACCCGTTTTCCCATCCTAAAGGAATCGCTAGTTACCTATAGAATAATTGAAAAGAATACGGTTTATTCATTATTTATATAGTTATTCGTTTAACAACTTTACAGCGTGAGCATTGACAGTTTGTCTCAATCTCATACCTTAAATCAACTTCCTGGAAATATTTCTGTCAAATACTTGAAAGGGTTCAAGAGTACTATTTTTGTTGACTTGTATTACAATTACATGTCGGAATATGTTACGGAGTGAGGACTAAGTGAATTTGATGTTTGGAGCAACATTAAAACGTTGGAATTTGTGATATTAAATATTTGCATTTAATTGTCGAAAACTATGTGTAACATAGATCTGTCAGCAAATGAGGTGGTGACATCAATAACATCAATTGCTGGAGACTGTCAACAATGTGTGTCATCTTTTGCATAATATAACCCGATAAATCTTATGACATTGAATTCGAAACAATCACAGGCCTAAATGAGTATTAATTGTTAGGAACTATGTACTTATTGTAGCAGCATGGCAAGAACTCAATTATTGTTATCTTCCACCTTAAAGCTGGCTTTCAACTTAATTCTAATGTTACCCCTCACGGATCTCGATTTGGGTGGATTATTCATCCCAATTTCTTACAAAAACGAGGAATGCATTAACTAAGTGTTCAACAATCAATTTCAAAGTGTATTATTGAATTAGATGCAGTAGTGCTCTCTTTTACTAGCACCACGATTCTATCAAAAAACTCACAATGACTTATATTGAATCCTGTTTGGTTTTACACGTGCAGTATACATTTTTCCAGTTGCCCGAATCTCTGAGATGAGGCCTGTCATATATCCAACCCGTTATAAATTTTGTTATAAAACATTTACAACTAAGGCCCGCTTATATGATGTATCTAATCAGGACCATTTGCAGTGTAAAGTAAACGACTCTTTGAATAATGTTTTATATTCTTATATCAATGTGATGCATTGTATTATATATTTCTGAGTTTATTAGATAAGGTGGGTTTGATGAGAAGCCCTAAGAGACCTCATCTCGTGATAGGCTTCCTAATTCTCATAGCTAGTCAAAAGCAAGAAACACTCTCAGCATCGAGAAACAAGTTGAATATTCATGTTTAGAATACGAGCCAGCATATTCCTGCTCGCCAGTTAAAGATAAATTTTGTAACTATAGAAAGTAAATATCTATAAATATGTGTTCAAGTGAAGGAGACTTGGTCAAAAAGTGACTGGAATTAAGATAAGTAGTGGATGTTTTGTAGGTGGTTTAGGATCAGAATGAAGACTGTTCATAATACTGGTACAAACACAGTGTAAACAAGTTTTATACAGCTCTAGGTAGTGTTTCCCTAGTTATTAAATAAAAATGAAATTCTGTGCACATATTACAAAAAACAAGTTATTTTTGAAAAATTGAAAGTTGAAAAAAGAACATGGCTACATAGTTCATAAGTTCAACACCATAGTAATCCAGTTATATATTAAAAAAAAAAAAGAGAAAAAAGCTTTAAATGAAGGGGTCATCTATACATAAAAAGCTGTAATTATATTAGTGTGATATATAATTGTGGTGCTCTGATTGTATATTCTGCTCATATACTATATTAGAACTGGCCATGAAATTGTGAAGAATCTTTGGCAGATGATGGTGTAAAAATTGTAATTAATTGAGTCAATAATTTATATCTGCTTGCCATGTGGAAATATAACTAACGGCAAACGTCCAAGCCCAAGTTCATAGGTTTTGCATTAGGATTTTCACGTGTTTAAAAATCGAATGCTGAAGACTTACTCATTTCCCCCAAGTTTTTCTGCTGTCAACTACGAATCGCTAATATTTATATATTTTTTAGCAGACTGATCCTGGTGAAAAAATATATATCTATTAATTACCGACTTATGAAAGTAAATTTGTCCATTGTATAAAAATTGCTGAGCTAGATCTCATTAAAATGTACAATATGTAATTACTTGATTGCAGCTATTCAATATTTGAGCATTGTAAAGTATATACTAGAGCAGCTCGTGTAAAGATGGAAAGGGATTGAACTGAGTGGGCATTAAGTTGAAGGAATGGTAGGCCTATTGAAATAGAGTTCACAATCCTTTTTGAACTATTCAATACTTCTTAGTTTGGTCAATCATTGAGCAAACTTTAAATTGTCATACCTAGCTTAATTTTAATATTGATCTGTATTACTTTTCCATTCTAGAAATTCGATATAATAAATTTTACCAATTTTCAGTTTACGAAACTTATGTAAATAATTCTCTGTTGCAAGGGTGTATGAATAAATATCTTACAAAACATATTTATTTAAGTGTACATGTAGTCACTCCTGAAATCATTAATTTCAACATTTGACTTTTCTCTAATTTTGCTTGAAAATAGCTTATTTTCAAAACAAAAAAGGTATATACTGTTTTCGTATATATTCTTGTCAATGTGATATTTTCTCCAAAAATTAACTGTTATTGTTGACACTCTCTTACATTCCACCCAAAAACGTTCAATGTTCCACGGTTTTCTCTAATGCCCAAGACAAAGAGTACTTGATATTTCACCTATGTTCTCTTTGTTAACACGGTTTTACAATTATTTCATTGAACCCTAAAAATCGAAACGTTGTAGGTGCGGTTAAAACAGCAAACTTGATCTTGAAAATATTTTTAGGCACATTTTTCTTTAGACTACCTGTAAAAATTGTTAATTTGGTCTTTGTTAAACAAATGCTCAGGTATATAACATCATAATAATGTCAAGTTTGCTAGGATCGATACAAATAAATAAATAATTAGTAAATAACTGCACAACAGTTGCTAGTTTGTAAATATGTACAGTAATAGAATCCAGTGCATTTGTTCTGTATCTTTTCAAAAGCTGAACATTGAATATTGTTATTAAAACGCGTATTGAGATGTTGGATGTTAAAGAAGGGGAAATGGAATACCAAAAAGTGTAAAAATTCAACTTGAACAATGTAAACCATTCTAAGTCTGTAAAACAATCAGTGAGTGAAGTGGGAAACTAGTCTTCATTTCGCTTGACGAAAATACCTTTTTTTGTGGATTGGATGTTTTTCTTGCAATTTTGTTTCATAAATATGCGATTTGTTGAATGCAAACCTTACATAGCTACCAACGTGTTTGTGAAATGCAATTGATTTCATGAACACGCTGATCGCAGTGTTAATATTCTTTTGTGTAATTTCTCTAAAACAATCATTCAAAATAGCAGTCTTTTTTGTGCTGTGGCAAAAGCATGTTAAATGTATGTATCATTAGTAGGCACAAAATTACTCCAGAATTAAAATGGTACTGGCTGTGAAAAATTGTAATAAACCTTGAAAAACGTGACCAATTTGAGTCTGATTGCTGGATGGATCACCCTCAGCCAGCGAGCACCTGAAATAGGGATACAAACAAACAAAAATACTGTAAAGGAAAAACAAGAAACTTAGAAATACTTCCTTTTGGGGCAAATGCATTTGACATAAAAGCCAAAGCTGGTGGCAAATTCATTGTAGATGCAGTGGGGGAAATCTTCAATGCATTTCTGAAACATAACTAAAGAATAGGAGAAATCTAGTTATTTCAGTCCAGAGAAATAATGAAAAGATGGAATGACATATACGTTTAGAAATACATAACTGCCATTAAGATTGAGTCATCTCATTGATTAATAACCTACACGAGAGACTATTATAGTATAGTTCCCCTAATCACAGAGTGATTTGGCAGTGAAATTGTCAGAAGGTGACTTAGGTAGTGAATACACTTGTCTCTACTGTGAGCATCTTTTAATGGGCTCAAGCACAGTGATGCCATTATCCATAATGAGAGATTAAGAGTGTGCAATACGTATGAGGGGGATTTGATTCTTTGCAATCCTTCGACCCCCTTCCCAAGAAAAATTACAATAAGCTTTTAGATTTTGGTCAGTGGTGGAACTACACTATGACTTCAAATCAGTGAGCAACTCATTATGAGTGAATTGAATGAGCTTTAAAAATGATTAAAGGGATTGCGTTTGTCCTTGAAATGGCTGTCAAATATTGCATTGAAATAGATTGATAACATCTCTAACTCCTTAGTGTAAGTCTGAAGGATTTCTACAGTGGCTATGATAACTATGATAGGGTTGATTAAGCAACAGATTTGAATTTGATGCTTACACACCAACATTCTTATCATCCAGTTGATCATGTCACTCCATGCCCTATCAAATGATTCAAATAAGATGAGCTGCTGAGTATAGGCAGAGCCGAGCATTCCATTTGTCCTAGGAAAAACGCCTCAATCCCTTAATATGTGTTGCTGGCACTCAATCTCTAAGCTTAGGGAATGACGTCACTTTACCCTGGCATATTCAAAGTTATTTATGGTCCAGGCTACTTTCTTTATGGCTCAACTTGTCCCCTAACAATTTTGCCTTCTTTTTACTTTGCGACTGGTGGACCTTCACTGTAGGGGCTCCAGGAAAATTTAAGAGAAGTACCAATATGTCATCAATTACGCAGATGTCTCAATCATCAAGGCAGTGGGTAGTCCCAAATATTATCACAGCGTACTTAGTCATCTCCCATGTGGAGTAAGCAGGCCGACACCACCAGACAATCAGTGACGTTGTTCGTTATGAAAAGCCTGGTATTTGACTGGTGCAATGGCCGTTGTTTCATTCGCTTTTCTGCGTCCTCTCGTTTTCTGAGAGTACCATTTCATTTTATTTTGTCTGAAAGTACTCTTCAACTGATTCATCATTTCACCTTTTTTATTTTTCTGGCTGAGTCGTTTTTCAAAATCGTTTTATCTGTTAGACTGTTGATTCACATACTTTGCAAATGAAAAATATACGTACAACGTTTTACAACTAGAGTGTCCGAGTTTTTTGTAATCAATCGAGTCTGACAAATAAAATACAGTACCAAAACTTGTGAAAGATTCCAAGAGTGCTTTTTCAGTGGGTGGGGGGTTTGCTCTTAGTTTCCAACACTATGACTATTGGTCTTAGCCCATTTCATGGAGAGTGGAGGAACTGAAAGTGAAGGGGCTATGGGCATAATTTGGCACTGAGACAAAGGAGATGGTATTCTGGCCAGGAACATGAGACTGATCATGTCCCTGCTCCTATTACCAAGAAAAGCAAAAATGAGTTGAATACCGACTTCAAACTTTTTTTATTCCATTTCTTAACCTGAGTATTAACGTACTTTTACAGAGTGGTCATAAAATGTTGAACTCACACTGAAACTAATATTTCGTTTCATTGTTATTGCTATGTGTGATGCTGCTGCCCCAGGTCTGATTTCAACGTTTATTTCTTTGTAAACAAGGAAAGAAAGTTACCTACTTAGGAAATATATCAGAGGCAATAATATCTTTGTGAATCGATGATAGGGCACGTTCACGTCGCAATGTACAGTTAGACATAATTTGTGTATAAGTCCAAATTTACTAGTTTTGTTGTAGGATTTAATAGGAGAAGTTATGAATTGTGTACGATCTTTAAATTTTATGTCATGTGTTACCAATTAGCTGGTTAGGATAGTACCATGTAGAACCTTGTAAAAAGTACTTGTGCTTCCAAGTACAGAATTAGCACAAATAACCCCAACAAAGCCACTGCATATAACTTTGTAACCATTGTATATATGTTTCTTTTTAAAATGTTGAATGAATTAGTGTGAGTTTTTTGGTCACACATATTCCGGAACCTCTAATTTTTATGTATAAAAACTTACAGCGTTATCCTGTGCTTCACAGGATTATCTATACATATAATATATACATAGAGTTCATTTCTCTATCTTTCTATAACTGAATTGCTTAGACATGGATGTTTTCAATTTATTGTTTATTAATTTTTTGACTTCTTATCTTTTGCTTAAATATTATGTACAAGTATCATATAAAACTTTGCGTCTATTAGTTGTCTATTTATATTTTAACAATACATTATATTTACAACAATGAATGTTTGGCTTCCCTCTTAAATTACATTTTGTTTATCCTTATTTCATGAAATGATGTCTATTACCTACTTATTCACAATGATACTTGATTGATGTTAGATTTTACATTATTTGTTTTGTGTGAACCCTATTTATTTTTTCTCATTAAATTGAAGACCAACTATCAAATGTTATGGTAGAATATTCAGTACATTGTTATGGTTGGCATTTTTGTGAAAATTTCTATCTTTGACAGCATATTTGTTTGACTAATGGAAAGCTGACTTGATAAATGTAAGACAGACAAAAAATCAAAAATTGAAACTCAAGAGTATCTCTCCGTAACCAAATTTGTTGTAATTGCAATATTTGTACTTTTCCATATTAAGGACTCACAATAAATTACTATAAAAAAGTATTCCTCGTGAGTATTCAAAATCATTTACCTTTCACTCCTACTTCCAGCAGCTATGATCATGTGAGCTAGAAGCGTTTAGCTTGTAGTTACCTCTTTCTGTAGAAAGCATAGTGCATTCACATGGAAATATATTGCACTACTTGACGTGCCTGCATGGTCTACACACATCACCCCTCTGGGGATACTCAACTGCGGATGTTGAAAGAACTTGTGAAGCACGTTGCTCATCAAATACAACCTGGTAAATAACTCTGGCTGAAGTCACTCATGATGGATTGGAAAAGATGTTGTATATTAATATGATTAGTGTGTCATATACATTCATTAATCAAACTAATAGATGGCTATAAATACTGGATACAAGAATTAGTAGCCATCTGGCAGTGACTCTTTGAATTGCAGGTGAAAATATTTGCCGCAGCTCACTAGGAAAAAGTGCTTTTGTACCAAAAATGCTGATTGTCTAAAGAGATTTGAAAAATAACGAAGAACAGCTCAAACTGACATTATAGTACAGGCCAGGTCTTAACCCTCGAATAGTTTTCACCACTGCACTCCATATTGTGGAACTCTCTTCCTGAGGGCCATAGAGATGGGTGGCCCCATGAAATTGGATGAATGGAAGGACAATGAGCTCCCAACATGTTACCTTTATGCGGGAAAATTAGCTATAGCAGTGTTGTACAGGGATTTGGTCTGAAGAAGAAGTGTTGTTACTCCTCTACAAGAGTCATGAAAAGATCGCAAGAGTGTCTAAAAAATAACTATTAGTACGAGTTAGTTGACTTAACTTAGCCTAACAAATTACGAGAACTTTTATGCCCATTTTAAAGCCTCAAGCTCACTCCACAACGTTAAACATTGAAATGTAGGATTCATTATGGAACGATATCTGTGGGATATGGTACAAAAACCATTCAAATATTCGCATTCACGTTTTTAACTATTCCCGATAGCTTCATTTTCTAATTCATTGAAAACTGGTAAGGTACAGGTACACTCGTCCTCTTGTGTGGAAAAATATAGCCGTGGGGTAAGAACTATTCCAGAGGTAGAAAGGCAGCCGGAAGTAAGATATGTTTTCAGCAAGAAAGCAAAAAACTTAAGAACCAACTAAGAGGTATCTCAGGGAAATAGGAGCCTAAGCAAACGTAATGCGGAAATTAGAGCACTCACTTCAGAACTGCACTTTGCGGCAGGAGGTGTAGGTAGTTGCTCATTAACTAAGGCTAGACATCAACATATCGATGTCACATGCAACATTTCGACTGAGGGTAATGTAATTATTGTAATGGGCCCAAACTCATTTTCACCAAACTCACAGGATGTTTTCAAATATTTAATACCTACATATTCTTCTCAATAAATGTTCCTGTGACAGTCCATTGAACAGAGATAAAAAACAAAATGTGTCGAAAACAACGTTTTTTCTAACATTTCCGTAAATTCCAGGGTAGCTTTTTCACCAGAAGTTATAAATTCTAATGGAGTGTCTTTTAGTCACCCATACCCACATTTCGTTCTCTATAATTATTTCTGTATATATATGTTGAACGGAGATATAAGCCAAGTTAACTCAGAAAAGGAGATTTGTCGAATATTAATTTATCGGTATTCCAATTTTCTCAAAAACGGCTTCAACGATTTCGATCAAACTTCCGGAGTACTCTCAGCTAACTACTCCCTACATTTTGTTTTTCATAAATGTTCCTGTAAAAATACGTTGAACGAAGATATAGCGCCCGCCTATGTGGGTGGTGTCCAAACTTAGAAGGGTGGCGGAAAGTTGTGTGTTGCTACGCACCAGATATTTTAAATTTTCATTAGGTAAAAAACGACCAAAACGAGATTAATGAAATGCAGAAAACAATTTAGGCGGATACTAGTGGTTTCTAGGAGTTGAGTCTTATAAGTAACCTGATTAATTGCGTTCATCTCTTTTTTCACTGATCTGTACTTATCATGCGGGTGGATACCTTTCCTTGGGTTCTTCAACGATTTAGAGAATACGCTGTCTCCAGTTTTCGTTTTTCATTAGAATCTAGTTGCATTCTTCACCAATCTCGACACCTCTTTCAGCTACATCATTCACAACAGAATTTTTAATTATTACACAGGCATTTTGATAGTTAAAGCCCTTGTTTCACAACAGAGGAAATCTTGACACGAAGTTGAAACTTGCAGAGGAACTCTTGAAAACTGGATGGACTCTGCTGTGAAGAACTAGCGGAATTTTCTTTTGAAAATTGGGGAAATTCTTTTTGATGGCGGGACATCACTTCGTACGGTTCGCCAAATTTTCTTCTTCTACATTGGTTAGCCTCATTATGTTAGTAGTTTTTGTCAGTCAAGGAAATCATTGAGGCTCAAGGAGATACCATAGATGGTTAGACAATTTTAGCATTGTTACTGCTACCATGTGTTCATCAGATCTATGTATTTCCAATGTTCCTGCAAAAAAACGCTATTTGAGAAAATAGTGGTTGTGTTACGTCGATGTAGTGATATCGCACTGAGTGATTTATTCCCAATTACACTCGGAGAAGTTTTACCACCGCCACAAAATGGGAACTGGGTGGGAGCGAATGCAAGCGCAGGCATAAGGGCGACGAGAGATCCAGTATACAGTTGATTTAAACTTAAAAAAGATTTCACTAAATCCAAGCACAATAAATTACCAAACATTTTGACCAGTTAATTGTACAATTTGTGAGGATTCTCCGAATTACAATGCCCGGAGAAAAAAAGATACTCACTTTAATTTACTTTGGAAATTGTTAAAAATAAAATGGAAAGTCATTATGTTAGGTGCTACCAGTTTCTTGCAATAGAACTTGAGAGTTGAGTTCTAAGGGGTTCACATAAACTGAATAAAAAAACGTACGGGATAAGTTGGTGCATTGGCAAAAATTGCTGAACTCACGTAGGGTTGAAGAGGATCGTGTGATGTGTCATGCTAGATATCAGAGTATGAATAGCTTTCAATAATGAGGGTGAAGAAGGATTCAATGCTCCTGGAAGTGGTATACCTTTATCAAAGCTGGCCAGAGGCTCAACTTCTTTGAGACTTGAATGAGAAAGATGTGGACTCTGAGCTAACAGATCACACTAACAGAGTGTGAAGGGCAATACGTTTCTTCACAGGTATAATGTTTCCTAATAGCAACGTTCACTTTTCCTAAAAATTACGTTTCTTTAACTGAGGATCACTGAATCGGTGGTGAAAATAATTTCTCTCTCATAATAAAGGAAAATAAGCTCAATACATGTCAATTAGAAGGATGTATTGCTCCAACAATCTGTTGATTGATGGTGCCAACCGAACTGCACTCACAATTCTTTCGTGGGCCACACAGTATGGAAGATCCAGATGAAGGAGGATCAGAGGACATGAACTCCTTAATAAGCAAATGATGCCAACTCTCTTTAAACTATTAAGGATATTTTTACAGTCATAGGGGCGATATCGAAGGATAAGGGACTGAAATCACACTTTCAATTTTTCCCTATAGCTGAAGATCACCCTACCGTGGATCCACAAAAAACTAACACTTTTACTCAAAACTTGCGGAACATTCTTTTGATGTTAACATTTTCAGGGATTGTGCAGATTATATATACACTGCCAATGAATTGAATATGACTCATTCATGCGGAATTGTGCTATTAGATCAATAAGCTCAAATCGCGATTTTCTCCCTTATTCACTCCGTGATAATGAGTGAGAGAGATGTACTCTCTACTCATTTTAGCAGGTTATTTAGCATCACTTATATCCCTAAGCAATTTTACACTAAATGTACGACACTTGATGTGTCTACATCAATTACAGTGTGCTTCATAATTATAATGAACAGCTGGCAAGAAACCTAGCTCTCATTTTAATTTCTCCCTCTCATCAGACCAGCATTAAAGCAGGTCTAAGTAACGAACATGCAACTTCTTTTCAATATAATTGTTTTTTGAAAGGTTGTAACTACTGTCTCAACACTTTATGATTCACCACATTCATAAAGTGCCCCCCTTTCATTGTCATTAATGACAAATTTGTAATGTCAATCATTTGAGTTCAACTTCTGGCAAATAAAAGAAATCGGGTTGAAAAAAATGGGCAAATTCGAAACTTTATTACCAACCATTAGAAGAAACTCAACAAGAATTGCAAATAAATAATTTGAGTAAATAAAGTTTCAAATTATCAACGAATCCCCTTATCAACAGACACTGAACAAGTAAAAAATGATCTAATATACAGTTAGTGAACACAGAGAGTTCAACGATATCAGTTGCCTTGAGATTCAGTGCTATCAAAAATACTGCATAACCATAAAATCAGTCTGTCAAGTCCAAGACAATTTCTCTCAAAAGTCAATTGAAATAATATTAAAGGTATATGAAATGACCAAGAAGAGTGCATGTATTAATTTAGACGATTCCTGGTTAGATAACACTGCACATAATCTGATCAAATGTGAAAATGTCAGGTGCACCTCATCACACAACTTTCCTTAGCTCTACATCAATCACTTGTGTTAATGACTTTTTCTACTAACTCAATTTATTTACCAGTTCATTTAAACTCGGTCAAACATCACTTCACAGCGGCAGAAAGCCGTAGCCCTTACACTTCCAGAATTTATTGTGCTACTCTTACTCATTCCCAGAACATTATTGGTCAAATGGTACACAAAGCATTAATGAAGGCTGTAAAGACAATGTATTTGAAGAGGATAATTAAATTTCCAGTTGTCGGGTAAAAACTTATAGAAATAGTAGTGAATGAAATGGCGGTAGTTGAAATTCTGGAGTGACCCTTATATATCTTATGAACGTTTTTGAATTTTCATCGTATAGGTATTTAATTGGACTACCACGCCAATTTTTTTGAAGATTCAAAATAAAACTTTAGTTGAGTTAATAAGGGGAAAATTGTGCAAAATTCGATTTTTGTCAAAATGTTTGGTAATTTATTGTGTTGTTCTTGTCATTTTCCCACAGACGAGACTTTTATGGTGTTGTCGTAATATTTCATACTGTCTATACAAGAAATTAATTCAAAATCGTTATGCCTGTTTTGAAGAAAAAAAAAAATTGGTTTTGATCACTATGAAAATTATAGTTAGTTTCGAGCAGAGTGTGCTCATACCCTTATTTTGGCGTCCCATGGTGATCTGCAGGCTAGATATCAAGTGGAGCTGATTTGGTTCAGCCATTTTCACTCAATTACGTTCATTGACACACATACACAGACAATTTCAGCAAATAGTGTTTATCGCACTCAGTAGGGTCTGAAACGTAAAGATCCGAAGAGAGTTCGTTTTCTCTCAGCCGATTACATAACTTTCCTTTCTACTACGTAGAGCCAAGGAAAGTAAAAATGAAACAATAAATGTGAAAATGAGGTAAATCATTTCGTTTGCGGGAGAAAACATGACTGCTTACAATACACTGATGAGGGAATGTGAAGGAGACTTCACATTCTACTGTCAACTGCAATTTTGAAACCTGGAAAATGTTTGGCACCTGTACACACTTCAACCTGGCACATCTGGATCATGTTTTCATATCATGATTACATTTTTCAAAGAGGAACTTTGGTTCAGTGTGAACAACCCCCCACCCACAACCCACTTTGAATTATCTACAAAATGCACACAAGTTACTTACAATTTACCATATGACTCTTTATTTACATGCCTGCGTTCACAGGTATCAAGGATATTGAATATTACAAATAGTTTATCATTCAAACAAATAACGTGGAAAGGACATTAATTGTTGGAAATGGATGGAGAGATTCTAGTATTTTTAACAACTGAGGGGCTCACTGAATATGAAATACGAGAAGGCCTATTTGAATTTGTATTCACGGGCATAAAACTACATATCAAGGACCAAACAATCCAAAATTTTTACATTATATACCATTGTGTGATAGTGAAAGAAGGAAGTAATTAGCTGTGTTAAAAGTCGCTTCAGGGAAATACATTTTTTGCTATTAACAGTCATATACAATCACGTTTTTCAGATACCCAAGTTTATCTAATCAGAGGAATACAATGTTCAATGCCTCCTCAGCAATTATTAATGTTGACAATACTGAGCTGATGGGGTGATGAATTGGTTTGTTACAAAGATGTATGAGAAGACAACGGCATATTTACACTTTATGCACAGAGTAATAAAAAAATGTGAGACTGATATTGGCAGACAAACATGTGATAGAAGCTGTAAACTGACTAGCTCACTTCCAGAAAAATGTAACACAAAGCCAATCATTCATGTGTTCAAACAATCTTGTGAACATAAACATATCACTCTCAATGATGCAGTCCATCTGATGCACAGATAACAATTACGTTTGGAGGAGAATTTGTCAAAACGAATAAGTCAACAAAAAATAATTTACTTAATAATAAATATGACTATCATTAACTATTCACATAATTTACAGAAACAACTTCGAAAAAGAAGGTCAACATTTGGTAGTTTTAACAACAGGCTGAGGTATAAACCCATTTGGAGTTATACTCCCATTGCTAACTTTACTACTAATGCTAGAATGAGGGTCTTTAAAATCATCATCATCACTCAAAGAAAAGTCTTCAATTTCTCTTGAAACACGTAATGGAGTGTTTTCTGTGGTGAGAGTCACCCGAAGTTCAGCTCCTTCATCACTATGGTAGAATGAAACTGCCCGGAAATCAGAACCCAAGTCACCTTGCAGCATACCAACCATTTCCAGGAATGTTGGCCTGCTCGAGGGCTTGTGTTTCCAACACAGTTTCATGACGTTATAAAGTTTATCAGGGCACTTGTCAGGACGCTCCATGATGCCCCCGTCAATGACATACCGTAGAACTTGTTCGTTAGATAGTCCCTGGAAGACAATGGTAAGACACATTTTAGTTCTTAATTGGGATCAACTTTGGTACTGCTGTATTCCGTTTAAAAATCATCATCATCATCATCATCGCCACAAGGAAATGATTGCTGCCTGTTCCCATGACCCTTTGGCCTCGATCTTATTTTAAATTGAAAACCCATCTCTCCAGCTCGCACCAT
This sequence comes from Pachypeltis micranthus, assembly GCA_020466155.1. Lineage (NCBI taxonomy): Eukaryota > Metazoa > Arthropoda > Insecta > Hemiptera > Miridae > Pachypeltis > Pachypeltis micranthus. The sequence continues at coordinate 30,477,799 of CM035768.1, forward strand.
CCACAAAGAAGAGAGTTCCCCACGATTTCATGAGTGCCCTCATACAATAATTTAGCAGCATTGCCTTAGATTTGTCTCCTCCCCATTATTACCAATCTACAAACCAACATTCTTGCCCATAATTATTCAAATTCTAACAAAGAGGCAAAGGCAATGTAGCGTAAGAGGTATGGTGTAAATTAAGAAAAGCGAGATAAACATGTTTAAACCTCCGTTTATGGTCCTCCAGGGCTTGAGAAAAGTTTTAAGGAAGTTTGTTGATGGCAGCAGGCTCCTGCTCCTGCATAAACCAAATACTTGTAAACCTAGTTCTGAGTGTGTATAGATACAACATATGTAAAGATAGTCCCAGTAGATGCCAATTTTCATTATTATGATTTGATTCCAAAATAATCAACTTAATGGCAACGTTACAATTAATAAACCCTGCCTATTCCTATGGGGGAAGTTCCTCTGCTGCGAACAACATACTTGTCAGTGACTTTGGAAATTATATTCTACTGAGAATGCATTATCACAGTCATACTACAGTTTCAGCTGATTCATCAGTTGATTTTCAAAGTCCCTCATTGTGCTGGTGGTTGAACCTTCAGATAAGTTTTGTTTTTTATTGCTTATCATTTTGATGTGAGCCACTAATAGAAGAGATGTCAAACACTTCCCTATATTTGTTTCGCCTACCACTTTAGTGAAAGGTCTATTTATGGTATTGCAGAACTTCATGATTGCACAACAAAACAAGTTAACAAGAGTCAATTAACTCCCTACCATCCTGCGAGGCTTTCTACTTAGCCTACCACCCCACTCTCCGGGAAACTCAAAATCGCTGCCTAGTAGCATTTCAGTTCCATGGTAACTGGCAACAGAATCATTGCTGAAAAAGTGGTAGTTGACATTCAGCTCAGTCAAATTCAGGTGGGAGAGCGGGCGACCTACGAGTGCGTAAAATTCACACTACTATGGAAATGAGTTTACTATCAAGGAAAACTGTAATTAGTTCATGGGGCAGCTTCTGCAACTTGCTACTTTATGATGCAATTATATACATAAGGGGTCAAAGCGAAGCATACAAAATCTATTATGTGGAGTGCTCAATATCACACTATTGATTGTTGCATTACATCAATACCTGTAATGTAGATGATAAGCAATTTATATACCTGATATGGCTGGGACGCCAATGTGGCCATTTCATATAGAACAACACCGTAGCTCCAAGCATCGGATTGAGAATTAAACACTCCGTCTTTCAAACTCTCAGGCGCCATCCATCTTACTGGCAGTAAGCCCTTCGATCCTTAAGCAAATCATAAAAACAATAAATTAAAGCATGTAAGGATATAAGGAGTTCCATAATCATCACAATACTTGTAGAATCTTCAATGTAGTCTGAAGAACACTTCATTTAAGTACTCGATGTTTACAGTTTTCAGAAAAACAGTTATAATGAGATTAGTTCTTAATAGTGAGGATTGGGGGTAGAAGAGTAATACAATGTTCCATGGTAGAGTTACTACCAGTTAAGAAAAATGCATGGGTAGTTATGCAATGAAGAGTAGTTTCCCTAAACATCCATAATCACAGTAGAACACGCCCATTTCTACAAACTTGGATAGAGTACCATACTGTGTCAGTTAGTGGAGAAAGACAACATTTCAATAACTTGGGTTTGTTTACTTGAAATGAATTCCACAATTTTCTCACTAGAGACTTAGTTCTTATAATGCCAGTAATATATTATATGAATCAACTGGGACATGTATTCTATCCAGGGTAAAGAGTGTAGAGTCAGCAGACTGCCTGAGTTTCCTCTGGTAAACCAAATCAAGTACAGCAACCAACAACACAGATATTCAGATACACCTTACAGGGCATGGGAAACACAGTGTTGCTATTTCAAAGTCTTGCACTCGATCAGGGAACTCAAGACCAGCTACAGCAGTTAATTTAGAAGTGAGGTACTGAAGAGGAGGAAAGCATAAAAATAAGATTTTCATTTCATTTTCTTCAGAACATTTACATTTCACCCAACCTCGATGAAACAGGGTAAATATTGTCAGAAAGCTCACCTTTATCGAATTCTAAATTTATTGGAAACAGCAGGCACTGAGATTGAGTAGAATGACGGTGGAATATTCGGTTGTCCATTGAAGAGTTAATACCAACTTTATAATGAAACAGACTGAACAATACTTCAGTAGTACTTGTAGTAAATCAGCAAGTAAATTGTCAGTCACTAGGCCCGAACAATGGCGAACACAAGGCTAGAAGCTACTCCTTCATGTAACAACTTCACAATAATAGCTCAATATTGCAACTTCTACGTTGTTGTTGCCACCATGTGAGCAGGGGCCATTTTGACAGAGATATCAACTGTTTGCTGAAAAGCCTGTGTCAAGATGTGGTTAACTTGTTGGAACTGTTGGCTACATTGGGTCTTGCCGACGTACGCCCACCATCTTGGAACCACATGACCGACGCCATTGTTTTTCTGTTCTTTCTCCTATTTGTAATCGCCCTTCAGGCAATTTTTTCGCTTTCGTTCTCTTGTTTGATAAACGAACGTTTTTAAATTTCAAATCCGAGTGTTTGCGTTAATTCATTGCCGTCTTAAAAACTCTAACAGGTTATGGGCCCAGGCATATAACGCAAGTTAACGCAGTTGAAAGCAAAAATCGTGAGTTCGGGTTGGCACGAGAAAGAACGCGAGTGCGTCAGCGCCATTTAGTCGCGAGAATCATTCCAACGACAAAAAGCGCGTCTTTCTGGGAAATCGGGTGTGATCTCATCGAAAATTGAGAAGCCAATTCGTGAGTGTTTCGGACAATAAGTGAAAAATCGTCTGTGTTCCGGACTATAACGCGCGACACGATTGGTGCTTCGAGTCATCGGTGTTTCGGAAGATAACTCGTGATTGAAAATAAAAACAATGAGTTCAAGTGGTGTGGTGCGAATGGAGGCATTGGGGCGTGAAAATTATGACACCTGGAAAATGCAAATGCGAGCCATCTTGGTGGAAAACGACGCTTGGGTTTACGTCCGTGGCGCCACCATCAAGCCTGAACCAGCCGCTGGTAACGCGAACGCAGCCGATATTGCAGATTGGGTAACTAAGGATGAAAAGGCCATGTCTGACCTGATCCTGTCAATCGGCCCCACTCAACTGAAATTGATCAAAAACTGCAGAACATCACGCGAGATTTGGCAGAAACTCGAAGAAACGTTTCAGTAGAAAGGGCCAGCTCGTAAGGTCACGTTGCTGAAGAGTCTCACTATTCAAAAGATGAGCGAAGGTGACGACGTTCGCGAACATCTGAGCAACTATTTAGACTGTGTCGACAAGTTGGCTGACATGGACGTGAACGTCGATCCAAGCCTACTCACAATCTTGATGCTGTACAGTCTGCCGGCCAGTTTCGAAAATTTCAGGATCGCTATTGAGAGCCGTGACGACTTGCCAACGCCTGAGAACCTTCGGGTAAAAATCGTTGAGGAGAGTGATGCACGAAACTCAGTTTCCTCATCGATCGGGTGCTATGTTTGCTAAACGAAAGAGCCCGTCGAAGAAAAGCAACAGGACCAAATGGAAGAGCAGCAACTCCAACGGTAAGAGTGAGCCTGAAAGGGGACCTTTCCCTTTCAAGTGGGGGAAATGTGGCATCAAAGGTCATAAGGCAGCAGACTGTAAGGTCAAAGTCAACAAGAGCAGGTCGGGCGATCTTTCAGTGCTGGCGGTTGAAGAACGCGACTCGTGTCATATCGCCACCAGCAAAATCTGGAACCAATGGTGCCTCGATAGCGGGTGTACGAGTCACCTGTGCGGTGACGAGTCAACGTTCGTGACGATCGAGCGAGGTGAAGCAGGCAAGCTGAAACTGGCGAGCGCAGCAACCATCGAGATAAAGGCCAAAGGAACCGTACAACTTACAGCAAGCCTGGAAGGAAGCCTGTGCAACATTACCCTCAAGGACACCTTGCTCGTCCCGGAAGCCCGCACTAACCTGTTGTCCGTTGCCAAGTTTGCAGACCATGGTTACAAGGTCGTTTTTGGAAAGGACAAGGCTCAGATCATAGATCAGAACGGGAAAATTAGGCTGGTCGCGAAACATAGGGACAACCTCTTTTTCGTTGAGAACATCGCCCCAGAGGGATGCGACATCGCCTCGAAGTTGGACAGCGGAGGAACAACGGCTCAGCTCTGGCATCGTCGGATGGGCCATGTCAACTTCCATGACCTTGCAGCAGCGGTGAAGAACGGCCACATCCGTGGCATAGATCAGGACGACAAAATTGAGGACTTGACCTGTGACGTGTGCTCGAGAGGAAAAATGACCTGCAAATCAACCTAAGGAATCCAACCGGTACTATGAAAAGCTGGAGCTTGTCTATACCGACGTTTGTGGCCCTATGCGAGTCGCGTCAAACGCTGGGTCCAGGTACATCATCACGTTTACGGATGATTGCACGAGGTGGACAGTGGTCAGATTCCTGAAGGCAAAGAGTGACGCCTTGTCAGCATTCCAGGAATACAAGGCTTCAGCTGAGAAGATGCACGGATTGAAGATAAAATATCTCCAATCCGACAATGGACGTGAATATGTCAACCAGGCATTCGACGAGTACCTGAAGTCTGAGGGCATCCAGTGAAGGCTCACCACTGCGTACAACCCGGAGCAGAGCGGCATTGCTGAGCGGAAAAATTGGACCCTCGTCGAGGCAGCCCGATGTTTACTCCTGCTGTCTGGATTACCATCGAACTTCTGGGCTGAGGCGATAAACACTGCCAACTACCTGAGGAACAGATGTCCCACGAAGAAGCTGGAGGGGAAGACTCCTTTTGAGGCTTGGAACAACCGGACTCCAGCGTTGCACTATCTTCGGGACTTCGGGTGCAAGGTGTTTTGCCTCGATAGAACGCCAAACAAGGATAAATTCAGCCCACGTTTGAGAGAAGGGATTCTAGTCGGATATTCGGAGCAGTCGAAGGGCTATCGAGTGTGGATTCCGAAAACCAGGAAAACCGAGGTCACGAGAGACATCGCCTTCAGAGAGGATTTGAGAGTACCTGAATGTGAGATCGAGGAATTCCTTCCTTCCTTCAACAGTTCAGGGGAAGATCTCTCGAAATCAACGGAGGATTTGATTGAGGTGGAATTTGGGTTGTGACCGGTCGACGTGGCAGACGAAGAGATCCAACCGGGTCAGGAGAGACAAAACGACGTGAATGAGCCCTTCAGAGGCTTTTCACCCGTTGATCGTCATTCACCGGAGCTCGATGATCGTCTTGTCGCGCCACATGAAATCGATGGAACGCCTGTGACGAAACGCGGGCGTGGCCGCCCCCGATTCGAGCAAACTGGAAGACCCGGCTGACCACGGAAATTGTATGCCGTCCAGGAAGAGGAAGAAGCCAACATTGCAGAAATTTCTGTGTCCGAGGCAATTTCTGGGCCTGATGCTGATGAGTGGATCGACTCGATGGCCAATGAGTCTCTGTAACCAAGCACATCGACTTGAGACATCACTTGATCTGGGACCACGTCGAGAAGAAAACCCTCAGAGTCGGGTATGCGCCAACGGACGAGATGCCCACCGACGTGCTCACGAACGGTTTGCCGAGAGTCAAACACAAGAAGTGCGCAAAGAACCTTGGTTTGACATCACAGAAGCCAGGATGACTCCAAGGATAAGCTGTTGGTCGAGGGGAAGTGTTGGCTACATTGGGTCTTGCCGACGTACGCCCACCATCTTGGAACCATATGACCGACGCCATTGTTTTTCTGTTCTTTTTCCTATTTGTAATCGCCCTTCAGGCAATTTTTTCGCTTTCGTTCTCTTGTTTGATAAACGAACGTTTTTAAATTTCAAATCCGAGTGTTTGCGTTAATTCATTGCCGCCTTAAAAACTCTAACAGGAACGTTACAGCTTGATGGGTGTGAAGTAACAGGGGCAGTGCAGCCACCACATACGTACTGCCTGACTTCCATTATAGGCACCATAGCGAACGTAGTCTATTTGGGATAGACAAAGGTTTGCAAGCCGACGAAAGTCGGGCTATTGTATCAGAGCTTGCAATCAAGGGCTGGGCAAACATTTCCAAACCCCTTGTAACACATTTGTGATTGTTCCAGACCTCTGTGATTATCCTCTTCCAATTTTACTATGCACCAGATTTGGACTGATTCAGTGTTTTGATATCAGTTCTGTACCTGAAAACTGCTAGCTTGCTTCTTTTTCATTCCAAAATTGAATGATTTCGATTATTTCAATACGCTTCAATGAGTGTTCCCAATTGCCCAATGACCGATGATTGAACGACAGACACATTTCAATGCATATTCCTCCGAAAATGTGAACCATGATCATCATCAGAATGCTGCTAACAATGTCTTATAGCACAAACATATGCTAAAACATTGATCTTTTGACAATGAGGCATTTATATAACCCCATGGCTCTAATTTATACTTCCTCCTACCAAAAAACGTATATAGTAAATATAACAAATATTTGACTGGTGTACAGCAGCACATACCTTTCCTGTAGTACTCCGTTTCATAAATATCTCGAGTCATCCCAAAGTCCCCAATCTTAACAGTAAGATCACTTGCAACCATACAGTTACGAGCAGCCAAATCTCTGTGCACGAATTTCTTTGCAGAAAGGTATGCCATGCCATCTGCTATTTCAGCAGCCATTCTCAATATCCTCTGTAAACATAAATAAAGCACGGTGGTCATATAATGTATAACTATATAAATAAGACTGCCCCAATCCATATATTAATTCACTGATGCAGTGAATTATCTGATAAAATGGCTGTTAAAATATAATATGCACATAGTGCAGAACGCAATAATTGTTATGACCTTTTCCCTTTTCCAGGCAAATACAATCCATTGGTTATGCACTTGAATTATATTGAATACTGATTTCTATGTGGAATAATCCGAACAAACCCTATGGGCAGAAATATGTTACAGTTTGGAATACTCAAACGGAAACAAGTAGAAGCAAGAAATCTCTTAGCTTGTACACTGTACTGAATGTAAAATGTGGACTTCAATATATTGAAGATTTAGAGGATGTCATCCAACACGAATCCTCAAGCAACACTAAAGCCATAAAAGGTTTAGTGTTTCCACCTCAAACGTTTGGTGCTATCAAACTGTGAAAACTACTCAACGAAAGCATCATCTTGAACAGTTTATTATGTGACAATAGTGGCTCACACAATAGTTCTTATTATCTTAACAGTTACTATGTTTGTGGAATAATGTTGATAAAATGAGATTAGTTTTGTATTTTTAGACAGCTGAAAGACGCACAATAAACAATCAATCGATGTACCTTTAGTGTGGGGGGCTTGGTTACAATTATGTGGTCATCTGATTGGTCTGGTCGACAAGACCGTAAATAAGACTTGAGATCTCCAAATCCCATCAGCTCCATTATCACAAGAGTAGGCTGCCCTTGTGACACGACACCCATCAACTTGACAACATGATGCGTATTAAATGCTCTGTAAATGAACCAAAAACCTCGTATAAACCGCATTAAGAAAATTGAAGTTTATATTGTTCTTAGCTGATATGAAAAATATAATTTTATTATGCTGCTTGATGTTTTGATACCAGTAATCATTTGAGCATGATTCAGACTAGGAGAAGCTAGTTTGTGTTTTACCTGTTTATTCCTGGAAGCGAACTAGAAAACGAACACAATTAGAAGTGAATTTTATAGCTGCTTCTTCATACTTAGTTGCCCCTTCGGTTGAAATTTATAATCAGGTATTGCTATGAATGAACATGCAACTTATTGTCATTTCCACACAGTTCATAGGTACGGTTACTGCTGAGCATAGGAGAAGTATGAGTATTATCACATATGTGTGCAATGTTTACACAGCATCATGAACCCAATATGTAGATGATTCAAACCTCAAGATGCTTAAACTCTCTCTCCAACCAATTGAAACCAGCGTAAATTGCAACACGGTTTGTAGTGATCTGAGTAGAGAAATCCCATGAGGATACAAGTCCACCACCAATACAAGGTTTGGTTGAGCAAAGGTTGTGCAAACTGATAACACACTCGACTCGATAAGCGAAAAATTATAAACTTGCCAGATTGTTCATTGTTCCCATTGTCACAATTTATGGGACATATATCACTAGACAAGTTATTGTAAATAGTCTTTAGTGTGCTACATGCATTTCAGGCGCCCTCTCCATCTTAAATGCTGAGACCCTTAAAAGAGCTACTAAGGGTAAAAGTGGAGAACGTTTTTCTAGTATCCTGTGTTTAATTCAAGACTGTAATAGTTTCTATTCCTTGAAAAAAATCTGATCTGTTAAATACACATTTCTGCATGCCATGTGTCTCATAATTGAATAACACTAAATGCGCTGTTTGAGATGTGTGCCGAGGTGAAGGGGCAGGATCATAAAGGAGGAGTTTCACACATTTTTTTCTCTCTCTTCATTACATCTGTTCCTCGCGCACTTTCCAGCTTCTGCCTTGCATGCAACCGCTTTTGGGTTGTCCCCAAGTTTTGCTGTTTTCCTCACAATCCCTGTATCTTTCAGTTCTAGAGGAAAGTTAATTTTGCCCGCATTTCATGGCATTGGAAAACTCCCATTTCGTCAAGGGCAGAACATCAACTTACGGTCTCAAGGTAACAAGGTAAATACAGTATCGACAAAACCGAGGTAAAACACAATCACTTTTCTTAATATTTAATTCCAATAGTTTTGAAGTTTTGCTAGTATCACTAATAATAGCTTCCATTGATAGTACTAGAGTTGAGTCATTCTATATTGAATGGTCAAATTCAACCTCTTTACTTCATCCAGTCCATTATATCCCCAACATACACTATTTCAATCGATGAGAAAACAAATTACTCACTTCATGACAGATGCTTCATTCAAGAACTCAATACGATCTCTATCTGCAGCCTGTACATTCACAGTCTTAACCGCACATGGGAGGTCTTGAGTGCAATCCGCGCTTTTAAGTATACCACTGTAAACCATTCCAAATGAGCCTTGCCCAATTTCGTCCAACATTTTAACACGGTTTCGTGGTACTTCCCAGTCATCAGGCTCATAAACTGGGAAAGAAGAATAGCTTTGAATTATTGTATTAAACTAACATAACTGTCATAAGCCAATGAAAAAATTACGCAACAAAACTATTATACTTATTTTGACAGATGTGGTACCAGTAGGAACATATTCGGGATTAACTGAAGCAATGAGTTTTCTGTCAGGACCGTGAGTGTACTGCCTTCGAAAATAGAAAACCACGAATATCATCACGATGAAAAGAAGTGTGAGGATAAAGACTGCCCAATGAAGTATAGACAGAGTTGCATCTTCCTATATGAAGAGAGAAAAAAGTATTAGTTGGGAAACTAAATCAATGCAGATATTTGATGATATTGAACAAGCTCTTACCACAATCAAGAAATATTTTGAAGCTGTATAATTCCCAGTTTGAGCCAAAGAAGTAGCTCTGACTCGAAGACTGTAATTTCCCGGGCTCAAATCTCGAATAGTGTACGAGTAACCCCACTCTTTAAATTGCTTATTAGTGATACATTCAACTGTAGGTTTGTACTAGAACAAAGAAACAAATGTAGACACAGGAATAGTGCATTTCATCAACTACCTGACAACTCTGAATCGTTGCAACTTTAATACATGCAAGTTACAAGACGAGATTTGCGCACTAGGTAACTTTTAATCCGAAAATACTCGGGATTAAAAGCCTTGGTCAGCAATATCCACCTCCCTACCTGGTGTCATCAGACATTCATTGCTTGGGAAACTTCACTTTTGCGCTAGCTGTCTCTAACGGTTGTACCTTTGTAAACCTAGTAATTCCTTAAAAGTCCTTATTATAATAAAGTTTTCTTCTAAAAACTCAGTTTCCCTTCCGGGTAAAAGTAATTTGCATTAATGTGACAAGTGTGTGAGTAGTACTTGTTTTAGACACACCAACATTGAGAAATAGGGAATGTAAACTCTGATTGGTTTTGTAAATAAGTGAGGCGAGATCTGTATCGTGGAGGTCAAAGTGTGAGGTCGTTTTCAATTTCTGATCAATACTTTGGTTTTAGATACTTCGATAATCTTCTTCAAACATTGCCTTCTCTAAACAGCGCTACCATACTTTCTTCAAACTCTACGCTACCCCACCTTCTCTATGTGGATAAGATCAAAATACCCACATCAACCGCAGCAATTTTAAATACGAGTGAAATTAACAGAAACAGTCTCACAAGACATCAACATGACATTTGGGTTGTGATAAATCCAGGACACAAACACTAACACAGAATGTCCAGGAGAATGTAAGGGTAGACCTGGAATCAGGATGTCATTGCATCAAAGTTAATGTATCTGTTTTGTGAGTCTGTCTTCTCTGGCTGGTGAGATACTGCGTGCGAGCGTTTTTGATATAAAAACATCATCGTCTACCCGTTAAGTCAGTACTCATCAGCCCTACATCAAATGACAAAGCTAACTTTAATCATTTACTTACTGACGGAACTCACCCAATCGTTACATCACTCGAGGAAGGAGATGCTTACATATACTAATGGCACAAAAAACCATTCACAAAACAAATGTCACACAAGCGCACCAAACATAAACTAACACAGACATATGTTACACAACTCAAACGAATTTTGAAAACTCGCTTGTTCAAGTCATAGACATGTTGTACCAGTCTTGGCATACTCATTAGGTACCTTTCATCAAGCACAAATGGAATTAGATGCACTCCAAAGAAAAACATGTACAACACTGACACACCACAAGAAACATCATCCCAAATCAAGCATGGAGAAGGTTGTATTACCATACCGGGAGGGAGGACAGGACTATCAGACATCAAGGGTTTCACAATAAACAGATACATAACCTCAGACTGTATTTCTACGCTAAACACAAGCATCACTGCGTCAGTCAGCCATATCACTTGCAGGTTATGGCCCGTTAATCAGGAACCGCTCTGATCCCAAGTCAGTAGGAACGAATGATAGTGCGTATGAATACTAATACACTGTAGTTGATGAGATGCTACAACCCTAGGCCTTATAAATAGAGCTATTTAACTATGTTCTTGTAGTTCTGTTTACGAAAAATCTTAACACACGTTATCTAACGGAGACAAAGCCCATTTTTCAGTTTCACTTGCTTTTCCTTTGAATGCCTGGCCAGTTAAAAGCGCCCAATTCTGCCCTTAATGCAAGCATCATGCGGACATTACTTTCATATAAATCTCCTCTCTTGTAGCGATTTTCAAATGTTCTTAATTTTTTAATTCAAGTGCACAAAGTAAACAATAGAGGTGGATAGCTGTTACAGGTTTTTTTGAGGAAGAATCGCTTTCAAACTGGATTTGGAGCAGCCAATGGATATTCTCCTTTCTTTTATTGGCCGGGAGGCTCTGTTCCTAGAAGGTCAGTTCCTTTTCATTTTCGACTTTTATTTGGTTGCGTCCCTCGCGACAGATTTGGGTTTTGAGCTTGCCCATCCTCCTAATTACAGTCACAATCTTAACTTCGTTCTTATTCGCCAATAGTTCATTAGAATAATTCATGGGAACTTACAGTTTGTCGCTCTTCATACAATCATACTCTCAGTGGTTGGCAAAAAAATGACTCCTATAATTTTGGATCGAAAAATAGTAAAATGTACGATACCTGTGTACAAAAAAATGCACCTATTTTTGAGTGGTGGCCATTGAAGATTTCACTTCAAGCTGAAGTGCAAGGAAACTGGTGCATCCACCTTCGGTCAGAAGTACAAGTTTCCTAATATCGAAATTGAAGAGGCAAAATAGGGTTTTGTGAAAGTTACAATTAAATAGTCAAGTTGTTTTTAAATAAATAGTATTGTTTAGTTTTTTCTAAGTTATTGCAGTTAAGTTAAATTAACTCTTGGAAGAGAGACCAATAAAGGAAGATGGAGAATATTCATTGACAGCTTCATATCTAGTTTGAAGGCAGTTCTTCTCCAGAAAAACATGCAACAACTATCCAACTCTCTTGTCTACTCCGTGCACTTGAATTAAAAAATTACAAACATTTGAAAATCTTGACAAGAGATGAGATCTATATAAAATTAATGTCCATATGATGATTGTATTAAGGGACGAATTTCATAAATTTAGTGAAGCGAAGATTAAAAAGGTTTCGTGGACCTATAAATCTGGGCTCTTTTCACTGGCTAAAATTCAAAGGAATAGGAAGTGAAACTGAAAAATAGGCTTCCTCTTCGTTTAATAACGCGTGTCAACATTTTTCAGGAGATAGAAGAGCTACAAACTACGAGAACATTGTTAAATAACTTTATTTATAAGGCCTTAAGTATTCATATGTACTTCCATTTGAATTTCTTTCCTCCCAACTTGCAAACAGAGCAGTTCCAGATTGGCGTGGGGAACAGTTTCATTAGGCTGTTGACCAAGTTGAGAAAAGGTAGCATGATGAGGTATACAGGAACAAGGAAATGCTCGCTGACAACTGTTGGACACTACAGGCATGACGGATGAAGCGCATAAAAAGAAAAATGATCTACGACTTCAGTTGAATTTGGCAACTGGAATGTAACATCACATTCAATTACATCCACCACAAGTTTTCTCCTTTCAAGCGCAATTTACGTTTGCCTCTCGACTCACTAATAATTCACTGCTGCAGAAACTAAAATAAATTTCGTCTTCTTCTAAGTTGAATTATTCTTAAATGACTCACGTTTTCGTGATCCATTTTTCTGTATTCAATTTCATAAGTAACAATCAGGCTATTTGGTTCAGAAGGCTGTTGCCACTTCAAAATGACCTCCGATGAGCTTTTGTTAGAAAATTTCCATTCAGGGTATGCTGGGTCCAGATCATCCGCAGTTTCTAGAAGAAGTTTTAAAAAATTGTCAAGTTTAAGAAACTTACGCCCAACTTAACTGATAAAATATCTTATTCCTAGCAACACACAACTTTCCACACCCCTGTCAGTTCAATAACTCTATGCACTCTGTTCTCAAAGAGAATGATGAATACCTATTCACCAGTTAAACTGTTTCCGAGAAAACTCTTCATTTTTGGTAACTTTTGCCCCTTCCTAATGATGGATATTGATCATAATCATATCCCGGCCATAAAAAAGCAGCAAACAAAATAAATCACAACGTTGCCAATTATTACACAACGGTTTATTATTCTCTTGCACAGCATTCGTTGTTGACTAATTTTTTTAGACTATTTTTTGCCTGTAACAACCATGTGTTTCATGCAATCAGATTGCCGAGTAGGCTGGCTAAGACCAAATACCTGCCATACCTCCACAGGTCTGAGTTCGGTGGATGCTGCAGGGGCCGGCCTCTTGCATATTAGCGAAACCACAACTTCTATGACTGATATAATCCTCGTCGAGGGTTTAGGTACAGTCATCAAATAAAGAAACAGACCTGCCAAGTAGGCGGGCATTATTAGACCCCAAATGGCATTTTTGAGCATAAAAACGGATTTTTAGGCCACACTGAATGATGGACATTGCAGTATGGGAACCCCCACAGCTTGAAACTTAAAATGTCAAATTTTGAGAGGAGTTGTAAACATATTTTACTGACTGCAAACATTGGTGTATTATTCAGAATGAATAATAAACCGAAAGAGCCAGCTTAATCGATTTGGCTGGTCCAAAATTAAGTTTTTTTTCGATTCAGTAGGCCTCAAAACGTAATGATCTGAAGAGAATTCAACTTATTTTTTTAAATGTTAAACGCAATTGTAAAACTTCACTCAAACTCTGGTAAGCAAAAAGTAAAGAAGAAATTAAAAAACAGTATCTTTGTTGTTCAACAGGCAGACAAGATTTAATTACATTTTTGAGATGATAAATATAAGAGTGTAGTACCTTCAAGACAATACTATAGTTTTTACTTGTGTACACATTGCTACGTCAACTTAAAACTTAATTTGAATAGTTGAATACTGATATTAATATATATGGCAAAGAGCCAAAGAGGAAATTGTAATAGAAGAAAGGCACACGAGCATGATGAAAGCGATCTGGAGGATTTTGACAGAGGAATTAAAAGAATTCAACACTCAACCGTTCCACTCGAAGTTTGAAGAGTGGGAATACTAGTTGAAGCCCTTCTCAATCGCGACGTCAGCATGTGAAATTCAAGGGGACAACCATAGTATATACTAGCAGAAGTAAATGGCTACTCATACAAATTTCTAGTCGATTATTTTCATCCAAATTATGTAGAGCCAATTTCTTTTAAAGAAATAGTGAACGCACTCAGTATGCAGTACGATATACCAGACATTTCACTTTGTGAGTGAAATGAAAGTGAGATTGCAGGCGTTCAAATGTGTTTTGGTGATTCGTCGAGGGAACGGTTAAAGGATCAGTTAATTTTTGAAATAAATTTGAACGTACGGCGACAAGAATTATTATGAAAATATCCAACAATACGAAGCTTGTTAGATGACATAGATCAACTTGTAAAACTTATAAAAAAGGTTAGGAAGAGAGAAGTATGGTATCATCAAGGAAGTACTACAGTTATTACTTGTTACTTCCATTCGCATTAGAGCGGATTTCCATTGCTATGTCTCACTAATAAAACAGACATAATCTAATGTCAACTTTACTTGTATTGTTGAATACTAATAATATTATAAAGACTACAGACAATTTTGCATTTACCCAGTCGTTTGGTTCTGGCACTGACCAAGGACTCATTGCTGCAGACATTAGTGTCATTTTCTTCTTCCTTTTCTCTACAAGCTCTAACTTTAATACTGTATAGGGCAAAATGCTTCAGTTTCTTTATAACCAGACTGGTGGTATTAACTCTGATTGGAGGAATGAAAGGTGCTGAAACAAAGATGGGGCATAACTAGAATAGATGAGACAGGAAATTAGCACATGTGCGGGATGAGTAGAAGTACTAGAACAATTTGCATGAATAAAGTGATTTTGTTTGAATTCAATTCACTGCACAAGTCTGAACAATTGAGCAAACATAAGGATGATCTCAAAGTGAGTGATTTTATGTGCTCAAACCCGTTTTAGAAGCCCTATTCAAGTAATTTTGATGATAGGTTGGATCACATCTATATGACAAGATACAAGTTGTTTCTGTAACACTATACACTCAATCCTGAAGAATGGTCACATCACAGTTATATCCTTTCTTATCATACAATTGTGAGGTTTCATGAGTGAGAATCTCTCACCTAATTAATTTCTCCTCGCCTCTCACAGAGACTCTACCTGCTGCCATGAAGTATTTGTGCCCACTGGGTAGGGGCATTGTTCCATTGCTTTAACATGGATTTAAATGGAGCTCGCTAATATGAAGGGGGATTGGGGGGGGGGGGATGGGATGGGAAGCCCTGGTTTGTCGACCTACATGTGGTTTCCCTGAAGGATACTCTAGCTAATGAGGGGAGGGGACAAACGCCAACTAATTCCTCGCTTTCGTGCATGGGGTCACCTCAGACATAGATATTGACATCCTTCCCTGTCATCATCCTCTTCTACTTCTTCCTCATACCCTTCCTAGATTTTCACTGCAATAGACGAATGCCAGCGCCAGTACTGTGGTAAAACATCCAGTAACACCAAACACCAACGAGCCCACATCTAGCAGAAGTGTCCTTCAAAAGGAATGAAGAGATAAATGACGTTAGGTTTGTGTATAGTTATGCTTCTGAGGAGTTGCGCCTCATTGCAGTTGCTAAGGCACAGGCTACAAAGGAGGTGGTATCCAATGTCAAGTCAGGTGCTAAAGTATTTCTACTGTCGTGAAACACTTATTTTCCAACATTCATGTTTTATTTCTTATTTCGTTTGAGTACTTCTATCACCTTTTTTTGTAGCGGTTTCATGTTATGTAATGTTGATTATTGTTGTACAATAATATTGAATTGGTAACTGTTTTAGCGTTAGTTACATAGGACCTGGATGTGAGCCGAAGCCTCTGTTTTTCGGCAAAGGTCACTCATTGCCTTGAGTGTCTTTGGTCGTGGGTTTCATTTCCTTCGTTGTTTCTTTTTTTTTTTTTTCCTTTTGACTATTACGTAAGGAACATTTTTTATTCTAGTGCCTTCACGTTTCAAGTGGTTCATTGCTGCCCAAAAGTTAGCGTAGCCACCCGAACATTGTTCCGTGTCTTTTTTCTCTGGTAATCCAGAACGTATATTTGGGGATCCGAAGTGAGTAGTTCCGCGCAACCGATTCGGAATCCAATCGGACGCGTACGCGATTGCGAGTTCGTCAGAACTGGACACTCTTCACATCGCCACCATCCATCAGAACATGAAGTCAACCGGAAGACGACGCCTCAGGTTATACTTAAAGGGGCAGTGTAGTTGGTGGAACCCTTTTCTTTTGCTCCTACTATTCCTGTTTTATTTTACTCAGAGAGAGAGCAATTTCTTTTTTTGTTTTATAATAAATCGTATGTACATCGTGTGGTTCAAGGGCTTTGTTCCAAGGAAACTTCTCCTCCCCACCACATTGAACGTTACAGTAACTATGATATAGCAGTACTCATTAATTAACATATATCTTTTGTGAGGGCTCATTCAATACTTTTCTTCTTAGCTCTAGAAATTGCAGGCATTAGTTACTGCTCTGTTGCAAACATGTGAGAAGCATGTTATTTTCCAATAGGTTGTAAAGTTCAAAAATAAATAAAATGCCAAAAATATAATCATCGCTTGTTCTAAGACCTGCTTGACTTTACTAAAAACGTAAAATATTCTGTTTATCACAGTAAGAAGAAAGACATTGTAACAAAATGAAATCCTTACTGCTGGTTGTAGATGGAATTTGCTCTTTAGGAATGCTTCGTTTACCAATTCCATGGACAGGCCTATAAAACAAAACAAATGGAGGAAATGATTAAATTACATCAAATTTTTGGAATGGATGAGAAAAATGATTGAAGGGATACAAAGAAACATTTTTTAAGGAAAGCACCTTCGAGATTAAGCAACCATTACGTTGATGATTTTGTACTCTATGGTTGCTTCCACCACATTGTTGCACATAATCTGCTTTCAACAGAAAAAAATGCAGTAAAACTTTCCCGAATCACCTAAATGAAGGAAATAACCAAATGTGTAAACACATACACATGTTGTTTACTTACTTCAAATATTTTATCTTTTTGGTGACTGAGGTGCTAGATGAAGTTCAGTCCTGATCCACGAAGCAAAAGCATAAGAGGTTACCGACAATGCCTCAAAAAACTCTAAACTGGCGGACAATGTAAAGGGCCATTCTCACTGCTCGAGCGTTGAGCATTCGCGATCATTGTTCGCCGATTTTCAAAGAGCACAAATGCAAAAGAACCCGCTGTTCACACTGCTTGAGCATTTTGTGCTGATGAGTTGTTCATGATTATTTGCTATGAACGGATGGCACCCGCATAACAATAAAAGACTACAAAATAAACAAAACACTACACTCAACACCAAAATGGGAGAGATGTCAGGAACCCGCAAACCTTGTTCTACTTGAGGCGACTGTTAACACTGCCTGAGCCTCCAACAGATGCTCATTTGTGGCCCCTGCTCATGACAAATGCTCAGGCAGTATAAATGGGCCTTTACTATTGACTCTTATCACCACGCGCCTTAGTGTTCAGTAACATTGGAAAGGGAGGCCCTAGTGATACCTAATGATTCAGCATACGTTCATTCGTTCATTTTGAATAATGAAACTACCTCTTCACATAAATTAGGTTTTGGAGTTGATCTTCAAAGTGAATTTCTTTCTCCCTTTGACTGTTGTCCACAACTTTATGAGGGCACTCACAGGTGACAACTTTGGGCTCTTCAGTTGTTTCCTTTGATTTTTCCTGTTCTCGCTCTTCATTTTTGTGCTGTTCCGGAAGAGAAATTGCTGTGAATAGAAATAAATAAAATAAACTCATTGGAATTGTAAAGTCAGCAACAGACAAAACGGTATATGAATATTTCACTTAATCAAAGTAAATAGCAGAAGGAAAAACACCAATTTTAGCAAAAAGATATTTCTTAACTCCCGTCAGTTGGTAATGATTACACACTGAGCAGAGAGCCTATTTGTGTATATGCGCTTGCCCACAGCAACTCACCAGCCAGAGGAGACGGACTCGCCTAACAGGTATGTTAACTTTAAGAGTTGAATTTTGTCATTTTCCTACAATATTACAAGTTTTTTAACTGTTAGCGTCGTTTTTTGGGAAGAAAATTCTTGTTCATTCTTCCAAGTGCTCCACCATAGCAATAAATTTTCCACCCCTTCATTACAACTATAGGATACAACACACAATATTTGTATATTCGGTATTTCATAAACACAAACGTTCTTTTCGACAAGATAGTCCTCAGTTTCATGTCCTAACTGTCTGAGCATGTACCTCGGCCTGTCATTTTCTAGGCATAAGACCACCATAACGTACAAGGAGTTATTACTTAACGGCTTTTTACAATTTTTGTTTTTCCTGGTTTTCAGTAAAATTCAATAGACATGACAAGGTTTGACAGATTTTCTGATGTAGATTTGGATAAGTCATTTTAACTTCACTACAGATTGAGTGACCTGGTTCATGAAACATCATCGGGTGCTCATGTGTTGTTCGACTCAAAATTGGTGAACACTGCCACCAATGTGCAAAGAAGTGGTTGAGAAAAAAGTCAGTACCTGGTGCCCTGGGTGTTCGGATAACCTGCGGCTGTATCTCAATTGTCATAATTATGCCATAAAAACAATTATTATTTAGGAACAATAATAAACATTTATAGTTCCTGAATAAATTGTCATTATTTAGTCCACATTTTTTAACGCTCATCATCACATTTTGCACGTTATATATCAACAAAAAATTATTTATTAATTATATTATTTGCACTAAGAATTGGAACACAGATGAGATATTTGAAAGAGTTGGCGCAGCAGTTCATTTCTGATTGTATTTATGGACAGTAGTCCCAAAGTGATTCCTAAGCATGATGATAATTTTTTTTTAACAGATCAAACATATTCTGATACTAGCTTGCATTATTTCTTAGTGTGCGGTTCAGGAATGGTCAAAACAGACCTGAAAGGTTAGAGTTAGCCTTAATATACAGGGTGAGCCATAACAAATGGTGCAGTATCAAAGGGCGATTTAAAAAAAACGGTGCAACTTGGAAGATTACGGTTTGTTTTATTGAACGCCATACATCACCCCATTTCGGTAGATTAAGTCCTGAAAATTACATCAGGAAGGTGGGCGCCCTCAGCAGCGACGCACTGATGTAGGCGATTCCTGAAATTTTCAGCCGCCCTCTGGCACATTTCGATGGGAATCGCGGCGATTTCTTCCCTGATTCGAATCTTGAGGTCTTCCAGAGTGTGAGGTCGATGTTTGAACACCTTTTCCCTCAAGTAGCCCCACAGGAAAAAATCACACGCAACCAAATCTGGCGATCTTGCCGGTCACCCCAAGTCACCCCTGAGAGAGACGAGGCGTGCGGGGAACATCTGCCGCAGTTTCACCATTGAGATTTGCGCTGTGAGGGCCGTAGCCCCATCTTGCTGAAACCAAATATCCCCCAGATCCCCTTCTTCAGCTAACTGGTTCAATTCGGGTTCATAAAATCTTTCCAGCATGAAAAGATAACGCTGAGCATTGACGGTAACAGTCCTTCCATCCTCCTCGAAAAAATAAGGCCCAATCACCCCAAATTTTGAAATGGCACACCAGACAGTGACTTTCGGGGAGTGGAGAGGTCTCTCGTGAATTTGTCTTGGGTTGCGGTCACACCAATAGCGGAAATTTTGTTTATTAACCGCTCCAGAGAGATGGAAGTGGGCTTCGTCCGAACTGAAAAAAGTGGACGTTGGTGGGATGCGGTTTATCATCTCTTGGCATCGATTCAAGCGGTTTTGGTAGTCTGGAGGTGACAATTCCTGAACAATCATAATCTTGTACAGATGGAATGACAAGTCCATGTGCAAAATCCTCCTTAGTGAGGTGTTAGAGATGTTCAGTGCTACTGCGTGCCTCCGAGCAGAGCGCCGAGGCGACTGTTCCACTGCTGCTCTCACTCAAGCCAAATTTTCAGGTGTTCTTGCGTTTCTTGGTCTTCCCGCACCTCTACGCCTTACTGTGGAACCAGTTTCTTCCAATGCTTGAACCCAACGTGCGATAACATTGCGGTGAGGGACGGGATCACGACGTGGGATGTTGTAACGCAGTCGGAAGGCCCGCTGGGTGGCGATGAACGAACGGCCACTTTCAAAAAACGTGCGAATGACGAAACTTCGTTGCTCTCCGCTCCAAACCACTGTAACGACTGAAAACGGGACCACTGCCCGGGCACAATGAGACCCCTCCCAGGTCGTTAACCCCACTACAAGGCATGCAGCACCCCTTCGAAACTGCACCATTTGTTATGGCTCACCCTGTACATAGAAATGATGAATGTGAAACAAGTTAAAAGTGCAATAACAACTTACGTTCGGTGCAATAGTTTCTCTGATCAACAGTGTCATCACTATCTTTTTCCCAAGCATATGACACCAAATAATGAGTCAGATTGCCATTTGGTTGAAGAGGGGGTTGCCACTCAACACGAAGCTCATAACTCTTATCCTTGAATGCTCTAAGAGCCATTGGTTCTGTAGGGGCTATAACATGACAATACAAACGTACTGTGAAGTAGTGATACCCTAGCTTAGCCGTACTATCAAGAACATGAATATAACATAATATTGTTCATAAAAGGCCTTCATGGTCCTAGTTGTCTTTATGAATTGATTGTAGTTGAAGCAAGGAAATGACTGGCTCGGGCAAACTACTGAAATAACGTTGTTCAGAGGCCAACGCAAATCATTAAAAACATTCCAGATTACATCAATACATTCTAAACTGTTTCTCTGTTCATACTGACACATAGTTTCCTCATGACATAGCCTGATTACGCAACAATCTACAATTATAATAATTCTCACATGTTTCAGGATTATCACTAAGAGAGTGCTCCAACAAGGTACTACTGGATCTCCAAACAAATCGTACCCATTCATTAAGTAATAACATTTGTGATCAAAATCAGTACTTCCTTTATGTCAGGTAGTTTCCTACACCTAAACTCGCCGGAGCAGGCAACATGATGAATAAGAAACGTACACAAGCGACGAATTTCTAGCATCAATTCAGTACCTCAACCAAAACCTTTTGAAGCTACACAGTTGCCAGGGTCAAATCTCTCGCATTCCTGCTAGTGTTTCTTAGGAGTGTTTATAATAACAACCATCTATCTACACACCAATTACTCCTTTCACTGTAACATCATCAATAGACCAAATAATGAATTTCAATAAGAAATACCAGGCAGATAACTTACTGTCTGGCATAGTGCGAAAATATTGTATTTGACTTTGAGCTCCACTTTCCTCGGTTGCTATAGTGTAAGTCTTAACATAAAATGCATACTGTGTAAAGGGTTTAAGTCTGGCAAGAAGATGATTAATCCATTCGTCAGTATTATCAGTAGAAACATCCTCCACTCGCCACCTATAATAAATGACACTCCATTGATGGTATATTCAAACTACAATTCAAATTTCAAATAAAAATAATATAGATAGCATAGGAATAAATATGCACAGTAACTTTACCCATCTCCTCCACATGCGTTTCGTCCATCGTACATAGTTACATTCTGATAAGGAGCTTCAATTAAGTACACAACATAACCAAGCAACGATCGGGTGTCATAAAGGTTGAACTGCTTCCACTTAATTAATGCTGCTTGCGGTCTCTTCTTATAGACTCGTACATCCAAGAGTGAAACATTGCCTGTACAATCAGGTAAACAAAATTTTCAACTAATAATAGCTCAACGACTCTTGAAGCAAAACTACAACTCAAATGAGTAACTTGATACCAGTGGACTGATTTTGAATTGTGCGGGTTGCTCACAGTCATGCTTAATGAACTATGGGTATCAAAACTGAGAAAGACCCAAGCTTATAGCTATGTATAGCTGACAGCTCTTTATTTGCATGGGCACTTAGGAATATCCTCTTAATACACATACCGATAACTGTTTTATAGCAGTACAGTACACTTGGGAATAGCGCAGCTACTTGGTTATTACCAAAACAGTGTTGGTTAATTCTCAACATCTCACTTTCTGCCAAAGCGATTCTCAGACTTTGATGGTTGTTCAGCTCTTAGAACCTGTCAAGTTCTAGGTTGGTCAAACAGAGGGTTTTACACTTAAAATTTGTCATAGAAATTGAGGCTGTTCAAAATTGGCAATCAGTTTGCTGGCCTCTTTCTTCTAATTCATGTCTAAGCTTGATTATGAGCACTTTCACTGACCATATCCATGTTACCTTGGCATAAGGAGCCCACCATTTGGGCAAATGAGGAGACAGACTGACTTTTCAAGAAAAAGATGCATTCTTGCTTCTAATAGATCTACAACATCCCCCAACTATTTTGTTGATGCATGCTAACTACTGGGAGAAGGGTGAGGATAAATGTATGACAAGAAGGGTAAGACAGAGTAGAGTGTTCTCATCTTTTTTGATTAAGAGAGCTAAGAATATCTATCACGCTTTCTAGGCGCAATTTCAGGATTACACATATATTTTTTATTAGATGTGGTATCATTTAAATCAAACGCCCAAGTTAAAGAGGTCCAGAAAAGGCAGCACTTAAGTAAATAATTTTTGTGAGCCAAGCTGTTACATCAAGCCATTGTCTCATTAGTTATTAGAGAGGGTGGGAGGGAGGGAGAGAGAGGGAGGCCCAAAAGTTATGAACAAAAAGACAATACTGAGCAAGAAGGGGTTGACAATGGTGTTGTTGACAATGGGAACAACAAAATGTGATGCTATACTGATCTAGGGCCAGGTGTAGATGAATGATTGAGGTAATGAATAAAGGCTTAGCGCTTAGAAAAGATGTATAAAGGCACAACTGGCCTTGGAAACTGTATAAAGCTAGATTCAGTACTCGTCTTATCTCTGTTTGCTCCATAACTAGTCAAGTTTGATAGGAGGAGATCTTTTTTTTAAAGCTCTGCCCATCTTTATGTTGTGAAAGATCCTAGAAGCCAGCCTCACCTTATATTCATGCACCATTTACTCGAGTAAATGAAAATGAGAAAAACGATGTTCATACACAAATCAACCTTTGAATAATTATTTTAAAAATTTGGATTATGTTAATTGAGTATCACTTCCACAAACAAAAATTTAAGGACTGTTTCCATTAAGATTTTACACAATTGCCTGTTTATGAACAAGCACTGAAGTATGTACAACTTCAATAACAATGTAGGAATATTTTTGATCGTGAAAAGCAATAATGGAAAATCAGTTTGGAATGCGTTACAATGACAAAACTACATAACACCTACTAGCATTTAGAATGATGTCAGAAAACATTAACACACTATCCCTTTTTTCTGTGTTCCAAGTGTTCGTTAACTGCATTAATCTAACTGTCCACCTAAATTTGTCAACTACTATTTAGCAGAGGTTGCATGAAAGTGCACCCCAGCACACAAATTGTACCACTAAGTCATTTGCACAAGATGAACCATCAATTGAGAGGACACAATTTCAGTAAGCCATTGTTCAGCTAGAGAAAGATAACTGGTTCCTCATTTTTTAGTTCATAGCAAATACAAAACTTGAGACCTGGCAAAATTGTGATGTTTTGCATTCACTCAAACCTGAATAGAGTGTGGTATTTTCGACTTCAAAAGCCGACTTTAACCCCAAGGAACTACAGAGTACACCAATAGGCTTTTTCATATAATACTTCCAATGATTGAGTCTCTCTTAAATGAACTAAACGCAACATTAAAACTACTAGCATGCTAATAACGAATTAAATGCACGTTTCATGCCACACACAGGCTGTGGGGAACGTCAGAAAAAAACGAATCTATGAGCCTTGAAGATATTCAGCCACGATAAAGGAGGCAATATCTAACAGGAACACAACAATCAAGAAGCACTTTATCTTATTCTACAGAATTTGCCATACAGTTATTTATTCCCAAACTATTAAAAAATTATGATACCACATCAAACTCAGAAAGCTAATACAGCATAAGAGAAATGCAACAAATAGCTTTTTACACCCCATTGTCAAATAATGTTATTTATTATTGCTCAATATTAGGAAACGATTCATCGCACACAAAATTTAAGCTTACACAAATTATTCAAAAACTAACAATGAATTATTCATAAAGCAAATTATGATTAAGTGAGATTATGGAAATACTCAAGGATGATGGCCCAGTCAATTTCTACTTTCCTTAGCACTATGAAATAGGTAATCAGCCAAAATTCCTTTGAGTCTTCATTAGATGCTTTATGTTTTCAAGTGGTTTGTTCAATTAAAGTAAGGCTGAAATGGGTTGCACTCCGTGAGCATGCAGAAAATCAAGGGCGATCTCAGAATGCAAGCTTTTTTCAGTTTTGGTACCACCAATCTATTTTCCTCACTTGAAGCAACAAAGCATGTAATTCGAAAATGGTTTATTTCCACTATGTTGGGTTATAATGTTAGTAACAAAAATGATGTGAGCTTACAATAGACACTCAACTTAATGGGAAATACTGTTTTCTGATCATTTCTTTTGTTACTTCAAATGAGTTTCCACAATTTTCTCTCTCTCTCTGTTTAAAATTAGCTCGATACCAAACGCTCAATCCAGTATTAAGGTGTCCTATAATGCTGTCTAAAACGATAAAAGTAGCATCAACTTCATAGGCAAATTCAACTATTGTTTTCTTTCATACATTGGCATTCATTCCCCCTCCCTATCTTGAACAAAACTACTGTCAGTGATGAAGCACCTGAAGTGATACATCAAAAATGTGTACATCATTTCATTAGCTAAATTTGTTTATTATTATGCAATATGGACACATTGATACCCCTGT
The DNA here is from genome assembly GCA_020466155.1 of Pachypeltis micranthus. NCBI lineage: Eukaryota > Metazoa > Arthropoda > Insecta > Hemiptera > Miridae > Pachypeltis > Pachypeltis micranthus. The sequence continues at coordinate 30,502,788 of CM035768.1, forward strand.
AGTTCCACTAGTTCTTAGTTTTACTTGAAAAATACCTTAATAGATGTAGTTTTCCCCGCTTGTTTCTCTCATAGTAATGAAGAAACTAACTTAACAGTTCATACTAAACTAAATATAATTGAATAATGACCAATAAGTTCGAAAAAAACTTACTGCGGAGAACTTATTGCTGGTTTTACTTCATACTTATAATAAGTGAGATGATAGAAGCTCTACTTGAAAACCTATTGGTAGTTAGTTAAATCAGGTGGAAATTATCCCAAACTAAATTTGTTCAACAAGTTTATTATCACTTGAAAAGCAATCAGCTACAAAGAAGTTCTAACAGGTTATAATCGGTAAGTTGGCAGGTAAGCGTGTGTGACTTGTAACCTATAAATGCATTCAAGATCTAATCAGTATGACAAAACTTGCTCTGCAAGTACTATACTGTTAAAGTTGAAGGAAGTGGGTCCACACTAAAAAGGTTGCCTAGTGGTGCTAAGGTTACCTGGTTCGACCTAAGCATCAATGGTGATGGGATCGTCGTTGCAGTTATGTTTGAGAGAATGAATATGCATCGAATCATGAGTACGGTTCACTATGTTTAGGCTTAGAAACTTACACGCAACTTTATCACCGTTGGAGTTTTTTGCCACCTCCAGATCGTTAAAATCAGGAAGTTTGGCCACATCTCTCAATTTTTCAATCTTTGAAAAACACAGTTTAGGGTTGAAGTGGAAAAACAATTTTCCTTGTTGTATTCTGAAGTTAGTACTCCTTGTTTCCCAATCCCATAACTCTACCAAATTTTGATTATCAAGCACAACCAATGCATACCTGTGAAAATACAGCAAAACAAACAAACAAAGAAGAAATTTTCAAAATTAAATTGGCAATGGTTCAACATGTATTTAGTACATTTATTATTAAAAGCGATTCGTCGTGGTTACTACGCATTTGGGTGTTGTAATTATTTATTTGATATTGAGAGGTTTATCTGAATGTAACAAGATTACACACAATAAGCAGCAAATGTAAGCAAAGCATCAGCAGATATGAACATCCACGAATAACCAGCCATAGTTTCAAGTTAAAAGTGTGTTCAAGTGAGTCTTAAATATAATATTGAAGCACTTTACGTGGACCAAAATTTGCTAAACATAATGTAGAGCCATTCCATACACCAAGAGAAGTGTATCAGCGTTTATAAGACATGATGCTATTTTTTTCCTTTTTTTTTTCATTTCTCATGCAACGAACAGGTTACACAATGTAAACAACTGAAACATATGTGATGAAATGGAAATTAAGCAAATGCAAAACGGTATTCAGCTCAATACCACACATAGTGGAAGACCCACTCATTGGTTCCTCCTTGACCTTATCAACAGAAAAGGACGGACCTCAATATAGTGCCTGTTTCCCAAGAACAATCATGTCTCATAAAAGTATCGTCGGTGGGTGCTAAGCTTACCACCAGTACAATGAGAGTATATTTTCATCATTTGCCATTCAAGTTATGCCGTTTGATACTGATTATCAGTATTAAGAGGCACTTTGATGTCAGCAAACCTGATATTGTCTCTCCGGTCAAATCCTTTGTTACTTCCCAAGTGATGGACCCCCTCCCTTGCTTGTCACTGGCACTTCTGTTGATGAAATGCGACAAGTGCCACCTTATTTCACTCCACCATTTCCCCCTTGTTTTATGGTAATTCAAGGTAATCGTCGAGTATACCTTCTCAACTCACCATATGAGATCCTATTAACACAAAGCCAATGCTACACCTCTTGGAAGAGCAATTCCTCTTACTTTTTACTTTACGTTTGTTAGTCTATATTTGGTTGTACTTCTCACTGAGTTTTGGCTAAGTTACATCAGAGAAAAGTAATAAGGTGCAACAATATTATGATGTCCTCCCAAATTACAGTGCTCACTCAAATCATGTATGTAATCCAACCTCTTTTCTTTTTAGTAAATCAATCTTTGCTTTATACAATAATAAAATACTCATAATAAAATAGGTACTCATTTTGGAGGGTCACACAGTACTTGTGTTTGTAGAGCATGATTAGAAGTTTACTTCCTGTGAGATATTTTAGCCTCTCTTCATTTTTGTGAACTTAATTTATCATACTCTACCCATATTCGTATCTCTTTTCGCGTATTCTTGGATCCTTCAAACTACAACACGTAAGGGTGGCTGGATGAGAAAGGCCAGCAATGAATGGACAAGCAAACTATGAAAGTACTGTAATTTCTCATGTCGAATTACAGATATAAATGTAGATGTAAGGAACAAATGTATAGAAAATAGAGAAAGGGGTGCCACTTTCCCATAGAATAAGCAAGAATGAGTGACAATATCTAGGTATTTCATGAAATTGAATGTTTGTTTTCATGAGTTTATTAATACATTTCATTCCACATTGAAATGATTTATTCTTTACTGTGATTGTTTGTACGGTGAAAGTAATACGATTCAACTGAATTGTTGCGTTTTACTTCCAAATTAAAAACGTTAGCATAATGTTGGAATTTAGTAAATTATATTTTAAATGAGAGATGATAGTAATATTTTGGCTTCTACCATGCTGAACGTTTGTCTGGTCCTTCGATTTCTACTAGACTCTCTCATACTGGCACATTTCAACATATTGTAAGTTACATATTATAGTATTAACAAGATTTATTAGAGGTATCAAAACCAACTGATATGATAGCGCTATTTGGATGAAACTCACTCGAAGAAGAGGTCATGAGAAAGGCTCACTGCTCAAACAAAGTGAATAACAATAATTAAATCTACATTTGAATGAATATTTTAGAGCATGAATGCTGGTCCCCATGCATTATTACACACCGTTGTTGTTTTCGAATTCAATTTGATCATTCACCAATGACTGAGTTCTTACCAACACCAGGTAGCTTCATTGATGTCTATTCACCCCACTCAGATTTCAAGTTGTTAATAAGACGGACAATACCCCAAAGGTTAAGTAATTGTTCAAGCGTCATCTTCAAAATTATTTGAGATACAACTGATACACATTTTGGTGTACAGAAGTGAAAGCCGACCCGGTACCACGACTTTTTTTCAAGGTCTCCAAAAAAGCCAACACCTGTACTACACAGTTATCATCACACAAGTAATTATTTTGTCTTGAAGCCATGCCTCATGATCAGTGAGTGTTAGTAACCAAAAGTTGTAATTTAATCATGAACAAAAATTAACAGATGTTTCATTACTTGGAACTCTCCAACTTCTGGCCATGGATTACTCTCAACTTCTTCAAGAAATTTAGAGAAACAAGAGGATATGAACGAACAACTTTAAGGTAATCATCAATCTCCTCAATCATGTTGAGATTTTTCTCAAGCTCCTTAACAACATTGCCTAAAACACATGTGGAGAAATCAACAATTTATTCTGAGAATTATTTAAACAACAATCGAGATAAGTAGGTAAAAATAAGACATTCAAGATTTTCGTTACACATCGCTGAATTTTCCTAGAGGAAATCAACATTAAATAAAATCCGCAGGGAGGGCAAGGTTTTTTCGAAATTAAAACTTGCGAATTGCGTAGGGTTTCAAAACAAATCTACTCACAGACTGGTGACTTGATTCACCAGGGAGAGAATTTTGTTGTTTTGTCAATTTTGTCAGAGGTCTTTCTTGGAATTTGGTCACGAACTACACCCTAGTTCGGCTGTACCAGTTAAGAGTACAATTGACACTCAAGTGTCAAGTTTTTGAATCTTTAATTTAAAAAAACCACACTATGTTAAGAATAATGGGCTAGGTGGAAGATTGGGAAGAGACTGACTAGAACCAGCTTTTATAAGGTTGGGATTGCTGAAGAAGCAGGTGATATAACTTTAGTCATCAAGAAGTTGATGGAAAACTAGCACACGCATATTTTCAATATTTCAGCAACAGCCTTTGTTTAGCTTCTGTTTCGAAAAAAGCTTTAGCCAGAATATTAAAAATAGATTTGAGTCGTTTTCCCACACTTATTGCTAATTAGTTCCCATCCATGCATATGCATTTTACCAGTGAGCATCACAAAATCCTCGGCCTCAGAGACTTACCAACTATGGAACTCGATCGTGATGTTGCAATCTTAACTGCATACAGTGCAATCAAGTGAGTGTCGCATCATTGTTCCAGAAATGATAAAAGACACTTTTTGTCTGACACACAGTTCAGTCTAGTCCTGTCATAGTTCTGTGCTCAGTAATCTTGTATGATAAATTAAATTCAATTTGATTTTGAAAAACGTTATCTTCAAAGTCACAATCATAACTTATATACATACATATCAGCAGATTCAATATTATACGATAACTTCTCAAATTGATAAAACAACCTATGCCAATTTCGCAGTTAAAATAGGGATACTCACTTCCACCTCTGATTTGAATGTTCAAAGCTCCTTTTATAGATGTACAACCGAAAAGTTTTTGAACTGACGCAATGCTGTCTATATTGGCACCTGGGCACTCTTTCTTGCAAATACCTGATTGAAAATAAATTACAATTTACATAAATGAAAATTTGTGCCCAGTAGAAATGAATGGATAACAAAAGGTCTCTCGTAAAATTCGATTCTCTCATAATACCCACTTTCATTAACGAACGCAACTGAAACGATTTACTAGCACTTGATCATTCTGTCTACCAACCCTTTATCAGCCTCTTAACCACCTCAGGTTTCCTGACCTCAATTCTTGCTAGTTGGTCATACACGGACTCAGCTCATAAAAACCCTCAGCCCGGTTTTCGTGGCACTGAATGATCTCCTCACGACTAAACCCATAGATAACAATGGTTAATGAATGTTATTCAGCCAACCAAGCCTTCTGCAATTTTGTGCATACTATATTTTACTCACTCACCATTTTCAACCACATGCTTGTGATATGAAAGTCTGCCACCTGCTCATGCAACACAATCTGACTTCTTTTATTTCATCATGACTGTCAAATCACGGTCTCCTCAAGTGATCTTCCAAACAAAGGAACAAGTGTTAATAGCAAATGAGGACTTGAGAGAGCAGTTTTCATAACTCCACATGATCCGTCATTAACCATTAATGATACATAAAAAGCCCAAGAGTTGTCATGAAGGAAGCACACCCCTTTGGTGGAATAGTTCCTCATTCAATTTTGATTAGCTTATCAGAGTTTTTCAATGAGTGACAATAAAACTCAGCATTTATTGGTGAGACGATTGGCACTATGCCGACCAGAAAGACGCCCTTTCAGTCCCAGAAAATCAAGGCCATGGCTTTCTATATGTTTGCCATGCTATGTTTGTTCCTAATTTTTCAAGGAAGTGGAAAATCGCCACTCGGCTTGGTTTTCTGTGGTGATTTACGGGTAAAGGGGCAACCATTTCATCATCAGTATGAATTGAATCCAAGAACTTGGTTCTTTAAAAAAAAAATGATTCAGCCCCAATATACTGATATTCGTGGTCTTCAGACGACAAGCAAAAAACACACCTAACAATATTCAAATTTTCCTTACAGTACCATGTATTGATGATCTGAAACCTCAGTGAACAAAATTATATATTATCTAACTTGAAATGACAGTCCCCCTGCAATGCTTGTTCTATCTCACCTGATAGTGAAGGCCTCTACACTCCACGGGTTTCTATTTGACCTTCTTCAAGATGATGGAAACATTTACAAGCTTTCCTTGCAGCCGTGCATCTTTCTCCAGTAAAGTTGTGCAACTGTTCATGAATTTCAATAGTGTTTACGCAACATCGCCATCTAGCAGGCTTGCCATACTAATCTTTAATTGTATTGACTTTGGAAAGATGGTCTTTGCATGTCCATCATTAAAGATGTCATACTCGTAGAATCTAACCAGCTCATTCAACAACTTTTTCGCTCAGTTAGTAGCTTTGGAAACACACCTATGACTGTTTAGGCTCTGTTCAATATCTCCGATTGCATCATTTGAAATTGTGTTCTGTGTTGCCGTTGCATCAATAATGAACTACAACATTCTCGTTGTTCTTTCACTTTACTTTGCCTCCCTTTCCTCGATTATTTAGTGTTTTGACGCTCATTTCTGGGTACTTGTGGTAAGTTTAGTTTATTTTGTTTAATTCTTCGCATACATACAGTCAGCTTTATTTTTGTTCTGGTTACTTAATTTCAAACAACCAAATAGGTACAATATTTTCAAAACATTGTATGATGCACATTTGAGGGTAGTGGCAAGGGGTAAAGCTGTTTTGAACAGACCTAAAAGGATGAGCATGGCCTACTTGGAGGATAGGGCAACAGTGGTGCCAAACTCACCTCAAAAATTTTCTTTACAATGCGAGATCACTGGGGACCTCACTTTTTTTATGGCCCTTGTAATTATTAAAGCGTATACAAATTATATCGCCTATTACAGTAATAAAAATCGTTCAGTGAGAACTTAGCCGACAATATGACTCAAAAAAGTTATAAAAATCAAGTTGTACCCACCAGTACATCTTTCACATCGGTATTTATCCCCTCGCTTCACTTCAAGGTAACCTGTAGGGCAGCTGATTACGCATTTTTCATTGAAGGGTTTATAAGGATACTCTCTTGTATTGAATTCAGCTTCCAAGGGTTTGGGCTTTTCATAACAGTCATCTTCATAAAGACATCGATGGTTTAAGTACTGAAAAAACATTTTGAAAAGATGGTTAGTAACAGATGATACGTTACCCAGTTAGTTTAATTGAACTGATCAATGGAAATATACTACAAGCCTCTTGATTATCTATCTAAGTAATGTCTGCACTGAAAACATCTAAGGGCATGTAGCACATTCACTATAATACTACTACAGTGAATCAGAAATTAGTAAGATCTAGAAAAATGTTAATTAGCTGCTTAGACATCTCCCACAACATTTAAGTTGTACAAATAAATACCAAAACTAAAACTTGGTTAACTTCATCACAGAAGATTAGGAAAAAGTATAAGGAAGCTATAGTATTGGTAGCCCTTTGTTTACACTTACTAAGCATACACCAACTCAACATAAATCAGCAACACGATTCATCCTATAATTCGTAGATGGCTTCCTTCTTAAACTGACTTTCAGCGTCAATTTGTGTCTTTATGACATTATACATTCGTTAAAACAAATATTTGGAAAACAGAATCTCATGTGGCTTGCTAGTAAGTTACTGTTTTTTTCATAGGAGGAGAGAGAATACCCAGAGTGTACGCTCAGAAGACATGATGTGATGATGGCGTGATGACTGGGCCTTTCTATCAATTCCATCTTCCCCAATCATGCTTAACTTGACAAATCATGAGGAATCTGCACTTCATTCTAAGGATAAATCTCACAGCCAGGAATATGTCCAACTTCTTGCTTGGTATGGCTTACCCCAGACAAATGGTTACATGGAGATCTTCAGGAAGAAAACATTCTCTACCTTCTACCCTAGTCAAACGAAATAAAAAAGAAGTAATTGGCCCTTGATCACTCCGACATAGACAAGGAATTCACAGATTTACCACACAATTAGACTGAATAGGTGGCAGCAAGCACCTATGAGAAGCAGATAGTTCCAGTTATTCAAATATTTGTTTTTTCTTCCTGGAGATATTGTGGAATGCCATCATCAAAAGAGATAAGTCTCTTAGTTTTAATCTATTTTGGCATTCACAATGGACTGATATCACCCGAGACAATAATATAGCACAAATCAAGGTGTATTCCTTAATATTGCATAACTGTTCAGTTAACAAGTATACTGCTCAAAGTGAGCCCAGCGCTTCAATCCTGGATATTTTCGTGTCCCCCTCACCATGCTCATCACGCTCCAGGTGAGTGAGGGGCACTGTGTAAGTAGAATGAGGCCCTTTATTTATCCAAGTGGTCAATCGGCTCGATCCTTTGTTTGAGCAAGGTAGAAGAATACTGGATTTGTACTGGATCAGTAATTGGTTCAATAGTTGTGACAGATGTTGCAAAACATTGAGGCACGGCAACAACTCACAGACAGTTTAATGATCATACCTGGCTATTCAAAAAGCGCTAGGACAACATTAGAGAATAGATAGTGACGTCAACTGTGAAACCTAGTACAATCAAACCGATTACTTTTTGTCAATTGAGCATGAATACAAGCATATCCACGCTGTGTCCAGCAGTTGTAAATGAGGATTCACTACATCAACAAAACCAGTCGAAATACTTCAGGAACGTCAATTAATCGTAAAACTTATTTTTGGTTTATTAACAAATCACTTTTATGGACTAAGAGCAGCATACACACATTTGTTTAGGTAGAAGAGGAGGTTTAAGGATAAAAAAGAAGAGCTGCCATCACAGGGAAATGTGAGGGCTAACCTTAAACAATGTGCTTAACGGTTCCAGGTTGGTTTTCAACATTCATGGAGCAACTGAGAGCAGACCCTCTCGTAGGTCCCAAAGAATAAAAATGTAAAAAATTGCATTTTCTAATAGCATAGAAAGCAATACCTGTGGCTTTATTGTGGCATTACTTGCCTAAGCATATATTGCTGTACAACTGTCTAATTAAACAGGAGATGAAAATGTAACATTATTTCGATGAGACAAACTTTCCGATTGATACTATCAAATCCAACCTGAATAAATTATCAATTGAGATCAGAGAAATTAAAAATAATATAGAACCAACCTCGTATGTGTTCGCAGGACATTTATCAATGCATCGATCACCTAAACGAAAGTTTTTGCAAGCATTGCAATGTTCAGGGCCAACACCATCATGACAGCCTCCCAGACAACTAGAATGACAGCACTCTCCACTAGAGCTGCAGGAAGAGCCATTACAATGTGATGGGCATTCTGCAAATGATATATGTATGTATAATGAGCGTTAACGTCAAAGATCTTTGATGAAGAGGGGGACAAGGGTCAAGGCTTTTGAAAACCAAGATAAATACTCGTGTGCATTGCAACAATTCATCGTAAGAACCATACATGACTTACGAGTTTTGTGTTGGTATCCACTTTTTGTATGTTTATTCAATGGTTTTATTGAAGAACCTTCCCAGTTGATAAAAGATAAATCTCAGCTAATTTTGAACCACAACGTCGATAAAGAACCTCATGCATGATAAATTAGCTAACTGTGAATGAGTTTGTGGGGATCATCAACCATTTACAGCATAAATGGTGAATATCAGTACATCAGTTTCTTACTCTATTTCTGCAAATGAACTACCTTTATTTGTTTCTGTCTTCAAATTACAGAACTTTACCCCATATTCCTACATGCTGCATAGTGTGTATTAAAGTTAACGTACCTGTTTGGTGGGTCCATCTTCTCTGGCTGATAGAATGCTATGGCTACGCGCTTTCGATGTAAATATATCATCATCTGACTGTTAACTGAGTACTCATCATACTCAAGTACTGATTTAACAGCCAGACAATAATATCTTTGCATCAAAGCTCACCCACAACTTCTATCAGCCAGTGAAGACAGACTAAGCAAACAGTGAAGTGAATAATTCACTTACTGGCAGAACTAACCCAATCACTTCAATACCTGCATAGTGTACCTTTATAGAGTAAGCAGTACTCCACCTTGCAAGCTATAGGCTATTTTAAAGCAAAGCTTTCAAGAATTGTCTCGGGTTCTGTCTGTCTTAATTATTCTTTTCACATCACCTGGATCCAGAATGGAATAAGTTCACAACGAAATTCACAGGCAGAAACTCAGTTATATGAAACCAAAGTCGTGTATAAAGGATATACCTGCTATCCTAAATCTCTTTCTATTTGGTATGGCACCTAGTAAGGGTGGTCTAGTCTAAATCGTAGACGAGATTATTTAATTTGGCCTGGTCGATAAATCTTGGCTGGCAGTCATTTTTACAAGAAAAGTCACTCCTTTCTTAAAGACTTTGATTTAGAACCCAATCAACAGCCTTTCTTCCAAGTTGAGCTCAACCATATGGGATTGAATGAATTAAAATGTAGACATTGGATATAATCATTCCTAGTGTCTTGACAGTAGCTGTTCATACGTTTTTGATCACACACGTGGGATACATCATATTTGTGTGAAGTAAACAAAATCTCACCAAATAGTACACTAATCAATCATAAAATAACAGGTAACGAAAACTTCTGTCAAGCGTTTTCCCAGAAAGTTTCACTCTAGAAGGAGAAGTTACATTAAAGCATCGTACTGACATAAACAAGTATTAAGCCAGCTTGTGAGGAACCCCTCCAGGAAGATCCTCACACACTAGATCTTCATTCTAGAGACACCTAGCAAAGAGTTCAAGCAGCCTTTGATTCCCATCTATCTTGTACATTTCTAATAAGATTCCATTGTAACACAATTTCTTCTTACAGACGCCCAACACATATATACTCGGATATAAGGTGTTGGTTCATAAAACTTGCATGCGATCATGAGACCACGAGGTATTTAAGAGACACACATTCAGCTCAAATGAATCAATAGCTGGTTTCCTATCAATGAATCTGTGGAGATGATTGCACTGTTAATGTACACCCCTTCTACAGTAAGTGTATCTCGCATGAACAGCCCCATTGAGCATGTGTATTCCTCCTTACCATCGTCTGTGAATCCATCACACACAATGACACTCAGATATACAATGATTACAAAAGTAGCGTGCAAATGACCAGATAATAGATTCCCCTTTTGCGAATGTTCAGTTCAACAATGTTAGTTTAGTACACAGTGCCAATAAATTCTCACACACAAATCATGCTCCTCCTCACCAGCTTACTGCTTCTTAACGCAATATATGGCTATGCTTCGTTTTTGTTCACATCAATGAATAGCAAGTGCTATTCGAGTTGATCTTGAAGAACTTTGACTGTTTGGGACATTTTTCATTTGAAATAACTGTGTGATACAGGCAACACCAAAGATGAACTAAATACGCATTATAGACAAAATGAAGACATTAATTTATTTTGGCAATCAAATCTAAATAGATCATTGAACCTAACTTGGTGTGCCGGGATTTAATTTGATTGAGATAAGTGAAACGCTCGCTAGGCCACACCTTTAACAAGTGTTTTGTGTGACTAAAAACATTTCACCTTGTTGTTTTCCCAGATCAAAATGATTATTCCATTGTTATAAATGATATTTATTTATCTAATACTTAAACTCAGGTACTGAATCAGTGCCATTATTCCTGTTAATTATAGCTATACTTTTTGCCCATGAGTAAAGAAATGAACAAATACTGGCTCACAGACGAATGAACTATGCAGAAGAATCTCAAAGATGCCATAAATCTGGCAAAAGCTGAGTGACATTAAAGGAAACTTACTTTTTTGGCAATGTTTGGAATTCCAGCATAATGCTTCACTAGTTGCGGGTGATAGAGGACAGGTTTGATTATTAGGGCACTTGGGGCACACATTCTGCATTTTGTTTCCCTGAAATCATTTTATAGGTAAACTCATAAAAAAAATACCGAATAAAAACTAAACACATTTTCAACTTCACAGAACAAATTTGAGTGACTTTCTTGGAACAATTTACTTCACAGCTCGAGAACAAAATAAAAAAAAACGCTTGGAAATACAACTTTTGCACTCTCACAGCTGTTACGTACCGAATGAAAGACAACATGAAAAAGAATAATAACCTCGGCCAAGAATGGGAGATGAACCAGGCAATGCAATCACCTCCGAATAGGAATGTTCGCAGATCTTCCAAGTCTTTAACCAAAGATCTGAAGCACTTCTGATGTGGCGGAACATCTTCCCCCACTAATCACCAACGTCTACTCTGAGGAACCAATGAAGTACTGATCATTGTCAGACCAAACCACAGAAAGAGCTCCCTGTTCACCGATAAATTGCTCAAGGCATTGTGAAAATCCATCAGCACTCTGATCCAAGAACATATCTAAACGTGCATCCTTTGTAGCAAAGTACACAAAAACAGCCAAGTGCCTCTAAGGCTGGCAGCAGATACCAGAAAGAGTCTGGCAAAGTCCACATTACATTGGTAAAAGGCGTACAAGGGCTGAGCATGTCCAGTAGGCAACTGACCCATTATGAGTTGAAAAGGGCAAGGTTTGATGGAAAACAATCGGATGCAAGCTGACCACTTCTACACTTCCATTTAATATCCAGTACCAAGAGTGCAGTGGATCAGAGTGGCAATGTGGGTGGGAACCTTGGTTACATAAGATCCAGGACTGAGATGCCAGGTGCCCTCCTACTCGAATAACGCCATTCAGCGACCAAAGCAACCCTAGTCACTACATAAATTCCTAAGAGGCACCACCAAACGAGAATGACGTTTGGGGAGGATGCCTGAATGTGGAGACACTATTCGCTGAGGATGGTGTGCACATTTCCAGTCCTTCATTTAGCAAAAGTCTGACTGGCAGTCCTTGACTGCTGAGTGTTCCCACGAGAAGCTGTTAGGACAAAGTGCGCAAACACCTGGAGGTTTAATATTGAGAGGCGTTATAACTGTTCACAATGACACAGGTAGTGCAGTCCTGAGAAGAGATGACATCAGCCACAATGATCAGCATAAATTCTTGGATGCTGTGAGAACATACGATCACTCAAGATGGCATGGCATCATTGGAGATTGTGAATGCATGCCAGAAGTTTTGACTGGTTTGACCTCAACTGGTAGCATCTGAGTGAACTTGAGTTCCCGATCGAGAAAGTTCAGCGATTTCTCATTAGTGGGGATTACATCTGTCTCCTCCACTTGCTCACAGTTGAATTTCTTGTTGATGCAGGGGACATATGGCTGAAGAGCGCCTTGGGGCAAGATGATCAGCCGGAAGATAGTTCATCAAACGTACCCAGTTCCAGGATGAGCTCATGAAACATTCCTTGGCAGTGAACAGTGGCTCTTGAGATAAGCAACACTCTGCTGATTTGCAAATGAAAATCGATGCCACCAATAGTTCCCTGAATCATCAGCACACAATAGAACATACAGCTGGCTATAGGATAATGCTGAATGAGCTACCAATGTACGCGTGTTGCTCTACAGTTTCACGAGGAGAGATTGATGCCTTATCTTGTCAGGGGGATGAACAAAATTGTGGACAATGCGATAAAAAAAGGTTCTCAAACGAGTCAAACTTAGTTATCATACACGGGCACTGTGCTGACTAACAGGGTCATGTACTTTACTCCCTCAAAGGTAACCTTGGGTTTCAAGTCTGGTTCTATGTGTACATGCACTATTAGCTAGCTAATCTTGACCTCCTACATGATATCTTCAGGGTCAGACGTTATAATCACTGCTATTAGCCCCAGAACGACCATCCATCTGCCTCTAAAAATGGCCTGATTTGTTGACTCCATAACTGCTCTTTTTTATACAGTCTTTTCACTATCAAACCGAGTGTATCCATGACTGACAAGTCCAGAGTCATTTTAAGGGTAGAACAGCACAACTCCTTGATGCTGTCGACGTAGCTTCGATTTGAACAAAACAAGAAAAACAATGAACAGCATCAGAACCAAAGACCAATCAAAACAGTGCGATTTCGATGACGAACAAGCCAATTTCCTAACCTCGCGCATTGAGAGAACTCAGCTGTGTAAGGACGGCATTTGTGTGCCGAATGAAAAACAATTTGACAAAGAATAGTAACCTAGTAGAAGACGCAGTAAAGTAACCTCTCCCTAGAATGGGAGAAGAACCAGGCAGTTTGCCAGTGTGGAATTAGGACACAAGGGTTGCAACATTTGATCTGAAAAAACCAACTGTTTCATGAAACCAAACAGAAGTATGCGTCCATAAGCACAGCCTTTAAACCATATATGTTGTATCATTTATTATCCACCATTGAACACAATGAACTGCAGTCGTGGGAGTGTTTCATTACCTGTGAACACGCCCGACTCATGTATGACTATACATGGGTCATTAATGAACGTTACTTTCATTTATTTTGCTAAGCTGGAACATCCCTGTAAATCGAAATTTCCACTAACAGCAGAGATAATTAATCTCAAACTGGCAAAGACTAACACTTATTTCTCAAATCATGCCTTCCAACTTTCAGAAATGACAGCTTTTACAGTTTATTGCACTATCAATGTTTGTGTTGTATCAATTGACTCCCATTAAAGGCACCGGGCAATGGCAGTCTTAAGGTAAGACGAAGGTATCATAATCCGACGAAAGTTGAGCTATTGGATCGGAGCTCACGAACGCTGTAATTTTTGCCTGAGTCAGCGGCTCTTCAAACATCTCCAACCCCCAACCCCCATCAGTACAGTGTTGTAGGTCACAACAAGCGTGAATGGATAAGGAGGAAGTAGATAAGAACAGAAACTGCCTGAAGGAAAGATCTAGATTTAAACACGAAGAGACATAGTCTTCTAATTCACATAACTGCTTGAAGAGTGAATAGTTTTTATAGACAGGTACGATTGGCATGTTACGATTGATCAAAACAACTAGTCACAACTGACAGTTATTTTTAGAAGGAGGTGATGGTGTAGTTATCGAAATTTGAAGAAAGGAGGTTGATGAGTAATTTGTGACAATCAAACAGAACCAATCCTTGGGACATGTATGTTATTCCACTCCTACCATGATCCCTATTCAAGACTTGCTACTGTAAAAACTGATGAAACATGTCACAATGTGGCGTTGAGATAAGGTGAAAGTGAGGATCAGCCACGAAGTTAAGTGACTCACTCCTACTTCAATGATGCATAATCTATCTAAGATAATGTGACTTCATTTTAAAGAAATGTCCCTTTGTGACTTTACTTACGTCAATGTAATGTCCACCTCCACCATTTTGTGCTATTTCATCCCAATCAACTGTATTAGAAAAGCATAACATGGGATTCTTGACCAAGTAAACTGCTCCTCTAACTATATCTGAGAGTGATGTCAGCCCAATTTCCTGGAAGTAAATCACAGAAAATTTAAAAAAAAAACTTTGGAATCTCCACGAATCTGTACTAAAATTATTTAGGAAGTCTTGCGATGGGGACTTGTTTTTTCCTCAGCACCAATCATATTCTGGGCAAACTTCATTCTCTTTAGTGATGTTATAACTGGACAAATTTGTCTTAGCCACATATTTGCTTATACTTAGTGTTCCTGTCAACAAGGGAATTGAGCCATTAACGCAATGTGGCCACAGTGACGACCAATTGAGAGCTGCAACATACTGCCGCTAAGGTTGCTGCAGTAGACCCGATATAACACATTTCTCCCTTACCCCTTGTCTCTTACTCAAATTATTAGTGAATCCATTTCAGTCGTGTCAGCATTCACATTAAGATTTTTGTACTTGAAGTAGCAACTACAATTACTCCTGCAAAATTATGGATTCCCAGAACCCAGTCAGCACGGTCAGCTTCCAGCCCAGCGAGTAAAGTATTGTAGAAGAACGGCGACAATCAGTATTTATAGTCAAGATTTGCAGTTTAGGGTTTTTTTAAAACAATTTCTTTCATAGTGTAGTCTGAGACAGGCCTGTGAAAAAAGGAGGCAACAATTGCATAGATCACTATCATGAGAACTGCAAAACCTCCTTCAAAGGTGGTGAGGAGCACATGGTGCGTTTTTGCCTCTTTATGACAGATCATCCACAAAGCACCCAGTCTCTATGAGCCTCCTGAGAAGACCTTTGAAGAAGGTTCCAGAGTGCTGGTCTATCGACCGAGCCCTGTGGGCATCCATTGTCAATCATTCTCTGGATGGAGACATGTCTGCATTCAATCTGTCAGGTAACTTCTGACAATCAAGTACAGGTTACAAGGGATTCCCCTACATTTAAGCTCATTGAGGAGTTTTGGCGACCAAAGGTTGTCAAATGCTCGCCTGATGTCAATCAGAACTGCTACCTCGTACTTAACCGGTGCCAGAAGGGAATCATTGTGAATTTAGATTGCGAACAAAGACTCCTTTGAGGGACTGCAAGATCAAGAATTTGTGTCTAATATAGAAAGAAGGGTTTCGATGATCGCAAGCTCGACTGATTGCAGTCGCCTCCCTTTTGAAGAGCGACGATGCGCACAGACTTCCAGTGAGTATAGAACTGTTCAACCTGCAGACAGCCATTAAATACATTACAGAGACTGCTAGAGATTGTCCACTCAGCCTTCGTTAACATATTGCTTTCTGTTCTATACGACCCAGGAGATTTGTTGGGCTTTCACATCGCAAGGGCCCCGGCCGAGGTTACTACACACATACAGCAGAGCCTGCTCCTCAAATTGCAAACGTCAAAGGAAAGAACCAAAATGATTCGTTCGACAGGAAGGCCACACAGCATGAGTATTACTACCGTTCTCACGTACAAGACAATTTATTGGGGGGGGGGGGGGGTATGAAATTCTTCTGCAGTTTTGTTGAAGCCACACATGAAATGACCTAGACTAAACACGTAAATCCTTCTAAAATTATGTTCATTACACCTTCAATTTCAGTGCCAGCAACAGAATGAGGCAACATTGGGTAATATAAGGTTGTAGCTTCAATTATTGATCAAGGATAACACTTAAAAACAATTCAGTTGTACTTCAATTCAATCATCATTCTCTACTTTGACCAAATCATTTGATTTCGCCTAACTTCATCAAGTTAAAAATAAATTCCATCTGAAATTCTTTTTCAAACGAATGAACCTGTGAAATTAATTATTCAAACTCATATTAAATACTTAAATGTATTGAAACCCTTAAAAGAGATAACTGTATTTTGTGGATCAATTATAGCAACTCTCGTAGGAATAATTCACTACAAATGATTAAAAAATCAATGACCTTAATGACTAAAACAGTGCATAAGAATACTAACTTGCAGATGAAGCATTTCAAACACAACGAGCGCATAGTTTAGGAATAATGTTGTTCCTCTTATAACAGCAAGGTTAGGAAATATTTGGCCCAATGATCTTAAGCCTTGGACTCGATAGAAAAGAAGGTATCCTGTTATTTCTCTTAGCTCAGGGATTCCTGAATAGTCTGAATCATTAGCTCGATCAATTAGTACAATTTGACCGAACCCTTCCACAATTCGGCATCCATTAAGAGCTGAAAACATCTTCACACTGTTTCTTACATCAATACTCCGACATACTGAAACAAATATCAACCACATTATGGTCCTGAAAAAGTCGAAACTACGACAGGATTTACGATTAAAATATGGCAAATGATCAAATTTTGATTAATTGATCAACTATCGTACAATTACTTGAAACCTATCTATTATCATGAATGAGCTGACTCATTCATAAATAACAAACCCATTGTGTCACCTGGAAAGAGTTGAGAGAAAAATGGTACAAAATGGGAGAGTCGGTGTGTTTTTCAAACTAAGCCATAGAAAAGGGGGTCTTTGCGGATGATCAATATATGAGTTATTTGCAACATAATAAGCAGAATATGCAAACACACTTCTTCAGCCCATACTCCAACATGCAGCTCGCTTATTAGAACACTTGGTTAGCTTCTTACTGGTAATTTTTAGTTGCACACAAGATGGAGCTCACTGAAAACTCTATCCCATTTCCTCAACTTAATACAAAGTGCGTGACCAGAAACAGCCTAGTCATTAGTAACAGAAAACAGCCAAACGTTCAACGAGGTTTATTTGAGTAAGTGCATAATAAAAACAGACGAGAGGACAAACCAAAGCAAAAAGAGACCCATTACCTCCTATTTCTCTGTCCTTGTCTGCATGAGCCACATCAGCAGATGAAGTAGAAATCAAAACTGAAATGCAAGTAATGATGAAAAGAAGAGTGATCTTAGTAAGGGCAACTTCTCTCACTGTGTTGTGAACATTACAACCTGAAACATGAAAAAGTTATATTAAAATTCAAAATCTTCTTTCATTAACGCCTCCAAATTCGTTGGCAGGAGATGAAATTACCAAATTATTCTGTAGCTATCCCAAAAAGAGTATCTCTTGTTGTTTACAAATCAAAAAACCAGCACATAACCAGCTAAGACCATCAAACCACATGCCTTTAATTTCCACAAGTGTTCATTGAGTCATTTTCTTTTCATTTATAACGCTTTCATCTTGTAATACTCAAGCAGTTCAACACTGGCATGAACTAGAGAGATTAAAGTGATTTTCAAGCCTTGTTTGAACCTGGAAGGAGGATAACATCATTCAAAAAATGATGCCCAACCACAGAACCTGGGGCACTTCCAAACCCTACTTCCTGTGGTAGTCACCCAGTGCAGTGTCAGTGACAAGGATGAGGAGAAACAGAGGTGAAGTGCCTCCCTGCCAAATGCATCCCCCCCCCCGCCACTCACAACACATCTCTCCACCAATCTGCATAGCCGTCAAACTATCTTGACCAACTGACTAACTGTATCAAACGTCCTGGTAATGCCGAGGGCAACTAAATGTAATTTTCCCTGGGCCAGGGCACTGCGTAGAATCTGAAGATTCTCGGCAGTACCACCCACTGGCCAGAACATTCTCTGGAGGTCTCCAATCACTCTCGCCATCTGAAAGCACGTTGTGCTAATGCCAACTGGGTGTATCACTATCCACAGATGCTATAGGCAGTGAGTAAGCTACTCGTATACTGATTATAAATGTCTGCCGTGAAACAGTCACGAAGTTCTCCTAGCACTTACGACCCAATCATTGGTGACCCTGTACCAAGTCGACAACAAACTGTTGAAGGGCACTGACGAGAACAAATTAGAAATATTGACTAGTGGAAGAGTATAAGCCTAGCTGATTGTTGGCATGAGGCTGAATTGTTATGAAATTTGAAATTAATTTGGTTTGAACTTGGGACTAGTAAAACATTTCTACGGTCAGTGAGGACGATGGTAAAAACAGACTATCCCAACAATCTGTGGGGCTGTAATTGAAGGAAAAAGGTAAAAAACACTATTCAAAAATATCTGGCGCAATACATCACACAACTAAGCCCAGCCCCGTGAGCATACAGCGATTTTCGCGCTACCGTAACCAATGTACTGTATATTTACTCAATTAATATGAACTTACCACGTTCTACATACAATGCTTACTACAGCTGTTCGCAACTTCAAAACGAGGCGCTCAAATGTGCAGTCCAGGAGGTGGCGCCACCACGCAAGCTATCCCGCCCTACCCGGCTCCTTCCTGTCAGTCTCTCGCCGTTATCGGTTTCTCCTGTTTTCCTCCCCTTCCTACATCGTATTTCGTTATATTTGTTCATCATTTATTCAACCAAATTAGTTTTCGGCTGTCAAGTGCATCTTAAATACCCTCCATTATTCTGCTCACAAAACGCGTCAACTTGCAATATGACCCGAGTCATCTCATTCTATCGCCCACCTGCCAAAGGTCTTCAACATCATCTCGAAAGTATTGTGAGTACCTTTAGTGTGTTTTACGTAAGCAGAGTTAACTTCCCTTTCTTGTATTTGCATTTATCATGCCGTCCACTCACACGCTGAGGTTAATACCTGCGCGATTCGCAACAAGTATTTATTGGGGTCTTTACTAAGGCGTTTATGCTTCGTATATATAGTGAACAAAAACAATGTAAATGGGAACGCCTGCTCAACTAGTGTTTTCCATAATTCAACATAATCAGGTATGTTCGTAGGTAGAACGAATATCTTCGTCAACAACATTTCATGCAATTGCCCCATTTGTTCATGATGTATATGAATATAAAGCGGACACCCATATACTATCCTATCGACTGTTTTGAGGGTTTTGATTTTCCTAGAGTAGGGATCAAGTATTTCTAGAGAGTCTGAGAGAGAGAGAGAGAGAGAGAGAGAGGGAGAGAGAGAGAGAGAGAGAGAGAGAGAGAGAGAGAGAGAGAGAGAGAGAGAGAGAGAGAGAGAGAGAGAGAGAGAGAGAGAGAGAGAGAGACAGAGGCAGAGAGAGTGAGTGAGAGAGAGAGAGAGAGTGAGAGAGAGAGAGAGAGTGAGAGAGAGAGAGAGAGTGATTGGGTGATAAGTGAAGGTAAACTGGTTGAAACAGACTGCATTAGTTTCGGTACGCCTCATTACGAGCAAATAGCGTGGCCGCATGGGGTGTGGTCTGTGTTACCTCATGTACAAACAAGGCCACTAAGGTGTGATTGGCTACTGCCCTGTTGTGTAGTCCACCCCCAGAAAGTTGAGCTACTGCGGATCACCAAGGCCTACACGACAGCACCTACTGAAGCACTCCAAGTGATCATTTTGGCCAGTTACCCGTTGACTTGGTGGACAAGTGGAGAGTGAAAAGGGACCTCTGAGACCTCTCCACAGAACGAAAACATGCCCCACAACAGTAGTGAGCGACGGTTGTTGGAAGAACAGCCAACACCTTTCAGCTTTGACTGCTACTAAGCAAGCATGTAACCATTTCACCCAGTGTGCGAGGAAGGTAATGTAAAAGAAATTGATCACAGTTAATCTCTCATTTTGGAACTTGTCACGCATGTAAATAGTTAGATCAGGTGGGAAAACCAGAATAAAAACTCCTCCCAGATGATACTGGTTCCTCAGGGTCATACCTCCGCATAGTAAATCACGGGCAACACCCCTGCTAAATGACAACCTGTCGGTCCTCCCCAGGTCTGGGTTCAGCGGATGCTGATTTGCTGCCTGCGCTTGCTCGTGCTAGTGAAACCGCAACCTCCATGAATTTCGACTGATACAACTCTCCAGTAAGTGTTGAGGAACAGTCATTTTGATAAGGAAACAAACGTGCCAGAGCAGGTTGACCTATCGTGAACACGAGAGAACTAAAAACGAATATAAGATTTATGTACTGCAACTTGAAGAGTAGGGAGCACAATCGGTAGATAGTACGAACTAGGGCATATGAGCTAGTGCACTAGAGCTAGGATACAAAAGCTAGCTTAGTGGGACCAGCACAGATGTTAGACACGACGGTTAAATCAAATGAACTCGGGCGCACCAATTATACCACGAAGGATAGAACGAAATAAATAAGTGGCGAGGTCTAAGGCAGACGGCGGGTTAGCACAATGGTTAGGTCGCAAGGACTAGGTTCGTTATGCAATAGAAGAGAAAATGAATGTGTGACGCATTTTTCTGAATGGGTACTCAATAAATTGATCTCGGCTCTTGACTTCAGTCAAATGAAATGGCCATTGAGCATTTCAACGGAAATAATTAATTGAAATAAATAAATAATAATAAATTTGAAATAGTGCATAGATGGTAAACACCTACTTAACTACCAAGTGCAGATACGTGTCGAGATTTTAAATATTCCGCAATATAATGCATTCGTGAGTCCATAACTGATGATTTCTCACAACACAATGTGCAAGCAGTAGAGCGGTTAGTTAATTACGCGCAATGTTATGCGAAAACAAGGATTTTAAACATTCAAATCACTACAGCGACGACTTACTGCTAAGTCGAAAGCGAGGTTCGAAAAAGTTTACCTGAAGATGCAAGAATGAACTGATACGTATCACAACCCATCATTCAATAACACGTAAAAAGAGAGCTGTACGGTAGAGCAGATGATGGTTCGAACGAAACACCATCCAAGGCCGCCCCTGGAAGGAAAACAACAAATTGTAGTCATTATTTGAATGAGAAACACGAGGCATGTGACGTTTTAAAGATAATCGAAAGACAAGATCAGAAGCCGCTGCCACTGCACATTAATTCACATCTTAAAATCCCTTGAGCTGAAGTTATCAACGGATTGACTACAAAACATTAAACCGCACCCGATAAGTAAGTCATCATGTTAACAAGTAGAATTGTATCGGTAACTCTTTTAGTAACTGGAATTAAATAGTAGGTGAAAATTCGAAGGCTTTTGCTCACGAATTATTCATTTCCGAAACTGCCCCAATGTGTGAAAAGCTCACAAAACATTCTACTACAGCAGCACTACTGTATAGAACATTGCAGGAATGGTATTCTTACTTGGACTGAAATGTGCTATTTTCTGTGTAGCGGCGACCGGGAAAGAAATCTGGTACGCTCGCATAGAAAGTTGCTTACGAATTAAATGGGCCTACAACAATACCACTCAAAAACAAAAGTTTCCAGTGTCTGTGTTACCTCCATTCAGCCACAGCTAAGGCATCCAAAGGACTCGGAGGCGCACTGGAGCCAGCCCCTAACAAGTACACAGTACATGCACAGCTGACTCCAGCTCAGACAGAGAGAATCAGCAACTCTGTACTTCTGACTTACCAATATTGGCCAGGTGGTAGTGCCTTAGTGGGCAGCGAATCGTGAATGAGACGTAGCATCCTTAGTCTTTGTGGTCCCTACAAAGGGCTCGGAACCCAACAGGAGAAGGGCAGATCCGTTTCTCGCCAGTTGGACCGGCCTCCTCATTCTCTCATATGCCTCTATGACGTGGCACCGGTCATCAGACCAGTCAGTCATTCCCAAACCAGCCCTGACGAAATAGAATAAGAAGCTAGAGCCTTAGGTGCAGCCTGACTTCGGCATAATGTATATTCTTTTCCGTTTCAATTCCCGGCGCAGGAGGTACTCCACACACACTGTCACTGCGAAGAGCTCAGCCCTGAAAATTGTGTAGTATCGCCGCCCGTAAACTCCAGCGCCGGGTGGGTAAACTCTCTCATATCCGTCTGAGGAATATACCATGGCACTAGCCTCGAGCGAGGAACCACCCCCTCCCTTCTGGATCTTTCATGAATCAGTATCCTGAAGAACACCTCGAGTCCCCGACATGTGAAGCAACCCCACTCCTCCTCCCAATTCCCGCTATCTTGTAACGGGTTACTTTACAAATGCGGTTGGGCGCCTGGAACAGACCAGGGTGGAGGCTAGGAACAGCGCCTTCCCAGGTGATAACCGGATGGGAGGTTTATGAGAGGCGGAGGAGGGTGTTGTTTCTTTCTCTCGGAGGGTTGTGGTTGTTTTGGTTTTGTCTTCCGCGTGTTCCCGTTCCCCGAAAAAGGACGTTTTTTTTACTCGTTCCGACTCCCGTTTTCAAGTCGTTTTCCCGTTTTCGGTTCCAATTCCTGATTGGGTTCTTCTGGAGAGCTTCAGGTTCGAACGAAGAAAGAAGATCCCTGGCAGCAAGTCGCGTTCATTTTTTTGTTTCTTCTTTGTTTTTTTTGTCATGCCAGAAGTAGGGTAGAAAGACGTTTTAATTTAATTCTTATTTTCTTAAATATCTTTTGGGTTCAGATTTTGGATAGGAAGGAGAAGTCTGTTATTTTATTTTAATACATCTATATTTCAATTATTTTTAGTTATTTTCCTTCTGTTTGGTTTTTATTTCTGTAAAGAAATATCTCTCCGTTGTGGGCTTCATCCCCACGTGAAATTGTATACGAATCTTTAATTCCGTCACAAATGGCGCCCAACGTAAACTGAAAGTTTTTATCGTAGGATAGTGAATTAGTTTCGTTAACTTCTTTTATTCAAAGGTGAAGAGATGACTGACCCATCAAAATCTTCTGACCGGTTGGAGGCATCGAGGAAAGAACATGATTTATTGGTAAATGAACGGGAAACACTGTTTGCAGGCCTACAGCAGATTTATGACCGCTCTGGGAACATTACCCCTAAGAATGTAGACACGTTCACCGCGTCTTACCAAAGATTGGATAAAATAGAGAACCGCTTAGAAGAGGTGGCTAGCAAAATCAGGAACTTCAATGTCAACCTGAAGGTGGTGGAAAGTATAAATTAGACGTTGTAAAGTCTTTTTGTAGCGCAATTGAACTAATTGATGTGGCCCGATCAAATTACTTGAGTGCAAGCAGATTAGCTGCTGTAGTCAAAGAAAGTACTGGGGCTGGGACGAGTACTAATTATTCTTCTCAACTTCCTAGGATACCTCTTCCGACATTTTCTGGAAAAATCGAAGAACGGACAGAGTATCACTCACTTTTTACCTCTCTCGTAGATTCTGAGCCCTCTCTTGCTGGGAATGATGTAAAAAAATTTCAGTACCTTCGCTCAAGCTTGAAGGGTGATGCGCTAGCTGTTATAGCTAGTTTCCCTCTAAATGCAGAGAGCTATCCCTTGGCACTAGCAGCACTGGTATCTCGTTACCAAAATAGAAGGCGATTGGCGACTCACTTTCTGAACAACATTCTGGACTTCAAGGCCCTCCAAAAGCCTGTATACGCAGACTTGCAGCGCTTTCTGAACGTGCACATTAATAACTGGACGTCCCTTTCAAAGTTAGAGAATTTAGATTTGTTAGATTTTGTGAAGCTCCACCTGGCTCTCAACCATCTAGATCACACTACAAGGAGAGCCTTTGAAGAAAAATATACCTCCCATACTATCCCCACTCATCAAGATTTGATCAACTTCATCACTGAGCTGAGTCGTAGGGAAGAACTGCTGGAACCTGTGCCCAATACTTCAGCACGTTCCAAAGAGTCCAAACCAACTAGCAATCCTAATGCTCCTGTGAAGGCAAATTCCAGAGGACAAGACTCTTTTCATCTATATCAGATCACTCACAAAGCACCTAATGTTGAAATCAAGGACTCTCTTGGTTCCAAATCTTCCACAAACATCACTCATTCTACGGAATCAGCTGCTGCTAAGCGCAGTGACCAGGGTGGAAAGGGAATGATATGCTGGAATTGTAACAGCACCACTCATTATTATGCTGATTGCTCTGAACCTAGGAGACGCTTTTGCTACCGCTGTGGCTATGCAGGAGTGACAATTAAATCGTGCCCTACATGCAGCTCGGAAAACTGCAACGGGAGCCGCTCCTAGAGGTCCAGTCGACTCCCAACCCTGACATTGACCTCAAAAATTCTACAGTTTCCCGTTTTGCTTTTTCACTCCCGTCTCTTATCGTAACCCCTTCACTGTCTCATGATGAAAATGCTCTACAGGAGGACAATTCAAGAAATGCTTCGTCAGGGTCTTCACCTTTACCGGTCATAGTGAATACTCCACTGTTATCAATTTTTCCGCTAAGTCAAGGGTGCCCTGTTGTACCCTGTTTACCGTCACATATCGTGAGTATGGTCCCCAAGGCAGGGAATACTGATTCGTGGATACTCCCCATGGTGTTTCAGATGAGAAATGATTGTGCATCTGAGTTAAATAGCATTTGCATACCTGCCTTGTATGACACGGGATCTACCCTGTCATTTATTGGGAAACAGGGTTTAAAAATGATGGGACTTGACTCTATAACTTCAGAGGGTGTGGCTCTGCACAACCAAACCAGGGCTCATCAGATTATAGCCCAAATGGCTAACGGGACCCAGACTGCTGTTTCGAAGTCATACCTTTTGAAGTTCTACTTAGGCCCAAAGGTATTAGAGTTCGAGTTGTACTACCTGCTTTTCTTAACTTTGGCCGCGAACTAAACCCAATTAGTTCTTTCTATTCTCGTATCTCTCCAGACCAGTCAAACTCTGTAGTCTTCAACACAGATGAATGGGGAACTCGAATGAGAAAGCTGCAGGAGATTCACCATTTAGTTGAGAAGCATATCCTCAAAGCCAGCACAGAACAAAGCCGTCGTTACAACTTGCGCCACACACCAATGAAATTCCAGGTCGGGAATTTAGTGCTACGTACATCCTTCAACCTCTCATCAGCTCAAGATCGGTCAGCAGCCAAGCTTTGTCACAAGTATGAGGGCCCATACACCGTGGTGACAGTTAGCCCCGGAGGCACTTGCAAGCTCCAGGACTCTTGTGGTAAGGATGCAGGTACTTGGCACCCATCTAAGCTTAAACCATACCAACCACCTCAACCGCATAAGGGGGATGTGTAACGGGTTACTTTACAAATGCGGTTGGGCGCCTGGAACAGACCAGGGTGGAGGCTAGGAACAGCGCCTTCCCAGGTGATAACCGGATGGGAGGTTTATGAGAGGAGGAGGAGGGTGTTGTTTCTTTCTCTCGGAGGGTTGTGGTTGTTTTGGTTTTGTCTTCCGCGTGTTCCCGTTCCCCGAAAAAGGACGTTTTTACTCGTTCCGACTCCCGTTTTCAAGTCGTTTTCCCGTTTTCGGTTCCAATTCCTGATTGGGTTCTTCTGGAGAGCTTCAGGTTCGAACGAAGAAAGAAGATCCCTGGCAGCAAGTCGCGTTCATTTTTTTGTTTCTTCTTTGTTTTTTTTTGTCATGCCAGAAGTAGGGTAGAAAGACGTTTTAATTTAATTCTTATTTTCTTAAATATCTTTTGGGTTCAGATTTTGGATAGGAAGGAGAAGTCTGTTATTTTATTTTAATACATCTATATTTCAATTATTTTTAGTTATTTTCCTTCTGTTTGGTTTTTATTTCTGTAAAGAAATATCTCTCCGTTGTGGGCTTCATCCCCACGTGAAATTGTATACGAATCTTTAATTCCGTCACAATCTTTACGGGTTACCTCGAATAGATGACACACATAAATGATTTTTATCATGACAGCTAACAATTTTACTACATGCGAAAAGCGTGAAACTTACAATACGGAAAGCCGTTGAAATCCAAAATACACTGACAGGAGCACTGCCACCACAAGAATTTATGAATTGTTCGAATTTTCAAAAAGAAATTTGGACAACTACCAGTCACTCAATCATCCTCGCTAACTAACTTAGCTTAGGACGCCATTTTATTATTTCTGTGCCAAATATAAACCTCATTCCTTTTCGAAATTTATCAAGCCTAATGACAGACGTGAAATACCAAAAACAGATTGACATTACTATAATTTGCTGCGATCTACCAAAAGGCAGAACGCTCAGTCACTGCGACTACGTCAGCTCATGAGAAACTATAAATGTTCCCACCTCACCACAGCTTGGTGTGTTCTCTGACAGACGTCTTCCTGTTCACATCTAATCTCCCTGTCATTTTTTTTGTAAAGTTGTTACATTCAAGGAAATTTAGCTACGTGTTGTTGGCAGCCCTAGTGCAGAATGAGCTTTTCATTTTTATAATTCTCTTCACTCCTTTTCTCTTTGCTATCGTCGTCACACGTTGTGTCTAGTAATTATATCCCTCGAAACAACTTCTATCTCTCATCTTTTCCCATTGCCATCCGATACAACAAGGAGAAACTAGTTTTAAAACTAGTACGTGCGGTTACGAGTGTACTAATGATTTTAGTTTTTGCTTCCAAGAAACGTCAACATACACCAGCGGATCGAACTAATTCGTTACGAGATTGTTCAAAAAACAACCTGCAAAACTTATTTTGGTTTGGTTGTATTTTACGCCATTTCGAGAATGGATGCCGCTCAATTTGCGCAGTTTTTAAAAACGTTTGCAGACTCGATGGCGACGAACCAAAAGACACTAGCCAGCCAATGTCACAAGCCTTCACAGCACCCACGTGCAACTTTCAATGTTTTGGAGGCAACTCAAGAGCTGCAACCGACCGCCGGCCTTCCTGCAGACGATAGACCCTACTCCTCCTACACGGCGACCCTGTCGGTTCCTGGATGACTATGTGCCAGAGTGAGAGTAGTGTTTTTTTTTCGCCTTCATGTTCAAACTCTCTTCATTTATTTTTTCACTAGCCAGCTCCAAAGGGAGGAGAGAATATTGATATTCAAGAAACAACATTTAGTTACGTGTTGCTGGCAGACCTGATGCAAGAATGCTTTTCCTTTTTATCGTTCTCTTCATTCATTTTCTCTTTGCTATCGTTGTCACATATTGTCTCTACTAATTATATCCTTCGATACCATTTCTATCTATCACTATTATCTACCTTCTATCTTTCATGTTTTCCAAAATGCCGTCCGATCATCAACCAGAGTCATTCAAGGTTTGTTCAGGTTCGCTAAACTAAACCGTAAAACTAAATAACTAAGTAAAAATTCATAACTTGTATATTCAGTTTCACGACGCACAAAAATAAGTGCATCCAAAAAGTTGGAATTTATGCTTCGTTGGGGAATGCAATGAAACCAGTTTTGGCGGCGTGTATCTTCGAGAATTCAAATTCTAACTTTTTTGATGCGATTGCAAAAGGTTTCATTTTCTTCCAAATCGAAATCAATAGTGTGTATTTCCCCTTCCCCCAACCACCCACTCACTCCCCTTCCACAGAAAGGTCAACATTTTGGATTTCAGTAACAATTATTCCTTAATTATCGTTTCCGTCTAGTTGAATTACGCCATTCATAAATATACAGACATCGTACATACAGACAAATGAGCGGGGTTTATTGAAAGGCAAGTGCACTAAAATCGCTTCCTGTCGACGAAATTTGAGATAAAGAATGTCGTTTTCCTCGAGCGAAACTTTTTATTGTTACTTTTCATTGTTTGAAACTGTTATCGCGAAACAGTTAATCAAAATCGTTAGCGCCAATTGAGGAAAAAGTGGTTTTTTGAGTCCAAGAACAATAGCGTTCGAGCGACATCGGCTGACTATCAAATAAGAGTCGATTTGGTTCAGCCATTCCCTCTCAAACGGTGTTTTTTGGGACTCTGAAGCCTTTGAAACTTGAAGACTCGAAGAAATTCCAAAAAAACCTTTCAGCAGATTACACAACATTCGTAGGGTTTATGGAAAGTAAAAAGGATGATCTAAATTGGTTAAGATGTTCTCTGCCAAAGTTCACTATAGGCCAACGTGTGTACAACACAGATACAGTGAACTCACGAAGAGTTGTTGATTGTTGCGTTCATTACAGTTGTTTAATGAAGACTATGAAATTAGGAAATGAATATAACAGTATAACCAATAGATCAATAGTGTGTATTTCCCCCTCCCCCAACCACCCACTCACTCCCCTTCCTTACCCGGGGGCCAGAGAAAGGTCAACATTTTGGATTTCAGTAACAATCATTCCTTAATTATGGTTTCCGTCTAGTTGAATTACGCCATTCATAAATATGCAGACATCTTAGTTTGGTGTATCGATACCAAACTCTGTTTCAAAATTCAGGTAAATGGAGATGGGCGGTGATTCAGATGACATTTAGGGCAACGACCCTTGTAATAGTGGGTTAAAAGAGAGTGAGACTTGTCACCGAATTCCTCAGCGTCAGAGCTCCTGGAGAAGGTTGGTGGAGGGGACTCGATACTTTCACTGGATGTGGGAACTGCGCAACTCCATCTGGCCCGGCGTTCCTCAAATGTTAATGACCCAAACTGCGCCCCAAACCATTGACATTGTCAGACTCGTACTTCTTTGATACAGTCAAGGCCGAAATGACGCGGCAGTTTCTCTTCATAAACATTGTAAGACAAGTTACGGAGAAGTGACGCAAAATCATACGTCATACTAAACGTAACTCAAAAAGAGAGAGAGAGAGAGAGAGAGAGAGAGAGAGAGAGAGAGAGAGAGAGAGAGAGAGAGAGAGAGAGAGAGAGAGAGAGAGAGAGGGAGAGAGGGGGAGAGAGAGAGAGGGGGAGATTGATTGATTGATTGAGATTTTTATTTAACAATCAGGGATGAGTTAGGGCCATGAGGCCCTCTCTTCCACTCTCCCTGAAAACATATTTACCATATTTAAGTTCTCTTATAACATAAAATAAACTATTGCTTTAACTAGATATCGCTAAGTAAATAACTAAAACAGACAAAAACAGTTCAACTGAAACAAATAAATCAAATTCTATTTAACTTCAAAGTTTCTCTTGTTCAAAAAGTCCTTATTTAATATAGCCTCAACAGTTTATTTTTAATTTTCTCCTTAAATTCTACCACTTTTTCCTTCATATCAAACCACTCATTATTGTCATTGTATAGCTTGCAACCCTGAACTTCGAAAGAACGCGCAAACATTTCGGTACGATGCTGAGGCGTCCGAAGCACTCTATTGCGGTTCCGTGTGTCTCTTGATGCTAGGAACTAAAATTTGCAGCGAAGATATGCCGGTTTGCTGTTTTTCAATATTTTGAACATCATTGTGGCTACGTGCAGTCTCTTCCTTTCGCTCATTTTCAACCAGCCAATCCGACGATAGTGAGGGGTGACGTGATCGTCCATTTTTAGCCTCAACGCGAAACGGAGTGCTGCATTTTGGGCCTTCTGTAACCGACTCAGTTCCTCGCTCTTCCAGATCACACAATGCAGCAGCAGCATAGTCCAAATGAGGCATTATGAGGCTTTGAACAAGCTGGACCCTTACGTGCTGTGGAAAGTCTGCAGCTGTCCTCCTTAATTGGTAGATGGTCCTAAATGTTGTGTTGCATGTGGCTGTCACTTGATTGCTCCAGCACAAGTTGCTTTGCATCATGATTCCAAGGCTCTTTGCTGCGTTTACGTATTCTATCTCCACGCTACCACAGGTAACTCTAGGGATCGTACTCATGTCTATTCTGGACAAAATCTTCGGGTACCCAAGCAACATTGCCTTCGTCTTAATGGGATTAATTTCCATTCCATGATTTCGGCACCAGACTTCCACTCTTCCAAGATCTTCGTTCAGCTTTTCAATTGTGCTACACAGGTTTTCCACATTGCAAGCTCGGTAAAACTGTAAGTCGTCTGCGTATGAAATGTGTCTTGTTCCTTCTGCGAAAACTTTGGGTAATGTGGTTACATACAAAATAAAGCATAAGGCAGATAAAACAGAACCTTGTGGTGTGCCGACAGGTACCGTTCTCCAGGACGATAGTTCACCATTATTACCTTTAACCGCTAGCTGTCTTCCAGTCAGATACGACCCAAACCAAGCCAGAACACTGTCTAGGACACCGACTGACTCAAGAATCGCCAATAATATGTCCTTTCGAACCAAATCGAATGCTGCTGTAAAATCGACCATAATCATAACAGTCACTTGTCTGTGATCCATTGCTTCTCTAATGTCATCCAGGAGTCTGATAAGAGCCGTCTCGGTGCCAAAGGAGGAGCGGTACGCAGACTGCTTGGCATCCAAAATGTTATGGCTATCAACGTAATCTCGCAGCTCATTGTGGACGATTTTATCTAAGACCTTTCCCATTGCGCACAACAGAGAGATGGCGCGGAAATCTCTAGGTGAAGTGGGCGTTTTAGATTTTGGGAGTGGTTTCACAACTGCTTTCTTCCATATCTGTGGGTATTCTCCAATTTGTAGCGACACATTAAAGATGTGAGTCAATACAGGCAGAATTGCGTCGGCAAGTAGGTGAAGTACCTCAATTGATATCTCGTCTACTCCTATTGATTTGGACTTAATGCTGAACAGGGACTTTCTCTTCACATAGCGGAGGTATGGAGAAAGGTTCATACAAAGGTCTAGACTTGCGGTATCTTCCTATTACCTCTGGAGAAGACGGAGTCTCAGGGAAGCGGCTGAAATATTGACCAAGTGCTTCAACAGACACATTTATTTCTGATTCAGACTTCTTGCCGCAGACACCCAGACCTCTCATAATCCTCCACAATTCTGCAGGATTCCTGTTTTACTTGAAAAGATAATGATAATATTTGCTTTTTGAATTTCGCAGCATTTGTTTTGATCTGTTCCGGAGCTTCTTATATTTATTGTGACTTTCTCGATCCTTCGTTTTGCGGAAATTACTGTACTCTTCATCCCGTCTCTTCATAAGTACCCTTATTTCCTCGGTAATCCATGGAGCTGGCTGGTGTTTTGTCCTAATACGGATCAAGGGACAATGCTTATTGAATAGGTTCACTATCATACGATTGACAGTTTCCACTTTCCTGTATAGGTCATGCTCCTCGAAAACTACACTCCAATCTAGCGACCTAGCATCATTCAACAGTGCTGTTTTATCGAGATTTCGTTTATCTCTCGTGTAGATGTGTCTACGATCCGATTTGGCTGCTTTCAAATTCAAGGAGCAGTAAATCAAATCATGTCTGGAAAGGGCACAAGCAGGGAACTGGGCAAACTTGCGAACCAGGCTGACGTCATTCACAATTATCAAGTCAAGAAGCGTGCTGGCGTTCACAGCATGGTGGGTGGAGCCAAATGGAAGGTAATGCAGACCAAGTGAGTCAAAAATTCTACGGAGTTGAGAGCTGTAGGTGTTGTTGGAGAGCATATCTGAGTTGAAATCGCCCAATATGATCACATGGGTATATGCTGCTAATAACTTGGCAACTTCGTTGAACACTTCCTGAATCCTACCAACCTTCGGAGGCCTATAGACGACGCCAACCGCCAATTTCAAGTAGCCGTACTCAAGCTCAATGAAAATGTATTCAGGACTCCTTGAATACTGCGAAGGCAAGCTACATATAATTTGGAACCTTAGCCGAGTACTTACCAACAATGCAACACCTCCTCTTCCAAAATCTGTTCGGTCGTTTCGAATCCAGCAGTAATCTTTGACTTTGATAGACTCTGAGCAGATATGCGGTTTGAGGAAAGTCTCACTAACGGCAATGATGTCAAACAAGTCCCCTCTGAAAATTTCTCGTATTTCGTCTATGTGAGCAGGAACAGACTCAGCGTTAATATGTGCTAGGTTGACGCACCTACGAGTATTTCCAATGTGGGCACGGATCGCATTATTTGATTCTGTCATTGCGAGTTGAGTCGAGAAGTGGAGATGAGCCATGACATTGTACAACAGAACTGCGATAAGAAATAGCCAAAACTATTTGAACCAAAGTCCAGTGAATAACGTCGCAGAGAAACCAGACAGATATAATTATAGAAGTTATGGCGAACGGGTAAGGATTGAAATAGTATTTGGCCACTGTACATTGACTGCATTTAGCTCTTGGACCGGAACAGCAATGAAGGACGAAGACTGAACAATAGCTGGAGAGAGAGAGACACGTTTTGACTGTATGATTGTTAATAGAAGACATATAGTATTTTAGGTAGCAATGTGTGACCATGTTCATGCCAGGGGCAGAAAGGTTCAGAGTATAGATTTTGATAGGTTCATTGAAAAAGCGAGATCGAAGCCGTGAAACGAAAAAATACATGGGGAGTCTCAAGTTGGAGGGGGGGTAACATTTGGGAAACTCTCGTTTTTTGACGGGCGGTTCATCAGATCGCGTGCCGAACGAATCAGCAGCGGCTGAGCTCCCTCTTCCTTTTTCAAATAAATGTTGCCATTCGAGACCCAAGCAAATTTGAAGCCCCATTCCTTCTTTTTTATTTTTGCATCATTTAGCAACTTTCTTTTTGAAGAGCACAAACTATGATTAATGAAGATGCGTTCAGCATCTCCTTCTAAAAATCCTAAGTCTCTTGTGGTCAACTTACTTTTACGGCGTGAGGCCGCCATAAACTGGTCTTTATCAATTTTTCTCAAAAACGTGACAGAAATTGATCCGGGAGAAGATCTTCCAGGAGGTTGACGTCTTCGAAAACAATTATCAACCATATGGTCCGGAATATTGACGTTTAAAGTGGTGCCAATGCGATGAACAAGGTCGAGTACTTTCTCATTAGGGAGCACGGGAATCCCACTTATCTCAACGCACTTCGTTAAGTTTTGTTGCTCATTGTCGGCGACTTTGACCTCAAGTTGCCGAATACAGGCTTCCATTGCGGCACATTTCTCGGAGATGTCTGTAAAGGTAGCGTTAAGAGAGATCAGTTTCGAATCTAGTGAGTTGATCTTTGTACTGTTTTCTTCTATTAAGTCGGAATATCGGTTAAGGTGCTCTTTCAGGTCTTTAATCTCGACTTTGACCTCTGAGAATTGCAACTCGAACCGCTGGGCGGCTGCCTTCGACTCCGCACGCATTTCATTCATCACTTTAAGTAATTCAGAAGTACTAACCTCATCGGTCGAAACTTGACTCAACGCAGTTTCTACCTTTGTGCCGATTTTATCCCCCGTCTCAATACTTGATAGTGAGCCCCTTCTCCCTTTGTTACACGAGGTACAAAAAAATGGCTTCTTACTGTCTTTAAAGATAACGTAGTCTTCTTTCCTCAAATGCTGACAGTCAATGTGGAAAGGAAGCAAGCAGGTTTGACACTGGACTCGATACGCATTATTCGCGAAACCTTTAGAACACGAACCACAGTGTTTAGAACTCATTTTACTGGGAATGTTGAAAGAAAATCACGGAGCGTTTTGACAACGATGCTTACTCAACGACGGCAAGAGACCAACTGAGAGAGAGAGAGAGAGAGAGAGAGAGAGAGAGAGAGAGAGAGAGAGAGAGAGAGAGAGAGAGAGAGAGAGAGATTGATTGATTGATTGATAACGTCTTTATTATTGAATCTGGCGAGGTTTGGCCATACATGGCCATTCTTCCACCTAACCAGAACTTTTCAGTCAACAAGTTACGAGCACAGATTGGCACAAGGCGACATTACATGGCAATCAATTTTGTGTTACAAAATTCTCCAGCTTTGTGTTTAAGAAAAAAACTACTACTACTAATAAAATTTTAAAAAAGAAGATAAATAAAAGTAAATAAATGTCTTCTTTACTGCATTCCACATAGGTAATTACGTCCTTCATTTTTCATTCAGTATAAAAAGATAATAAGTATTCCTTCAGATGTTTCTTGAAAGCAGGATAACTGGTCAATTTCTTGAGGTCAGGTGAAAGTCCGTTGTAATATGAAGTGCTCTGCATAAGGAATGACTGGCGATAGGCTGTAGTGCGGCACGGCGGCAGCCGGTAACATATATCCTTATTCCGGGTTTCAAGGGTGTGAATTTGGGAAAACATCTGATATCTGTCAGCGAGGTACCTGGGCCTTCTTGATAAGGTTATTCTAAACATCGTGATTAGAACCATGTACTGGATAAGCTCATCAACTTTCAGGATTTGGAGATGTCGATATTTGTCGTACACCCTGTCGTCGTATTTAAGATTTAAAATGTACCTAATACAGGTATTTAAAGCTCTCTGCATTTTGAGCCGACATACAGAGTCCAGATTGCAGGCGACTGCAGCACCATACATGAAGTAAGGTAGGATCAATGTCCTGAACAGGGTCGTTCTAAGGCTTACCGATTTACAGAAAACTAAGTTCCTGAAAGCATAGAGCAATGAGTGAACCTTCCCCACAGTGGCATCAGTTTGAGAAGTCCAAGACAGATCATCGTTCAATATAATCCCTAGGCATTTCATTTGCTTTACATAGGCAATCTGTACATTTTCAACCGTCAATTTTGGGATTCCACTGAGGGAGAAATTGCCAAGCAATCTGGCATGCCCCATAATCATGGCACTACACTTGTTCGGATTCAGCACAAGGCCATGTCCACTGAACCACCCTGAAAGATTCTCCAGGTCCCGATTGACAGCGCTGACAGCCTCATAAAGTTCCTCCCGTTTGCATGATAGGTATATGTTCAGATCATCGGCATACATCCCCCTTTCACAGACAGATAGAGAATCCGCTAATCGATTTATGTACAGAGCGAACAGTACTGCAGAAAAAGTCGTTCCCTGAGGGGTACCCCTTACCAACCCCACCCACGAAGAAACCTCACCAGTGCTCCTTTTACGCATTGCCGCCGTCCCACCAGGTACGACCGGAACCACAAGAGTGCCGAGTCATGGCAGCCAATGGATCTCAAGATGGCGATCATCAACCTGTGGTCTATGCTATTGAAAGCATGACTAAGATCAAGGCTTGTGAAGACAGTCAGTTTCCTTTCATCCATCGCTTTTCTTACATCATCAGTCACCTTAATTAGAGCGGTCTGCGTGCTATGATTCCTTCGGTAACCCGACTGGTAGCTATCGAGGATATTGCCTTCCTCTATGAACGCTGAGAATTGTGCAAAGGTTATGCTATCGAAAATTTTTGCTAGGACACTAATAACAGAAATTGGTCTGAGATCGCCAAACTCAAGGGCCGGGCTTTTCTTGGTTATGGGTAGAACGAATGCGCTTTTCCATTGATCTGGATAAATGGATTTTTCGATTGAATAATTGAAGATGTGGACAAGGATGTCAGCGACTTTCTCTGATATGATCTTCATTAGGATTGGCGAAACGTTATCAGGCCCTGTCGCATTTGAGGAAATATCCTTTATGGCCTGTTTCACACTGTCAGTAGTTACTGGCAAAAATCAAAATCTCGGCGTACATGTGGGCTCTAAGTTTTCATAAAAAGAGATTAGGGAGTGATCGATTTCATGTTGTGTTCCTAAGTTACAGAAGAAATTATTCAAACCATTGGTATCAATATTAGGGATGTCGTCAACCGTGCGCTTTCGCTTACCAATCCCCTGCTGTTTTACAATTTTCCAGAATTTGCTCGTATCTTTTACGTTTAATAGTTGATTTTTTATAAATTTAAAACGGGCGTTTCGAATAGCATTTTTTACTTTATTTCTCAGCTTCTTGTACGCTAATTCATCTTCTGTCGAACCAGTCCGTCTGCTTTTTCGTAGGATTCTGTTCCTCTCCTCCTGGAGTCTTTTGATGGTGGGTGTCATCCATGGAGTGGGTGGTTTCGTCACACGGATCTCACGCAAGGGAAAATGCTTGTCCATTAAACCCTCGAGGAGAACAGACACTACTGATACCTTTTGGGCAAGATTATCGGAGTTATACACCTCTGAGAAGGAAATGTCACTAAAATCATTTACTATCAGTTCTTTGTCGTAGTTTTTGAAGTTCCTTGTTTTTATGAACCTATGAATTTTGTTGCGATACAATAACGGGAGGCAGCAGTAAATCGTGTCATGAGCTGATATTCCGGCTGACGGAAATTGGCCAAAATTGTGCACTTTGTCGGGGCTATTAACAATTAGTAGATCGAGAGTGGAGTGCACAGAATTTCTATGAAAAGTAGAACTAAGGGGAAGAATGTGGAAGTCAAGGTTTTGCACTAATCTATATAGCTGGGATCGGTATGAGCTCTGGGAGTCAGGGCTTATGTTGATGTTGATGAGAGAGAGAGAGAGAGAGGGGGAGAGGGAGAGAGAGAGAGAGAGAGAGGGAGAGAGAGAGGGAGAGAGAGAGGGAGTGAGAGAGAGAGAGGGAGAGGGAGAGAGAGAGAGAGAGAGAGAGAGAGAGAGAGAGAGAGAGAGAGAGAGAGAGAGAGAGAGAGAGAGAGGTGGTTTCACGTGAAGGGAGTCATTCGCTAGACAGAAGGACGTCGCGACTGTCCAATTCCTCTGACAGGCGAATAAATTAAAACTGGACTGTTGAAAGTGTACTCGGCATCACACAACTCTCCTTCCCCTTGTAGCCAATTCAGGTCAATGAATACAGTAATCGATCCGCGACTGGCCATTATCACTGTACTTTGCATAAGGGGATTTGCATAAGGGGAGCACCACAGCGAATATGGATTGGAGTTGAAGGTGACAAGACGTACTGACGGTAGAGCCAAGGGGAGTGAGGCTGGGCACAACGTGGGCTTTCAACTATATCGTGGACAAACCATAGGGGAGAGCGTTTCGCTTTGATAATGCTTTCATGACACCGTTAAATCTAAGTATAAATGCTACATATTCGTTTTATTAACTCGACCCCTGATTACGTTGGTGACACCCGTTCGATCAAATAGAACGACCGTTGGTTGGACGCTTGTGAAATCAGCTCTTTGTCGCCCCCCCCCTCCCACCTATTCCAGTAGATTGGTACATCTCGTAAAATTACGCTCGCATCTCAAAACAATAACGAACAAAACATCACTCAACTTTTCTTGGCCCCACGCGCTTTCGACGACTTTCTTGACTCTACCAACTAATCAAATCTGTTTTTCATTCTGTTCATAACAAGGTACGAAAACTACCCCATTAACACGACCATTATTGAGCAATCTGTACACAGGTTATCTAAAAAACTGTCTACTTGATGGGAATTATATGATATTGTCGTGTTATGTGAAGATAGCTATACGAAATATTTTATCAAAATCCTTTAAAAAAATATGTTTAGCTTTTTGATCAGTATAACCAATTAGCCTTCGGTGGATTTTGCTTATACCCTTATTTTGGCGTCGTTCTGTTGCCCACGGGCCAGATATCAAGTTTGAGCTGATTTGGACCAACCGTTTTCCCTCAATCGAGTTCACCGCCGACACATACCACTTTCCCAAACAGTGTTTTTCGGACTAAAACGTAAAGATCTGAAGAGAACTCACCTTCATTCAGCCGATTAAGTAACTTTCATCGCTATATCGTTGAGCCAAAGAAAGTAAAAATGGCAACTCACATTGCAGGTACGCGATTAAGAGCAGTGGAATGAAAAAATAGTTAAGTAGGGGGCTGACGGCGACAAGCGATCCTGATAGCGATGGTACCAGTCGCCTTTTCCTCAAAGATAAGAGCACAAGGTACCATTTTTTTATTGATAAAAGCGCTGATGTCTTGGAGTGCTGCTCTAGTGTCAGAGCTCTATCGAGCGTTAAAATGCACTCGGTTGACCAAGGACTCCAGTCTCCGTCCTAAAGGCTCTCATTGGTGCTGACTATTTAGCACATTTTGCTTGGATTTGAAGAAGCGCTGTTTTAGAGACTCACCCACATCGCTGATAGCTAAAAGTTGCTTCTCAGAGTGCAGTGAAACTAACAACAATCCGAGAAATTTATATCATTCTCTGCTTGGCAAACCTTTTTCCTGGCTAAAACACCAAAACACGATGTTCCGCAACTTATATCATGGCAAAAAGCCCACCAATCGCTTCGAGATTACGTTGACAGACCCAGTCGC
This sequence comes from Pachypeltis micranthus, assembly GCA_020466155.1. Lineage (NCBI taxonomy): Eukaryota > Metazoa > Arthropoda > Insecta > Hemiptera > Miridae > Pachypeltis > Pachypeltis micranthus. The sequence continues at coordinate 30,541,210 of CM035768.1, forward strand.
TAAAACAGAATTTGATTTCATAGTAGAGCAAGGTATTTCGACACGATTTCTAAACAGTTAGGTGATTGAAGACCTAGCACTTAACCGTGTTACTGACCCTGATCGATATCCTCTACCTAACATCAAAGACGGTTCATGGCCTTCATGATAAGATCATATTTTAGAAAATTGATCTGCTTTAAGGCTACCATCACATCCCAGTAGCTCCCAAAGATGCATGCAAAACCGCCATAATTCAAGTCCAAGCCAAGTCAAGTGCTTAGGAGTGAATATAGGTGAGAGGTAGCGTTTCCGTCAACACGTCCAGTTCCCCAAAGGTTTGCCGTATTACAAGCAATTAGCAAGGTCACTTGGCGTGCGTTACCGCGCCGCTATCGTCATGTACAAGGCCATTCACTCAGACGTGATTGGCTGCCTGTTTCCTTATTAAATGACTGTTCCTAAACCCTCGACGAGAGTTATACCAGTCATGGAAGTTGCGGTTTCGCTAATATGCAAGAGGCCGGCCCCTGCAGCATCGACCGAACTCAGATCTGCGGAGGTGACCACGTGAGGAATCCCGTACCATCTGGGAGTTCTGAATGTGGGTTACCACCTGATCTAACTATTTACTTGGGTGGCAAGTTTTCAAAGAGATAGATCAACTATGAACACGTTTTTTAGCTATTACCTTCTTCGCGAACTCAGTAAATTATAGTTCGTCTGACCTCCTAACAACCGTCGCACACTGTTGTAGGAACTATTATGGAGCAGCACGTGGTTTCTTGTTTTCTCCGCACTGGACGCGCAAGACGTGCGTGTCTTTGAAAGAAAAGAAGTGGAGCCGCGCATGTCCCCAGAATGCAAAATGTGCGCGAAATTGGTCAAAAACTCAACTAGAACCGGTTTGTTCTGGAATTTTTTGCATAGATGGTTCCCACCTACTTGTATCTGTCTCGGGGAGCGTAGTTACTTGGATCTTTCAAGAGAGTTGGAATAAACGCACTGTCGTATCCTTCATCGCTCGTTTCGGTGTGTTGTATTCTCCCTATTATTCATAACGATACACCAAATGACATGAAAGTACCGTAATATCTACATCTGTAGAAAAGTGGTGAGTGCAGCGCAATAGTTTATCAACAATTTATACGAAATGTTATTTTTGTGCAGTTTTTTCTTCAGAAATCTCGCTCATATGACCGTGTCGTTACCAAACAAGTCAGGGTGATAGTAAGCTGACGATACGTTAACACTAATAATGGTCACAAGGCTATCAGGAGTGACTTCTCGAATTTCAACCACCGCCGTTCCACTTGCTCGCATTTCATAGTCCTCACTCGATATTTCTAGAACGTTGGAAACGATTCTTCTCAGAAAAATCAAATTTGCAGTCTCATGAATCATCTATAGACTTCAATAATGCACGTGGCATAAGTGAGAGCGCCTCAATAAATTCTGGAAACATAGGCGATAGCAGTTGGAACGAAAAGCGTTAGAAAAAACGCTATAAAAAAGAGTTCGTCACAGAACGAAGGTATTGTGTACTCCAGAATTTTGTGGGACGCTGCTAACCGTTTTACAGCCGTAATTAAACTACCATTGTCGATGCCGCTTAATGGGCAACCAACGTGAGAAAGCTAGCGCCAAATGAGCGGGATTTGTTGAAAGGTAAGTGCACTAAAATCGCTTTCTGTCGACGAAATTTGAGATAATGAATGTCGTTCTCCTCGAGCGAAACTTTTTATTGTTACTTTTCATTGTTTGAAACTGTTATCGCGAAACAGTTAATCAAAATCGTTAGAGCTCATTAAGAAAAAAGTGGTTTTTAGAGCCCAAGAAAAAGCGTTCGATCGATGTCGCTCACAATCTCACGTTGGCGTCCCATGTTGGTCTGGAGGCTGAGTATCAAATAAGAGTCGATTTGGTTCAGCCGTTCCCTCTCAAACGGCGTTTTTTGGGACTCTGAAGCCCTTGAAACTTGAAGACTCGAAGAAAACTCAAAAAAACCTTTCAGCAGATTACACAACTTTCGTAGGGTTTATGGAAAGTAAAAAGGATGATCTCAATTGGTTAAGATGTTCTCTGCCAAAGTTCAGTATAGGTCAACGTGTGTACAACACAGATACAGTGAACTCACAAAGAGTTGTAGATTGTTGCGTTCATTACAGTTGTTTAATAAGGACTATTAAATTAGGTAGTAGCGAAATGATCTTACAATAATTTAGCGGGGCCTTTTCCCACTTTAAAAGTCTACTCCTAGAACTGATCCTAGAAGAAGTAGGTCAACCGGCAAATGCGAAAATTGCGTGAAAGACACTTGACTCCTCAAAACATTCATCTTTCGAACGGATTCGTGATTAATACTTCCAGAACCTGACTGCAAGTCTAGCATACCGTGACGAACTAAACGCCCAGATTTGGCAACCGCTCGTCAGAGATCTTCATGCTGACTCGGCTGTGTTCCGAGTTACGTTCGCTCAGTTCACTGTTTGAGGTGGTTAATCCTCTCCCCATGTAATTGTGAATGAAACCAACGTGAGTTTTTATTGTGTGTCGTCAAGTCCCGTTTCCCGCATGATGACGTAACGTTTGCATGATTCAACAAGAACGGGCGACAACACAGAAATTTTAGGGACGAATGTCCCAGTGGGACATACTGCGTACGTAGGAAAATATGCCACGAGCCAATTGGCCATGCGAGCTATACACTTTTCTTACAAGCACGCTTTACGGGTCTATCACATTTCAGTGGGGTGAGGGAATGGCGCCAGCGTGTGCATATCCGTTCATGGGTAAAGAGAGAGAGAGCACTTCCACCGGAGTGAACATCAGTAAACCCCTTCTTTAATGATTATGAAAAGCTCACAAAATATAAAAATATCGCGTCGTGCTGAGCGATGTCAAGGTCTCCGGCGATGCAGTGAGCAAACTGGCACTACAGCAGCAACCAACATGCCTTCCTCGATGAAGAAAGCTGCAATGATGCGGGTGAACGCCTGGCACCAGAAGATTAGCTGAAGCCAAACTGATAACCGGATTACTTTCCTGCGCCGTGAAATTTTCGGATTTTGGGACAGCCACTGGGCACGGCTACCTTGGACCACACCCATCAAGGGGTGCTTTCCCTCGCGAGATCTGCAGCCCACCTGCCAAACTGCCCATCCCTGGTAGTCCAACTGAGGACAGATGATAACGGCTTTCACAGAGTGCTTATTTACACTGATCACCGAACGGTCAACTTGCCAAAGGGTCGGAAGTTGTAAGCAAGTGCATATTTAAAGATGAATATAAAAAGTAAGTGAACAACAATTTGAGGCGATAATTACGTGGCTGCAGATGTTTAATGACTCGAAAAGCGCAGGTAGCAAGCGGTTCTCACCAAACGCGAAGGATTAGACACCTAAAACGTTCACTACCGACGACAAACTGAATAATTGTGGTTATTTCTGGGTAGACAAGCGTGACAACATTCCATTCAAATGCCGGGTGGGAATTACTTTACCTCGGAGATGACGATAACACGTTAAATAGCCATTAATCTTGAAGTACCGTTTCAAAACGACTCGATACAGCTTTTATGGATCGAAATAAAAGAGAGATATTAGCGAGACGGCAAGGGACCGCGTGGACTCAGTAGGAATACCATCTGCGCCGCGTGGTGGCGTCTCTTCACTCATCGTCTTCCAAACTGCCAGCACAGCGCCATCAATTATTAACCAGGGGTTAAGTCTCCTGACCTCCAGAATAGTAGGACAGGTTTCCTTTCCTCCTTCCAGAGACGGAGATAGTGATTTCCAATTAAAGGCAATAAGAAGAGGGCGGACATTTGGAATAGATAGGTTCCCAAGGAGCGACGTTCGGAGCGAATCGTCTTCAATGTCAACTCGACAATTACCCGACACCCACTAAATGCTGTCGTCTGCTCGTTTTTCATTACTCACCTCAGATCGTCGAATCTACAGCTCAAAATTTTGTTGTTTACTCTTAATTCGATGGCTTCTAATATCTAAAACACGTCCCCCCCCCCTCTCCCTCCCACCACAGAAACTGTTTCAAGACAGTATCATGGAGGTCATATTGCGTAAATCTTTCATGGTGAAATTATCGCCATCAGTATAAACAAGGTGACATGTAGTTCTTCACAGCCCACAAGAACGAACGGAAGCAGGACATTACTCCTCAGCAGGTACCCAATCAAAGGGATCCGCTTGGGGAGTGGCACTGCACACGCATCGTTCCTCAGCTGGAGCTGCAAAGCATTGTTGCAGAGGAGAACTACTCTCATCCAAAACTGGTAAAAGAGTTGAGGGATATGGTTCGTCGTTCCTTCCTATTTCCCCAGGCGAGGAGTGTCGATTCCAAAGATGGTTCCGAGGGATTAATGGCAGTTAATTTGTAAACTCGGCTCATCTGCGGCGTTTCACGGCTACGCCATTGTTAGCGTCATTCATTACCAATCTTGCGTGGCCCCATCCAACATTTTCTGCCCTTTGCCTTCCATAGTTGATCAAAACTAAGATAACTCGAGGAGAATTTGTTAAACCACTTGAAAGTTTTACCTTTAGCTCAAGTTATCAAAACAGATTATTTTGTACATACAGAATGTGCTAAAAGTAGACCGGTTTCAGCGAATAAACCATCATTAATGCCACTAACATAATTTTTTTGTACATTTCGAGTTTGTTAGTGGTTTGTTGGCTCAATAGCCGAAACCGGTTTACATTCAAAAATTTGTCTGCGAAAAACATTTCTCTCAGTTTTTTTGTTTTTTTTTCCAATTCCTGTGCCAAGTGTTCAATCCCGAAGTTTTAAGACTGGTTAATTTAGACAATGACCTGCGAAAGGCGTTTTTCCTAAATGATTCACAGTTAAATAACCATTTCATTGCTTCGAAATCTTCAAGTGTTACATTAAGTCCAAGCATTAACTTCATATCTTAGAATGATAAAGCCATTTAATTTCTTCTCGTATCAATACAAAGAGCGTTGTACACTCCATCTTCTTGCAAGTATATGGAGCGGAGGTGTGGGCTGATGCACTGAGTATTGCCCACCACAGAACACACACGGCAGCAGTAGAGAGGAGGTGCTCCCTCTGGATTGGTTGCTCGTACCGCACGGTTTCACAGGAAGCAGTCTTGGTAGTGGCAGGTGTTATCCCAATTCATATCCTGGACCCGAGTGAAAAGAGGTGTATACATTAAGGAGAAAATCGAAGTACACCCACTAGAAGAAAAGAAGGAGGGCTGTGACCCCTTGGAAGTGGCAAGACGAATGGGACTCAGCCCAGAAGTAATGGTAGACAAAGCGGCTGATCCAGCACTTGATCCATGGGTCGGGTGGTGCCACCGTGAGGTGAATTTCTACCTTACCCATTTCCTCATAGAACATGGGGCATTTAGAGCGCACCTCCACCAAATTGGTAAGGCTGCAAGCCAATAGTGGATGATGCTTCCCACGCCATATCTTTGTGCCAAGCTGGCAGCACATTGTGAAAGACAGTCATTTAGCTCATACCAGAGGCATTTGTCGGCACCATGTTAAATTCCAATGAAAACTGGCAGCGCATTACTCAATTAGCCCAGGCAGTGCATAGCCAGAGGAGACTGGAGCTCGCTGGGCCAGAATCCTCCAGGGAAGAAGAATGAAGACATGGAGGAAAGACCACTCCTGAACCTCTCAAACTGCTCGGCTGAATAGGAGGATGTATGGGAATGGCACCACGCTGCGAGAATTCCCGTGAAGGCTAAGATGGCATAAAGGAAGAGCTGCTGCCATTGCAGAACGTGCTGGCCAAACTGACGCAGCATGGTAAACAGTTCTGGGTTGGTTCTTAATACACTGGAGTAAATTATGGGGCCACTAGGAGCAGACCATCCATCCTACATTCTGGGCTCAGGCCTTTCCTCAGAGCATTTGAGTCCAGCTCTTTCTGACCCGGAGCCTTTTAAAAGGTAGCCACGGGAAAATCTGAACTACCCGTTCAATCGGCTTTTCCTGCTGACAAAGGGCTTAAGGTTTATTTCCAAAGCTGACAACGGGGTTTCCCCTTTAGGACTTTACAAAATATTTGTTCCAACTCTCAGCTCTTCCAAGACCCAACACAAAAACGCACATTTGACACTCAGCTCTCGGGCTACTCACTCCCTCTACACTCTCGTCCTCTCAACCCAGTTTACCTTGTGTTTGATGTAAATTATCACTCACACTCACACCTCTATCCTGTATAAATCCTCTCTCACGCTCATCACGTTAAACGATTCTTTAAACTCCATCTCAAGCTTCCTCTCTCATGCACTCAACACATGTTCAATTACGTTGATATTTTTCTTTTTTTTACAAGCGATAACATTGTTTGCACCCGTTGCAGTTAAACAAACTGTTCCCAATGAACTTGGCTTCTCATTTCGTTATTCATTTTCTAAAAATGTGATTATTATGTTATGCTGCTAAATTGTTGATTGATACTCTAGATACAAAGCAACTTTATCATAAAACTTTGATTAGCATTCTGTTAAAATATTTAGAGCAATTTAAACACGATAACCCTAACTTAGTAATATCATACAGGAAGAAAGGAAAAATTATTGGAACATTGTCAATTATTTGAGGTACAATCGGAATTATCAGCAGGGGTGCAACAACAACAGCCAAAACAATATATACGATTCTGCCCTATTTTTTGTCTAGGTACATCCAAATAACGCAAACAAAATTTTCATCAGTGGGGAAATTACAAGAGCAACACAATAAATCGGCAAAAGCCTTTTTCAAGTCCAGTTTTATAAATATAGCTCATATGACACTAGCGTTCTAAAAACAATCAAAGTGGTAGTGCAATAAGCAACGTATACGGTAAAAATTTAATGACGGTTCAGAGAGAACCAAGGGAATTCTGAAGTCGTTTTTTTTTCAACTCTTTTCCGCCGAACCGCTCCAAAAACAAATTAGGTCGACAGTGCTATATACCAAGACGTTTGTTTTTAAATGAAGGTCGTAGCATTAGCAACAGCCCAGTGCTGCCAGTTTCTACGTAGAACGTTAAGCGAGGTTTTACAAATTAATTAAAAACAGATTCGATTAATAGTTCAAATGTACGTAAGGCTAAGGAGATGTACGTGATTATGAGAATGTGATGGCGCCACTCATTATCAATTAAATTATTATACTTTCGATAACTAACTCCTATCGCCCACGGTAACGGACATTTCACCGTCTCATAGGATAAGGACAGTTATTGTTTTTTTCGTATTTTTGAACATAACGAAGGACTCAATAGAAATCAAATAACTTAAGTGAACTGAGTGTACCTGAGTGGTAGATGAGGCAGCAGAGCATAGCTGATAAACCTTCAAGTTAAGAAGTGACTAAGATGGGTGTAAATTCTCTCTAAGACGGATCAGTTTGGAAAGAATCGTCCCTGAAACCAAAAGTTGCAATTTAAACGTCAGACATGGCAAGATACTCGTGAAAATACAGGACATTATTTGAACTAATTATGGTAGTGGTACTAATCAGATTGTTAGGAGCACGTATCTGCGAGGGTAACTCAATCTAACTGTTCATCCCTTGCACTTGAACGGGGGTGATAAAGAGGCAAATTCTCTCAAGAGTTTGTATAGAGGTTACGATATTCAACTTTTAGATTCAGTGCCGGTTCTGACGAGTATCGGAAAGTTCTCCAATCGAATATGGACTGATTGAAACGGCAAATACATGCTTATGCTACTGTGTCATGGGAGATTGAGGGAAACACCACTTGTGCGGTTGTGAGGACTGTATGAAATGCGTCCCTCCTTCGTCACGAGATGCTCAGCCGGAAAGGAAGATACGGTTAATGGAAGCAATCTCCTACCGTTCCTCCCAGAAGCTCCACCCATAGCCGGCCGACTGGCCCGTGGTTCGGTCGTGCGGACGACGTTGTTGGGGACAAAAGGAAACGCGTAGGTTCAGGGCGAAAGAGGATGCGGGAAAGTACTAACTTCAGCTTCGCGCGGCGCGACGAAAAGGCTGGATATGGCGGGGGAAGATGACTGACAAGAAAGAACAGGACGGGCGGATGCCGAGCTGGCCATCTCGCAACGAAGCCCAAACATAACTTCTCTTCTTGAGAATCTACCAGCAGCAGACGTACAAAATTCAAAACAAGTCAGTCGAAAATCGGCTACTTTAGACCGTACAGATATCGCAGGTTTGGATTATAGTAATCGCACTCAGTGGTCCAAGTTTAAAGATAAAATCGCACCAGAGGTTTGAGCGTAAAAACCCACTCACATTAGGGCCATCAAACTGCAGCAGCAGCAAAGAAGTCGAAATAACTGGCAACTCACGGTTCCTCGCCCCTAATGAGTCATCAGTCAAGCCGGTTAGTTTACAGTGAGCACTTAGCAAAAGTCTGTTTCATGAGGTACAATGAAAGCAAACAATGCACAATAACTAAAAGCCCCATACGAAATGATTTCCCATGTGTTCCCAGGTATCGAGTCCTGAAAAAGAAGGCAAGTACGAAAACGTTCCAATTAAGGGCGCCCAATCGCACCAATAGTAAACCGTCCGACGTTTGCCAGGATTCACCTCACACTTCTTTAATGCTGTGCTCCATTGCTGTTCGTTCCAACTCCAGTATCGATCAAATGTAAATGAATAAAAAACGTGGCGGTAACGTGAATATTCGCCGAACGTAGAAGATGTACAAAGTACTGCCAACAACGAATAAATGTGTTGATTGCATAATTGTCTGAACCCAAGTGAGAAGTAAATACGTAAAATTATTTACGAAGCATGAGCAAAGGTTATCATTTTCCCCCGGATTAATCAGGTTTCCAAGGTATCATCTCTTGTTTTTGGGTTGCTACTGTACCATTTCCGCGGAATTTAATAACACATATATTAACGGAAGAACATTACGGTTTTCAAATAGGAAAAATGAGTACCTCTGATGCAATATGTTCATAACGCAGGAAACTGGTTGATTATTTAGACTGTGAACTGAAACCAGTGTCATTCCACTGGATTGGACGAAAAACCTTAGAGATAGTATCCCACGATGTTCTTTTCGTAAAATGAGCCCAAAATGATTTTGATGAGCTGACTATATATATAGATTGTACAGTGGAGATGACGTTCCAAAGGGTACAGTACTTGAACCTGCCCAAATATACAAATAACTTGGATAAACTCAATATTCCAAGGTTGGTATATTTTTGCAGACGATAATGTTCTATAACGTAGTTCGAATCATACACCCTAGCTGAAGAAATCCAACACATTATCCGTTCTTGGTAATACAAAATAAATTGACGATTAAAAGGAAAAACTCAAATTTCAACACTTTTACGTGTAAGACGAACGCGTAACGAGCCCACAATACTTTGAGACTTCGCAAACCTAACAGTCCAATGTACTCAATGAAAAGGAATAAGGAAAGGTTCGAAGTGCAAGGTACTTAGGAATTGATTGATAGGGCTTCCGGACTCCACCTTCTCGTAGAACTAAAGCATATCCCAACGATTTTGATTCAACTAACCAGTAACTACATTTGAGTTTCCATAAAATTATGTAAAGGCGCGTTGAACGAGTATTATGTTTTATGCAGGGCTGAGAAAAGTTGAGTGCTACAGCCCCGTCAAGTTTTCTATTGTACTGCGCAGATTTCCGATTATTTCCGGCCCATTTAACGGCGAAAAGAAGATGATAGAAGCGATAAAAGAATCGTTCTAGTTTCAAGTGTAAGGGAGAAACAAAGGACGTAACGGCTGCCAAGGTTGTGAGCGTCAAGATGACTGCGCTCACTGGAAATCTTGTATTTAGCTCATACATAATTCAAACAACCCTCCATCTTAGGTCTTCATTTCATGAAATTAGTGTGAATAATGGACCAGTCTCGACCTGAAACTGAGCTGCAGCTTTCGTTCGGAGGAAGAGAAAATACTGATAAATAAAATTTGAATATCTGGTCCGAGTAATCGCCCGTAACGACGTATCGACAAGAAAACAAATGATTCTTCTGTCCTCGACCTTAGCCAACCTCATACAAATAAACAGGAGATTTGAAAACCTCCAGGACCCACGTCACGTCGCTAGACGTTTGGAATCAAATGGAAATCGTCTATGGAGACACGATAAACAATGAACTGAGGCCAAGGAAATAAATCCCTCGTTCTGGAGCCACTAGTACTGACCAAGACGTTGGAGCCCTCTCAGCGAGAGCAGTTAATCGAATTTTCATTTCTTTTGCTCGATCCGATGGGAAAAATCGTGACTCGGCTGCACGACGGCGCGCGTTGCATATTTTAGAGCTCCCCGAGAGCTGCTCCGGATGGGATGGGCAGATCTTTTATCAGGTTTCGACCTTTTCGTCCAGTCAATGAACGCTCAACAGAAAGGAATGCAGCGGCAGGAGAGAATTCTTTTCCGAAGGAATTCAATGAGTTGGCCGACAAGAGTTCATTCCGATATCATGACGTCATTGGAATCACAGTCACCGTGAGTGACTTCGGAAATGCAATAATTTCGGACGCCGTTGGGCCGCCCAGAAAACCTCTCTTCGCGAATAATATTCCCTAATCCTTCAGTCCCTTCGCTTCAGCCTCTTTCACTTGAGCTGCTGAAACGTCTCAATTTGGTTTTAACGCGAGCCACGTTGTGGTGGCAGCAAAAAGCTCATTGCAATCATACTTTTATCATCCCCAAGCATCCAACGTGTATCCGTTTTCATTATGTTCCCTGCTAGCACCGTGCTCTCATGATAGTGATTTCTCTCTTTTCTTCACGTCATTCTGGAATCTCCCAATCCGACTTCTGCTCATTAGACTTCATAACTTTTTTTTCGAAGTACATCCATACCGCCGTGAAAGTTATTATAACTACTACTAGTAAAGAAATGGTAAAAAGGAGAGGAAGCTTAAAATAAAATTGTCACTTTGCATAGGAAACTAAACAAGAAATCATAAATATCATTGTTGCATTCAGCAAGGAGTGTGTCGAGGTTTAACGGGCGAGGGATCTGGTTGGCGATGGCGTCTATCAATCGTTCTCTAACAGCATCAAGTATTTTGCATTCCAGTATTACGTGTTCCAGGGATTCTTCTGTTGACGAGCAGTTTCGGGAGAGTGGTGTGTGTGATGGGTCAAAACGATGTAGAAACTGATTTGTGTTGCAGTGTCCACAACGCACCCGAGAAATAGTTCTCTAGGGGGCTCTGGACGCACGTCTCGCTTCTCAATCCACAACGTCATTGCCTCGTATGTTTGAATGGCTTTTTGCCCAACATATTCCAACCCTTTTCCCCCGATTCCTGGCGATCAGTATTTCGTTGGTTATATCTGCTTCTTTTTTGTCATATGTGATGGAACCTTGAGGTGCGATACCGCCTATCACTAAAACGCTCGAATGCTGATGGTTTTCGGTGCAGTTTGCATATAACAGGGCTTGCAAGATGGCATATCATTCGGCATAACCGCGAATTAACTCATTTGTGGAATCATAGAAGGCGCAACCTGATTTATCATTTTGTAGCGATTCATCGGTGTAAATGATGAAAAATACTACTACTACTACTATACTACTTGGCCACAAGCTTCGAAAATATACCTGTACGGAAGGTTGGATCCCTTTTGGCGTTGTATAGGTAGAGACTGGGAAGGTGAGTATATGTAGCGGATTTTTGTAGAAGGCATAGGGGATAGAGTAAACGTACGGCATGCTATTACTTTGTAAAACCGTTAGAGTGGGCCAATTGAGCCCAAACATTAAGAATTAATGAAATTGACGTCAACGCCTCAGTCCGGAATACAATAGAAAAGGGATGCCAACAGGGCTCAGTTCTTGGACGAGCTCTTTCGAGCGCCTTCTCAGGTGCGCCGTGGAGACCAACCATGAGCCATACGCCTATGTAAACGACCTGACTGTGTTGATTCGTGGACAGCCGGCCGTCAAATCGAGAAGTGCTCCGAATCTGGTGCGAAAACGTCGAGTTGCAGATGGCTGAGGAAAAACCTCCGCTGATTCTGTAAGAAGGAAAACTAAATAGCCAACCGTCAGTGCGTTTTGACGGCCGCAGTCTCCTTGGGAAGCAAGTACTTAGGCGAGAGGTGGCATTTCGGCCAGCGTCTCCAGTCCCTTAAAGGACCCCCGCAAGGTTAGCCTCGTTACGAGCTAATTGCTAGGCCACATGTACAATAGGCGTGATTGGCTACTGCCCAATGGGGGAGCAAACTGACAGTCAACCAGAAGAAAGTACTTGCCCAATCCCAGCGAGCTGCGCTTCTGGGTGTCACCAATGCCAACAAGGCAGCATACACTAAAGCATTCCAATTGATCACAGGCCAGTTACCAGTTGACTTGGACATTTGGTGAATGGTTGACAAGTGGAGAGTGAAAAGGGAGCTTCTCCCGCTGTACGCCAAACTCCATAATGACCTCTCTACTGAACTATTAGACCTTTTGATAAATGGCAAGCAAGATCGAAATCCTTCTCGAAGGGGGGCGAGACACGTATGAGTTTTTTCCCAACATCAGTTCAATGTACCCCACTTCTTTTCTATCAAAGACTCTCCTTCCTGCACGTTGTGCGTCTCTAGTGTGGAGGGAACAAGAAACAACGTGCTGCTCCACTGTAGGTACTACAGCAGTGAGCGATGGGTGTTAGAAGAGCAGGGTTTCGCCCAGAAGCAGGTTATAACAAAAAAATGCGGTCACAGATCTCGCCCTTTGCAACTTGCCACTCAAGGAAATAGTTAGATCAGGTGGGAAATCAGATTAAGAAATTCTTCCAGATGGTACGGATTCCCCAAGATCGTACGTCTCCGTGGTAACGCATGGGAAACAGCTCTCTACCATACTTGCTAAATGACAACCTGTCGATTCTCCTCAGGTCTGGGTTCGGTGGATGCTGAACATGCCAGTGCTTTCGCATGCTAGCGCAACTGCAACCTGCATGGCGTTCATAACCGAATAACTCTTTCATGAATGTTCAGGAACAGCCACTTCGATACGGAAACAGACTCCATCGACGCAAAACATATCAAATGCGCGCTCTGGACGGCCCTCGGGTTGCCGCGGAGATCAGTCGACCGGTTGTCGTTGTCAAACGTTTTCTTCCCAGCTCATTTCGCTTGAGTATATAAACCCGAGTACATGAATAATCAAGTGTTGAGGCACAATCACATTGAATGTACTAGTACAGGTGAGAAATTCGATCGCACTTTAATTTAGGCCGAAGACACTGGATCCGTTCAATCAACTTCCACCGCAGGGAATTATATTAATTATTAATGTTCAACGTTTACGCAGGTGCATAGGTTCGACTACTGTTTACCCCCGCAGTTGTTTTCATTCCTCACAAACTCATAACCCAATCACTTATTCGTTTGCTGGCTCGTGAGCGGAAATATAAATGTGGTGAGAGTGACTCACCACTTTAGCACACAACCGAGCTCCGAAAAGCGATGGTTTTCTGTTATTGTTCTCAGGTACGCAAATTTAATTTGTACGCAAATCAATTTCCGTTATATTGTCCACGTTATTGGTGAGTGAATAGAGGAGTGGACATGGAGTTAGAGAGGTAACGGCAACGCGTTTTTCCGACTCAGAAGCCGTTGAGACGTAACGATCTGAAGAAAACTCAACCCTTTTTTTTCCATCACGCTGCATAACATTCCTTTCAAATTCGCAAGTGATAAGTAGTGTAATTGCCATCGCGGCGGTGAATGATACAGGCGACATCACGTTTATTAGCTGGAAGCCGGAAGGTTAGAAAATGGGGGTCGTTTTTTATAGCGACAACTCATCAGAAACTCTCAACTCTACCAGACGTAAACACGTTCAAAATTCGTTTGCTCCTCTGTCAAATCCCGATGGGACTCAAACGCAACTATCGATTTCCAACCAAAATATCACTCCTAAGCCGGCTCCCACGTTAGTTCGCGATGTTACCAATATCGGCGAGCAGTTCTCTCGTCACGGGCGGATGAACGTAATTCTGATCAGCAGATAAAGTGAAATTCAACTTCCAGGCAAGCTGGTGAGTTATCTTACTGAGAATAAGACATTATTTTATATTTCAAGTGGTCGTACGTGGGTTTCACCAATCGTGTGATATTGACGCGCTAATAGTAGAGCAGGTAGGAAAATGGACCGCGTTAGAGGCACGCAAGGACGGACATTGCAGAAATTTGAAACCCGATTTTCAACACCATTACGTCAACGAACTGTGAGAAACCTTTCATGAAAGGAGCAAGGGTGGGTTATATCAATACGTCAACCTTTCACCGGGTGGTTATGGTGCAGAAAAATAACACATAACAGGCCAGGGTTCGATTTTGGGACCGGAGAGGAAGGCTTTTCAGAGTTAATCTGTAAGCAGCGAGAGAAGTGGTAACACAATATTTGAGGGACATAGAGAGATGTAATAACCTCTATGCAAAGAACCGTTGGGCTTGAACTGAATTGTCATTTACGCCCAAGCAGCCATCTTCCATTTGTATGCAAATAATTCACTATGAAGGGATCCACCACATATTCGTGTTTTATCGGCCCTACTCGTGATTGCTTGTTGCCAACTCTGTTTAAGAGTCTTGTACTCTGGAAAAACTTGAATATGCGTTTTACATTCAACCGATGCAGCACTCTTTCCAGCAAACCCGGTTCACAGTTACACATAAACATGGAATATTGTCCCAAATTCCGCATTGGACTGCGAAATATCTGAAGCGTTGAGATCCAGGAGAAATTAAAACCCCGTTGATGAAGGAGGGGGCTGCTACTTTTTAGGCTCGGTGCGAATACCTGTTGGCCGTATTCACCAAAACGAGTAGAACGAGCGCAAAAAAAAATCGGAATGCCGCTCAGCAACCGGCGTCGAGACGAACAATGGCCTTTTCGCCCTGGATAGCACAAACGATCTCCGTTACCCCAGGTCGTAATTATACGACGTTTTCTAAATCGCACGAAGAATTAGGCACGAATGTGAGACCTCCCTGTTGGCGCATTGATGCTGGATTACGTAGCTGTCCTGGTGCGATCCTGAGAATGGCGGAGGGCTGTTGAGGCTGATGGAAAAGCCGTCTCAACCTCACGCAACACAGAGAATAACTCAACCATTCATTTTTGGGACTGTTCGATCAAATTTTGAAGAGAAGCTGCTTTCAGCTGACGCGGACCCTGTTGAGTAATAATCTGAGGTTTAATCGAAGTTCATGTTGTCATCAAAATTAATAAAGTTCAAGTAGGGAGAACGAAATAATAAGGCGACTTGTTCCGTTACACTGGGGTAACCCAGAAATTTTACAAGAAACAATATCTGGCAAGTAGCTACACACAAAGTTCCCCAGGCTCCGTACGCTGAACGATCCGGTATGTACACAACCGCTGTATCTTCGTTAATCGCATTTCTACGGCAACACGTGTGGGGCACAAAACGTCAGTACTAGTTAGCCGAAAGAGAGCCCCAAAAGTTCAATCAAAATAAATGTATCCGTTTTTGAAAGAATTAGAAAAACGGTAATTCTCACATTCGTACATAGATAGGTACAGAGATATTCGTGGTCAACGAAATGTGCGTGCAGGTTGCTGGGAGACGCTCCGTCAGGTTCAACAAAGTCACTTGACCGTTCACCAAGAAAACTCTCAAAACGTTAAAAACACGATATTTGGCACCAATTGGCTATCTCATTTGGCGCTAATTTTCGATTAATTGACAATCATGATGAACATTTTCATCGGAGGCAAAATTGTGGAAAAAAAAAAAAAATACGGCACAAAACGATTCATTTAAAGTTTTCTCTCCGTAAAAAGTCGAATTTGAAAGGGCTTTTTAGCAAAGACAAAGTTGGCAGTTCAATAAGCAAGGACAAGGTGAGAGTTAGATTAAGGTGATAAAACAATTAGGAGCAGCTATCCACAACGTTCTAAAATGAACATTACTATCGTGTTTTTCCGTGAAAACAAACCACTTGAGGTTTTATTTGAACAGTAATAACCTGAAACCCGAAAAGAATGCCCGTACGCAAAAATATCGGGTGCGCCGCATCTCACAACTTTCCTTAGCTCTGCTCAATTCACTAACTCAATTTACTCTGTTCATTTGAATTTGGTAAAACATCACTTCACGACGGCAGAAAGCGCTTACAGTTCTGGAATTTATTGTGTTGCTCGTACTCATGCCCTGACTGCTATTGAGCATTATTACTCAATGAGGCTGTAGACACTTTTTTTATTTTTTAAACGATAATAATCAATTTTCCAGAGTTATCGGGTAAAAACTCTTAAAAATGGTATCAAGTGAAGCGGCGATGGTTGGAATTCCAGTATTTCTGGAATAGCCCCTGTATACCTTATGAGCCTTATTAAAAGACTAAGACTAAAGGATTAAAAGGAGTACCACGTGAATTTTCTGAAGGACATTTGAGCGGAGTTTACATGGAAAAAACTACGCCAAAATTGATTTTCCTCGTAATGTTTGGTTTATTGTGCTGCTCTCGCTATTTTTCCCCTGACGGGAATTTTATGGTAAGGTTGTCTTATCGGGAGCGGTCCATATGGAAAATTTAATCAAAATCTTTGATCACTATGAAAACTATAGTTAGTGTTACGCGGATTTTGCTCATACCCTTATTTTGGGGTCCCGTCGTGACCTCGGGGTTAGATATCAACTTTGAGCTGATTTGATTCAGCCGTGTTCTCTCAATCGCGTTTTCCCAAATAGTGTTTATCGCATTCAGTAGGGTCTGAAACGTTTTTCAGTCGTGTTTGATCTGAAAAATCTTTTTTTGTTTGTTTCGTCCTGTTGTATAACTTTCCTTCCTACTTTGTAGAGCCAAGGAAAGTAAACAAGGGAACTTGGAAAAAGTGTTAATGAATAATGAACGCGTCAATACAGAGATGCCATAAGAAGCGTGGGAATGTAACCCAACGTCGGTTGGAACTCTCAATGATGTCGAACAGATCGCTTACTTGACTAACTAGTTTTGCGACGTTTTCCCTTGTCTTTAACACAAACTTCAAAATGAAGATAACACTCCAATGAATCACGTACACGCTCGTTATTCGACAAAGGTTTGGGATGAGCAGCGGCCACAGAATCCCGGTTGGCAAATGAAGCCGGTTTGACCAACTCGTTTTCGCCTCAAAACTATTTTCAGTGCGAAATGCTCCGTGATACTACCACGTTCGAGTTAATCGAGTTTTTATAAATCTTCCCGAGACCAACAGTCCGTCGGAAAATCCAATTTGAACACAATAATCCGTACATGGGCGATGAGAATCGCTGAAAAGTGATTGGGGCTGAGGAAAGTAGTAAGATTCGTTGCAGACGACGTTTTCAAATGTTGGACGCGGTTCATCTATCTTCCCGTGGTCAATAGTTACTTAGGGAATCCAAAGTAGCTCATCGAAAGAGCACTGACTAACAATTTGGCGATTCATGAAGTTTTAGCTGAATTCAAGGAGGTTTGACGTTTGAAAGGCTGCCGAATGGAGAAAGAAAATATGACAACTTACTTCTGCGGAAACTCAGGGCCTGGGTATTCGCCAACAACACTACGATACGAGGAGCAAGAGAGCGGTGATGCGTTCAGAGCGAGAGCAGAGCGTGATCTGACAATATCTGAAGTGCGGGAGGCATCCGGGGTCCAGCAGAAATATCGTGTACGTGACACCTCAGCGTGAATTTGTATCGGATGTTGTTAATTCTCCCCAGAGGCCGCATCGGCACGAATTATAGAATTTGCAGAATCCTCACCCTCGTACGGATCAGAGTGGAAAAGGTTCAACGAGAAGCTCCGATAATCCCTCGGAAATAGCGAGGAAACCCCAGACCCATCAGGCGCTCTTCACTGCTCGTTGATGTTTGTTCATCCAGGAAAATCGAGGGAGAGAGAGAGTGAGAGGGAGGGAAAGAAATACGGTGGAATTGCGGCAAATAACGTCGGCAGGAGCTTCACACAACAAACACGAGACCGATTCATTTAATCCAACGGGATTTGGTGCGCGGAATAATAAAACTGTTATCGTCGAGAAAATGTAGACGAAGATTATTTTCAATTAGACCGCGAGTCCTGAAATGTTCAGATGTGCACGTGCGAAGTGAAATGCGTGTCGCCAAATGGGAACTTTGCCCAGCCGTGAGTCGGCCTGCTATTTCCCTGAGAATTAGCGAGAACCGACTATACTGGAAGACATGAAAACTTTGGATGCAAAATATTTATCGCTAACAATTGAGGACTTACGTTTTCTAATCCAATAAGTTCCGGCTCGCGGAAATCCGTAGCTCGTTTACCTCTCTGATTGACTTGTTAACAGATTCGGCAAACGGATTTTGTATTGACATTTTACTGGTTTCACTGCTCAAACACACATTCCTAAACGCTCTATGTGTACACCGAGCCTTCCTTTTCCTTGAACGCATATCTAGGGAAACATTCATACAGAGCAATATGTAGGAACTAGTTAGTTGAGAGTACCACGTAAGTTTGATCGAAATCATTGAGCCGTTTCTGAGAAAATTGAAAAGGTAAATTAACATTCCACACATCTCATTTACCGAATTATCGTGTCATATATCCGTTCAACAGATAGATACAGAAATTATTACGGAGAACAAAATATGAGTATAGGTTACTACAACGAGCTCCGAAAGATTGATCAAATCTGCGTCCACCGAATTTTCTTGGACATGTTTATGGAGAATAAAAGTTTTGTACTAACTAGTAGAAGATGATTTGAAAGTTTCATCAAAATCGTTAGCAGCCGTTTTCGAGAAAAATGCGACAAACACCAATTTTTGGCGCATTTTCGTCCCCCACTCCCATTTCCCATTGGTGGAAACTATAATCTTATTTTCGCGGTTACAAAAAATTCACGAACAAAACAAAAAAGAACCAGCTCAATCGATTCGGTTCAGCCGTTCTCAGGCAAATCGAACTGCAGATACCAGCAGACACTAGCACGTACGACGCAAGGAAATTAGGATTTTTAGATTCAGTAGGCCGCAAAACGTAAACATCTGAAGAAGACTCAACTTTTTTGTTGACACGATTACAATACTTTCCTTTCCCTTCGGGTAGCAGAAACTAATAAGAGGCAAAGTGGACATTAAATTCCCCAATTTTTGGTCATGTCCGGGGTTTTATAGTGGATTTTCGAAATTTCCCAACTAAATTTGGAATACGCTTCGTTATTCAATATTGCTGGTTAACGAACTTGCCTTAGTGCATTAGAACAACTATTTTTAAACAGATGATCAACTTCCCAGCTCAGACCGATCCAAAGTTACCCAACATTTGCTGTCTTATTCGACTCTGCCGTTCAGTTGATTCTCCACAACAGAAATATTCGCCAGGTGCCCATAACGTGTGCGTGTGCTACACCTTTCAATGAATTTTGAAGTCTCTAGAGCTGCTACAGCTGTCTCACCCTTCACGCGCTCTGGTACCCAAGTCGAACATTCACAGTGTACTGGAGTCCTTGTACGGACATACTTAGTCTCAACTGAGGTTAAAAGTCACTTGCGTTTCAACTCGTTGTATCGCGAAAAAAAGAACCTAATTAAATTAGAGCTCAGCGAAATGCGGCCTTCGGCTATATTTAGTTTTCAGAGAAACTTCTCGTCGTTACAGTGTGGTTAATAACTAGAACAACCGCCTTTCGCTAAATTGGACATAACACAGTCACGTTCGAGTCCAAACCTGTCCCACCTGTGACGAACTAAATTATCTCTTACACCTCCTCAGCCTCAGTTATTCGTGGACTACCGTTATGAGTCAGACGCAGATGAGGATCGCACTGGGATCCCAATTGAACGGCTCGCATCCAACTCAAACCCAGACGCATTCAATTCCATCAGCGACGGTTTTCATATGCTCTCACAGCGGAAGAGGAATATTCCAGAAATGTAGTGAGCCACGCTGCACGTATTTGTTGCAAATAACGACAACAGGACGGAGGAGAGAAAATTGCGGATGCGCGGGTGTTGGAATACCGAATGTTTGTCAATCGATATAGAGCTAAATCTAATCGAATTAGCTCTTCAATAAATATCAGTTTTCTATCTACCTCAAATGTGTGCGTACGTCTTTCCTCGGATTCTCCTAACGTTTTACGTACGAGTTTAAATACGGACCCAATATTAACATTATTCAACAGGTTATGGGCTCAGATTACGTGAGTGCTTTTCTTTAGGCGCGTTGTCGGTTAGAATATCGTGAAATCTATCGGCGCATCTCTGATTCGGTAGTCGGCTCAACAGGTGGAACGGAAAATGGCTTCCGCGAACTCGGCAGCAGCTGCCCTTATGCAGCTGTATCCTCAATTGTCTACGGAAAATTTCGGAAACTGGAAATTTCGTATACAGACGATAATGGAGGAGAAAAAAGTCAAATACGTCCTGTATATAAAAACGGAAGACTTGCCAACCGACCCGGAAAAATTGAAGTTTTTTTCTGAGCAGGATGCAGTTGCCAGATCGATTATTTTGCAAAGCATCACGGATCGACACATTGGGTACATCAAAGACGAAAAATCTGCTCGAGATATGCTTAAGAAATTAAGCGAAGTCTTCGAAAGAAGGAGTACTTCCGCTAGATTCGTAACCATGAAGAAATTATTGAATATGAAATGTCTCCCGGCGGACGATTTACAAGAGCATTTCAACAAGATTGAATCTGTCTTTGCCGAACTGACGTCAATGGGCAGTAAAATGGATGATACTGACAAGATCTGCTATATCCTATTTTCGCTACCTGAACAATTCTCAGCCACTATCAATGCCATCGAAACCATGAAAGACGAACTCTCGATTTCTTTCATAAAAAATAAATTGCTGGATGCTGAGATGAAGATGAAAAGCGACAATCAAATGGGTGAATCAGCTAATTCAGATCAAGCAGCGTTCTATTCTCAAAATTTCCAGCATCGCAGAGGTAACAGTAATTGGAATAGTCGCCGCAACTTTCGTGGAAAATTTCGAGGAAGTGGAAGACGGAGCAATAATAATAATCCTCGCGGCAACATCAGCCATTTTCGTGGAGCATTTTCGCATTTCTCAGGCTCCTCGGCTAGTGCGCAGGCGCAGAGGCGAGACTCTCATAAAGACGAGATCTCGTTCGTGGCACTAAATATCGATTTACCGCAATCACAAATATCGGATGAATCTGATCAATACAGGTTCATAATAGATAGCGGTTGTAGTTTTCACATGGTGAAACAAGAACTAATTCACGAGATGAGTGATGTTCGTCAACTACCGGAGCCAATACCAATAAAAATAGCAAACGGCCAACTTATAACCGCACATCAGAAAGGTATCCTTCGCGTACAATGCCAAAACAAAAACATTAAAATCCCAGCACTTATTGTTCGCGATCTCGTTCATAATTTGCTCTCAGTGAAGATGATAATTAAAAACAGTTTCAACGTATTGTTCACAGAAGAAGGAGCTGAAATTTACGATAAACGTAATAAAAACTTTCGGTTTCAGTGCGATACTGTCGGAGGCCTGTATTATGTCGATTTCGACCCCGCTTCTCGAGCTGAATGCAACTCTACAATCGAAATACCTAATAAAGGTAATTGTTCGAATAACCTGTGGCACCTCCGCCTTTCTCATTTAAATAGAAACGGTCTGAAGTTGATGAAACTCCCTGTAAGTAGAAATGTTTGTTCATCGTGTATGAGTAGCCATTTCGTAGGCTAAATGAACCGAAATCGACAAGAGTAGGTGAACTTATTTATAGCGATTTGGCTGGTCCAGTAAAAACCCCTACATTTGACGGAGAACGATCAAACCAACGGCTACCGGCTTTTTTGTCCTGAAACCAACAACATCATCGTCTCTCGTGACGTACGTTTTGATGAGAACGACTTTGTCTACAGAAATCCTGAAATTCCAAACAACATACAATATGGCAACTCCATTGAAGGAGAAGAAGAAGAAAACCAGCTACAAACTCAACATTCGGTCACGAATATCGCCGAAGAAGCCTACAGAGAAGGAAAAGGAGAATACCGAAAGTGAGCCTACAGGAAAAGACAACGAGAATACTGGGAGTGACAACGAATATAACACAGGAGATGAAGAAATTAACACAAACTCTACGAAACCTTCAACCACAAAAAGTGGAAGGAACGTAACCATCCCAACGAAGTATCATGAATATGAACTCTATAGTGCTTACTGTCTATGTGCAGACATTCCAAACGATTTTCAGGCTGCCATTAAAGAAGAGAAGTGGCGCCGAGCAATCGAAAACGAGCTGGATGCTCATTCAAAATTCAAAACTTGGACTCCTGTCAAAACGTCCAACAATAAGAAACCTATACAAACCAGATGGGTATTTAAAAAGAAACCTGATGGAACTGCAAAGGCCAGGTTAGTTGCCAAAGGTTTTCAACTGGAAGATACCTACAACACATACTCACCTGTAGCCAGAATGACAACAGTAAGGACCTTTCTATCGGCTGCTTTAAACAAAGGACTCAAGGTAACCCAATTAGATGTACCAACAGCATTCCTTAATGGAGAACTAGATCTGGAAATTTATATCTATCCTCCCGATGGTGTGAAGACAGATGCCAGTATACTTAAGCTAAACCGTCCCCTATATGGTTTAAGAGAATCGCTAAAATGTTGGAATCGTAAATTTAATGATTTTCTTGAGAAATATGGGTTACATCGATCAAAACATGATTTTTGTATGTATTCAAATGGTATTACATGGCTCATAGTATGGGTGGATGATGTTTTGGTAGCTAGTTTAGACAATGATGTGGCAAATGCTCTAGAAAAAGAATTTTCGGCAAAAGTTATTGGTAAACCTAACGAATTTCTTGGGTTTAAAATTGAATGGGAAACAAACATGATAAAAATTTCTCAACAGGATTCCATTGATAAAATGGTTAAAAATTTTTGCTTAGAGGAAACCAAACCTGTTAGAACTCCAATGGAGCATAAATTTCAGGCAATTTCATCAGAAAACGTAATTGAAGTTCCTTATAGACAAATTATAGGAGGTCTATTATATATTTCAATAGTAAGCCGTCCTGATATAACATACTCAGTAGCATACTTGTCAAGATTTCTTGATAAACCAACTAATCAACTTTGGTATGCAGCCAAAAGAGTACTTAAATATTTGAAAAGTACTAAAAACCATAAACTTATATATACAAAGTCGAGTACGGAAACTATAAACGCATATAGCGACGCAGATTGGGCAAGCAATAGCGACCGCAAGAGTATAAGTGGATACTCAATTTTCCATGGTAAAAATTTGGTATCGTGGGCGAGTAGAAAGCAATCAGTAGTTGCACTTAGTTCTTGTGAAAGTGAATATATAAGCGCCGCTTTAGCCACCACTGAATGTATCTACATAAAGGGAATCTTGTCAGATTTAAACTTATGTCCTGAAATACCAACGGTTTTGAAAATAGATAACAAAAGCGCCATATCAATGATCCAGTCCTATGAAAACTCCAAGCGTTCAAAACATATTGACACAAAGGCACATTTATAAAAGATATCGTTTCAAAAAATATTTTGAGTATTGAATATGTCCCAACTGAACATAATGCGGCAGATACTTTCACTAAGGCTCTTACAATTGATAAATTCATTCGCTCTCGTGAATTACTAAATATAAGACCATAAAACTTATTTACTGAGAAACTATTGAGTATCAAGCTGAAATATGATGGTGAAACCATACTTATAAATTTTCTATGTTTAGATGTATTCATGCTTACCCATGTATTTATTGCGGAGGTATGTTGGAATATCGAATGTTTGTCAATCGATATAGAGCTAAATCTAATCGAATTAGCTCTTCAATAAATATCAGTTTTCTATCTACCTCAAATGTGTGCGTACGTCTTTCCTCGGATTCTCCTAACGTTTTACATACGAGTTTAAATACGGACCCAATATTAACATTATTCAACAGCGGGCAACGCAATGGCACATGAAATTATGGAAACACGCTGATTACCGATATTGATTTCACGAATAAGTACTTTTAAACCGGTATTAGCAAGTTACAGAATGCCTGCTTGTACAACGATGGTATCAGGTGGCACAGAGCTGGGAAGAGGGCCCTAAGGCACAGGCTGTGCTCGACAGTCGAAAATTATGTTGGAAACCCTTTCTGCAGCCTCCACACACAGACTAAAGGTTGAGTCCTTCGAGACCACCATGAGATGCAGGTGGAACCTCGCCTCAAGGGTCAGAAGCTTGTCATCCTTCACCCTTGTAATCCCTGAGTCTAAAACGTTGTACCACCTGACTCCCATTGAAGGAGCCCATGTAATTGTAGTCTAGTGGTTATAGACGAAGATTCATAATCCGACGAATGTTGTGCGTTAGATCGGAGTTCGTGATAGCTGTAATGATTGCCTGAGTCAATGGATCTCCAAACCCCCCTTGCAACAACTAACAGCTCGTTGGTAGTCCCGATGGAATGACGAATCTACCAGGAGATACGCGTAAAAGGACAAGAAAACATCAAGATCTACACTGGACATGTGACCTTCAACGAAAATATCTACAAATTTAGAAAAAATGCGTCTCAAAAGGCCCATCATTCAGATCAAAGCGCGAAGGATTAATTGGAGTAACCTATTACTGCGGGAACCTGAGCATGTCCCTGTTGCAAGCAAATGGAGGTTGCAATGTGAAGTGGATTTGGTTATTTATCATTTTTTAATTGTTCCTCCTTTCTGTACGTGCCGGAGAGTGATGTGGAATAGGAGTATATGGGAGGGAAGAATATCCGTAACTTCAACGAGCACAGTATATAGAAGAGAAATCTGTCGCATCTCTAACCCCCCCCCCCCCTAAGACCACCACACCATTAGATGTTTTTCTCTTAGACGTTTCCAAAGATTCGTTTTCTAAATTTTTTGGTCCGATTGCTATTGCTTCATGTTGTATAACGATTCCCTTAAGAGCGCATGAACAGCTGTGTGTAGTATTGAAGTATTGGAGTGTACGAAACACATGATCAGGTGTGTGAGAGAACGGCTGAACTGATTCAGGTGGTTCCTTTTCGTTTTATTCTTTGAGATGCGGGGGAAATGGGCCAAAATGTTTCAAAACTATGTGTTTTCGCCGTTACCTCGATGTTTTGAATGGTTAACGATCATAACTGAGGGAAATGTAACGGCATGGTTCGTGGATCGATACATAGGTATATACCACAGCAAGGTGACAGCAGGCTTTGTTCCATAGCCTGTACAAGATTCGAAGAACTGACAACACCCATTTCCTCCACTGCCCCATGCTCTGTTTCATCTTCCGACTTCGACTTGGCGATTTACGACGTCCCAGAGTGGAGCTCAACATCTCCTTCTGTTGTGCAGGTTTCAATCGTGCCGTAACGGTATTAAAACTAAATTTTGAAGCTCCTTACTCACTTCTTTTGGAAATTATGGCACGGATATATACACATACATGCATACTCTATCCAAATGTAGGTTTCGTTAGGGAATGCATATACATACATTACGTCAAACCCTCAGTAGAAAAGCTGTGTACGGCTAGAGCGGCTTCAAGATCCAAATTCGAGCGAAAAGTAGATAAGTATTAGTCGAAAGAAGACATTATAAATCAGTTTATCACAATAGTTATAGACATTTTCAAAAACCACTATGCACATTATAGTTTTTCGGCTCATCTTCCTATAGATGCGTTAACGTCGAACACGTTTTCTGCATTTTCTACTAGTAAGAGAACTACTAATAGTTCCAGAATTAATTGTCGTGCTTCTGCTTGTGTCATGATCACTATTGAGCAATCAGTACACAGATAATTAATTAGAATGAATACATAATTTTTTTTTGAGAAGGATAATGATCACCGTTTCAGAATGTTCCGAGAGAAATGGTAGTAGGTGAAACAGCAGGAGTTCATATTCCAGAATTTCTGGAGTATTTCCTATATATCTTATGAGCGTTATCAAATCATCATCGTGTGGGTAATCGATTGGACTGACACGTCAATTTTTGCAAAGATCCTATTGACATTTGAGCGGAGTTAATTAGGAAAAAACTTCGCTAAAAGTTTTCCAGAGTTCCACCGATTGGAATTCCATGGCACTACTCTACTATTTCGAGCTGTCTATACAAATCATTAGTGCCGTGTGTTCGGGGGAAAAAATATGTTTATTACTATGATAACTATAGTTAGTTTCGGGCATCCTTTGCTCATACCCTTATCTAGGCGACGTGCAGGATAGATATCATGTTTGAGTTGATTTGGTTCAGCCATTTTCGCTCACACACAGACCATTTCCCAAAAAGCGTTTTTCGGATTCAGTAGGCAGAATCTAAAGACAACAACACTGTCAAGCCACAGTCGTATGAGAGGCAACCACGCACTGCTGGTCCTAGTTTTCAGGGGACATGCTTGACGCTGGGATGACGACTAAGGTACAACACGATTGGGTGACTCAATAGCGAAATGAGAGCGAGCATTCACAACGTTAGGGGACCCCCCTAACAACTTTAACAAAATGTTTCGACCATTTTTTAAAATACTTAAACTTCATACATGACCATCTCGCTCTGTTTTTGAAAAGCTTTCACTTCATATCCCAACAGTTAGCAATAATGTCAATCCGTTTCAGAACAGTTTAACCTCGACCGCAATTATTCGCTTAACCGAACATTTCCGCACCACTTATCAACATTCTGTACTCTATTCCCTAACAGTTTTCCTACGAACTGGCGCAAGTGATGGTGGCAGCAAGTAGGAGTTGAGACTGGACTTGGCTGGAGAAGAGAGTGAGGTGTTGCCAGGTAAACGCACTGAAGCATTGAAAGGGAAATACTCTGGAACATACCATTGTCCCTCATCTGGCGGACGTGTTAGGGAACTAGCGTGATGTGACTTGTGGCACCGTCGCACCATGCGAAACTTTGAAAAACATGCGCAGCATTAATCGAAGTAAAGTAATTTATAAACTGTGGTTTAAAGTAACTTGAGTTCATCCAAGAGTGGGCAATCTAATGTGTTTCCCACTGTTTTCACTCAGTTTCCATATCGGATTTAGCTAAAAACGCCCATTATTTAGCTGTTGTTACTGAGCGTTCACCTCAGATTGGCAATACAAAAAGGCGTCGACAAGATTCAATCGACAACTGCACCCGAAATCCAAATTCAAAAATACGATCGTACGAAAAGTTTTAATCCAGCGCCGAGATTATCTTCGGTCGAAATAAATCCGTCACGTGTCAACTTGAGCGGCTGACGGGGCAATGACAGAAATTCCTTCCGTTTCGTCGACCTGAATGACGTGCGCGACAATAATGATTAGTCCGCACGCTTTGTTCGTCTTGACGAGGTAATGAAAAGCGTAGCGCCTGGCAGAGGAAAAAATAAAAATAAAAAATCTCCTGGCGTTGCGTAAAACACCTTTCTGAGAACCCGCTTGGGACGTCGTTGGCAGATCTTGGAGGGAACATTCTGGCTTTATCTTGAACGTTGCAGGTATTCTCAACATCTCACCGCCTTATTGGAAGTACGACGCAACACACCCGGGTATACGTCATTTCAGACACGGTGCAGGCATACTTTGATTTTGGGCCCGGAATGACAACTCGTCTTTGACTGCAATACAGATAGCTGCTATATATACAAAGGAGAACACCAACTAATGAATTTCACGACTTATCCGAATTTCTAACCGTTCATTTACTCATTAAAAATGTTACTTTTGTTCTATTACAACAGTGACCCTAGTCCATCATGCCAGAGTTTGAATGTGGAGAAGAAGCAGAAATATTCCCTGATGCGAACTCCAAACCTCTTTCGTAGGTTGCTAACAGATCTAATTTGGTATGTTTTTAAATGGTTAAATGGTTTAGTTCACAAAATTAGTTAAATGGTTTAGTTCACAAAATTGTAAACTAGCTTTTACGATCTATGTAATAAACATGAAATCGATAAAATATTAAACATAACTTGTTATCACAGGTTTGGCTGCCAGTAGTCTTACGTATTATGTCCCCGTTTTAGCCCATCTTAAGTATTAATTTCCCACTATATGGAATGATTACCTGGAAATGTCAAAGAAGAAACGTTTGCTATGGTACAAGACGCCGGTTAACTTCCTACGAATTTTGGATACTAGGGGCATGATTGGTTCTCCGTCCGTCCCGGCTCATCGACCTGCCCCAGAGGGTTATTTATTGGGACGGACAGAGGCGGCTACCAACAGATCAAAAGTTTAGGACCGAGTTGAACTGCGGGCTGATCCAATTGACTGACTCAACGCGGAACGTGAAACGCTCGTCACGACTTGGGGAGAGAACCCTGGACGGGGGTTGCAGAGATCGGGAGTCAAACAATGGGAAACTGGGAGAGAGCAGAGCAAACCCACCGGTTCAAGTCCATTCAACCCGGAATCAGTTAGACAGACGTTCCGCTTTTTGCAGTTGCCTCAATTACAATCTGAGCCTCAGTTCCTCCTCGATTCGCCAGTCCATTTTAGGGGGCCAGATTTAGTTTTTGAGTGTAATGTAACTGCCGAAAGAATGGATTTCACTTCGAGGGAGAACAAATCGTGGGCCCTCGATTCTATCTATTGGCTTTCATGTTTTAGAGCTTCCTGAACTACTTGGGTTTTCTGATTCCTTCCAATTATTACAACTTTGTCCATTTAAATTTTCAAACATGAGGCATTGGGAATTGGGCCCTGGACTGTTTCCTGCGTACTAACTTAAATCAGACTGATAGCAGCATCTAGTTGCACCTAGGAACTTCTAGTGGTGAGTATTTCAGCTTCTTTTTTGTTGAAGCTTCCTCTCTTGTGGAGCTCCGCGAAACTTGTCGATACTCATAGACGCTCTTCTTACGATGTGTGCCTCGCAACCACGAGGGAGTTAAGTCAGTTATTTCTTCATACTCTGAAGTGACTTACACACTGTAGGATCGCTCGACTGGTCTCATGGATAATACGGAATGTTCACCTGTGGCTGTAACTCCCAAGATCAATCATGGAATGAAGGCGGAAATCCAAAGCGTTCAAACTTTACTATGTGAGTGCCGTTTTGCCAACTTTAGGAACACAGAGGTATATAGGAGGTGTAGCTTCCGTAACAGCAACAGAGCATCGGAGACTTTCCATGGATAATCGAAAGATTGACATCAATTCTTAAAGCCAAAGGTGATGAAGAAAATCAACATCCACGAACTTTTTCTCTCTAGCCTGAGTGACTGTACCTTAACACTCTCACGGGGAGCATATGAGGGTAGTATCAGTCATCTGAATTGTGAACGCTCGTAAATAAAAGCGTAAGCACCACTTGCGGTAACTGATCAACACGCCATTGTTTCCTGTCCTCGATTGCCGCATCTGGAAGTCTTAAAATCTCACTTCCCTCGCGAATAGCGAAGGTTGATAGGTAGACGGAATAAACATAAACCGTGGACACGAAGGGGAAACCGGCGGATTATGAAACCAATTGTCGCATTACCGCATTCACTTCCTCTCAAGAAACACATTGGAGTTGTCATTCAGAGGCAGGCGTCGATTTAGATTGAGAATCGCCTTGACATTCAGAGTTGGTTAAGGCTTTAGAAGCCGACTTAGAATCGAGTTGACATACGCATTCATAATCATAAGTATCGCCCTGGAGCCGGTACTTTCCCGGTGAACCTAATTCAACAACGTCGTACCATGACACCCGATAAGTCTCGTCACTGAGCGCCAGGTGTGCAGAAATGAAACTGGTGGAACAACTTTCAAACGTGTTGAGCAGAAAGCCACATGGTTGTACTCTTTACTCTTAAACTCTCTCATGAGGGTTCCGGAACAGTCATATTGATAAGGAAACACTCTTCAGGGCTCGTTTACTCTTCAAAATGGAGCCCTGGACTGACCGTTCCAGTTGGCTCCCAGAATTAACGAATACATACCCCTTGCTGCGTCATGCAGTAAATCTCAACTACCCCGACGAGTGAAAACCCTTTGAAAAGTTCAAGGAGCTCCAGCCTAAAATTTGTAACCTGAGTGTTCATTGACCTCGCTATCCCGTTCCTACCGCAACGCTTAAAACCATTGGAAGACTACAGGACTGGAAGCATTGGCTTCACAGCTGAGTACATACAGCGGTCAGTTCCAATCTTCGAATATTGCTGACCACTGAAGGAATACTTAGCTCATTAAGGTTTGACCCCACGGAGGAGGAGAAACCCAGATGGACAGTCCCCACTGTTGACAGTTTCTGATTAAAATCCTCATTTACATCTAAAGCCACATGAACAATTGGAAGAGCAGCGTCAACTACCATAGTAACCCGCGTGCTCCCAACTCTTATGCTCAGCCCTACAATACGCACATTCAGTGTAACAACTAAGTGGCAGCGGTAGTGATAGTAGTTATTGATTAGCACCCATCGTTTTAGAAGGCACTAGTTAAGAACTTTCGGCTTATTTTTTATTTGTTTAGTATACTTCGTAATTGTTCTTACGCGGATGTATTATCAGTTTTGTACACATTCGTTTTGGTATAGTCTTTTTTAGTGATTGTTAGCAATTTGTCTCATATAAATCACGCCCAAATGACACTATCGTTCTAAAAGTAAAAAAAATTGTGATAGTAGTCCAACAAGTTAAAAAACGTTATAAAATAATTATTGAGAACCAACGAAATGCCGTGTTGTCGTTTCTTGGACTAAAAAGTAGAAAAGAAAGTTACGTAATCGGCTGAAAAAAAAGTTTAGAGTTCGCATCAGATTTTTACGTTATAAGGTCTACTAAGTTTGAAAAATTATACTCGGGAAAATGGTCCATGTGCTTGTACGTGAACGCGACTGAACTGAACTGCTGAACCAAATCAGCTCAGACTTAATATCCAGCCAACATGTTACCATCGGACGCCAAAATAACGGTCTGAGCAATATCCGTTCCAAACTAACTAAAGTTATCGTAGCAGGTTTTGGGAAAATGACGAGAGCAGCACGATAAATTGCCAAACGTTGCAACGAAAATCGATTTAAGCGCAGTTTCTCATTCATAATCACCGCTCAAATGTTACTAGAGTCATCAGGAAAATTGAGGCGGTAGTGGCGTTAAGTTAGCACGCTCATAATAGTCCAGGAGACGAGGGCTAAAAACGTAGACCGTTGAGTTGAATGTTGGTTACTATTTTTTCTGATAGTTCCCTCAATGTTTGGTAAAACCCCGCTTCTCTGCTCTCTCTGAAGTATAGACTAAGAAAATGGCTCATCAAAAATGAAAATATGTCGAAAATCATGTTTTTTGAACAGTTGTGTGCTTTCCCGAGTAATTGAGACACAGGATTTAATCAATCGTATGAAATTTGTTTAAGCAACCTATACCCACTTTTTGTTCCTCGTGATAATTTCTGTACCTATCTGTTGAACGGAGGTATAAGCCGTAATATCTCGAAAAACGAGGTTTCTCGAATAATAATTTATCGGGTCGTCGTATTTACGGGGCCGCGGAAAGTTCTGTGTTACTACGCACCAGTTATTTTATGAACAAGTTTTGTTAAAATCAGGAATAAAATGTTATAATGCATATTATATGCGTACTAATGGGTTTTACTTCCGATCCACTAAAGGCATACAGGAATACCGAGGCGATTATGTAATATTCTATTTATGAGCCATCGAGAATATACTTCAAATATATAATTAGTAATTGTAGCCCAGAAGTTGAGTCTGCCGTATGAACACAACATTTTGAAGGTTGCAGATACTATTTAATAGTTTACTGAGTGGCTGTAGATGCGATTCACGTCATTTACAGCTGTCAGCTATTCAGTTTTTTTTTTGTTTTTTATTGATACTAGATAATTCTATTTCGGCGACTCTGCTTTGGAAATGCAGCGTTTTTGAGGTGGCAGATTTTATAGTAAAGCTGATGGATGTGGAAGTCATTCACGTCGTTGGCAAGTATCAACTAATAAGTCAATTTTTGAGCCATCAAAAATTCATCAAATTTTGATTTTGTCTGCTCGAAAGAGTCCTCAAAATGAAGAAAGCAGACAAAGTAATTTTTTAAGTACTCCACTTCACCTATTCGTAACATGAATTTCAAGTTTCAACTCCGTATGTCATTTTTTGACCAAAATTTCGTCAAATTCGTCTGCAAGTCGAAGTCCACTAAACTATTGTGGCAGAGTTAGGTTCTTCGACTCAGTTACTTGATGCAAATCCACCATATAAATTTCTGATGTCAACTAATAAGTCAAAATTCGTCGAATTTTGATTGACTCTGCAACTTATTTGCCAAGCATAGGAGGTAGCAGAGTTGTGAATTTGGAAAGTACAAGCCAATTCCTCAACTGTGGTAAATATTGTAACTATCAACTAATAAGTCAAATTTTGACTTTTTTGATGAGCCGCCATTTTCATAGTCCATACTTCAAGGAGAGAGAGAGCAGAGAAGCGGGGTTTTACCAAACATTGAGGGAACTATCAGAAAAAATAGTAACCAACTTTCAACTCAACGGTCAACGTTTTTAGCCCTCGGCTCCTGGACCATAAGATGTATAAAAGCTACCCCACAAATTCCAGAATTCCAACCAAATCGCGTACAGTCTTGTGAATCTCCTGCGCACTAATTGCTCAATAATGATCACGGCAGAAGTAGGAGCAGCATAATAAACAATGAAAAACAGATTTGATTTGTTGGTAAAATGAAGAAAATTGTTGAATGCGCGTGGAGCCAAGGAAAGTTGTGTGATGCGTTGCACCTGATGTTTTACGTCGTAAGACCAGTGAAGGCAGCGTGCGTACGTCGGAGGTGTTGTTCATGTGCGCCTCACACTTGCGCAGAACAGCTCGATAAAAAGGTCTATTTGTCGAGTTGCTCATTTTTTACAATTGACTTAACAGCTCCCGCTCTCATTGGTGTTAACAGTAGGGAACTCGACTGGTTCCAGCGAGCCCAAAATGCCGGTCAGTGCACGCTTGGTTCAGTGTCTGAATATTGGAGGCCAGAACAGGCCTGAGCGCATACAGTTAGGCTTGTTCAAAACCAGAGAGCTGAGACCATTACGGATAGCTACCGTGGGTTTCAAAATTCTCAAATTCACAACACCCCCCAACTTGTCAACACAAACACGCTCTGCACAGTGGTGCTGATTGATGAATAACTATGATTGAAACAACCTGCAACAAAAACGTAATTCCCTTAATTCCTGTCCATCGCAATACGCTTTTTGAAACCGTCGACTTGTATAAGAGTCGAGAATCTAATGAAAATGTTAAGACGTTCACTTTTCACTGAACAGACTTTCAAAATGTGTATATCAAGGAATATTATAAGACGATGTCTTTACTCTTGAACAAACATGTCGTGGTTTACCAATGTATGTTGTTTTCCATAGACCTAGCAACATCCTGGAGTTGAAGTCATGCAGTCGTTCCACCCAATTACGCGACGCTTAATGAATATCATGAAACAAACCAGACATTTGGATAATGAGTTCAGCTTGGATGCTCAGTCCCCTTCCGCTCATGGTGTCGCCTCGCAAGTTGCGAAAAAAAAACAAAACAAATTCTCACGCGGTACGACCCTTTGACCCTGCCTTATTTGCCATTTATTGATCAAGTGCTGCCAATTTGAGCTCAGTGTAGAGGCCGTTTCAGAATTCTAGTCGCAACGAGGTGTGACGCCTCGTTTAGACTCCCACTTAGTCGCTTAGCATTCCATGACCGAGTTGCTTATTACTTGGTAGGCACCGGCCCTAACTGAATACGCATGTAACCCACACACATCATGCGCCTCAACTAAGGATGGAAATGCAACGAAAGTTGAGTTTCAAGGTTGCCAGTCAAACCACCCGCAATAGTAATCATCGTATTATACAGAAGTACTTGTAGTAACCGAAAAGAACAGTTCCACCGTCGCTTTCTCTTTAGGATACACCGTCTCGTCAAAATCCTATTCGAAATTGAGTTTGGATGCATTCGGCCAGAAACAGAATCACACACGTGGTACAGATACTACTTAATGTGTTAAAGGCAAACATCAAACCTCGGACTCTAAAAATGGGAGGATTTCTGAATTGAGGCCAATTATCGATGAGTGAGTTGATTACGGTGGTCCCTCCACAATTCAAACACCTCAAAGGCGCGTTGCCGTACAGTTAGAGGCATATCACTGCCTATTCGCATGCCGCCACTATTCGTTGTGCTCCTATTCAGTCAACTTGACTCACAACGACAGCCTACAATCAAGATCTCGTTGGACGCAGACAAAAAGCCACACTTCCGAGCCCAACGACAAGTACCAAGGAAAATGGATGTTCGTCATTACCCTCCTTAGCTCTACGAAGTGAGAAAGAATCAAAGAAACCTAATTTTTGTCGAGCGACTTGAGGGGGAAATGAATTTTTTGGATATTATGATTGCTACCAGGAAAGTAAAGATGGAGATAAAATTGAAAAACGAGCGGTGCGTAGCAACACACAACTTTCCGCAATCCCTTCAAGTTCGAACACCACCTACATATGCGAGCGCTATATCTTCGTTCAAAGCATTTTAACAGGAACATTTATACAGAACAAAATGTAGGGACTAGTTAGCTGAGAGTACTCCGTAAGTTTGATTGAAATCGTTACAGCCGGTTTTGAGAAAAGTGGAATACCGATAAACTAATATTCGACAAATATCCTTTTCTTAGTTAACTTGGCTTATATTTCCGTTCAACATATATATACAGAAATAATTATGTAGAACGACATGTTGGTATGGGTGACTAAAAGACACTCCATTAAAATTTATCACATTTGGTGAAGAAGTTACGCTGGAATTTACGGAAATGTTCGAAAAAACGTTATTTTCGACACATTTTGATTTTTATCTCTGCTCAATGGACTTCCAGAGGAACATTTAGTGAGAACAATATGTAGGTATTAACTATTCGAAAACATCCTGAGAGTTTGGTGGAAATCGTTGAAGTCGTTTTGCCAAAAAGCGTAAAAACCTAATTTTGCTTCATAGGCCTAGATCTCCGTTCACCGTATTTTCATGGAGATATGTATGCAGAAGAAAAGTTAGGTATTGATCAGTAAAAGATAATTTGGAAGTTTAATCAAAATCGTTAGACCCGTTTTTGAGAAAAATGCGAAAAACCCTAGTTTTTGGTACATTTTTGTCCCCCCCCCCTTCCGATCGGCCGAAATCGCCCATAACCTTATTTTGGTGTCTACAAAAAATAACGAACAAAACAAAAAAAGAACCAGCTCAATCGGATCAGCCGTTCTCCCGCAAATCGAACTACAGACACACACACACGGACCACGCGCCGAAATTAGGTTTTTTAGAGAGTTTTTTAGGTAATTTAGGTTTTTTTTTTCCTTCCCTTCGGGTAGCAGAAAGTAAAAAATTTGGGTTATCTTCAGATCTTTACTTTTCAGACCCTACTGAGTCTAAAAAACCTAATTTTGGCGCGTGGTCCGTGTGTGTGTCTGTAGTTCGATTTGCGGGAGAACGGCTGATCCGATTGAGCTGGTTCTTTTTTTGTTTTGTTCGTTATTTTTTGTAGACGCCAAAATAAGGTTATGGACGATTTCTACTGACGGGAAGGGGGGTGGGGGACGAAATTGTACCAAAAACTAGGGTTTTTCGCATTTTTCTCAAAAACGGGTCTAACGATTTTGATTAAACTTCCAAATTATCTTTTACTGATCAATACCTAACTTTTCTCCTACATACATATCTCCATGAAAATACGGTGAACGGAGATATAGGCCTATGAAGCAAAAATAGGTTTTTTACTCTTTTTGGCAAAACGGATCCAACGATTATCACCAAACATTCAAGATGTATCCGAATAGTTAATACCTACATATTGTCCTCCATAAATGTCCCTCTGACAATCCATTGAACAGAGATAAAAATCAAAATGTGTCGAAAATAACGTTTTTTCGAACATTTCCGAAAGTTCCAGGGTAATTTTTTCACCAGATGTGATAAATTCTAATGAAGTGTCTTTTAGTCACCCATACCAACATTTTGTTTTCCATAACTATTTCTGTATATATATGTTGAACGGAGATATAAGCCACGTTAACTCAGAAAAGGAGATTTGTCGAATATTAATTTATCGGTATTCGTATTTTCTCAAAAACGGCTCCAACGATTTCGATCAAACTTTCGGAGTGCTCTCAGCTAACTAGTCCCTACATTTTGTTCCGTATAAATGTTCCTGTAAAAATGCGTTGAACGAAGATATAGCGCCCGCCTATGTAGATGGTGTTCGAACTTAAAGGGGTGGCGGAAATTTGTGTGTTGCTACGCACCAGATATTTTAAAGCTTTTTTCGCTCATAACAACCATGGTTCTTGTCCGATCGGGGATTGTCGATGGTGTTTCTGTGTGAAAGAACGGATTTTTTTAAACCATGTTAGAGGCCGGATATGGCCCGGACGGTGGACAAGGCAGATTTGAAATCGCCGTGCCTTGAAACGTTGAATCAAATGGGGGCCCCAGCAATT
Organism: Pachypeltis micranthus; assembly: GCA_020466155.1. NCBI lineage: Eukaryota > Metazoa > Arthropoda > Insecta > Hemiptera > Miridae > Pachypeltis > Pachypeltis micranthus. The sequence goes on from CM035768.1 coordinate 30,577,653, forward strand.
TCCTGACCGAAGACCGGAAACATATGTGTATTATTCTGAATGAATAATAACTCATAAGCACGTGATAGTAAATCAATAAAGGTGGTGGTACAAGTACGAGCGACTCAATAAATTGAGGAATTAAGCGTTATAGTTATGTTGTTATTAGTTCGGTTTTCCACGCTAACGTGGCTTGTCTCCGATTGACAGATAGATACAGAAATAATTATGGAGAACAAAATGAGGGTATAACTTGCTACAACGAGCTCCTAAGATTGATCAAAACCAGTGACGCAGTTCTTCGGATCATTATGAAAATGTTCAAAAATACATAATGTTTGACACATTTTGATTTTTATGTTAAATGAACTGTCATTTTTGTGAGTTTGGTGAAAACTGCGAAAAAAAAGGTTTTACTTCATAGGCGTTTATGTCTGCTCACAGTATTTAAAAGAAAAGTTTTGAACTAACTAAGAGAAGATAATTTGAAAGTTTAATCAAAATCGTAAGGCCCGTTCGGCTTTTAACCTATGAACGTCTGCTTGACGTTAAGTCATGGTTTCCCCGAGCACCGACCAACTTTGTTTGTACCTGTGGGAAGTCCCGCTCCTCAGTTATCTCCAAGTGACAACGGATTTCCCCCTATTGTGGACTTTCCAGAAACTATCCCTTTTCCTACCCCTCTTTTTACTTTGCTCTTCTCAACAGACAGCTCCTGTCAAGTCAGTCATCTGTCATCACTCGCGAACGACAGTCGTGCCCCAATTCTCCCAACGATTCATCTCTCAGCTAGCCCTATCACTACTCAACTCTCTATCTCTCCCTCCACTTAGTGTCCCACAACCAGTTCACGTGCATTTATGTACTTACACTCACACCGATTTCACTATTCTGTCAAGTGTAATACACTCCTCACTCAAGCTCCCCCATTCATGCACCCTACAGGGTCATTTTGCCAACCGGAGCTTCTGGTACAATCCCCCCCCCCCCACTCATATTTCCCATCGATCACCGATACCTGATTTTCGCGTCTACCAAAAATAACCAACATAATTTAAAAACCCTGCAAATTATTACACAACGGTTTATTATTCGGATAATCAGCTTGACCTAGCATTAATGCTCCGAGACCCATCCTGTTCGATTCAGCATCGAAAAATATCATAATGAAACCCAAAAAAAGGTCAAAAAGAACTGAATCGTAATATTAAAATAAACAAAAAAAACACGAAAGTATCTAGAAAAAACTGAATTTTAATATGAAAACATGCATGCTAAATACTAATATCAAAATTTAACCAAAAATCTATGAAAAACAAAAACAAAATGAGAATGAAACGAAAGAATCTAAAAAAATTGAATCGTATTAAAACCAAAACGTCGGGGAAATTGGAACGGGGGCGCTCGAAGCGAAAGGCGAAATGGGAGTCGAGTGTTGGGAGGGAAGCGAGCGGGAGGCGCGCTGCTCGCTCGCCTCGAGTTTTTTAATATGATGGGCGGGGCGGGGGGAGTTCAAACGACGAAACGCTTGTAGCTCCCGCGTTGTACTGCGTTTCGTTAATTTTTTTAACCGTTTTTTGCCCATTACAGCCACGGGCTTCGTCCGATCGGATTGCCAAGATGGCGGGCACAACTAGATACCAAATCGGATTTTTGGGCGAAAGAACGAATTTTTTAGACCACGTTAAAGGCACAAAACGGCCCGGACGGCGGACGGACATTGCAAATTTGGAATCTCCATGTCTTGAAACGTAAAGTATCAAATTTTGAGGGGGGGTTGTAAAAAATTTTTCGTGACCGAAATCATAGGGTTATTATTCAGAATGAATAATAAACCAAAAACCAGCTCGATCAGTCCAGTCATTCTCCCATGACTCGAACCAAGGATACACTAACAAACACACACACGGACCATTAGTGTTAACGCTTCTTGGCAAAACAGTTGCAACGACACCAAATTCACAGGAAGTTTTCAAATTATTAATACCTTTTCAAATTAATGAATGTTCCTCTAACGGTGAGATACTGTGGGCGAGCACTTTCGATGTAAAGACATCATCGTCCGACCGTTAGGTATCTCACCAGCCAGAGAAGATGCACTCACCAAACAGGTACGTCAACTTTCGTTATTTACCTGATGGCCGAACTAACCCAATTACTTTAGTTCCTCTAACAGTCGGAAAATGAAGTTAGTCAATGTGAGAATTATCGTTTTTCCCATTTTCTCAAAAACGACTCTAACGATTAAAGTTTGACGATTAAAATTTGATCGAATTATTTCGATCAAAGCACTCCCGTAACAGCTACATAAATGTTTCCGTAGAAATGCGTTGAACGATGATACAGCGCCCGTGTAACAACAGATCGTCGAATTTACGCACGAGATATTTTTTTGACACGAACGACAATACTTTTGAGAGGAAAGTAAGAAGGGGCGAATTTGAATTAGACTGTTATAATATGAGTAATGGATCGATTATGGTCTTCCTGCCAAGTGAGGATAATCGCTTGGTCAACTTGTCCTAACGTTTGGCGGCTTTTTAGTCTACTTAAATAAGGAAGCGGCACCACCTCAAAGAAAAAGCGCAGTATAAGTCAAAGAGCAGCTATTTTGCCGGTAGCTCTCCGACTTTGTCATCAACTTTGCCCTCAAGTGCTGCGTTTACGAGCCTCACGCGTTTTTCGTTCGAACTTGACAATCATTACGAGCGGGTCCCTTTGTGGAAAAAGTATCTCCTCTAGCTCCCCCCACTCTCAGACCCTCCGTCTCAAGCCTCGTCCTTTCCCCAACGCTGCAAATCTTCATTTTGGAACCATCTCTGATGCTGTGCTAGTGCCCTTATTTCTCAGTTAACGCGGACTTACCTTCAACGTGGCTACTGCACCTTCGTTTCGACGATCGTACCAGACGCTACTCCTGTAACTAGGTAATTAGTAACCAATTCCATCAAATATTCACTTTAGAAAGTAAGAAGGAACGTTACGTAATCGCCTGAAAAAAAAGTCGGCTTTTCTTCAGATCTTCACGTTTGAAAAGTGTGAAACGGTCTATGCCCGTGAACACGAGCGAAAGAGAACGGCTGAAGCGTTTTTCCCAACTGTGAATCCTAGTTAGACTCAGTTAGCGCTCCTTAAACAGCTCTAAATGATGTTCATCAGCTTTTGTTAACCACAATTGGGCAGTTGGCTCGCATCTTTTTGGCTTATTATTCATTCTGAATCATATTCATTCGCCTGTTTTCGGTATCCCCCCCCCCCTTCAAAAACCGCCTACTTGGCAATCAGATCGGACGAAATCCGTGATTGCTATGGGCAAAACATTTAAACAATTAACCAAAAACGAAATTTTGGCAGTTTTATTGCGATTACATCGTGTTTGGTACCTCGTTCTGAGTATTTTTGGATGCTGAGTGGAATGGAGCGCGCCCGATAGGTGTAAGACTGCGCCTAGACGGAAAAACAGTGAAATCACAATAAATATAGTGAGGCAAACTCAAGTGGTTGAAAAAACCCGCGACAATACGGCGAAAGTTATCATTTTCTCTCACTGCCTATTGTCTCACTCCAACCATCCATCAGTTCGAGTCGTCGCATCGTGCCAATCCTAGAAAATGTCGACTTTCGTTGTTCCGTTGTAGTCAGGTCATGTTGCGTATCGTTTACTAGTATTTTTTGTTGCTGAATCGGGTGTGATGGGTTTAGAAGGTGTGAGAAGAAAGAAAGTCAGAAGCACTACCAGTTTCTACGTAGAAAATTGACTTTGTTCACATGGAGCTGAGGAGAGTGGCACTTTATGGGCTTTTGCTTCGATTTGGCGGACTGACTGTGCACGGATCACCAAGTGCTGGTTTCTCTATCGTTCTCTGGACTGAGACATGTCTGCATTCATGATAGTTTGTCAGGTAGTTCCGTTAAGCTCATTGAGGAGCGCCATCATATATTGGCAAACGCTCTTCTGATGTTGAAGCTGCTACAACGTACGTAGACTACCCTCAAATCTTGAAATTATGTTTTTAGACAATTCTGAACAGCATCGTGTCAGTCTCACATAAACTACTCCTTGCTCGCTCGAGCACCAAATAGCCACTCTTCTCATATGTTTGATGGCCTGCTAATAAGAATGTCTTAATACTCCCGTCTAAAACAACCAAATGCGACCCAAAGGAAAGTACTGTAATCGTGCAAAAATGAAGACTTTTCTTCAGATCGTTACAGTTACATTTCAAGGCCTTCTGGGTCGGAGAATCCCAATTTTGGAGTGTGGAGAAGGGTCCGTTGAATGAGCCAGGAAACGTTCCCAGCGATACCACCACATGTACTCATTTGGTACCTCTCAACTCTTGAGGTTTTGTACGATCTTACTGGGTTGGTTGGCACCCATCGAGCAAATACTCCAGATCGTCAATTCATTGTCTGCAATAGCCATTGTTGACGTCACAAGTTCGGATTTCAGTAATCTATAGTCAATGGTCCCTTGTTTCGCTGATCATGACAATAATTTCCAGTCGCACGGGATGGCACGGCTTCAATAATAATGCTGCTTCCATGTAAGCTGTACCTTTTTTCCTTCTGGCTCCATTTCCTTGTCCTCCGACGATCGGCAATCAGCAAGGTACAACACTCACCATTCGGATAATTATTTATCCAGAAATGTCCACCTCTCGGACACTAATCCTAGCGACTTGACATAATGGCAGGTGTGTTATGAACTTGACAGATGAAGACGTTCGGGTCAGCGGACTCTTTCTTCCGTCGGTAAACAGAACCTATTGTGATGCTAACAGGTGAAAGATTTTCTAGCAATTTTGTCGGGCTTTAAAGTTACTTAACCCCTCCTGACCTTCGCTCTCAGAATATACTCGAATGCTAAATTTACGATTCATTCTCTACTTTCTTACGACCTTGTCCTCTAGTAAAGAAAGCGCTCTTCCTGCGAGACATTCCTTTTCGAGCTCGTCGCGAGGATTTTAAAGCCCCGCTACAACTGTCAACATCCGCTTTGTGTTTTCTTTTTTTTCTGTTCATTCAAAAGGAAAGGACTTATGTAATATAAAGCTCCCGTGCAACGGTTCATTTCGTAAACAGTCCTGGAACGTCGGTTCACAGGAATGTCACACCTGTGAAACAGTTTTCTCTGCGGGATCGCTGCAACCTCCTCTGGCCACAGCTGATAAACCCCAAGCACTATGAGGCGCACTGCACGTACACACTCACATGCTCCGCTGAATCCAGCTTCGTCCGGCAGAATCTGCAATTCCGTACCTCTTGCCTGGCAATCTTGGCCGGGTTCTTATCCTGTGAACATGCCACACAAACCATCCCTACACTATTTCTCTCCAGACTGAGGATATCTCTTGTTCGCTCCAAGGAGCGTTTGATGAACAACCTTGACAGCCTCTAGCCAGACACATCCTGCAACGCCCTGCACTTCTCCTCCCAACACTCTGGAACGCCTTTTTCGAAGGTCTTATCAGGAGGCTCATGAAGACTGACGGCGAGCCGTGCGCCTATGTGGTGGAAGAAATGAAGAAAAGCCCCGCCACGTGCACCACACCGTCACCCAATGGTACGAGCATGTCGAGATGCAGGTGGTTGAGGAAAAAACACTGCAAGTGAATAATCCACCCTCAATACGCTTTGGCAGTCACACACTCCTTCTTGAAAAGCACGTCAGGTATTTAGGAGTGAATATAGGTGAGAGGTAGGGCTCCAACCAACTCCTCCAGTCTCTTAAAGGCACTACCACTGCAAGGGCTGCCTCACTGAGGCTACTTGGGGTGTGTGTTACCATGACACTATCTTCATGCATAAGGCCATATATCTGGCTGTGATTGGTTATTTCCCCGTTGTCTGGGGTCAATCAAAAGAGAGTAATGGACCTACCGAGAGAGCTGCGCTCCTGTGGATCACCAAGGCCTATAAGACTGTATCAACAGAAGCACTTCAGGTGATCACTGGTCCAGTTGACTTGACCGTTGAGAATATGGATGACAAGTGGGGAGTGAAACGGGAGCTTCCCCCGCTTTGGGTTGGACTCCGCGTGGATCTCGCCACAGGTCGACGAATGAGCGTTAGAGAAAATGGCCCCATGGGACTCTCCATCATGTACGTCTTGTGCCTCCTGTGCGGAGGAAACAAGAAACCACGAGCTGCTCCACTGTAGTTTCTACAACAGCTCCCTACCGGGAGACTGTCCAACGACCAAATACCTGTCGTACCTCCGCAGGTCTGAGTTCGGTGAATGCTGCAGGGGCCGGCCTCGTGCACATTAGCGAAACCGCCACTTCCACGAGTTTGTCTGCTTCCTCATTCCATTCTGTTCCTCTATGACCTTGCCCTCAACACAGTTTTATGTGTTTTGCTATGCCAAGCTCTGCAGGGCAGTCAGGCATTCCTAAACCAGCCCTGACGTGATGGAAGCCACGGACTGTTCGACGTAGTGAATATTCTTTTCCGTTTCAGGCTCTACACGGGAGGTGCTGCACACCTACTGTCACTCTGAAGAGCTCTGCTCGGAAAACTGTAGCTTGCGCAGAGGTACACTTGGGAAGAACACATCAGCCATAGGCGGCAGGAGATATAGAGGTCTTCACGAAAAATATCATCGGGAGTTGACAGCTCAGAAGAACTCTAAGGTCTGTACTTCGTGTTTAAAAAAAAACTAAAAATAGGAATAACTAACCGAATGCATTTCGGAAAATAGTCGTTAGAAAGCTTGTATAAATAAGAACAATTCCGTTGGATTAAATGGAATAAAAATGAAACAGAAACACACGAAACTGCCAATAATATATGGGACCCTACATTAAAAATATCTGGTGCATAGTAACACACAACTTTCCGCCACCCCTTTAAGTTCGAACACATATGTAGGTGTATCTACATACATTTCTACGGAAACATTTATGGAGAACAAAATGCAGGGACTAGTTAGCTGATAGTACTCCGTAAGTTTGATCGAAATCGTTAGAGCCGTTTTTGAGAAAATTGGAATACCGATAAATAATTATTCGACAAATCTCCTTTTCTGAGTTAACTTGGCTTATATCTCCGTTCAACATATATATACAGAAATAATTATGGAGAACGAAATGTTGGTATGGGTGACTAAAAGACAGTCCATTTAGATTTATCACATCTGATGAAGAAGTTACCCTGGAATTGACGGAAATGTTCGAAAAAACGTTATTTTCGACACATTTTGATGTTTATCTCTGTTCAATGGACTGTCAGAGGAACATTTATTGAGAACAATATGTTCTACCTATTGCAGTTCCCGTCACCTGAAATTAGTTTAAACTAGTATAAGAAGGAACAGTACAATAGCTTTTTAATTCTAAATATTTAAGGAGAATTATTGTATTATATTATTACTGCAAAATACTGCGGCTCAGTCAAGTGTGCAAGACATCGTTCGTCGCGAATGGGGTAGATCCGTAATTTAAGGTAAATGAACAATTGTCAATAACGTTTCTGCGATGTTAGTTCCCGCGAATTATCGTTAGGACCCCACTCAACTGACAAGTCACCGTTCGGCATTCTTTTCAAGCTGTTCTGTTAGTGATTGATGTATATAGACACCCATACGGAGTATCGTGGCGGGATGTGTGTGGATCCACGCTCATTAACCAGGTTTATTCGACCCAGAAGCATATCGTCGAAGTTTTGCTAAACAGGAGGAGGGACTATTCGAGGCGTTTTAAAACTTGTGGAGCTTCGAGGCAAGGTGACAACACTCAAAATACTTGGGAATCTGGGGAGTCACGACCGCGCGTTTTTGGAGGAAGGAATCGCCAGATCACGTGGACGATTTCTCGTTGAAATTCCTTTTCGGAGGACTCATCAAGGGCAGCTGCCGTACGATTATAGAGGAGCCAAGCTCTTCAACGCCCTACCCCTTGGTATTCGTTTCATCACCAAACTAGGGACCTTCAAGAGGGAGCTACGAAAATATATCGTTCAGTCCTCAACAACACAGTGCTCAGGCGTACACTAAATTTTTGTCATGATCATTCAGTCAGTTTAATACGACACGATGTATTACAAATAATGCAACACAGTGGACGAACTTTTAACTAATTCAGGGCATTTTTTTTCAACTCCTCCCCACAGCACAAGTCTGTGACTTACAGAAGGGAGTAGCATTTAAGTAAGATATTATGTTTATATAAAATTTCATGAATAAATGCGAAACAAAACAACAAAATGAATGACTGGTCTGACAAACTGGTTGTTACAAAATATTCATTATCTTGTACTGGAACGAACTCTTCGACTGGGCATCCCAAACGCTTCGATTCACTTGAAACTTCGGCGCCAGTAGTCGAAATGGCGTTCGTGTCTGAAAGAGGTGTCACACTGTCGCTCGCCCTTGTGTAATCGCGAATAAAACTCCTTGTTCCAATTGCATTCGGTCGATACCATACTTACTCCTCTCCTTACTTAGTGCGACAAGGGCGTGGACGTTATTTGGGAGGGGTCTCAATGAAGACAAAAAAAGAGCTAGAGGAGAAGAAAGAGATTTCACGTTAGGCTGATAGAAGTTTGACTAGGGCAGTTCTTCAGACAACATGTAAGAAATGTGTCTGGCTCAGCTCTAGCCTAAGCCCTTAGCCCTAAATGAAGATTCCGAGCTCTGGGCCTCCCCTCCCCCCGACTTACAACTTCAGCTGTCAATTCAGGAATCATTGAGCCCCCTGTCAATCAACTCTTTGACATTTCGAGTCGTGCCAACATTATTTTATGACCAGAGCAGACAATGTATTTTCCCTTCTAGACGTTTCCTCAGTGGGGATCTCTTCTCACTCACCTCATCTCACTTCTCAGCACTTGCATCCAATCAACTATCAGCTCTAACTCAGTTACACTCACTCGCTCTCAGCTCTTGTCCTCAACAGAGTTCAAGAGTTCGCCTATCTACAGCCCCCCTCTCCCCCAATATGGTATGCCTGTCACATACTCAACAATCTACTGCGTAATAATGTAATAGTACGTTCCTCTCAGTCATCAGCTTTTCTCGCTCGTACTAAACGCCCCATGTCTCTCCCTTTCTTGCAAATAACAAGATGAATCGGGTGTTGGGTCATCGTCGATTTGGTGGGCGTGACCGCCGATTATCTCCTAATTATGAATAATACCATCCATAACTTACCGCTACCACCGAGGGCCTAAACAACAAGATTAGGGCGCCGAAGCCCCCCCCCCCCTCATCGCATCATTTCCCGCTTTATCTCTACGAGAATCCGGTAAAAGGCCGAGGCAGTGACGAATTGAATTTGAAAAGGTCGTCACAAGGCTGACGGGACTTTGGGAGCTTCCGCGACAAGAAACAACGTCCTCCCGTTGACATCACGTGAGCGATGAGTGATACGGTGTTGCGTTACGGGCTAACGACATATCGCGTGTCCTTGATGACATTTGCTCCTACACACGTGCAGACACCCCGTAATCCGATGCCAATGTACATAATTAATGTGTGCTACGCAGTTCCGATCGATCTGAAGTCCACGTTCGGCGTAGAATGTCGGTTTTTTTAATGGATCGTCAACCTCTGAAGTATTCACGTCGACGTGGTTCGCCCAAATACGTTTCCCACTATCCTCACAATCCCACTGAACCGACAGCTTTGCAGAATGTGGAAATTAAACCTGTGTAATCGGGATAAAATATTTATTCTCCCATCGACCTCCAATTTTTTCCCATCACGCCACAAGTCACGTTTGTGGTTTCATGCTGTAAAATGAAAAGTTGTTATATCGGTCGAAACCTTACCAAACGAAGAACTGTTGCTCACATTTGCTGCTTAACAGGACGAAAAAAACCACTTACTAAATTTCATTTTTTTAGTAATTTAAAATTTTACGCTTCACGAGTTTTGTTACCAGTTAAAAATTTAGCTCACAAATTGTAAAAGATTATGATTTGCAGGAAACAAAAATGGTGGGAAATGTGAAGCGCTTTATTAAAAACAAATCGAATTTATAGGAGAAACAAATTGTGCCTTACCTTCATAACGACAGAAAATTGTGTAATTAGTAGATTGTTACGAAATCGCACTAAGTAAGGAGGAGAGTACGTACGATATCGACCAAATCCAATGGGAAATATCTGGTGCGTAGCAACACACCACTTTCCGCCACCCCTTTAAGTTCAAACACCAACTAGATATGCGGGCGCTATATATTCGTTCAACGCATTTTTACAAGAATATTTATGGAGAACAAAACGTAGGGACTAGTTAGCTGAGAGTACTCCGTAAGTTTAATTGAAATCGTGAGAGCCATTTTTGAGAAACTTGGAAAACCAATAAATTGATATTCAAAAAACCACCTTTTCAGAGTCAACTTGGCTTATATCTCCGTTCAACATATAAATACAGAAATAATTATGGAGAACGAAATGTTGGTATGTGTGACTAAAAGACACTCCATTAGAATTTATCACATCTGATGAAGAAGTTACCCTGGAATTGACGGAAATGTTCGAAAAAACGTTATTTTCGACACATTTTGATGTTTATCTCTGTTCAATGGACTGTCAGAGGAACATGTATTGAGAACAATATGTAGATATTAACTATTTGAAAACATCCTGTGAGTTTGGTGATAATTGTTGAAGCCGTTCTGCCAACAAGTGTAAAAAACCTATATTTGCTTCATGGGCCTATATCTCCGTTCACCGTATTTTCATGGAGATATGTATAGAGAAGAAAAGTTAGGTATTGATCAGTAAAAGATAATTTGAAAGTTTAATCAAAATCGTTAGACCCGTTTTCGAGAAAAATGCGAAAACCCCAAGTTTTTGGTACATTTTCGTCCCCCACCCCCCCCCCCCTTCCCATCGGCCGAAATCGCCCATAACCTTATTTTGGTGTCTACAAAAAATAACAAACAAAACAAAAAAAGAACTAGCTCAATCGGATCAGCCGTTCTCCCGCAAACCGAACTACAGACACACACACGGACCACGCGCCGAAATTAGATTTTTTAGACTCAGTACGCCTCAAAACGTAAAGATCTGAAGAAAATCCACATTTTTTTTTTTTTTTACCCGATTACTATACTTCCTTCCCTTTGGGTAGCGGAAAGTAGATATCTGGTGCGTAGCAACACACAACTTTCCGCCACCCCTCTAAGTTCGAACACCACCTACAAAGGCGGGCGGTCAACGCATATCTTCGGTCAACGCATTTTTACAGGAACATTTATGGAGAACAAAATGTACGTACTAGTTAGCTGAGAGTACTCCCTAAGTTTGATCGAAATCGTTAGAGCCGTTTTTGAGAATATTGGAATTCCGATAAATCAATATTCGACAAATCTCCTTTTCTGAGTTAACTTGGCTTATATCTCCGTTCAACATATATATACAGAAATAATTATAGAGAACGAAATGTCGGTATGGGTGACTAAAAGACACTCCATTAGGATTTATCACATATGGTGAAAAAGTTACCCTGGAATTTACGGAAATGATCGAAAAAACGTTATTTTTGACACATTTTAATTTTTATCTGTGTTCAATGGACCGTCACAGGAACATTTATTGAGCACAATATGTAGGTATTAACTATTTGAAAACATCCTGTGAGTTTGGTGGAAATCGCTAAAGCCGTTTTGCCAAAAAGCATTTGGCAAAACAGAATGGTATAGTATGGTATAGAATGGTATATCCGAGCGGATGAACCAAACACTGTTGAATATGGTTCGTTGTATGTTGGCGGAATCGAAACTACCACATGGATTTTGGGCAGAAGCACTCATCACAGCTGTACACGTGCGAAATAGGTGTCCGTGCCGTGGAGTTAATGGTCAGATTCCGTACAAACTTTGGTATGGAAAAACTCCAAACGTACTGTATTTTAGAACTTTTGGGTCCAGAGCTTTTATGCTAGATAAGAGCAAAACCAAAAGTAAATTGGATCCGCGTTCGAGAGAGTATATATTTTTAGGATACTCGGACATCTCAAAAGCTTATAGAGTCTGGGACGTGGAAGATCAGAAGGTCTATGTGACCCGAGACTTGAAATTTGTTGATGAAAATAATCAGAAAATTGTTATATCTGAAGAATTCGAAGAGCTAGGAGAGGTGGAAATCGAATTAGTAGGATCAACAAGGAAACCACAGCAAACAGAGGAACAAGCTAAAATTGAAGTGCACGTAAATACAACTGATAATAATAACGAGCGCAGAGTCGAGCCTGAAACAGTTGTTCAGCATGATTATGGGTCCGGTACTGACAGTCCTGTGGGAGAAGAGGGTACAGAAGTCGAAATGGTCCGTGGTCGTGGTCGGCCGAAACTAATTAAAATGACAGAAGGACCTGGCAGAAGAACGAAAATATACAACATGGTTCCAACAATCAACAATGAGACTGATGTCACGAATTCTGAAAACTATGGACACGGACAAACGGACGAAAATTCGAGTGGAACGGATGACGATATATTGGAAGAGGCAGGAAGTGGGTTGTGTGAGATCGCATGCACTGCTGAAGTGAATCCGACTGAAGCTATGGAAGGGCCAGATTCACAGGAGGGGTATGCTGCTGTTCGCAAAGAATTTACTTCGTTACTTCGGAATAAAACATGGTCACTCCAAGTACTAAGCACGTAGACATCAGAAGCCACTTCATCAGGCAAAACATCGAAGAGGGCTTAATCGATCTACAGCATTTGGCAACAGAAAGCATGGTGGCTGACTTTCTCACGAAACCTCTACCAAGACACAAGTTGGACTTCTGTTCAAGACAAACAGGAGTCATCGTCGAAGAAGTTTGAACTTGAGGGGGCGTCCAAAACTTATTAGTTCCCCAAGTCACAAGTGTGAAGTTAGTTGTTTATGCGTTGTCAATTAAATCTTTTACTCTTTGCTTGACCCTCGAACTTGATATTATCTCTCGTATTTTTACAACAAATATTTCTCTATCTGTATGTTGAACGGACATAATAGCCATGTTAACTCTGAAAACGAGTTCGTCGAATATTAATTTATCGTTTTTCCAATTTTCTCAAAAACGGTTCAAAACGATTTGGATCAAACTTGCAGAATACACTCAACTATTTAGTCCCTACATTTTGTTATGCATATATGTTCCTGTAGAAATGCGTTGACCGAAGATATAGCGCCCGTATTTGTAGCAGGTCGTCGAATTTATGTAGGTCGCGGAAAGTTGTGTGTTGCTACGCACCGTATACTTAATTTAACGTATGTGATAACATTTCGCGCGTCGCCAGTGTTTGTTTATATTCGGTGGAACGGCGTCAACCCTTCTGCCGTGAACTTAACGGTCTGGAGTTCAAGGTGCTATCGGCAGTCTTGGGATGCAGTTTTGAAAAAGAGAACTGGCATTTGCCCGTCGCAGAGATGATCTTTATGAGTTTCTATCCACCACCAACTCCTTCGCTCGTTCTACAGAAAAGAAGAGTTATTCAGGAAGGGGAATCCTGAGAAGTTTGGAGAGAAATGAGTGATCCTTTCTTGTTTACGTTAGTCGGGTGGAAATAGAAGTACATAACTCACTTTCACGCAGATCTCGGCGTTTCTTATAACTCACTTAACACAAAGTACAACGAGCGCGTACAATTAGAGCAGTTAAATACATTCAGTTTGAGAGTAAACGGGAAGTATTAAAGGCATTTCACTGGAATAAATCCGGAGCAAACACGTCAAGTTGAATTCAATGTTTACGTAACAGGTAATTGTGGCTTCCCCAAGAGTTGGCGTCCCTGAGGGTTTCAAATCCTCCTCTCTTTTCCTTCCACCAGCCCAGGCCAGTCCAATAAAGACGAGACGAGCCTATGAAAAGCAGGGAGGTTGTACATGACAGGTGCGCGTCTGACACGGTAAACACACGAAGGAACGGGCTGATGGAGCGTAGCGAACGATAAAAAGGAATAACAAACCTCGGTAAATTGCGACTGAAGATAACGCGAGACGTTAGTGAATCCGTCTCTTCTCATCGAAATCCCATTGAGAACACTTTCCCAGTCAAGAGCGTCTTCCTTGGAACGTGTTGTTGTCTCTGAGATGGAAGACGTGGAGCTACGCATCGACGTCACTACGTCTTGTGTGGAACTGGCCCGGCTGGATCCACTTTCTCCGTCGTTTTCAAATGTAAAGAAAAAACTTCGAAGAATTTTCCATCTCTCGTTCTATTAATCCAGCAACTATCCCTCAGTGGAATTCAACAACTCACAACAGTTTTTACTTTCCGGTACCCGAAGGGAAGGAAAGTATAGTAATCGGGTCAAACAAAAAAATTGGGTTTTCTTCAGATCTTTACGTTTTGAGGCCTACTGAGTCTAAAAAATCTAATTTCGGCGCGTGGTCCGTGTGTGTGTGTGTGTGTGTGTGTGTCTGTAGTTCGATTTGCGGGAGAACGGCTGATCCGATTGAGCTGGTTCTCTTTTTGTTTTGTTTGTTATTTTTTGTAGACACCAAAAACCATGAAAATACGGTGAACGGAGATATAGGTGAAGCAAAAATAGGTTTTTTACGCTTTTTGACAAAACGGCTTCAGCGATTTTCACCAAACTCACAGGATGTTTTCAAATAGTTAATACCTACATATTATTCTCAATAAATGTTCCTGTGACGGTCCATTGAACAGAGATAAAAATCAAAATGTGTCGAAAATAACGTTTTTTCGAACATTTCCGTAAATTCCAGGGTAACTTCTTCACCAAATGTGATAAATTTTAATGGAGTGTCTTTTAGTCACCCATACCAACATGTCTATCGGTATTCCAATTTTCTCAAAAACGGCTCTAACGATTTCGATCAAACTTACGGAGTACTCTCAGCGAACTAGTCCCTACATTTTGTTCTCCATAAATGTTTCTGTGGAAATGCGTTGAATGAAGATATATCATATCGTTTAACCTCTCGTCTGAGTCCCAACACTCGTAAGATCGACTCGCCACGTCGTGCCAATTGCTTGGCGCCTGGAATATTTCGTTGTAGTCGTTCCGTTGTAGTCAGGTCATTTTTCGTATTATAAACTGGTAGTTTTCGACGCTGTACCGAATGGGATGGGTTTCATAGGTGTGAGACTAGGTCAAGCTGTTCAAGAGTATAAGAACACATGCTTACGAAGGTGTTTGGAACGATTGCAAAGCAAACTGTAATAATAGCGGAGGTCAATGTGCGAGAGTTACGTAGTGACGAAACGAGTTCTGCGTCATATGCAACAATTCCGCTGAAGGTAATTCTCTGAAATTCGAGAGAATCGGAAGTTCCGAGTGAACGAGAGTAATTGAATGAAGAACAAGGGTGGTGCTACATCAATGAGGGGGATCGAATGAATGGAAACCCCCACCAGTCTTCAAGAAAAACGAGAGGTGGTTGAAATGAATCGAATAGGTCGGGAAAGCCGAACTACTCCTTGAAACATCTCAACTGCGACGACCTAATGGAGGTACTAACTAAGAAGTCTTGAGTGTGAGAAAATTGACTCGAGTTTTAATTGTAGGCCAAACGAGCGACGCGTTTCTAGGTTTTTTAGGAGAAGCCGAGACGATGGATTGCGTCGCATATTTGACAGGTTGTGCAATCATATCGTAGCTGACAAATATTGTTAGTTGGCAGGCGCTTTATGGGGTTCCTAATCTGACTAGATGAGAGAAAGAGAGATCCAGTGTAAGGTAGAGCCACTCTCAGTACGGTTCAATGTGAGGCTGCCTACGAGGAGAAGAAATAGGACAGGGATACAATTAGGTATGAATTCAAAGGCTTCTCGTACAAAACGAACCATTCTAAACGATTCATTGCAGGCATACCTACGATGCAGAACTTTTAGTGTTCAAGTAAATCTGGCAGTGACTCAGATCCTTCCTGTTAATGCTAGACCGCCACAAGGGTGCACACTGGGACTCTCATGATGGCCCCTCTCGAAATCGGCGAAGGGGATCAAACCCTCTCTTGAGAATTTCACAACTGACATTGTCACTGTTGGAGTGTAGTCATGAGCAGTTAGAATTCAGTAGTTACACAGTGCAAGCTTTGATATCCAATGATTTCTCATTGGGCAGTGGTCGAGTGCATTGGGGCGTGAGGATGTCCGCGCCAGGCGGGGATAGAACCAACAGACTCTGGTCGGATCCCTAACCAGGAATCCTTTCTCCTCCAACCCCCGGGTGGGGGGGGGGGGAGGCAATTGGTACCAACGATACAGCTAAGGGCACTGTGCAGGCTCCCCAACAAGCCCGCTTAAGGGAGATGGGAAATAGGTCCAACATGTGGCCATGGCAAGTGCCACAGTTCCCGCACCTTCAGCGGCCTCCCAGTAGTCATCATTGGAGCAGGCAAATTTGGTTCTACACCAAAGCGTAAAGTGATTCCTACAACATAATCGGGAGTAGGTCTGGTTCTTTATCAAAATTATCGTTTTTTGACATTCGTAAGATATGTACCAATCGACGGTCATGGAGGGAGCAGTTTTGCTAACGTGCGGTGGAGTTTGTACCATCTGACAGGAGTTCTCGAACAGGTTTACCACCTGATATAACTATTTACTTGCGTGGCAAGTTTCAAAGGGAATGATCAACTGTGACCACGTTTTTTTACTTTCCGCTACCCGAAGGGAAGGAAAGTATAGTAATCGGGTCAGAAAAAAAATTGGGTTTTCTTCAGATCTTTACGTTTTGAGGCCTACTGAGTCTGAAAAATCTAATTTCGGCGCGTGGCCCGTGTGTGTGTGTGTGTGTGTCTGTAGTTCGATTTGCGGGAGAACGGCTGATCCGATTGAGCTGGTTCTTTTTTTGTTTTGTTCGTTATTTTTTGTAGACACCGAAATAAGGTTATGGACGATTTCGACTAACGGGAAGGGGGATGGGGGACGAAAATGTACCAATAAATAGGGGTTTTCGCATTTTTCTCGAAAACACCTCCAACGATTTTGATTAAACTTTCAAATTATCTTATACTAATCAATACCAAACTTTTCTTTTCCATACATATCTCCACGAAAATACGGTGAACAGAGATATAGGCCCATGAAGCAAAAATAGGTTTTTTACGCTTTTTGGCAAAACGGCTTCAACGATTATCACCAAACTCACAGGATGTTTTCAAATAGTTAATATCTACATATTGTTCTCAATAAATGTTCCTCTGACAGTCCACTGAACAGAGATAAAAATCAAAATGTGTCGAAAATAACGTTTTTTCGAAAATTTCCGTAAATTCCAGGGTAACTTTTTCACCAGATGTGATAAATCCTAATGGAGTGTCTTTTTTTCACCCATACCAACATGTCGTTCTACATAATTATTTCTGTATATTCATGTTGAACGGAGATATAAGCCAAGTTAACTCAGAAAAGGAGATTTGTCGAATATTAATTTATCGGTATTCCAATTTTCTCAAAAACGGCTCGAACGATTTCGATCAAACTTTCGGAGTACTCTCAGCGAACTAGTCCCTACATTTTGTTCTGCATAAATGTTCCTGTAGAAATGCGTTGAACGAAGATATAGCGCCCGCATATGTAGCTGGTGTTCGAAATTACGGGGGTGGCGGAAAGTTGTGTGTTGCTACGCACCAGATATTTTTGTCATAACCTTCAACGCGAACTGGGCAAAACAGTTATATGCTAGCCGAATAAAGATTAACGGTTCGGATGCTCTTCCAACAACCGTCGCTCACTGCAGTGAGCACGTGGTATTATCTGGTTTCCTACGCACTGAAGGTGCAAAACGTGCAGGATGGAGAGTATTTGAGAGGAAATAAGTGGAGCCGCGCATTGAAGACGCCATCCTCAGTAAGGAACTGGTTGGCTGTTGCAGTTGCACCGACATTCCCCCGAACAGAGACTGAACTGCACTGGATTTCTAACGCCTTCCCAACAATTTAGATAAAGTGAACAGTTTCTGTTTTTAACGATTACAACGCACACTGACTTCCACTTTGTGGAGCAAGATCTGGCGAGCTGCCAGATTTAAATAGGAAGGGCGTCAAAACAAGATTCTTTCTGTTTCGTAAACATTTTATTGATACATATTAACAACGTCGTTCTGACATCGTTCCTAATGATTTCACAATGAAATCATGATGCTTCATTCTGGCCCTCACTGTTCACACGATGTGCTCACATGCACCTGCCTAACTACTACAACGAATTTTCACTGTCACGCTCACTCACTGATTCAAGTCTTTCCTTGGCTCCACGAAGTAGGAAGGAAAGTTGCGCAATTAGCTTATAAAAAATGTTCAAGTTCTCTTCAGATCTTCACGTTTTAAGGCCTACTGAGTCCGAAAAACACAATTTGAGAAAATGGCCAGTGTGTGTGTGTGTGTGTGTGTGTGTGTGTTATGTAGCGCATTGTAATCTGCTGCGTGGAACGTGGAGAGGGAGCGGCACTACCGGGTTGTCTTCGGACAAGAACTGAGGCCTATTGTCGTCGCCGTTGATGCCAATCCAATCCGCATTGATCCTGGACGTCCAAATAGTATCTGGAAGCCGAGGCTACGCGTTCATTTGACCAGCCCAAGTATGACAGAACGAATGGCAGTGTTGACAGCTTGTTGAGTGGAGCGTGGTGCTAGAAAAGTGCTGAGAAGGTCAGATGTGTCACCAGCCGCGTGTCGCTCTGGTCGTTCTGTCGTGGAACATCTACTTATCCTGCTTTTCTTCCTCCTCCCTATCTTCTCCTCGCCCGGAGCTGCCGTAGGGTCTGTGAATGGGACTGAGAGAAGTCAGCTCAAACTTTATATCTAGCCGGCAGGTCACCGTGAAACTCCCAGATAAAACTATGACAAAAATCCGATATACTGATGGAAACACAAACCTGTTCGTTTTCTCATAAACATTATGGCTTCCTTTTCGACTCTTTAGGTTTTAACATATCTGTTTACATTTGGTGTAACGACATACTTTAGTTGCATTTCGCGCGCATTTACTTGATTTCGTGCGTTTTGTTTACATCGCGCGGCCTAAATTGTTATTGTGAACCCTTCTGCCGGGAACCCTGCGGTTTAGTTGATTCCCAATACACGGGCCGCGAGTAGATTAGGCTGGAGCTGTTATTAATGTCACTGTTACTCTTTCTGGTTGTAGCTTTAGTCGAAGGCTACTGTCTAGCGCTAGTATTATTAACCAATCCAATTGAATCACTCGACTATGGAAGCAGATTGTGAATACCGCCGCTTCAATTTTCCGTTGTCGTGTCATTCAAAAAGCGGATCGCAATTCTAAGACTTCGGTGCTTTCCCCGCTGTCCTCTTCGCGTTTATTTATTTTTTTGTCACAAAGAGAAAAAGGCACGCGGAGTGTTGGGGATGGTGCATGAGTGTTGGTTTCATCTCAGACGACAAGCATGCGTGTCCTGAATCTGGTGCGTGGACGAAATTGTGTGAAAGAGCGGGTTCCTAAGATGGTTTTGAATTGGGGCTGAGGAAAAAACCAGCAGTTCCGAAACGTCGGGTCACTGGGTCACTCGGTCGGCTGATGAACCCCAAGCGCTATGAGGCGCACTGCGTACACACTTACATGCTCCGCTGAATCCTGCTTCGTCAGGCAGAATCTGCAATTCCATACCTCTTGCCTGGCAATCTTGGCCGGGTCGTGCCTTATCCTGTGAACATGCCACACATACCATCCCTACACTATCTCTCTCCAGACTGAGGATATCTCTTGTTCGCTCCAAGGAGCGTTTGATGAACAACCTTGACAGCCTCTAGCCAGACACATTCTGCCAATACACAGCCCTGCACTTCTCCTCTCAACACTTTGGAACGCCTTCTTCGAAGGTCTTATCAGGAGGCTCATGAAGACTGACGGCGAGCCGTGCGCCTATGTGGTGGAAGAAACGAAGAAAAGCCCCGCCACGTGCACCACATCGTCACCCAATGGTACGAGCATGTCAAGATGCAGGTGGTTGAGGAAAAAAACCAGCTAATCCTCTTGAAAAGTGAATAATCCACCCTCAATACGCTTTGGCAGTCACACGCTCTTTCTTGAAAAGCACGTCAGGTATTTAGGAGTGAATATAGGTGAGAGGTGGGGCTTCAATCAACTCCTCCAGTCTCTTAAAGACACTACCATTGCAAGGGCTGCCTCACTGTGTGCAATTACTAAGGCTACTTGGGGTGTGTGTTACCATGACACTATCCTCATGTATAAGGCCATACATATAGGCATGATTGACTATTGCCTCATTGTCTGGGGAAGCAGACTCACAGTCAATCAAAAGAGAGTACTGGCCCAATCCCAGAGAGCTTTGCTCCTGTGGATCACCAAGGCCTATAAGACTGTATCAACAGAAGCTCTTCAGGAGATCACTGGTTAGTTACCAGTTGACTTGACCGTTGAGTGCATGGTCGACAAGTGGAGAGTGAAAAAGGAGCTTCCCCCTCATTGGGCTGAACTCAATGTGGATCTCAGCCCTGAACGAAAACTTGCCGCCTTCGACGAATGGGCGTTAGAGACATGGCAAGCGAGATGGGAATCCTCGTCAAAGGGACGTGACACCTATGAGTTCATCCCCAACATCTGTGAACGTCTTTCAAGAAAATGGCCAGTTGAGCCAGACCACTGGACGAGCAAGTTCCTTGCGGGATATGGGTGTTTGGTGGGATCGAAAGAAGATCCAATGACTGATAATTCAGAGTTGTTGGTGGCAGAGGGATGCATACACCCCGGGCTCATGTCCAGTCTGGAGCAATTGTTGGAGCCGAAAAAATCATCATTATTTTCTGACCTAATTACGGACCAATTCACGCCAAATCCAAGTTGCCTGCCAGAAGTCCACAACCCTGTTGAAGAAACCGTTGGTGAGCCACTTGCTTCTTTACCATTTGAAGAATTTTTCACCCCCAATCAGATCACGCAGCCTCTCAACTTTCCCAGAAAGACTCTTGTATCCCTAACGCAAACATACAATACAATCCTTCGGACTACCTACTTAACCACACGCTGGAAACATGCCACCCTATCAGTCTGCTTTCTATAGTTTCAAAACTCTTGGAGACGCTTCTACTCCCCTGGCTACCAACCGTGCTAACCGCAGCCGTACCTGATTTTCATTTTGGATTCCGCCATCTTCTCTCCTGTCAGCAATAACTGCATAGATTCGTAGAAGGAATACTCGGTTCATTTGAAAGGAAGGAGGTCTGCCTTGGATTATGCCTCGACACCTATTACAGGCTGATCCAATGTTTCATCACAAACGGATCTTTTCACATCAAGTGCACTGGTGCTCATTCTAGAAGCTGTGACGTATCGGCATCCGTGCCCGTGGGGGCCCATCCTCTACCTAATATACGTTAGTGACGTTCCAACTTCCCATGACACCAGCACTGCAATGTTTGCTGACGACTGTGCGATAGTTTCCCGCGACACTTCTAACGTAGAGGCATCTGCAAAACTACAGCTCCGATGGCGGCATGCATGACCACATTTACCATGAAAAGACTTAATCAGATAAGCCATATCGTCCCGAAAAACCAAACCATTCCAGAAGCAGATGTGGTACGCTACTTGGATGTTCACCTACAGCAACGGCTCACGTTTGACGCACACATCAGTGAGCTAATAAAAAGACTCCCAAGACCCTCCTGAGCCAAACTTCGTTGGATAATAAACGCCTAATTTATTTAACCGTGATACTCCCAATCTGGCACTATGGTCGCCAGAGAGGTCCAAAAGAGTCCAAACTCAACAGAACCGAGCTCTTCGCCTAATGACTGGTGCTCCATGGTTCGTGAGGAATTCTGTTATCCATAATCTCCCGCGAATCCTCAGCTTTTGGAAACCTCCTCCGCCTACTCCACCTCTTACGCCTCAAAACAAAAAGAATGGTCGACCTGTTGGACTGAAACAATTTGTCCCGCCCAACAACCGTGGTAACTCAATTAACTTATTACTGTACTTAAGTAATTAACTATATTCTTTCCTTACTTCCATTATTATTATTAATACAGATTTATAGTAAGAGGGCAGCTACCCTAGTACAAGTTTGACTGTACTCGTACGATATAAAAACGTACATGATCACTCCCTCCACTTCACGGATCCTGAAAGCACAGCCCACAGAGGGGACGTGGTTGGCAATTGCCCTCGCGGACGTGTGGTGAGAGGGGCGAATCAAATCATTTTTGGACAATCTCCAAACTGACACGACGGCTTCGTGTCTGGGCACTCGATAGCTAATGTCCATCCAGGAGCACGCTCTACAGGCCATAAATACAAACGACCGCCACGCTCCCCCACCCGACCATTCTGCTGGCTCTGCGACTACCTGATGGTTGGGTCAGGTGGTGCTCTTCGCATCCTTTGTCGCTCGATCTGGTGTCCCACGGGGCTCCCACCTTGGCTCACTTCTTTTCATTCTAGTCATCGACGACGTCCGTGGTGCCTTGAGCCAGGTCAACTTCTTCATCTACGTGGACAATGTCGAGGCCTTCGCACACATTCATATTGCTCTGCCTCCTGCAAGATGCCTTGACTCCCTCACAGGCTGGTCTGCTAGAGTTGTCATTTCTCTCAACCCTGCAAAATGTGCAATAACATACTTCCATCTCTCCCATTCTCCTATACTCCACACCTGCTCCATCTACAACCCCCCCCCCCCTCACACCACTCGTCCCTGTATAGTAAATGACCTCGGAATGCTTTAGGGCACACAGCAAACCTTCACCGACTATATTGCCCAGATTTCCGCTCGTACAAGGCCTTCCTTCGGTTTTTTGAAATGAAATGCCAGGGAGTGTCCTGCCTTCCTGCCCATTATCGAGCACTTGTTATTCCTATTCGCGAATACGGCTCTACCTTCTGGAGTCTGTTTTATGGTTGTAATGTCCTGCAAGCGTGGGAATTGCTCATTGTGATATTGATTACCAGCCCCTCTCTTGCTCACTGTGTCTTCTGAGCCCTGCTGATCGTAAGTAACATGGCCTTCCTCATCTCCTTTCAGGCCAACTTGAAGCTCCCACCTGCCTTCTCACTCATGTTCGCCCGCAAGTCTCCCACCATACTGACATTTCGTCGTTCCTTTTTCTCCTACAAACTACATAACCCACCACCACCTGTTGAGGCGTCTTCCCCACAGATAACTTGCAGTTTTCGTCCACCCCACTCCACGATGACCTGTTATCTATATCCTCGCCTTCTCTGTGTTCTTCTTTCTGCACTCCATTCAATTTTTCTAATCCCTGTGCCCCCAACAGCGTTGACACTCTGCACACTTTCAGTGGAGCGTCTCGTGTTGACTATTCATTGTCTACTATTACTGGGCTTGCTCCCGTTCATTCTAAATAAATAAAGAAATATTTGCATCAATACGTTTGGTAACGACAGCGAAAGCCGCCAACTATTATGGCGGATTTTATCGAAGTCATAGCCATCTGCTCCAGGGGTGGTAGGAAATGGGCCTCATTTCGCCATAGCTGGCTGTTCGCACAGGTTGGGCACATCATCATCCCCTCGTCAAACCATTCGGGAGGTGGTAGGCAGAATGGGAGGGATGTGAGGCGTCCAGGCAAGGCGTGGACAGGGGTTCGATCCCGGGCCTGGCATCCTTCCTCCTCCTAACCCACAGGGAGTGAGGCAATGTTTACAGCTGGGCAACTGGAAGGTGTCTCTCCAGGGGTGGTAGGAAATGGGCCTCATCTCTCCATAGCTGGCTGTTCGCACAGGTTGGGCACATCATCATCCCCTCGAAACATCGGGTTCACCACACCCGACCTGCCTTGACAATTGTTGAACAAATAACAGAGACATGACGTTTGTTGCTGGTGGACTTTTAGTGGCGGGAGAGGGAAAGGGGTGCTGCAGGTTTGAGAACGATCCGCGACCCTCCCCCCCCCCCCCCATCCAAGGCCACCCCACCACCATCCATACCACAACAACAATACCATTCCTTTAGGCGCTACGCACCTGTCAGCCGTTCCTCACGCGCAACGGCTCGTCGTTCTCACGCACAGAACGGACATCCGTTGGCCGACACGTGGGCGGACGAATTCGATGGGCAGACGAAGGGTTGAGTGATGCGGTGGGGGGTTAGGGAGACAGACGAAACTAATGCGAGCGGTACAAAAACACGGGAGCGTGCGACTAAAAATAACAAAACAGGAAGGTTACCATTTTTGGGAGCGCGAGGTTCGTACAGCATAATTTCGCTCTTCGTGAGTCCGTGAGAGTCGGAAGCGGATGTTTTGGTCGACAGGCGCCCGAGCACGCAAGAACACCTGACGACGACGACGACGACGACACGAGCGGATCCTTCGAAGGCGACACGAGGCTCCGAGTAGGTCGCGGCCAATCGACGGGCAGGTCGAATTAAGGGACGGTCAGCGAACGTCAATTGGACGGCACGACGGGCAAGTGTAGCGAGTACGCTGAAGGTCGGGGCTCCCAACACGCGGGCTTTCTCGCGCCCCACGACGACAACAACAACAACCGACCGACCGACGGCAGGAGCTGCGATTTCGAGTTGTCAACTGATTTTTGAGTTCTCAACAATTCAATAACACGAAATTACGCGGGACCCGACGGGGTGGGTCGACAAGAACTAATTGAACGTTTGAGTTATTAAAACGCAGGCCCGATAGGTAAATTTGACAAAATGCGATAGCATGAACTCCACGACGAGCACAAATTCCGCGACGAGCCGATCAACGCGAAGGAAAAACCGAACGAACTGAACCGGCCGAGAGGCAAAACTCAGAACTCAGGCGGCGGAGACAGCTGCATGAGAGCCGCGTTGGTGTGAGTGTTGTCAAGCGGTGGTGGGGGGGAGGGCAATTGTGGTGGGGGAAGGGGAACTGGCTAGCCGATTGAGGGTCGGCTTGGCGATCGGAAAGGGTGAGGAATCGCTCTGCGCAGACGCCTTTCTTGCGCAGGAGCCACGTTCGTGACGTCATCTCTTGCCGTCCCCCACCCCACGCCCTTCCGATCCGCGACTAACCGCATTCAATAAAATCCAAGTGACGTCGCCTCGTCTCTACTACTCGACGTATCCCCGTTTTCCCGCTCTCCTGTCACAACACGCCGGCTCCCATTCCAATCCGTTCGTGACGCGGAACAGGTGCACGGCGAATGGTCCACGGAGATCCTCGCAGGGGTCCTCAAATACAGCATCCCTCCTGTGCTAGGCCGTTAAATGCCACCACTTCGCGTCCATCACCTTCAGATCAAGGAAATTACGTAATCCGCTGGAAACTTACCTATCCGTAGCCTTCTAAGTGCGTCTGGACACCAGGTTGCCATTTGTCACTTTTGGCACATCACCCTGTGAGAAGAGGAGAGGGGCGGATTCATCGTTGCCATGTTGATGGATGAAGAATTGGCTTCAATTATGAAGGCCCTGCCCAGGAAACAGGCAAATTATAAAACGGGAAATGTTACTCTGACTCAGGAGGAAACTGGGAGGGAGATGAGTGGCGATTCGAAGAAGGGGAACTCCTCTGGCAGTGTGCTCCCAGCTCACATAGACCCCCATAAGCCTCTCTTCTCTCTTTAAAGCTATGGAAAAGGTCCATTCTGTACCTGGTCTATAAAGAAACGCTCTCAACAGACCCTAAACCCTTTTCAACCCTGCTCCAGATACTGCAGAAGAAATATGGTTTTGCAAACTTGCCATGAACACAACAATAATGCTTTTGCTGACCAGCACTATTTCTACTGGAGCAAAGGCAAGCCTTAGAGAAACTGTGCATTCCTTGCTACTGACGTTATGCCACAGCGGCAGAATTTCCAGGGTAATCGGATCTACGCATTCTCAGACAGCCTGGCTGCCTTAAAGGCCATTTCGGCTGCACTTCCAGATCCAGGCTGACACGGGAATGTATTCAGGCTCTAAAACGACTTGTTGCTCATAATAGGCTTTCCCTTATTTGGATACTGGGTCATGAGCACAAGAGAGATGCTGCCTTGCACACAATCCCTGCCCATTCGGCCTGAGGCTCACATAGTAGCGACGAAACGTCACCTAAATTGGCAGGTGATCAGGAAAAACATGCCAGTTGCCATGTCCAGCTATGACTAAGATACCAAAAGTCTCATAACGCCTTTCTGTTCAAGGGCAGGTCTATTTCCTTATTTGATGACTGTTCCTAACCCCTCGACGAGGGATATATCAGTCATGGAAGTTGTGGTTTTGCTAATAAGCGCCTAAAATGGCTGGCTCGCTATATGAGGCTGCTGTGAGTTATTGTAGCAACACTGAGCAGGTCTGTTTCCTTATTGAATGACGCTCGACAACAGTTACATCAGTCATGGAAGTTACCTAATGTGCTAGAGGCCAGCCTCTGCAGCATCCACCAAACTCAGACTTGTGGAGGTACGGCAGGTATTTGGTCGTTAGCCAGTCTCCCGGTAGAGAGCTGTTGCTCGTGTGTTTCCGCGCGGAGGTAACCACCTGAGGAATCCCTTTCTGTCTGGGAGGAGTTCTTCATCTGGTTTCCCACCTGATCTAACTATTTACTTGGGTGGCAAGTTTCAAAGGACCACGTTTCTTAGCAATCAACTTCTTCGCGAACTCTGCAAAATGATTAGAGGCTTGCTTTGTAGCAGTCACTGCTGCGAAGTTCGTTTGCCCTCCCAACAACCATCCCTCGCTGTTGTAGAAACTACAGTAGAGCGGCACATGGTTTCTTGTTTCCTCCGCACTGGAGGCGCAAGACGTGCATGATGGAGAGTCTTTGAGAGAAAGGAACCTTACCACTACCACGTTTTCTCGTGGGTTTTTAGGGGGGAGTTTGGTACGGGGTGGACACTTTTTATTTTTGCCCTTGTTTTTGGGCGGAGGCGTGGGTGGGGCGCTGCCCTCGACCTGCACCTCCTGCTTTTTTGGGGTCTTTTCCTTTTTTCCTCTGCGCTTCCTGGCACTGGTAGGCTGCCAATCGGCCTCAGCTCCGTGAGGGAGGGAGTAGGGAGCAGTAGCAGCTACTGCTGCATATGAGGGGCCTGGGGTACTCATCTGGCTCGGTAGCCCTTGAGCTTGGGAGGTTTGTGTCACTGTCTGCGCAGGCTGCTGGGCAATTGCCCTACGCAGCTCTCCCATCACGACAGCCGCCACAGTTTCCCGCAGTGGGGTAATAGCAGGGGGCGATGTCATTGGGGGGAGCACTTGCTTTGATGGCCAGCTTTGAGATTTGGAAGAGGCAGCGGGTGACAAGGTCACGCATTGGTCCTGTCGCGTTGACCCTCATTCGCGCCAGGTGGCTGTGAAAAATTTGGACATAGTCACAACACAACAAACCTCAAATCTGTTCCATATCCGACAGAGCAGGGTCCACTGGGTGTCTACTGCTTGTAGTAGCCAGGTTGCTCAGGCTATTAGGTGGGGGGGGAGGGGAGGTGCGCTATGCCAGGTCCTTTCTGAACTTGTTTGTTTGGACGACGAGTAGGTTGCTCATCGTCCGAGGAGGGAGGGGTCGAGCTTGGCGAGCCCGAGGAAGAGACGTAGGTCATAGGTGGCGTTTTTATTACCTGCTGATGTTTTAACTGATGTGTTGTTTTTGCTAATGGGGGGGGGGGGAGAGGGAGAGATTAAAGAAGCAGACTGATGTAGTGTACCCTTGTGAGTTCATTCGTTGTGTGTGTTCACAATAGCAGAGTCAAAACCAAAAGATACTCTCAGCTTCTCAAAAGAGGATGGCTGGTGTGTATGAGGCCTTCAATTAGGTATGCCACATCATCACAATAGACCCAAAAATGCTTCTTCTTTACTCGGGAAAACCTTCTGCTGAACCATCTTGTATTCGACATGTCTTTGGAGTCGGGTTGGGTTATACACATCTATTTCTGAACCGTCTGTGGTTTTCCAGAGTGTGCCATTTAGTCTCAAGAAGTCCGTTCCCAATGGATGGAACTACCAAGAACCTCACATTTCTGGAACCTGTGCTATTCTGGGTCTAGTATGGAAAGCAACAATTGGCTATGGTATCCATTGATGCTGCTATTGTAACAGTCGGCAACTGGACCATGAGGGCAATTTCCTCATTGCGTAAAGCATCATGGTTGATCTATCGATTATATGAACTGTCTGAATGGCATTGGCAGGGGAGGGCTATGCTTGTGGTAGGGAAGTCTCTCCTTCTCGTCTTAGCCACTACTGGTCAAGAAAACCAGCCACATGGCCCCTGCTGGATGTGATAACTTACGAGATATAATTGTCAAACTGGGCTACGCAGCAAACATTCGCTACACTGTGCTCACCCTGCAGTTAGGGGTCCTGAATTCCTCTGCCATATTCCCTGCGTGTCTGTAAAAGATGGACTTATAGGAAAATAATAAAATACGCTTATTTGCACGTGCAAAACATACCACTCATGTATGAAGTTGAAACTGCAGAACGCACCCCTGGCAGGTTGAGGGACAAAACTCCACCATGCCATATGCCTGCAGGTCTGTCAAATCTGGCCTTATGAGGGCTTTATGTAGACAATACCGACAAACAACAATGTTCCAAACACAACACTGAGTCAGTTGTGTGTTGCAGGACATGTTGACTCAAATACACTCAGAGTAGAAGAAAGTTATGATGGTGGCTCTCAAACACCCAAGAGCAAGAGCAGCCTTTGGAACATTCCAAGGGTGCCTGAACCAAGCAAAAGCACAGCCAACAAGCAGCACTTTCCCCTTTCCACTCTGGTAGGTCAGGCATTGTGGCCAGTAAATGTCCTCATTCATGTGTGTTGAAACCAAGGGGAACCACAGCCGAACAGATCTGTAGCTACGTCTGGCTGATTCACTGTCCACTGGCACGCATGAGAGTGAATACCACAGATCCAATGAGGGATCTGTTTACCCATTACCTGGCCCACATAACCAAGCTGGCCACCAAGGCTATGTTCGACCAAGTTAAAGTGGCCATATTATCCCAAATGTCAGTCTCGTCCAGGGAAACTGAGGGAGGAGCTGCAAAAGGCAATTTCCTAGCAGCCACCAACTTACGCAGCCAGCTATTGTCAAGAACAGGGCCGTCGAAGACTGCAGAATTGCCCTGCTGGGGGCCTCTTCATTATCTAGCCCCCATAGGCAGCCTGGACCTTCCTCCAACCCAGAACCCTCATGCTACTCTCAGTGGTAGTTACAACTGGGTCCTCCTACTCCCCTATGGGACACCTTGAGACACTCGAGCCAAGAACAATGCTCTGCAAACGCCCCGACCCGCAAATGCCAAAACAACAATGAGAGGGTTCCTCTTTAACTCCCCCCCCTCCCCCCCAAACACGCCAAAATGTGGTAGTCATTAGAGCCACATATGAGGGCAGAGAGACTGGTCCCTCCTAAAAACCTGCGATGCAGTCCTTGATGCGAGGTGTTCCTGCGTGGGACCTCTGAACCCTTTGTGACCAGGTTGCCAGACAACCGTGGTGCTGTAGGGAAGTGGTTCTGTCGTTGTAAGGGAAACATCAGAAATGGCCAAAGCGATAACGATCAAGAGAATAGGAGTCGGCAAGAGCTTCGACCTCATATTCCTATTGTGGCTTCCACAACTTCCTCCTGTGTTGAAATGCATATGTTACAAGTGAGATTCGAACCTTTTCCCGATAATTACATAGTTTGAGACTGTTACACAATGCTCTCCATCAAATCAAGCGCTACTATGTCGTCAATTTGCATGCACTTTTGTCTACAAACGTCTCGTAGATGGATAGTTTTTGTCATACTAAAACAGTTACATGAAACTACGGTGTTTTAAATCATGTTCGTGAGCCGTGGAGTCGTCTCATTTCTGAAGTTGGAAATCCTGCGTTAAATAAAAGGTGGTAATGGTCAACCATGTGTAAGAACGAGCTGCAGTGCTTATTCATTATTCCGAACAGTGGCCTCACAATTGTCGCAATCTTTGTTGGGTTGAGAGGAATGTCGCCTAGAAAGTACAGTTGAGCGTCACACATGTGAGACGTAGTAGCTGTGGTCACTCAGTCTCTGAATTTGCTGTAGCAGACGAAATGATCCACTACAATGACACAAGGAACGAGTTTTTCTATATTAAGAATGCTACCTGGGCTCAATCTTCCAAAGTACTGGACAGTGAATATCTCCCTGCAGACACTGATCTCACTGCTCACTGTGCGTTAGCGAAATTCCTTCAATCAGAGAGTAAACTGAGTCCATGACTGTAAAGACGACGCCAGGCCCACTCTGAACTGCGTACATCCAAGAGGTCTCCCACAGGGCCATTTGGTACAACTTCATCGTACTGAAAAGATCTGAGAACCCAAGCAGGAAGTACTGAAGTAAATGTGAAACAGATTCTCTCTGTAATGCTTTCAGACAATCTGGTCCTGTAGTATTGAAAGTTCAATGGAAAGTCTCGAAACAAAGGTGTGGGCCTTTCAATAAGAACCCAACATTACCTCAGGGTATTCCACCCTTTCAGCCCAACAAGGCTCCAACCTGAGGTAAAATAGAAGTTCATAACGCGACAAAGGCTGATCTGGTCGTCACCTATGAACATCCAACCCCATTTATTAACTGCCCCTTAAATCGGGAAATGCTGTATGAAAGTGAAGTCCAAGAATGTTGTCACCCTCATGTGCAATCAGACTGACCTCACAACCTGCAGATTGTTCAGCCTTCTCTCTAGAGGATGCAATACTTCAAAATTTGGCCCTTAGAGGAGCCTGTGGCTACAACCTCAACAGTAGGCAGCAGATAATCCACGCAGGAACTCATTGTTGACATTCTTACCAGTTCACGAGGGCAAATGCATTTTGGCAGTATTACAGTTCTCATTGATATCAGAGGAGTGGCACCAACACCTATGGTGGTCGAGAACTTCTCAATGCGCCAGAAGTTTGATCCCCCCCCCCTCCCCTCCACAACAACCCGTACAGGATCAGGTTGCCTGACTCGATGGACTGCCAGAATGGAAGTCCAAATAACAAATAAGACGAATCTGTAGGAATTAGTTCTTGAATCAGCCCTGTGAGACGCCTTTTTGCTGCTCACAGTGCGACACCTTGATTCCAATGCGAGTCCTTGGATGAATACAAGTGGGCACTACCATTGCAAGATTTGCTTCACTGCGTGCAATTAGTAAGGCCACTTGGGGTGTGTGTTACCATGACACTATCATCAAGTACAGGGCCATCATTCTAGGCATGATTGGCTACTGTCAACTGAAGCACTTCAGGTCATCACTGGCCAGTGTATGGTTGAAATGGGAGCTTCCACGACTTTGAGCTGAACTCTGTACAGATCTCACCACAGAACAGGAGCTTGCTGCCATTGACAAATGGACGTTACATAAATGGCAAAAGAGATGGGAACCCTCAACAAACGAACGTGACACATATGAGTTCCTCCCCATTATCCATGAATGTCTTTCAAGAAAATGGGTTGAGCCAGACCACTGGACGAACCTGTTCCTTATGGAATGTGGCGACTTCAATATGTGGCTCCACTTATTTTCTCTCTAAGACTCTCCATCATGCACTTCTTGCTCCTCCAGTGCGGAGGAAACAAAAAACCACGTGCTGCTCTACATAGATTCTACAACAGTGAGCAATGGTCGTTGGGAGGGCAGATGAACTTAACACCTTCCGTGCTACGCGCGGTATTACCGCGCTTTCGTGTTCTTCCCCATGACTAGAGCGGTAAAACCGCTCTCGAACCTTGCGAAAACCCTGTACAATCCAAGCCCGTATTGAGACGGTAGTAGTTCCATAAGCCCTTTTCAATACAGATAGTAGTGGGAATGACCCTTGTAAATGAGCGGGGAGTACCCGCCGAGGAGTTCAGGTAGCGAGGGTTTTATATTTTCAGTCTGACGAAAGCCATAGCCGAACGTGTTTCTCCTGCGTTTTCGGCAATTTTTTTGAGGTAAGTTTTATATTTTACTTTACCATTCTTTTTTACTGTTACTAATGAGCATATATTTATGGAATTTATTGAGAGGAGGATCGAAAACAAGTATGTGGATGTCTAAACCCATCATACTTGTCTAGTGGCCTACTTTTTGTGCTTTCCCCTTAGATGTTATATACGTATGTATGTTTCAATTCTTCGCCCATCATGCTATTTATCTACAATATTTTCCAGAATAAACATGGTTAAAACTCGAGGGGGTCTCAAAAGACCCCGTAATCAGGATGAGCCTCAACCCTCCAAAAGTTCCTCGACTGCTCCCTCCCAAAAGTTTACTAATATATTATATTATAACTTTTGAATAAGTGTTATATGAACGCATGTATATGAATGGTTTGAGACAATAAATTTATTATTATTCTTTTGTGATATGGATGTATTTGTCTGTAATATGTATTTCTAGTAGGTACCTGCTGACCTCCCAATAAATAGGTTTCGTAGGTAATTCGTAGGTATGATCGTAAAATAATGTAGTTTTTGCGGCACGTTTGAAACAAATCGAAGACAATTAAAATATATTTTCCTTTTTGGTTCATATATCCAGAATAATAATGTTATCACATACTACGTTTAGGCCGTTTTCGATACCTAATACCCAGCTAATGCAGGCGTGGTTTTACCGCGCGGTAGTAGTAGGAAAGAAACATAACGTTTTGTTCCATGCGAGTGACTACGCCCGAAAGCGCGGGTTTACCGCGCGCCGCCATGTTTTGTGTAGCAGTGGTCTTTCACAGGGGTTCGGTCGTTAGCAGCAAAAGTGTTAACAGCATTGACTGCTACAAGGCTAACCTATAACCATTTTGCTGAGTTCGCGAAGAAGATGATAGAAACGTGGTCACAGTTGATCTGTCCTTTTGAAACTTGCCACCCAAGTAAATCATTACACCATGTGGGAACCTAGATTAAGAAAGAACTATCAGATGGTAAGGGATTCCTGAAGTGGTCACCTCCGTGCAGTAACACACGGGCAACAGCTCTCTACCTGGAGACTGACTAATGACCAAATACCTGTCATACGTCTGCAGGTCTGAGTTTGGTGGATGCTGCAGAGGCTGGCCTCTAGCACATTAGGCAACTTCCATGACTGATGTAACTGTTGTCGAGCGTCATCCAATAAGGAAACAGACCTGCTCAGTGTTGCTACAATAACTCACAGCAGCCTCATATAGCGAGCCAGCCATTTTAGGCGCTATACCCCACACATTCCCTTACATGTCCACAGTAATGCCTACTTGCAGAATGAACATTTGTTTATTTATTTTTAACTATTAAAATTAACAATCGGGAATTAAATCAGATTAGGAGAGGCAAGGATAATAAGTCATTCATTAATTAAGAACCGAACGAGTATAATTTATTTGAAATCATACATAACTTTCAGGTGGTTTCAGTTTTTGATTTTTCACAACTTTACCAACATCTATTGCACGTTTTGCACGATATAAATAAAACGATCATAACTTTTGTGTAGGGACCATGACTAACCCCTATAATATCAAACCATTAATCATTTTGATAATTAACATAACCAGTACATGATCTAGTATGTTTCATTAAGGCTCAATTGACATAAAATATTGTTTTTTATTACAAATGCCTTTTATTTAGTTGGCATTATTGAAAAAAGGAAAACTCCGTTCATCTCTAAATCTGTAGGAGAAGACAAAATAAATTTTCGGAGAAGAACGACACGCTTCACGCTTAACTCTTCCACACCAATTTACAACTATCGGTAACAATCAATATTGGACATCACATATGCTTTTTATTTGTATGTACATAATTTTCAATCAACTTTTCTTCATTAAATCACACGGTGACGACAGCACAGTAAAAATTATAATACAACACAATTTACAAAACAAGGGCCAGCCTCGCATAGACAAGCTCATGAAAATCAATTCACAAAACCAAAGTATGTCACATACACTACAGTAAAAACACATCACTATATATCTGGCAAAGGTTGCACAGAGATCACATATAATTGAAAGTCTGGGTGACTGCAGATTAATTTTCATTATTCCCTACAGTTTGATGCAATAAACAGTGGCACTTTTCGTTAGCAGTGCGTAACTAACTGCATCTTGAACCGATGGGAAAATAGGCTCTGGACAGGAGGAGAAGACGTTGCACGTCTGTAGCATGCTCGTGGATGGACCTGGTTAAACATCAAATCATAAAGTCATGAATCAATCTCTGAGTAAAGCAACTTGTTAAAGAACCTAAAAATGAGCAACCTATTACCAGGTGCTAGTCAAAACTCATTCAAGAGAGCGAACGTACGTAATTTCATTGGAACATCATTTGACCACGAAACAATTTTCGCGTGTGATGCAATTAGGTGGCAACAGTAAAATTTTAAAAAACGTGATTCGACTTTACCTGAAATGCCAACGAATAGAACTCTTTTGTTACTGCTGTGGAGCTCTTCTACTATCATTCTCAGTGTACTAGCTCCCGATGAGTCAATGTAAGACAATGATCTCAAATCTAGAATAACGTCTTCCTGAAAACACATAATTTGGTTCATCGTGTAAGTATAGGGAAGTTGAAGTAGTTCAAAGATAATACTGTGGTGGTGGTTTGGTGGAGGACAGGCACACTGGTGAAAACTGGTTAATCTTCACGACCTAACATGTTCGAATAGGTTTTCCTATCACTCTCCATCCAGTTCAACACCTTCGGCCATTCCCATGCTGGCTGTTATTGATTAGCACAATACTGAGAGTTGAGTTTAAAGATGGCATAGTTACTTAACTGACTTTTATTACAGACCAGGGCAACAAAATCATTCCTCACCACCGATTTCTGCGCCCGATGGCCTGTTGCCACCTTCCTCCAGCTTGGGGTTGTTATGTATGACCTAAATTCTTTGTCAATTCTTTGAAGTTGGCCAATTCTTCCGAGTTCGTCAATGAATTTGTAATGTCGCTTTCCACTGGTTTCTGATGACCAAGCCTGTCTAGTCAGGTGAGCTGTTGAGACTAAAGGCCGACAGACGTTGCCAGGACTGTTGCTGAGCGAAGTTTAATGTCAAGAGCTCAATAAATTTGAGGAAAAAACAAGCATCACTCAAAAGAGCTGCACTGGTAGCAAAGAGAAGGTCCTGCAATAATTGCCCCAGCAAACAGGAGTACAAAACCTGGCTTTCTCTTTTTTGAATGACTTAATGAGCGAAGTAAGTTCACTACCATTTAGTGAGCTCTGTTGTAAGCAAGGTTAAATCTTTACTGACAACGTGGTAAAACACTATGGAGCAGTTAACAGACATCTGTCATTGAAGGATTATAATGTAGGAGTTACAGCAGGTCTGAGCCTAGAAGGCAACAAGGTTTTCAATTTCAATTTTGCTATGGCTGTGCTGCCAAGGGATACGAGACAGACGAAGAAGAATAAAAGGACCAGCTAAGATATCATCGAATTCCTGATTCACCTCAGTTCCCTAGAAACAGGCTCTGAACTCCTTGTTAATCTCAGGTGGCTACGCTGCAAAGCCCGATGGAGAAAGGTTGTGATTAACCCAATTCTGAAAAAGGGCAAGAAATCTTCTGGCCCAGCTTTGCTATTGATCAATAGCTTCAACTAACGCTGCATGCAAGCTGATTGAGGATGATTTGTAACCAACAGGATCTCCACATTGATGACCAGAGGCTTCTATCAAGTGTGAAATCTGGTTTTCTAAAAGAAGTATACCAAAGAGCAGGCTGCTTTCAAATCCTAATGCATCAAAGATGGTAGTAGTCAATGGCCAGCATTACTTTCAGTCACAGGTTTTTCAGAGGGATGGTGGGAATGACATCTGGTTCAAAGTAGGATGAACTGCTAACTACAAACACAGTGTACTCCTGGCCTATACTGCTCTTCACTGAGCCAAGGAGCACAGGACATTTTTGCCAGTGTTCAGGGTCATGTCCTAAGAGGAATAACTACAACTGAAAGCCATCTCAGGTTAGCACGATCAAACTGTCTGAGTGTTAGAGCAGATTCCTATCAACAATTGAAGGACCTAGAGGCAACTAACAAGAAGAGTCACAACCCAGACTGTTCTGAGCTGAGGTTTGATTTCATCCCAATATCAACCCAATTGAGCTGAGGTTTGATTTCATCCCAATGTCAACCCAACTAAGCTGAGGTTTGATTGCATCCTGTAGAGAACACAGGATGATTCCTTTATCCACCAGAAATTGACTGGCGCTTGCCATGTTGCTCTGACGGAATGAGACAAAGCGCAGCCTGGGGTCCGTGGAGTTGAGAGCTGTAAAGCTTGAGAGTACCCAGACTATGGTTTCTTCCAGTTCCTGCAAGCACATCTGTACAGATGGCTCACTGTTTGACTCTATGAGGAAAGGTCATTCTATATTTGTAGGCCCACGCGCTCTGAGTGCAGAGCATATCCATGCATCGAACTTTGATATGGAAATTACGTCTATGTACAAGCTGTACAAAGACCCACCTAAATATTTATGTTCCTCACTAACTCGATAAACCCTCAAGCTCAAGCAAGAATCAAAGGAGGGGCAGCAAATATGTCGCTGATCTAAGAATTCTCCACTAGAGAGCTGCATAATGGGAAAAATGGCTGTCACTTCTGTCCAACCTGACTGCCTCAGATCGTTTATAGTGGGTAGCACAGAGATATGGCTTTGATACCTTCATCCCACAAGCCAAAAAGGAATGTATTGTTCGACAGCCTTGGAGAAAGAGAAACTGTCGTTAGCCTGATTCGCTTTTTAAATGAAAACTGAATACAATTCAGGATTGAAGAATGAAGTCTGAATTTTTCTAGCTTTTTCAGAAAACATTTCAATACTAGAGAGCCCCGCAGTAAGGAACACATAATAGCTAATCAATGTTTATAGCGTTGAAAAGTCAAATAGCATTCGCGTAGACTGTTG
This sequence comes from Pachypeltis micranthus, assembly GCA_020466155.1. Classification (NCBI taxonomy): domain Eukaryota; kingdom Metazoa; phylum Arthropoda; class Insecta; order Hemiptera; family Miridae; genus Pachypeltis; species Pachypeltis micranthus. The sequence goes on from CM035768.1 coordinate 30,614,352, forward strand.
AATTCAGAGTTAAAATACTGAATGAAAAATGGCTGTTTCACCTTCATTCCCTGCATGTCAGGAGTCACTTTATTCATTGCAATTGGGTCATGATTCCCTAGCACTGCATCTAGTGTCTTAGTTCTCAGAGTGCTCTTGTTGACGAAATTCAGAGAGCCCGTATAAAGAAGAATAATCATCCCAGGAATTTTTTCAGTCTGTAACAAATGATGAATGTCGACATTAGAAGAGTGCTTTGCATTACGAAGCAGGTTAATTAGTGATGTTGGTATTTCTTTTCTATTCATTATACAACTGTAACTAGGAGGAAACTACCATCATTGTTCATTCACTAAGCAACTTTTTTCTCACTTGAAACGCTTCTATTCAGATTATTTCAGGTGTATGAAGAAAGCATTGCTTCTAATGGAGCAATCAAACCAGTTTAATCAGGCGCGGCTCAGAGGTAACAAACAACTCCATTAAGCAGAACTAATTTTGAAAATCCCTTGTTTTATTAAACTTCAACGGAACATGGAATTGGTATAAATATCAAAAATTATCTTAAATCAAGTCTGTTTTATCGCATCATTTAACAAGTTTGGTGCTCAAAATGTGCCCAGCGCGTCAATCCTGTGTATTCGAGGGTCCACCTCACTATGCTCATTCCCTTGCCTGGTGGTTGAGGGGCTGTGTATGTACATTAATTTCCAGACAGGTCAATCGGCTCGACTTTTTTTCTTTCTTTTTTTTTTTTTGGCAACGTAGAAGGTTTACATATCATTGAGCTGAATTATGAGATTACTTAGGGTCCCGTAAGGTATAAAAAGCAGGCTATCCAAAGTTTACTCATTAGCAATTCAGTTCAGAGTTGTTTTGCACCAGTTTTTACTTTCCGCTACCCCAAAGGGAAAGGAAAGCATAGTAATCATATCAAAAAAAAAAATTTGGGTTTTCTTCAGATCTTTATTTTTTGAGGCCTACTGAGTCTAAAAACCTAATTTTGGAGCATGGTCCATGTGTGTGTGTGTTTGTGTGTGTGTGTCTGTAGTTCGATTTGCGGGAGAATGGCTGAGCCAATTGAGCTGGTTCTTTCTGTTGTTTTGTTCGTTATTTTTTGTAGACACCAAAGGTTATGGGCGATTTCGACCAACGGGAAGGGGGGGGGGGACGAAAATGTACCAAAAACTAGGGTTTTTCGCATTTCGAAAACGGCTCCAACAATTTTTATTACACTTTCAAATTACCTTCTACTAATCAATACCTAACTTTTCTTTTCTATACATATCTCCATGAAAATACGCTTTTTGGCAAAACGGCTTCAACGAGTATCACCAAACTTTCAAGATGTTTTTGAATAGTTAATACCTACACATTGTTCTCAATAAATGTTCCTCTGGCAGTCCATTGAACAGAGATAAAAATCAAAATGCGTCGAAAATAACGTTTTTTCGAACATTTCCGTAAATTCCAGGGAAACTGCTTCACCAGATGTGATAGATCTTACAGTGTCTTTTAGTCACCCATACCCACATTTCGATCTCTATAATTATTTCTGTATATATATGTTGAATGGAGAAATAAGCCAATAATTCAGAAAAGGAGATTTGTCGAATATTAATTTATCAGTATTCCAATTTTCTCAAAAACGGCTCACACAATTTCGATCAAAGTTACGAATGACTATCATCTAACTTGACCCTACATTTTGTTCTCTATAAATGTTCCTGTAAAAATGCGTTGAACGAAGATATAGCGCCCGCATATGTAGGTGGTGTTCGAACTTAAAGGGGTGGCCAAAAGTTGTGTGTCGCTACACACCGTTCGTGTTGAAGATTCTAGTAACATTGGAGCAAAGATTACAAGAAACAAATTGCACGAAAATCGACTTTCCATTGAAACGTTTGGTAACTTAGTGTGCTGCTCTCTCCAAACACATGAGACGTGATAATTTTGGTTTATTATTCATTCTGAATAATAACCCTATGTTTTCGGTCACAAAAAATTTTTTACAACCCTCCTCAAAATTTGATACTTTACGTTTCAAGACTTGGAGATTACAAATTTGCAATGTCTGTCCGCCGTCCCCCGCCCGGGCCGTTTTGTGCCTTTAACGTGGTTTAAAAAATTCGTTCTTTCGCACAAAAATCCGATTTGGCATCTAGTTGTGCCCGCCATCTCGGCAATCTGATCGGACGAAGCCCGTGGTTGTAATGGGCAAAAAATGGTTAAAAGAATTAACGAAACGCAGTACAACCCGGGAACTACAGCGTACCTCCCTCCCGCCCGTCTCAATAAAAAACAATCGGCCTTAAACAATGTGGATGTTAAAACCTGTTAGAGCTGTTGTCTCATCGCCTTTTATGGTCACTTTTGTGACGTCTAACGACATTAATTGATAGGATTACGAAGAAACTTACCATAGAATACTTGTCAGCCTCGAGAAATATCTCAGTATTGCTCAATTTTTGTAGTTCCACTACATTCAGTCTGATTCCTCTTATAAATAAAATTATCACTGAAACGACAACTCCAGCTAGTAGACCATAGTCGATTTCAACTACTATTACTGTGACGTAAGTGGTGATCCATACAATGGCATCCAATGAAGACACTTTCGATATCTTGATAATGTCTGTTGCTTGAAAGATAATACCTTTCAAAGCCACTATTATGAGACTTGCAAGGATGCACTGAAAAAAAACAAAACAACCATTAATTATGTCGCTGGTATCACATTAAAGTGTTCTACATTCAGGGTGTGGTTGGGAGGAGAGGGATAAACAATTGAACTTTGAAATGGTTAGGTGTTAGGCTTGCAGAAATACCACTGGAGGATGCTGGTTGACGCCACTGCTAGTCTCTACATTGCCAACTGTACTTGGAATTCTGCATTTTCCGTTTATATTCTCATGCACACTCGTTGTGACACAATCGTGTCTGAACTTACTCGCAAATTAAAAAAATGTAAAAAACCATTTGAGTTACAAAATGGTGTTTTTGCAAAATAACATTTTCACAATGTTGAATTTATTTCAATTGTCAACTAGCCACAACTCATTTATTGTTAATACCAATGAGCTTATTGTTGAAATTAATTCAAAATCATAACTCAACTTAGTATAATCGGTCCTTACTAATAATAAACCCGATGGCAATCAGTATAACACCCCCAGTTACCCTGTACCACTGCAAACACTCGATTAAAACAAAATGTTTTAAGCCTTAGCTTCCAATCTTATTTGCGAATGGACAACCAGTTGTCTGCCTACTAAATGAAATGAATGGTTGATTGCAATATATCGGACAACCCTTGCACAAGATTGCATTCTTGTTCATTCAAAAAAAGCACAGTGTAGCTCTAAAAATCAATAAAACCATATTAGCCAAATAAATTATACCTCATTATGTTCGAAGTATGCTGAATTTTGTGGGAGAAATGAATATGAGCGGCGTTAGGGGACAAGCAATTGCATTGATACCAAGAGCATTGGTGTCTTGATGATAAATTATATCCTTTCTAGCTAAGAAAATTATTGAGCAGCTTGCATAATCAATTAATTGAGCTCTTCAATATTTTAACACACGGATGCTAAGGTACCAATGTTGATGATGCATATCCTTGATGAGGGAGATATGTTAGTATAACATAACCAATGTTCAGGTCATTCAGGGGTTATATTCACAATCACACTGGCAATCGTGATGTACACGACAAACAAGAGAACAGGGTGGTTGCAAAGCTTGATCACCAGGAAAGAAATCTCATCTGAGATTGGCAATTTCAATTTTATACAAAACGTTGCCAAGTTTTGGGTACTGTGTCAGCCAAATACGGTGGGTAGGTGCCGCTTCCTGTCCCAGAGTGGACATTGATTTGCTCTGTAACATTATCCTCTTTTTTTTTTTAAATTTTTATACACAAAACTCTGTATCTGAAACCTCTAAAATACATGATATGAAACATGACCGCTACAATGGAACTGTGAAAATTGATTGATTTTCTAGGTGACGCTAGGTAATTACCACAACAGGTTGAGCCGAACTGACAGGTGGTTAGAGTGAGGTGGAAGGCAGTGTGGGAAATGAGTACAGACCAGAACCTTCGCCATTTCTGTTTTTTTGAAACGGTGGATGCAGGCAATACCCTCACTGCGGCCACAAACGAGCTTATTGTAAGGGCGTCCATGATCCTCAGATCATGGCCCCCTTGCACCACCCCCAGGCCCCCGGCACTTGTCTCAAGTGGTGTGACGTCACCTATGCGCCCCCACCACCCCTGCACAAAGCGGAGGACATCCGCAAGTTCTGCCTTGCCACCTCTTCTAGCTGTAGAAAGGGCCTCCCAAACACACAACGGTGAAAAGCCGCGAGTCCATCGCATACGCACAACACATGCTCTGTCGTCTCTAGCCCCACCTCGCAGAACCTGCCTACTCGTACGTCGCACTTGCCAATATTTGCAAGGTGGTACCTCAGTGGACAGGCCACATATGATTTCATATCCTTCCTCCCCAGTGCAAGCACCTCCTTGGGCCCTCCCTTTGGAGAGTCGGATGAAGAGTTTTGACTGTCCAAGACCGAACAGCCCCTGCTAATGGGCAGCCCTGCTCCTATCCTCCCATTGGCCAACCTCTCCTGGTAGTCCCACCCAACAAAGGGCTCAGGGCCAACAGGGATCTGCGCCAATCCCTTCTTTGCCAACCCATCAGCCCGTTCATTTCCCTCTATACCCTGATGCCCTAGCACCCAACACAGTGTTACTCTGTTGTCCTTGGCCAGGGCCTTTAGTCCAGTCATACACTCCCACACCTACCGCAATGTAAGACAGTATGAGGCTAAGGGCCTTGAGAGTGGCCTGACTGCCCACCATGATGTAGATCCTCTGCCACTTCAGTCCCCTCTGCAGCAGCCGACCCATCAGTGTAACATACCAGGGCCCCAGCTTCAAAAGTGGGAACTCCCTCTTCCCACCTGAATCCAACATAGGCACAGCCTGGAGGAACACCATCCTTTTAACTTGTATGTGGAGTGGAACTTTTGCCATACTTTCTGGCGAAATCCTTCAAGGAGTAGAATTCGCCTCACTGTGTGTACTGTTATTTCACTGTTTTCCATGTGGACGCAGTCCAATGCCTCTAAGGCCCATCACATTCGACTCATTTTTTAAATCATTCTTTGCTCATAACAACCATGGGTTTTCTTTGATCATATTGTTGAATAGGCAGGCACAACTAAATGCCAAATGAAATTTTTATGTTAAAGATCACATTAAAGGCAAAATGGGGCACGCACAAACATTGAAGATTTGAAATTCCCATGTCTTGAAACGTTAAGCGTCAACTTTTGAGAGGGATTTGTAAAAATTTCATGACTGAAAACATAGGTGTATCATTCCGAATAAATAATAAACCGAAACGCACATAACTGAGAACCATTAACATGGAAAATATGATACTTACTCGAGGTAAAAGTTCAAAGAATGGAGCTACCCATAGAAGGACACAAGTGAGAATCATAGCTGAAAATACGCTAGCTAATTGAGTGCATCCTCCAACTGATTGCTGAATTGCGCTTCGCGACAACGATGCCGAAAATGGCATACATGAAAAGAACGACCCAACAAGATTTCCACAACCCTGTAAAACAAAAAATGTGTATGAATGTACTTATGTGTATGTTCAGCAATGGCTTAAAAGGCCTCATTACTAATTGTCACTTTCATCGGTATTAGAATCAAAACCAATTACGTTTTAAAAACAACCTTCGTAAAGAGTTGAGCTTCCAAAACATAATCTCAATAGTGTTCTCAAAATGAAAGCAGATGTAGGAGACATAATTTCTAAATGTTATGAATTAGTACTACGTACCTGAGCAAGTAACTCTTGATTAGGGTCGACGTCATATTTTAATTTGTTAGCAAATATCAATGCCATCGATAAAGTTACTACATAGGCAATAATTGCTATAATTAGAGAGTCAACGGCAACTGCTGGAAACAAATCAAACGGAGGAAGTTCTGGATTTGGTAACCTGTGGGGGGATAAAACGCAAATTTTATAATCATGAATCGCATTAAACAACCCAAAATGTCAAATAGTATACTTGTTTTGAGTGGAGTGGCTCCTACTTGATAGTTTCATACGTGATGCACAATGCCAAATATGCAATATTCATTGAAGTTTAGCGATCGAGGATCAAAAAAGCCTTGCATGACACCCAGTTGGGTTTGAGTACATTACGAAAATGAAACAGACCTAACGCTACATGTTTATTATTAGCTGGTCAAAGTAGATTAAAACGACAAAATATAAGTGACGTTACTGAATGAGTATGAAACTGTCGGTTGCATATTCAGCACTCGGCAAACCTTTAGAAACATCACAGAACAGTAGTGTGCACGCGTTTACCAATCTCATAGATGAAATGAACGAATCAAGGGAGTAATGAATTTCCCTTTGAAAATGAAGTGGATGAGTTTTAGTGGCAGGCTAGAGATAGGGAGAGAGCCGGACATCCTACTCATAACAGACTGTTGGAGTATACTTTGGCTTGGTCACGTATTACTCTTTGCATTTGTCAGTTTGGGAAGGGGGTTAAGTAAGACCTAATTTTCCATCAAATACTGTTTGGAGCCTACTTGAGATTATTTGAATGTGCTGATATCACTCATCACGTGCCGACAGAACACGTATGTCAAACGTTTGTCACCAAATCAAGAGGCATTCAAGATTCCTTCGTTAGGACAGTTATGTATTGCACATACTTATTGCTAAAAATCATTGTCTATACGGTGGATGAAAAATATTGGGTAGTTACGTGAATATGGATACTTGAGCTGTTGCTTCAAAAATAGTCTTATTTTGGTTTTCACCATGCAATGATTTTGCCAAGCATTTGATTTCAACTATTCAGCATGGCTGATATAGTAATATTGATATTTATGAAGGTAAATGAATAATAGGGAGAACTTAATTTGTTCAAGTCATATATTTCCGTAGGTCGTCAACACCAATTGAAAAGATTTTGAATATTTGCTTCAGACAGTTTAAAATAACCTTACCCTATTGGAATATCGCCGACTACTTTTAGACTATATGTAGAGGCTATATGGCCATAAGTTGATGCTAACGTTCCACAAAGGACAACCAACAGTTCAATAGGTACTGGGAAGATGCATCTTTTAGATACAAATGGCTGAAACAAGATGAAAATATATGAATTAGGTTACAGAATAACATGATTGAGTAGTATTGTTAGTTTTTGTTCAAGTCGGGCTCACTTAGAGGTAGAAGGGCATCTGCTTAGGGGGATATGGTAGAAGGTAAGAATATCGTTCCATTGTCATATTTCGGAAGTTAGGAAAGTCAGAAAGGAGGAGTTACGAAGGGAAAAGTGCTGACGAAGCTATTAAAAATTGTAAGGGATTGCTGGTTTCCCTACTCACAGAGGTTCCGAGTCCCTTCAGTCGCGGTTGATTTAGTATTATCAGCCTTCTCCACGTTAACTCCTTGAAAAGAAATTTCGTGAATTGTTTGAAATAAAAGTGAAACCTCATTTTTAAAAAGCCTTCCCGCGGATCCAAAGGGTAAGGAAAGTATTGAAATCGTTTGCAGGGGAAAAAGTTTGGTTTTCTTCGAATCTTCACGTTTTGAGACCTACTGAATCCCTAATGTGGTCCGTGTGTGTGTCTGTAGTTCGATTTGTGGGAGAATGGCTGAACCGATTGAGCTGGTTCTTTTTTTTTGTTTTGTTCGTTATTTTTTGTAGATACCACAATAAGGGTATGGGTGATTTCGGTCGGTGGGAAAGGGGTGGGGGTGGTGCCGAAGAGTACCAATAACTGGGGTTTTTTGCATTTTTCTCAATAACAGCTTTCACGATTTTGATGAAACTTTCAAGTTATATTTTACTAATTAGCACAAAACTTTTCTTTCCAGTTCATATCTCCATTAAAATAGGGTAAACAGAGATATACCTATGAAGAAAAAATAGGTTTGTTTAAACGCTTTTTGGCAAAATGGCTTCAACGATTTTCACCAAACTCACAGGATGTTTTTGAATAGTTAATATCTATATATTTTTAAAATAAATGTTCCTCTGACAGTCCATTGAATAGAGATAAAAATCAAAATGTTTCAAAAATAAAGTTTTTTCGAACATTTTCGTAAATTCCAAAGTAATTGCTTCGCCAGATTTGGTCATACTTACAGAGGTGTCTTCTAGCCACCCATACCCACATTTTGTTCTGTGTAATTATTTCTGTATTTATCTGTTGAACGGAGATATAAGCCAAGTTAGCTCAGAAAAGGAGATTTGTTGAATATTAATCTACCGGTTTTCCAATTTTCTGAAAAATGGCTCAAACTATTTCAGTCAAACTTACCGTGTACTCTGTTATAACTAGTTTCTTAATTGTAATTTGTATTAAATTTGACATGATTTAACATGATTAAATTTTACTAACGCAAAGGGGGTGTCGTTTCCTCTGAGCAACGGATAACCGGTATCCCCTCCTTTAGTTTTACCCATTGCGAAATATTCCTATTTATGAAATAGAAAGCTATCTACAATACATCGAAGCAGTAAAACTGTTCTGAGTTGTATGCAGGATATTCTAATGTAGAGTTTTTTTTTGTTTTTTTTAATGCTAACCACAATCACACTTTTAAGCAACAAAATTGCCGGAAGTTAAACAATCGCTTACCTTTAAGAACTCGTTGTTTGTAATAAGAACTACAATGGTAATGGCTGACACCACAACTGCTGCAAGGTTGGTGGTATGCATTTTGGATATAATATCTCCATAAGTCTGAAATGCATAGAAAATTAGCTATAATTGAGTGATTTGCTAAACAGTGCAGCTAAGCAAAAAATATGTACTAATGGTGTAGTTGCACCAGCAATTTACAACAATAAAGATCATCCGCTCATTAGTAATTTTCAAAATTTCATACATATATAAGCTTCAATGGTCCATGGAACTGTCCAATCTTTATTCCAAGAACGTCAATCAGCTGAGACGTGAAAACATGAATAGCTGCAGCTGCGGTAAATCCACTGACAAGGTTCTCAGATAGTAATGTGCAGAACATTCCAAATCGAAAGACGAACATGATGACCTGAATGTTGATGGAACAGAAAAAGTTTTATTTTAGTTACACAAATCGATCTCATTGGGGAGTGCATAAAGAAAACGCTTGTTGGTTTATTAACAATCTTGTGTGTATCACATGAGGTAGTTTGTAGAGAGCAAGGAAGGTTGAAGTATATGCATCCTCCCAGTTTATAAATAATCATTACGTTAAAGACACTTCTTGCATTAAGCAAGCCAGTCTCCTTTGGTTAGTAGTGTGCTGTGGTGAATGCTAATAATATAGTCTATTATCAAGAGCCAGTAATACACAGAGCTAGCATAATAGATGACAGTAACGTGACATCAGAAGTGTTCACCCATAGTACACTAACCTAACACGATCTGCTTGTCCAACAGACCATTAACTTTAATTACACATTTATTGGCAAACTTGCTCAAAATGCATTGATATATTTGATTTTATGTTTTCCGCATTTTTCTCAAAAGCAGCTCTAAAAATTTCGATTAAACTTTCAAACGATCTTTTATTAATTAGTACCCAAATTCACCTCCATGAAAATTTGGTAAATGGAGTTATAGACCTATGAAGCAGAACCAGGTTCAGCAGAACATTTCCGTAATTTTCAGAGTAACTGCTTTGCTAGATCTGATCCATCTTACAGTGTCTTCTAGCAACCTGTATGCATGTTTTCTTGTATGGAATAATTTCTTCATCTATCTGTTGAACGAAAATCTATTTCCATGACAGCTCAGAAAAACGAGATTTATCGAACATTTATTCACGGGTATTCCGATTTTCCCAGAAACGGCTCTAACGATTTTGATCAAATGTGCGGGGTACTCTTAACTAACTAGTACCTACATAGATGTTCTTCCATAGAAACGTGTTGAACAAAGGTACAGCACTCGTATATACAGCAGGTTGTCAAATTTACGAGGGTTGTGGAAAGTTGTGTGTTGCACCAGATATTTTCAAGTAGAGGTGAAAAAAACCTCTTGCAAAAATTAAGATTTGAACATTAAAAGCTCCCCTTTTCCCCTATGGCAGTATGTTTGTTAGTTGTGATAATATTTACAACTGTATAACATTATGATTGAAAGCAGGTGGTGAAACAACACCTCATGCATTACTTGCCTGATAAACTCCAACTAGGAAAGCAACCGCTGATGCCACTTGAATAGGGCTATATTGGATAGCTTGAGCACCATGCACTATCTCGGTTGAAGTATTGAAATGAGAGATCCCAATTCCAGCAGAATATGTTGAGTACTTAGTTACTACATTGCCAGTCATTAAACATATCACAGCAAATGATCCTGAAAATTAATCAATGCGATAATTCATTCTCATTGCCATAAAAGAATATCGAATTAATATATTGCAAGAGGTGAATTATCAATCTCTGATAAGCACTTGGGGCTGTGAGAAACATCAAGAATAAAAAGAGAAATTGGAGAAGTCGCTTACCCATTGAAACATGGCGAGAGGTACCTAGGAGCGCATACACCAAGACAGGAAATAGGGCCATATATATGCCAACTACTGGAGGAACATTACCAAGCAACGCATACGCCATTCCTGAAATTCAACGAGGAGTTAACAACACAGACTCGATTGCATTGTGCTGTTGGGTTCATTCGAACTAACTGTTTACGTACAAATTTCTACTTTAGAAAGTAGCTATGTGTAATCTTGGTTGTGCTGGTAATCTCTTACTCCTCTAATAAACTAATCTGTAGTAATAGTAATAATAATAACAAAACTATAACGGCCCCTGAAATGTTGAATTACTCGTTTTTCCTTGAACTTTCTTTAGCCTTCTTCTCCATTCAGGCGTGAATCATAAGGAGGATGCTATCGTGTAAACAGATTGCAGCAGTTTTCTGATTTTTGTTGTTGTAAGGTATAGTATGAAGAAGTGATAGCAAGAGGCAGCGAAAATTGAGTCCCAGTCCATTCTGGATAGTCTTAAGGATAATAAAATGCTGGAGGAAGGTAATATAGCATAGATTCCATGAATAAGAACTCTTGATCAACTTCCTTGTGTGCTCAAAGTAGCCAAATATTAAGAGAAATGAGTAAAAGACAGTTTTAGGACAGCAGGTGGGTTTGTATGCAGAGGGAGAGCAACGATGAACGTGTCTTGGAAAAGAATCTGAAGAGCTGCCTGCTTAGGCCATCCTCACACTTCCTCTCTTCTGTTGAATGTTTAATTTCAAACTTAAGTTCATAAAGAAAAAGCCTCCCACAACCCCTCCCTATACTGATGGCCTCAAGTAGACCTGGAGAATGGAATAGCCCCATGTCTCCTCGGTTCCACCTTCAGATCCTGCCTTTGCAGGAAAGGCAGTATTTTCAGAAAGGGTATTTTCTGCTGTAGAACTGTAGACAACATTCACAGAAACTATGGTTGTTCTCCGAGTCCATTGTATTTTCTTAGTACTGAATATATGGGGAACTGTGAAGTAAGCATGTGAAGCATTCTAGCAAGTATTTCAAATCAAGTTAATGATTTTGGTTTCTATAACTTTCAAATCAGTGAAGATGGAAGTGAGGCCTCCAGGCTGCATTATTAGTCCCCACAGTTCAAAAAATGGAAGCTGTTTCTTCATCGTACTACTTTTTGTGCACGCTCTTTCGACCCTGGAAAGTAGTGATTAAGGGGTTTAAAAGAATAAAGGAGAGTTCTGCTATGACAAAATTAGGTTTAGCTGCCTCTGGCAGTCAATTAGTGTTCTGACCTACAGTTCACAACTGCATTTAATGACATCAGACTTTTTCTTCTTTTATATATACGAGATGAGGCCATGGTGAGGGCAGGTCGTATGTGTTCATTAAATTGGACCGGTGTTATTCATAGGCTGCGTCAAAAGGTTTGTAATGTAAAGGAGGATTTTACTGAAGCCTTCAGAGGGAAATAGACCTCTCCACCTCATTCACCTTAAAGTAATGACAAAAATGTATTGAATGAATTTGCTAATTGGCATGATTGCTAGGGAAAGGCAAAGACTTCAACAACTCCTTCACAAAGTACGTTTTCGTGGAAGAATCTTTAGGATGAAAGGTCAAAAAACCACGTCATAGATAGTTATTAAATACATACACACACAGATAGGTTATCAAACACATTGTTAAATATAGTGAGTAAAAGACAGCTAAGTGATGAGGGGAGGGGGGAGCAGGGATAAATATTCACATAGTTTGGACACAAAAGTGTTAGTAAACACAAACTGATCAGTTGTTGTTAAATACGTAATTAAATTAAGCGGTCGAACGTTTTGCATGAGTTAATGAATCAAATCATTCATAGGAGGCACTTAAATTTTCGATTGTGAGTGGTTCATTGTGAAGGATGGTTTATAGAAGGTAATTTGGTCAAGATGGTTTGGTTCTCAGAGTAAATTACATTCTGACTCCATACGGATGTGGTTAGCTTCCGCTACATTTGGGTTGGCCCTGATGATCGACGCTATCGATGCGTCTATTGGTGGTCAAATCCCGAGGAAGCAGTGCAGGCATACGAACGTAATACCGTAACCTATAGTGTATCATCATCCCCGTACCTTGCTCTTCGTACGGTGCAACAGTTAGACTCTGATGAGGGCACAGAGTTTCCTGAAGCTGCAAAAATCCTAGCTAGGGACACATATGTCGATGACATCGTAACTGGCGCCAATGACCTCTTTGAAAATGTCTGCGATCCTAATATACAAAACCTGCCATCGTCACTCGTAAGCAAGGACTACCCCACTATTAAAGTTCTAGGTCTCCAACGATATCCAGAGAGCGACTCATTTTCCTATCAATTCGAAAGCATAAACCCAGCGGATACAAAACGTGCTATGGCTTCAAACATCGCCAAAATATTTGATCCGCTAGGGTTTCTATCTCCATTTGTCATTTCGTTAAAGGTATTGCTTCAAGAGTTGTGGAAAACTGTAAATGATTGGGAGCAAGTGGTTCCACCTGACATCGCAGCCAAATGCGATGCAATTATTTCCGGAGTGCATCAACTCTCCTCACTCAGGATACCTTGATACTTAGGAGGCGATACGCAATATCTTCACCAACTTATTGGCGTCCCTGATGCCTCCGAGAAGGCATGTTGTGTGACGTTTTATCTCAAAACTATCCAAGTGGTGCACATCTATTATCTCGTCTTTTCTCATCTATATCTGCATTCGCTGAATTTCATCAAGCCCAACAACTCAACCCTGTGCTCATACAGGCTCGACCATCGCTCTTGATTGGCTCAGAATGCCCCGCGACCTTCTGACAACGTTTGTATCCAATCGAGCCTTTGAAATTACAAACTTCATACTTGCTTCTGATTGGCAACATGTATAGTCGTTGAGCAACCTCGTACTCCACATACTAAAGGCCCTTCAATTGCTATTCAGCTGTCGCTCGTTTCATCAAACTCAATCGATTCATCTACAGTTCAGGAATTTTGAGGGCGGCCGGCCGGCTGTATCGTGCATCTTTACCATACAACCACAAGCACCCCATCCTTCTCCCGAACCACTGTCACTTTTCTACTCTAATTGTTGATCACCTACATCGGCTTCATTTACAGTCTCGACCCAAATAGAAGAAACCAAAGGAAAAGGTACGTGTGGAAGGCCTAGTTCTACTTCAGACCGCTAATTCTCCCGTTCTCCATTGGCCACTTGGCCGAATCACCGCAGTTCACCCAGGACACGATGGTGTAGCCACCGACAAGACTTCCAAGAGTTCCTACAAGCGACCACCTTCTAAAATCGTCCCTTTGCCTACAGCCAACAACACTCCGGAAAATTTTTAGCTAAATTTTGGCGGGCGGTATGTTGCGGCACATGACACGAAGGGTAGCAACGAAGACGACGCGAACGCGGTAGAAGGACGGCCGTGCGGAGAGCGGCCCTCTCCCTGCCACCGACCGAGAAACGCCTTCAACACAACGCGCGACGCCGCTCCCGAGCCATTCCGATCCGAGCTCCGTGCGACGATAAAACCCGCTTTAGTTTAAAAAAAAAACCCTTTTTTTTATTATTAAACTTTTCGACGTGAGTGACACCGAAGGTCCCTGCATCCCTCCTGTGCAACTCCCCATTCTCCACGAGAATTATTACCGCTGCTGGATCCCAGTATTCCAGCACTGTCAAGATATCCTTGGACTTCTTCCCGGTCAGATTTTTCCGATTTATAATTTGGCCCATACGGCGTATAACCGTCACCTGTACCAGTATTTTACAATTTCATTTGTGCCTAATACAAGAGCAGTTAAAACATATGTTGGACGGAGAAAGTCGCCAACACCGTCACTCAAACTTAGACTGTCCAAAAAGAACTTACCACTAACAAGACTTAAATTCGATTTGATTCGAATTCAGCTTTGGTCAGAACATAAACAGATAACATAGTTGGGTAATTTAGATAATATTTGCCAACTAACAGTTTTGATTATGAAAAAGGAACGACAATAATCCCTTTTAATTGAATAATTTAATTTTAAAACCATCAATTGATCATAAATGTGTTGCTCAACAGTGGAAAACGTTTACCCAGCATTTCTGAAGTTACATGAAACTTGCAGAACATACTGGTGGACATAAAACGAAGTTATGTGCAACGTGACATTCATAACGGAGAATGATGACTGTGGTTCAAAACAACATCTACAGCAAGTGTGATGAGAGCAAACGAATAGTATCTTTTAAGGTTATACGCAAGACACAGTTCAATGTCAGCTAGTGGATGACAGTATTGTAGTCAGGGGAATGGTAAATATTTCCATTGTTTCTGTTTGAACGAATATTTTTTTCCACAGGAATTTTATGGTTTCTGGTTGAACTAAACAATACTTTATAGCCTGGATGAATTTTGGGTGAGATGGATTAAAGACTGCAAATTTAACGTATGATGCTACTGGGTGAAAATAACATACAGAGCATGCAAGTGTGGTGAGAATAAACAAAAATGGGAGTACACCCAAGCAAACCAAAGAACATTAGTCAGATATTGTTTTCAATGACTGGTTCTTTTTAATGTCGGAGTGCAACTATGTCGATCTACATTGAGACAGAAGAAAGTTGTTGTGGTTGGAAGAGTGTAATATTCTGATAACTATTTCAAACCTGGCTGTGTTGCTGTCTTCAACTCCCCTCTCCTCAGGTATAACCCCTAACCTACTTGAGAAATAAATCAACTAAATATCATTTGATCCTGTGATGCTCACAGAATTTGCATGCTGCTCGCATTGTTTGTTCTGCTGTTATCTGGCAGTAATTTTGATTTGTATTCCATGACTTTCAAGGCAAAAACAGTCCAGTCAAGCCAATGTGTGCATTCTTGTACTGAGGAAGGACACCCTTTACTCTGACTAGCACAAATAAATAGAAAAAAGGTGTGTTGGAGGATTATTTATTACCTCCACTTTTTCAGTACATACTTGAGTATGTGAAAGCTCAATTGCCGATACTTCTTTCATTAACTGTTTTCTCTATTTGTGGTAACCCCTAGAGGCAGGACTAGTGATTACAACGAAACCCCTCGCTCATCCCCCAAATATAATTCAGGGCTATTCTCTCCTCACATTCTAGCCTTCAGATGACTAAGAACTGGAGACCTGACTGACCATGATACTCGATACAACTTATGAGTCCATTATGGACTTCACTATCTCATTAGGCTTTCATATTTGCAATAGAAAAAGCAACAATGTGAGTTGCATGATAAGCCTCTTTAAGGTGAACTTCAGTAGTCGATAATTATTGATACAGATTGAGTAGAGTCTTGGTTACTTCTCTAAGAACAACACTAACAGCTTCAAAGGAGGAGACTGTGAAATTAAATTCATTATCTCGAAAACATTCCCATCTAAAATTATGGAACTCTCATTCACAACCATCACTCAATTATTTGCAAGGAATGACGGACATCTGGCTAGCTGCTCAATCAACTAGTACTAGATATCCTGCTAGCCCTTTCAGGTTCTTGTGCTTAAGTGCCTCTAGATTTTAATGTTAAATCAAGTAGTTCATTGCAATTGAAGAATTTAGCGTGCACAGCAGGCAAGAATCAATGGAATATGCACGGTAGGTAACAATGAATGAAATATGCACAAAAGACTTAATCTTTATCATCAAGAGCCAACTTTTCTTAGCTTAACCTACCATTTTAGTAGAGATGAACACGAGCCAAGTAGCCATGGCAGGTTCTGTGAGCCAGGTAACTTGACGATACAATGAGTTCGGTTGCCTGTTTTACTGCGAGAGGTTGGCCCATTTAGAGCTAATTGAAGATTTGTAGTAATCTGTGTACCTTGAGTCTGCTATTCCTCTGCTTTAAGGCTCAAATCAAAAACACCTAAAACACTTGTTAACTAACAGTGTTACTATTGTCTTCAATCAATAGTGAGGTAAATAGAATATTCAGGAGCCTGTATCAAAATTGTCATGTAATTTCTTGTGATATTCATCCCGTGGTATATTTCTATTTTATTACACATGTCATCTAACCCACGCTTCCATTACTTTTTCGATTCTTCGATGCTGTCTCAAACAGCACGTGACTTAACTTTTTAGAATTGACCTGAGAACATTCTACAAAAACGACTCGTTAGACTTCAATCAAGAAGCTCAAATTTGACTTGTTTTCTCTTAAACAGCGTGAAAGACATCCACCCCCCTACTACCACTCATTTCGTACACAATAAGGTGTGGAGCAGCGGTGCACTTCAATGAGAAAGGTACTACCTGTTTCTATAGAACATCTCACTATCCAGTGTCGTTATATAATCAATACTGTATCAAACATGGGGTCGACTTTACATACACTTTCGCATTTCAACATTTTCACCCCTTTGGGTTTTGAAACAAATCGCAACTTGCCAAATTGTTCGGGGGCTGAGGGCCCAAAACGTTGAGAGAGGCTGACCACTTTTTCTGAAAGTTACCTCGATGTTTAATGAAGAATCGGTTCTCTGCTCTCGGTAGTGTGGACTAAGGAAATGTCGGTTCAACAAAAATGTCAAAATTTTATTTATTAGTTGACATTCGGAATTCGTATTGTGGATTGATGTCAACTAACTAAGTCATAAAAACCGAGCCTACCATAAACATGGACTTCGGCTTACTAACGAAAACCAAATTAGGTAAAATTTTGGTCAAAAATTGACTTGTGAAGTTGAAACTTGAAAGTAATATTACGAATAGACATTTGAGGACTCTGTTTCGGTGAAATAATAATAGGAAATGCGTTGGAAGGTGGCGCAGTCTCTCGTTGAGAATAGGCTTCTGTCTCAGCCGTGGATGCGACTTCACTTCGTCGTTAGCGCTCGTCCGCCCGTTTTCGTCTCCCCGCTTGTAACCCCGCTTTTGATTATTATTTTATTTTCTCATTATTCTTTCATTTATTGATTCAATTTGAATCTAGTGAAATTTAGTTTGTTCTTAAAGTGTTTCATTTATTTTACGTTGGCAAATTAAACTGTCTTCTCCGTTGTCACTCCCCTTCGTCTCCCGGCCGGGAAGATCGTCTACAGCTTCGAACCGTGAGTGCACTTTTTTATTAATTTGCCAACATCTTAATATAAAATCAGTTGGTTTATGTTTTTCCTTTCCTGTTGTCATTTTATTTTATTATTTTTTAATTTTAACATTGAAATTCAGCGCCCGGATTTTAATTCCTTTAAAAACTAAATTAGAGGAACGATTCGGCCACCGCGACCAGACTCTTTCGAGTGGAGATTGTCAATAATTGTTTAATTTTGGCCCAAAACCTATTGGTTCATACCTGTAGGCGGTGAATGAGTATCACAGCCACCGACTATGCTCAAAAATGCTACCTGCCAACTTCAAGAGGCGAAATATTGAGAGCAGAGCCTATCATTTAGCGTTTTCCAGAATTTGAAGAAAAAAAAAAACAGAATAGTTGACAGACGAAAATGGCGTCAATTGCCTCTTTAGCCGTCCAGTTAACTATGAAATAGTATTTGCTACCTTGAAAATGTGGTGGTCATACAACAGACTCAACTTTTGTGTTGAAATTGCTAATTAGAAGAAGAGGCATATTATTATTATTTATTGTTATTTAATTTGAACAATTTTACTTTCTCTGCTCGAAAGACTCCTCATAACGAGGAGAGCAGGCACAGCAATTTTTAATGTACTCTACGTCACCTATTTGTATAACACATTTCAGGTTTCAACTTCCCAAGTAAATTTTTGACGATAATTTCATCAATTTGGTTTTCATCTGCAAATTGAGGTTCATACAATTTTTGTGGCAGACTCAGTTTTTACCTATAAGTCACTCTTGATGGAAGTCCACCGTATGAACATCCTATAATAAGTCGAAATTCGGTTCAAAATTTGATTAATTGGAATCCGCTTCGCTGATGTGTGGTAAAAAGTGACAAATAGGGGATTCACTTTTTTTGAAAAAATAACTCTGACTGTCTCCCTTGTTTGAGATGAGCACCACGGCCTCAAGTCCTATTGTGCCAGTCCTAATTCTTCACAAGTCCACGCTTAGCTGCCAGGTATTTCCTGCAAGAGTCTTCTTTGATGTCCACCCTTGGAGACATTGTTAACAAAGACCAAAAATCGCTCCATTTCCATTTCCAGTGTCCCTTTCTCTGACACTGGGCCAGGACATGGTTGTGGGTTTCATGTCTACCACACCACCTACACTGAGGGGTGTCGACTGTGCCCATAACGTGCGTGTGTTTGCTCATTTAGCAGTGTGATGATCTGCGTGATGATCCACACTATCTGCCTCATCAGGAGACTATGTCTCATCTCGTGTGTTGGCGTTTGGAGTGCCTCACTCCCGTAGCATTCCATACCATCTCATGCATTCTCATGGCTTGTTGTGAATTCTGTAAGTAGATGCATATTACTCCACATGCCTGGTCACTACATGTAATCATAAACTGATAAGTCAAGTTTTGAGATTTTTTCATAGCAGCCATTTTCTTAGTCCATACTCCACAGAGGACAGAACTGATTTTTTATTGAACATCGAGGGAGCTTTAAGGAAAAGTGGTTAGCCACTTTTATCTAACGGGTCAACGTATTGGACCCTCAGCCAATCAATTGAAATAACGAGTGCGACAATTTGTCAAAACATACATCTTTATGTAAAATTACTGAATATCACAAATTAGGGAGACTGTAAAGGCTAGAACATTATGAACTCATCAAAAACTATCGTATGAAAACTCCGCACACCTTTCACAATAACTTACTCTTTGTAACTAAGTACTCACAATGCCCACGGCTATGTTCGCTAAAGATGAATAAATTGATAGGAACTAAATTAACAGAGAACAGCAGAGTATATTGGAATGTTGTCTTTTAGAAATGATTTGAAACAGATTCGCGACTATTTCCACCAAACTCAAAGATTTTTTTTCTGGTAAGTGCTGAATGGGGAAATGTAGTTAGTCTTGATGCACATTAAAGTTCAGTCATACATTTCCTTTACACAGTATATATGTTTGGAACCATCGAAATCATTTGAATTTTATTAATAATTCACATTTGACTTGCCTTGAGGTATATTCATCACTGCCACAGTTATCCCAGCTATAAGATCCTTCACCAGCCATTCCTTCCAGTTGTATGAATACAGCCAACCAGCAGCTGGGACGATTGATTTAACTACATTCTTGGGTCTACAGTTTAATCGTAACCTGGTTGGCTGACCTGAAACAAAATTAAAACCCTCAAAATGCAGCAGTAAATAATAATATATAGCCGGTCGATAGACTCGAGAATTCAAGCTGTATCACTCCTGTACAGATTCTGAGGATTTAAGTTATGTCAACTATCTTGAGATAGGTGGTAACAGCAATATTAGCACAGAAATATGCAACAACTACCCCCCCCCCCCTTCACAAAAGTATAATAACTAACTATTATTATAGTTGTTTATCAATTCTATGCAGGGGGATTCTTATTTAGACATATTCTGTTTGCGTCCACTCAGGCCAAGATAGTTAGTTGCTTATGACCCTAACGGGACTCCGGGCACTCAAGTCTAGCCCTTTATGACCTAAGGCCTTCGAAATGGTAGCTGTGGGGATAATCGAACTACGCATTCAATCGGCTTCATATGCTGACAAATGGATTAAGGTTTATTTTTGAAGCTGACGACGGATTTTACAACACAGTCACTCTCTTAACGTTTTGTTAGGCACGTTCATTCCAGACTCAACCCAAAATGGTCAATACTCGTCACTCAGTTCTGGCACTAGGCAGTTGCTATCTGCTCTCATCTCTACAACCCAATTCACTCCCCATCCAGAGGCCTCCCGTGTGTCGCGTAAATTCTTATCCACACTCCTACTTGAAAACTCTTTTCACTACCTTATATTGAAGTGTATACATACAGTCTTCTATGACACTCATCAAGTTAATTCATTTATTATTCTAACTCCACCTCAAGCTCTTCTCGTGCTCCCGGCACATACTTTTATCAGTATCACTCGGTATATCTGAGCTTATTGTTTTCATGTGAAGTCGTTTAAGAGCAACTGGCTTGATTGGAACCTGTTTGGACCTGTTGCGGATTAACCAAGAGGGGGAGGTTCCAGGACCAATGACCCAGGGACTACTGAGCGGAGTGGTTCCACTTCTGAAATTTTATCTAAACCAAGTAAGGAGCCTTTTATTACTATTTGACCCTGGAACCGATTTACTACAACTGCTTCAGACTCCGATTAAGTGAAAATATTATTTACTCAAGATGCACTAATTTAGTATGCTGCACTAACACACTGATAACATTTAGTAGCTCATTTGAGATGTCAACCAGAAGAGGTAGAACAGACTTCATTAACAACTTCAACGAGCTCTGTGAACCAGTTCAATTTGAATAAATGTCTCAACGCACTCTATACATCAAAACTAATCGTTAAAAACTGGACTAAATCTGTAGAATGACTTAACAAGATTTCCATTGCTCGTTTTGGTAGGAATACAATTAAGGCATTTTTGGCGTATTACTCAAAATGAATAATGAACATGCCTATAATGAATGTTATAACAATTAATAATAAGCACACCTATGTTTTCGATCAGGATTTTTCTTACAACCCCCCATCAACATTTGACATCACGTTTCAAACTATGTGGATTCCAAACCTGCAATGTGCGCCCTACTTGGCAATTCGATAGGGCAAAATCCATGGCGGTAGCGCTTATTTCCTCTTACTATCTCCCGTCTCACTCCAACTGCCTGTCAGCTCGACTCGTCATGTGGAGCCAATTGCCTACTGCCGCCTACAAAATGTCAATTTTTAATCATTTACTAGTATTTTTCGATGCTGAATAGAATTAGAATGGGCCTTACAGGCGTGAGAATGTGTCAAACTGGATAACCAGGAAATTATCGGAAATATTGATTGTGACATCATGTTTCTCATGGGTTCTGTATGTAGTTGTACAAATGAACTGTCTCGTTTCTCGTATTGTTGATGAAGCCGCGTTATATTCTTAATATTTTTTGACATTGGATTCAATAGGATAGGTCACAATCATGCTTGCGAGAAAATAATAAACGGTTGTGCAATAATTTGCAGCGTTTTGCTTAATAGTCACAGCACAAACAACTCTTATTACCAAATGTCTTCACTAATTTTGTGAGCCGTGGAATTGAATAATTATGTCGAATAATTTCGTTTAAAGTCAATATAATGCTAAAACCACACGCGTACTCCCATACGGCAACGAATTATACTGCACCTGATTGTCGTGAGACATCTCATGATAATCCAGGACAACGCCAATAACACACTCACATGAGCCGAACGAAACCGAACAGATTATATCAGCTGGAAGGGCGAGAAAATAGCTGGGCATTCGTGTCGTTGAGTAGAGTGCGAGATGTGTCGGAATTCATGTTTTTTAATGCACTTGTTACCAAGAGGTCTTGTTGAGCTCTTTTGCCGATCGTAGCCGCTTTGTAACGGGCGGAACGAAAGGAGAAAATCGAAACTAACAGGAGCTTTCTTCTTTTGGAATAATTATGCAAATGAATCGGAGGATTAAGCCTCAAGTACAGGTTTTGAAGCGCAAGGCGATCAAGTCGTATGAATACAGCTATTCCGGCTCTAACAATTTTCATTCAACGAGTCTCTGAGGCCGTCCGTCCCACGGTAGGTGAACTTCGCAGGTGTCTTTATTCAAAAGGTAATCTTTCCACTAGCCCTTCGACGAATCAACATTCATTGGGTTAAAGTTGAACGAACAAATTGTCAGCTTCTTACTTGCTGCATTCACGAATACTTTCGCTCGGTCAACTATTCTAATTGAGTAGATGGATGTCACTGAAGAAAGTTGGGCGCACGAATGGGGGAGCTTGAAACTGCATTACCCTTGACAGAAAGCGTTATCACTTTGAGTATGAGTATATAAACCGAGCAAGGGACTCTCAACACAAGTAAACTGGTTGCGAGACTAAGTGGAGGGAGAGAGAGAGAGAGAGAGAGAGAGAGAGAGAGAGAGAGAGAGAGAGAGAGAGAAAGAGAGAGAGAGAGAGAAAGAGAGAGAGAGAGAGATAGCAAGAGAGAGAGAGAGAGAGAGAGAGAGAGAGAGAGAGAGAGAGAGAGAGAGTTGAGTTGTGAGTAGCGCGAGCTGAGAGACAAATCGTTGGGAGAACTAGAAGAAGACTATATCACGAGAACTGCTAGATGACTGTGTATTGGGAGAAACGAGAGACAGCCGACATTCGCGAGAACTCATAAGTGAATGGTCTGTTGAGGGGTGGTAAAAGGAAATTTGGAAAAGTCCAGAAGAAGAGGGAAATCCGTTGTTAATCGGAAATAACTGAAGGGGTGGACTTTCCATAAATAACGAAAGGGCTTGAGGACGAAGGTGTTTAGGGAAACAATGACTTTCCATTAGGGCTAGTGCGGACATTTTGGAGGTCAAGGACCAAGCTAATTCGGCCTGCTGAACAAAAGTAACGTTTGTTAGATACAATTTTAATTTTCAGTAAGAAAAGTCAATTTCAAAAGAATCTAATTAATTCGTAATTACTACAAACTATTCCTCGGGGACGTTCATCGCTCGAAAACAAAAAAGAATGTGGTCTCAGTGTTTAGGAAGAGGTTGGTTCTGGACACACTGTTTCGGCGCATACTTCTGATTCATCGAAATATACATGATCGGGATACTCCAGCGAAAGTAATTCGACATTAAGAAAACGGTTATTTAGAAAAAAGTGGATCATCATTGATGGATAAATTCTCAGTAATAGACATCGGCGTATTGTTCTGGCTTCGGAGAATTTGGGAAATTCGTAAGACGCCGCCCAGGCTTCCAATATTACTCTCTCTTTTTTATTGTTATGTATTAAAGTGATTGGGTTAATTCTGTTGACTGAACATATTAGAAAACATGGAAATCTAGCTACGAAAAAACTTCAATGGACGGATCATTAACGAACGAATCAAAACAAACTGTGACACCATATTTACGCCACTCGAAACCCTACACAAACGGAAACAACCAACTGACCGATTTACCGACCACACTATACAAAAAATAGTTAGAATCGATAATCAACAGACTAAGACAAACGAAACTGACCTTTGAGTCTTTTCCTTTCACTTCCAACGGATTTCCCAGGAGAACTATGCCCAGGCTCCTTGCCCTTCGAATCTCTTCCTGACTTTAGTATAGACTTAACAGCCAGACGTTTTTACATCGACAGCGCGCGCCCACAGTATCTTACCAGCCAGAGAAGACGGACTCGCCTAACAGGTACGTTAATTTAACAAAGATTGTTGCCCGCCGAGCTAACGTAAAAATACACGTTTTTCAAGCGAAACAAAAAAAAACACTCGATGAATAGCGCTCTTTTCTATACTTTAGTAGTTTGTACGAAGTAGAAAGGAGGAAACAAACCTGATTGTGTGTCGTGAACGCGATTGAAAGAAAACGGCTAAACCAAATCATCCAACCAACTTGATATCTAGCCCGCAGGTTACAATGAACGCCAAAATAAGGGCATGAGCCAACTCCGCTCAAAACGAACTATAATTATTATAATGATCAAACCACTAAGTATTTTTTTCTCTCAAAAATGTGCAATTTTTTTCTTGTAATCTTTGCTTCAATGTTACTAGAATCTTCAAAAACGAGCGGTGCGTAGCAACACACAACTTTCCGCCACCCCCGTAATTTCGAACACCAGCTACATATGCGGGCGCTATATCTTCGTTCAAAGCATTTCTACAGAAACATTCATAGAGAGGAAAATGTAGCGACTAGTTAGCTGAGAGTACTCCGAAAGTTTGATCGAAATCGTTTGAGCCGTTTTTGAGAAAATTGGAATACCGATAAATCAATATTCGACAAATCTCCTTTTCTGAGTTAACTTGGCTTATATCTCCGTTCAACATGAATATACAGAAATAATTATGGAGAACGAAATGTAGGCATGGGTGACTGAAAGACACTCCATTAGGATTTATCACATCTGGTGAAAAAGTTACCCCAGAATTTACGGTAATAGTCGAAAAAACGTTTTTTTCGACACATTTTAATTTTTATTTCTGCTCAATGGGCTTTCAGAGGAACATTTATTGAGAACAATATATATGTATTAACTATTTGAAAACATCCTGTGAGTTTGGTGAAAATCGTTGTAGCCATTTTGCCAAAAAGCGTAAAAAACCTATTTTTGCTTCATGGGCCTATATCTCCGTTCACCGTACTTTCATGGAGATATGTTTCGAAAGGAAAAGTTAGGTATTGACTAGTAGAAGATAATGTGAAAGTTTAGTCAAAATCGTTAGAGCCGTTTCCGAGAAAAATGCGAAAAATCTTAGTTTTGGTAAATTGTCCCCCCTCCCCCCCGTTCCCATAGACTGAAATCGCCCATAACCTTATTTTGGTGTCTACAAAATAATGAACAAAACAAGAAAAGAACCAGCTCAATAGGATCAGCCGTTCTCCCGCAAATCGAACTACAGACACACACACACGGACCACGTGCCGAAATGACTCAGTGGGCCTGAAAACGCTCTGAAGAAAACCCAAATTTTTTTTTTTTTTTTATACCATTACCATACTTTCCATCCTCCTCGGGTGGCGGAAAGTAATAAAAATGTGGTGGTATTCCAATCATGTATCCATACGATGAGCCCGTAAGATATATAGGAGCACCACAATAAATTCCGGAACTGTAAGCTTTTCGAAAAACTTCGTCCTCTTTCTGTTAAAAACGTGAAGTGAAAAATAAATTGCATAAGTAGCAAAAGCCATGAAAACTAAGAACTAAGCAAAGATGTGAGATGCGTCGCGCTATACATTTTAAATTCATTTATTATTTAATTTATTTTTTATCGGTCGAATCAACGATCGGTGGGATCCAACGAACGGAGGGAATGATTAGGAGAGTAGGAGTTTGAAGGAGCTTCCTCCTTCCAAACGGCCTTCTCTTCTCGCTGCTTACCGTTAGTTGGACAATTCTTGCACGGGTACGGCGTAATTCAATGACTCATTTGGTAAAACACTTATGTTAATAGGTTTTGAGGCCTCAGGCTAAATACCCGTTTAAGAAACACATTTTCTTACAGCGATTCGGTACACGTTCATTTTTTCAAGCGTCGACACATGCAAACCTGAAAAAAATGCTTCCGTCATTTCAAGAACTGAATGGCCGAATTTATACGTGAAACCGAGTGGAAGTCATCACACATAATATCTACCCCCTCATTTAAATCGATTAAAAATTCCAAATTAAAGACCTCTGTAACTTTTTATTTAACTATATTAATTTTATTTATTCAATTAATTATACACGAGAAAAATTGTCCGCGTTATTGAATTTCTTGTGAAGATTATCACCGCATCCACTCCACTAAATAACCAACATTACCCTCTCCTTCATTTTCATTTCTGGTCTGATGATAACGACCTTGCAGTCGTTCAACCGCCATGTGTGCATTTATTGAGAACAAGGCGATAGTCTCCAATGAGACAATCTTGTTTATTGGGGGAACGGCTCGGGGCACAATAACGCCATTGAAATCAGGACCACGAAGACCACTGTAAAATCAATATGATTAAATCTTAAATATCAGTATTGTATAAATTGAGGAGAATCTTTCACAGTAGTCTGTGTTTTTCAACAAAATAAAATATCTCAAAACTCGATGATTCCCGGGGTTGGAGAAACATAAAAACAAATGGCTGAATTCTCCAGCAGCCTTTGAAATTGATCCTGCAAGATTCAAGTCGTACTCGAGAGGAATGCAATGGAGGATGAAACGTCTCATGCGAAGCATCATACAACCTTCCTCAGCCCACGTACATTCTAGTTAGTAAACCAATCTGTTTTCGTGATTCTGTCGCGTTATATGAAGCTGTCCATACAAAAATTCACTGTTTTTTGAGAAAAAAAAATTGTGTCGACCATTACGATTTTGCTCATACCTTCATTTTTGGCTTTTAACGTTGTTCTGCAGGTAAAGTATAAAACCCTTCAAATTATTACACAACGGTTTATCATTCTTTTGAACATATTGACCTAGTCTCACACCTCCGAGACCCATCTCATTCGATACAGTATCGAAAAATAACAGTAAACGATACAAAATCTCTAACTACTACGATTGCCACGACAATGTAAGTCGAGCTGGCGGGTGGTTTCAATGTGACGGGGAGGGGGGGGGGACCTTTTTCTCGCAAGAACGGTTCGAACGATATTGATTACATTTCATGTACACGCAGCTACAAATAGCACAGCTATACCATGAAATTCTCATTCGTGTTAAAATGAAGAATTTCAACTTTTAATTATTCAACATTCCGAAGGCAATCGATTTTAGCGCAGTTTTTTCTACGTAAACCCCTTTCATATAACCCTTGCATTCTCAGAAAGGTCTGGGTGATATCATAAGATATTTAGGAGCAACCACAGAAATTCCAGAATTCCAAACCCCGCCGTTTCACTTACTACTATTTCTAACAGTTTTTAATCGATAGTTGTGATACAGTGGATACTACGCTTCTCAATTTTCTGTGTATTAATTGCTCGATACAGGTCGTGGCATGAGTAGGCACGCTACAACAATTTTCGGAGCTTGGAAAAAACTTGATGGGCTTTTTGCAACGCTAAATTTGTTGTTACGAGTTCAAATGAAGTGAGTGAAAAATTGATTCGATTAGTAGCAAAAGCCCTGAAAACTGGTGAATATACATAGGGCTGTGGAAAGTTGTGTGATGCGTTGCACCATATATTTTCACATGAAACTTCAAGGAACTTGTTTGTAACTGGCGCGCGCGATGAGTCAGGCTTATCTCCACGATGATATCATATTCAGGAATCATTTTTGGCACGAAGGGAGCAGCATATTGATTGTGTGGTTATGGAACAAACGAGAGACCAGAATTACATTAAAATATTCGCCCGAACTGACCATTCGTTAGAGCTCAGCAGAACAACGCGAGTGAGTTCATTGTTGTTGAACAGAAAGAAGGAGTCGCTAAATGTGCAAGTAGGAAAATTATTTCGAAGCTTTAGGCGTAATGTGTCATAAATACATAAGAACTAAAACTTACCTTTACTAGGCTCGATTTTATCAACGTGTTGGAGACACACGTTGCGGTCGATAGTAATTTTAGCGTCCACCTCCTCCATCGTGTAGCGTGGAGAGTCGCTTTCTGCAACAAAAGTTTAGCTAATTATTTCTCACGTTGTTAACTGGATTGATAGAATATTAATATTGTTCGAACGTGTTGTTTCAATACTAGCACCTTTTATCTACATTGGTATTAACCACAATTTATATTTCTTACACGTAAAGGTGCTTCTTCGTTAGACGCTTTTAATTGATTTGGGCCACAGGAAGTACGCGAGTAAATAATTTCTGGGGCGAACTCAGAATAAATATGTGGTTCGATTTATCACACAATTTTCCTCAGCCCCACGTACATTCCGCGATTTTCATGGCTTAAGCCACTAATAAAATCTGCAAAATGGTTATAAGCTGGCTTAAGTCAATGCTGGGAAGTTTGGTTGCTTTTTCAACAACCTTCGCTCGCTGTTGTAAGAACGGGAATGGTTTTTACTTTCCTTGGCTCTGCAAAGTAGAAAGGAAAGTTATGTAATCTATGTAAATGTTGAGTTTTCTTCAGAGTCCGAAAAACACTATTTGGGAAAATGGTCTGTGTGTCTGTGAACGATTTTTAGAAAAAACCACCGTACCAAATCAGCTCAAACTTGATATCTGACCCACAGGTTACCATGGGACGCCAAAATAAGGGTACGAACAAAATACACCAAAAGTTGACTATAGTTATCATAGTGATCAAAAAACCAAATATTTTTTTTCTCAAAAGTGGCTCGAACGATTTTGATTAAATTGTTTACACTGATAGCTCTAAATAAGGCAATTATACCATGAAATTCCCATCTGTGGAAAAATGACGAGAGCAGCACAATAAATTATCAAAATTTTCTACGTTTTTTCCGTATAAACTCCGCTGGAATGTTAGTAGAATGTTAAAAAAAAAATGGTATTGTAGTCCAATCCAATACCTATAGAGTGGGTGTTTAAAAACGCTCATAAGATACATGGGGCTTACTCCAGAAATTCCTGAGTTTCAACTACCGCCGTTTCGCTTACTACCAGTTCTAGAAGTTTTTACCCAATAACTCTGCCAAAGTGATTACTATACTTCTTCAAAAAATTCGTGTTACAGTCTCATTAATTATCTGTGTACCAATTGCTCAATATTGGTCCTGGAATGAGTACGAGCAGCACAATAAATTCCGGAACTGTAAGCGCTACCGCTTTCTGCTGCTGTGAAATGTTGTTTGACCAAGTTCAAATGAACTGAGTGGTAAATGGATTGACGTGTATAGCTAAGGAAAGTTGTGTGTTGCAACGCACCAGATCTTTTTGTTTTCTCCACCCTGGAGCCGCAAGACCTACACGATGGAAAGTCTTCAATTTCCCGTAAGGAACTGGCTCGCCCACTGGTCTGGATCAACCCTACATTCTTCGAGGGTTGACCCGCCCATTTCGAGTGTCAGCTCCCTGCGATCAACTGCCCTCGTACACTAGGAACCTGACGGGTATCACGGTGCACCGAACCGACGTCAAAGGAAACAAAACCAAGATGGAGATCCTTCCTTCATGTTTAGTTCACGCGATCATCGCGCATTCAGCCGCATTCTGTTGGGCAGCTCTTGAGACCTTCTGACAAAAAGAAGATGGTCTGCTTGGACATAGCCCGACACAAACCATATCCATCGCCGGAGCCTGGCATCCACAAAATGTGCGGTCCCTAGGAGTCGCTACCACTGCCATTAACTTCTGTAGAAAGATATGGGGGAACTCGTGTGAGGTCGTTGCCGACAGTGAACTGTGTTTCAAAATCGACGTTTCTAAAAACAGCGATAACGGCTCACCATCGGCAGATGATAGCAGTAACAGCAGTTCTGGTATCACTTACAACATCGTTATTCTGAAGACTGTAATTAGTGTGGGATTAGCTGAGTATCAAAAATATACCTGCGTTCCGGATTTCTAAGCAGTTCAATATTTAAATAGTCGACTGCTTTTGAATTTAATGTTTTTGAACCCCTTTAGACAGTCTCCACACTTTGATCAACTACGAATAAGTTTTCTTGTTCAACGTAACAAGTACCTTGTGTAATGAAAACTCAAAGATATTTTGTTATTTAATCTACGTATTACGGTACTTCAAATCGTAAAATTACTTGAAGTTGTACATAAATTAACTTATTTGTTGAGTTGTTTCGGCGAGTTGAATCGAAATTGTTCAATAAATTGTTAACGTTAAAATGCTCTCGTTGAAACGTTCAGGTATCGTTGTGTGAATTTCCCTTGAACACAACAGCATCCGTTTCGTCTCTATCTCCTTAACTAAGTGCTTGCCATCTGATAGTTGAAACCAAATTTGTTTTAACGTGATTTGAATGAAACCCCATATTATTCTCAGGCGTTCACGGATGTTGGGAAAAACTCGTACGTGTCAGGAAGCACTGGATGGGTTTTGCCTCACATAGGGGAGAGTTGTTTGTTCACATAGGGGAATGGCTCGCAATCATCCTCCTGAGAAGACCTACGTTGGTCCGCGGACCTTACCTCTCAGCGATTTACCGCTCACACCAATCCGTATTGTCCCTACAAACATTCAACAGAACAGTTTAACCAATGCAACTCAAATTGCGGACCCTCTTCAGCCTGCGGATCCATTTGAATATATTGAGCTCTATCCGTCCATAGCCAACTGTTGTCATCAATTCGGGGTCTTTTGAGGGAGCCAATTAAATGTACCACTTCCTCCGCCAAACGAAAAAAATGAAAAAGAAAAAGAAATAAAAGGTAAGTTCTACTCCAGATGTCCTTGCTCGATACCGACTTCGATGAAAACGTCCAGTGATTTACTCGCAAAATTATTAATTCGGAACACAAGTTAAAGAAATTCAAGTAGAAGAAGTACGATGATTGTCAGATGTTAACAGTAGCAGAGGTGATAAAAGATTAAGAGATCGAAATCGAATAATAATTCTCGATTATGATGACCGCCGAGCTTCGCATAATGACACGGGGCTGATAGGACTGTCTTGAAAACGGGAGTAAGAACTTTCCGCTCGTGTGATACTAGTGATACCACAAAATAGTCCAATAAACTACTTACGAAACGGTAATTTATTGATTGTTATCAAATAATTGGGGACTTCCCGCGAAAAATATCGTGATTCAAACCACTAACTTCGATGAACTTTTTTCCACAGAATTTTCCCTGAAATTCCAAATCAGCGAACGTTCTCGTAAAATCGAGTTGTCATAAATTATCTACGGTCTGGACAGCCAATGGTGGTAGTGGTATAAGTAGGCGCAACTCAATTAATTACGGAACGTTAAAGTTCGCCGGTTTTCACCTAAAAGTTCGTTTAAACTGGTAATGACTTGTTAGTGATGACAATTTCAGGAAGTACTCGGGGCTGAGGAAAATTGTGTGGTGCGTCTACTTGATGTTTTTCCACCGGAAACTCTGCTCTTCAATGCACGCAGATCATCTAACTCAATTCTAATTTAACGAATTCTCCCTTGCCCCTAATTTTGAACTGCTTGTACTTTGAATAGAAATAACACGTTTTTTTGTTTACGATTTAGTTTTAATATTCACTATTTACTCCTCTAGCTCTGCCGTGTTTTACACTTTCGTTCTCAGCGATTAACACGGGTGAACGGACATACCCCACAATGGGTTGTGACGAGTAGTTGGGAGAGGGGCAAAGATAGTGATAAAGCCCTCAAAGTCTAAACGTTTTTGTTGCAACTCAAGGACAGCCAAATGCGATAGCATGTTTTTTTTTAATGGATCGGACCCTGAGCGAAGTTTTGTCCAATTTAAAATAATTGACAGACACATCACCGAATTGGCATTTTGATTAACTGCAGGAAATTTCCTCAAGGACAACACAAAAAACGAGGATAACAATTCAGAATAAAATGCGAATTAATTAATTATCTTAGTGGATCTGACCTCTGTGACTGGTTCTAAAAATGGAAAATAAGGTTGAACCTACACACAGCGACAATGAAGGGTTCCTCCTGCCGTCACACGTGACCTGTCTCCACTGAAAATTTATGGTCAGTCTGTTTCCCGAGCTACGAGTGTACGATCCTCGGACCAGCACTCTGGAACGCCTTCTCCTAAGGTCAGGAAGCCATACGCCTATGTGGATTATTTGATTGAGCTGATCTGTGCATAGTCGATCCGTCGAATCGAGGCAATAACCCACCATGTGCTTCAAACTGTTACCCAATGGTGCGAGCACGTCAAGCTGCAGG
The DNA here is from genome assembly GCA_020466155.1 of Pachypeltis micranthus. Lineage (NCBI taxonomy): Eukaryota > Metazoa > Arthropoda > Insecta > Hemiptera > Miridae > Pachypeltis > Pachypeltis micranthus. The sequence continues at coordinate 30,646,260 of CM035768.1, forward strand.
TCGCTGAGGAAAAAAACTTAGTTAACTGACAATACGCTTTGGTGTTTCTTGAGAAGCAAGTCAAGGACCTAGGAGTCAATATGCGAGTGTTGGGGTTTCAGCCAATACCTCTAGTCCCTCAAAGGCAGTAACATTGCAAGGTTTGCCTCATTACAAGGCTACTTCCCCGTTGTCTGTGGGAGCAAACTAACAGTCAATCAAAAGAGAGAGCTGCGCTCCTGTGGATCACCCAGGCCTACAAGACTGTATCAACAGACGCACTCCAGGTGATCAATGGTCAGGTACCGGTTGACTTGGTCATTGAATGCATGGTTGACTAGTGGAGAGTGAAACGGAAGCTTCCTCCATTCTGGGCTGAACTCTGTGTGGATCTCTCTACAGTACAAAAACTTGCCACCATTCATGAATGGGCATTAGAAAAATGGCAAGTGAGATGGGAATCCTCGTTAAAGGGTCGTGACACGTATGAGTTGTTTCCCATCATCTGTGAACGTATTAGGAGAAAGCGGTTTGAGCCAGACCACTGGACAAACCCGTTCCTTATGGGACATGGCGACTTCAACTTGTGGCTCCGCTTATTTTTGGGGCTGAGCTAAGAGAAATAACTTTTGAATTTTTTGATCGCTCTGCCAACAAATCCAAACTGCATTCCAACATGTTAGAACTTTATTGGGTTGCCGCTATACATGTCACTTCTCACAGCACCATTGCATAGGTAACTTATAAAACTGTTGAATACGAGTTTTTTTCGAAGGTTGTGTTGAGTGATCGCTTTAGTGCTTTCTGTAATTTCAAATGGTATTCTTATGTGGGGATCTGCCAGTAAGCTTACCTGGAACCCCTTTGCGTCACCCAAAAGCGAACTATTAAAACATTTTTGCGTGAAAAGATTAGTCACCTGCGCAGGTTTGAAATTATTTAATGTCGTAGCTGTATTTAATATTTATACGAAGATAGTAGTCATGAATATTTACAAACACATACGAAAGATCATAAATGTAAAAATCTGCCTAGCGACTAACGACTGAAGCGCAAAATTTTTTTTAATACATTTGAATGAGACTTTGAAAAGCCTTCCTAACGAACTAAAATTGGACTACTGTTCGGCACAGGCCGAAGTAGATGGGATCGTGAGCTTGGGCCTTTCCCAGATGCGTTTGGCCTTTTTCATGATATGCCACGGGGAAGTCTCAGAACTGTTCAGTCAGCTTCTCCTCCAGAAAAAGGGATTAAATTCGGTTTAACTTCCAAGCGACAACGGATTTCCCGTTTTGGACTTTTCGGAATGTGCTCACAGAGACATTCCTCTATCACTGGCTCCAGTCACAGCTCTTCTCACTCTCTCCCTCCAATCCACTTTCCAGCACAGCCAGTTCACACGTGTTCTGAGTCCTTATATACTCAAACTCAAAGCACTATTCATTTCATGTGTAATACAGCCCTTCTCTCACGCTCACAGAGTTCCCTTTTATTTTATTTAAGCTCCCCCTCTCGTGCGCCCAACAAGTACATTGACAAACAATTTATTGAGCTTGAGTTAGCATTAGACGATTGTCGCACTAAGTGACTACGATATTCACCGAGCAGTAATTGAAACAAGAAGTTTTATTCGTGAATTACTTTTAAAACCACAAACAAGGAAGTGGTGGGAGTGAACGCGAGCAGCAGGGTGACGCATTGATGAGACAACTGCTCAGTTACGATTGACGACACCCAAGTTTCGAGCGAATCGGAGCATTTGAGGTGCCTATTCAGCACAAATGCCCCGGACGAGCCTTCGCTAAATCGAAGATTTCGGGTTCTCCAGGTATTCATGAACACTGCAGTATCTTGCTGTGTACTGCAATCAGAGCGCTGCTGTCAATTCAATGAATTGTTGTCTTCGTTCCACACTGCAGCGACATCCAGGGTTTAGAGAATCGGTGTATCTCTATGTGAAAGACGATTCTCTCAGTATCGGGAGTTGGAGATTTCTTCCTCTTCTACATACACCTTCCCACAGGTGTTCGTGAAGGGATAGCTCTGAGTGAAGATGCTGCGACTACCGTGCTCGAAATTGGAAACAACTGTGGCTCATGGGATGGAGAAGCGTGGGATGCCTGTGTTGACAATATTCAGACGTGTTCATTGATTGGCAGTGTTCGGAAGTGTGTGAAGCTGCCAGGCAAATCGAACACAGATTGTGCTTTTTTACGTAGGTTCCTAGAGCATCAAGGCTGGATTTGAAGAAACGTGGGCCCATGGTGTGTTCCGCAGATAGAGAAGGGACTGGATCTGGCGGTGGAGTACTGTCATCTTGAATATTTCTGTAGTAATCCGTGACAAGATAAGAATAGTTCATTTTATTATTATACGGATAAAGGCCGTCAAGTTGTTTTGAGCGACTCCACTTCTCAGCATAAGTTTCTAACTTATGGAGGAGTGTTTGCACTAATTTTGTCCGTTCTTTTCTCGTGTAATTTTGTTTTCCTCTTCAAATAAATGATAACTAAACAAAAAAAAATTAGTTGGAGTTGTAGGGGAGAAACGGCAGTAATGGCAGTAGTTTGAATTCCAGAATTTCTCGGATTGCTCCTAATTATTATATTTCTGTGATTGAACGTTTATCGTATTGCACTTGTACAGCTCAGCTCTGGGCGAATTACTTTGTTGTTCTTTGCCCTAACGCGAAAACCACTAGGCACTGGTTCTTCCCTTACTTAATGGAATTCAATTAGCCTCCCCTGCTAACCCGCTATTTCCAAAGTCGACAACAGGGTTTCCCATTCATGGTTTCCAAAATGTTCACTCGCTTATCACATCTCCTTAAGAATTTCTACTCACAGCCCCCCAGACCCGACTCTAAACCAAGACAGCCGATAATTAGTCGTAGTATTCATTAGCTCTCCGTTCTTGTTCTATCACTGGTTCATATATCCAGAGTGCCCACTGTGTTAAGTAAACTAGTTTGACTGGCTGCTCAATCGAAAGTCTACCATGCTAATCAAGTGACTGCTCAATCGAAAGTCTACCATGCTAGTCAATTGACTGTTCTATCAGAACTCTATCGTGCTTATCAAGTCACCGTTAAAAAACCAGTGTATCAATACAGTCCCCTATCTCGTTCATCAATCAATTCAAGCCTATATTTCGCTTGCATCCCACAGTACTGCAAACGCGATATTTGTGAGAACGCTGTCGTACTAGCGGGGTTTATTAAGATAAACTTAGATCTCTTCAAAATTGTCAAAGGCATTTTTAGGAACAAAATTCGGTGTTTTCATCATTATGATAACTATAGTTAGTTTTGTACCGATTTTTCTCATACCCGTATTTTCGTGTCCCATGTAGATGTGTACACTAGACAAGCTCTGAGCCGAATCACACGCGCACACAGACCACTTATCTTCCTTCGTATCCTCACAACGTTAATATCTGGCAAACATTTAAAAACAATTCAGTCTAAATTCTGTAGCACAAAATAAAATTATGACAAAACGAACTAAAAACGACTGTCGAAGAATTCGTGACACAAAGTTGACAAAAGACTTGACATTAAACATGAATAACTGAAACACTGACAAAAGTGCCCCTGTAGAGAAATACTGTTTACGATGTACGTAAGAGAAACAGACAAGCGAAAAATGATTTTGCATTATGGCATATCATAAATTATGACGGAAACTAGTAACGGTGCCCTTTTGTTCTCACGTCAGTGTAGTAGCCCCCCCCCCCCCCCGCCGGCTGAATAGCTAACGATCTGTTATCGGTGTTTGATAAACGCAAAACTCCGACTAATTAAGATCTTCGACTACCGTTATTCGGAGTTTTAACTGAGGAATTGATAAACCCGCGTAGTCTTAAGTCGAATCAGTGAAGCGGCCTTGGAAGTTATTACGGAGGTAAAATGCGAGTTGTACCCTAAAGAAGGCGATAGATTCAAAATCCTAATAGATGGTTGGATGGCAACAATTTTACGTCCATTCGAGTGCTTTTTACGCAAAGAGTGGCCAAGTAGTTTCTAGGATAATGGTATGATCTATATCACCTGATACGTTATGATGACCTTGTGCCTTCCACAGTACGTGCAGACTAAAAGAAAAAAACTCTCGCAAGTCTCGAACCAGGTTCTACTGCGTCGTAATCCGACTTCGAACTGTGGCGGCTTTGGAGGACTTCAACTAAGTTGTCAGTTATAACGCTAGGCGGTAAGGGGTTTAATTTTCGGGCGTTTAGCGATTAACGGAAACATTTGCCTTCTTTCAATTAGATTGTGGCTCATTTCACAGGGGGAAGGCCGATGGAACCTGGGAAACCCCCTGACCTTCTCCTCACTACAACGTGTGTTATTACTTCTCTTCTGTTTAAAACGAGTGGAGGTAGCCAGATGGCCAAGACAATAGTTACCACAGGAAGGCGTCAAGCGTCTTCCGCATTCACCGCTCACAGACCTTAACTACACTTTGAATAACTCCGATCGTTAATTTTATCGCTCTTTAATTTTTACATTTATCGCTTTTGTTATTCCCGTGTCGACTGAATCACCTTTTATTTGCTTGTGAAGGCCTCTGCGGAACCAGGTCAGGTCTAATTGTGCCTGACTGGACTCCATTAAAACCGAAAGCATTTCTTCAAGGGTTTCTCGCCAGAGCAGATCCTAAAGCAGTTGTGAGGGCGAACCAGTCATTCGAGGACTTGATGAGCGGTAATTTATCAAATGGCTGCTCTCCAGGAGAGCTCGACAGATGTCTTTCTTGCTGCCTCTGCTACAGAATGTTGATTATCTTAAACAGACTTCAAGCGAAAGCTACAGGTCTCACTCATTATTAAAAACGCCTGATATTTAATTATCAGTAGATTTATCCGGAAGTGTGAGAATGCCAAATCTTGCTTGACAAAGTAATCGTTATGTCCTTTCTTTCAAGTTCACTGTCTACAACAGAAGTATTGTTCATTTTTATTTCGAGGTGATGACAAGTTTTGGGCTGTGGACATAAAATGTTCACGTGCCCTTTTAGTCTTTTCAGAAATCGTTCGGCTTCATATTTGTCCGTGTGCCCGGAAACCACGCGACTCCCTCGCCTAGCATCCTCAACGTCCAATTACAATGAAGTGTTCAGGGATTATACGTATTTAGATGAGGGATGAAGGAACGGAGTTAAGACCGCTCCTGCTGGTCAGTACGTGCGGATGTATGGGAATGACGGTACACTGGAAGATTCTGATGATAGCGAAGAGGAAACAAGATGGGAGGCGTGAGGGCCGACCTGACTGACTGTTCCGCACAGACACATGAACACGTAAACGTTAACTCACGCAGCCACTCGCAACAGTCCCTCCTTCCTACCATAATAAAACCTGTGTTTGGATGACGAAATTAACTGTAGCCTGACCAAATGTGCTTAAATGTAAAATTATTCCGAGGCTCGTAGCTTTTACAATTTTCATCCGGAATTGATATTATTATCGAGGATTGACGCGAACATCGTTTTGCCAATTGCTTTACGTTTTATGAAGATTTGAAGCCTTCAAGCGGCGGAGTTCCTCAACATTCATGCTGGGCCGGTTGCTCTTTCTCGTTGTTTTCGAAACTCCGGTAACTTTTACTTTCCGCGACCCAAAGGATAAGGGAAGTATTGTAGTCGTGTCAAAAAAAAAGTTCCAAAAGTAGTCGTGTTGTAGTCGTGTGAAAGTTAGGTTCTCTTTACATCTCCAAGTTTGAAGGCCTACTGAACCCGTGAGACCGTGCGTCTGTAATTCAATTTGCGAGAGAACGGCTGCACCAATTCTTTCGTTTTATTTGTGATTTATGTAAACGCGAAAATAAAGTTATAGGCGATTTTTATTGATGGAAAAGGGGGTTGGGTCGAAAATGTAACAAAACTAGGGGTTTTCGCATTTTTCTCGGAAACGGATGTAACGATTTTGATTAAACGTTCAAATTATCTTCTAATAGTTAGTACCTAACTTTTCTTTTCCATAAATATATCCATGAAAATACGGTAGACGGAGATACAGGGCTAGACTGAAAAAATGGGTTTTATACGGCTTTAGGCCAAAACGGCTTCAACGATTTTCACCAAACTGACAGAATGTTTTTAAGTAGTTTATACCTACATATTGTCCTCAATGAATGTTCCTCGGACAGTCCATTGGGCAGAGATTTTTTAAAAAAGAAGTGTGTCGAAAATAATCGTTTTTGTATATTTTCGTAATTCACTGGATTTGATCAATCTTGTAGTGTGTTCTAGTAACCTACGCCCATATTTTGTTCTCCGCAATTATTTCTGTGTATGTCTGTTGAACGGAAATGTTAGCCACGATTGCTCGGAAAACGGGGTTTGTCGAACTTTTATTTATCATTTTTTCAATTTCCTCAAAAACGGCCTCAACAATTTCGATCAAAGTTACGGAGTATCCTCAACTAACAAGTAACTGCATTTTGTTCTTGTTTGTTTTTTAATTAACGGCAAAGACCCTTTAAATGCAACAAAACGTACGTTGACTTGTGTGGTGTAACAAAAATATGTTTTGTTTGTAGAAAAATCTGAAATTGTCAACAGGGTACTGACGAACTGTATTTTACCGCTTCTCGGTCAGATACGTCAATGAGTTTCTGGTACGTTTTAAAATTTTATTTTGCATTTCTCCCTCCTCAAAAAATAAAAATCTATTTTAACTCCCACGCTATGTTCTCAATTAACGTCAGTATAGCACAGGAAGAGCGTTATACGACGATATAGCACAGAATGGTACGTCGAATGGGTGGTGGTGGGAGGCTGTAATGCGTTGCATTTGATATTTTCGAAGTTGAAGTGAAGAGTCTGTTCAGATGTACCGTGACGTGATGTTCCATTTCATTTAAAAAAAATAAGAAGTAGCTTTTCTTTCGCTACCGGTAATACGTATTACAGCAATGACGATATTGGAGTCAAACATTGTAACACATTTTGCTTCGACATGTGACGTTAAATCAAAGGTTAAGAGAAGTTGTGATCTCCGGTTTTAGTTCTTATCGAACCTTGAATTGAAAATTTGATACTGGTGTACCTGACCTTACTTTATAAATACAATTGACTGTCGCAAGGTCGCTAACTCGATTTAACCACTTTAGCGTAAGCTAATACAAGACACACTTCATTAATCGCTCTTGTCGGTCCAACTGCTCCTTATCAGAGATAGAAAGCGGTCGCTGCAAATGACGCGAATGAGGAATGAATAGCGAAGAGCGGCCTTTTGTCGTTGGCGCTATCGCCGCGGTCGTCGAGGTCACTTGTGGGGGTCAGATATTTGTGTCCGTTCAGAGCACCGCTGAGTCGTTTTAAATCTCCATGGATTATTTCAGCGTATAATGACAATGGAACGGTTTTCCTCAACCTATTTATCTTCTCTTCGAAAGCAGCTCGCGCTCAGAGGAAAGCCAAGTACAGTCTCTCTTTAGATAATACTCTTTCGGTAGAGGCAATTCCTAACTTTCCCCATCGTTTGTCGCCGTCACTCTTTCATTAACCTTGGTTTCCTTTACTCGTCTAGTATTTCGTCGAATGCCGTCATTTAGTTCATTCACAGCATTTGAATGGTGAGAATAAATCACCTGCCTTAAGGTATGTGACGGGACAATGAACCGTTCGTCACGCCAAGAGAAGAACGGCAGAGTAAATACACGAAATAAAGTCGAAATTAACAAAAGTAGAAGGGAATAAATGCCAAACAAAACAAACGACTGTTACAACTATTCAAAGTAAAATTACTCGAGTGCCTCGACGTGCCCTATTAGTGTTTGCTGGGAAATGTGTGGCAGGCTCAATCGTTAGCGAGTTCCGTTGGAGATAAAATTATCGGAGTTGACGAAAGAAGTAGCGCAATATCACCAGACTCTTGGTCTGTTTGTCAGATGGGAACTGACAGTTGGAAGTGGTCGTTTTCACGGTTTGGGGAAAACATTTTATGAACACGACTAGAAATACCTACAGTTGTATCTAAGGCGTTTCCAATTTCGTATTCAATGACGGGTGATAAACTAATTATTACATTCCTTAGCTCTACGAAGTTAGAAATTAAGTTACGCAATCGGCTGAAAAACGTTTTTTCGAGTTTTCTGCGGGGTTTCTCTTTGCAAAACACTACATGTGCGTGTACTCCTGTCCATGAGTAGCAGGTATACTTCACGACTAGTCCTTTAAAGAGAAAAAATTAATGGTCAGCATTCCCTTTTTGGCGTACGTAGGTTCTTTTTCTACAGAAGCAAATCAAGGGTGAACATCTCTCTCAACCGCTGCAGTTTCTTCAAGGCGCGACCCCTACCAGGTGCAGCCATGTTGTGAAGTAGCATGTTTTCTTGAGAATAAATTGATGGCCTGGTAGACTGTGGATCACTAAGGGCTACAAGACTGAGTCCCCAGAGGCACTGCCGGTGGCTGTCCTGCTGTGCGATGTGACGTCCACGCAGTGTCCCCTTGGAAACGCTTACTTACGACTGAGTGGGTCAACAGCTATTGGAACACCCAAGTCAGGGTCTAGTGTGCTCGAGCTTATGCTGAATGTTACAAGGGTGTATAAACATGTGTATCGCTAACGAACCACTTGGGGCTCCAGGTGACACCCCATTGTATTTTAGCCTTAGGCTGAGCCCTCTACGCCTGCGATGACTGTTGAGGCTCCCTGTATTCGTGGGACCAACAAATGGATACCAAATACATAACAAAATCAAATGCCATTGAGGGGGGATGCCTCAAATGCTGAGCAATCCGAGAACATCCAGTCAGCCAATGGCTCAATGGCTCACTGGAAAATGAAGAGGGGTCTGGTGGGGAAGCCCCTCCGTATACTCCTCAGCTGAGGGGCTACTGGACGAATTGAGGAGCAAAATGACACACGTATCAGAGTGCCACTCCTACGGATGGGGTGACGCTCCTTCGCTCAGGGAGCAAAAAAGAGGACTCTCCCGTCACAATGTAGAGAAGAAAAGGAGGGTAGGGGCCCTATACAGGTGGTGAGTGCAATAAAGGAATACACCTCCCTCCCTGGTCGAGAGGAGGACTGCCGACAAAATCATGCTCCCTTTGATGAAGGCACTGGCGTGCTTGAATTCAAAGAAACTTTGGAAGCCCCTTCTCTGGGCAGCCCCTGCAGAATGGCGGGTTGGTGGTGAGCTATGCGACTGAGCTGTCCAAAGACTGGCATGCGCACAGCACCGTACGATGCGCCCCGTGGAAGAAGGATCGCCAGCTCAAGGTATGCGACCCGAACCAGGTGGAGGCGTTCATCAGGATTGGTCATGGCTTAATTTAAAAGTCCTGATAACTGCAAGCGTACGATTACTCCCGAATAACTGCTAATATGGACACTCCTGTCACTAGAATAAGAAATCAAATTACATTACCACAAGTTGATTTTTACTTTCCGCTACCCAAAGGGAAGGAAAGTATAGTAATCAGCCCAAAAAAAAAATTTGGGTTTTCTTCAGATCTTTACGTTTTGAGGCCTACTGAGTCTAAAAAACCTAATTTCGGCGCGTGGTCCGTGTGTATGTGTGTGTGTGTCTGTAGTTCGATTTGCGGGAGAACGGCTGATCCGATTGAGCTGGTTCTTTTTTTGTTTTGTTCGTTTCTTATCTTTACATATGTTCATAAAAATACGGTGAACGGAGATATAGGCCTATGAAGCAAAAATAGGTTTTTTACGCTTTTTGGCTAAACGGCTTCAGCGATTTTCACTAAACTCACAGGATGTTTTCAAATAGTTAATACATATATATTGTTCTCAATAAATGTTCCTCTGAAAGCCCATTGAGCAGAAATTAAAATTAAAATGTGTCGAAAAAAACGTTTTTTCGACTATTACCGTAAATTCTGGGGTAACTTTTTCACCAGATGTGATAAATCCTAATGGAGTGTCTTTTAGTCACCCATACCAACATTTCGTTCTCTATAATTATTTCTGTATATATATATATATGTTGAACGAAGATCTAAGCCAAGTTAACTCAGAAAAGGAGATTTGTCGAATATTAATTTATCGGTATTCCAATTTTATCAAAAACGGCTCTAACGATTTCGATCAAACTTTCGGAGTACTCTCAGCTAACTAGTCCCTACATTTTGTTCTCCATAAATGTTCCTGTAGAAATGCGTTGAACGAAGAGATAGCGCCCGCCTATGTAGGTGGTGTTCGAAATTACAGGGGTGGCGGAAAGTTGTGTGTTGCTACGCACCAGATATTTTCCACTGTAATTCTAGTTACTTACTACTGCCCCATCTTCAAGAGCGCATGCTACTCCCCTTTGTAGAAGCATTCTCCTCAGAGGCTACTCGAACATCCAAGCGTAGCTGCCAGAACTACTGCTTTTCGATTTCTATATTTGTTTTCATTTTCATCGGAATTAACGTTACATCATATTTGTTCTTTCAGCGGCTTTCCAGTGTCTCAACTTTTCCCGGGATTTAATTCGGCAAGGATCGCGGGGAAAGTTAACAAGTCAACAACCGGATGAGTTTAAAACGCTCCTCGCTCAGTTGTCGATATTTTCCCATCGAAAGCTATAGCTTTTAGCGACGGCCTTGGAAACGGGATTTACAGTGGCGCGACCGATAATTAGTTTGCAGCAATGTTTGGGCTTCGGAGGTGGTAATTGTCGACCTGTTATCTGACCACCGACCCGCTCAGGTGATGTAAGCCCATCAGACGCTTTAGCAGAGTCGCTCGCTTTCACAGCCCTCGAGCTCCGTCACAGGCACCCAACGGCAAAAAGGAATTTCACGCCTCGCTGTTTCGTGGCGGACCTGGGAACTGCAAACTCACTTCTAATTCGCGTTCAAAAAAAAAAAAACGTTGTTCCGCAATTTTGTCGCCATACTTTTCTGCCGTTGGTGCAATTGACGTTGACTGGTTTCGTTTCCATTCACTGGCTGATCACTGCGGGTCGTTGATCGTTTTTAGCATCTCGAGGATCTTATTAGAAAGCGAAGGCAAGGGCAAGACTAATGGGCCATTCTTCGAATTCTCAAAGTGGGAACTTCGGCTCCTCACATATGACGAAATGGAATTATAATAGGCTTAAAATCGTGGCGACTTGCCGTGGCAGTAGCTTTCTCGAACCTATAACGACTATATAGATAACCTCATTCCAATTCGTTACAAATGCGCCAATAGGAAAGGAACGTAAGCCGCGAGTTGAAATTACGCATACCATCGCCGCCAATCTTACTCGTGGCGCGTGTGGTATCGACAACACTAAAGAAAGAAATGTGAGCACAAGTGTGGCCCGGTGCTTTTCAAAACACAACTTCCTTCAACCCCAGTAAACTCGACCATTGGCTACATATACATATCTTCGTTCAACGCTTTTCTACGGAAATATATATGGAGACCAAAATGTTGTTACTAGTTAGTTGACAGTAGCTCCTACGTTTCATCGAAATCGTTACGGCTATTCTTGAGAAAATCTGGAAGATGTTAATTTACTGTTCGACAAAACTCACTTTCGTTTTTATTTATTTCGCATGTAAGTAAATATATACACAATAATTGAATTCAAAACAAATCCGAAACTATTCTCCTATGTGGGAGAAGAGTCGCGCTGGCGAGCTATTAACTCGCCGATCGAGAAATAAAAACACAAATTACGTGTACCTATAATTTAACCATAATTATTTAAATTTATCATAACTTGATGCAAGATTATTACTTCAGGTCTTGGTTGTGAATGAAAAAGGATTTCATCAATTTATTAATTTGAAGAGGGTGATCAAAAAACCTTGTCAGGCTTACACACCCGCTCAAGTTTGCGCCTGCTCCTGAAGATGCCGACTGATCAGGCGGACGGATGCGAGGAGTATCTTGGCAAGGGTAGCACGGCTCCGGGCCTGAGCGAAGAAGTGCGTGAGAACAGTCAATCTCCTCCGCGAGTTTCAACCATAAGAAACTGTTTACCGTCTGTTGGACACAGGGTGCGAAGTGTTTTGTCGTTTATTTTTATTGCATTACAATTCAGGAACGCGTATGTAGTTTTTGATTTTTCGGGAAGAGACGTTTTATTTTATTTTAACAAATTCCAAAAATAAATCAAAGTGAGTACCTTTTTTCACCCGGACGTTATAATTCGGGGAATCCTCACAACCTCTTTTTTAAATTCAATGAAAGCAAATTATACTCTATGCCCTTGCACCTAAATATATTTTGCACCGCAGCTGTGCGGCATTTAAAGAGTAGCATTTGTCCCGACAGTTGAAAACGAGTTGGAGTCAGATGCTGTGAGAAATTTAAAGAGCCTTCCTTCATGATCTCTTTAATTGAACTTTGTTTAATTAAATTTGGTTTGAATAAAAACAAGGTGTTTGCCACTCCGAATTAGCTGGGTCTTTGACCTCCAAATCTCTTGCCCTAACGGCTAAGTCACGGTTTCCACGAGCACCGACCTTCTTTGTTTGTACCTGTGAGAAGTCCCGCTTCTCAGTTATTTCCAAGTTACCCAGGATTTCCCCGTCTTCTGGACTTTTTCAAATATCCTTTTCCCCTCCCTCCAATTCACATTCCTCTCCACAACAGACGGTTCCTCCCAAACTCATTCAGCTGCTAGTTCTCGCGAAAGTTAGTCGTCTCCTAGTTCTTCCAAGACACTCAGAGAGAGAGAGGGAGAGAGAGAGAGAGAGAGGCCACATGGGAAGCTACTTGCGCCTGGGCTGGAAGACGTCTGGAGATTGTGAATTCATTCATCTCATAATTTGAAAAAAAATGTACTTGCCATTTTATCTTTCTAAGCCTCATGATATGAGAGTACCCATGCCCAACATCCTTGTTCATACTATAGATTGTGAATTGTCTCTATGCTCGACGAAAATAGGCCAAAACTTCGATGTTAAGTATTTAGACGTAGTTTTTTAATCTCGCACGAAATGCCAGAAGCAGGTTGCACGTGTTAATAAAAACCTACGAAAGTACATTTACGTTTTTTCCAGAGCACAATCAGTGCTGTCCGTATCACTTCTTATAATGATCTACTTTGCTCTTGCTCTGTCAATAATTCTTTATGCTTTGCCTGCCTGGGGGAGTGTTTGTGCCACGATACTGAAATCAATGATTCTAACTCAAAAAGCGCTTATTAGGATAATTATTTATAGCAGCTACCTAACTCACTAGCATGAAACTGAGAAATAAATGGACATGGTGAGCGTGAGTGAGGGCTGTACTACACCTGACAGAATAGCGATACCAGTTTGAGTATGACTTTATGAACGCGAACAAGGGGACTCTAAATACACGTGAAGTCGTGGCTTGGGATAGTAAGAGGAGAGAGAGAGTTGAATTGTGAGTAGCGCGATTTGAGAGATGAATGAGTCGGGAGAACTGGGAAACAACTGTATCGCGAAAACTGTTAGATGACTGACTATTAGGAGGAGCTGTGTGTTGTGGAGAGGAATCTAAAATTGAGGGCTGGAAAAAGATAGTTGGGAATGTCCAGAAAAGGGGGAAGTCCGTTGTCACTTGGAAATAACTGAGGAGCAGCTGGGCTTGCCACAGGTACAAACAAAAGGGTTGAGATGGAAAGGCGTTTGGAGAACCAACAACTTTCCATAGGGCCAGTAAGTGCGGACGTTGTGAGGTCAAAAACCCATCTAATTCGGCTTATGCTGAATGGCATGATTGGAAACTTTACCTATTCAATACAAGATCGAAAAATATTAAGGATATAACATGGCCACATCAACAATCCAGGGAACGACAACTAATATGTTTAAAGGCTTACAAAACATACGCGATAACTGATGATTCAATCAATATTTGTGATAACTTCCTGGTTGGTTATCTCAGTTAGGCAGTCTCGTACCTTAGAGACCTATCCCGTTCGATTCAGCATCCAAAAATATCAGAATTGACATTTTGTAGGCAACGCTAGGCAATTGACACGCCATTTCAGTAAGTTCCTTCAAGCAGTAGAATATTCACTTTTAAACCTTTTGCAGTGAAGGAACAGGAGTTAGAAAAAACTGTGGATTTTCTTCAAATACATTTAAAAAAATCATATCTCGGCAACAGGTTGGGATTGAAAGGTGAGATTGGTGGCATTCAACTCCATTTTCAGGCTAGTTTTACCCAATTGTTTTTATTACATCAAGCGCTAAATACCTCGTAACTATTCAACTGCAACTAGTACAATTGCAGACTTAATAAGCAGACCTCTTAACTTGCTGTGCTCCTGTTGACTTACCCTAGTATGAGGATGTAAATCGGACCACTAGATAGTCACAGGTTTAAATATTTCGGTTGTCTATACAGTCGCTATGTGAATACGAGGCAGCTACGCCCCTCGCCCTCATGAGAAATATTTACATTTACATTCGATTTTCCGAAAAAAGTAAACGCCTGAACTATTATTTCGATTAAACGTTTGTCGTTTGATGAGATCGCTCGCCATATGAAAGGCACCGCGTATATTTTAAGCAAACACCTCGGTTGGTCATGAAAGAAAATCCATACTGAGAGTTTTTATCTCCTGTTGCTTTCCCAATACGCTCCCTCCAGACCGAAAACATATCACGTTCTCTCTGGGCATTGGCTTCAAGGGAAGAACTGCAGGAATATTCTATGTTTCCAAAATGTTGACGGGCATATCTCATCCATCTTCATTTGTTTCCCAGTTGTTATTCACGGCGATGCAATCTCTCGGTCCTTCCGGAGTTTTTATTTCAACTGGCGACTTCCCCTTTCTCGTTTGCTCCTGAAATCCCTTGGGAGGGAATGCGGAAATGAGTTCGACCACATTGGCTGCTCTCCAGTTGTGTTCAATGGCTCTGGAAGCGATTGTAGCAAACACCGTCAAGCACATGGTGAATGTCGACGATGAATTGACGGCTGATACGGAAAACCCCCAAAAATATAAGAGAATGCCGACTGAAGGTTCGCGCAATTCCGGAATACACTAGGCTCTCCACGCCTTCGTCGTATTTTCCCTTCTAATGATCTGCGTACAAGCAGGCCGTCCTAGTTGTGAGGTAACTAGGAGCGATTCAATGAATTTTGACACGTTCCTGGCCAACGAAGGAACCTGCTGGAGCTGAAATTCTGACCGATGAAGACGTGAAAGATAAAATAGGTATTGGGCGAAACGTATGTTGAAGACACAACTAATTTCGTTCAAGAAAATAATGGACAACCTGAGTAGTTGAAATGTCACTTAAAGAGGTACGTCGCAAAACATTAATTTATTCGGCCAAAAACTTTTTGTCTCACTATCACAACACGAGTACGCGAATCCCAACAACAACAAGGGTTCGAGGTCGGGGTTACCTTCGCAATAGTTCTCCCAGTTTGAAAGAAAATGTCTCCTTTTCAAGTTTTTGAGAAGCGCCATTGAACGCTGTAGACCTTCGTTAGTCCCCAATACAATGTTCGACTTCTGGGGGAGTAGAATGGAAACGTTTGGGAATTCCCTGGAGAACGCTAACTTCGAGCACTCGACAAATCATGCTCGTGTGCGGAACTGGAGGGAAGTGTGAGCTGTAAATGATTTTAGGAGCTAGAACCACACTCATGGGTAGCACTTTGGGATCCTTAGCCCTAGTAAGGGGGTTTTACTCAATGTTAGAGCACAACGGTAGAATAACCGTTGATTTCGGAGGACTTGAAGGAGTTGAATTGGTTGACATTTCTATTTCATGTTTTGGTTTACTCTTCACATTATTTCCGCTCTACTCCCAATAATTGTTTCCACGTCGACCACTCCATTTGTGTAATACGGTCGCATAGCCAGCAATTTAGAGCCCCCAAGTTTTTATGAGTTTCACTTAACACAAAAAAGCAAGCGAAATCAAAATCTCGTCGAGAAATGAGTTATTTGAACCGTAACAGACAGGCTCAAGTATCCAGGGACTGGATATTAATGAAGAGAGAGGAACAATGAATGGGACTAATGAACGTTAAATAAATTGCCGACGAACAAAAATCGGGACAGTCGGTTTAGCGGGAAACCAACAGGTAAAGCGAGGACTCACCGATGAGCGGCTGTTCTTCGACGTACGGCATCTTTGAGATTTGTTTCAAACTGTACAACTGAGTCATGAAAAAAACCCGCAACTGTCTAATCCGTTAAACTCCCGACACATTCGCTGGAACACACGTGGTGAATTTCCCGAACTATAGACAACATCGGGCTACCTTGTCCACTGAATCCGATCAGCTGGTCACTGCGTCGCTGTGTGCACACTCACTGACTCCCCACTTGATACCGGCGCGTCCCCCTCCAATGCTAATCACCTTCTTTCCGTCTCCCCGTTTTTGACTCCTATTCTTGTTCTTGGTTCTTGCTACATCCTCTTCAGCTCAGCTCGTTGACACCTCAACCATCTCCGTACATCTACTACTCCTTCATTCCAAACTTCCTCCGAGGCTGACCTCTGCCCCGACGCATTCACTTCTCGTCTGCGGTGAAAGTTCCATTAACCAGACAGAGCGAGTGAGTGAGTGAGTGGGTGAGCGTGGGAGAGAGAGAGAGAAAAAAGAGAGAGAGAGAAAGAAAGGAAGACCGCACTTATTCCAGGCTCACCCGAAGGAATTTTTACTTTCCACTCCATTGACCTCTAACCGCTGAACCGTTTATTTACCGTTACAATTGACTGATGGAAACTCCCACTGAGCCTTACACCACACAGTACCCTACTTCACGTTTCCACTAAAGGCGGCTACAATTCGCAGTTTCGTCTGGTACCGCAGTTGTGAAATGTAGCGAATGCCAATGTTGAAACGACCTTAACTGTTTAGCATATCGATTGTGGATGAGGGGGAGATAAGGCGGGGGGCGCATATATCCGCTCCATTTAATGATTAAGCGCACAAATTAAAATTCCCTGCCAGCACACCACACTACGTCACATCTGGCTTTCCAGGTGCTCGCTGGTGCACCCTCCCTTGACCTGGTCCTCCACTTGGCTAGCCAGCAATCGTGCATTAAGCGAAATCGCATTGCAGAGAACCACGGAGCACTTCGAGCTCTACTCCCCACACTGCAGCAGGAGGAGACAGTCAAGCAGCGACTCAATCTTGCCCGAGAAGCGATCACAGGGATGTGGCAGGTGCAGCGGGACAATGTAACCTCCACAGTACCCTCCCTTCAGTCAAGGAAAGGTTGTGCATAAGCTGATGACGTCCATCATTTGCAGTGGTGCAGCTACTCTCGGGCCACGGAGCCTTTAACGAGCGACTGCACTACTTCAGGCTGGTTAGGGCCACTTCAGAGGCTGCCCCTGTTAAGGGGGGGGGGGGCTGCAGAGACACTCGAGAGCGTGCTCGACCCTGTCCAGTGGAAAGAGCCTCCCGGCTTCTCTCCAGCAAAGTGGGAATCTGCCGCCAGTTCCATGTCTTTGCTCAGGCAGGCGTGGAAATGGCCTGGAGTCGTAGTTCCCAGGTGAGGTATGGCAAGGGGTAACTTCCCCCCATATCACCACCACAAGCTCTTAATGAAAAAGCCGCGCTGCGCCTCAGCTGCATGCGTTCCATGACTGTCGCAGCGTAGAGTTGCTCACACATTGCAGGCCTACAAAGGCCTGGCTCGTTCCCCCACTGGGTAGCGCTTACAGTTCCGGAATTTATTGATCCGCTCGTACTCGTGCCTTGACCACTATTGTGCAATTGGTACACATAAAAATAATGAGTCTGTAAACGCAATTTTTTGTGTGATAGGAGTCATTATTTATGATACAATTTATTTAGGGCTAACGAAAGTGTGTGACGCGGCGCACCTGATATTTTTGCTTCGTTCGTAGTTGAAAGTTATCTTTTCTCCCTGACCTACGCTTGTCTTCCCCCACTCCCTCCCATCGTTTTCCATCTATCTGTCAGTTCGTCTAGTCATGTCGTGCCTATTCCTTAGCATCTCCTACAAAATGCGTATTTGCGTTGGCCCGTGAACGTGTTTCGTGTCGTTCACTAGTTTTGATGCTGAATTGAAAGGGATGAGACTCGGAAGTGCTTCGCCAACATAATAGTTTGCCCATTAGATGTCATTTTCCGGATCGCTGACGTTCTTAATAGTTTCCGACGTTGGTTTGAATTATGCTGCGCAAGAGAATAACAGACCTTTGTGTACTAGTTTGCAGCGTGCAAACATTGTAATATTGTAGTACACACGTATTATACATCTAAGTTGGTAACACAATAAATTGCAATATAAAATAACAATTTAAAATCAAATTCTATTGAGTAATTAATCGCCAGTTACCATTACGATAAAGTAATTCGTCAAAACATGAAGATTATAGCAATATCAATAAGTGTAAGAGGAGAGTAGTTTTTTTTTTAGCGCGTCCTGTGAATATTCCTGATAGTTACTGGCGATTACTTCGCTTGTTTGAGGGGAATTCGGAGATTAAAAAGTTCGTTGGTTTAAATTCCTTTGCCCTCCTTTCAGTTGGCAGAAAGCCGATGGATTTCATGCTAGGGTTGTGCTGAATATCGAAGTGTTGGTTAAATGTTAACTCCGAACAGGCGCCGACAAGAAAATTCAATCGAAATTCTTTCTATTGTCGCTATCTAATGAACCCCCCCCCAGCCCCACTTCCTCAAATGAACTCTTTTTTCATAAGACAAAATGAATGAGGTCGTGATGCTGGCGGCCAAGGCACTATCAAACTCTAATGAACAGGAAGGAAAGATGTAATTGAAGCAGGAAGGGGCTGAAGTGGAGGGGATGAAACAAGAACTCTTCTATACGTCGATGTCAAGGACTCGAGACGCCATGAGTTGGTTGAGAAGAATCATCAAGGTCGTTTCAAGAATGCTCTACAAAGCGTCTTATAGGAGGATGAAGGAACAGATGCTCCTAGAAAGGCACGAAATGTCCTACGTTGGCTGTTTCGGAGGTTTCCAGCCTCAACTGGAGTTCACAGTTACATTCATTGTACTTGAGGAGCCGACACAGGAGCCTAGTAACCGATTATCGTTTTGTGCTTTCTAGTGCAGGACCGTTATCCGGATGAAACGAATGATGAATTCACCAAACGTATTCAGTTTCTTATAATTAACGTTTCGGGATATTGTGTTGTGGACTGAGTGTGCACACTCGACGATTGGTTTCACTCACAAACACCACCACTGCCTTTTAATTTCACCCTGGCAGAGGTTCCTCAATCAATACGTCTGGATAACATCGTCTTCTGGCAACTCTACTTCACATTATCTAGTTCCTCACATTTTCAAAGAGTTATTTCGTTCGTACGTGGTTGTTGATCAAAGAACGTCTTAGCCGCCGAACGATTCACTCAACGCCTGAAAAATACTCATTGAATAATCGCAACGATTGAACGCCCCAAAATTGACTCAGAAAATTGGATATCCATTGAAATTGCCAGTCTGCAGAAATTGAAAGATCACGTTTTCTGCGGCAGACACGATGTTCATTCTGTATGATGCAGCCACGTTTTCTTCAGATCTTTGCAAGGGCGACTAAGTCGGAAAAACTCCATTTGTGAGTGTGTCTGAAGGCGATTGAGGGAGAGAGACAAAGCCAAATAACCTGCGAGTCACTGTGGAAATCCGAAATACGGGTAAATTGTCAGCGTGCGTGGCGCAAATATGGACAGGGCGGATCTTCGTAAGGCGGTGTCAGACGCGCGTCGAGTTGAGGCAAGTGACATCACAGTTGCAGCATTTATCGTGTCCTCTGAAGCAGCGTGTATTGCAATAAAAGTGCTGAGGAGACGCGCAGGCTGGGCGGGTCAGCAGGCGTTCTCCGAGGTATCGCTCGGGTCGTATCTGATCTGGTGGTCGTTGTATCGTGGAACATCCTCTTATCCCCCCCCCCCCCCACGCACTCAATCCTTCTGTCACTAGAGTAGTCTGGGTACCCTCCCCATTTCCGTAATTATTATTTATTTAGTTTCTTTTTTGGGTGCCACACTCCTATTGACAGTGAGCTTAGAAAAAATATCTGGTGCGTAGCAACACACAACTTTCGGCCACCCCCGTAATTTCGAACACCACCTACATAGACGGGCGCTATCTCTTCGTTCAACGCATTTCTACAGGAACATTTATGGAGAACAAAATTTAAGGACTAGTTAGCTGAGAGTATTCCGTAAGTTTGATAGAAATCGTTAGAGCCGTTTTTGAAAATTGAAAATTTTTTGAAAATTTGAAAATTGGAATACCGATAAATTAATATTCGACAAATCTCCTTTTCTGAGTTAACTTGGCTTATATCTTCGTTCAACAAATATATACAGGAATAATTATGGAGAACGAAATGTGGGTATGGGTGACTAAAAGACACTACACTTGGATTTATGACACCTGATGAATGAGTTACCCTGAAATTTACGGAAATGTTCGAAAAAACGTTATTTTCGACACATTTTGATTTTTATCTCTGTTCAATGGACTTCCAGAGGAACATTTATTCAGACACAATATGTAGGTAATAACTATTTGAAAACATCCTGTGAGTTCGGTGAAAATCACTGGAGCCGTTTTGCCAAAAAGAGTAAAAAACCTATTTTTGCTTCATAGGCCTATATCTCCGTTCACCGTATTTTCATGGAGATATGTATGCAGTAGAAAAGTTGGGTATTGATTAGTAGAAGATAATTTGAAAATTTAATCAAATCGTTAGAGCCGTTTTCGAGAAAAATGCGAAAAACCTTAGTTTTTGGTACATTTTCGTCCCCCCCCCCTTCCAATCGGCCGAAATCGTCCATAACCTCATTTTGGTGTCTACAAAAAATGGCAAACAAAACAAAAAAAGAACCAGCTCAATCGGATCAGCCGTTCTCCCGCAAATCGAACTACAGACACACACACACATACACTCACACGGACCACGCGCCGAAATTAGGTTTTTTAGACTCAGTAGGCTTCAAAACGTAAAGATCTGAAAAAAACCCAAATTTTTTTTTGACCCGATTACTATACTTTCCTTCCCTTCGGGTAGCGGAAAGTAAAAATGGCCTAACCAAATAAGCTCAAACATGATACCTAGCTAACTAAAAACCACCCAAAACCAACAATAGTTATCATAGTGACCACATGACTTTTTTTCCCTCCCAAAAACGGTTACAACGATTTTGATTACGTTTTTCGTACCGACAGCTCCAAATAAAAAGGTATTTTTTGGTGCTGAGTCGAATGGAACGGGTCTCAGATGCAAGGCTGCGTTCAGATGAACAACAGTGAAATTACAGTAACTAGTCTGTTGAATTCCACTACTTGAAGGAACTCACGGGATAATTTGGCGAAAGTGATCATTTCGTAGTTATTCGGAGCTGTTCATACTGAAAACGTAATCAAAATCATCATTTAAAAAAAAAGAAGGTGGAAAAGGAGGGTGTTTTGATCATTTTGATAACTACAGTTAGTTTCCAGTCGAGTTTGATCGTGCCGTTATTTTAGCGTTCCACAGTAAATTAAGCTAAATATGGCATTTGAGCCGATTAGTTTTAGCCTTTTACTCTCAACCGCGTTCACAGGCATACCGAATATTTGAACCAATAGTGTCTTTGGGCACAGAACCCCCTTGAACTGTACAAAATTGAAGAGGATTCAAAAAAGTATTAATACCTCTTGCAAATCAAGTCAATTAGGTCTATCAGACAAACTAGTTCTAGATAAGGTTAGAGTACTGTTTCAATAAGGTGAGTAGGGAAGAAATGGGGAAGCGAAACCGGAAGTGCCGGGTTGGCCCAATTGGAGTGGGGGAAGAAAACCACGCCTCGTACTATAGTCAATATTAAATTCCGAGAATAGAACGCCTGGGGCTATACAATCACGTGATGCATCGTATAAACTAGCCTCTAGCGTCCCACAAGAATCATGTCACATCTGCCCCTCTTATACCACAAATTCACATTATTCTTCAACCGATCGTTGGTGACCCAGTGGATAGAGTGCCCAACTATAGTACATGAGGTGCTGTGTTCTACTCCAGGAAAGGAACTTTTTACTTTCCGCTACCCGAAGGGAAGGAAAGTATAGTAATCGGCCCAAAAAAAAAAGTTGGGTTTTCTTCAGATCTTTACGTTTCAGACCCTACTGAGTCTAAAAAACCTAATTTCGGAGAGAGGTCCGTGTGTATGTCTGTGTGTATGTCTGTGTGTATGTCTGTGTGTGTGTGTGTCTGTAGTTCGATTTGCGGGAGAACGGCTGATCCGATTGAGCTGGTTCTTTTTTTTGTTTTGTTCGTTATTTTTGTAGACACCAAAATAAGGTTATGGACGATTTCGGCCGATGGGAAGGGGGTGGGGACGAAAATGTACCAAAACTAGGGTTTTTCGCATTTTTCTCAAAAACGGCTCTAACGATTTTGATTAAACTTTCAAATTATCTCCTACCAATCAATATCTAACTTTTCTTCTCTATACATATCTCCATGAAAATACGGTGAACGGAGATATAGGCCTATGAAGCAAAAATAGGTTTTTTACGCTTTTTGGCAAAACGACTCAAGCGATTTTCACCAAACTCACAGGATGTTTTTAAATAGTTTATACCTACATATTGTTCTCAATAAATGTTCCTCTGACACTCCATTGAACAGAGATAAAAATGAAAATGTGTCGAAAATAACGTTTTTTCGAACATTTCCGTAAATTCCAGGGTAACTTCTGACCAGATGTGATAAATTCTAATGGAGTGTCTTTTAGTCACCCATACCAACATTTCATTCTCTATAATTATTTCTGTATATATATGTTGAACGGAGATATAAGCCAAGTTAACTCAGAAAAGGAGATTTGTCGAATATTGATTTATCGGAATTCCAATTTTCTCAAAAACGGCTCTAACGATTTCGATCAAACTTTCGGAGTACTTTCAACTAACGAGTCCCTACATTTAGTTCTGAATAAATGTTTCTGTAGAAATGCGTTGAACGAAGATATAGCACCCGCATATGTTGTTGGTGTTCGAACTTAAAGGGGTGGCGGAAAGTTGTGTGTTGCTACGCACCAGATATTTAAATAAAAGTGACGTCATCCAAACGCTCGGGAATTTCAGTTGGAGGTGAAGGGGGGGAGTGAGTGAGTGATATCAGGGAGGCAGCTACAGGCGTACCGACCGCGGCACCATCAACTGAAGCTGCAGGACCAATGGCAGTATGCTGTGGCGACTGAGAGTCCATGTCCCAACTCCCCTTTCACGAGCCTGTTGGGCCCGCACATCTCCCCAGCCTATTGCTGGTACCCATTGCCTCACCTCCCTGGGTTTGGTGGAGGGGGGTGCCTGGTCGGGGATCGAACCAGAGTCCGCTGGTTCTATCCCCCCCTGGCTCGGACAATCTTGCGCCCCAACGCGCTCGGCCACCGCGCCCCCTGGAGGGGGCCCCCTGGAGGGGGGGGGAGTACTTCTACTACGATACACTCACCAGGAGGCTCGTGGGAGGAGGCTGGATGGAGGGGGGAGGGGTGTGAAAATTGGCAATCGGGCCAGAACCGGCACTTCCGGTTTCGCTCCTCCATTTCTCCCCTACTAAGGTGAGATAAGTTATTACAGAAATGAAGCCACCAATGGATGGGCACTTTGAGGAATCGCCTCATTTATACATTTATAATAACCGATACTTTTAATAATTACAAATTGTTCAAGCACATACAACAAGCGCCCCGTGGGGCAAAAACGGAGATTCATGGATTCATGATTCAACTCACAGGGTGTTTCACACAGACGTGCATGTTTTGTAGTGAACGTTTCTATCGAAATCTGTTGATAGAGGCGTTGGCGTCGAACTAGTGAATCTCTTGGGCATCTATGGTACTACCCTGGGAAAGAGGAAAGAGGTGTGACTTCACCCTCCACGTAGTTTTTAGCTCAATAAAAACTCTCGCTGTACACATTCCACTCTACGAGCGGTGCTGAGTCAATTAACATTAATCATTTCGAAAAACAACTGAACTACAGTCGTTGAATTATACTCCTATTAATAATTACCGCGCACGTTTCTCAGACCCCAACGAATAATGAAAATCATGCTTTTCTCCGAACGTCATCAGTTTCGTGCCCTCATGTTCTCAAATGGTCTCCAGATCAAATCGCAGCGGAAACGTGTTACTGAGCACATCGGGACAACTGAAAACGGTGATCCCCCCATCCGTTAAACAGGGCGTCCGTGAGGCACGCGTGGTAGGGACCTAATTTTATTACCGTGCGTGCTGAGCCCGGATTTCTGTTTAAACTAACGTTCCAAACCCAAGTTTGAGAACTTGCTTTCATTTCGACACTTTCTCATTCAACCTCAATTCATATCACTATGCGCAATTTTCCACGCCTCAATGCACGAGTCTCTTATTTTTCTCCTCGTACTTTTTGTGGTTTGGAACGTCGCGTATCAGAGAAACTGAGGGAGGAGGTCTGAACGAGAAAAGAGCACTGCAAAGCGGCAGACAGCCTTCTCGAGTAAAAAACGTGACGATTGAGAGTACGTTAGTAATCTTCTCAATTCTCGACTATGTTCATTTTGAGAGTAACAATACTGTTGTATCTTTGAATCTGACCCGGGGGGAAGTCACTCCGTAGACATTTGATTGGTTATTTATTGGAACTAATATTCGTAATACGAATTGTGCTGGAGAGGTGTAGGCGGTCGCATGCATGAAACTTTAATGACTGATAACCTTTTTAGAAGGTAACTTCTGATTAATCGATATATCAGTCTCCCCCCACAATAATTTCTGTGACAATATGAAAATACAAATTTGACTTGAAATACTTGAACAACATTATGTTTCTATTTTCTTGATCAGTTCAACAGTCTCACTCAACCATGCTATCACTCAAAACCAATGTTTGCCCGTAGTCGTCTAAAAGAGCAGGAGGACGACGTAATCTGCTCGTACGACGAGGGGCTTCATCCTCAAGTAGAGGAGGAGCGCTACACGATAGCTCCGACTGTGCTGGTGTATCCTGAAGATCTGGGTGCTGTAAGGCTGGGTAGTGTTGGGGTACAATCATTTTTTGTAAAACTGATTCAAGAGTGCTTTGGTTGTCAAGCTCTGTCGACGTTGGTAGTTCCTGTTGGCTCTGCGACGGAGCTTGCACTCGGTCTAAGGGAGCTGTTGTCTTCCTCAGCTGGTTAGTGTGACGCTTCAGCTTGTAGCCATTGTCACGCTCAATCTGATAGTGTAATTTTCCCAATTTCTTCTTCACTTCTCCCATTTTCCATGAATTTCTGTTGTTAGTATGCCACCTTGCGATTACTCTGTCACCCTTTTGGAATTGCCTGTTTTTGGGCAGATCAAAATTGACACGTTTCTTTCGGTTCACTACAGGGGGTCTAAACACATCTAGCTGACATTTGATGTTCCTGTGGAGGTATGGCTCTGCTGGGGTTTTCCCATTTTTTAGTGGAGTTGCTCTATATCTGAACAAAATTTCTCTTACTTTGTGCTGAATTGAATCTTGCTGTGTCATGCTCATCAATTTGTATTTTAATGTTTGTATGTATCTTTCGGCCAGGACGTTCGTAGCTGGATGGCCAGGTGCTATGAATATCTGGCTAATTCCTGCACCTTGGCAGAATTTTGAGAATGATTCACTACGAAATATTGTAGCGTTGTCGGAAACCACTACATGGGGAAATCCGTAGGTACAGATTATGTCCATGAGCAATTCGATGGTTATGGCAGTTGTGGAAGCATCCTTGATTATGCGATCTTCTGCCCACTTTGATCCAGAATCAACCCGAACCAAAAAAATTATGATTAAGGAAGGGTTCAGCGTAATCCACATGAACTCGCTCGAAATTTTGAGTGGCCTCGTCCCAGAGATGACAGGGAACCTTTGCCAGGCTTTTCTGATTCAGAGCACACTCTCTGCAATCCCTTACCATCCGCTCTGTATCTTTATCGATAGTTTTCCAGTAGCATCTGCGATCGATGAAGTTCCTTGAGTACATCCGCTTTTAGAGATTCTGGAATGATGGCTCCATTGTTATTGAAAATGATTCCACTGGAGGTGCTATACTCAGGATCTTGAAGTTTGCCTGTGACTAGATCTTGAAGGAGTTCCGAATGATGTCCATCTTGTGCTGTTGCTTCCACAATTTTGGCACTGGCGATGACGTCCGAAGAAATCAGCTGATCTTCCAAAGTTTTGACTTCTATGTTGAGAATATAGTCACTTGCCAAGTTGGTATTATGGTTTGACTGCGTAGCTCTTGAAAGGCAATCTACGTGAACATGATCTTCAGCTTTCTTGTGCATCACGCTATAATCAAAGTCCTGCAAAAAGGTAGCATACAGGAGCAACCTCCCTGATGTAAATGAAGGTAACTTTGATTCGGGATGAAAGATACGAGTGAGTGGCTGGTTGTCTGTGCTGAGGGCGAATTTCCAGTGAATTCACGCGTGGGTTCGGATCCCATCCTCGTCGCCAATCTGTTATATCTTTCAATCTGACCCAGGGGGGGAACCACTCGGTAGACATTTAATTGATTATTTATTGGAACTAATATTCGTAATACGAATTGTACTGGAGAGGTGTAGGCGGTCGCATGCATGAAACTTTAATGACTGATAACCTTTTTAGAAGGTAACTTCTGATTAATCGATATATCAAATACGCACAAGGCACATATAATTTACACCCTATAACCTGCTGTTTATTTCTTATCTGAGGGCACACGGAACGGTTTCCCTTTGTCTCCGTGGCCATCCCGTACTTAATAAAAGACGTCGTCGTGCATACCAGTCCCTTATAGGAAACCGAGTATGACCTTTGTCGCAGACTCTAGTTTATGGGTTTGGGTTTGATGAACCTCTGGGAATAATGTTTGAGGCCCCTGGCTGCCAAGACAGGGCAGTTGCATAGGATGTGCTATGCCGTTTCGTCCTTCTTTCCGCACAATTCGCGCTCAACTACCTCTGAAATGACCATCTTGTTGAGGTGATAGTAAGCTTCGATGAGGATGCTACTAAGCACTCATTGATCAAGACTGTAATTATTGCCTTCGTCCGCGAACAAGAAGGCGCAATGAGTTAGTCGTGACAGGCGATGCCAATGGGCGTGATTTTCCTCTCTCCCATCGGGGCACCTGCTGATTTAGGTGACTCCTCCTATATGAAGCTCAAGCCAATGTGTAGGGATTCCGTGCCCCTTTTTGCAAGGCCCTCGTGCCCTTCATGTGCCCGCACCCAAATAAGGGTCCGAGCCTGAAGACATCCCCTCGCCAGCCTGGATCTGAAGGAGGCCGCAATGGCCTTTATGGCGGCCTAACCGTCCCTCCCATCTGACTGTTGATTGTCAGTTCTGCAACCAGTTTTACAGATCTTCCTGTTTGCACTTCCTACTTTCTTTAGCCTCCCAAAGTGACTGATTTATTCTTCTGAACAATACACATATGTTTTCGGCAACGAACATCTTTGACAAATTTAGCTACATATCCACTATCGAAAGTTTGACCGTTTGCTCAGCCTTCCTGGTCGCAGCTGTCAATACGAAACAAATTCGGAATCAGAGCGGGACTTTATTCAGTTTTTCGAAATTCGATCACCTATGACTTTCGCCGTTTGCCCTGTAGTCGTGAATTGTGGCACACATGAGTATGCTAGTATGAAACGTATTAAGAACTGACTTCCGCACAGTACGTTTCAGGCATGGGGATTTCAAATCTGTCCACCGACCTGGTCATCTTTTGCCTTTAATGCAGTCTAAAAAAGTATAGTATTACCCGCCTGCTCGGCAATCCAATTGGAGGAAACCCATGTCTTTGGGGGCAAAAAAGGGTTTACAAAAATTGGAATTACGTCGTGTTTGGTATCGTTTCCTAAGTGCTTTTCGATGCTGAGTCAAATAGGATGGGTCTCACAGGTGTAAGACTGCGTTGAGGTGGACGGCAGTGAAATCACATTAAATATTCTGTGAATTCTAGTAATTGAAGAAGCTCGTGGGACAATGTAGCAAATTTATCTTTTCTCCGCGGTTTCCCTCTCCCTCCCGTATCACTCCAATCACCCGGTGCGACTCTTCACGTCGTGCCGATTGCCTAGCGCCGCCTACAAAATGTCTTTGTTTATTGATCCCGTGTAGTGTTCATGTTTCGTATCGTTTACCAGTATTTGTCGATGACAAATGAAATGGGTTTCAGGAAGTGATTCTCGAACATAGTCAAACGATAAATGAGTTGTCGTTTTCTGGATTGCTGAAACGCCCCCCTTGGATTGAATAGGATAGGCCCCAACCTAGCCTAACCTAAACCTTTGTGCAGTACTTAGCAGCGCTTTATATCAAAGAGGAGCCAATCCATTTGGGATGTGGGTGTGCCGATCATCGGAATAAACCACGGTTGTTAAGGGCAAAAAGCGGTTTAAAAAAGTTGCCAGTCGTGTTGCGTCACGTTCGGGATCGTTTCCTTGGTATTTCATGATGCTGATTTCATGGTCGAATAGAATGGGCCTCAGAGGTATAGGTCTGCGTCTAGACAACCCTTCTTCTCAACAACTCTTCCATTTACATACAATTGGGAGTTAAACCTTGCGTTCGTTCGACGCAACAATGAAGGAAACAGCTCACGCATCGTATCTAGATATACAAGTGGTCCGCTATTTTGTAACCTTTAGAGTGGAAAAAGCTTAGGAGCCTGGGAACTTCGTAGATTAAATTTGTTGTTGCAGAGGAGAGTGGAATATAACGGTTTAACGTCGACTGTAAAACTTACTTGAAAAAAACAAGAGGTGGAAACTTGAAGGACGGGGTTATCATACACCACTGGACGTCCTTGTGATTATAATCAATACAAATGTGTGACCGGTTGTGAGTTGTCTTGCTTTGGTTGCCAATAAAACAGCCCCGAGCGGAGTCATCGACTGGCCGAGCTCTTCTCCTCTTTTACTCAGCGCATTTCTGTCGGCAATTTGGACGTTCGCCATTTCGCTATAACTTGAATTCAGAATTTGACGAAGGAAATACGCAACGCATAGGCGCGCTTCAACATTTCAACGAGCTAGAGCGGTGACTGTCTCGGCGGCAGTCGGTAATTTCGTCATTAGACTGAAATAACTGCAGACAGCGGAAAGTAGCACTAACGACCAGACGTCTCCGAAGGGGCACTATCGTAAAACGATTCTCTTCAACGCGCAAATCATTTCTCTGCACTCTACGTCGACGACTTGAGTCAATGCCGGGCGCCACAAGAATGGAGAGCAAGTTCACATACAACTACAGCTACTTGTTGGGGATCTGGGCAAACGGTGTGGCAGATCGCAGTTGAAAATTAACTCGAAGAAATCGGCAGCCGTTAGTTACGCCTATAAAACAAGGTACTCTGAATAATCGCTCCTGTACCTCCAACTCCACGTCCCATCGTTACCTGGGAATTATCCTAGATAGACGCCTCACGTTTGAAGACCATGTGGCTCATCTCCTTCAACACCTGTCAACTCCAATCTCCATTTAACAATCGAAATATCAGCCATTCCAACAAACTCCGTATTTACAAGGTGCTGATGCGTCTCCATTGGACCTATGGACTCCCTGTCTGAGGTACCTGCTCTCGTTCCAAATTTCGGGGATTGGAAGGACAACAAAGCCGCATGGTCCAGAAACTATCCTCCAAGCACCCCCTATAGTACGAAACAGTATACTACAATTTTAACCTAAACTCTCCAGCGAAACGCCTTGAAAAGAGCGCAGCAACATTCCTTAATCGTGGCATTAATCTCGCAAACCGATTGGTGAACACCGGCCTAAGTTCTGAGATTGACTCGTCTTCGGAAGGAGCAGAATATCCTACCCGAACTATAACAAGCGATTAAAAGTGTCTAGTGGCTATTTACTGAATTTATAGGTTCTTTAGTAATACCTCATCAAACTAAAGGCAGTCTTAAAATTATGGTTTGCTAATGTATTTTATTTTGTAGCCGCGATTGAGCACTTTTCTTCGAAGAGGAATGTTCATTTCTAGTTTTAAACAACCCTGCAAATTATTACACAACAGTTTATTATCCTCTGGAACAGCTTGACAGAGCCTCACAGCTCCGAGACCCTTCCTATTCGATTCAGCATCGAAAAATACCAGTAAACCACACGAAACATGACCTGACTACAACAGAACGACGTAAACGAAAAATTCCAGGCGCCTCTACGCAATTGGCACGACATGACGAGTCGTGCTGGCGGGTGGTTTTAATGAGACGGGAGGGAGTACAAATGAAGAACCGATTACTTTCGCTGTATTGGCCCACGAGTTCTTTCAATTAGTAGGACTTAGCTCGCTATAATTACTGTGATTTCACTATTTTCTGTCTAAACTCAGTCGTACACCTCTGAAAAATGTTGCATTCTACCCAGAATCTAAAAATATCTAGAAAACGATACCGAACACAGCGTATTTGTGATCAAAGTGCCGAAATTCAGTTTTTGTTAATTTTTGAAGCCATTTTTTTGCCCACAACAGCCATGAGCTTCGTCCGATCGGATTGCTGAGCAGGCGGACACAACTAGATACCAAATGGGATATGAAACATAATTTAGAATTAAGATATCTCGTACCTGATCATACCTTTCGCACAATCTAAAAACGTGGAACAGGGCGTTGGGCAACGGGACGTGAATGGTTGTTGAATGCTATGACCTATGACAAAGGTGAGCAATGTTTTTGTGTGTGAAGGATATAGTCTCTATTTCCGTCAGCTCTCCACCCTTGGTGCTCTCTGCCATCAGTGGAAAAGCAGGGGAAGGGCGAGCGATTATATTTGCGAGGCTTTCAGCTCCTTAGGCCAATGCCCATTAATGGTGCAGAACAACAATGCACTTCATCAGACATGAACTCACTAAACTCACCTCAGATATCAAATAAATAACTCTTCTTGAGGAGATAACAAGGTAATGTTACCAAGAATGCAATAAGACCCACTTTGGATTTAACTGAATAAATAGAAATGAAATAAATGAATCGACGATTCTTTCAATATTTAATCAAAGTAACCTAATTAGCTCGGATCAATATGAACGACAATATTGGGACAGGGGGTTAATAAACAGGGGTTTTCTCGCCTTTATCCAACGATATTCAAGCGAGGAAGGGAAACACTGAACATAAAAACTCTGGCTGATAGGGAGAGGCTTGATTGACAGTGTGTGTAAAGAATCGGAATGGGCCTAAGGAACTCAAAGCCTCACAAATATAATTGCTCGCCCTTCTTCCCTTTTCCGCTAATGGCAGAGAGTGCCGAAGAGGGAGAGCCGACAGAATAGAGGCTATACCCCTTCACATTGCAAGTTGGTTCATCGCAATAACATTTGAAAGCGATGGCATTAGGCAAATCGGAATCACTTGACTATTGAACGACGGACGTCAATATTGAAAGGAAGTTTTTGTAACAGCGAGAAAAATTTCTGCTCAATAATTTCAAGTATTCTGAATTCTGCGCGATGGCAGGCGGGTTCATAACGTTTTGTTGCACCAATTAAAAATACGAGCGTTAAGCCCAGGTAGTGCTGTCGATGCCAATACTCACGACATTGAATGCCAAGAGGTTTGTGAAATTGAGAAACCTATGTTTACATTAGTGTGGAAATTATAACGAATATATTACACTAAACCACATGTATAACAAATAATATTACACATTACATGAGGCAAATGATCCACCACGGAATCACTAAATGTGAGACAAAACAGCTTTGAGGTCAGCTTTGTTCTCAATCTCCTTCTTATTCAACAAAACTGTGTGTTCCGCGCACGCCGAATTAGCTGGGTCTTTGACCTCAAATTATCCGCACTTGCCCTAACAGCAAAGTCATTGTTTCCTTGAACGCCTCAAGCACTTTTTGTTTACCTATGGAAAGTCCACATCTTCAGTTATTTCCGATTGACAACGAATTTCCTCTTCTTCTGGACTTTCATAAATACCCCTTCCCTCAATTTAAATTCCTCAGATCCCCCCTAACTCATTCACCTACGAGTTCTCACGAAAGTCAGTCGTCTCTCAGTTATTTCACTACACAATTATCGACTTGCTCTCGTGGGGTACAGTCGTCTCCCAGTTCTCCCAACAGACACTCGTTTCACCTCTTGTCGACATAATTCGGATTTCTCCTTTCTTCCCCGTACAACCAGTTTCACGCCTTCAGAGCCCTCCTTATATACTCGCTGTGTACTCAAATCATATCCTATTCTAGTCACTTCTTCTTTGTACAACAAAGTCTTCAAATTTTGTGATATCCCAACTCTTCAAATGACAAGTTCTTGCTACAATAAAACCCGTCTCAGTGGATCTTTCTAGTGTGTTTACTCCACTACAGCCACTAAAACGGTTAAATATGAGTGCTGCCCCCAGAACTTACTACCTTACCTCACTCGTGAGCTAAAGTAAGGACTGAAGAGATTCTATTTTCATCGAGGTGAGGTTTGTTGACGATGAGAGTAATACGTACATTACTGCAGAAGCGACTCCCCCTCATTTTGACCATGCCTTCCCAGTTTGTTTCAGTTTGGGAGTAGAAAAAAGCCATTGCAATGTTAATGAACTGAAGGACATCACAAGTGTTGGCCGGTTTCACAACTTTACTTCTGAATTAAGCGCTGAGCAAAGAAACACAGATTAAACTCGATTTGCAAGTAATATGTGTAAGACTTAGGGTTAACATCCACAAACCGAAATAATACAAAAGAAACGACGCTCAAAATGTATTGAGAATCGAAAACGAAGTCGATTCTCACGTACAAACAAATTATAAATGAGCAAAACGGGAGATGAAGGTAAAGTTCTTGGTAATTGAAACAACAGCTGTGGGTTTGAAAAACAACATGGAGTGACTAACAAGACTCCAGGTTGTGATTAACTAGAAAATGAGATGCGAGGTCAGGCGAGAATCTTACATACGTACAAACTGAATACGTGCATATATTCTGGTACTGGATTGTGAAATTGGAAGTCTTGGACTTGATCTTCGGAAGGATTCACCAGGCAGACCGTGGATCCAGTGAATCCGTTCGTTACATGAAGACAATACCTTCTCTGAATTCTGAATAATAACCCTATGTTTTCGATGAGGACAAATTTTTTACAACACATTCGGACACTCCAAATCTGCAATGTCCGTTTTGTGCCTTTAACGTGGTCTAAAAAATCCGTTCTTTCGCACAACAATCCCATTTGGTATCTAGTTGTTCCCGCCATCTCGGCAATCCGATCGGACGAAGCCCATGGTTGTTATGGACAAAATGGTTAAAAAATTTAACAAAACGCAGTATAATTCGCAAATACGCTTTGTTTCGTGTCGTTTTCAAGGTATTTTTACGTCCTGGGTCGAATGGAATGAGTATCGGGACGTGTACAACTGCGTATAGTGAAATTACAGTAATTATAGTGAGCCAAAGTCTACTAATTGAAAGAACTCGCGGGAACTACAGTGGAAGTGAACGTTTCGTCTTTAGTACTCCCTCCCTTCCGTCTCATAAAAACCACCCACCCGCTCGACTCGCAACGTCGTGCAAATTGCCTACAGGCGCTTACGGCGCCTGGGGCCAAGGGAATATTTAGTTTCCGTAGTCCCATTGTAGTCAGGTCATGTTTCGTATGGTTTACTAGTATTTTTCGATGCTGAATCGAATGGGATGGGTCTCGGAGCAGTAACACTAGGTCAAGCTGTTCATGAGAATAATAAACCGTTGTGTAATAATTTGCAGGGTTTTTCTGCTTCACGAGTTTTCGATGAGATATCTTACAACTTTTATCTAAAGCTATACAGATTGAAACGATGGTTTGTTGAAACTTTTTGGAAGCTTTGCGATAAAAAAAAAGAGAAAAAAAGTGCTTCGGTTACTCTCAAGTATGAAGAAGTAA
Source organism: Pachypeltis micranthus (assembly GCA_020466155.1). Classification (NCBI taxonomy): domain Eukaryota; kingdom Metazoa; phylum Arthropoda; class Insecta; order Hemiptera; family Miridae; genus Pachypeltis; species Pachypeltis micranthus. Next base: position 30,680,000 of record CM035768.1, read on the forward strand.
ATGAAATTAAGGAATAAGAAAAACACCGTTATTTTGAGCACTTTCAAACTAAATTACTCCATTGAAACTTTCCTTGGCGCTACAAAGTAGAAAGGAAAGTTATTTAATCGGCTGAACAAAAATTTTGAGTTCTCTTCAGATCTTAACGTTTCAGACCCCCACTGAGTTCGAAAACACTGGGAAAATGGTCTGTGTGTCTGTGAACGATTTTTAGAGAGAACCACAGTACCAAATCAGCTCAAACTTGATATCTAGCCCGCAGGTTACCATGGGACGCCAAATTAAGGGTATGGGCAAAATCCACCCAAAGGCAACCGTAGATATCATCAATTTTGTTTTCTCAAGAACGGCTTCAACGATTTTGATTAAATTTTTCATATTGATAGCCCCCAATATGGCAACTATACCATAAAATTCTTAATCGTGGGAAAATGACGAGAGCAGCACAATAAATTATCAAACCTTTCGACGAAAAGCGTTTTTAGCGTGGTTTTTTCCTTATAAACTCCGCTGGAATGTTAGTAGAGTGTTAAAAAAATTGGTATTGTAGTCCAATCCAATACCTAAAGGGTGAGTGTTTAAAAACGCTCATGACACACATGGGGCTTACTCCAGAAATTCTTGATTTTCAACTACCGCCGTTTCGTTTACTACCAGTTCTAAAAGTTGTTACCCAATAACTCTGCAAAAGTGATTACTATCCTTCTTACAGAAATTTGTGTTTACAGCCTCGTTAATTATCTGTGTACCAATTGCTCAATAGTGGTCTGGGATGAGTAGGAGCAGCAAAATACATTCTGGAACTGTAAGCGCTACCGCTTTCTGCCACCGTGAAATGTTGTTCCACCAAGTTCAAATGAACTGAGCGGTAAATGAATTGATTAAGTAGACAAAGCCATGTCAAAAGTGAATTGACGTAGAGCTAAGGAAAGTTGTGTGTTGCAACGCACCAGATATTCTAGTTGATCATTGATGTATCTAGTTGAGAAACTGATGCGTGTCAATGCTGAAGACGTTAACAGTATAGTAGCCGGACCTGAAGTATTTTGTTTGAAATGCGCTGAAATGCTAAATGTGACGTTAAGTTCGGAGGACGCAAAATAAATGAGCGTTGGCAGGCGCTGACGAGTTGAGGCCCGCCAATTCGTAATGTCGTGCGGGTCAGTTGAATCAACGCTCAACCGGCGCCCGGCCTCCCGCAAAATCGCTAATTAGCTGGGAGCCACTTCGAAGGCTCTAGCCTTATAGCTTACTCCAGCTGTTTGAGGAGGCCTGATATTGCCCGTGCCCCCCGAGAGCATGGCGTTCTGTTCGACAAATCCGACTTTGTGCAGCGCTTATCATTTTCACGCACGACGCCCACACAGAAAACAAGGGAGTTAGCACAGGGCATGGGTTCCCTTCCATCAATACAACAATGTAGAGTAGCCGCGTAATCGCTATCTGCTGGCTTTGAGGCAGCTGACGTTGCATATCCACCGACTTGAGTTCTGGACTCAGCTCGCGCTAGGTGCCTGTGGTTGTAACAGGTGCTCGCCACACAAGCGACAAGTAGCGGCACGTTGAGACGCAAAGCTCAATTCTCCAGATCGCACCGGAGGAAGTACGCACTTAGAACGCTATCACGGGGATCTGTTCCTATGTTAAGTGGCGTTTCTCGAACTGATGGGAGTCTTGAAAGCAGAGATCTCAAGAAAACGCGTACATTTTTTTTTCAGCCGATTGCATAACTCTCCTTTCGCTTTGTCTCCCCAAGGAGAGTAAAAACGCGGTAGGGAATTTCGACATTTATTCCACGAAATGATAAAATCAGTCCGGACAACTGCGTTATTTCAGAAATGTGCCAATATCTGCTTCCCAGCGGGGAATGAGCGTTTCCGTGACGATTCCTTGTCTTAATGTAGCAAAATATTAGCTATTCAGCACCGCAAAAAAAAAAAAAACACCTCCCGACACTGCTTACCGCCCCGAGAAACTCTATCTCGAAGCCCTATCCGGGAAATAAGACATAATTAAACCAGTTGCCGATTTATTCTAATTCCTTGCGGTTGCAATGAATTCCCAAGAGACCACACAAGTGAGCGCGTAGTAACACGTATATGAATACCACTTGAATAACAGTAATGTAGCTTTTACTCGTTTTAAATAATCGGATGAGTTATTGTATTTTCAGTGTTCGATTCGACTCCTCAGGGCGAGTGTTTTACTTATCCGTTAAGAGCCTCTTCCGCTAACAAATGGCTTTAAGGATTATTTCCAGGGCGCACGTTCGAAATTCCTACTTGTTGCCCTCCAGACCAGACAGTCCACAATCAGCCCCTGTTGTATTCAGTAGCGAATAAAGTTAACGTGTATTGAATTCCTGGTCACAAGGGGATCATTGGAAATGAGAGGGCGGGCCATCTAACCACCGTCCCATTGTGAGATTTCTCTATCACTATTAAAAAGGGCTGTGGGAGAACACGCCAGAAGACTGCATCAAACAATCTGGAACGCCGCAGGAGTAAGACACTCCAAACGCTTTGTCTCAGAGCAATCAAGTGAGATAAGACAGAACCTTCTGAGGATGGAGAGGAAGGACTTAAGGCAGATTGTAAGGATCATAACCGGGCACTGCATAATGAACAAACGCATGTATGTTATGGGTATAGTCGACACCCCTCGATGCAGGTGGTGTGGCACGGATGAGGAGACTCCCTACCATGTCCCAGTGCCAGAGATTTGAGAAGGAGCGACTTTTGGTGTTTGGCACCACTTCTCCCAGGATGGATACCAACGAGGACTCTTTCAGGAACTAACTGGCTTTCCTCAGAAGGCTGGGCTTAGACCTGTAAGACATTAGGACTGGCACAATAGGCCATATGGCCGCGGTGCACATCCCACCAGTGGGACAGTCAGAAGACAATATATTTTCAGTAGCTCTCCGCTCTTGTCCTACCACCAGTTCACATATCTATAAACCCGCCGTGCCACGTGAACTAGTTCGACTGGCTGATAAATCAGAACTCTATCACAGCTATCAAATGACTGTTTAAAACCCAGTGATCGATACAATAATCCATCTCGTCCCATTCGTCAATCAATGCGAGCCTCTTCCTCTTGCCCCCAACATACACTTTCCTTCCGATCTTCACTTTTCAAATTCTTCTTAGAGCAAAAAACTTAATTTGGGAAAACGGGCGGAGCGCTCAAACTTCAAACCCTGCGTGCAGTTCCACATGGAACGCCAAAATATAGACCCAAAGTCAAGTTGAAGCCAAATTTAGGCGGAATGACTGATAAAAAATAAACTGCGTTATTATAGCAATCGGAGCACTGTTTTCTTACAGAACGGTCTCTGTAAGATTTTGATGTAAGATTTTGATTGCATTTTTTGCGGGAACTTCCTCTAATCCTTTCAACCTTTTTACCTTCTATCCCTACAGCCTGCGTAGAGCAGCTCCTGGAAGCCTTAATTGTTATCTTATTATGTTAATTTACCTACTTTTTACTTTCCTTGCCTCTACAAAGTAGAAAAGAAAGTTATGTAATCGGCTGAAAAAACATTTTGAGTTCTTCGCAGATACAGACCTGTCTGTAAACAATTTTTAGAAAGAACCACCATACCAAATCCACTCAAACATGATATCTAGCCCGCAGGTTACCATGGGACACCAAAATAAGGGTATGGGCAAAATCCTCCGAAAGTTAATCATAGTTATCATAGTGATCAAAACACTAAATATTTTTTTTCTCAAAAATCGCTCTAACGATTTTGATTAAATTTTTTGAATTGGTAGCTCCTTATATGGCAACTATACCATAAAATTCTCATTTGTGGGAAAATGATGAGAGCAGCACAATAAATTACCAAAGCTTTCGACGAATTCGATTTTAGTGCGGTTCTTCGAGAAAACAACCGTACCAAATCAGCTGAAACTTGATGTCTAGCCTACAGGTTACCATGGGACGCCAAATTAAGGGTATGGGCAAAATCCACTCAAAGGCAACCGTAGATATCATCAATTTTTTTTTCTCAAAAACGGCTTCAACGATTTTGATTAAATTTTTCATATTGATAGCCCTCAATATGGCTACTATACCACAAAATTCTTAATCGTGGGAAAATGACGAGAGCAGCACAATAAACTATCAAAATTTTCTACGTTTTTTCCGTATAAACTCTGCTGGAATGTTAGTAGAATGGTATTAAAGAAATTGGGTTATATCCGCCAGTAGGCAAATTACTAAAGTTAACGTACCTGTTAAGTGAGTCCGTCTCCTCTTAACGGCCAGACGATGATGTCTTTACATCGAAAGCGCTTGCCCACGGTAACTCACAAGCTAGAGGAGACGGACTCACCTAACAGGTACGTTAACTTTAGTTAGTAGAATATTTAAAAAAAATTGGTATTGTAGTCCAATCCAATACCTATAGAGTGGGTGTTTAAAAACGCCCATAAGATACATGGGGCTTACTCCAGAAATTCCTGAGTTTCAACTACCGCCGTTTCGCTTACTACCAGTTCTAGAAGTTTTTACCCAATAACCCTGCAAAAGTAATTACTATCCTTCTTCAAAAAAATTCGTGTTACAGCCTCATTAATTATCTGTGTACCAATTGCTCAATAATGGTCTGGGATGAGTAGGAGCAGCAAAATACATTCTGGAACTGTAAGCGCTACCGCTTTCTGCCGCCGTGAAATGTTGTTCCACCAAGTTCAAAAGAACTGAGCGGTAAATGAATGGATTAAGTAGACAAAGCCATTTCAAAAGTGAATTGACGAAGAGCTGAGGAAAGTTGTGTGTTGCAACACACCAGATATTTTATAGTTAGTTTCGGAAAAAATACTCACCACTGATTATCTTAAGAATGTTATTAAGATACCATCGAATGATTCATTTGAGTGGACTTTATAAGGAAAAACTTTACTAAAATCGTTTTGTGAAATTTTGAAAAATTTCGAATAAAATTGACTTTAACGCATTTTTACTTTCCGCTACCCGAAGGGATGGAAAGTATAGTAATCGGCCCAAAAAAAATTTGGGTTTTCTTCAGATCTTTACGTTTTGAGGCCTACTGAGTCTAAAAAATCTAATTTCGGCGCGTGGTCCGTGTGTATGTGTGTGTGTGTCTGTAGTTCGATTTGCGGGAGAACGGCTGATCCGATTGAGCTGGTTCTTTTTTTGTTTTGTTCTTTATTTTTTGTAGACACCAAAATAAGGTTATGGACGATTTCGGCCGATGGGAAGGGGGGGTGGGGGACGAAAATGTACCAAAAACTAGGGTTTTTCGCCTTTTTCTCAAAAACGGCTCCAACGATTTTGATTAAACTTTCAAATTATCTTCTACTCATCAATACCTAACTTTTACTCTGCATACATATCTCCATGAAAATACGGTGAACGGAGATATAGGCCCATGAAGCAAAAATAGGTTTTTTACGCTTTTTGGTAAAACGGCTTCAGCCATTTTCACCAAACTCACAGGATGTTTTCAAACAGTTGATACCTACATATTATTTTCAATAAATGTTCCTGTGGCGGTCCATTGAACAGAGATAAAAATCAAAATGTGTCGAAAATAACGTTTTTTCTAACATTTTCGTAAATTCCAGGGTAACTTTTTCACCAGATGTGATAAATCCTAATGGAGTGTCTTTTAGTCACCCATACCAACATTTCGTTCTCCATAATTATTTCTGTATATATATATGTTGAACGAAGATATAAGCCAAGTTAACTCAGAAAAGGAGATTTGTCGAATATTAATTTATCGGTATTCGAATTTTCTCAAAAACGGCACTAACGATTTTGATCAAACTTTCGGAATACTCTCAGCCAACTAGTCCCTACATTTTGTTCTCCATAAATGTTCCTGTAAAAATGCGTTGAACGAAGATATAGCGCCCGCCTATGTAGGTGGTGTTCGAACTTAAAGGGGTGGCGGAAAGTTGTGTGTTGCTACGCACCAGATATTTTTGTAATAAATTAGTAGCATTTTACCTAATAGTGTCATATACTTCCTACACGATGAGCGTTAAATGCTACTCACAAAACAATCTGGAGCAACCCCAGGAATTCCGTAATTTCAACTACCGCCTTATCACTCGCTACCGTTTCTCACAGTTTTCACTTGATGATTTCAAAACCGTGAACACTGTGTATCAGCAGTGCATTGATTGATCAATAATCGTCGTGGCACAAAGTAGGACTTAGTAAATTCCTGAACGTTGAGCCCCACGTGGAAAGTAGTCTTAAGACGTTTACGGGAAAACTGATTCGTGCCACGTCCCTTTGTCGAGGGTTTTCCATCTCATTCGCCATTCATTTAGCGCGGTATGGTTTTGTTCAGTGGAGAGCATCATACGGAGTTGAACCTAGAATGGCGGAAGTTCCCTTTTCACAATTGCCACATGAACTCAACGGCCAACCCAAAGGGTAACTCAGCGACTACTTGGCGCGTTTCAATGGATGTAGTCTTGTAGACCTTGGTGATCCACAGGATCGCAGTTTTCTCGGATCGGGCCAGTACTCCTTTGTGCCTCCAGTAACCACTCACGCCTAATTAAATGGCCTTGTTTGGGTAGTAGAACCAATTATCGGAAATTCAGAAAAAAACTCAATTTTAACTCAGTAGTTTCTGAAACCGTAAGCGCCTCCACGTTATACGTAGAACGTTGTGCTATATTTCTAAAAAGCCCATACAAACGGATGTTAAGCAAATTTGATTAGTTGCTAGGGTGATCAAAAATCGCTTGAAGCACTCCGGGCTAAAGAAAGTTGTGCGGTGCGTCGCACGTGATATTTTTTTAGCGGATTACCAAGGAATGTAAATTGAAGTGTCTGTAAAAAATAGCTGAACCGGCAGGTCGCAATTTATATGTAGCGTGAAGATCACTATGAAACGATGAATTGACGAGAATTCTCATCTCGCATGCCATTTGTCTAACACCCATTCACCCACTTCCCCAGGGAAAAGAGAAGCTCCCTTTTGACTCCCCACTTTTCTACCGTGCACTCACTGAATAGTGGCACTGCACCTATCCTCTCATTTACCAACCTCTCTACGTAGGTGGCTCTTGGAGGTCCTAACAAAGAGCTCAAGGCTGACAGAGATTTGCGACAATCCCTTCTTCGCCAGCCAATCAGGCCGATTTCCCTCTATTCCCCAATGACCTGGCACCCAACTCAGTGTTACACTGTTGTCCTCAGCCAGGAGGTTCAGCCCAGTCAGAAAATCCCAGACCAGCCGCAACGTAAAACAATACGATGCTAAGGGTTTGATAGTGGCTTGGCTGTCCACCATAATGTAAATCTTCTGTTGCTTCAGTCCCCTCTGCAGCAACTGTTGCACACTGACTGTCACTGCAGACACCATGGCCAGTGACCCCAAAGGGATCGCTGCTCAAATCCTCGTGTCATGTCTCTTTGAATGAGATTCATTCAGTTGAGAGGTCGATCTATGTTTGGCCCAGAAGGAGGAAAACTCCCTCTTCCCTCTCCAATTGTCAACCATGCACTCAATGGGCAAGTCAACGGGTAACAGTGGAATTACAACATTGCACTTAGCACGCCCACGTTGTTATGAAAGCTCCCTTTGCCAACCACACCTCCATCTAAGAATACCGCAGGTAGATGTGTGGTCGTGGTGCCCTCTCTCTCTCTCTCTCTCTCTCACTTTTCCAGAGAGGAACCATAAAACTTGGGACCATACAACATGAGACGATTGTATTGACTCCAGGGTTCCAAGGGAAATCGTAGAGAAGGCCTAATGGCACTAGTTACTGGGGTCCTTCCAAACCCAGAAAGGTTCAAACTGTCCCACCCTGGGATGAGGAAAACCCGTAAGTGCCATCGAATTATGGGGCGGGCATATGACCCTTCTGGCCTTAGGGGTTGTTTGACCCAAAATGGTACCGAGGGCGTGCACAGCCTGGGGCCTTGCGGCTGTACACTATGGGTTAGGGTCACAACAGGTGGCTGCCTCTACAGGGCAAGGTAGGTAGAACGAAGCAATCCAACTCCTTACCCTGGGCAACGCCTGGAAAATGCGCTTGCTCTGTGGATATCGTGGTGGTCGTGGGGCGCTGGAGAGTAGTAATATCCATGCGGGGTCCGAAGGAGGTAGAGGCGACCCGGGCGGAACTACCACAGACATCCCCGAATGCGGAACTGTGACTGTACATAAGAATAGTGTCTCTAACGGCCTTGAAATATCAACCAAAACATTTCAGACAGTGACAGGGCAGCCTCTGATCAACTACCCGCCTCAATCTATCGCCACGCACAAATACAAACCTGACTCACGAGGTTCAACACCCGGCTAGAACCTAATTAGAACCCCCTTCCAACTGTTAATACCGACATTATTGATGGATAAAGTTCAATTACTCGTCCATCCGCGAAGATTTCTTAAAAACAACCTCCGTAATATTTCTGCACAACTTGATTGGTTTACTTGATACGCGCCGACAAGTGGCCAGCCGAAGAGCCAATAGATCACAAATTACTACCTTTCTGCTGTTGTACAATCGTCAATCTCATTTCGTAGCTCTGAGTCGTCACTCATGTTAGCATTCAGATAATTGTTCGGTTATCGACAGATTGAAGCGCAGGCTAGCCTAGAGATGATCTGTTCCATGTAACGACACCGAGAGTATGAGTTCATAACTTCTTCACGTGGATTGGCGGATTTGTAATTGCCTTAATTATCCTTGACGTATTTAATTTCTTGACGTATTCAGCTACTCAAACCGTTTTCATTCATCAGGGTTAAGAGGAAGCCAATATTATGCGAATTAACGGGAAAAGCCGTAGCCGTGATGTAAGAGGGTAATTAGCGAGCTCGTAAACAAGACGAGTTGTGAAGTGAAGATTACGGAGCATTAAGAAGATTAGGTGCTGTTGGGAAGACCAGGTTCTCCACCCAATCTGAACCGTTCAAATATTTATTGAGAACTAAGGATGACATGTTTGCACTAGTCAAACAAGGGAAGGAAAAACTATTCAGGACTGCCGGTAAACAAGTAAAGCTGAGAAAATGATTGCGTCTTCCATGACCTCCTTAATTGTTCCGGACCAGAGGAGGTTTTATAAAGATTACTCCACGTACGTCAATTGACTGTTTTCGTCTTGTCCACCGTTGGAGGTCGTGAGAACTCTTGTTGACGAGCGGCTCATGAGGTTGTGGTGCGAATGATGAGGAAATTCTAGGGAAAGAAAATAATAATCAACTCGCTTTGAGAAGAGGACAGTTAAATTGGCGAAGGCGCCGATTAAAAGTGTCTCAACGCACGGTTTGCAAAGCGCCAGCGGCGCTAAAGGGATCCGCCACACGAAGTTTTATGTCACTGGGGGTACCTGGTGGTGGAGGGTGATACTGACTAAGGTGCAATAACGATCTGTTTTAAGGAGAGGACAAGTGTGTCAGTCGGGCGGGCGTTCATAAGGAGGGCGGTAGCGTTGAAAAAAAGGCATCTCCGAAACGAAATTGTGGCTATCGGTTGATGTCTCAAGTTTTACTATTGAGATGTTCGTTGTTTTAATGCTCGGGCGGGATTTCAGGTCGTATTCAAGGGCTTGACGACGATGGAAGGAAGGAAGGACCGTTCTGAGAGTCCACTCGGAACCGGAGTAGCGGAATGCAGGAAACTCGGTAAAGGTGAAGGGTTGTTGACAAGTCAGTTGGATGGAGGGGACTGAACTCGACCCTGGTCTCAGGGTGAGCCCCCGGGACTGGTTAGTGGTCAGATTATAGCAACCTGTGCTTGGCGGAAGGCCACAACCGTCAACGAACGGAGCAGAGGTCGGAAGAACTGTCTCGAACATCCGAGCGACGGCCCCCAACATCTGCCGGTCAACAGACTTCCTGATCGTCGGGAGGCGTCTCGGTTCTCAGGAGAACGGGAACAGCTTTTGAGGCACGAAGAGATCATTCCAAAAATTGTACCTTTTATATTATTTGCGCATGAGTTACGTTATGAACACAAAAATATGTACTCGTAGGTACCGCACCTCTAGTCTAGGCCTGAGTCGGCCGGCGTCGTGTCCACAGTGCCTGTTAGTTTCAGAGAGTAGGGATCGACCACGCAAATTGGCATGTTTTTGAAGGAGAACTAAAACCTCGAAACGTCGCAACTGAATATGTGTCATTATCGGCTGAACCCAAATATATCCAAGTTATATTTTGTTAAAAGACGAGGGGCTTTTTAAAAATGATTTTATTCTTTTACAAGAACTTAGGATCAATTTACAACAGAGGGGAGACTGGGAGGACCGACACGTACAGTATGGCAGCGAGACTAGAACACACCGAGCTGCGCGAAGGTGGGGTGCTTTATAGGTTTCCCTTAGCCGACGCAGCGGCTTTACATCTTAGTCAGCTATATTATTGTAAACAGCACAGTTTAGTACGATATAACTCCTCCCCCCCTAGTACAAAACAAATTGAAGTACATTGTGGCGTAAAATTGACAATAGTAAGATGACAAAGAATTTTGACCCCATGATAATAATATAATAATAATAACAACAATAGTAAGATGAACTAATTCCTTAAACAACAATAGTAAGATGAACTAATTCCTTAAACAACAATAGTAAGATGAACTAATTCCTTAAACAAATCATAGAACAGGATTCTCATTTGTTCAAGAATGGCTTGTTGTGATTCTCAACTTCTTCTTATGAAGGTAATATCGGAACAGTACAAAGATAAAGGAACTGATTAATAATAAATATAAGACCATCGTCCAGAAGCTCGGCAAGATTAAATCCAAAAAGTTGGAATTTAGTTATTTCACGTTGTATTCTAGTGTTAAAGGGTTGCGGTAAAATAATGTCTTTCAAATCTACTTGTTTGCCTTCTGGAGCGGTAATTTGTGATTTGGATTTTTATTTCGGTTACGAGTAATGGTTTTCCAGTGATACTTTTGTGAGTTGCAAACAGTGTTCTGTTTCTGTATTTTAAATTACCTTTAACAGGTTTAGCCAAATATATGCCTCGTAATGTTTTAATTTCTATGCCGGTCTCCTGAACGATTGTTACAGAGTCCCCTTCTGGGAAGACTAAAAGATATTGCCCAATTTCTGGTATTAGTTTTACTAGACTTCCCTTCCCAATATTAACTTTTACATAATCGCAACTATTTACATTGCCCGACTGGATAAAGTTCTTTTCGCATTCGAAATTCGTTTCGGTTATTAGATCAGCTGGGCATGTGAACACTTTTCCAGGATTACATTTTTCTTGGAGGCCTAATACTTCAGTGGAAGATTTTAGAAGATATTTTATTCCCGGGATGATACTGTAATATTCTTCTTCTATTTTAGAGGGAATTGGTATTAAACATTGAAGTTCGTAGTTCCTCGGATTGACGAGGGGTATATCCAAGAAATAAACAATTTCTGACTTACTAACAAAGCATTGAACTTTAATATAGTTCTGAATATCGAACAAATTTTCATTTTCAAAGTTTAATAGTCTAGGCCCATAATAGCTCGACAAACGCTTTAGTTCCTCATAAAGTTGTTCTGTACTCAGAATACTAGGGTGCAATTTTCCCACTTCGCAAAACGTTAATGAGTTTTCTATGTCTTGGAGGATCGTTAGGACAAGGCTTAACAATATTTGATAATGTTCCAATAAGTTATTCGTGTCCCTAGCGTGCGTAGATTCCCCTGTGTGGGATTGTTTAAGATCCGTTAATTCCTTTTCTAGTTGGCGGTTGTTAGAGTTAATTGTTTCTACTGTTTTATTGAAATTAGCTATTATGGCTTCATTCACTGAATACTGGGCATCAATCTGGGACTGAAGGTCCACTTGGTTTCTGGTTAAGTGTTGCAAGATCTCATCATATTTCTTTTCGTCCTCGGCGTCTAGATTACCGGTAACGAACTTTATTATGGATCCTAGACCATCTATTAGACCTCGCTTGGTTCTCGTGTCTTTGGTGATTATTAGATTCTGCGCCTTCTGGTCTATCAATTGCAATGTGTAGTTTAATGAAGTGGTGAGCATCACCATTCTCTTCCCCGTGGACGGGTCATTAAGCACTGATTCTAACGCGGAGTAATAGTTAAATTTAATTGAGTTAACCTGTTCAAATAGTTCATTAAGCGAATAGTAGTGAGAGGTCGTGTGGTATCCCTCGATTATTTTTGCAGGGCCCAATGCCGCCGAAATTATTCCTGGATTTGAGGTTATTTCTCGGATGTCTGCTCCGTTGGTGCAAACAGAGTACTATGAACAGGAACAACAACATTTTCCTGGAACAATAATTAATTCAAGTACCCCTGTAAAATCTCCAAACACATTTCTTCCCTAAATTCTCTAATTTCCTCGGACTCAAAGTCTATCAGTCCTGCAGTTGTAAAGGATTTCGCGTACTTGCAAACAAAAGCACCGCAATCGTCTGAGTTAGATTGTTGCGGGACGTGTCGGAGTTGTATTTTACTCCAGGTACCGGAAGTCTCGTTGTTCTTTGTTTTGTACTCTTCCGTCAAGTATTTTTCTATTACATCCAGAATTTCGGTTCCGTCCTGGTTTAGGGAGTCTAAATACAATATTCGGTTTTCTTTCATCAATATTATTACGAGTCTCGAATGGGAAGATTTGAAGACGGGGATTAATACTAGTTCTTTTTCGAAGATGTTGGTTTTTCTTGAATAATTTTTCACTCTCTCGTACCCACCGGCTACAAGGGAGACGTACAAGAATGTACTAAATGCGAAAGTTTCTGGTAGTTTCGCGTCTTTCTCACAGTGTTCCACAATCATAGACAGATAGAAATTTATTACGTTGTCATTCAACCAATTATTAGCTTTAATGGTAATTAAGTCTTCTCTCGTTAGTTTTAGTTTGAACTTCTCGATCAAGACTTCTTCTTTACTCAGACTTTCGTTCCATGCCGTTTCAACGTTGGGTTTAACATACTTCCTAGGTCTTTTGATATTGGACAAATGTATTTTCTCTTGAGTGTTGTGGTGCCGAGGCTCAATTTCTGCCGTTTTCAAGGCTTCATTGACTGTTTTCAGGTCTTCCTTGATGTATCTGGCTTTCGTTTTTCTTTTATTTGTTTATTTTTGACAAAGACTTCTTTGGGAGTTCAGGAGTTCTTCTCGGTTTAAATTCAATTTCTCTATCGTTTTTCTTTGTTTGACTTGGTTTTATTGTGAACGGTTTCATAGATTACTTTAACTTTGTCCCGGTGTTGATTTAAGTAATTGTTCAATACGGCCTCTTCCGTGTCGACTTTGATTACCGGATCACTTTCTATGTGTCCATTGAGAATTTCAAAGGGGGTGAGTTTAGTGGCGGAATGGATACTGTTATTGTAGCCTAAAACTGCGTAGCTCATCTTGTCTCGAATGTTGTCTTTCTTGAATTCATCCCGATTGTTTAATAAGCGACAATGTTCTATTAAGGTGGAGTGTAAGCGTTCAATGACTCCATTTGACTCGGGATGTTGTGAGCTTATGAAATGAATCTTAATTTTGTACAGGTTTAACAAGTCCTTCACAAGTGAGCTTTTAAATTCGGCACCATTGTCCGCAATTATTACCTTTGGAGTTCCGTGATGACAAAGAATTGGATCAACTTTTTCACGACTTCCAAGCTGTTAGACGAGCTAACAGAGTATGCTTGTGCATATCTTGAGAAGGCGTCAATGATTGTGAGAAACTTCGAGCCCTCAATAGTCAATTTGTCTATGTGCAAAATTTCAAGAGGTTTAGCCGGGGTAGGTGTGATATTATATTTTGGCCTTAATGGGCATCGTTCGTATTTGCATGTTTGGCAAAGCTCGCAATTGTTGATGTATTGTTGGATGGATTTCTTTAAGTTAGGCCAAAAATATTTACGTTTGAGTTTTTCGTACGTTTCCTCGATCCCCCGGTGATTTGTCTCTCCTTGGTGATACCGATGGATTAATTCATATCTCTCCGATTCTTCAATCACGTCAGTTAATAGTTTCGGGCACCTTATTAAGTTTATTTGTAGGTGTTTGAAATTCTTGAATACTATCCTACAGAATTCCTCGTAAAAATCCGGAACGAAATGTATCAAATGCCTCGTTTTAGGGGCCACATATGATTTCACAAAATTTATTATTTCCTCTTCCATATTGTTTTCGTTTATTTCTGCCGTTATTCTGATTTTGGTTTCGAAAAATTTTTCGATTTTTGGTTTACTGGGCGTTCCGTTTACCTTACTCAGAATTATCTGATTCTTTCCGTGATTCAACGGACTTTCGGAGGTCGGGATTGTAGCACCTTCGTTCCCTAATGCATTTGAGTGTATTGTAATGTTTGAGCTATTGGAGTTAGTTGGGACCGTGCTATCTCCTAAAAACGCGATCATTGATTGATTGTCCGTATTTGCGTCAATATCGGTTCCCAGCACCATTTTGATTTCTTCCGGGTCTTGGATAAAGTTTTCCGTTTTAATTTCCTTCAAATCTTTGGTTGTTTCATTATTATTTAGTTCTACTCTGGACAACGCATCTGCGTTCATATTTTCTTTCCTTTCTTGTAACAAATTTCGAAATTAAACGCTGCTAAATTTTCCCTCCACCTAAAAAGTTTGGAACTAGGATTTTTAATCGAGTCCAACCATTGAAGTGGTTTATGGTCAGTGAATATTTGGAATTTTCTTCCGAACAAATACGGCTTGAAGTATTCTGTAGCCCAATGGATAGCTAAGCACTCTTTTTCGATGGTTGAATACCGTTTCTCGGTTTCGTTCAACGTGCGGCTAGCAAAGGCTATTGGCAAATCGCCCCCGTTCCTATTTTGGCTCAAAACAGCTCCCAAGGCTACGTTACTAGCATCCGTGGTTAAATTAAAGGCTTGTCAAATTCAGGGTATTGAAGTATGGGGTCGTTAATCAAAAGGTTTTACAGGTTTCAAATGCTTCAACAAAATCTGGATCGTTTATGTTAATCTTTACGTTTTCTTCAATCTAGAGGTTAGAGGTTTAGACAGGTGGGCCAGGTTATTGATGAATTTACGGTAATATCCCAGGAGGCCTAAGAAGCTCTTGATTTCGGTCGCAGTTTTGGGGATTGGGTAATTTTTTATGGCCTCAACCTTCTTCGGATCAGGCTTGACTCCCTCAGGTGTTACTAAATGCCCTAAGTAGTGTACCTCCTTACACAAGAAATTCGTCTTGTCGGTTTGGACCTTCAGGTTTGCTTTCCTCAATCTTTCGAAAACTCTCCTAAGGCTTTGGATGTGTTCTTGCAAACTGGTGGAGTAAACGAGTATGTCATCTAAGAAGACAGTGCATATTTCGTTTTGTATGCCTCGTAGGACGTTATCCATCATTCTCTGGAATGTTGGTGGGGCATTTTGAGGCCAAAGGCATTCGCAAGAATTCCCAGTGCCCACTTTCAGTGGAGAAAGCCGTTTTCGATGCTGTCCGGGTGCATCTCGATTTGGTGAAAACCCGACTTTAGATCGATAGTGGAGAAGTATTGGCAACGACCGAATTTATCTAACAAGGAGGAAATGTCTGGTAGAGGATACTTATCGTCTACCGTTTTGGCATTTAGTCCGCGGAAATCGATAACCAACCTAAACTTTTGTTTGCCCGAGTTGTCAGGTTTCTTTCCTACGACCCACACAGGACTATTCCAGGGTGAAAAACTGGGACGAATGATTTTTGTCTTTCCATCTCCTCTATTTGCCTTTTTACTTCCTGTCGGTAAACCTCCGGATACCTGTAATTCCTAGAGTAAACGGGTACCTCGTCCGTTGTTCGTATGAAATGTTTTACCCCATTAGTGAATGACAAATTTTCCTCACCGGTTTGGAATATATCTTTAAATTCGTACATTAATTTAGTTATAGCTTCCTTTTCCATTTGGTTCATGTGACTCATTTCGATCTTACTTGGGTCGAATTTAATTTTCTCGCAATCGTAATAGTTATAATTACTTTCATAAGTTCTTTCTTCCAGTGGCTCTACTTGAATCGTGTTGAGGTTTATAATTTCTTTTCAAGGCCCGTGTTAATTATTCCCACGTATGCGTAGTTATTTTCAATTTTCACAATACTTTCAGGGATTTCGATTTGGTTCTGTTTTTATAATGGACTATCCCTTCTCCGTTTTTATATTCTTTACTGGTAATTTTGCCTAGTGAACATTCTTGGTTCTAATTCGACACTTGTTTCAGTTTTAGTTATTACCTTTTTCTCGTTATTAGCTTTACAGCTTTTGTTTTCAATCATTATTTTCCTCTTTTCAATTTTTTTAAATTCTGTGGCCATATTCCCTGGCTCATTAATAATTTTACTACATCCGTTCCCACTAATTATTTTTTTCTTTTCAATTTGTTTTGATCCTGTGGCCATATTCCCTGGCAAATTTGATTTTTCCTCAATTTTATTGTGACTGCCCTCTAGGTAGTACAAAGGCAAAGTGGTGTGGGATAAACGGAAAAGATTATTCTCCAGATCGATTGTTGCCTTCAAATATTTTAGATGGTCCATTCCAATCAACATGTCGAATTGGTCGTGAAATTTGAAGATTTTGAAAGGCAGCACCAAGTTCGGAATTTCAAAGAGCTTCCAACACGGTATTTTTGTGGAATACCGTTCACAGGATATTCCATGTGCCGTACGTATTTCAAATGGGTCTTCCCTGATATTTTCGGAAAATCTTTCGTTGGCTACTTCAGGGTTCACGAAGGAACCCATCGAACCACAATCTATAAACAGTTTCAGGCCTGATGTCGGAGAAATTAAGTAAGGGAGGCTATTCGTTTTCTGATTCAAGTGCATCAGACTAAATTGTGGGCATCTTCCTTGCTTTCGCCGTCTCCTAAAAGGTTGCTCCGGCTCGGATTCGTTTGAGTACGACTTTAGTTTACTATCCGTTTCAACGTAGTTATAATTGGGTCTCGTTGTTTGCCATGACATGTGCGAATCATTACGTGGCTGCTTAAAATTCGACTGTCCACTAGGTGGTTGCGGGGTTCTTTGAGCCTGATATTGAGGCTGAAAGTTTCCCCTACCGCGGAATGGAATTCTCGCATTATTTCCTGGGCGACGGAAATAATTAGAGCGTCCGTAGTCGTAATTAGGATTTCTGGGATTTGGTTGCCACGACGATTTTCCCGTATAAGGAGTCTTTACACTGCTCATTTGCTTGGACATTTCCGATATTTGGAAATCGTTTGTCATCATTGAGAGCGCCTGTCCCAATGAATCCGGTTGTCGATTCCTCAGAAAACTACCCATTGGGTCCTTTAAATGGAGGAGTAAAACCCTTAAGGCTAACTTTTCATAGTGTCTAATGAGTGTAGTGGATTCGCCTTCGTCGTGATTTTGCAAATAGGCAGTTATGTTATTTAATTTTTGAATGTTTTCAAAGAACTTGAATGAAGTTTCCCCATCTTTCTGCTTTAACTGAGTCAGTTCTATGTTAAGGGTGAGAGCATCTTTTTATTCGTGTATGTCTCTAGTAACGCCTGTTTTACATTCCCGAAAGACTCTAAATTTTTCGATAGGATTAAATCGGCGGCGGGTCCCTGTATTTTGGATATGACTGCAGCCAGTAGCATTTCGTTTTGGAACCCATCTGGGTCCTGTTCGTCGAAATATCTGTCGAACAAGCGTTCGCAGACGTGTAAAAACCTCTGTAGCAGCTCGGGCTCGCCCTTGAATACCGGGATTAGATCGAGGTATTCTCTGGGGACTCTAGTGATCATCTGCTCCCTCGTATTGTTGAGGTGTAAGGATTGCATCCTACTTTGCAGAGACTCGATTATAGCTTGCTGGCTTTGCACTTGCTGCAACAGGATTTCCTGAGAAACTTGTGCTTGGGATTGGGCCATGATTGGTTCGTCAGTTTCAATTATGGGACCTAAGGATCGGAGTTTGTAATGAACGTATTTGTTAATTGATTTAGGAATTTTGGCGTTAATGCGTCCCTAGTTTCTCAATTATAATATTGAAAAATGTTATTATTTAGAATTTACTTCGTAGTGTGCAGGTTATTATTTAGAGCGGAGAATTCAACAAACGTTGGCGTGAGTTTATCAGAAAGGAAGTTGACTCACAGTTTCCTCATGTAGTCGGCTTCTGCAGGAGTGCTGACTTGTGAGAAGATTAGCGACGGAGATTTCCTGACGTCGAAGGGTTTTGCTGGATGAGCAAAACTTGAGGATGCGTAGTAGTAAGTTGAGGTCGACGTCGAAGGTCGGCGATGAAATGAGTTGTCCCTTTAACTCTGGATGAAAGCGAGCTGACCAATTAGCTCGGAAATTTTTCTTCAACCTGTGTGAACAAAAAGTGGAAAATAATTATTGAAAGGCGATGTTATGCCACCGTCGAAGAACCGTCTTTCAGGATTTCTTAATTTTTTTGACGGGGTGTCTTGTCTGCGCTGGTTTTCGGTCGGTCTGTCAACGTTGTCTTCCCTTCTTCGTAGGTTCCCGAATTCAGGCTCCGATCTTGGATATGCGGTCGAAGATGAA
The DNA here is from genome assembly GCA_020466155.1 of Pachypeltis micranthus. Classification (NCBI taxonomy): domain Eukaryota; kingdom Metazoa; phylum Arthropoda; class Insecta; order Hemiptera; family Miridae; genus Pachypeltis; species Pachypeltis micranthus. The sequence continues at coordinate 30,698,461 of CM035768.1, forward strand.
AGCACTGCTTGGTTCGATATGCGCTCGAAAATTCGGGTCCTACCGACTGCGCCAGTTATATTTTGTTAAAGACGAGGGCTTTTTAAAAATGATTTTATTCTTTTACAAGAACTTAGGATCAATTTACAACAGAGGGGAGACTGGGAGGACCGACACGTACAGTATGGCAGCGAGACTAGAACACACCGAGCTGCGCGAAGGTGGGGTGCTTTATAGGTTTCCCTTAGCCGACGCAGCGGCTTTACATCTTAGTCAGCTATATTATTGTAAACAGCACAGTTTAGTACGATATAACTTCCATTTATTATTCAACAGCCAAGAACACCAAACGAGTATATAAATAGGATGTGAGAGATATGGAGTGCGAGAGGGAGAAAGAGAGATTGAAACGTTTATTTATCCACCAGGAGAATCTAGGGCCATTAGGCCCTCTCTACGATTTCCCTTGGGACCCCGGAGTCAATACAATCCTCTCATGTTGCACGGTCCCGATTTTTGTGATAGCTCTCTGGAAAAGAGAGAGAGGAGAGAGAGGGCACCACGACCACACGTCTACCAGCACTGCAGTATTCTTAGATGGAGGTGTGGTTGGCAAAGGATGCTTTCGTAACAACGTGGGCGTGCTAAGTGCAATGTTGTACTTCCACTGTTACCCGTTGACTTGCCCATTGAGTGCATGGTTGACAATTGGAGAGGGAAGAGGGAGTTTTCCTCCTTCTGGGCCAAACATAGATCGACCTCTCAACTGAATGAATCTCATTCAAAGAGACATGACACGAGGATTTGAGCAGCGATCCCTTTGGGGTCACTGGCCATGGTGTCTGCAGTGACAGTCAGTGTGCAACAGTTGCTGCAGAGGGGACTGAAGCAACAGAAGATTTACATTATGGTGGACAGCCAAGCCACTATCAAACCCTTAGCATCGTATTGTTTTACGTTGCGGCTGGTCTGGGATTTTCTGACTGGGCTGAACCTCCTGGCTGAGGACAACAGTGTAACACGGAGTTGGGTGCCAGGTCATCGGGGAATAGAGGGAAATCGGCCTAGAGACGGCAGAGCATGTGTTGTTCATATGCGATGGACTCGCGGTATCACGCCGTCGTGTGCTTTCTACAGCCACAAGATGTGGTGAGGGCAGAACTTGCAAATGCCCTCCGCTTTCGGCGAGAGGGGCGGGGGGGGGGCATGTAGGTGACGTCGCACTAAGGGAGCCTTGGGGTCGACCTCTTGGGGCCACTGTGAGGGTATCTCCAGCATCCACCTTTAAAACAAAAGAAAAAAGGGACATAACATGTACGAGTTTTATCCCAACATCTGTGCTCGGTCTTGGGAGAAAGTGGGTTGAGCCAGGACCAGTGAACTAGCCAGTTCCTTACGGGACATGGCAACTTCAACACGTGGCTCCACTTATTTCTCACAAAGATATTCCATACTGCACGTCTTGCGCCTCTAGCACAGAGGAAGCAGGAGATCACAAACTCTTCCACACTAGTGCGAAAAACAGCGAGCAACGGTTGTTGGAATAACATCCAAACCCTCCAGCTTTGACGGCTACTAACCTTATAACCATTTCGCTCAGTTTGGCCAAAGTTAGTTTGAAACATGCGCCCAAGTAAATGGTTGATTGAGGTAGGAAACCAGATTAAGAACTCCTACCAGCAGGTACGGATCTGCCAGGGTCGTAACACATGATCTCTACCAGGAGACTGGCTAAATGGCAATTTGCCATACCTCCATAGGCCTTTGTTGTGTGAATGATGAGAGCCGGGACTCTTACACAATAGAATCCGCTGTCGGTCCTATTCCTGAGTTTTGTTCTTACATGTGGTCTCCTTACCACAGTAATGCCAATGAGGAATATCAACGAGTCCAACGGGAAATATCACTGACTTTTTCCTGCTGTCTGCTATCCTTTGACTGCGTTCAAATTCAAGGAGGTTACGTGTGGTGGGTTATGGGTTGTACTCGTACATGGTAAGGCATTTAAGAGCTCATTATCAAAATAGACATTTCGGTGTCCGTACTTCCGGTACAAGAATCTGTTGTGCCCGCGTTGTAAACCGCGTTCCTTCATTTTCGAATCTCACGTTTAGTTCAGTGACTCGTGAGCTAGAAAAATGCAGACGTACGTTATCTAGGTCGGGTTTTTCCTTTATTTTTATCTGAGTTCGATTGTGTGCGGAGAAATGGAGGAGTATATTAAATACTGGCGGGGCTCTTCATCGGTTCCATTTACCGGCTCTCTATTTGGCCCTTAATAAATGGCATTTTAAGTGCGAGATTTCAACGAGCTCGTTACGTAATTGAGTTTTTTCATCAAATTGAGTTGAGTGTGAGCATTGACCTGGACGTTGCTACTTCAATGATTGTCACCTTGAAAGCTACACCCTGTACATTGTGTAGGATGAGGTGAGTGAGTGACAAAGCCACGTCAATGACGCGAGTCGCAGCTGCATTGATGGCATCTTCATCCTGACTTGGACGAATGAATTTGTCGTTTGTCGTTGTGAATGGAATTGGCGGCCTAAGGCTCGTTATACAGAAGCAGGGTAAGTACCTAGGTATCTTCGTGTCTCTCCATCAAGGTGTAACGCTTAACCTGGTTCACCATCTCGAGCGCAGACAGCATGGCCACTTGGAATGTGGACTATTGAAGGACTAGTCCAGTGATAGCGCTTTGTTGACAACAATTTCCGGAACAGCGAAAAATAAACGAAAAGCTAGCAAGTAATTAGCTCTAACGCAAGTTAAGCAGCTGAGAGTGTAATATGATGGGGATCGAATGAAGTCGCAATTGAGGTACGCTAGCCCAACTCTTCGCATCGCCGCTATTTTCTATTGCGGCAGTTTGTTTTGACCTTGCCACACATCTGGGGCTCGCCATTGCATAGTACTTACGAACCATGACTGATTACAGTACAAGTCATGATTTGGGGCGTGCATGTGTCGAGGATCAGTTGCGTTCGAAAATAACCAGAACTGCTTGTCTGAGTGGTTCACAGTGCAGGTGAGTTTTTTCCGGGACATAGGAGTAAGTGGCCCCATGAATTTACACTTTGCTATTGAGAATCGACCTGGGACTGTTGAGCGCATTGCATCGGGTTGGATACTGGCCCTAGATCACGAAGCTTTATTCTATTCGGGCTGAGCACTGCCCAGGAAGTTCTCATTGAGATTCAACCCTCAACCTTCTAACATGCCCCGCCAGCCTGACCTCCTTTGGCATCGGACGCATCATTCGTTATTTCCCTGTGATGTAGACAGTTTGGGCTTGCAGCCTAACCAATTCGGTGCAGGTACGCAATAAATGGTCCATACCTCACGAACAACTAAGGTAAGGTAGAAATGCACCTCACTGTGGCGCTTCCTGAGGCAAGGATGAAGTCCTGGAATCAGCTACCTGGTCCCCGCCCCTTTTGGGCCTTGTTCCATTCATCTTGCCACCTCCCAAGGATCACAGCCTTCCTTCTCTGGTAGCTGCACTTTGGTTGCCCCTTGATGGATACAGACAGCTCTGGCCACTCAGCTGCCGTCGCAAAAGATGTATCATCCTTGTTATCCTGTTCACGTTCCCTGAGTCGTTTGGCAAAGCTGAGAAGCGCCTCTTAATCCACTTGATGTTGTCTCCTCGATGCAACAGAGGAATCGTGAATTAGAGTTATTATCTGGTTCCCAAGACTCCACTGAAGCGACAGCGCTTCTCTTCACGAACGTGCTCCAAATTTCAATCCATGGGATGGTTTGCGGGATGCAGATTATTCAAGATTGAATGGTCCTCTCGCTGTGCGCGATTGGCAATGTATCTCACATAATATTCGTTGTGGATACGTTCATACATAGCTCGATTGGTAATTCCGGGTGTGATGGATACGAGGAAACTATTAGTCACACCCACTTGGCCGGGTATTTTTCCTCATTTGCTTCCGCGACTTCAGCGCTTTTCATTTCATTACTTCATTCGGTTTGCATTCGTCTTTAAACGGTTTCGTAACGGTCTGTACCCTTCTTCTGGACTTAGTCATCCAGTCTAAAGTCCGATTGTAGAACGGCAAATTGGTTTTAACAACAATTTCGTTTAACGATGACTCGCGTCATTGCTCATGCCTTGTTTATCTTCAGTTTAACGACTCCGGTTTTTCAAGCTTCGCCGTTGTAGTAGTGTCGATTTGTTACCACGTTTCAAGGAGACGCGAACTCGTAAAACTGCTTGCGTCTTCCCTCTCATGCTCAACTCGGAACTCTATTTTTTAGTTTTCCGAAGGGGATTTTGCGACCTCGTGAGCTCCCATGGTCACCTACTTTCTTTTTCTTGCTTGGACGGAAGGAATTAGATGAAAGATGGTTCTCTGGATCGGGGTGTCCTCTCGACGCAGATACTTTCACTGCACACCAACAACAACTAAAATCAGCTTCGATCTTTCTCGTCTAGTGAGCCATGGAGAAACTCAACCTAAGTGGGAAAATATATAGTTGCGCATGTCTGCTTAAAAGACAGACAATAAAGTTACCTGAGACGGGTAAAAACTATTTTGATCACTCACATTTTCAGGTAAACAGTAACCGCACATAAGCATATTTGCTTTCTTTACCCTAGTGAAGTAGTTAAGAAATATCTGCTGAGAAAAACTGAGTTCTCTTCAAATCATTAAGTTTCAATTGCATCTGGATCAGAAAAACACCATTCTGTGTGTGTGTCAGTGAACAGAATTGAGAGAAAATTACCGAACCACTCAATATTAAGCTTGCAAAGCACCGTGGGACGCCAAAATGAGGGCTTTTAGTTATCATTATGAACCACTAAACTTCCTAAACGACGCAAGCTCAATAACGGGCCCATTAAATAATCAGAAGCTGCCAAAGAAATTCCGGAATTCAAACTAACGTCGTTATGTGGGTTCATCATGTTCGCTTTGTATCCTCTATAATTCCAGAACTATTAATACAAACCACATTAAAAAAACGTGTTGACAGTTTCATCAATTACCTACACAACGGTTTTTAAATGAAGGTCGTGGCTTGGGTAGCTGGTCAGTACATTTCGAAACTGTAAGTATTAATAGTTTCTACGTTATATTTTACCAGTTCCTATGAGCTGAGTGAAAAATAGATTGGTTTAGTATCTAACGCCGTGGAAACCCCTCAATGTACATCAGGCTGAGAAAAGAATGATGGCGTTTATTTACAATTACAATTACAACTGTAATTATTAGTAAAATAAAATTCCACGCAGACTATTAACCTCTGCAAGCGGTTATCTTTTAAAACAAAAAATTATTCTACAGAACTGTAGAGAAAAAAAAAACAAATCACCAGTCAAATGAAACGATTTCTTCTAATACAAGGGAAATGAAAAAATGGAAGTGGATCAAGTTAGGTTCTCGTACGTCTTGAGGAGATCTTTTCTGTAACAGCTACGGAAACTTTTGGCAGAAATTGTGAGATCATATCGGTCGGCGTTGTCATTTAAAAACTTGATGGATTGCATTAGGAAGGATTTGCTGAATAAATTAGTTCTATGGGACGGAATTTGTAGAGTGGATGAGGCATGGCGAGTATTAACATCATGAATATTGCATTGAAAGATGTATAAATACTTCGGTTTCCTGAATTTGAGAATTTTAAATAACATAGTAGCCACTGCGAGCTTCTTTCTCTCCTTGATTTTGAGCCAGCCAAGCTTGGCAAAGTACGGAGTTATGTGGGTATCAGTACCGAAGGCGGAACACAAATCTCACGATCGAATTGAGAGCTCTTTGCAGCGTCGTGATCTGCATCGCACTAATATCGCAGTAGGCGAGGGAGGCGTAGTCGAAGAGTGGCAGCAGAAGTGCTAACCGTGCTCTTACGTATTGTGGAAAGTCTATGGCAAGTCTCCGCAGTTGGTACAGACTCTTGTACGCTTTTCCACAAACGTCTGCAACATGCATGTTCCAGTCAAGTGTGCTGGTAATTAGTACACCCAGGTTCTTGAACGAATCGACTACTTCCACTATTTCATTGCCAATCCGACCTGATGGAGGGTAAGTGGTGGAGTGTTCTGAGATCTTAGCCTGGAATTGCCCAACAGCATGGTTTTTTTTTGCATTTGGGGACATACCATGCTCGGAACACCATGTATGGAGCCTGATAAGGTCTTCGTTGATCATATCGACTGCTTTCCCTACCTCTTCCACCCCACGCGTCAGATATAGTTGTATGTCATCCGCATGCATTCCGTAAGAGCAGTGCTGCAACACATCTGGCAGCGTATCAATAAACACTGAAAACATCAGCCAAGACAGCACAGACCCTTGTGGGCTCCCTATGTCAACGCTCTTCCACGACAACAATGAACCATCAGGAGCTTTCTTTTCAATGTGACATGCCCGACAGGTAGGATGCAAACCAGCATACCGTTTTTTTGACAGACCAATCGATTTTAAGATAGCCAGAAGAAGATCGTGTCTCAACAAGTTGAACGCCCGACTGAAATCGACACCCACGAAAACTGTGACTCGTCGCTCATCCATTGCCTTCCTGACGTCGTCTAGTACACGAATCAAAGCCGTTTCAGTGCTGTAGCTTCTCTTATAGGATGATTGGTCTAATGCGTGGAACCAGACATTCCAGTTTATAACTGTATGTCTCACTACAATATAAATGCTCGATATATTGTGTTGTAGAAACTTCACGTTATCACCTCCGCCTCGGAGTCGTTTTCGGAGGCGTTATTGTGTTCTAGAAGCCAAACGGAGTCGTTATTGTGGCCTGGCGATACCTATATGTATATAAAAGTCTCCTCAAGGTTTCTAAACTACAGGCAGCCTTGTAGGAGTCCTGTCGCAGTACGAGGAGGATGGTTGCTAGCTGAGAAACCCACTCATCCGTCAACTGAGTTTTCAGAGTCCGGTGCCACCGCTCGATGGCGCCATTTGCAGCCGGGTGATATGCTGTAGTACGCAAGTGTACAATACCCAGAATTTCGGTGAGGTAGGTGAACAGGCGGCAATCAAACTGACGTCCACAGTCAGTGGTAATGCGTCGGGGAATGCCGTAACGGGAGGTCCAGGTGGAAACCAAGGTCTGAGCTACTGTCTCAGCAGTGATATCCTGGATTGGCACGGCTTCTGGCCAACGAGAGAAGCGGTCGATGATCGTGAGGAGATACTGAAAGCCTTGCGCAACTGGTAAGGGGCCTTGCTCGTCGACTCCGTACACTGACTTGATGACTCTGCTTGAAACTGAATTCTGAAACTGAAAGTAAGCAAACTTCTCGGCGAATCGGATCTCGGGGACAGGAAACCATCTCAATGACTCCGCTTAATATCAGTTCAAATGAAAACGTTAAACAATCGATACTATTCGAATCGATTTAATTAATAACCGAGGAAACTTATGTACACCACACATTATTTCTCAGACAAATCTTTCATCAAAGTTCGACGCCGAAACGCGCCAGAAAACGTTAAAAACAAGAAATGCGTGATCGTGTAGCATTTAACGTTTAGCTTTCTTAAACCTCGATTCGGAAATCCCGATCGGCTCTCATATTTGCAAATGCCAGAGCCTCGTATATGTACACGCTTAGAGTATATACAATGAATGCCGTTCACATTCCTCATCACTTCGAAGGTCGCCGTTTCTTGTAAGCCGATACGTCCCATAGCTCTTCAACATTGGTCATTTCGGAAACTCAAAACTCAGTTTTGACTTTCAGCTCATCTAACTATTTTAATCGCTCAGTCACTTGACCCCGGTCAATATTTCGAAGATCGACTGTGTGCGCAAATGCTAATGAGTATTGAGCGAATGATTCAGGAAGTGCTGGGGAGTGTAAACAAGTGTTCTCCGAGGACGTCGTTCGCTCTCCATTGACTCACATTGACACGGCCCCTTTTACTTTTCTCCTTTCTACGCCTCATGATCCTAAATGTTCTACAGTAGTCTGAAGACACCCACAAACACCTGACGAGTGAATTCACTGGCTAAAATGTGATACGCTTCCATGTCGGTTTTTCGTCCTAAGTATATTTCGGCTAATACACCAGTCTCGATGTTTAGTGCTGACGCAGTTATCATCGTCAGGTCTAAAATTTTCAACTATGACAATCACAATAAAAGATTTCGTGCAGGTTCTTTCCTGGTGTAGTTAAGTAATTAGTGTGAATCGCTAACTCTCGTTAAAGTAACAGCAAAAACACAGTCAAACTGCAGGTATTCCATAATAACCTCGAGCACATTAAAATTGGTGACCTATTAGAATAATACATAAACGGTATAAACATTTTTCCCACTCCCAAATAAAGATTGAAGAAAAAATATGTCAAAAGAAACCTTCCTTGGAACTTGAACAATTTGATAAGTGTCAATATTTATTGTTGATTGGGAAATATAGACGTGAAAAATCACCTTCATGCTTATCTTGCTTATTTGCACCCATATTCTGATTCCTCGCCTAAACTTTCTGCAGATAGCGAGCGCCATTATCTACTTTTATCTATCATTATGTATGTATGATGGAGTTTTCCCCCTGTACCCTTCATACGTCAATCCTCATGTTTCAATCAATATTTCGGATAATTTCGTGGTTATCCAGCTTGACGCAGTCTCATACCTCCGCAACCCGTCTCATTCGATTTGGCATCGAAAAATACTAATAAACGATACCAAACATAACCAATGATGGAACAAGGGATCATTTTCTAGGCGATGCTAGGCAATTGGCATGACGTAACGAGTCGTACTGTCGGGTGGTTGGAGTGAGTCGGAAAGCGATTGAAGGGGGGGGGGACCTATTTCGTTACATCGTATCTCGTTCTTAGGAACTGAGTGAAGAACAGATAAGATTAGTTCCTGGAGCGGTAGAAACCCTTGAATGTACGTCAGGCTGACAAACGTGTAATGCGACGTACCGGATATTTTTAATTTTCGTACGAATTATTTAAAGTGGCTTAATGGAAGAGTGTGCTAGCGCCGCGTGGGAGGAAAAAATTACTGAAATCATTTGTTGTCAAAAATGCCGATGGAAGCCACATAAAGGTAATACGTAATTTTCAACCGTAGGTTAATCACGAGAGCAGCGCAAAAAATTATCGAAGTGCAGTTTTTCTTAATAATTCTTGATCAGGTGAATTTCTCCCGCACAGAGAACACGGACACGTAGTCACACTCATCCAAGACCCATTCCATTCGATTCAGCATCGAAAAATACCAGTAAACGATACGAAACATGACCTGACTACAACGTAATGGCGAAAATGACATATTCCAGGCGCTTCTAGGCAATTGGCATGGCGAGACGAGTGTTTGGGGTAAGACGAGAGTACAATCGATGAAACGGTTACTTTCGCTGTATTGTCAGCGAGTTCTTTAAATGACTACGGCTCATTATAATTACTGTTATTTCATCGTTGTCAGTGTCGTACACCTCTGAGACTCGTTTCATTCGACTTAACATCAAAAAATATTTAGGAAACGATTCCGAACATGGCGTATTCGCGATAAAACTGCCAAAATGGCGTTTTTGTTATTTTTCAACCATTTTTGGCCCATAAAAATCATGGGCCTCGCCCGATCGGATCGCCAAGCAGGCAGGCACAATTTTTCCGTGCGAAAGAACGGATTTTTTAGAGCACGTCAAAAGTCAACTATGGACCGGACACCGGATGGGCATTACAGATTTGGAATATTCAATTGAATGTAAACCAAAATCGTGTCGACAGCGTCACAGATTACCTACAGGCTAGACCCGAGAAACTTGAGTTGAATACAGGTTCGTTTGGGTCGGAAGGCGATAAAAACTGTCGAACGCGTACGGGGCTGAGGAACGTTGCGTTTTGTTGTCGCGTCGTACCGAATATTTCCCCCGAATTATGGACTGGTATCTTGGAATTCGCTGACGAGATAGTCATCGAGGAAGTTCTCCTGCTGCGCACGACAAATTTGCTATTAGTTCAGGTGCTGTTGGTTTTTGACGCAAAATATCTGCTTTTGTTGTTCTCAACGACACGCCAAATGAGAGCGCATGTGAGATGCCTTATGCGGTACATCGAATCACATAAACTATTTTATAAACCTGCCAATGGATAAACTTTGGACCATTTTCAACAACTTTGTAGATCTTATCTTCCCTTATCATATCCTCGTATTTGTTCGTGCTCCGTCGATTATTCTCTTCTGTTATTATCTCCATTATTATTGCGAATAATTTACACGTTTTTTGCACTCGTACGCAGTTATTGCAGTTGCTTTTCAACTGCGATGATTATCTAATATATAAGGTTTTCGTCACCTCATCCGCTCCGTTACCTCGTTACTTCGTCAGCTCACCTGGCGCTTTAGATGTGTACGAGAGCGTTCTGACGACTTTGCGACGAACGAAATTAAATTTTGCTGTGAACGTAAGTATTACATTCGTCGAAACCCATTTTTGTTCGTGTAAAATTCATGGGTTGAGGGGTTTTAGAAAATATCTGGCCGCTAGAAGAAGATATCAGGGCACCTGCCAAGGCCGAGGGAGTCGTGGCCATTCAGGCCCATTTTCCATCTCCCCAGAGTTATTGGGAGTCGGCGTGGTTTCTTTAAAAGGGGTTTTGGAATCTACCAGTCCCCTCCACGAATTCTGGGATCTTTTTACATTCTGTTTCTTTCAAGCTAGTATTATTTAGTATTCTCTCCCGTAGTGTATTGAGTCTAGTACCAAACCATAGCGGGCATTCGTTAAGAAAGTGATCTACCTTTCTATTTCTCCACACAGGCACCTAGCGTTGATGTTGGGATTGATCCTGTTGAGAGTCTTACCTACCGCATAGTGCCCAGATAACATCCCAGTGATTCTTCATAGTCTTACCTTACTTAAGCTCAGAAACCAATTGGTTCGTTGCAGGTTATAAGTAGTTATGCCCATAATTTTGGAATGTTGGTACCCTTCATGGTTGTTTATTTCGTCACTGGCGTTACTTCACATTTTCGCATTTATTTTCGCTTTCAGTTGTTGCATTGTGATAGGCTCCCGTCTTGGCTAGTTCGTCCGCTCTCTCATTCCCCCATGTCCGGGTATCCGTTTTACCGTGATTGTGTTCCCTAGTTGATGGAGTTTCCCAACTTTGTGCTTTGTTTCTTCTATGAGGTAGCTCCTAACTATTGGGTTGCCCAGTGTTTTTACCACAGATTGGTTGTCAGTATAAATAGCTATATTCATATTCCTTATGTTACTTGTTACAAATGAGCTAATACATGAGTTTATCGCGATGAGTTCACTTTGATACAGGTGTTTGTACCTAATGAAAGTGATTCCTCCCATTCTAATGCAGGAATATATATTCCCATTCCTGCGTTACCATTTGAATGTTTGGAGCCGTCTGGCCGCTATAGTCGTTTTTCTGCCGTACATACTGTAAATTAATATTCGACAAACCTCGTTTTACGAGCTATCGTGGCTTATATCTCCGTTCAACGGAAATATACAGAAATTATAACGAAGAACAAAATGTGGGTATACGTAGCTGCTAGAAGACACTCTGTAAGATTGATCGAATCTGGTGGAGCGGTTACCCTGGAATTTAAGAAAATGTTCGAGAAAACGTTATTTTCGGCCCATTTTCATTATTATCTCTGTTCAATGGACTGTCGGGGGAACATTTATTGAGAACAATATGTAGGTATTAACTATTCAAAAACATTCTGCGAGTTTGGTGAAAATCGGTTACTTTTTGCCTAAAAGCGTAAAAAACCTATTTTTGCTTTTCAGGCCTGTATCTCCGTTCATCGTCTTTTCATAAAAATATTTATCGGGAAGAAAAGTTGGGTGCTAACTAGTAGAAGATAATTTGAAAGTTTAAACAAAATTCAAGAAAAATGCGAAAACCACTTGTTTTTGGTACATTTTCGTCCCCCACCCCCCTTTCCCATCGACCGAAATCGCCCTCAACCTTATTCTCGCGTCTACTTAAAAAAGCACCAGCTCAATAGGTTCGCCCTTAGCGGAAAGTAAAAACTCAAGACGTCATAAAATCAAACGCAAATGGGTCAACTGGGTGGATTTAAAAGCAAATAGGTAGGAAATGTTCCATATTAACACACTTACACACACGATCGTGTATTAAACAACATTTATCAAACACAATCATTTCCCCTTCCTTCGAGCTTGGGCAAGTGAAAGTTGTCACCTCATATTTTCGTTTTTTATTTTTTCTCGCTCAGGCTCTCATTTTCTTGTACCATTTTCAATTTTTCCTGCTCACGCATAACATTCTCCCGGATTATTTTGGCTTTTTCCTGCCGCTCTTGTAGTTTGAGTACGCGTATTTGCACTTCTTCAACAATATCAGCTTCGGCAGAGGTTAATGCGGCCACTTTGTCTTCTGACAATTATTAGAAATTATAATTCGGTTAAATCTGGACTGTTGAGGAGAGGGCATCTACGGAATGTCCCTGTGTTGAACAGTCGCCCAATTACCATACTTTACTGTAATCTCATTAGTCCACGGTCTTCTCGACGTGGCATCAAATCACGGATGTCTAACCGCATTCCACAGTTATCTCGGTTAGCGTGGTGGAAACGAAACGGATTATTTACTTACCTAGCCGTGATCAGATTTATCGCGATTAGTGCTGTTTTGGTGAAAACAGCCTTAAGTGTGATAGGCTTTTGACCGCAACACGATCGGCTTGTCCCTAAGACTAGTCCCTTTTTATTCTGTTGAGTTATCGGTGGGGAGAAAACACTTCGCGATGCCGTGACTTGTTGTTGGAGAGACCTGGCCATAATCCCATTAGCTATCAACCACCGATCCTTTTGCCCCAAAATGTCTGGGCGTCAATGCAATCTCTTGCCGGCTCAAGCTCAAGGGTTGAGGAACGCTGCTTAAGGCGGAGGAGCCCCGCGAATCTTTTCCGTTCGTATTTCTCTCTTAAAAGGTTGTATGGAAACCCACGTAATCCCTCACACTGCCAGTTTCATTCTATTATCTCCTCTGGAACTTCTACCTCCAAACTTCTTCCTACCGTTCCTCAATTTTTCCTCTTCTGCTCAAAACAATGCCGCTATTTATCACTGCCCAATCGGCTCGACCATTGCGAGACATTGGCCGAACTGAAGCGACTAAAATTTGATATTTCGCCTGAATGTTGCCATGAAACTCGAAAATAAAGGTACGAGCTAGATCGGTCATTAACTAACCGAAGGTATCATAGTGATCATCTCAACAAATTTTTTTTTCTCGAAAACGGCTTTTGCAATTTTGAGCTCAGTTTTTGTGTGGGAAGTCATAAATAAAGTAACGCCCTTATAAAATTCTCATTTGTGGAAAAATGACTACAGCAGCCCAATAAATTATCAAATCTTTCATCGAAACGTGTTTTCAGGGCAATTGTTTCGTTATAAATTCCACGCATGTTACTAGCGTTGTGCTAGGGCTATGGAAATGTAATTACAGCATCCGCGTAAATTCCGGAATTCAAATGAACGTCGTTTCGTTTATTAATTTTCCCACGTAACTCCACAAACGTTATTAGAAAAATCGCGTTGGCAGTTCCATTATTTACCTGCACGGTGGTTTTCACGGTAAATTCCGAGCACACGTGACATTCAGCGCTGACACTTTCCGGGTGCCTTGAAAATCGCCATGTACGTGAGACTGAGGAAAGTTGTGCGATGCGTCTCACTACACACTCAAAATTCCGTTCACTAATGCTAGTTATAAGTTGTGTGAGTTGATACAATAAATTGGTAAGATAATTGTGAAAAAGTTACAAACGAAGAAGAGAAAGGTAAAAAGTAATAAGGGGCCAGCTTCGTGAGCTATCAGGCGTCGTTTCCTCACGTCACTGGAAGGCTAAATGAAATATCAATATTCCGGACTAATGAAATCTAATTAACTATGAATATTCTCGCGTCGCTCCCCGAGAATTCGTAGTAATGAACTCACAAAATATTGTACTTCTCCACTAATTGACACTTTTTTTCGCTGTCACTTAAATCCAAAACCGCTTTTTTGATTAGATCTCCGAGAAATGTCGAGAAACGCGCAATTATCGCGGATCGAGGGTGGTAATTGAGGACTGAAATTGCACATCTCACGCACCGTCGAGTTAGTAACAAGGCGGCCGTTGTTATGCTATTGGTTGTCGCATTTATTTAAAAGAAGCGTATCAGTGTACACTGGTAACCGTTCAATCCCAAAATAATTAACCTGGGAAATTTGTATTAGAAGCATTTCTATTTCGATTGGTCATTCTGACGCAAGTTCTGAAATGGGATTCATTTCTAGGTGAAGGGTATTAACACGCCTTATTGGCTGCACGCCCTTGGCCCACGTTATTTTCCTGGAATTTCGACGTTTCACACGGATAATCGCCCTCGATATTCATAGTTCATTATGACACTCCGTCGGTTCCGTGGAAATACTTGAGAGCTGAACTAAACCTTGAAATTTGCCGCGACTTTGCGTCCTGAGATGAACTCACGCGTGGCAGTTGGCGAATCGGTTGAAAAACTTGATAGACCAGACCGAGCGTTGAGCATCGGCAGACTAGAGCAACAACCGTCTGGAATTTATTGAAACGGTTTAGTGTATTGTGAGTACATCATTTTGCGAAGCACGATCGTTCAAGTATCATCCTCGGGGAAACAAGCTTTTTTTTATCCCTCTACCAATTAATCTAACCCGTTTTTCACTCGGTTTATACCAACTGGTAGAACGTAACGTCTCGGAATTTAATGGGTTGCTTTTAGTTATGTCACGACCTTCAGTAAATTATCATTGCACAGACAATTCATTAGGTTCTTTGAAACGTTCGTGTTTTTCAATGTTCAACCCTGAGGTTATCAGAAAAACGCTATGAAAGTATCTGGTGCGTAGCAACACACGACTGCTGTGTATTCTCGTGTTCAACACACTTCAACGCAAAGGTTCATAGAAACGTATGTACCAGTTGGCTAAGTACCCTGTAAGTTTGATCAAAATTATTACGGCCATTTGATAAATCGTTCGGCATATCTCATTTTATTACGTATCGTGGCTTACGTCTCAGTGTCGACGGATGGGAGCAGATATAGATGTGAATATAGATCGTTAGAAGACACTCACTCCATCAGGTTGATGAAATTCAAGATATACAGTAACCGTAGACATTTTTAAAATATTAAAAAACATTATTTTCGGCACATTTCGGTCGTTATCTCCGTTCGACGGACATCACAGGATCATTTATGGGTAATAATATGTAGGTATTGACCGAATGAAGACGCCCTGTAAGTTGAACAAAAAATCTTTGAAGACGTTTTAACAATATGTTTCAGGAACATCTTTATTCTTCATAGGTCCATATTTATTTTTACTTAAATATTTATAGAGCACAAAAGTATTGATTCGCACGAAAAGCTTAATTGAAATCCTGCGAGCGACGGAAAGTAAACAGAAAAAGTTCACGTGCTTCAAACTTAGCTCTGAGAGGAGCTTTAAATAACGGACTTCCAAGAAAACTTCAAAACGTACACGAAAACCGTCCATATCGATCGACCTGTGTAGTAAGTCATCCGCGATCGCTTAAAATTGATCGAGCGACCTTCCAAAAAACATCAGGTGCAGCGCATCACACAATTTTTCTTAGCCCTACGTAAATTCTCTGGCTTTTGCTACTATTTCGACTTATTACTCACTCAGTTCATTTGAAACACCACTTCACGGTGGCAGAAATATGTAGCGCTTACAGTTCCGGAATTTATTGTACCGCTCCCGCTCATCCCATGACCATTATTGAGCAACTGTTACTCAGAAAAAATGATGAGCCTGTAGACGCGATTGTTTTGAGGAAAATAATCACTGTTAGGGTAAAAACTGTGAGGGATGGTATAAAGTGAAACGGCGGAATTCAGGAATTTCTGGAGTAGTTCCTATACATTTTATTAGCGTTACTAAACGCTCATCGTATAAGTTGGTCTACCGCCTCAAGTTTTTAAAATGATCCTAGTTGAGCGTAGTTTATAAAAAAAAAAAAAAACTGCTCTCAAATCGATTTTCGTCGAAATTTTCGGTAATTTATTGTGCTGCTCTCGTAACTTTTCCTCAAATGGGAATTTCGTAAGAGCGGCATTTGAAAAAACTGCGTAGCAACACAACGTTCCGCAATCCCTTCAAGTTCGAACACCACCTACATATGCGGGCGCTATATCTTCGGTCAAAGCATTTCTACAGAAACATTTATGGAGAGGAAAATGTAGGAACTAGTTAGCTGAGAGTACTCAGTAAATTTGATTGAAATCGTCCGAGCCTTTTTTGAGAAAAGTGGACCGCCGATAAATTAATATTCGACAAATCTGCTTTTCTGAGTTAACTTGGCTTATATCTCCGTTCAACAGATGTATACAGAGATAGTTGCGGAGAAAAAAATGTGGGTTTAGAATGCTAGAAGACTCTCCATAAGATTTATAAGATCTGGTGAAGCAGTTACCCCGGGGTTTACGAAAATGTACAAAAAAACCGTTATTTTCGATACATTTTAATTTTTATCTCTGCTCAATGGACTTTCAGAGGAACATTTAATCGGTACAATATGTGGGTATTAAGTATTCAAAAACACCCTGAGAGTTTGGTGAAACTCGTTGGAGCCGTTTGGCCAAAAAGCGTAAAAAACCTATTTTTGCTTCATAGGCCCATATCTCCGTTCACCGTATTTTCATGGAGATATGTATTGAGAAGAAAAGTTAGGTATAAGTTAGGTTTTCCTATAATTTGAAAGTTTAATCAAAATCGTTAGAGCCGTTTTCGAGAAAAATACGAAAAACCCTAGTTTTAGGTACATTTTCGTCCCCCCCCCCCCTTCCAATCGACTGAAATGGCCCATAACCTTATTTTGGTGTCTACAAAAAATACAAAACAAAAAAGAACCAGCTCATGCGGATCAGCCGTTCTCCCGCAAATCGAACTACAGACACACACACACGGACCACGCGCCGAAAGGTTTTTTAAACTCGGTAGGCCTCAAAACGTAAAGATCTGAAGAAACCCCAAATTTTTTTTTTTTAACATGATTACTATACTTTCCTTTCCCCTTGGGGTAGTGGAAAGTATTAAAGAAATTGGGTTGTGTCCGCCAGTAGGCAAATTACTAAAGTTAACGTACCTGTTAGGTGAGTCCGTCTCCTCTGGCTGGTGAGTTACTGTGGGCAAGCGCTTTCGATGTAAAGACATCATCGTCTGGCCGTTAAGTCAGTACTGGAGTCAGTCGGTTAATCGTGGTCCTTATATACAAAGAGAAAAGTGAAAGGTGTGATGGAGCGTCGGTGAAGGGACGGGGAAGGAGGTCATGTACCTCAGGGTGAATACCCCCTAGAGATAAATGGGACGTGTTGGATGGATGGTCTGTCAATTGTGGAATTTACGTCTTTTTTGTGTAGGGTGGTCTGTAAATCCGTCAGTTGGTTGTTTTCGTTTGTGTAGTGTTTTGAGTGGTGTGAATATGGTGTCGCATTTTGTGTTGATTTGTTCATTTATGATTTGTCCATTGAAGTTTTTTGTTTATAAATTTCCATGTTTTCTAATATGTTCAGTTTTCGTCCTTTGTATTGTTTGTGTAGTAAGATGGTGCAGTCCTGTATTTTGGTGGGTTCATGTCCAGTTGTTTTGAGGTGGTTGGCAAAGTTTGAATCGTCTTTGTTCCTACTAAGAGATTTAATGTGTTCTGAGTATCTGGTCCGTATTTTTCGTCCTGTCTGTCCTATGTATGCGTTTTTACAAGTACAAGAGAGATTGGAGATATGTATTGAGAAGAAAAGTTAGGTATAAGTTAGGTTTTCCTATAATTTGAAAGTTTAATCAAAATCGTTAGAGCCGTTTTCGAGAAAAATACGAAAAACCCTAGTTTTAGGTACATTTTCGTCCCCCCCCCCCTTCCAATCGACTGAAATCGCCCATAACCTTATTTTGGTGTCTACAAAAAATACAAAACAAAAAAGAACCAGCTCATGCGGATCAGCCGTTCTCCCGCAAATCGAACTACAGACACACACACACGGACCACGCGCCGAAAGGTTTTTTAAACTCGGTAGGCCTCAAAACGTAAAGATCTGAAGAAACCCCAAATTTTTTTTTTTTAACACGATTACTATACTTTCCTTTCCCCTTGGGGTAGTGGAAAGTAATATTTATCGTTTTGGTCGTTGTGATAACAATAAATAGTTTTATGCGCAGTTTGATCGCATCTTTATTTTAGCGTCCCATAGGAGCAACTTCAAGGGCAGACAGGTTTCACGCAGAACGTAGTTGAGTGAAAAATAAATTGGATTAGTAACTGGAGCGACGATGCTTCGCACTAAATATTTTACGGCTGTTTGTCTGACCCAGAACCCCCCCCCCCCCTCACTCGTTTCACAGCATTCAGAAATGTTGAATCAAGCTATCAAGATCTCTTCGTATCGTCCTCACTAAACGGTTTTTATTTTTCAAAAGGTTACGGAAAGCTTTCCAACATCGACAAAACGAATAATGGCACGTATAACGTGACACGTGGCAGCGTTAATCACAGGAGCCATCCAATCTTTTGTTCAAGTAGTTCAAGCTGTTGAGGTTTGAGTATAGATAATACAACTGTTCCAGGAAATAGTTGAAGGACCCATTCAGTAGAGACACATTCTTCGACTTAACGGAAATAACGTATTTTCCGTTCAATTTTTGTCTAATTGTCCAGAAATTAATAACGAATCGGGGTGTTTTCTAAAATTCTTAAATTTATGTCCAGAAATTCCAGAGGTCGACGCTCAAACCCTTTTAATTACAATATTATCACATCTCCCATTTTAATTAATGGCGGAATGGATTTATTTAATGCGGAATGGATTTAAGTTCGTTGTGGAAAATGAGTCGGTCACACGCGCTTACTCAAATCTGCTTTCTTTTCATGTTGACCATTCGTTCGTCTTTAGCTGAGTCGTCGTTTGTTAGTACTACAATTCTTGCTCTTGTTAGTACTTTTCCTAGAACGCTATTTTATTTTCTGTACCGAACTTCTTTCGCTTTCGTTTTTCTTCGCCGCAGGAGATGCAGTTATATGGGTCATTTCAAGGTGTAAAACACTTTATTCGATTTTCGCGTAAGAACCAGAAGTAAATACGAGTTACGGCGTTGTTTATATGCGATATTGGAAATAATAATCGTCTTAGGGTAGTAAAACTTTGCCTTGTACAGTCTCATTACATTCGTGGGACCATTTATCAATTATAATTGAGAAAAGTATTGAATCCTTCGACTCAGAAACTGGTTAGTGGTTCCAAGGACGTTCTTCATATCCGGGGCTTTGTTTTTCTAGAACCAGAATACCTTCGGTCGCTTTCACTATCGTCGACGATAAATTGGCGTTGTTTACTCTTGACAAGTACTTGAAGATACGTAGAAAACGATGTTGCAAAATATGACGAGCATTATTCGATCATTCGTCGACGAGTATGAAGGAATTTCGCTAAAAATGAAGAAACAATGTAGTTTTTCTTTCAATTCAACGGTGCGAACATATTTGATTGTGAACGATTCAATATGAGCGTTATTTGGTTGCTCTATTTGATACTACAGTACACGTACGAGAGAACGTGACACGCTCAAAATAAAGAGCTCCGGAGGAAATTGAACAGCATTGAGTAGAAGAGTACGGACACAGAATCCCGCCGTTCTAGTCACTGTTGTCAGGAAAAATCCGTTAGGGCAGACGGCTCCACAATATGACACAACTGGAGAACCGTAGAAAACTAATGTTAACTGCATTACGCTCAAATGTCCTAGGTAAAACCAGACAACAGTCGGTTTCCAGCGTTGTTCCGAAATCTCCACTTATATCCCCCCCCCCTACCCACCACCACCACTAAAACACTAACTGAGCGTCTCTTCGAACATCCTCTCCTAAGGTACTCCCGTAATGCACATGCCAGGTCCATTGATGTGCAGATGAACGGTGCCGACAGCCTTCAGGATATTTATACGCGGCTTACGCGGTATCCCATAAATACTGTTAAGATCATGCTACGAGACTTCGAGTTTAATTGCTAAGCCTTAATGCATTCTTAGCCTACATCTATCTAACCACTGTTGCCTCTTCAACTTCTAAATACAGGTAACGCTTTTTACATTTCAAGTGGTGTTAGGCCTCGTGTGGATCGATGACCTCTCTAAGTTCAGATTAGCTTTCAGCTTCAAACCGTTATGCCACCAGTGAGCTACCCTGCTCTATTCGAGTGGAGTGGTGTCCATTCATAGTGTTGGAAGTAGTATAAACGTACAACGCCCATCTGAATGTTTACTAAATATATGAGGATATAAATGTGTATTCAACCAATAAAAATACAAAATATTACTGGCCTGTTCCGGCTTCGCATGGGTGGAATTATTTTTAACACTTTGCTATAAATAAAAATAATTAAACTTATAAGTATGCAAATTATAACGTACACGACTTGATTTGTAAATTAAATTATAACGTACACGTGAGGCATTTGATTCATTCACTTACAAAAATACAAATGTGTCCTCTTCATAGTATTAGTGTAGAAGAATGTCATAGCTGATCTACATGGTTATGTATTTGCGTCTTCAGATACGCGGTAACAATTGATTCATTGCTCGGAGTCATTTTTTACACCGGGTGGTTTTAGTAAGAAGTTTCGCGGATCTCTGATGTTTTTTGAAGTAACCATAGTCTATGTTTCTCGGTGATAACGTGGCTTTCTAACGGCGAAAGAATTTTTGAAATCGGTCCAGCAGTTTTTAAGTTTATTCTTGTCATACAAAAATACGAATGTTTCTCCTTCATAATATGAGTGCAGATTGAGCATGAACGTTCGAAACTTGAAGCGCGAGTTTAGTTTCGTTTTTACCTGTCAATGACATCCGCTTTATTCAATTTACGCGTTCTTCGTTATTATTATCTACATTGTAATGTTCTTTGAACAGAAAAATAGTGCGCGCTCGTTAATAAAAGATTGAAAATTTCTGATGCGGCCCTGCACCCCCGTTTGGTTCCATTGATACCCTCGGAGGTTAGCTGATATGACGTACCATAACGGGTGAGGTACGTAGCGCATCTGTGCATTCACAATCACAATCAGTACAAGAACGGTTTATTACGGAGCTTTATTAAAGCTGTTATTAGAAGGATTGAATAGATCGAGGGCAAGTTGTAGGTTCGGTTTCTGGCGAGGTCGTTAAACAACGGCCGTACAAATAGTCTCCATCCAAATATTGAATGAACGCAGTATTCCCATTGCATTCATTACGGAAAACGACCATGGAATGCTAAGCAGATTAGTTATTGTTAAATTCTACTTTGCAATATTGTCTTGTATTGTTCATCGTGCAAAGAAATTAAATTAAATGTATGAACAGCGATAAACTGACGACACAAAACGATTAATTAACTTTTGCGCATGAACTATCAAGCTATCATCACTATTCGCCGACATCCTCGAATTTCGGCGAGTTGATGATCTTGCTGAATTTTATGAGTGTAAACTGTTACAATCCAGTCCTCCAAAACGACCTCCGATTTCCGTGGAAAATGAAGCGGTTTAAATCGTGTAGGCAAAGACGCTGCTAAATGTGTACGAGCTGGTTACATGGCAAACAGGACCAGGTCTTCTCATCACAATTTTTTTTTCAAAGCTAAACCGTGAGCCACACGGGGGCACACACAGACACAAAAACCCTTCGCTAGCTCGAGGGATCGACTGGGAGGGGTAAGAAAGCAAGACAAGATTCCAGGACCTACCGGCCGGTGCAGCTCCCCGGCATATAGCTTACACCACACCTTAATGTTGCGGCCTTGATGTTATTTGCTTCCACGAAATGGCTTCCATGCGGTCATGTCCGGAGATCGTTCTCACTCTCACAGGCGTACTTTCCTTGACTTCACGACGTAGAAAGGAGTTCTCTTCAGATCTTTACGTTTCAGACCCTACCGAGTTCGTAAAAACACACACCATTTGGAAAAACGGTCTGCGTGTCCGTGAACGCGATTGAGCGAAAACGGCTGAACCAAATCAGCTCAACCTTGATATCTAGCCCGTAGGTTACTATGGAATGCCAAAGGGGGAGCAAAATTTGCATAAAACTAACAAGATTGTTATCATAGTGATCTACACTAAATGTTTTTTTTTTCTCAAAAACGGCTCTAACGGTTGTGGTTAATTTGTATCTATTGACAGCTCTAAATGACACAATAATACCCTCCCATTTTCATTTGTGAGAAAATGACGAGAGAAGCACAATTAAATTAAACATTTCGGCCTAAATCGACTTTAGCGCAGTTTTTACTTTCCGCTACCCGAAGGGAAGGAAAGTATAGTAATCGGCCAAAAAACAAATTTGGGTTTTCTTCAGATCTTTACGTTTCAGACCCTACTGAGTCTAAAAAACGGCGCGTGATCCGTGTGTATGTGTGTGTGTGTGTGTGTGTGTGTGTGTCTGTAGTTCGATTTGCGGGAGAACGGCTGATCCGATTGAGCTGATTCTTTTTTTGTTTTGTTCGTTATTTTTTGGAGACACCAAAATATGGTTATGGACGATTTTGGCCGATGGGAAGGGGGGTGGGGGTGGGGGACGATAATGTACCAAAAACTAGGGTTTTTCGCATTTTTCTCGAAAACGGCTCAAACGATTTTGATCAAACTTCCAAATTATCTTCTCCTAATCAATACCTAACTTTTCTTCTCTATACATATCTCCATGAAAACACGGTGAACGGAGATGTTTTCAAACAGTTAATACCTACATATTATTTTCAATAAATGTTCCTGTGACGGTCCATTGAACAGAGATAAAAATCAAAATGTGTCGAAAATAACGTTTTTTCAAACATTTCCGTAAATTCCAGGGTAACTTTTTCACCAGATGTGATACATTCTAATGGAGTGTCTTTTAGTGACCCATACCAACATGTCGTTCTCTATAATTATTTCTGTATATATTTGTTGAACGGAGATATAAGCCAAGTTAACTCAGAAAAGGAGATTTGTCTAATATTAATTTATCGGTGTTCCAATTTTCTCAAAAATGGCTCTAACGATTTCGATCAAACTTTCGGAATACTCTCAGCTAACTAGTCCCTACATTTTGTTCTTCATAAATGTTCCTGTAAAAATGTGTTGAACGAAGATATAGCGCCCGCCTATGTAGGTGGTGTTCAAACTTAAAGGGGTGGCGGAAAGTTGTGTGTTGCTACGCAACAGATATTTACCTTATGAACTCCGCTAAAATGTAACCAGGATCATCTGAGAACTTGACGTAGTAGTCCAATTAATTACCCGTACAATTACCGTTTAACAACGTTCATAAAATGTACTCGTATAGGAACTACTCTGGAGTTTCAATCCCCACCATTTCACCAGAATTTGATCCGTGGCGCAAGTAGGAGCAGCACATAAACACAGATTTGATTAATTGCTAGAGTCAAGAGAATCGCTAAATGCACGTGAGGCCTAGGGAAGTTGTGTGATACGTCGCTCCAGATATTTTGAATTCAGAACCCCTTGAAACGTGAAGATCCGAACAAAACTTCACAATGCGGGCGCTGTTTGACGACCGATCAGTAGTTTTCCGGGTATTTTATCGAATTTGGTAGTTGACGCAAAAGTTCAGCTTTGCAAAACGCAGTACAATTTTCGTAAACCATCTATAAACGCTCATATTCAATGCTGGGGCATGAAAATGTTGTGTGTCAAATGTCTCGATAAAAATGAAGCCGCGATATTTATTTTCTGTATTTCCCGTCATTTCTAAATCCTGAAATGAGGGCTTCATGTCTTCCGTGTCAGTATTTTATCCTAAAACCACCGCCACGTTATTACAATTTCTTCGCTGAAAAGTAGAACCTTGATTTCTTCATTTTTTTTCCTTATTGCGATTTTCAAAATTTGTTCTAGAAACGTGACACTCGACACTTGAAAACGCGTTGAGCTCAATTTGGACGGTACTCGTGTCAGGGAGAGTGATATACGACCGAGCTCTCGTTCTCGTCGGAAATCTGCTCCAAGGTAAATACTGCCAAGCAGCGTGACAGGTGATCAACTCATCTTTAATCTTCGTCCACGACGAAACGACGAATCTGCTGAGTGGGCGGATTCCCGGGAGCTCTGCAACCACTGCCAATTAGTTAAATCCCGGTAAATCTGGAGGCTAGCTTCTTGTAAGTTAATCTGTAATTGCGTGTGAGCTGAGAGACGGTTGAATTAACGTTCATTTGACGCTACCCGAAACAGTGATAGGATGTTTTTCGACACCACTCTACCTCCGTAGTGGATTTAAAATTGACAAATACGAAGCAACTCGTTACCTTGGACCATACTACCTCACTCTAGAGGCGCCTGCGCTCGTGACCGAGATCCATCGACCTCCAGAAACCCTTCCAACTAGATATCAAAGCCCAACGCAGAATGACATGCAAATAGAACGACTAATTTTCTGATTGTATCAGCCTGGTGAGAATTCTCATAGCGCAAAGTGCTATTGATGAACTTGACATCTTTAAGCTCAGGTAGTACTTGCTTTTGAGATGCAGGGTATGTATTTGGCGGGGATGCTTGTCTATTTCAGGTTTGCTCCCTCCCAGGCATGCAAGGTCTGCGGCAAATCGAGTCTGAGACTCCTGCCCTCTCTACAGTTCATGGTCTGGAAGGGAGAATAGCGCACGGGACACCCTTCTGGTTAGTGGGAGGCTAATGACAACACAGGCCCTTCGAATATCCCGACACAAGTCTGTTTCATTCTCCTAATGGCCGTTCTCGAACTCTCATAGGAGAGTTATATCAGTCGTCCTGGAAAGTCGTGGAACTTGCGATATTGCTCGCATCCACAGAACCCAGATCTGTCGTGGAACCGTAGGTTGTCATTTAGTCCGTTTCCTGGTAGAGGTGGTGCCCATGTGTTACCAGGAGGTATGACCAAGGGGAATTCGTACCATTTGTGTGGGACTCTTTATTCCTAAACCAAGTAAAATGGTCATTCGCTTACTTGGTAGCAGGTTTGGCTGCACTTCAACAACTGTCGCTTACTGTTTGAGGAATCACAGTGAAGCAGCGCGTGGTGTCTTGTTTCCCCAGCACTAGAGGCGCCCATTGTAGTGGAGGGAAATCTTTGAGGAAAAAGGAATGGATGCCTGCATTGGTGTCGCCATATCCCGTAAGGCACTGAGTCGTCCTCTGGTCTGGCTCAACCCCCTTTCTCCTTCTACGTTCACGGATGTTCGACAAATTCTTCCCTTTGACCTGGACTTCTATCTCGCTTGCTCTTTATATTACGCCCGTCCATCCAGTACAACTAGTTCCCTACGTTGGAGAGGTGGTCACGGTTTTCGACCAAAACGAGAGAAGCTCCCTTTTCACTCTCCATTTGTACAAGTCAATTCACACAGACCTTGGTAACTCAGAGGAGCGCACGCAGCACTCCTGGATCGAGCCAGTAATTTCTTCCGATTCGCTTTAAGTTCGCTACCCCAGACAATGAATAGTTGGCAGTAGTCAATCACGCCTAAGTAAATGGCCTTGCACGTGAGGATTGTCTCACGGCCTACTAATTGCTCGTAACGAGGCACGGCTCAGCCGGTCCAGCCGTTCTCCCGAAAATTGCACTGCAGAGACAGTCACATACGGTTTTCGGTTTATTGTTCATCTAGTAGTCTACTCGACGAACCGGACGAAATCCGTAGTTGTTATGGGCAAAAAACGGTTTAAACAATTAGTCGCGAAACGAAATTTTGGCAGTTTCCCTGCAACTACGTCGTGTTTGGCATTTTTCGAAGCTGAATCAAATAGAACGGGACTCAGACGTGTGCAGATGGAAAACAGCGAAATAGGAGTAAATACATAAATTCCACTTCTACATACACGATTCTACAGGCAAATTCTATTACTTGAAAGAACGAGCGGGACGATACAGCGAAAGTTATCGTTTCTCCCGCCTCATTCAGACCACCAATCAGTGTCGCCTAGAAAAATCTCACGCCTTTCGCTGTTCCGTTGTAGTCAGGTCAGCGGTGCTCTACGAAATTTGCCTTTTGCACGTGAGTTGTTGTTTCTCGGATTGATCACTCGGCCGTCTTAATATATTTAATCAGAACAATAAACCGGTGCGTATCAATGTGCAGCGTTTTCTGTTTGTTTTTATTGAGTAGGGCTCGTAACGTGAAGATCTGTGAAACTCAACTTTTTAATCTATCGCAATACCGTCCTTACTCTTTGGATGACGGAAAGTAAAAGTGTAGTTCGCACGTGATTCGCCAGCCCTAACTATGGCAACAGTGGGAAGTCTCAGTGAGTTTTGAGAACTCCCCACTCCAATACAATCAGCCGATGGGCCGTTTGTTAGACCTGGCTCCTAACTAATGTGAAGTCACACACACACACACACAGCACATTTTCCTCGAATATAAGGCATTTGACAAGCGAATAAGTTCATATTTTACACAACTGACCTCTATTTTCAATCGAATTAGACCTCAATTGTGAAGTGCGGTTATGTTAACCCTGTACGCTGTGTGACGTAAAGGTGAGTTAGAGGAATAAAAAAAACAAAAAACAGGTGGGACTGGGCAACGCGTAAAGGTGACCAGCTCGATAATCCGCGTTGATCCCGTAGATTAGATTGGAATCACGTGAAAATCGAGGGGTTTGTGCGCGTTGCATCGAGTCCACGTTCGAGATTAGACCAAACGCCCCAGAAATGTATAGTCGTGGAAGATAATCTGCAGCCTAATTCGCCAAAACCTGTGAAAATAGTCGCAGTTTCCAGAAACGTCGCAATTCTGAGAAGAAATAGGGAACATCTCTATTCTATTGTAAATCTATTAACTGGCGCCAGAAATTAAACTGGAGTATATCAAGAACAACTAGCGCGTCGGCGAGTGCTCCACAAACAGATAATTGGTAAGAACCCAATTTTAGGGCTCTTCTAAACCTCTCAACTTCCTCCACCTTCTGCTGAGAGAACCCGGAGGCCATCAAACTCTCTTGTAATTAGACACTAAAAAAGACGCGACCGCGGCCAATTAATAGCGACCATTCACGTCTATTGCAGTCGCGTAATTGGAAGAAATTAAGAATTGGCGAACGAGTCCCATTTAATCATTGAACAAATAATTCGATCGTCGAGTTGAATCAAAATCGAACTCGAGTTTTGCAGTGGGTTCGTACGACTCTGTTTTTTTCCTCCACTACAAACCCATTAACTTTAAAATGTTATCTTTTTTATTCGATCAATCTCGACACTGAAAATGCCACTGACACAATATTACTGGTTAACGCAGTTCGTAACGCAACTTGGTGAAAAACTGTCTAACTATACTGACGAAGAAGTTCGGGTGAACATTTTACGAAAATTTTTTACCAAACAAAATCCGTTTCATAGGATTCTTCAACGAATCCTATGACCCGCGCTAAGAAAAACCTATGTACTTTAACGTGTTCGAACGAGCGTAAAACAATAGGTAAAAATGGTAACTGGGACGGAGATAAGATAATGCGATCGTTTAAAAGGTGGACGCATTGTGCCTCAAATGATTCATAACAAGTTCAATCAAAGCCTTCGGCTGACATTGTTACAATTCCACTACACTTTTGGACTTGTACTTTTAAACAACATGAGCATTTCATCAACTTTTTTTCCGACCTATTCCTAAAACTATTTACATTTAAATTGGACAGCGAGTGAAGAGGTAATCGACGATATTTTTACTCATTTTCCGCCGCAGGCAAGACCTACCTATATGGAGAATTATATTTCTATGAAGCATTAGTAGGTTAAATTGTTGTTATTTTGTTGGTATAGTTGGAAAGATGGACTTATGATTTATATTGTGTAAATCTGTATGGAAATAAATAAAGAAATAATTATAATTACAATCAAATAGCTCTCGGTGGTCGTTTATAATCCTGGCCTACCATATAAGGTAGTCCTGTGTCTTGGAACCTGCATAAGTACCCATGATCGTGACCTACACCCAGCGTAACGCACAGGTCACGGGGTTGAGAAGGATTTCCGTACTTCAGACTGCTAAATAACGTGGTCGCAGAGGCGAGTTTGACTCATTCCTCAACTTCAATAAGCCCAACCTCAGACAAAATGGTGTTACGTGCTGATCGATTTTTAGACGATAAACGAATCGTATAATTGAATCAAGGCTTTCTGCAGACGATGGGATTGTTCGCTATTTCTGTCACAGAACGCCAGTATGCAGCAGCTCTGTTCAGCAAGTCTCAGTTTTATTGCATGTCAGGTGTGTTCCCTCATTGAATGACTGTTCCTAAACCCTCAACGAGGGTTATACCACCTCTGCAGCATCAACCGAACTCAGAGGCAGGTAGTAGGTCGTTAGCCAGTCTCCTGGTAGAGAGATGTTGCCCGTGTGTTACAACGTGGAGGTGACCACCTGAGGAACCCCTTACAATCCGGGAGGAGTTCTTAATCTGGTTTCCCACCTGATCTAGCTATTTACTTGGGTGGCACGTTTCAAAACGACTGATCAACTGTGTCCACGTTTTTTTTAGCAATCCCCTTCTTCGCGAACTCGGTTATACAGTTGTAGGCTTGCTTTGTAGTATTCAATGCTGCTAAGTTTGCCTGCCTACCCAACAACCGTCGCTCGCTGTTGTAGAAACTACAACAGTCCGTGGTTTCTTGTTCCCTCCACACTGGAGGTTGCAAGACGTGCATGATGGAGAGTCTTTGAGGGAAAAGAAGTGGAACCGCCGATTGTTGTCGCCATGTCCCGCGAGGAACTGGCTCGTCCAGTGGTCTCAACCCATTTTCGTGAAGGACGTCATGGATGTTCGGGCATCACGTCCCTTTGACGAGGATTCCCATCTCGCTTGCCATTTCTCTAACACCCATTCGTCGATGGCGGAAAGTTTCCATTCTGTGGTGAGATCCACACAGAGTTCAGCCCAAAGCGAGGGGGGACGCTCCCGTTTCACTTTCCACTGATAAACTGATCAGTGATCACCTGGAGTGCTTCTGTTGATAGTCTTATAGGCTTTTGGTGATCCACAGGAGAACAGCCCTCTGGGATTGAGGCAATAATCTCTTTTGATTGGCTGTGAGACTGCTACCCAGACTAGGGGGCAGTAGCCAATCACGCCTAGATAGATGGCCTTGTACATGAGCATAGTATCATGGTAACCATTGGGCGACAGTGCGGAGCACGTGGTGGGTTTTTGCTTCACTTTGGTGGATCGACTCTGCGAAGATCAATGGTGGGTCATTGAAACGCGTGACGTAGGGCAATTAACGTGCATGATACGTTTATTGTTAGATTTTTCTTGTCAGTAACGTACTGTAGTGGGTCACTAACTAGCACTAACTAACTTAGCAGTCCCTAGGATCATTGCCTTCGGTTGCCGCATTTATTTTTATGCCCAGACAGACTGCATAAAAACACAGCTGGTCTGAATAAACTGTGAATAGCCTAGCAGACAGCACGGATCCCTTCTCTTAAGGCACAACCCGTTGATCGGAGATCATTTGGTCCCTGTGTGCTCAGAGTCCTCAAATTCAGACAAAAGCGAGAAAGAGAGAGAGAGAGAGAGAGAGAGAGAGAGAGAGACGTAGAACGATTATTTTTTTATACAGGAATATCTTTCGTTCTAGAAACACGTTACTCACAGACAACTCGGAGCAATTCACAATTACCTGTACAAAATGTCAAGACGAATTAATGACGTTTTACTCTGGGAAAAGCGAATACCGGCTTTAGTAAAGTAAGAGAAGAAACCTATCAAATGAATATTGTAGAACGAATGACGACTTTATTGATAAATCTGGCGAAATTTCTTGGAATCATTCCTACACCTAACCAGAAATAACAAAAATCGACGGATTAACGCAAATGTATTCCTTTACAGTTTTTCTCTTTAATACGAGCCAATTGTCTTTGAATATATGTGTGAAAATTATTTTGTTCTCAAAAATTCATACACACGACTGTTAACAAAGCCAGCCTGTCGTGTCAAGACCGGGTTTTAGCAAAGGGATTACAAATACCCTCACACGCGTTTCTTGAATGTACTATGAGTTTTTAATTGTTTTATTTCTGACAAAAGCCCGTTGTAAAATGAAATATTTGCACGATGAATGATAATTGGTGCATTGTGATAAACGACAATTTAAGACTTTTCTTTCTGGTTTTTAAATTACGAATTTTGAACATTTTAAATATTGTACAAGATATGGTAGTTTTGGTGTTGAAATAATTATGAACATTGTTAGCAGAGAGTATTTCATTAATTCGTCTAGTTTGATCATATTATTTACATTTATCGTAAATTTGGTCATAATATTTGAGATTCAGAATGTATCTAAGACTGCATGCATTTTGGGGCGACAGGCTGTATTGAGATCAAACATGACTGATGCCCTGTATATCACTTATTATTATTCTAAGCAATACATATTTAACATTAATGGATTCACAGAACGACATAAAGCAATGAGTGCACTATGCCAACTATAATATTTGTCTGGCCTTCGCTATACCATGTAGTACTAAACATTTAGTCGGTGCAATTCCATTTTATTATGAAGTTTGATAAATCGCTCGCAGAAACATTTACACACAGCCTAGAATGTCCAATAATCATACTGTGGCGTTTTTACTTTCCTTGGCTCTACGAAGTAGAAAGGAAAGTTATGTAATCGGCTGAAAATTTTTTTTTGAGTTTTCTTCAGATCTTTACGTTTCAGACCCTCCTGAGTCCGAAAAACACTATTTGGGAAAATGGTCTGTGGGTCTGTGTGTCTGTGTGTGTGTGTGTCTGTGAACGATTTTTAGAGAAAATCACCGTACCAAATCAGCTCAAACTTCATATCTCGCTCGCAGGTTACCATGGGACGCCAAAATAAGGGTATGAACAAAATCCATCGAAAGTTAACTGTAGTTATCATAGTGATCAAAACACCAAATTTTTTCTCAAAAACGGCTCTAACGATTTTGATTAAATTTTTTGTATTGATAGCTCTCAATATGGCAATTATACCATAAAATTCCCATTCGGGGGAAAATGACGAGAGCAGCACAATAAATGATCAAAATGATCGACCAAAAGCGTTTTTAGCGCAGTTTTTTCCTTATAAACTCCGCTGGAATTTTTGTAGAACGTTAAAAAAAATTAGTATTGTAGTCCAATCCAATACCTAAAGGGCGAGTGTTTAAAAATGCTCATGAGATACATGGGGCTCACTCCAGAAATTCCTGAATTTCAACTACTGCCGTTTCGCTTACTACCAGTTCTAAACATTTTTACCCAATAACTCTGCAAAAGTAATTACTATCCTTCTTCAAAACATTTATGTTTACAGCCTCATTAATTATCTGTGTACCGATTGCTCAATATTGGTACTGAGATGAGTACAAGAAGCACAATAAATTCCGGAACTGTAAGCGCTACCGCTTTTTGCTACCGTGAAATATTGTTTGACCAAGTTCAAATGAACTGAGTGGTAAATGAATTGGTTAAGTGGACAAAGCCATATAGGAAGTGAATTGACGTAGAGCTAAGGAAAGTTGTGTGTTGCAACGCACCAGATATTTTGGAGTTGACAATAAGGCCGTGTCTCGTGAACCAATCCGTTAGATTATGAATGCCCCGATTAACGTTGGCTAAATCATCTGGTGGGTCGAAATCATCCGCTGCGTCCTGAGATTGCGTCTGAAAGTTTGTCGATGTACAGACGGCAGATCAGTCCCAAAAAAGTTGTGCGTTGTGGAGTTCCTCTTGATAGTTCTGTCCAGGAGGACCCCCGTCCAGTGCTCATGCTCACGTAAGATCGAAACCATGAGAGAGGAACACTAACAGCCAATTCAGAATGCGTCGGGCGAGCATGTGACGGTTTCAAGCATGGCTGAGATCGTGGCTGACAAAAACTGCCAGTTTGCTTTCATCTATTGCATGCGTTGCACGTCGCATTGATCACAGCTGAGAGCGAGGAGGAGGAGAGAAAGAGGTGTGACGGGGAGAGAGGTGGTAGCCAAACTAACAGTCAGCAAATATAATCAAATCACATCTTTCCTCGTGTACGCTTCGTCAGTGATTTAATCTTTTAGCTAACTTTCATACTGTACCTACACCTAAGCTCCAATTCCCAAGGCTGGTAAAGACCGAAGATACGATAATTGCCCGGTGAAAATACGCCGTAAAAGATAGCGTCGAATCTCTCTTAGCAGAGGCCTAAACCTCTTTAAGTGGGCCACCTTGTTTCTGGCCGTAAAATGTTATCTACGATCGACTTTTAAAGGGTCGTCTTTCAATTTCAAGACCCTCAGCGTAGCGTGAACAAAACAAAAAAAAAGTAACTCTGAAAATCGACGGATATCGTAAGGTCACAGCAGCTGTTGTTCGTAGGGATCGCGCTCGAAGAATCTTTTACAGTTAATCGTCTCATTGAAAACCGCATTGCGCACGTGGAACATCATTAGTGTCCCAGATCGGAAGTCCTTCGCGTATTACGACAACTTGTTCTATTGACGCCGAATTTGATTGTTTGTGTGTTGATGAAATTATGGTCTCGGCCGGCTGAAATACGAAGAGTTCAACCTCGCCCTATTTCAAGTGTGGCAACTGAAACGAACTTAGTCGGCACTATTCTTCACGAATAATCCACAACAGCTGAAGCGTAGATGTGTGTAGATTTTCAAATAGTCCAGTTAAATATTTGGACATCATAAGAGAAAATCGACGATCCTTGCTTCAAAATACAATGGAAGGTCTGAACCTCATGCAATTAGCTATTTTCAAAGATTCAGCAATACTAGCGATCAAACTTCCGGAATTTATTTAGCTGCTGCTTTTTTCTACTCACCGTGACCTTTGAAATACCACTGTTGGGATGCCAATTCGATTTATTGTAGGAAGGGCTTGTTCGGAGCTGTGAAAATATACTGCAAAGTGGATATCAAAAACGACGTTAATTTGAATTCCGAAATTTCTGAAATTATTAAGCTTTCGTCGTATGGGTTTTCTGAAAATGGTAGTATCATATAAGCAGGGCTTATCAAGAACAAACTGCGCGAAAACCGGTTTCGATTCGACAATTTATTGAGCTGCTCTTGTCATCTTCCAACAAATGAGTAATTTTATGGTTTCATCATGCCGTTTGGAATTTCAAGTACAAAAATCTAATTCGAGGAAAAAAAAAATTTGTTTTGCTTTAAATCGATATTGCGCATACACTTAGTTTGCGCGTTTGGCACCCCGTGGGAATCTGGATGGTAAATATCAAATTTGGACCTTTCTGGTTCACGTCTTGCCTAAATTGCGTTCATAGACACACAAACCATTTTTCCAAAGGTGTTTTTGGACTCGGAAGTCCTTGAAACGTGAAGATCTGAAGAGAATTCAATGTCTTTTTTTTTCGTGTTGATTACCCCAACCTTCGTTCCTTCCTCGCAGGGCTTAGGGAAGTCCAAAGGAATGGAAGAAACTAAAATCCGTGCCAAAACCGTCGAGTAGTTGTGAAGACGGTACAAAACCGTCAATGCCGTACATATTTACCTACGCTTTTACATTTTCTTGCACCGCATGATAGGGTCCTATCCTATCAAAAAATATGAAGGATATAACACGGTTATTTCGACATTTCGGGAAACGACAGCTCATACGAGTATGCGTATGAAACATGTGTGAAACCTCATGTTTCAATCGATATTTCCTATAACTTCGTGGTTATCTAGCTTGATGCAGCCTCACACCTCTGAGATCCATTCCATTCGATTCGGCATCGAAAAATACTAGTAAACGATACCAAACATGAACTGACTACGATGTGACAAGAAAAAATGACATTTTCTAGGCGACGCTAGGCAACTGGCACGGCGTAACGAGTCGAACCGATGGGTGGTTGGAGTGGGGTGGTAGGAAAAGAAAGCAGTCTGGGAGAATACTATTGTGAGTTTCTTCAAGAAGTTGAATTTGCCTCACTATATTTACTGTCTTCCGTCTCCTACACTTTTAAGTCTCGCCTCATCCCCAGGGCATCGAAAAATACCTGGGAAACGATTAAAAAACACCATGTAGTTCCGTTTTTTACAAATTGTTCAAACTATTGTTTGCCCATAACTACCATGGATTTTGTCTGTTCTCTGTCTGTTGGACAATGAAAATTTGGAAGGGAAAAATTTACCTTTGGTTTACTTCGAGTTAAAGACAAAACGGAGTCTAGACGGCGGACGGTCATTCCAGATTTGGAATCCCCATGTCTTGATACGTGAAGTAAACCAAAATTGTCATAGTTCGGCTGAATGTTATTGTACGTGCATACGCGAACAAGACACAGAGTGGTTCTGCTCTGGGAGGCTGATGGGACCACAAACTCACCCCAACGTCACCACACAGGTACGTTTCCTTCTTAAATGACAAATGAGAGTTTTGCTGGCATCCATTGAACACAGATCTGTCGAGTTATCGCGGGTTGTCATTTAACCAGTCTCCTGGTAGAGAGCTGTTGCCCGTGGGTTGAGCCATGGGGGATTCGTACAAACTGCGACCACGTTTTCTTGTCATAATCTTCCTTGCAAACTGGCTGAAACCGTTATAAGCTTGCTCAGTAGCAGTCAAAGCTGAAAGGTTCGGTTTTTCATCCTAGAATCGTTTACTGTTGTAGCAACTACCGTGCAGCAAAACTTGCTTCTTGTTTCATCGTCACTGGAGGCGCAAGACGGATTTTTTATGAGAGAAAAAAAAGTGTCGTAGTGTCCTGGATAGAGATGTCGCGTGGGGAACTGGCTTTCCAATGGTCTGGCTCAACCCAATTTTTCCTAAGACGCTCACGGATGTTTAGGAAAAAGTTGTACCTTTCATGTCTCTTCGACAAGGGCTCTGTCTCGCTTGCCGTTCATCTTACGCCCATTCATCTAGCACGGCTAGTTTCTGTTCAGTGGAAAGGTCGTCACAGAGGTCGGCCGAAACGAAAAAAAGCTCTCTTTACACTCTTCATCTTTCCTCATCTCTTCTAAAATTAAACCTTAGCACTAGACTTGCTTCACAAGAAGAAGCCTGTGGCCGCCAAAACGTATCGACGGTTGGCTATTTCACCATTGATGGTTTGCTAGCATCGCGGCATAACAGTTCTGACATTGAGGTAGCATGCGGCTGAAGATCAACCTAAAGGACATATTGAGTAACATACGGGTCTTAATATCAGGGCCCGAGAACAGTCTCGCAGTAACCTAGAATGCCTGAAGCAACAACTACCGTTTCAACCGCTGAGCACTAATCACCAGCGACACCCTCTCGACAGCGGAACGAAACCATTCGTCGCCGAACCTTTCTGCCTCTCTGAAATGTGACGATGCGAGGCATCACACTGAATTCTGAAAATTCTGAATCGAGGCGCGCGTTTGAATCGTATAAATTCGCATAATTCGGTTTAAATACAAAAATCTAATCCAAATCGTTTTCGAGAACAAAATATTTGGTGATTCGATCACTATAATAACAACTGCAGTAAGCTTTTTGCTCCTACCCTTATTTTCGCGTTCATAGAGATTTGCAGGATCAGAAGCCCTTGAAACGTAAAGACTGGATGGAAACCCAAACAGCATAACATAACTTTCCTTCCTACCTCTTAGGGCTAAGGCAAGTAAAAACCGCGTGGTCATTGCTTTGTCTATCCCAGGACTGGCAGAGACAAAGCGATCGCAAGTTACGCTGTGACATTTGATGATGCGAATGAGTGCGACGTACAATTAGTTCTCATGAAATCGACGCTAGAGGCAGCCTTCACGAGGACTTCAAGGATTTGGCAGATACTATAATTGTCGCACCATTCAAAAATAAGCGCACTAAACCTAATTGTTTCTAAAGAATCCCTTCCAGTGGAATAATAAAATAGATTGGT
Organism: Pachypeltis micranthus; assembly: GCA_020466155.1. Classification (NCBI taxonomy): domain Eukaryota; kingdom Metazoa; phylum Arthropoda; class Insecta; order Hemiptera; family Miridae; genus Pachypeltis; species Pachypeltis micranthus. The sequence continues at coordinate 30,734,301 of CM035768.1, forward strand.
CCCAGAACCGCTCCCTGTGGGATGCCACGTGCACAAGTTATTTCGTCACTGATGACGTTATTCATGTTCCAAACTAAATCGCTCACTACGCAATTGAGGAAATTCTCTTCATTAATAAAATGAATAATAAACCAAAAAAGAGTCTATTAACGACCGACGGTCATAGGGAAGATAAGGTATTGATGACGCACTGAATCATCCATGAGGGAGCCGAACGTACGAATGGACTAATCAACTTTCTTACGGATTAAATCGTTCAGCAATAAACACGTTGAACAGAACATACGAAAGGCTCCGTTGATTCATAGGAAAGTTCTGACCTGAATAATGCGACGTCATTCTTAAATCACTGTTTCCCTCGTCGAGAAATCGCCTGACGACAGTTTCTTCGAAAATCGAAATTACTCACAGTTTGAACACACGGCTGTTATTTCGATTTCACCGCTCGGGATTTGAATAATTGACATCGTGTAGTCGGATGGTGGAAGACGGCAGTTAAGTGACGTTGCCTTCATTCTGATCGCTGGAAGAGCAGCAGCTGAGGACACTAGTGTACAGAGCGTTGATTGAAAATGAGTAAATAAGCTATTATCATATTTTTGGATGTGAAAGTATCAAACGATCGCGACGCACAGATGAAAACAGTTGTTTCGCTGAAACCATTTATACGAAAATTACGGCCCAAAAAGAGGAACTAGTAGCAAGTGCTTCAATTATTTTGCCTTTTGGAACCTTTTTTAAACCGTCTCGTGTAAGATGAACGCGTTACAACGTAATACCCCACGACTGACTGCAAGCTGAGACTCATATTTGCCCTTACAGGAAATCCACGCAAGAGTGATGAGGGCAGTGCCACTCCCTCTTCGTCGTGATCTCACCTCTCGCTATTAAATTGCACAATATAACCACCCCCTGGCAGACGGTTAATTTTGACCAACTCGAAATGTGTTTACAAAATCTCTGAATCAAATTATGAGGATAATTAAACGATGTTTACCATTCCATTATAGCGCTCATTCAATAATTGCGACGACTCACCACAAAAGCCTGCTCTTGAAACAACGATCATCGACGATCGATGATATTCAGAGTGAACCGCCACCACTTCAGATGTTCACATTAGCCTGATCAATTAGTTCGACCTGAATGTTCGCAATAATTCGAGTTACGCCATTCGCAGTAGAAACATTTAAATAACAACTAACTTCAAGTACTAAAGTTAACGTACCTGTTAGGTGAGTCCGTCTCCTCTGGCTTGTGAGTTACTGTGGGCAAGCGCTTTCGATGTAAAGACATCATCGTCTGGCCGTTTAGTCAGTACTGGAGTCAGTCAGTTGGTCGTGGTCTTTATATACAAAGAGAAAGGTGAAGGGAGTGATGGAGCGTTGGGGAAGGGGCGGGGAGAGGTCTTGTTGGCCAGAGGAGACGGACTCACCTAACAGGTACGTTAACTTTAGTATTTGCCTACTGGCGGACACAACCCAATTTCTTTAATACCTAACACAGCCAGTCCGGCTAAGGTACTACTAACAAGACTGACCAACAAGACCTCTCCCCGGCCCTTCCCCAACGCTCCATCACTCCCTTCACCTTTCTCTTTGTATATAAAGACCACGACCAACTGACTGACTCCAGTACTGACTAAACGGCCAGACGATGATGTCTTTACATCGAAAGCGCTTGCCCACAGTAACTCACAAGCCAGAGGAGACGGACTCACCTAACAGGTACGTTAACTTTAGTATTTGCCTACTGGCGGACACAACCCAATTTCTTTAATAACTTCAAGTAACATATGAATTACGTTCCCGTCATGACCAATTTTGGTAAAATTCGATTTTAGTTCCGTCCTTAGCCAAACATTTCTCTATGCCCCCCTCCCCATCAGCTCTTCTCACTCACATAATAATTTCAAACCTTTACTAGTTTTGAAATTTACTCGCAATGTAAGTGCCCTCGCACTACGCAACAAGCCGATGTAAAAATGGCAGGAATGTTGCTCATACACAAAGTCACGGCAGTACGAAGCTTAATAAGAATTGTTGAGATCCGAATACGTCACTGGGAAATTGCACAATGCGCAAAAATTGACGAACAAAATGTTTGGAATTGTGTGACAATGAAAACAAAAATTTGTTGCGCAGTTGAATGACAAAACGGGAGATTTCTGGAAAAACGTGTAGGAATGAGAATTGGTGAAGAAATTCGATGAAACGTCTGAAGATTGTGGAAAATAAAACAGAAACCGTCGGAGAACTTGGAACTGTAAAGTTGAAGATTCCGCGCACAATGTGGGGAACTGGGGCACTGTGGGGGGAATGTGGGGCACTGTACAAGGAAGTAGATTAAGAACTAAGAAGAACGAAGTATGCCGAAGGGGAAATTGAGTAAAACATGCAATAAAACGGTGCGAATTATAACACAACGGTTTATCATTCTCCGAGCATGATTAGTACCTACCCTATTTAGCACTTTCTGTTTCAATCAATATTGTCGTCTTTGAGCGCCTGATGATTTAATAAATATTTCCGATAATTTCATTGTTATCAAGCTTGACGCATTCTCGCCCTTCCGATACCCATTCCATTCGGTTCAGCGTCGAAGAATACCAGTAAAAGATACGAAACATGACCTGACTACAACGAAATGGACATTTTCTAAGAGGCACTAGGCAATTGGTGACGAGTCGAACTGACGGATGGTTGGAGCCAGATGGGCGCACGCCGGAGAAACGAAACTCGCTGTATTGTCCCTCAAGTAGTTGAATTTGCCTAACTATATTTACTGTTACTGTAGTGTTTTCCATATAGACGCAGTACACCTCTGAGACCCGTCCTATTCGACTCAACATTTAAAAAAATGCCTAGGAAAGAATATCAAACGCAACGTAAATCAATGAACTGCCAAAACTTCGTTTTCTCTAATTTTTCGTCAGTAGCAACTACAGGTGTCGTTTGATCAGATTATCAAATAGGCTGGCACAATCACATACCAAACAGAATTTTGTAGACCAAGTTAATGGAAAAATATGGCCTGGGCAGCGTATGGCAGACTGCATATTTGAAATCCCCATGCCTTGAAACGTGAAGCGTCAAATTGTAAAAAAATTTCCTGGCCGAAAATATAAGTGTACTAATCAAAATAAATAATAAACCAAAACTAAGCAAACTCGGCTGTTGGAGACTCACGACGGAGCATGCCACTTAGAGCCTGCGTCTAAAATGTGAAAATGTGAAAGATATTCATGGGGTGTCTGGGTATCGGAAGAGAGGCAGAGCACGAAGAAGAGAAAGAGGCGCGACGTCTCCTGACAGAACGTAGTGGCGGGAGGGGGAGTCATATTTGGCGCAAGGTCCGAGTTTCTCATGTTCTTATTGTGTGACATTTCGTTCCCACCGAGCGTGACGCTTTTTGACCATGTTCCAAGCTATAAACGGGAAAGTATGAAAAAATAGTAATTTTCTGTAAAAAATGTGTAGAAACTAATTTGCGTTGGGTTTACAAATGTTTGAGAGAGGGAGTAAAATTGTTAAGGCATAGCAATACAATAGTTGGAAAATTGAGTAAAAACGGGGACAAAGTTAGACTCCACTCTAACGTTAGTTCGAGATGTATAGCTTTCAAGAAACAATTTATAAAACTTGCGCCAATATTGGCATATCAGGTAATTGAGAGGCTATTGTTGGGGAAATTTAGGTTACCTTCCACTGTTAGATGGGACGTTGATTCGAAGGAGTTGGGAATTTACCGCCCTCCTCAAACATTGCTAACCCCCTTTCCCATCACCCAAATTTGTATTCCTTCTTGCATCCACGAGCACCTCCACAGTAACTTCTCAGTGGCTTTGCTCAGTCGTGGCAAAGTGCAAAGTGTGCTGTCTGACCTAACGGGGACAACTCTATGGGTGGTGTGCTCGTGGTGCAGGAAGATGGAGCGGTCCACAAACCCTGCTAAAACGGTCATAGTGCCATTTACAAGACACAGACAACTTTCAGGACTGAGACCACAGGAAGTCATGGGCAAAGCAATCCAGCTCAGTGGGCAGGTCAAGTATCTGGGTGGGATTCAGGATCAGAAACTAACCTGGAAAGAGCACATTGGGTATAACACCAAAAAGGACGTGTCAAAGAATGCCTGCTGGTTCTACGAGGCTATGGTGAGACCAATAATCTCATATGGGCTGCCATTGGAGAGAACGGTAGCAGCCTGGCCAAGGTACAGAGGCTGAGGTGCTTACTAATAGCGGGAGAGATGAAAACCACACCGATTCGACATATTTGTCAAGGCAGAGGCTATGAAGGTAGTATACCGACTCACTAGGCTTGGTATAGCGAGGTGCCTCAGGTAACTAATGGACACCTGGTTATATCCAGGAACATGGAGACCTTTACAGAGCTTGGCATGGTCATAGACATGATGGTGCCCATGTATGAGTTCGATAGAACCAGTAGGAAGCCAATGGAACAGCGAAAGTCATCGATGTTGGCCTCTTAGTCGTACTAACACCTACATAGATGGATCTCAAACCTTGGAAGGTACAGGTTCTGGGATGTGGATAAGTGACTCGCGGAGGGGTGTGATGCACATTGCACTCCAACGGTTTTTCAAGCAGAGATCTATTGCTGGGGCAATCATAATGCATGAGAAAGGCCATAGCCACAAAACTATCAACATAACGGCTGTTAGTCAAGCGTCTTGTAAGACGCTGATGAACTACTGCACAACGTCAAAACTTGTGCGGGAGGGCCTATGGGGCTGAACTACTAAGCAAACGCGAATGGAGTTAACGTGTATTGGATTCCTGGTCACAAGGGGATCATTGGAAACGAGAGGTAGGGCCATCTAGCCAGGCGTGGTTCGTCTACTGTACCTATAGGGCCACCTCCTCACTGTGGGACTTCTCTGTCACTAGTGAAGGGGGCTGTGGGAGAATATGCCAGAAGAACGCATCAGACAGTCTGGAGTGAAAGGATGGAGAGGAAGGACCTAAGGCAGATTGTGGGGAACATCACCGGGCACAGCAAAATGAACGAGCACATGTATGTTATGGGCATACTCGACACCTCTCGGTGTAGGGTGTGTGGCACAGATAAGGAGACTCCCTACCACGTCCTAGCCCAGTGCCAGAGACTTGAGAGGGAGCGATTTCTGGTATTAGGTACTGCTTCTCCTAGGATGAGCACCAAAGAAGACTCTAGCAGGAAGTACATGGCACAATAGGTCTTTAGCCCGCAATGCTCATCCCACCTGAGGAACAGTCAGAAAGCTATATATAACTTCCCAGTTTCAGTCTAACATTGTTAACGATCTCACAATGTGTGGCAGTTTCTATATAGAAAATATGACGTTCTTCGTTGAATCCGAAAACCGAATCAACTAAGTTCGTGTTTTGCTTACTCACCCTCCAATAACTTCACGTGGTGAAAATGATAAGTCCGAATGCCGAAAACCTGACGGTGATAATCGTTAATCAAGCAAACTATTGCGAAGGATAGAAAATAAGGAATGAGAACAAGACGAGTAGTGAAAAACTTACTGTTAGGCTGAGCGTCACGAACACAATAATCGTTCGACTGTCGCAACTATGAGCGTGAATTGGTTGTATAGAGTTGGGTACCTAATAGTTGAACAATTTCCATTAAATCGAGCAGTATTTCTCCCACAGGCGTTATTTATTCCGGTATTTCCCACAGCAAATGACAACGGCGTTTTATTCAAGCGACAGAGTACATTTACAACCGAGTGCCCTCTCGATGCTGTCAGCGCATTATTGAAGTGCTATCGGCCAAATTCCTTTAGGCCTTTTAGTCGGTTTACTTTGCTGTTCACTTTTGACCTAAACGATGAAATTACTATTCTGGACGGAATTGAATTTAAAATGCTGATAGTGCCGATCAATTGGGCAATGGGTGGTTTTTATGAAGGGCGGCCACGTTTTTCGGATTTTTGTCAACTTAAGTAGAAACTCGGTCTAATTGTGTGGAACAACGTAATAACTTTGTCCACGGCTCGTTGTTACTTTCCGCTATCAAAAGGTTAAGGGAAGTGTACGAATCGTTTTGAAGCCTACTGATTCAGAAAAACCTAATTTCCGCGCGTGATCCGTGTGAGTGTGTGTGTCTGTAGTTCAATTTGCGGGAGAACGGTTGAAAGGTTATGGTTTCCACTGATGGTAAAGGGGAGTGGAGGACGAAAATGTACCAAAAGCAAGGGTTCTCATTTTTCTCGGAATCGGTTCAAACGATTTTGATTAAACTTTACGTAAAAGTGCGGTGAACAGAGATCGAGGGTCACCCTGCTGGGCACCGCTGCGTACCTGCACATGAAGTTCTGGTCGCCCAACCAAGCACCTAACCTTTCTAAGGAGCAAGTGCTCGAAACTCAGGTCCTTATCGGGTCAACCTGGGGGCCTCGGCTCACGCCCAGTAAAACTACTACTGGGCCATCTTCATTCCTGTGGTGCGGTATGCTGCAGCGACGTGGTTGGTGTCCCTCACAGCCTGTGACCGGCAGTTAGCACTTACGCTCCAGTGGGACATCCTCCTAGCTATCCTCCCGGCATACCGCACCACATCCCACCTGGCCCTCCAAGTACTAGCCAGAATACCACCCCTAGATATGGTCCTTGACCTAGCAGTACTCCAGTCTCACATTAAGCGTGATAGCATAATGGAGTACTGCAGACCATTCCAAGCCATCCTTCCCTTGATCCAGCAAGAGGAGTCTGCTAGGCAGACAGTTGCTCTCACCCAGGAGGCACTCGTCACTGGCCATCGTGCCGGTAGGCCATGCCAGGCCTGGCACGTACCCCATTGGGTGAACGGAGATTTACGAGTATGAAGCAGAAATAGGTTTTTTACGCTTTTTGGCAAATCGACTTCAACGGGTTTCACCAAACTCACAGGATGTTTTCAAATAGTCGAAACTTATTTATTGTTGTCAATAAATGTTCTCTGGCAGTTCATTGAACAGAGATAAAAACCGAAAGGTGTCGAAAACAATGTTTTTTTTTTCAACAAATTCGTAATTTCCAGAGTAATCGCGTCATTAGACTGGATCAATCCTATAGAGTGCCTTCGAGTAACCTAAACCCACAATTTTTTCTCAGTAGCTATTTCTGTATCTATTGTGTTGAACGGAGATATAAGCCATGATAGCACGGAAAATAGATTTGTCGAATATTAATTTACCGTTTTTTTTCCAATTTTCTCAAAAACGGCTCTAATAATGTCGATCGAACTTCCGAAGTACTCTCAACTAACAAGTACATTTTGTTCTCCATAAATTTTTCCGTAGAAATGCGTTGAACGAAGATACATCGCCAGTACATACGGTGGGTCGTCGAATTGATGGGGGTTGCGGAAAATTGTGTGTTGCTACGCGCCAGATTTTTTTTTATATTAACCGGGATCTCACAAAGCATCCTCCAAAAACTAAGTCCGACACAACGAAGCTCTTCAAATTTAAGTCGAAGTTTTGACGTTCAATGCTTGGAATCGTCCAGTGACTTCTGAGTCATTTCTGGTTGAAATCGCTCCATCACTCCCGTATATTACTATTTTATTTTTATTGGCTTCCAAGTGATTATTGAATTTTTCGTTGGCACCACGCTCAATATGTAAAGTGATTTCGGACCATCTCAAATGCTTCAACAAAAAAAGACTGTCATTGATATCTGTGACTCAATCAACGACAATCGATGCAACAAAATAGTCGTGCAGAAGCCAAAAAACTGTCCCAACTTGGAAAATTCCAGAGATCACGCTGATCAGAACAAATACTACACTTCGATCTTAGGCAGGCCGAGAAGCGAAGGTCCAAAGCACCTCATGAACACCATTGAGAACTTCTCAATGTGACAAAATAAAATAAAATGCTAATGATGCGTACTGTTTTGTACTCGCGGCTCTGAAAATCCGGCCTTTTCTTAGTAACAAATAAAAAGGAAAATCAAAATACCACGCGAACGCACGACTAAGTGAATCACAATTATATAAATACATGTACGAATGAAAATTAACGAATACATGAACGCAAAATTTGTTGCAAAAACTATACGTACTGCATTATTCAGATTTATACTTTGATACTTTGTGATAAATTCGTTCGTGTTTATTGCGCATTTACCCATCATTATGTGACTGTACTTTATGTGTTGTTCCCAGGTTGTTTGGCGCTACTCTTTGGCGTAATAACACGAAATGCACTTAGTCCAGGAGACGAGGGCTAAAAAAGTTTACCGTTGAGTTGAAAGTTGGTTACTATTTTTTCCGATAGTTCCCTCAATGTTTGGTAAAACCCCGCTTCTCTGCTCTCTCTGAAGTATGGACTAAGAAAATGGCTCATCAAAAATGAAAATATGTCGAAAATCATGTTTTTTGAACAGTTGTGTGCTTTCCCGAGTAATTGAGTCACTGAATTTAATCAATCGTATGAAATTTTTTTAAGCAACCTATACCCACTTTTTATTCTTCGTGATAATTTCTATACTTATCTGTTGAACGGAGATATAAGCCGTAATATCTCGAAAAACGAGGTTTCTCGAATAATAATTTATCGGGTCGTCGTATTTACGGGGCCGCGGAAAGTTCTGTGTTACTACGCACCAGTTATTTTATGAACAAGTTTTGTTAAAATCAGGAATAAAATGTTATAATGCATATTATATGCGTACTAATGGGTTTTACTTCCCATCCACTAAAGGCATACAGGAATACCGAGGCGATTATGTAATATTCTATGTATGAGCCATCGAGAATATACTTCAAATATATAATCAGTAATTTTAGCCCAGAAGTTGAGTCTGCCGTATGAACACAACATTTTGAAGGTAGCAGATACTATTTAATAGTTTACTGAGTGGCTGTAGATGCGATTCACGTCATTTTCGGCTGTCAACTATTCAGTATTTTTGTTTTTATTAATGCTAGATAATTCTATTTCAGCGACTCTGCTTTGAAAATGCCACGTTTTTGAGGTGGCAGATAACATTTTATAGTAAAGCTGATGGATGTGGAAGTCATTCACGTCGTTTGTAAGTATCTACTAATAAGTCAATTTTTGAGCCATCAAAAATTCATCAAATTTTGATTTTGTCTGCTCGAAAGAGTCCTCAAAATGAGGAAAGCAGACAAAGTAATTTTTAAAGTACTCCACTTCACCTATTCGTAACATGAATTTCAAGTTTCAACTCCGTAGGTCATTTTTTGACCAAAATTTCGTCAAATTTTGATTTCGTCTGCAAGTCGAACTCCACTAAACTATTGTGGCAGAGTTAGGTTCTTCGACTCAGTTACTTGATGCAAATCCACCATACGAAATTCCGATGTCAACTAATAAGTCAAAATTTGGTTCAAAATTCGACGAATTTTGATTGACTCTGCAACTTGTTGGACAAGCATAGGAGGTAGCAGAGTTGTGAATTAGGAAAGTACAAGCCAATTCCTCAACTGTGGTAAATATTGTAACTATCAACTAATAAGTCAAATTTTGACTTTTTTGATGAGCCGCCATTTTCTTAGTCCATACTTCAGAGAGAGCGGAGAAGCGGGGTTTTACCAAACATTGAGGGAACAATCAGAAAAAATAGCAACCAACTTTCAACTCAACGGTCAACGTTTTTAGCCCTCGGCTCCTGGACTAAGTGTTCTCAGACATTCATAGAAACGTCGGTTCACGCTCCCTGCGCCAGTTTATACACCGATCTGTGTACTATCAGTATTTTTCTTAAACAATTGTCCCAAATCATGTTACGGTTAATTTACGTTCCTTATGAAGTTCAACGCTATCACATACGCACATACGCTATCACTCATCACATTAATTTCTCGCGTGATTGAGGATCGGGTTTTAGATGATTCGTTATGCACTTGTATCCAACTAGTTCGCAAAGGTTTCTCACTTGTTTAATTTTGGTCGAATTTTTTCGGATATAGTTTTGATTCGGCTCGTTCGGCAAGAAGAATTGATTGGCTTTCTTACGATATCGAAAGGCGTCACAGTTAAATACTGCTCGGCGAAGGAAACTGGATAATACATCGACTTGAAAATGTCTGGTACGACGCATCACACCTCAAACCCCTTTAAAGCGATTTTATAGGACTCGAGCGACAAATCAAACACAATGTTCATTCAGTCTATATGAACTCGGCCGTAATCAGCCGCGTGTTACACGATGGAGTGAGTCGTAGAAACTTCAAGTTCGCAGCGTAATGGCGATGACACGCGTTATACATTCCCAGTCCTCAAATACACGGCAATGAGTGTCGTAGATCGCAATGAGAACGTTACTTTATTTCCACTTTGTCCGTTTGTACTTTCGTTTTGTTCGGTACGTCGCTCAAATGATTAGGGAAGCTTATTTTCGAATGATACTCTTACATTTACGTTTGCTCGACGATATCCAGTGTTTGTTTCTCGAGCAACTGGCAACGTTATTCATTCTTTTAGTGAATCAAGTCCCTGGAAATATTCCAAAACTACAGATTTTATATATTAACACACGATAAATGTACTAAAATGAAGAAAATAAGCCGTTCGTCGCAGATAAAATGTCTGGTACGACGCATCACACAACTTTCACACGCATGACAGCCCCACGTACTTTCAGCGATTTTCATGGCTTTAGCTACTAACCCAATTTATTTGAACTAAACATAACTTCACGAACTTATGAAGAATATGTTAGAAAAAAAACCGTAATTTCTTGAGGAGTTCCTACTCATGCCACGACTATTAACGAGCAATCAGTGCACAGTCAACATGTTGTTTTTAAGAAGGATTGCGTTTTGCAATTGAAAATCGTGAAAAATGGTCCGAATTCCGGAATTTCCGGGGTAACGAAACACGCTGCTGGTGATGATCGGCAAAGAGCTGACCCTATTCTTATTGTTCTCAACCCAAGAGAGGGCGAGGAAAGTTTAGTAATCGACCATAAAAAAGATAACTATTAATCGGATCTCTCGAGGCCTCCGGAGTCTTGAAACGTAATTCCAGCGCTTAGTTTGTGTCTTCAGCGGAGTAACGCCTAGTTCTTCAACAACACATTTCCCTGGCAGTTCATTAATGGGAAATAAACCTGCTGAAAAAATGTTGCATTCGAAGACTTTCCAATCATTTCGAAAAACGTCGAATCGACTTTAATCAAACTGACAAAGCCTATTTTAAAAATATTTTCTGACAAACATACTCTTACGATTTGGTGGCCGCAATTATTTCTCAAATCATTCTGCAATCAGAAAATTGGATTCCCCAAATGTTCTAATTTATTTATTGTGCTTTATCGCAAACGGCTTCCGGAATTCTGCATGAACCATTCGGTTGAGATATGTTGGACGCGTAACGTTTTACGGAATTACGTGAAGATGAGGAGAGTTGTGCGATGCACCGAAGCTGATATTTTATTCCATGACGTATTTCAGCATAAGCTTTGCGTAGAAGCTGTTAGTGTTGAGGAAAGAGGAAAATCCGGCAAACAAAATTGTTGCTAAAAATTGCAAGTCCGCATCCACATATCACTATACGTTCAATGGCAAAGTGTATACGCAACAGTGAATGTAGCTCGGAATATCGTAAGAATTCAAATCGAACGTTTCTTGATACCAATTCGAGGAACAACAGTACTCACGCGTGTTATTAATCTGAACTTTATTTGCCTGTTGGGAACACGCAACATAGCGTAAAAGGATAGTACAGCATCCAAATATTGCAACCTTTCTGCGCTGCAATAAAATAACTGGTGCGATGCAACCGAACTTTTCGCAACGCGCGTATTTTCTAACCGTTTATGGAGAGCTCAAGTTAGGTACGAGTTAGCTGCAAGTACTCCGCAAAATTAATCAAAATTCAAAACGCTGCAAATTAATACATGATGGTTTATTTTTCTCTTACACTGCACGACTGGGACCTGTCCCATCGAATAACAAGTCGAAAAATATTGTTATGTGTGTAGAGCACATCAGATCACCGATGAGTGGTTGAAGTGAGACGAGAGGTTGTGGAGAAAATTAGCGCAGGCTGGAGAAAAACGACAACTTAAGAAACGCTTTTTCCATCTAAACGCAGTACTACACCTCCGAGACCCGTCCTATTCGACTCAACATCGAAAAATATCTAGGGGACGATACCAAACACGCCGTAATAGCAAGAAAACTGCCCAAATTTTGTTTTCGGCAAATTTTTTCCAAATCCTCCACGAAAACTACGGATTTCGTCCGATCGGATTGCCGAAAGGGACGGCGCAACTAGATCGCTAATTCCGAAAGAACCAATTTTTCAGTCCACGCCAAAGGGGAAAAATGGCCTGGATGGCGGAAGGACATGGCAGATTTGTTATTCTCATGCCTTTTTTAAGGGGGAGGGGGAGTGTAAAAAAATGTGTGTTTGAATCCTTTCAATAGACAGTCTGAGGAACATTTTCTGGAACATAGGTATTGTGTTGTTACGATTGGAAGCTACGGTGACAATGGAACGGAACCGGATCGCAGGCACCTCTCACCAGAACGTGGACGTGTTCGGAGGAAATCTTGTAGAGGCTATCAAACGGAGCGGACCTTTTGTATAATACATCACAGCATATTTGGAAAAAACCTTGTGAGTTCGATATACATCCAGCAAGATCATACATTATACATTTGCCAAGCTTGTACACTTCTCTTCAACGCTCGTGTCCGTTCCAAAGACCTTTCTGATTTTCCATGTACCAGAAACGCAGGTAGCTCTCGCATTATTCTTCCGGAGACCAACACTAAATTTTGTAAATGAAACGCGTGTGTTAATGACGTACGATTTCTTTAAAACTAATAATATTAACATTCGTCTATACTGTTACCACTTTTAAAAGGGTTTCAAACTCTTATCGTGGTTTCGTTCTGATTGGGACGTTCGTACCAGTATCTTGTTGGTTTCTCCAAGTTTTGTTTCAAGTTTCTCTTTCATTTTAGGACGAGCTGTCGTCATTGAAATCGTGAATCAGAACTTGATATCCAGCCCGCAGGTTACCATGGGCCGGTATGAGCAAAATCCACCGGAAGATTACTATAGTTATCATCCACCGGAAGATAACTATAGTTATCATAGTGGTCGAGACAGAAAATATCGTTTCTCTCAAGAATGGCTCTAACGATTTCGATTTCATTTTTTGAATAGACCGTTAAAAATGACACAACTCTACCATAAAATTTTCACGAGTGAGTACAAGAGCAGCACAATAAATCATCATAAACGTAGACGATGCAGTTTTAATGCAGTTTTTTCCTTATAACTCCGCTCAAATGTTACCGGGATCTTCGGGAAAATTGAAGTGGAAGTCCAATCGATGAGCGTTTGATAACTACCATTTCTCGCAATTTTTACCCGATAATTCATGCACAGTGATTTTAATCGTCCTAAAGAAAATTGTTTTACACTCTCGTTAATTTTCCGTGTAGTGATTACACAGCAAAAGTCGCGGCACAAGTAGGAGCGCCACAATATATTCCGGAACTATAAGGGCTATCACTTTCTTACCCCCCGCGAAGTTACGTTTTGCCAAGTTCAAATGAAATGAATTATTAGCAAAATCCACGAGCTAAGGAAAACTGTGCGTTGCTTCACACCTGATTTTGTTTTCTGCAAATTATTTTACACATTTCCGAATTTTGTGTAACGAACGTCAACCTGCGTTGAATCAACCCGACGCAACGTCTTCAAGAAACATTTACCCATATTCCGCGACCACTTCAGTTATCAGCCGTTAAACGGAAATATAAGTCAACATACGCTAAAAAATGAAATAATCACTACTACTTTAGGTTGATTAAAGACAATTTTTCCCGTTTCTCCGACAACTGCTTTTATAAGTTATTTTCTCAACAATGTTGATTCAATTTCATAGCAATTTATCGATAGTTCTCGCTCGTTCTTTCAACGGTCTTGGCTCAATATCCTATCAATTTTACCTCGATTTTTTCGTTTTTCCATAAATTGTGATTCTTTGCATAACGGGTTTAGTAGGAGGGGGACTGATCCACGTTATGTAGTTTTTAAAAAGTTCAAACTTGATATATCGCCCACAGTTTATCATGGGACGCTTAAATAAGAATATGAGCAAAATCCGCCCAAAACTAACCTAATCAAAAACTACTGTAATGACGAGAGAACATTTCGACGAAAATCGCTTTTAGCTCATTGTTTCCCCTCATAAAGTCCGCTCAAATGTTATTAGGTTCTTCAGAGAAATTGAGATGGTAGTTCAAGTAAGTACCTATACGATGAGTTTTTCCAAAATCCACGAGCCAAGGAAAGTTGCGTGATACGTCGCGCCTGTTTTTTTATTTTAATTTCAACTTTATTTAATGAGACGAACCGCGATTCGATAGCTTAAACGGGAGGTGAGGTTCATATTCCATACAACGTTCACAGGCTAAAATGGGAGCGGGGTGAAACATCATTTTTACGTTCCTCTGCCTAACGGAGTAGGAAGGAAAATTACGTAATCGGCTGGAGTTTCTTTCAGATATTTACGTTCTCTAAAATGATCTGTGAAAACGGCTGCTCCGAATCGACTTCTGTGTCATATCCAGCCTGCAGATCATAGTTATAAAACACCCTTTTTCTTAACAGCTCTAACGATTTTTATTACATTTTTTTTACTTTTTTAAATATTTTTTAAAATATTTTCGTCTATGAGAAAATGACTAGAGGGGCGTAATAAATTACGAAAAATGTATTAAAGCGCAGTTTTTTCTTTATAAATCCCGCTCGTATGAAACCAGAATTTTCGGAAAAATCATTTCGGAAGCTTAATAAACTAGATTAACGATCAGAATTTAATAACCGTCAGAAAATAGCAGCAACCTGAGAAATTTAGGAATCCACACCTGCACCACTTATTTTCCCACGGTTTTTACTCGATCATTTGTAAACAGTGAACACGTTCCTTCCAAAAAAAAAAAAATTGTGCGGAAAATCTCGTAAGTCCTCGTGCAAGTGCGCAACCGCGTTCTACATACATGAAAATTGGTTTGAATTAACAACCAAAGCGACGAAAAACTCTGAATGTACTCGGGGTTGAGAAAATTTATGCGATACGCCACCAAATATTTTGTTGTACAGTCAAAGAACAGCGGGCTGAAAATTGTTTGGGATTTTGAGTTGTGCCGTTCGAGAGGAATATCGTGTTTTTATGAAGAAGTTGTCAATGTCGTTCTTCATCGGAGATAATGTGGAATTGGTAATGTGTCAATATCTGAGACTGATTCTGGGGGGGTCCATCGACGGAAAAGAGCCGCGAGCTGTGAACTTTCATCGATTGTGCAATTTTTCTGGAGTGTTGGAACGGTTTTGGGGGTAATTAACCCGAAGTTTGAACGCGCTGCAGTGGAATTAACTGCTCCATCGGAACTTTTTTATTGAAAAAAAAAAACTAAACGAACGTCAATTAATTGAAATAGACACCCAACACACGCGATTTACTCACGGTACAAAAATGAACTAATAAACTCACCCCGTCTCGGAATGAAGGAGCCAACGGAGAATGAAAATGGATGGAATATTAATCATCTTCACGTCTAGCTTATAAAAAACACTCCACACCGCCATCCACCACAAAAACACTCAAATATAACTACGGTGGAACACATCATCAACGCACTTGAGCAGTTGAATACTCACTCGCTCACTGCTACCAACACAAAAAGGAAAAAAAAATTGGTGGCTGCTCGGCCTCATGCCGCCTCAACTCCCTTCCTGAATTCGATCTTCTATTCGTGAAAACGCACGAAAAAGAGTCCGTTTTCGTCCGAAAAATTCTAGAACGTCACTTTTGCACTTTGTCAGTGGAAGCAGCACAATCGGAGCGAATCGTCGGAATAAAAGCTCATTCGTATTAACGTCATAAAAAGGCGCTCATTTAAATTCAGAAAGCGTAATTCAAATTGACTTATTGTACGTGTTTATTTCATTCAAAGAAACAAATGAGCGCTATACAACACGAAGACAAGCGAATTTCAAAATGTTGACAGTGTTGTCACCACTCCCTTGTCGTGGATTATAATAAAATAATTATTTCAACCATCAGGTCCTTACCTCAAATCTGCTCAAGCTCCGGTAAAAGGTGAATATAGACGTGAATTCGCCAGATGTCAAAGCTCGAAAAAGTTCAAAGTTTCCGTTTTTATAATAAAAATAGACGAGAGCACGGAAATTTGACGGTGTAAATTCGTATTTGGAGCGGCGATAGGATTTTATTTGAGCACAGTTCGAAATCGGCTATAAATTTGTGGGACGAGACAAATTTGAAGTAAACAGAGAAGTTGAACGGGTCCGGCGAAGGCGGGAGAACAGGACGGTCTGGTCTGGATACCCGGCACCGACTACAACGAGATTCAGCGGCTCTGACTTTCGTTGGTCGCCTGTGTTCTTGGTCTCCCCCCGCACCAGCGCTCCCTCAATCGCCAGCCACACAACTTTCCGTCGTCGTCGCAGAACCGCCGTCAATCGGCTTCCGTCCTCATCCTCTGCCCCGACATTCCATCTCGGCCAATTTCCATCGATTCCGCTTCCTCAACTTCCTATCGCCGCCTGTCAATTCGCTTAGATCACGAAGATTAACGCGTTTCGGGAACAGGCATCATCCGAGAGCTTCGAGCCGAACCGGGTGCCCGACAGAGGCAGAGGGATCTCAGCCTCCCACTGTCTGTCTGAACAAATGAAGCCTGGAGTCGTTTGCTCGTTTGTTCACTTGGACCCATCCAACCAACAGCTTCCATCGGAGCCAGATATCTCATGAATTATGTATAAAACCGCTCGGTCGAACGTGTTCAAAAAACTGTAGTTCCTGGGGCCACGTTTCGCTCGATCTGATCTTAAATAAGACGAGGAAACGGGGGGACATGCTCGATTCGTGCTCTTCCACGTTTGCACAGCTCACGCCTAGTTCTCACTTTCCATTTGTTCGATTCTATTTTTCGGTGTCACCACACGCATTTTGTTTGCGAGATTATCCCAACACCCTCGGCAAACATGCGGAATTGGAATATTCAATATCGCCAACTCAGATTATTGTCGATGTGACCGATACATGAGTTTTCTTCGGTTTTACGTACATCGCCTAAAATTACGTTCACGACAAGCTCCTTAAAACCTAACGTTTCAATACAGCACAACCATCATGCAACCAGCCAAAGTGCACGAAACCTAAAAGCATAGCTTGTTGAAAATGTAATTGATTGAGTGATGTATTGATCCCACCTCTTGCGATAGGGCCGCTTGAATAAAAATCGTGTCAACTTTCGTCCGTTGCTTTACTCTAACAGCAGCTTCTTGATCAAACTCTAAACAAGGAATTATCCGAAGAACCGCTCTATATCCATTAATACTCACCACCTGACGGTTTGAAGGCCCTGTTTCACGAGACAATTGTAACGCGCTCAGCGAAATGATTCAGATTTTGATTTTAATCAAATTGTCACACTTTTTTGGGCTCTCAAAAGTCAACCTGTATTTTCAGCTTATTTATTTTGAGTTATCGAGCATAATCACATCAGTACGTTAATTCTCGAACACTCAATCATCCCGTAACCGTTTTTGTGGTTTTTACTTTCCTTGGCTCAACAAAGTAGGAAGGAAAGTTGTGTAATCGACTGAAAAAAAAATTTTGAGTTCTCTTCAGATCTTTACGTTTCAGATCCCCCTGAGTCCGAATAACACCATTTCGGAAAATAGTCCCTGTGTCTGTGAACGATTTTCAGAGAAAACCACCGTACCAAATCAGCTGGAACTTGAAATCTAGCTCGCAGGTTACCATGGGACGCCAAAATAAGGGTATGAACAAAATCCACCGAAAGTTAACTATAGTTATCATCGTGATCAAAACACCATTTTTTTCCTCAAAAGCGGCTATAACGATTTTGATTAAATTTTTTATATTGATAGCTCTTAATAAGGCAATTATACCTTAAAATTCCCATTCGTGGGAAAATGACGAGAGCAACACAATAAATTATCAAAATGTTCTACGAAAATCGGTTTTAGCGCGGTTTTTTCCGTATAAACTCCGCTGGAATGTTAGTAGAATGTTACAAACAAAATTTGGTATTGTAGTCCAATCCAATACCTATAGGGTGATTGTTTAAAAACGCTCATGAGATACATGGGGCTCACTCCAGAAATTCCTGAATTTCAACTACCGCCGTTCTGCTTACTACCAGTTCTAAAGGTTTTTACCCAATACCCCTGCAAAAGTAATTACTATCTTTCTTCAAAAAATTTGTGTCTAGAGCCTCATTAATTATCTTTGTACCAATAGCTCAATAATAGTTCTGGAATGAGTACAAGCAGCACAATAAATTCCGGAACTGTATGCGCCACCGCTTCCCGCTGCCGTAAAGCGTTGTTTGACCAAGTTCAAATAACTATGACACTTTTTGTGAGTGTTGGTCTGATCTTTCTCATACCCTTATTTTCGCGTCCCGCGTTTACATAAAGGCTCATTGTCAAATTTGAGCAGCTCCGATACACTCGTTCTCCTTCAATGGCGTTCAGGAGGTACGAGGCAGGCCAGGTACGAGGGACTACCTTTGAAATGTAAAGATCTGAAGAAAACACGAACCTTTTTTTCAGCAGATTGCTCCATGCCATTACTTTCACATCAAATCAGAAGGCGCCAACTGCATCTCCCGTATTTGTAGATTATTTAATATATTCCTGATTACTGTGTCGGATGTTGTTCATGCATTTATCAACAGTGTTAAACGATATACATTCCAAATTCAAATATCCAAATACCGTCGCAAAACTTTCCTCCATTCCTAAATTCAACTATGCACAACCTTCGTTCAAAGATGATTCACATGAGTTATTCAGACTCACGGGGTGTCTTAAACATGATGGGACAAGATCGAACTGCAGGATCTCCTTTCTCTGGTCTATGACTGGCTGGTCATTAGCGTTCTCCAAATGCTTCATTCTTCTTCTTATTAATTCATTGAAGAGAATAATAGTAAAAAATAAATAAAATAAAATACAAAAATAAAAATAAATAAAACAACAATCAAATAATGAAACGAAGATGTTGTTGTTGTAGTAGAAAACTAGCTAAGAAGAAGAAGTCACGAAAACTGTTGACGCATTTGTATTTCGCATGTTAAATTTTAAAATTTCTGATTCGGTGTAAGAACGGTCAAGTACGACCTAATCTCGCCAGATGTATTAATAAAGCCGTCATTCATTCATTCATTCTCTCCTTCCCTCTCTCTCTCTCTCTCTCTCCCCCTCCCCCCACTCAACCCCCCCCCCCTGTCACGTCCGGAGGAGGTCTGTAGGAGGGTAGGCTCGAGAATGGCTGGGGTTTTACACCCACCTCAACCAGCTGGTATGGACACAGTGTGTGACTGGGTAGAAACTGTCAGTGTTATTTATTTATTTGGAATGAAAGTAATTTATTTTGCATGAATGTAATTTATCTGGTAAGACTAATTAGTAGTTATTTTGCACACTGTAAGCGAATTAGCGAATACGCTATGATTATGTTTCTATGAGAAAATTATTGAAATTTATTTATGAGCCGAAAAAGCTGAGGAAACGCTGTACTGCTTGATTTCAAAGGAGAATGGAAGTGAAAGCCTAATGGCCCTAATTCTCCCTGGTCTTTAAATAAAGCATTCATTTGCTCTATATTATCTCTATTTACCCATTCCTCACACAAATTCGCACGAACTGCAGCAGGTGGAGAGATACGATTGAGGTAAAATGTTTTTAAATCCTATATACCGAGTAAGTTCATTATGCATCAATGTAAGTTGTCTATGTTCAAGTTTTTCTTTTGTTATCTGTTTTTGTTCTTTAGTGAGGTCACTATGTATGATATTATTTGACGCTGGAACGTAGCGTGTGAACTATGTATTCAGATGAAATGAAAAACACGGGTCTTAATTTTGTCTGATCAATGAAGAAAGTCAGTCAGTTTCTCTCTCACATTTTTGTCGCAGGTGC
Organism: Pachypeltis micranthus; assembly: GCA_020466155.1. Classification (NCBI taxonomy): domain Eukaryota; kingdom Metazoa; phylum Arthropoda; class Insecta; order Hemiptera; family Miridae; genus Pachypeltis; species Pachypeltis micranthus. The sequence continues at coordinate 30,754,272 of CM035768.1, forward strand.
ATAATAGGGACTCTAGGAATGTCAAAACCTCATAGGACCGCAGTATACGCAGGGTCGTTCTTGGTGCAGAGGACTAAATTGTACAACGAAGACGCGGATCTATTTGACCTGAAATTGACGCTCGGCGCTTTCAAAGGAAAATTTTTTTTTTTAAAGTTTCAGGAAATCTGCGCGGAGACGAGGGATCACACCGATAATGCTATAATGTGTGTGTCGAATATTTTAGGTTTAATGTGTGTCTGTAGTGATAAGATCTATTATAGAGAACGGGAGGAATATCGCAGTACTCGCCACATTCTCAAATGTGCGGCTGTGCGTATGAGACGAATGAATGTAATTTATTACGGTATGAAGGTTTTTTGTTTTGGTTTAACATTTGTCTGATGTGTACGTACTCGTAGTTATGGGGCTTTTTTGGAGCAGTGGAACTATCGACTGTTTCATTTTAAAATATTTATTGATTAATTATGCCGAGGATGTAAAGAATTTTGTTGAATTGAAATAAATACTCAATCAATCTCTCTCTCCTCCTCATACTCTCTCTCTTTCTTACCGTCAACGCGTCGATGCATCGTCTCAGAACCTCTCTCCGTTTCCCCACTCATTCAAGGCCTGCAGTACGAGCACGCTTTGGCTAGACATTTCGTTGTTAGGCCGCAAATTCGGGAACCACAACTTTCATCACTGCAGCATTTAATTTTAGATACAAGGTAAAGTGGCTGGAGGGTGTAGTGGGATTTTGTTTTATGGCACCTTCCTTTTGAGCCATCTGTATACTGGTGGTGTTGGGCTGTCCAAGGTGATTGTTCGACAGGCTGAATTAGCTTAGTCTTTGACCTCTGGAATATCCGCACTGGCACTTAACGTTAATAACTGGCCCTAAGGAAAGTCACTGTTTCCTCAAAAACCTTTCTCTCTTCACCCTTTTGTTTGTACCTGTGGAAGTCCCACTCCTCAGGTATTTCTCATTGATAACGGATTTTCGCCTGTCCCAGACTTTCCCCAATATCTTTTCCCACCCCTCAATTTTAGATTCCTATCCATGAAACACAGCTCCTTCCTAAAGTCGTCATCCTTCAGCACTCGGGAACAACAGTCGTTTCCCAGTTCTCTCAACTCATAAGTCTCTCAAGTCATGAGCTACTTTCTCTCTCTCTCTCTCTCTCTCTCTCTCTCTCTCTCTCTCTCTCTCTCTCTCTCTCTCTCTCTCTCTCTCTCTCTCTCTCTCTCTCTCTCTCTCTCTCTCTCTATCTATCTATCTACAGCAATCGTTCGAGTTTCTCTCACAGCGCAATACTAAGAGCAAGAACAGCGTTCATCGAATTCCTGCTCATTGGACGAATATGTTGGCAAGATCATTCGTAGTCCAAAGGACAAAAATACATAATGAGCATACAGAGGTGTTCCCAAAGTGTGGTATGGCCCTCATTCTCCCTGGTTGATAAATAAAAGCATTCATTCTCTCTCTCTCTCTCTCTCTCTCACTCTCTCTCTCTCTCTCTCTCTTTCTCTCTCTCTCTCTCTCTCTCTCTCTCTCTCACACTCACTCTCTCTCTCTCTCTCTCTCTCTCTCTCTCTCACTCTCTCTCTCTCTCTCTCTCTCTCTCTCTCTCTCTCTCTCTCTCTCTCTCTCTCCAGTTTCCCGAATCTTAATCGTCTCGCCTAACCATCTCTCCAACTGTCAATTGACGCAAACGGGAAGATTCCCACTATTTATTTTATTTCGGCCGTGGAAATTCTATTCATTTGGGAAGCTCGTTTTCTTTTACATATTTTGTTTGTTTTCTGTGTATTTGTGACTGAGTGCTAATTTATTTTATGGGTCTGGAATTTATTCTGCTCCTCCTACTTGCGCCACGACCATTATTAAGCAATTAGTTGACAAGTCATTCAAGAGGCTGTCAATGTGATTTTTTTTTAGAAGAATTTGGAATAATCCGGTACGACCGTTTAGACATCGTAGCGAGTGAAACGGTGGGAATGGGAATTCTGAAATTTCTGGAGTAGCTCCTATATATTTTATGAGCACTATCAAACGCTATCAAGGTACTTGATTGGACAACCACGCCAATTTTTCCGAAGATTCCAGTAACAGTTGAGCGGAGGTTACAAGGGAAAAACGGCGTTGAAGTCAATTGTCGTTGAAATGTTTGGTAATTTATTGTGCCGCTCTCTTTAATGAAAATGTTATGGTATTATTGTGACATTTAGAGCATTCAATAGATACGAATTAACCACAACCATTGAAGCCGTTTTTGAGAAAAAAATATTAAGTGCTTTGATCACTATGATAACTATAGTTAGTTTTGCGCAAATTTTGCTCATCCCCTTCTTTTGACGTTTCATGATGATCTTCGGGCTGGACAAAGTTTGAGCTGATTTGGTTCGGCCGTTTTCTTTCAATCGCGTTCACAGACTCACAGACACAGCCGATTACATGACTTTCCTTTCTGCTTCGCAGAGCCAAGGAAGGTAAAAAGATTCACACTGGTAGCTTTGATGAGCCGATTTAATAAAAGACGAATAAAGGTATATATTGCAGGATACGCATTAGCGTTTAAAAATCCGTAGAGAAATACAAACAACTCGAAAATTACGATATCTGCATAAAGTTCGAATCGTCACACAAAATATCTGGTGCGTAGCATTACACAACTTTCCGCACCCCCGTAAATTGGACGACCATCTACGTATGCGGGCGATACATCTTCGTTCAACGCATTTCTACAGAAACTCTTACGGAGAGCACAAAATGTAGGGACTAGTTAGGTGTGAGTTCTTCGTAAGTTTGATGATGGAAATCGTTAGAGCAGTTATTGAGAAAATTGGAAAAAAAGTAAATGAATATTCGAGAAATCTCCTTTTCTGAGTTAACTTGGCTTATATATCCGCTCAACAGATAGAGAAGTAGTTACGAAGAACAAAATGTGGGTTCAGGTTGTTCAAGGACACTGCAAAATTGATCAAATCCAGTGAAGCGGTTATTCTGGTAATTATGAAAATGTTCGAAAAAACATCATTTCCTACGCATTTTGGCTTTTATCTCTGTTCAGTAGACTGCCGGAGGAACATTTATTCGGAAAAATACGTAGATATTAACTATTTGAAAACATCCTTTGAGTTTGGTGAAATTTTGAGGCCGAATTTTGGGTTGTTAGGCCTACATCTTCTTTCGCCGAATTTTCGTGGAGAAGAAAAGTTAGGTAGTTTTAATCAAAATCGTGAGAGTCGTTTTCGATGAAAATGCGAATAACCCTAGTTTTTGGTACTCTTTGGTCCCCCACCTTTTCTAATCGATGGAAATCGCCAATGGCGGTATTTTCGTCTGAACAGAAAACCACGAACGAAACAAAAACCAGCTCAGCAGTTCTACCGCAAATTGAACTAGACACACTAAGCATCAATTGCAATACTTTCTCTTTGAGAAGCGGAAACTAAAAATATACGTTGAAATTCACGTAACACAGTTGGCCGTAACTATGATTGTATACATTCAAAGTACTCGTTAATGTACAATTCTGCCAATAGCTCACGCCTATCGATATTTATGAAGAGTAACGCCTTATTCGTGCAAGTCAGTCAAGTGCATATGTACGAGTATGTCAAATCGTCAGAATTCATTGGTGAATGCCGTCGAGCGGATTTAAAAGCAAAAATGTTTTCGGAAATGCACGCTTCAACTGTGACGACGCGTAGTAACTTCATTTTTTATGAAAAGTGGCTGATAGGAAGGATGCTGAGGGGTTACCCAGTGGATGAGATATTGAAAGAGGAAGGTCAATGATAGATAACACACCCCAAAGCACGTTCACACTGCTCCAACCCTCATGTTACCTACCAAACTCTAAATAAGCCTGTGTTTGAGGACTCAAGCTCCCAACTTTCGCAATCGAGTTAAATGCGTAGTAAAGTACCACTCCAAGACCTTACTGTTAGATGAGGACACGGTGGACGGTCGAGTTCAGCAAACCACCGTTCTATCGTCAATACAGGCTGTTGTAGGGCGGAGCTGTCCGGACGTAACCTCCATGCTGTCGAGTTGTTAAAAATGGGGATTTAGACCATGTCGTAGGGTGATGGTTTCCTTTCAACTGTTTCTGTTCCGGAGCAATTGCACTAGTGACGGACAGCGTAAAAGACAATTACGTTCGAACCTACCTGCAGACGAAGTCGTAGCATTTTCGTCAGCTTCGCCCGACGCCCGCGTCATTTTCACGAAGTTGTCGGTTGGCCTTGTGGATCGATACGAGCCTTTTGCCACGAGCGGATTCCTCGTGATTAATAACAAATCAATTTCTCGTAATTAATTCCCCTTCCCAAAAATCAACGAAGGATTGAAAGGATCAAGAGATCTAGATAAGCATGAGATACAAGCTCCCACCGTTAAACAGTAGGAAAAATAAATGCCGAGCGAATCCCTTAACGTGGAACTAAGCGAGTTATCAGCAATAACGATTTCTCAACCCGTCAGTAGAGAAGGAAGCTTTCAATTTCAAGTGGCAGGCATAAACAACCGTGAATCATGTTGTGGTTGTGGAAGTTACTTTTGAATTGTATTACCGGAGCCCCAAAACTCGATTGTGCGTTCACGTAATCGCAAATCACTCCACTTCACCAGCGCGTTTTTAATGTTTGCGCGTGTCCTTCCTCTCGACTGACCAACACTACAACTCAACTGAAGACCAAATGTAGAATCGTTCTTCCCGTAACTCCACAAAAGGTTGGCGTCTCGTCCCTCGAAGGTTGGTCTTGGGAAATACTGCGAGCACTTAGTCGGCATCTGATAGCGTGTTGACTTCAAAACGATGAGATTCAGTCTTTCGGCGCTTCTATTCGTAATGAAAACTGTTGTGCGCTCGCCTCACGAAAAGAATTCGAAATATCTGGTGCGTAGCAACACACAACTTTCCGCCACCCCTTTAAGTTCGAACACCCACCTACATAGGCGGGCGCTATATCTTCGTTCAACGCATTTTTACAGAAACATTTATGGAGAACAAAATGTAGGGACTAGTTGGCTGAGAGTACTCCGTAAGTTTGATCGAAATCGTTAGAGCCGTTTCTGAGAAAATTGGAATTCCGATAAATTAATATTCGACAAATCTCCTTTTCTGAGTTAACTTGGCTTATATCTCCGTTCAACATATATATACAGAAATAATTATAGAGAACGAAATATTGGTATGGGTAAATATAAGACACTCCATTAGAATTTATTACATTTGGTGAAGAAGTTACCCTGGAATTTACGGAAATGTTCGAAAAAACGTTATTTTTGACACATTTTGATTTTTATCTCTGTTCAATGCACCATCACAGGAACATTTATTGAGAACAATATGTAGGTATTAACTATTTGAAAACATCCTCTGAGTTTCGTGAAAATCGCTGAAGCCATTTTGCCAAAAAGCATAAAAAACCTATTTTTGCTTCATGGGCCTATATCTCCGTCCACCGTATTTTCATGAGGATATGTATGGAGAAGAAAAGTTGGGTATTGATCAGTAGAAGATAATTTGAAAGTTTAATCAAAATCGTTAGAGCCGTTTTCGAGAAAAATGCGAAAAACCCTGGTTTTTGGTACACATTTTGGTACCCTTCGGGTAGCGGAAAGTAAAAATAATAATAACTTCACGTTCTGCGTGAAAAGAGGTAGTGGCGAACGTCCCAGAAATAATTAAGCTGATGCTACTCATTCCCCGACTTCATACCAATGATGGAACTGTCAACATGATTTTCCTGAACGGATTCTCGCTAACCAGTTCTGGAATAATGACGAAAACATCGCGAAAAAAGGTTACAAAATGGCGTTAGTTCCGATTTCGGAATCCCATTCCCATTATCAAACTCCATCGTCCATTTTGCTCACTTTACTACCGCATCGGATGTTTGAAGAATGCTAGCGCTATATGCGCGAGATTTATAATGAAACTACTAAAATCGCTTATTATCGATGCTTTTGATAATTTTTACTTTCCTTGGCTTTACGAAGTAGAAAGGAAAGTTATGTAATCGGCTGAAAAAAAAATTTTGAGTTCTCTTCAGATTTTTACGTTTCAGACCCTCCTGAGTCCGAAAAACACTATTTGGGAAAATGGTCTGTGTGTGTGTCTGTGAACGATTTTTAGAGAGAACGACCATACCAAATCAGCTGGAACTTGAAATCTAGCTCGCAGGTTACCATGGGACGCCAAAATAAGGGTTTGGACAAAATCCACCGAAAGTTAACTATAGTTATCATAGTGATCAAAACACCAAATATTTTTTTCTCAAAAACAGCTCTCACAATTTTGATTAAATTTTTTATATTGATAGCTCTTAATAAGGCAATTATACCTTAAAATTCCCATTCGTGGGAAAATGACGAGAGCAACACAATAAATTATCAAAATGTTCTACGAAAATCGGTTTTAGCGCGGTTTTTTCCGTATAAACTCCGCTGGAATGTTAGTAGAATGTTACAAACAATATTTGGTATTGTAGTCCAATCCAATACCTATAGGGTGATTGTTTAAAAACGCTCATGAGATACATGGGGCTCACTCCAGAAATTCCTGAATTTCAACTACCGCCGTTCTGCTTACTACCAGTTCTAAAGGTTTTTACCCAATACCCCTGCAAAAGTAATTACTATCTTTCTTCAAAAAATTTGTGTCTAGAGCCTCATTAATTATCTTTGTACCAATAGCTCAATAATAGTTCTGGAATGAGTACAAGCAGCACAATAAATTATCAAAATGATCGACCAAAAGCGTTTTTAGCGCAGTTTTTTCCTTATAAACTCCGCTGGAATTTTTGTAGAATGTTAAAAAAAATTGGTATTGTAGTCCAATCCAATACCTAAAGGGTAAGTGTTTAAAAATGCTCATGAGATACATGGGGCTCACTCCAGAAATTCTTGAATTTCAACTACTGCCGTTTCCCTTACTACCTGTTTTAAACGTTTTTACCCAATAACTCTGCAAAAGTAATTACTATCCTTCTTCAAAAAATTTGTGTTTACAGCCTCAATAATTATCTGTGTAAGAATTGCTCAGTAATGGTCCTGCAATGAGTACGAGCAGCACAATTAAATCTGGAAGCGCTACCGCTTCTTGCTGCCGTAAAGCGTTGTTTGACCAAGTTCAAATTAACTGAGTGATAAATGAATTGATTAAATAGAATTAGCCATGTACAAAGTGAATTGTTGTAGAGCTAAGGAAAGTTGTGTGTTGCAACGCACCAGATATTTTGTGCTGCTATCGTCATTTGCCTACAAATGAGAATTTTACGGAAGTGTGGATTTTGAGGGAAATAAAGGTTGTTGTAATTACTCTAAACTGTAACTAGTTTTGAACCGATTTTGCTCACAATCTTATTTTAGCCTCCCATAGTGGTCTACCGGCTAAATATCGAATTCGAGACAAAACACAAACCGTTTCAGGGCTTGCCCTGTTGTCTGGGGAGCAAACTCAGTCACTCAAAAGAGAGGCCCAATCCCAGAGAGCTGCGCTCCTGCGGTTCACCAAGGTCGACAACACAACTTCCATGAGTGCATGTTGGACGAGTGGAGAGTGAAAAAGGAGCTCCTCTCGCTTTGGGTCCGTATACTCCACTGAACAAAAACTTGCTGCGCAACACAAATGGGCGTTATAAAAACGGCTAGTGAGTATTTACCCAAACTCCCTGAACGTCTTATTAGAAAGTAGTTTGAGCCAGACCACTGGACGAGCTAGTTCCTTACTAGGAATGGCTACTGTGTTCTTTTCTCTCAACCTGCATCTCGTGCGCCTCCTGCGCGGAAGAAACAAGAAACCATGTGCTTCTCGAATGTAGCTCCTACAACAGTGAACGATGGTTGTTGGGAGAGCAGACAAATCTACCAGCATTGACTGCTACAAAGCAAGCTTATAACCGTTTCACGCAGTTTGCGAAGAAGGTCACGGAAAAGAAACGTGGCCACAGCCGGTATCTCTTTTGGAAACTTGCACCCCATGTAAATAGTCAGATCAGGTGGGAAACCGCAGTAAGAACTTCTCCCACGTGGTATGGATTCTCCAGGGTCCTAGTAGCACACTGCCAACAGCTCTACGGGGATACTGGCTAAATTACAACCTGCAGTACCTCCACAGGTCTGGGTTCGGTGAATACTCTCTATATCTCTCTTAAGGAACCCTCATTTTGATAAGGAAACATACCTGTCCATAGTTTAACTCACCAAAGAACCACTGGACCAGTTGAGCAGTTTAAATTTTGTCTTGTTAGTATTTTTTTGAAGGCACGAAAATAAGGTTATAAGCAATTTGCATTAAGTCTGATGGGGCCGTGCGGGAATTGGGGGGGTGGGAATTCTCATTCAGAGACAGGGTACTTACAGTGGTAACACAATTCTGTGTCACCGTTTTCTGTTGTGGAGTCAGTACAACATCGTCCAAAACAATTGTTCGGGTTTAATACCCAAACTGGCATTCCCTCTCCTCCAGCCACATGGGCATGAAGCAATGAGGGTCAGTGGTGAAGGCTGAGACAGAGGGTTGAGCGAAGGATGTGGTGGAGATTTCACGAATCCACTATAAAATAGTGTTACAGGCACGATTAGAACCTGCAGTCACAAAGGAAAGGAACGAGGTTTAGCCCATTGGATGAAGGAAGAAGACGAAGTCAGCCAAGAAAGGAGGAATGGAAACTGTGTGTACACGACTGTGATTGGAGAGGTTCTAGTTGGTGGCCATTTTTATTCTGATACCGATTACGATCCAACGGCAGGGCCTGAGAGCGCCTACTTGAGTAAAGGAAACACACCTTGTGGATAATATAGCTGTTACAAAGCAATTGGTCTAATTATTTCCGTAGACCCGTTTCATTATACGTCACAATACGGTTCTTGATAAACAATAATAATTATCCACACTATTGTTAAGGGTATACCGGTTTCAGCGATTAAGCCATCATCAGTAATAGGGAGCTCAAACATAAAAGCAGTAGGTTCTGTAGAAGATCAAATTGATACTCAACAAAAGACGAGCACTTTTGAATTGTAATGCTCTAGTAGCTAGGAAAGACTATTTGTGATCATTTTTGGCTATAAGTAGGACATCATCGAAACGAACCCCACAGAATTTCAAGTTAGATCTGGCAGGTAGGTCGTATTTAAGACGCGTGTCATTATTCACTCCAAAGTGCTCATCACGAGCGCTGCACGGCTGCAATATTTGATAATCTGGTGTTGAAATTTTGGTGAGCGTAAATCTACGGATAATTATTTTCCACAAATTTGTGCTGCGAGATTATCTTTTCACTAGTTCGTGAATATAAAACGTGATCTTATTCGCAGCGCCTTCCGGTTCGGTCATTCCGCAGTGCATCGAAGGTTTGAGAAGCCAAAGTATATTGGTTTAGCGCAGGCGTCTAAAAACGCGAATCCCCCCCTTTTATTTACTTTAGCTACGATTTTGTTTATTTAATTCAAATAAAATAACCCGGACATGAAAGTTACATTCTTCTGTAAACATGAATAAGTTATAATTATTTTTTATTTATTTCACGCAAACACTTCAGTGTTGGTGCATCAGAACGGTAAAAATTATTGTTTGCTTGTTCCAACTTCACTTGGAGCTTTTTTCTGAATCTCGAATTCAACATTTCCCTTGTAATTTCTTGTTACGATTGGAAGTATCTAATGCTACGCATCACACAACTTTCCATAGCCCCTCATTCATTCAGTTATTTTTCTCGCTCAGCAACCAATCAACTGTTTTTGCTTCGTTCAGTTCGTATCTACTCGGCACAATGTAACAGGGCATTGACAGTCTGATTTGTGGGGTGTGCGGCCCTCTGGCCTTTTGGCCTCTACTCGCCTCTGCTCCATCAGTTGGACTAGGACGAAGCCTACTTCCAACGAACCCTCGACCACTGCGATATCACTCTGGTCACTCTATGGCACGCGTGGCTAAGATGACCAGATTTTTGTTTATCCAAAACGGGACACATGTTGAAAATAAGTCGAAGCACTGGTGGCGAGGGGTTGGTGTACGGAGTCCCTCCAACACAATTTTGAAAACTAGGAGTAATAATTGTGAGTTTTGAGGGACTTGGAAGATAGTTTTTAAACTTTGTGCCCTTTTATATTTACTTTTTTTTTTCCTGTACAAAAATATTTTATTTTATTTCCTACTCGAATTGTTTAGAGCATGTTTTCATTCAACTTCTGATAATAAAGGGGGGTTTTGAACATAATTATGACCAAATTAATTGTACAGTATTTATTTACAAAATGTTACAGGTAAAATGTTTGAAGTTAGTTAAGATATTTACAACATGCACGAAAATGTGCATGTTTAAAACAATGCAGGGTTACAAAAGTAAACTAGCCAAATCAAGTCACAATAATCTGCAGCCACAGATTTCTAAACGTTCAAGATTCTCATGTGTTTATTTCTCTTTTTTTTCTGACAATGAATCTTCCTCAAAATGTCTCGTTTTCGTTTGAGCATTTCCAAGAAAGCTTCACATGACATGTTAAAGTTGCACTTCACCGTTAAAATTGCTTTTAGCGTAGACATTTTCAGTTGGGATTTGTTCTCTGACCAAATGTCATTGATCAACGTGAACACTCTTTCTACTGGCATGTTCGTTCCTGGTAGCGAGAGAAAAAAACCAAACAATCAGCTTTAAGTTTTTAATTGGGACATTTTGTTTTGTGAAGTGTGAAATATCTCCACTCATTTCTGATCCAGAGGAGTTTTTTCATCGGCCCACTTCAGTAGTTTTTTTTGTGTAACAAATTCCCTTGGATATGTAACTTCATCAAACAGCTCACTATATCTGAAATCTCCAGTTTTGTAAATGTGCTTGAAATCAAATCTATCCCACTCCCCAATTCTTTCCCACTCTGGCACTGCTGTCAAAACTAACCATTGATATTTTTCCATGCCATCGAAATGCCGTGCCCACATTTTTAAATAATCGGTACAGTTTTTATAGAAAGTGCAGATAGTATCTAAAATGTGCTCCTTGTCGACATCTTCTACTTGCTTGATGTAGTTACGAACCACTAGAGGTATGAATCGTTTTTCCATCCAAGTCACTGCGATCGGGATATCGGTAAATAGCCCGAACGCTCACGAACAACGCCGAAAATGGCTGATGATAGTGTAAATTGAAATAGGGATTCAGGAAAGGGATTACGTATATTATTCTGATACCAGATTATTTGTATTTTAACTCAGTACAACCCATTGCTCATCGAAATGCAGACCGAATTCAGCCTAAAAGTGTAAAGCAGTTATAAAATATTTTAAACTAAAAAGTAATAGTAACGTAACCGAATAATCCAACTACAAATACTCATGAAAACGGGACAAATAAGCGTCCCGAGAGGGTTGGTCGGGACAAGAGGACATTTCTCTCAAAAACGGGACTGTGCTGTTAAAAACTGGAGGTATTAAACCCCTCAGCTGTCGGGGGTGCCATTGGCGAATTTATCGATACTGTTGGCACTGTACCCGTATCACGTTCTCGTGCTTTACATTCTTAACTATTTCATAGCCATCTTATACTACACCTATCTTGTAGTTCACAAATACCTTATTTTACGTATCCCATTTATTATCATATTATTAGCACTATTTATTCCGCTATTTAACCGCCAGCTGAGAGACAGACTTGTGTGCAGAGACCACCCTCAAGGCGCCTCTGCGCTGTTACCATCTTCTTTCTGTAATTATTGAAGTCCACGGCATCTGCCTTATCTCAGCGCCATATGGGAGGATGGAATTTGCAACGGACATGAGTAACCTCCTCCCGCTCAGCTGCGGGTCATCGACGTTTGCACGTCAGCCTGCTGAGCCGACCCACCGTTACGGCTGCCATAGTTGTGGAGCGCTGGATCTGCTCCCCATGGCTCAGCGAGCTATCGATCATGTCCCCCAGAGAGCAAAATATATTTAAGAAGAGGTGAAAGCGATCAGACGCTGCAGAGTTAACAGAAATGAACGCCTAAGGACTATTCGTTTTACTATTTATTACTATCCTATTATTTAATATTTACCATTATACATTTTCTGTATACTATTTCTGTAGAGATTGAGCAGAAATGCTTGTGGCCTACAGTGCGAGGCCAGATCTGTCTGGGGGGGGGGGGTGTCCCGTTGATGCTTGTTTGTTACTACTCTATGTTATGATATTATATTTATGTACCATTTATTACCATATTATGTACTACGTATTATTATTTTAATATTATTTATCTATGAGATTAGTATTTATTACGATCATGTTATTTACTATTTATATATATTTTTTGCATAAACTATTTATCATCATATTATTTACTAGTGTAAAGCAATTATGTATCGCGCTAGCAACATTATTTTTATTTTTGGTGTTGACATTTATGCAATACAGTAATTGAAAATAAAGTTCAACGAAAGATCAACCTTGCCAGATGGTTATAACGTTCTTTCGTTCTTAATAGCCTTAGAAATAATTATTCTGACATTTTCTGGTATCTATTTAGAGCAACCCATTCCACGCCACTTAATTGAACACCTCAATCTGTTCAGTTCTTAGTAACGTACCCTCTGAGAAATGAGGCAATCTATATATGAAGAGAACGGGGCAAATTACTTATAACTCTGACTGCCTCTTATTTAGGAAGAGCATCGTAGCCTTAAGTCCTATTGTACCAGCCCACACAGCCTCCCAGGTCCATGCCTAGGTTCGTCCTGCAACAGTCTTCTTTGGAAACACGAGGATATGTCGAATGAAAGAAATACTGCGAATACTAATAATACTAGGAATACTGATTCATACTGCGTGCCACGTTTACTGCAGGCGCGAAGGATACTACAACCCAAACGCGAGTGTACTTTACATTGCCGAACGTGCAGGCGTCACTTCTTAACTTCATTTACCGCTAGCGTCGGTTAATTTTGTCGCGTTAAATTATGTTATTTCAACGAAAAATTGTAAAGCGTCAAACATCACAACAACAAAGCGTGTGCTGATATAATCGCAATGCGAAATATTCTGTAGCGACCCCTCCTTTCCCACAAGTACGTCCGTTCCTTTTTAACTGGGCCCCCGCCGCGTATTTATTGCATACATCATGTACATACTGAAGGAAGAATGAACTACAAAAGGAGCACGTAAAATACTTACTTAGCAGCGGCTGAGCTTATGGTGGATTCTGTGAGCTCGCGCTTAGGGTCCCAGCACGTTGCTAGCGATTATACGAGTGTCCTCTTCTTTCCTGTTCTTTCAGTTTGTTTTTCAACCAGAGTAATACATTTTGGTCATATCTGTTGCTCAGAGGTAAACGCCACGAAAATATAACCGTAATCGAATGTTACACAAAAACATTCCATTGACAAGAACAGGAAAATTCGTTTAAAATAGGTTTAGAGTTTTTTCCCAGGTTTCTGTTGGCAACAAAATATTGTACATTGTGGACTGTCCACGGTTCGTGGCTTATGTAACTAAAGCGATATTGGTAAGTAAAACTACATACATCCGCTGAGAGAAGAAAACAAACTAATTGATTTTCGTTGTTTTGGTTTATTATTCATTCTGAATAATAACCCTATGTTTTCGGTCACGAAACATTTTTTACAACCCCCCCTCAAAATTTGATACTTTACGTTTCAAGACTTGGAGATGCCAAATTTGCAATGTCCGTCCGCCGTCCGGGCCGTTTTGTGCCTTTAACCTGGTCTCAAAAATTCGTTCTTTCGCACAAAAATCCCATTTGGTATCTAGTTGTGCCCGCCATCTCGGCAATCCGATCGGACGAAACCCATGATTGTTATGGGCAAAAAAAGATTTAAAAAAATTAACGAAACGCAGTACAACGCGGGAACTACAGCAGAAGTCAACGTTTCGTCGTTTGTACTCCCTCCCTCCCAATGACGCCGCTCAACTCCCCTTTCGACTCACAAAGGGTTCGCTCTCGAAGCGCCCCCGTTCCAATTTCCCCGACCCGACGGGGCAAAATCATCAGACGTTTTGTTTCCGTAGTTCCATTGTAGTCAGGTCATGTTTCGTATGGTTTACTAGTATTCGATGCTGAATCGAATAGGATGGGGGAGTAGTAATACTTGGTCAAGCTGTTCATGAGAATAATAAACCATTGTGTAATAATTTTCAGGGTTTTTTTTTGCTTCCTGGCAACGCCGCCCCCGCTCACCCACCCCTTTTGACTCGACTCGCAACGGGTTCGCCCAATTTCCCCGACCCGGCAAAATCATCAGACGTTTACGGGTGGGCGCCGGTTTTTTTTTTTTTTTTTTGCTTCCTCTAGGAAGTGCTCCTGTTTCGTATATAACCTTTGGCACTACAATTTGTCCCTTTATCGTCCGATTGCCTTGTTCTCGTCTTCACCTCCACGAATGACTGTTTCGCTCCGTCTCAACTATTTCCGCTAGCAAAATATCTGTTATCTTCGATTGAACTTTTCATTATTCGTTTATTTTTGGTTTATTTATTTAATAGTTTGTTCGTTTCATTTTTTTTTGCTTTTAATACGATTCAATTTTTTTAGATTCTTTCGTTTCATTCTCATTTTGGTTTTTTTGATTGATTTTTGGTTACATTTTGATATTAGTATTTAGCGTGCATGTTTTCATATTAAAATTCAGTTTTTTCTAGATACTTTCGTGTTTTTTTTGTTTATTTTAATACTACGATTCAGTTCTTTTCGACCTTTTTTTGGGTTTCATTTTGATATTTTTCGATGCTGAATTGAACGGGATGGGTCTCGGAGCATTAATGCTAGGTCAAGCTGTTTATCCGAATAATTAACCGTTGTGTAATAATTTGCAGGGTTTTTCAATAAACGTGGTAAACCCTTGTGGTGGTGGTGCTTTGGTGAGGGGCAGGTACGCGGATGAAATCTTTATTCTTCTCTTACAAGATAATAAATCCTCACAACCTAAAATGTTTCCAATAGGTTTTCCTTCCCCTCCCCAACCCATGGCGTCCTGTTTTCTACAGTTCAACACCTTCGGTCATTTCCCAGCCGATGAACTTAAAGTACGCCCTTCTGCTGTGTCGACATGCTTCGAGTTCGCAATTACGTCGTGTTTCGTATCGTTTCTTTGGTATTTTCGGATACTGATAGGAATAAAACGGGTCTCAGAGATGTAGGATTGCTTCTAAATGGGCAACAGTAAAATTGCAGTGGATGAATTCTAGTACTTGAAGGAACCCCACAGGGCAACGTAGTGTACGTTATCTTTTCTCCATGGCCTGCACTTGTTTTCTCTAAATATCTCCCACCTCACTCCAACCACCCCCCAGTTCGACTCGTCGTGTTGTGCAAATCGACTTCTGTCGCCTAGAAAACTTCAATTTAGTGGTCGTGTCGTGTTTAGTGTCGTCTACTAGTATTTTTAGATGCTGAATCGAATGGGATGAACTACGAACTTATTCGTTTGCATATGAGTTGTTGTTTTCCAGATTGCTCACCATCATTACACTCCTACTATTCTTCAACGATGGGTTGAATAGGGTAGGTCCTAATCATGCTGTGTATGACAATTGGCAGCGACTTTTTTTATTCCCATCATGAGAAACTCAAATTATTATGTTTATTTGACCGCCTCGATCAGCACACAAACCTCATCTGACGTGGTGCTAAGAACTGTCGTGGTGTTTATCTAGCACGTTAATAAGCATTACGTTTAAAAAAAAGTTAATGTAGTCGATACTTGGTTGGTCACCGCTGGTCTCATATTGCAGAATAATTGCTCATGATGATGTCGCAGGAGGCTACATAAATGTGGGAAGCCTGACAGATAACCATCAGAGTATTTTTGATGGAGGGCCCTGTGTTGTTTGTTACGAGTACAATCAGCGGTGTAAGAGGATGGAAGGTAACAAAAATCTTGTCTGAATGAGATAGTGGGTTAAATAAAGTTGTAGTATTTACAATCAGCCTAAAGTTAAGACTGTTTGAAATAGTAACGAAACATCATAACAACTTCAACTTCATTACATGACCTCTTGGCTGCGGGTCTCTCTTTCGAAGTTGATCTGTGTAGCGCTGTGAGAGGGGGAACGTCTCCGTCGTGAAACGACCACCAGTTAAGGTACAGGGGGTGATACTTCGAAGGAAGCCTGCCGACACAACCAGCCGACGTATCTCCTCAGCATGTCTCGTGACTGCCGCGCCAGGCTGAAACT
Organism: Pachypeltis micranthus; assembly: GCA_020466155.1. NCBI lineage: Eukaryota > Metazoa > Arthropoda > Insecta > Hemiptera > Miridae > Pachypeltis > Pachypeltis micranthus. Next base: position 30,770,433 of record CM035768.1, read on the forward strand.
CACATCATTAAACGAATATCCGTCCTATCATATTTACGCTTCCGGTCTTGCTGTGTGAGCAAAACCTGTTGCCAGATGGTGGACATCCAGGATCAATACAGACTACCAGCGCAGGTCTCGCTTTTTCCACTTCCCAGGTGTCGAATGGCAACGTACTAGCAACCTGCTTAGGAACTGCGTCAAGACGCTCGAGTACACAGACACACCTGTACTAGACGATTTAGTGGCTGAAACTGGTTACCAAAGGCACGACAGTAAGCATCCACAACGTTATGATTTTCTCAAATAGCGTTCTTCGGATTCAGGAGCCCTAGAAACGTAAATATCTGAAGAGAACTTCCCTTCCTGCTAAGAAGAACCAAACATGTTTTTAAAGAAATTGAGATGAGCATGCGTCGCAAACCTCGCATGATCCACATCTGCCAAGCTTTGATTAGGTACTGGCATTTTGTCTATGTAGTTTTTTTTACTTTACGTTTTGTATTGAAGGCGTAGCGTACAACTGGTACGTGATATCGTTATCATCGCCAGTAAGATGCTCGTTAGTCGTGTTCCCATGTGTCACTTTTAGTACAACACACCGTGTTTCAGATAGTTGAATCTAGGGCTAGAAGCGATCTATATATTAAAATTGATGTTTTGAGCCAGGCCAGGCTAGGAGTCGTGTCAATTAAAGGTATTTCCACTACAAGCAGTTGTTCAATGGGAATGCGTCCAATTCATCGTCAATACAACACCCAGAGGGAACAGTCGTTTTGTCCACTTCAAACGGCAGTTCATTATAATTGATTCTATTGTACACAGTTTTCACTGTGTTAGCGGAATCTTTTATCAACCAGTTTCTAGATAGTGGCAACGGATGGAATCTCATTGCTCCGCTTTCGACGGCTCGAGCGGCTGTAGTTCTAGTTGTATTTGGCCCGTCCGACGTGGAATGGGGCGATTATTGCCTCACACTCGGCTGCCGCAAGGACGCGATTTCTACCTCCTAGTCGCCGGATGCCTTCCCCTTCCAACCTGGTCGATAGCCACCTGTTGGCTTGGCGGATTTGACGATTATAGATTTCTGCTTCAAGTATTCGCGCGATTCAGCTTTCCCCTTCAACGAATCAACCTCTTCACCTCACGTCATACTGGATTTACTCCTAATCGACATATTAATAAGCGTGCGAACGTATTAAGCTCGTTACAAACATCAGGTGCGACGCACCTCGCAACATTTCTTCGGCGATTTTGATTTAGTGCAGTATTCTCGCATGAAAACTTATAACGCCCTTAAAGCTGACGCGACAACTTAAAGCAGAGTGGTACGTAGAACTATCGCAGTTCTGACCACAAAACCGACGAACCGAAATAGCTCGTGGTGTTTATGTTACTTATTAGAATCCTGAAGCAGTTTCATGGAAAGATTCGCGATACCGAACACTAGTTGTCCACAGATGCCAGTCCTGCTCGTTGCTCATACACGACCTTGATAGAAGTGCTCCCTTCAATTGAGTTACAATTAAAAGAGGGAACTGTAGAAAAATATCATGTGCGCCGCATCACACAAATTTCCTTAGCTCTGCGTCAGTTCACTCGTGTTCTTGGCTTTTTCTACTAACTCAATTTATTTTTCACTCAGTTCATTTGAGCTGATTTGGTTCAGCCGTGTTCTCTGAATCGCGGTCACAGACACTCAGACCATTTCCTCAAATAGTGTTTTTCTGACTCAAGAGGGTCTGAAACTGAAATTTTTTCTTCAGCCGATTACATAACTTTCCTTTGTACTTCGTAGAGCCACGGAAAGTAAAAATTGATTTTCGTATAAACGGTGGTAGTTTATTGTGCATCGTTCGTCATTTTCCAATAAATGCACTTGTTGAAAGTATCTAGAAGAAATTCTATCAAAACCTCTAGAGCTTTTTCGGAGAACTACTATAACCATTTTTTCCTAACTTTGATATTTGTTATTGCTTTTCACTCTTCAAGACCGTTACAAGGTGCCGTGACTATTTTACAACTGTCATTAAAGTACCGTACGGAAGGTAGATTATTGGATTACCGTCCAATAATAAGAGAGACATTTATATGACAATCAACTTTCCGCGACCCCTGCTAAATTCCCGTATGTATCCCCGTATCTACTAGTTAGCGTAGTAGGGTGATCCGTACGTTTGACTATATTCGTTAGCGCCGTTTTTTAGAAATTGGAAAACCGATAAATTACTATTCAACAAATATCCTTTTCCGAGCTATCGCGGCTTATAACTCCGTTCAACAGATACATACACAAATAATTGCGGAGAACAAAATATGGGTATAGTTTGCTAAAAGACACTAAGATGGATCAAATCCAGTGAAGCAGTTACATTGGAAATTACGAAAATGAGTATAAAACGTAATTATCTCTGTTCAATGGACTGACAGAGGAACATTTATCCAGAACAATATGTAGGTATTATCTACTTGAAAACATTCTGTGAGCTTGGTGAAAACCGTTGAAGCCGTTTTCGAGAAAAATGCGAAAACCCTAATTTTTTCGTACATAATCCCCCTCCCCATCGTTTCCAATCAACAGAAACTTGACTTTCTGTAAAGTTGCTTCTACAAAAACTCACAAACACAAGAACCAGGCTCGTGGTACTGTCCAAGTATTTACTGAGTACACATAAAACATTTATTTCAATTCTTAAGAGCCGTTTTTGAGAATACAAATATTTGGTGTTTTAATCACTTTTTACATTCATTGGTTGCCAAGGTAGAAAGGAAAGTTATGTATTTCAACGCCGAAGTGTTTTGTTTATTTTACGCGCTGAAATCTGTTTTGTTTACGAAATAAGCCTCCGTCGACGTTGTGTAAGTGTTCGTGTGTGCTTTGTGCGCGATAAGCCGCCGATCTGCAGCAACTTGGGTCCTGCTGAGACTCGCTGTCTCTCCCACCAGACACTTCGAGTTGACGACACCTAGTGACTCAGATTTCGAGCCGTAACCAGTATTGTTCTCTGCGCAGTCATCAGAATCTCGCCAGACCACATCTCCATTCTTCTTACCATTAGATCGAGTACGGGTCATCAGAATCCCGACGACATCTGTTTTCTGAACATTTACTGGGTCATCAGTATCCCATTGGTTTACATCGTGCCAGTTTACATCGAATCGTACGACTGCATCAAACAGTTCTCATCTCTCGTCATCATCTTCGAGTCAGTTGGGATATAGCTACCAGCCATTCTGCCGACGCGTTCTCCCAAAGTGCATCAGGGGCGTCCAACACCTGCAGCTGCGAGATTTCGTCCCTTTGATAACCATTACGGTCAGACACTTTAATTTTCTTTCTTTTCTTTAATTTTCGTTTACATTTTAGAAGGAGCTCCTTGTTTCACTTGTAATGATTCGAAGTAAAATTACAATTTAAAGTCAATTCTTGTTGCCTTGGATGTTTGGTATTTTCCCTATATCGAAAACCATATCTCTGGTAGATAACATATTTTTGGTAGCAGAACATGGTTATAGGGCTTATTTTACGTGCATAAATTTAGCATAATAAGTACCTAACGATCGTTCATCAGCGAACATTAAATCACTAAATTTGTACTCATAAGAATTTAATTAATTTAATTGTTTCAAAGTTCGAATGAATTTCGAGAACGTACGATAAAATATCATTCATGTTGAACTGTTGATACGTCAAGGGTCAGAGTATATACGATTACGTCGCATATTCATCTTTAAAGGTCGACAGGAAACTTGCCAATCTTAACAGAACTTTTCTTGTACACTATCCTATCCTTGCCCTTGAATCTACTGACCCATATTTCCGACTACCTTATCTCTTTCTTCCGCATTCCAATCTTATCTGCGCCACAATGAATGAACCCCCCAAGAGAACAGTAGCAAAATTAAAGCGCCAATTGTCTTCTTCTATGAATGAGTTAGCAAATATTCAGACAGCAGCGAGAAGTGCCAAGGCCGACCCTTCTAAGCTACCAACTCTCAAAGGTATGATTTCTTCGTTAGATGGGTATTATAAAAAATATGAAGACGCCTACGACGAATTATACGTCTTCAATGATGAAATGGAAGATCTAGGGTTTCCTTCCGAAGATGATAAGAAGAATCGCGGTATTATGAGGTCAGCATTTTATGAAATAAAAACAATATTTGTGTCGTTAACGGAAACTCCGCCTCCTGATCGCGCCAACTTCAATGCATCTATTGGTTGAAATGATAGCACAACCATAGTTCACGATATGTCTGCCTCTCATTTACCGGATATATCGCTAGATAAATTTGATGGTGATATTTTGGCCTGGCCAAAATGGCGCGACACTTTCGTTTCAATTGCTGGCGAGCACAAATTTCTTACACCAACAAAGAAGTTCCATTATTTAAGAACATTTCTTACGGGCCCAGCACTATCCCTAATAAGTAAATTTCAAATTACAGATGCTAATTATGCATTGGCTTGGAAATCTTTAGAGGGTGTTTACGATAAAAAACGTTTGTTGGCTACAGCGTATCTTAATCGAGTTCTCAATTTTCCGCCAATTCAAGGCAAGCCAACAATGGAATCTTTACAATCGTTTACAACTCATGTAAGTGACAGCATCTCGAGCTTTCAGCTTCTTGAAATAGGAGACAGTGAATCTAAATTCATATTATTCCATCTAGCTTTCAGATTGTTGGATCCTGGCACTAGGGAACAATTTCAGAATGCGCATAAAGACACTGAATTTCCTAGCTACGAACAACTTTCGACTTTCATCAAGGATAAGTGTTTTAACATGCAGATTTCGGCCGACACCAACTTGTCGTTTGATAATCCCGCGTCTTCAGTCAAACTAGGTCAGAATTCGGATAGAAATAAAGGTAAACCTTTTGGCAAAAAACAACACAATAAGACTTCGGGGAAATCAAGTTTGGTAACTAGCGAACCGAAAGTTCCACCAACCCTAAAAACCAACGTGATCCACAATCCCACACACCATGTGTAGTATGTCATGAACCGCATGGACTTTTAAGTTGCAAAAGGTTCTGTGGAGCGGATGTGAAACAGCGTATAGCTTGGCTCAATAATTTCAAAGGCTGTAGAAACTGCCTTTCAGGTAAGCATGTGACTGATGAGTGCAAATCAAAATGGGTCTGTAGGTGGTGCAAGGAACGCCACAATTCTATGATTTGTGAAAATGAAGGCAAAAAGGGTTCCGCAAGTTCTACCAGCCTAACCTTCTGTGCTACCTCAGGTACGTATAAGGCCACCAACGATAATTCACTGCATTCTCAGATAATTTTAGGCACATGTTTGGCCGAGGTACTAGATGCTAGAGGTACGTATCAAACGGTGCGTCTAGTAATAGACAGCGCAAGTCACTACACATTCATGACGAATAAATGTGCGAAACGCCTAGGCTTAATACCTAAAACATGCAATATGACGATTTCTGGGATAGGTGAAACTAGCGAAGGTGTAAAAGGGCGAGTGAACTGCCTGATTAAGCCTCTAAATAAAACTGCACCTCATCTTACCATACAAGCACTATTACTAAAGTCAATCACGTCTCATTTGCCAACTGTCACGCTACCACGGCGTTTGTGGAATGACTACGTCAAATTTCCGCTTGCTGACCCCTCATTTTTTGACAGCAAACCTATAGACTGTTGTTAGGTGCTGATCTATTTGCTGAAATTTGGCTTGGTAGTCCAGTTGAAATCAATTCAAATTCGCCAAAACTGTTCCCTACAATTTTTGGACACGTTGTGATCGGGAAATTTTCTGAAAATTCTTCTGACCCGTCTCAACAAACCTCTCTAGGTACTTCATTGATCTCTACCAACCAAATAACTCTATCTGACCTAAATGCAAGCCTACAGCACTTTTGGGAAATAGAGGAACCAAAACCTGTCAAAATAACCAACCCAGATGAAGCCTACTGCGAGGACCATTTTAATCAGACACACTACAGATTAGAAGATGGAAGCTATGGAGTTCGATTACCATTTCGCACGTCACCACCCGAATTTTCGGACATTCAAAAGATAGCTCTTAGAAGATTTCGCAATCAGGAAAATAGGTTGCTAAAAATGACAGCCTTTGTGAAAAATACCACGAATTTATGAAGGAATACGAGCCGTTGAAACACATGACAGTTTCTTCTAACCCACCGGCTTACGTAATTCCTCATCACCATGTTTCTAAAATTGACAGAAACGAACTGAAACTTCGAGTCGTTTTTGATGGATCGGCTCAATCATTGAACGGTTCATTAAATGATTATTTAATGATAGGTCCAAAACTGCAGACGGATATAAGAGACGTTCTACTCAATTTCAGAGTTCACAAAGTTGCCTTGGTTTCAGACTGTGTGAAGACGTTTCGAGGCATTTGGATTCATCCTCAGGATCGACAATACCAAACCATCTTCTGGCGTTACAACCCTTACGATTCTCTTCAAGTCTGCGAACTCAACACAGTTGTCTACGGATTGACATCATCACCCTACCTAGCCAACCGAGTTGTAAGGAAAATTGTCGAGGACCATGGAACGAACTATCCTGAAGCCAGTAAGGTATTACTTCGTGATATCTACGTTGATGACATTGTTTCTGGATCCAACACCATCGAAAAAGCAAAAGAACTTCAGCAGCAGTTAATCGCTTTACTGGGGAAAGGGAATTTAAAACTCAGTAAATGGGCAAGTAATGAGCCAGATCTCTTGAAAAATGTCGCAGAAACTTCTGAAAGCCCAATAACCATCATCTCTAGTGTCGACACTTCTGTCAAAATATTAGGATTACAATGGAATCCTAAAACTGATTGTTTTGGATACACATTGGACCTACCAAAAGTTAAGCCGACTGAAAGAACAATTCTATCGAACGTTTCAAAAATTTACGACCCACTGGGATTCATTTCTCCTCTAGTTGTAAAAATGAAAAAATTCATTCAGGACTCTTGGAAACTAGGCCTGGACTGGGATCAAACTGTTCCCAGGGCACTTGCAACTGATTGGGGATGTGTTCTAAATGAATTGCCCGTAATTTCAGGTTTACGTATTCCAAGATTTGTTGGTGCAACTGAGCCATCAACATATCAAGTTGTGGGATTTGCCGATGCGAGTGAAATCGCTTATAGTTCAGCAATCTATCTTCGTGTGATTTCGTCAGAAGGAATAAAAACACATCTCCTAACTGCGAAAACGAAATTGGCCCCTTTAAAATCGCTCACAATACCACGCCTCGAACTCTGTGGTTGTTTTCTACTGGCAAGGCTGTACCACTCCATTTCAGAATTTTTGTATTTACTAGGAGTAACCAATATGATTTCGCCTCTGTTCTTCACAGATTCTACAATCGCTCTCGGTTGGTTACGGACACCCTCATACAAGTTGAAAACATTTGTATGCAATCGAGTGAGCGCATTCTGCAGATTACGTCTAAAGAACAGTGGCACCACGTATCGTCTCGCGACAACCCTGCCGATTCCGGTTCAAAAGGATTGCTTCCCCAAGAACTTCTGGAAAACACACTGTGGTGGAGTGGGCCGTCGTGGTTGTCCCAACCTGAGTCTGAATGGAACCTGCCTTCGGTCACAGAAACACCAGAACTGCCTGAAGTCAAAAAGGATAAAATTTCCTTGATTTCTGCAGAACCACCTTCATCATTTCAGACCCAGTTCGTCATTGAAATCATCTCTAAATTTTCTTCATTCAACCGTCTACTTCGCACCTTGGCTCACGTTCTACGTTTCATCCGAAATCTCAGGAATAAGACAAATCGCACGACAGGACCGTTAAAACTTCAAGAAATTTGTTCAGCCCAGAATATCTGCGTGAAAGCCGTCCAACTTCACGAAATTTTCAAGAACGACTCATCAGAAAAGGGCCAAGCTAAAATCATGAAAAAATTTGGCAAGCTGAACCCTTTCTTCGACTCATCTGGTATCCTCAGGGCGGGCGGCAGATTATACAATGCCCATCTGCCGTACAACCACAAGCATCCTGTCTTATTACCACCTGATAGCCGTTTGACAATCATGATCATTGATCATTTTCACAGGTTGTATTTGCATCCAGGGGCATCCCTCTTGCAAGCAGTGGTACAGCTGGAATTTTGGATCCCTTCCCTCAGGCGTTTGGTAAGAAAATGTGTATTTAGCTGCAACAGGTGTTACCGGCTGAAAGGGAAATCCTTCATACCAAAAATGGCTGACCTTCCATCCTATCGGGTACGAGCTGCGCGGGCTTTCCTGAAGACAGGATTAGATTTTGCCGGGCCATTTTATATGAAGGACTCACTTCGAAGAAAGTCATCCATCTCCAAGGTGTACCTGTGCATTTTTGTCTGTATGGCGACAAAGGCCATACATATAGAAGCTGTAACTAGTCTCTCTGCTGATGCTCTTCTAGTAGCTTTGGACAGATTTGTCTCATTAAGAGGGAGAGAGATTGGTGAAAAAATCACTGTGCGCCATATCAATTGGCACTTCAATCCCCCACAGGCGCCGCATTTCGGTGGGATATGGGAAGCTGGCTTCAAGTCAGTCAAGTCCCTCTTGATTCGTACTGTGGGTGATGTTACCTTTACATATGAAGAGCTGGCAACACTCACCGCTAATATCAGTGCTGTGCTGAACTCTCGCCCGATTTCCCCTCTTTCAAACCATCCAACCGAAACCGAATATTTGTCTCCCGGCCAGTTTCTGAGAGGCACCGCTGGCTATTCCTGAATCAACGCTCTTGGATGTAGCCATCAACCGTCTAGACCGCTGGCAAATGATTAAGCGCCTGTCTCAGCACTTTTGGGATAGATGGCACAAAGAGTACCTCTCCAACCTTCAGAAACGGAACAAATGGACTGAAGATTGCCACGAGTTGAAGGTTGGTGATCTAGTCTTCATGAAGGATGACAATCAACCAATTCTCCACTGGGCTAGAGGTCGAATCATAGAGGTGAAACCAGGTAACGATGGCAAGGTCAGAGTAGCCACTGTCAAAACCGCTGCATCTACGTTCAACAGACCTGTTGCCAAACTGGTTCCACTTTTCCCTCCAGAAGATAATGATCTGGCACCTTATAAGCCTACTGAAGAAGAAAAGAAAAGATACCAGCAATGGACAACTGGCATCAACCTATCCTCAGAGGAGCATGAACAAGAACCTGCAAAAGCCAATTGTTAGTGCAGAAGCTCCAAACCTCTCTTCATCATTCCAACACCATTTTATTCCTGTTTTCACCATTTTATTCCTGTTTTCATATATTCTTTCTTGCATATAAGCTCTGAAAATTTTTCCAAAATTTTGGCGGCCGGCATGTCAACGCCGAAGCGTTTTGTTTATTTTACGCGCTGAAATCTGTTTTGTTTACGAAATAAGCCTCCGTCGACGTTGTGTAAGTGCTCGTGTGTGCTTTGTGCGCGATAAGCCGCCGATCTGCAGCAACTTGGATCAACTTGGGTCCTGCTGAGACTCGCTGTCTCTCCCACCAGACACTTCGAGTTGACGACACCTAGTGACTCAGATTTCGAGCCGTAACCAGTATTGTTCTCTGCGCAGTCATCAGAATCTCGCCAGACCACATCTCCATTCTTCTTACCATTAGATCGAGTACGGGTCATCAGAATCCCGACGACATCTGTTTTCTGAACATTTACTGGGTCATCAGTATCCCATTGGTTTACGTCGTGCCAGTTTACATCGAATCGTACGACTGCATCAAACAGTTCTCATCTCTCTTCATCATCTTCGAGTCAGTTGGGATATAGCTACCAGCCATTCTGCCGACGCGTTCTCCCAAAGTGCATCAGGGGCGTCCGACACCTGCAGCTGCGAGATTTCGTCCCTTTGATAACCATTACGGTCAGACACTTTAATTTTCTTTCTTTTCTTTAATTTTCGTTTACATTTTAGAAGGAGCTCCTTGTTTCACTTGTAATGATTCGAAGTAAAATTACAATTTAAAGTCAATTCTTGTTGCCTTGGATGTTTGGTATTTTCCCTATATCGAAAACCACATCTCTGGTAGATAACAATGTAATCGGCTGAAAAACAAATTTTGAGTTCTCTTCAGATCATTACATTTCAGACCCCCCTGAGTCCGAAAAACACTATTTGGGAAAATGGTCTGTGAACGATTTTTAGAGAAAACAACCATACCAAATCAGCTGGAACTTGATATCTAGCTCGCAGGTTACCATGGGACGCAAAAATAAGGGTATGGGCAAAATCCAACGAAAGTTAACTATAGTTATCAAAGTGATCAAAACACCAAATTTTTTTTCTCAAAATCGGCTCAAACGATTTTGATTACTTCTTTTATATAGATAGCTCTTAATAAGCCAATTATACCTTAAAATTCCCATACGTGCGAAAATGACAAGAGCAGCACAATAAATTATCAATTTTCGACGAAAAGCGTTTTTAGCGCGGTTTTTTCCGTATAAACTCCGCTGGAATGTTAGTAGAATACTAAAGTTAACGTACCTGTTAGTGAGTCCGTCTCCTCTAGACGGACTCACTAACAGGTACGTTAACTTTAGTAATTTGCCTACTGGCGGACATAACCCAATTTGTTAGTAGAATGTTACAAAAAAATTTGGTATTGTAGTCCAATCCAATACCTAAAGGGTGATTGTTTAAAAACGCTTATGAGATACTTGGGGCTCACTCCAGAAATTCCTGAATTTCAACTACCGCCGTTTCGCTTACTACCAGTTCTAACAGTTATTGCCCAATAACTCTGCAAAAGTGATTACTATCCTTCTTCAAAAAATTCGTGTTAACAGCTTCATTAATTATCTGTGTACCAATCGCTCAATAATGGTCCTGCAATGAGTACGAGTAGCACAATAAATTCCAGAACTGTAGGCGTTACCGCTTCCTGCTGTGAAGTGTTGTTTGACCAATTCAAAAGAACTGAGTGATAAATGAATTGATTAAATAGAATTAGCCATGTACAAAGTGAATTGTCGTAGAGTTAAGGATAGTTGTGTGTTGCAACGCACCAGATATTTCATTTATTTTTGAGTCGATTGGGCTCTGACATTTTTTATCAATCGTGTTCACGCACGCACAGATCGTTTTCCGAAATGCCATTTTTCGGACTTGAAACGTTAAGTTCTAAAGAAAACTTCAATTTTTTTCCTCCAATCTGTTTCAATCCTACTTTGTGACGTTAAAGGGAAGTAAAAAACGCTTTATTTCGAACTTTTCGATAATTTATTGTGCTGCTTTAAGCATTGTCCTCCTTGGAGTAACTTCTATGTGGTTTGGAACCGTCGACACAAAATATTTAATCAAAAATGTAACGGCCGTTTATAAGCAAAACACGTTTGTTATTGTGTCACGATGCATAGTTTGCTGATTTCGCTCAAACCGTCCATGTTGCACATTGTTCTACAGGTTGTACATCAAATTCCAGCGAATTCAGTTGGACCGTTCCCGATTATGAAATAGTATATTTCAGGGTATAAAGGCTTTAAGAAGTAATGATCTATGAAAATTTAAAGAAACTCACGAGATAATATAACGAAAGTTATAGTTTCCGCCACTGCACTTCATGTCCCGCACTGACTCCGGAATTGCCTAGAGCCGCCTAGAGAATGTCAACGTTCGTTGTTCCGTTATAGTTAGGTCATGCTCGTATCGTTTACTAGTATTTTTCGACACTGAATCGAATGGGGTGGGTTTCAGAGATGAGTGACTGCGTCAAGCTGCGTAACCATTTAATTTATCGGAAATATTGATTGAAACATCAAATGCTATAAGCGACAATATTGGCTGAATCGGGAGGTGTCGAATGGGATAGGTCCCAAGCATACTGTGCGAGAGAGTAGAGAGTCATTTGCAGCGTTTATGGTACAGTTCCCACCCCAAAGGATTTCAAAGGCTAATCTTATTTGTTCGGCGCTTTGAAGTAAATGAAAGAGGATGATGCGTATCATGTGTATGAACGAAACGGAGCACAGCTGTTGCTAAAATAAGACTATATTCGTTTTAATGTCTTAGGTCGTGATCTGACCATTAGCAGTGTTGCCAATAATCAACATAAAATGATATATGACAGCTTTTACAGGGATGTTTATACAAAACGAACGAACGTCTGCATTGGGGCCGCATTTCAGAAAAATAACCAAGAAAACTAGGAATTAACGTCCTCAGTAGTTATTTGCAGCAAAGTAACCAAGGCAGACAGCGCACGTTTTGATTCGAAACTTGAGAATGAACGAAAACTCATCTTTTTAAGCTCTTCAATTACGATAACGTTACAATTCGGTTGAAAAATGTTACACTGTCCTTCCAAAATACGTCCCAATGAATGAGCCAGAGTAATAATTTACGATGTACTATCATTCCACCGCATAATTAGAGTTCTCACATGTTTCTCCCCTACGTTCACATTTCCTAGTAACTGCCTAATATCACAATGTCAGGCCTAGCTAGTTTTCTATCCTGAACACTTTCAATCCTATCCTTGGGGTTCGGATGAGGACGGTGCCCTCCGTTGAAGCGGCTTATCACGTAAAAAAAAGGACCTTCTTATCGCGGAAATCTGCGGTATTACGCTTGGAAAAGTTTTGAGTTCTCATCGCCCGACTGCAGTTCCCGTCGATGTGGCCATGAAGTTGAAATCACAATCGGAAAATGATGCAGGTTTGTCGTCGCTGTTCGTGCTTTGCGCGAGTATTTCGGCAATACTCCGAAGGAGAGCATTTCGGATCTCCGCGAGTCGACAACGGAGTATCGAAAATGTTATCATAGTTCCTTTCAATTAAAATGAGATCTGACGTATGTTTCATATAGTTGTAGGGAAGACGGCTACGTAATCAGTTGACGATGAATTCCAGATCTAAACGTTTCAAGGAATTTTCTGCGTCCCAAAAACACCATTTGTGTAGATGCGAACGCGTGTGGTTGTTCGTGTAAGCGCAAAAACGAACCAAATAGACTCAAACCTCGTATTTAGCCTGCACAACACCATGAGACGTCGTAATAAGAACAGAGAAAATTGGTACAATAATTGTTATCATAGTGAACAAAGCATCACTTTTTTATCAATTATGGTTCTAACGATTTTTATTACTTTTTTCCAACTACCAAGTACTTTTTGTGCAGTACTTCACAACAAGACCAACAAATTATCATCCGTGGGAAAATGATAAGCCCAGCACAATAAATTATCAAAAGTTTGGAGAAAATTTTAGCACAATTTTTACTTTCCGCTAGACAAAAGGCAAGGAAAGTGTTGTAATCGCGTGAAGAAAAGTTGGATCTACACGTGTTGAGGCCTACTGGATGCAAAAACCTAATTTCGGCGCGTGGTGTGTGTGTGTGTCTGTGGACACCAGTTTGAGACACTGAATCATGTGGTGCAGGTGTGTCTCGTCGTGGGCTTAGGAACAGTCATCAAATAAGGAAACAGACCTGTATCCGCGTACTCATGAGAGCCGTGTCAAACGTCATGACTCAGTCTGCAAGCAGGCTGCAGGTGCACTGTCATGTGAGGGGTGGAAAGTGGAGAGAGAGATGGGGGCACCATAGGGTTGTCTCTGGAGAAGAACTGATGCCTGAAATCGTCGTTATTGGTCCAGACCAGTCAACTAGGTTCCTGGATGACCAAGTAGTATCAGGCAGCCCTGATCTTGGAGTTACTTGGCAAGGCAAGAGGCGCGAATATGACAGAACGGATCTTCGTATGAAGTTGAGACAGGTAAAATCAGGGTTGTAGCTTTGAACTTGTCCTGGCGTGGCATGTGGTGGAAGAAAAGTGCTGAACAAGATGTGTCGGATGGGTGTATCAGCAGGCGTTCTTCGAGGCATCACTACTCGCGTGTTGCTCAGGTGATATCTGAACTGTTTAGGCAAGCCTTGAGACGCAAATATGAAAGAACAGATCTTTGCATGGGAGTGTCAGAAGCTCGTGGAGTGTTTTATTGAAGGTATGACCTTGGAGAATCCATACTAATCTGGTTTCCTATATGGTTCAACTATTTACTTGGGTGGCAAATGGAGAGATCAACTGTGGCCACCTCTTTATTGTCACCTTCTTCGGTTCGCCCCAGGCCCAGACTCAGGCTGGTCTTGTAGCATCGAAGCTTCGCTAGAAACCCTCCTTGTAAAGGCAATCCCCAGCGAACCTATGGCCCTGGATTCAGAAACCCAGAGGGCAGCAAAGAAGCTCGTTGACCCTCTGGACGAGCGAGACATCCTACTGTAGACAAGAGGCGACCTCAGCAGGGTCCTTACAACCTTGAAGCCCAAAAAATTCTCTGGACCAGATAAGATAGCAAACAAGGACTGAACCCAAGCATATCCCGGCGAATAACTCCCTCTCTCACACTTCTTTCTCACTCCCTCTCCTTTCGTCGATCTGTCTGTCTGTTCCTCCTCACTGACGCACCACAGAAGTAGCTGCTGCGAAACGCCGGTTACAGCTATTGCCGCCTTAGCTTTGTACGCGTAGTGGAAGCTCCCATTACAGAAAACTTACTTGATTCCTGTTCGAGGAAGGACGAATTAAACGGAAGAGAACAAAACGTCGGCTTTCTCTTATTTGGCTAAGTTTGTGTGAGTTCGACCAAAACATGCGCGTTCGTTTGTCAGACTAGAATGCGTATTTATTTCAGGTGACGCGGAGCGAAACGAAGAGCGGAGGCCAATCGAAGGTGACGCAACCCTTCAGGGGTGCTGGAGCAAAACATTCAATGACGCGGACCTTCAAGATAGAACCGAGCGCTATAAATATGTTCGCCATTTCGACGAGAGTCAAAGTTCAATTACATTCGATTGCTGGGCTGCAATTTTTTCACTGGCTTTGAATTAGGGCGGGGCTTAACTCATCAAAACATTTTCGCGTAATGTGCGATAAAATATTACATCAAACACCGACTATTTCCTTACCACCACCTCAAGTCTTTTTTCACATTAAATTCAACCCGTATTTACTCTGTTCTGGCCTCAGACGAACATTTCTTACAGCGACAGGTGAGTGGCCTCATGTTCAGTCAAAAACATTTTTTGACCCCACCCCGGCCATATTTTTGTCTTTAACGTGTTCTAAAACCCTATTTGTTCGCTCGAAAATTCTATTTGGAATCTACCTGCGCCCGCCTGTTCAACAATCCGATCGGACGAAACCCGTGGTTGTTGTGGACAAAAAATAGAAATATCGTATCCCATCCTTCGTATTTGTCGATGCTGAGTCGGATAGTTCGGGTACAACGTGAATAATGGAACTCACGGGATAAAATAGCGAATGTTACAGTTTCTGCCACGTCCTGCGATCATTTCCCGCGTTGCCTCCAGTCTCACTCTAACCAACCGTCAGTTCGACTCGTGACGTCGTGCCGATTGCCTAGCGTCGCCTAGTAACTGTCAATGTTCGTTCTTCCGTTGTAGTCAGGCCACGTTCTGTATAGTTTATTATGGGACGGGTCTCAGATTTCGTCAAGCTGGATGGTCAGGAAATATCGGAAATGCTGATTGAAAGCGACAATATTGACTGAAACGTCTGATGCTGAATAGTACAAGCCCCAATCATGCTGTGGGAAGGTAATAATAAACAATTGTGTAATATTTGCAGCGTTTTTTTCATAGATATTTTAATAAATTAAGTGCGCTGCTAGACGGAAAACAAGATTTGTCGAATATTAATTTACTGTTTTTGCACAATGCAAATGGCTCTCACGACTTCGATCAAACTTACTCTCAACGAACTGGTACTTACATTTTGCTATCCATAAATATCTCAGTAGAAATGCGTTGAACGAAGATATAGCGCCCGTATATGTAGCAGAACTTAGGGGATTGCGGAAAGCAGCAGATATTTTTCCTTAAAAATGGCTTTAATGATTTCGATTGGAACGTTTTTGCGTTCTGATTAACACAACTATACCATGAAATTTTCATTAGCGGAAAAATGACGAGAGCAGCCGAATAAATTATCGAAAATTTCAATGATAAAACATTATAACGAAGTTCTCAGAAAAACTGGGGCGCTAATTCAAAAACAAGTGAAAAACATATTTTATTTTTATCATTTCCTTCTAGTTTTGTGCAATTCTTCTCAAATTATTTAATTACTATCATTATTACCTTTCTGAATGTATGGCAGGTATTCTCTGTAAGGTCTCTTTCTTTTGGTCCTAATCATAAGTTAGCGATGCAATCAATAAATGTTATAAGGCAATATCAGTCATGTAATATAAATGAGTCGGTACATAAATATGCAAATGTTTGCAAATCTGTGAGCACTCCGATCCCCAGCACAAGTTATCTTAAAGGGGTCGCATTGCCGTTCAAAAACCGTAGGGAAGCAACCGTCGAAATTCCAGAATTCAAACTACGCCCATTTCAGTTAAAACTGTTTCTTGCTGTTTTTACCCGATAATTCGAAAATATTAAATACGAACCTTTTTCGAAAAGTTGTGTTGACAATGTAATGAATCACTAGCGCGGTAATGAGTTAATAATGGCCTTGGCAACTCAATAAATTCCGGAACCTCAAGTGCCACTTCTACTCTGCGTAGAACGTTGAGGTATGTTCGACTAAGTTCACACAAACTGATTCAAAAACGGAAAATTGTGTAATGCGTGGTTTTTCCCCGTTTTTTTTTGACGTGACGTCGTCGCTGTGCTCTCTTTCTAGGTGCGCGCTAGCGTTGGGTCACTGTAAGTCCTCAGGTGGTCTTAGAAGCTGAAACAGTTCGCTCATCCAGTTCAAAAAAATAATAACCTTCTTAGTTTCCTCACGAGCGTTATCTAATCTAACAGTATTTCCACTCTCGGTTCTTCTGTCGTTCAAGTCGAACCTAAGTCCTCATGCTCTTGTGTAATGACTTGTTCTTTGACCCCAACTCGTTCTTGGGCTAAATACTGGTTCTCACTGAGCGTGTCCTCAAGGCTGCCTAAAAGAGTCAACTCGAACCTGAACTGAAGATTTAGATAGAATGATTTCCCAGTAATTATTTACATTAAGTAACTCACTGATGAGTTGCAAATTGTGTTGAGTAATTAAATTATACCAATTTCAAGAATTGGTCCGGTTATTAGCATTACGCCAAAATGATCCTTCAAAATTCAACCTAAATAATTACACGCAAGTTGTACTAGTACTTCGTTTAAAACTAAACTTGTTCAGAGGCGCGTTGGTGTTCCAATCTGGTTTGTTAGTGTTTTAGATCGTTTTTACTTTCGTTAGCCCTACTCAGTAACGTTACGTCTACGTTAAGTAAAGTCAGGTTTAAAGAACCCCCCCGGGAAAGTTGTCCATGAACCTGATTGAGAGAAAACCGCTGAAAAAAGTCTATTCAAGCTCTGTATTCACACCATGGGGAGTCAACATGAGCGACATCGGTGTTGATACAAATTTTTGCACGATATTTTTAACACAATCCTACCATACAACTGTCGGTAATTGAGCAGCACAGTAAATTAACAACGATTTTTGTACCTTTTTTACTTTCCTTGATTCTACGAAATAGAAAGGAAACTCATCTATCGGCTGAAAAGAAATGTTGAGTTCTCGTCAGATCTTTACGTTATAGACCCAACTGAGTTCAAAAAACACTATTTGGGAAAATGGTGTGTGCGCGCATTGCACTCATCTTGCTGGGATGCCGCATGCGCTGTGACTGGCCTTGGATTCGTTCAGGATCAGCTGCAGTGGTGTGACATGGTGGCTCCATCTGCCCCTAAGCCCAGTGAGCCTTCGCACTGTGGGGCTGTTCTACATGGTTCAAGTGACAGACGGGAACTTACACAGTGTCCTGACTGTGAAGGCTTGGGGGCCTTCAGTTGCAGCTTACTGGGATGCTTCCAAACCCCAGGGAGGTCAGCAAATCCAAACTGTCCCAACCTGGGATGAGGAAAAGCCGGAAGTGCCATCAAATGATGTGACGGGCCTGTGACCATTCTGGCCTTAAGGGGTATTCGACCAAAACGGTACGACGAGAAGCACAGCCCGTGGCCTTGCGCCGGTGCATTATGGGTTAGGGCGACGACAGGTGGCTGCCTTCGCAGGGCAAGATAGGTAGAATGGAGCATTCCATCTCCTACCCTAGGCAAAGCCTGAGAGTGCTGGAAAATGCCCTTGCTCTGTGGATATCGTGGAAGTAATCCTACCCCTTTCTCCGCCATTTAACTGCAAGGACTGAGGGAGGTAGGGGCCACCCAGTCGGAGCTCCCACAGACATCCCCAAATGCAGAACTGTAACTGTCCTGACTGTGAGTGGATTGGGCTTCAGAAGGCACCCATGGAAGGGATTACTGGCACTTTCACGCCGCTTGTGTTGGCGTCAGTGCCTAGAGCGATGAGGCGTACTAGAGGCCGGGATCTTGAGCAAGTCAAGTCAAGCCACGCAAATATGATAGGATAGAGTGTTTGTATTTGGAAGTTCGCGGAGCAGAAGTAGGTAACATTACAGCATTGACCGTGTTCTGGCACGGCGTGAGGTGCACGAAAAGTGCTGAGGAGATGCATTGGCTGGGTGTGTCAGCAGGCGTTCTTCGAGGCATCACTACCCCCGTGTCGGTCAGGTCGTATCTAAACTGGTAGTCGTTCTATCGTAGAACATCCTCTTATCCTTCTCTCCTCCTCTGTCCCAATCCTCCCCTCAAGCCAGCACAGGGTAGTCCAGGCGCCCCCATTCCCTTATTTTTATTTATTTAGTTTAGCCTCTTCTCAAAAAATCGTTCTTACAGCCTCTTCATTTCTCTATATACCAGTTGCTCAATAAAAGTCAGGGTACGAGTGGGAGCAGCGCAATAAATTCCGAAACTGTAAGCGATACCGCTTTCGGTCACCGTGAAGTGACGTTTTACCATGTTCAAACGAACTGAGTGAAAGATAAATTGAATGAATAGCAAAAGCCACGAAAACCAGTGAACTTATTTAGAGCTAAGGAAGGTTTTACGATGCGGTGCACCTGATATTTTCCTTATAAATCACGCTCATTTGACATTAGCGCTCTCAGAAAAGTTAAAGAGATAGTTCGATCAAGTGCTTATACAGTGTACGTTCAGTAACGTTCATAAAATAGTATATAGTAACCCTGGAAAATTCAAATTGGTTCAAAAAATGCAAATAAACTGACAGAAAAATAGGTTAAATTGGTTACTAGGGCTATTGAAAACGCTTCACGGACGCGGGGCTGAGGATAGTTGTACGATGCGTCGCACATGATATTTTTGGCAGTTGAGACAGGTCTTCTGTTTATATGGCTCATGAGAAAACAGGGTTTTGAACTGTTCCCTATGAAAAGTTAATGTAACATTTTTAGCGCGTTATTATAAATTCTGTTATGTTAGTTGTAGAGGTAAGGAAAGTAAAAACGCAAACGAATGACATGGCAACACGTAGATGTAACATAACTGGTCGATGTAACTACTCAACACGTGAAGACAGTTTCTCTTCAGAATCGTTTAACATCAATTGACTTACAATGTCCGTCGTATAAGGGAAATATTGCACAACCCCATTTCAAACTTCACTCGGGGATTCTAAATTATATTTATTTATTCTTGTGAGAGATGTAAAGAATGCGCTGATGAGAAACAAAATTATATTTATACATTCAACGGTTTCCTTCTTTACACGAGTCGAGCGTTACGGAGGGAACTGAACGGGAACCTGACAGCTCTTCTCTCGCGAATAAGGTCGTACGCATCCTATTTGAGCTTATCATGTGAAAAGAATGCACGCTCAATGGTATTCGACTAGTTGACTTGGCTGCTATGTCCTCAATGCCACTTTAGCATGGATGCTCCGAGACTAAGCGAAGCCTAATCCAAACAATACTCGGAACGACTTGTCGCACGGTTCTCCATATCTTGTAAATTGCTCGCTTGCACTGTGCTGTGATCCGTGTTCAGTGCGTTACAAACACATTTATCAAAATCCAAGCGAAGTATCAGTTCGCGAAACATTCCCTGTGAGTTAGATCCAAGCTGTTGGAGCGTTTAAATTTTTTTTTTAAATCGTTCAAAGTGGAGAACCCAATTTACTTATGTGTTTTAGGTCACAACCAAGTTGGAAATGGAAATGTGTATCAGGACAGCATCAACTCGTTTCTATTTTAAGTCACGGCGAATATGAACCGAATCGTTACAGGTCCTTTCGGGGGGGGGACTTATTTCTTTCTTAGCCTTAACTTCGTGCTCTGCGTGATTTACACGAACTGTTCAAATGTTGAGTGACGGGAGACGAGAACGCGCTGTACTGCAAAACGGACAGTATTAAACGTAATGAGCACATGGATGAGGGTTTCATTTCGGTATCACACGCAGCAGCGCTTTAACTGAGGAAGTATCGTGTCTGAAGTCAGTGCAAATAGGGCAGAGACGTCAGGGTCACTACCGCGTGAACACTGGGGAGATCATGTACGAATTTTGTGGAGGTAGAGTGAGAAAGGTGGGAAAGTATTGTTTAATTGGGTCCTTCCAGCTACTAAAAAATTACCGTCGACGTTGAGTGCGCCCTTAACCTTTTTATTGAGTATCACAGCGCACGGACCAGCCCCACACACCTAGAACTTGGAATACAAAAGATAACATCCAACTTGAGTCTTCACTGTAAACATTAATAATCCGGGATCCGTTTTGTGAACACTTTTTTTTGCGTGAAGGCAAAACACATCTACCAAACGTTGAAAACGATAAGGGAGAATAAACAAACAGTGCAGTCACAAACGAAGACCAAGTGCATTTCATTTAGTGTAGTTATCTTTAAAATCAACGTAATACCTATGCAAACCAATTGATTGCGGTAATGGTCCTACTACGTCCCATGAAACGATCTCGCCTGCGGTGGTTGTTTTTGTTCGAGTTCCAAACTTACGCCTTGCGCTTTGCCATACATGCATGCTTCACAAAGCGTACCTTCTTCTTTGATCTCGATTCCAAGTTTAGCTTTCACAACTTTCTTTACGTGTTTCATCCTCTGATGTTCCAGTCTTTCAGGACAGGTTTGGGCTAGGTCCATCATGTCAACTGAACAGACATTCAAAGAGTTTCGGATATCGGATTTTTGACATCAAGTTCATGTAACCCTGCATTACGAGACCGTTTTCCCCTCAAAATTATCTCATTTCCCACTAAAAATTCACAACATTCAGTATACGAGATGAATTTACTGTTAGCAATTTTGTTTTGTGCGGACAGAGTGGAAAAAAGAGTTTTCATTATATCTGGAACAAACCAGATGTTTGACAACGTGATTTTCCGCTTGAAGCCATTCACAGTAGCCTCTATTACACTGCTACCATTACATACGGCCTTCATAGAGTTAACGTTGGCTGTTCTCACAATATGCTCAACTAAAATGAAAAATTCTCTGGTACGAGTTATATGTCCGCAAATCACGAATTTTAATTACTCAGGCAGGAAACTACTTCGGATGTTTCTGCATTCAATGTAATGTCATTTACGTTCAACGTCCTGTTTCTTGTTTTGAATGGCTTACACACAGAAGATTTTGAAGAAGACGGTTGTTGCCCACTTCATTTTTCAGGTCTTGATTGGTTTCTTTCGACAAGTTATTAGTTCTGGTAGTCAACACATCTTCATCATGCTGCTCTACATTTTTTGAGTTCAGAGCTCTTTTGTGAGCGCAAAATTGAGAAGTTAAATTTTCGGTTGTCCTCTCAGTCTTAGACATAATCCAACTGGTCTTGAACGAAAAATAGTCGTTTGGCAAAGGTTCAAGTATTTTGCACTTGAGGAACACATATGGAAGTCTTCATGTATAATTTCGGTTACTATGTTTCACATCTTCTTTGAATTAATTCCACAAATTTTTAAGTTTAGACAACAGCGTGAGCATCATGTTCATAACTAAAATATCTGGTGCGTTGCAACACACAACTTTCCTTAGCTCTACGTCAATTCACTTTGTACATGGCCAATTCGATTAATTCAATTCATTTATCACTCAGTTAATTTGAACTTGGTCAAATAACGCTTTACGGCAGCAGGAAGCGGTAGCGCTTACAGTTCCAGCTTTTATTGTGCTGCTCGTACTCATTGCAGGACCATTATTGAGCAATTCTTACTCAGATAATTAATGAGGCTGTAAACACAAATTTTTTGAAGAAGGATAGTAACTACTTTTGCTGAGTTATTGGGTAAAAACTTTTAGAACTGGTAGTAAGCGAAACGGCGGTAGTTGAAATTCAGGAATTTTTGGAGTGAGCCCCATGTATCTCATGAGTGTTTTTAAACACTCACCCTATAGGTATTGGATTGGAATACAACACGACTTTTTTTTAAACATTCTAGTAACATTCCAGCGGAGTTTAAAATAAAAATATCTGGTGCGTAGCAACACACTACTTTCCGCCACCCCTTTAAGTTCGAACACCACCTACACATGCGGGCGCTATATCTTCGTTCAACGCATTTTTACAGGAACATTTATACGGAACAAAATGTAGGGACTAGTTAGCTGAGAGCACTCCGAAAGTTTTATCGAAATCGTTGGAGCCGTTTTTGAGAAAATACGAATACCGATAAATTAATATTCGACAAATCTCCTTTTCTGAGTTAACGTGGCTTATATCTCCGTGCAACATATATATACAGAAATAGTTATGGAGAACAAAATGTTGGTATGGGTGACTAAAAGACACTTCATTAGGATTTATCACATCTGGTGAAAAATTACCCTGGAACTTTCGGAAATGTTCAGAAAAACGTTATTTTCAACACATTTTCATTTTTATCTCTGCTCAATGGACTTTCAGAGGAACATTTATAAAGAACAATATGTAGGTATTAACTATTCGAAAATATCCTGAGAGTTTGATGATAATCGTTGAAGTCATTTTGCCAAAAAGCTTAAAAAACCTATTTTTGCTTCATAGGTCATTATCTCCGTTCACCGTATTTTCATGGAGATATGTATAGAGAAGAAAAGTTAGGTATTGATTAGGAGAAGATAATTTGAAAGTTTAATCAAAATCGTTAGAGCCGTTTTCGAGAAAAATGCGAAAAACCCTAGTTTTTGGTACATTTTCGTCCCCCACCCCCCCCTTCCCATCGGCCGAAATCGTCCATAACCTTATGTTGGTGTCTACAAAAAATAACAAACAAAACAAAAAAAGAACCAGCTCAATCGGATAAGCCGTTCTCCCGCAAATCGAACTACAGACACACACACACACAGGTCTGTTTCTTTATTTGGTGACTGTACCCAAACCCTCGACGAGGATTATATCAGTCATAGAAGTTGCGGTTTCGCTAATATGCAAGAGGCCGGCCCCTGCAGCATCCACCGAACTCAGACCTGTGGAGTGCGGCAGGTATTTGGTCTTAGCCAGTCTCACCGTAGAGAGCTGCTGCCGTGTGTTACCGCGCGGAGGTTGACCACCTGAGGAATCCCGTACCATCTGGGAGTATTTCATAATCTGGTTTCCTACCTGATCTTACTTTTTACTTGGGTGGCAAGTTTCAAAAGGACAGATCAACTATAACCACGTTTCTTAGCCATCACCTTTTGCGAACTTTGCAAAATGGTTATAGGCTTTCCTTTGTAGCAGCTCAATGCTGCTAAGTTCGTTTGTTCTACCAACAACCGTCGCTCACTGTTGTAGAAACTACAGTGGAGCAGCACGTGGTTTCTTGTTTCCTCCGCTGGAGGCAGAAGACGTGCATAATGGAGAGTCTTTCAGAGAAAAGAAGTGGAGCCGCGCGTTGAAGTCACCATGTCCCATGAGGAACTGGCTCGTCCAGTGCTCTGGCTCAACCCATTTTCTTGATAGACGTTCACGGATGTTGGGGAAGAACTCATACGTATCACGTCCTTTTTGACGAGGATTCCCATCTCGCTTGCCATTTCTCTAGAGCCCATTCATCGATGGCGGCAAGTTTCTGTTCTGTGGTGAGATCCGCACGAGTTCAGCCCAAAGCGAGGGGAAGCTCCCGTTTCACTCTCCACTTGTCAATCATGCACTCGACAGCCAAATCAACTGGTAACTGACCAGTGATCACCTGGAGTGCTTCCGTTGATACAGTCTTGTAGGCCTTGGTGGTCCACAGGAGCGCAGCTCTCTGGGATTGGGCCAATACTCTCTTTTGATTGACTGTTAGTTTGCTACCCAAGACAACGGGGCGTAGCCAATCACACCTAAATAGATGGCCTTATACATGAGGATGGTGTCGTGGTAACACACACCCCAAGTGGCCTTGCTAATGGCACGCAGTGAGGCAAACCTTGCAATGGTAGTGCCTTTAAGGACTGGAGGTGTTGGTTGAAACCCCACCTCTCACCTATATTCACTCTAAATACTTGACGTGCTTTTTCAAGAAGGAGCCTGTGGCCGCCAAAGCGTATTGTGGGTGGATTATTCACTTTCCCTTCAAGAGGATTAGCCGGGTTTTTTCCTCAGCCACCTGCATCTTGACATGCTCGCACCATTGGTTGACAGTGCGGAGCACATGGTGAGTTTTTTTTCAATTTGGCGGACTGACTCTGCAAAGATCAGCACAGTCAAGTCATCCACATAGGCGTACGGCTCGCAGTCAGTCTCCATGAGTTTCCTGAGAAGACCTTCGAAGAAGGCATTCCAGAAGTGCTGGTCCTAGGACCGAGCCCTGTAGGCACCCCTTCTCAATCTTTCTCCGGACGGGAACATGCCTACTTTCGATCGTAGCAGTTCTGTCTGTCAGGTAACTTCTGACGAGCGAGTACAGGTTGCGGGGATTCCCCTACCTTTAAGCTCGTAAGGAGCGCTGGCCACCAAAGGTTGTCAAACGCTCCTCTGATGTCAATCAGAACTGCTACGACGTACTTAGCCGGTGCCAGCAGGAAACACGCCGAATCTCTACAATGACATCCTGCGTGGACCTTCCTTTGGTACACCCGTATTGCCTGCCTGTGAGGTTGCGGCCAAAGACTCCTTCCGAGGGACTGCAACATCAAGATTTCTAGTGTTTTGCCTAATATGGAAAGAAGGCTGAGTGGTCTCCATGATCGCGGGTCTGACTGATTGCGGTCGCCTCCCTTTTGAAGAGTGACAACACGCGCAGACTTCCACTGGTGGGGAACTGTCCGACCTGCAGACAGTCATTAAATAAATTAAGGAGACCGCTGGAGATTGTCCGCTCAAGCCTTCCTTAGCATATTGCTTTCTATTTTGTCTGGCCGGGGATTTGTTGGGCTTTAAGGTCGCAAGGGCCCTGCCGAGGTCGCCTGTTGTCCACAATGGGATGTCGGGCTCGTTCGAGGGTCCATGATCAGCTCCCTTGCTGTCTCTGGGCTTCAGTGTCTCGAGCTACTTGGTCATCTGGGAACGCCTTCTCAGGAGGGTTTCCAGTGAGCTTTGATGCTGCAGGCCCAGCCTGACTCATTTTGCATCGCAGCTAAGACTTGCTCTACGTCTGCTTTTCCTATGGAGGTCTTGTAGTGTCTGCCCCAGGGGCTCTCAGAGCTCTCCGCTTCCACAAAATTTCGCCAGCCTTGCCGTTTGGCTCGTTTGATGGCGGTGGAAAGGCCTTCTTCTCTTGGATGAAGGCAGTTGGAGTGTTGCTCTGGCATCAGTGTCACGAGTGTTTTGGTACATCCTTCTGGCTCTATTTGCACTTTGCTTGAGGGGATTAAGTTCCTCAGTCCACCATGGGACTTTGATCGCCCTGTGCTTCTGTTGGCCAAGTACAGAGAGCCCAGCAGAGTGCAGTGCTGTGGTAAATGTGTCCACTTTGCTGTCCACCTCTTCAGGTGTGGATGCTTGCTATTAGGTCGGTGTCTGCGGCACGCAGTTCACCTTCCAGTACCCTACAGAATTGTGGCCAGTCAGCATTTTTTGTGCGGAATCGCTTTTCACGCATGTCTTTGCAGAGGATGTTGTCATCCGTGATGGCAAAGTCAATAACCATGTGATCGCTCTGCTGCACCTGAATGCGACTCGCCAACCTTGCAATTTGAGTAGCAGGGTGTGAGACACGGCTGACGTCTATACACGACCTTCCTCCTGGACCATCATAGGTCGCCTCAGTCATGGGGTCGTTGGCAACAACCAAGTTGTACCTGGTGAGCAGCTCTATATACGCCCCTCGCCGCCCTGTCCAGGGTTGGGGATCCCCCACAATGGTGATCTGGCGTTTGCATCAGCACAGACTACGCAGGGTCGTCCTGATAGGCCTGCTAGAGCCCGCTCAGTGGTTCAAGGCTGGTGGTGGCAACTGGTGCGCCAAATTGCCTGTAAATGATATTACAACCAGCTCAAAGCCACCGGCTCGGATGAGCACAGCGGCCAAGTGCTGGCTGTTCAGGTGGGTGAGTGCAGCATGTCAATGGACGGGTCGATGCAGGCTACTGCTGCCTTGGCTCCGTTCTTGCTCCAGTCACCACTCGTGCCTGCGATCCCAGACCAAGGGTTTTGGATCCTATGTATGGTTCCTGTATGGCGAGGACACTGCAGCGTTTCTTGAGTGCATTTTGCAGCAACTCCAGCCATAACTGGGCAACTCTTATTTGTGTTGTGCTGAAGGATTCGAACTGTTTTTTGACCTATTCATAATCTACTCGTGACTCCTGGAGGGCAATCGCTCGCTGGCCAGAATGGTACAGCGTGCGTCTCGTGTAGAGTGTGAGACCTGTTGGATTTTTGCGTTCGACGCAATTGGCACAGAGAGGCATCACGCTTGCATTCCCTACTCCAGATGTGGCAAGGCGCACCAGGCGCACACAACAGGTCTTGTACAGGCCACTGCCAGGTGGCCATAGCGCTGGCATTTGTAGCACTGAGTGGGGGCTTGGTACTTTCGTATGGCGCACCGCTGCAGGCTATTTGGAGGTGCCTTGCCCTCTAGTTTTTGTATAGGCTGGGTGATACCTCAATCACCCAATCCTTCTGCCTTCCACGCTGTTTGGTGAAGAGGGCCTGACATCCTGCGGCTGCAAGCCTAACGCAGGGTTGTGCTCAACAACTTGTTGGGCCAAGTCCTCTTTTGAAGATCAGTCCGCACGTCGCACAATAGCAGGCGTGGGAAACGACCCAGGGGGGCTGACGCTTGGAGCTTCAACTCCTTTTTGTTGAAATGTGGCTCGTGAGCGCCTTGGCCATTTCTGGCGTTTCCGTCACAATGACGGCGCCACCTCCTACTGCGGTGCGGATGTCTAGCACTCCAGACGCTTAGAGCTTGGAGGTCCGTAGCAGGGACACCCCGCATCAGTGCTTCCATTGTATCAGGGTTGGAGGGACCAGCCTCTCCTTCCTTACATGTATGCTAACCACTACCACGTTTTGTCGTGGGTTTTTAGGGGGAGTTTGCAAGCGGTGGAGGCTTTATTTTGTTTTTATTTTTACTTTGCCCTTGTTTTTGGGCAGAGGCGCAGGCGGGCGCTGCCCTCAGCCTGCTTAGTTGGGGCCTGTTTCCGCTTCCCCCTGCGCTTCTGGCCTGGCAGACTGCCATTCCGCCTCAGCTCCATGAGGGGAGGAGGGCGCAGTAGCGGCTACTGCCATATGAGGGGCCTGGGGTACTACCCTGGCTCATTGAAGGTCCTTGAGTTTGGGGGCTGGTGGCACTGGCTGCTGGGCAATTGCCCTACGCAGCTCTTCCCTCACGACAGCCGCCACAGTTTCCGCAGGGGAGTGGCAGGGGTCGAGCTTGGCGAGCCTGAGGAAGAGGCGCAGGTGGCGTTTTTATTACCTGCAATTGTGTTATTTGACTTAGTCATGTTTTTTTTTACTAATTTTGAGGGAGATTAAAGAAGCAGACTGGTGTAGTGTATCCTTGTGAGTTCATTTGTTGTGTGTGTTAGTGGTATGAGCGAGAGGTGCTCGAGAGGCAGTGTCCTGGAAGCTCCCCTCAGGCATATTGATTCCCTAGCCCCTTTTCGCTGGTCCGTTGAGGGTCAAAAGGAGGCCCCCACATGCGCCGCAGCTGCCAGTCCGGCCACCCACCGACTAAGACGCATGAGGATTTTTCGGCTGCTGCTCAGAGTCAGCCCTCGGCCACTGGTGATGTGGTGAGCGGGACACACACGCTATCAGCCGCCCCAGGAACGCTCAAACCTGGTTTTTCCCCTCCTCATTCCGAAGGCCGCACCTATATAGGGGATCGCCTCAAAGGTGTTAGTGAGCTACACTCCAGGACTGTCTTTCGCTCATTATGAGTGTTTCAAGTGAGTGTGTTCTGCCACGCAAGCCGTTGCAGTGTATTTTGTATCTGGAATATGTTGTGTGTGTCAGTGTCGTGAGCTTTAAGCCCCTTTAAGGCCGGATTTAACGACCACGCAGAGGATACGGCAGGAGAATTCTGTCCCCCTTCCTGCGGGGGGGTGTGTACTGCGATCCCAGCTAAAGGTAGGGGGTTCCCAGTGTGTCATGTATGTGAATGAAGTGTAAGTTGTGTCCCTTTTAGTTCGGCTTATACGAACACGCAGGGAGTACGGCAGTGGAATTCTGGACCCCCAACTGCAGGGTGAGCACAGTGTGGCGACAGAGTACACTGTGACGCCCAGCCACAGTTAAGCCTCGTTGGATGTAATCCTGCGGGGACCTCGTAGAGGTGAGGTTGTCTTTCAAGCTGGGCCCACCCGGCTTTCCCTTTTAGTCGGCTCATACGACACGCAGGGAATACGTCAGCGGTATTCTGGACCCCCCACGCAGGGTATTTTCGTCCCCCACCCCCCCCTTCCCATCGGCCGAAATCGTCCATAACCTTATGTTGGTGTCTACAAAAAATAACAAACAAAACAAAAAAAGAACCAGCTCAATCGGATAAGCCGTTCTCCCGCAAATCGAACTACAGACACACACACACACATACACACACACATACACACACACACACATACACACGGACCACGCGACGAAATTAGGTTTTTTAGACTCAGTAGGGTCTGAAACGTAAAGATCTGAAGAAAACTCAAATTTTTTTTTGGGCCGATTCTATACTTTCCTTCCCTTCGGGTAGCGGAAAGTAAAAACCGCGGCAAAAACGCTTTTTGTCGAAAATTTTGATAATTTATTGTGCTGCTCTCGTCATTTTCCCACAAATGGAAATTCTGTGCTATGATTGCCTTATTAAGAGCTATCAATATAAAAAATTTAATCAAAATTGTTAGAGCTGTTTTTGAGAAAAAAAAAATTTGGTGTTTTGATCACTATGATAACTACAGTTAACTTTCGGTGGATTTTTCCCATACCCTTAATTTGGCGTCCCATGGTAACCTGTAGGCTAGACATCAAGTTTCAGCTGATTTGGTACGGTTGTTTTATCTGTAAACCGCGCTAAAATCGATTTCGTCGAAAATTTTGGTAATTTATTGTGCTGCTCTCGTCATTTTCCCACAAATGGGAATTTTATGGTATAGTTGCCTTATTGAGAGCTACCAATATAAAAAATTTAATCAAAATCGTTGGAGCCGTTTTTGAGAAAAAAAAATTTGGTGTTTTGATCACCATGATAACTATAGTTAACTTTCGGTGGATTTTGTTCATACCCTTATTTTGGCGTCCCATGGTGACTTGCGGGCGAGATATGAAGTTTGAGGTGATTTGGTACGGTGGTTTTCTCTAAAAATATTTCACAGACACACATACACACAGACCATTTTCCCAAATAGTGTTTTTCGGACTCAGGAGGGTCTGAAACGTAAAGATCTGAAGAAAACTCAAAATTTTATTTTCAGCCGATTACATGACTTTCCTTTCTACTTCGTTGAGCAAGGGAAGTAAAAATTGCGTACGACTCAGCGGTCCGGTCGAAGAGTCAGTGCTCTTGCCATTCTTCGGAAAAACGCATAATTTTCTGAATGTTTGCACGGCCGAGATTATTCATTACGACTATCATCACTGTACTGTTCGCAGTGGCAAATTTTTGCTTCTCCGTTTCGTAGCCAGCCAGCTTCATGCAATGGCGAGGCAGGTTCTTTTAAGGTTCCTTCAACAACCTCGAATGCATTTGGCAGACCACGCAATAACGTAGTCATTCTAAATTTCCAAATTGTCCAATTCACTTCCACATTCAGGTCGCTCTTTCACCTTTGCTAAATCCATTGTTAACGTTCACTTCAGTCACCACCATCGTTCAATAATTGTCCCTTATTCACTATTCACGTAATCTGGGCCCATAACCTATTGAAAATTATTAAATGAAATGCTCTTGGTCTTCGTTTGTGACTGCAATGTTTGTTTCTTGTCTCTAATAATTTTCAATATCAAAGTCAATTGCAAATTGTCCTTGATATAGTTCATGTTTATCTTAAATAAAAGTTCTACAAGTGCAACTCAATCTCATTCTGGTTCAGACACTGATAATTTCTTTTGAGTCGATGCGGATGCGTATTACCCGATACGATTTCCTCGAGAAACTTTTTTTCTAAGTTTTTGTATACAGTTTGCTATCTTGAGTTATTTGAATATTACCTACAGCTTTGTTGGGCGCACGAGAGAGGAGCTTAAATAAAATGAAAGGGAACTAAGTGAGCGAGAGAGAAGGACTGTATTACACGTGAAATGAAAAGAGGAGTTTGAGAAAGGGAATCAGAATACGCGGGAAACTGAAGTGGAGTGAGAGAGTGAGAAGAGCTGTGATAGAGGAATGTCTGTGTGAGCACCGGGAGACGAGTGTATCTGGGGAGAGCTGTGTGTGTTGGAGGAGGTAAATCGAGGGAGGGAAGGATATTTTGGATAGTTCAAAAGGGGAAATTCGTCACCATTGGAGGTTAAGCCGAACTTAATCCCTTTGTCTGGAGATGCCGACTGAACGATCAGTTCTCAGACTTCCTTAGCGAGAGTCGTACCACGCAGCATTCCTCTCCACCACGTGCATCCAGCGATTTGTATCCCTTCGCCAACTAATACAATCTGTTTTTCACTCAGTTGATTCGAACGTGATACAACTCAGTTCAACGTTATATGTAGAAGCTGTTTGTGCCAAAAATTCCTTATGCCCCTACTTATGTCACGACATTTATTGACCAACCGGCGTATAGGTTATTTACGGTGCTGTCAAGACGATTTTTCGAGGAAGCGTTCCTGTCACCGTTCTTGGATTATACGCCCAAAACTGGAAAACTCATTTTCATAATCGTCATTAAGCTACCTTCGTGTAGTTAGTTTTAGACCGATGAACACACAGGTCTGTTTCCTTATATGATGACTGTTCCTAAACCCTCGACGAGGGTTATATCAGTCATGGAAGTTGCGGTTTCGCTAATATGCAAGAGGCCAGCCTGTGAAGCATCCACCGAACTCAGACCTGTGGAGATACGGCAGGTATTTGGTCGTTAGCCAGTCTCCCGGTAGAGAGCTGTTGCCCGTGTGTGGCTGCGCGGAGGGGACCACCTGAGGAATCCCATACGTCTGTGAGGAGTTCTTAATCTGGTTTCCCACCTGATCTAACTATCTACTTGGGTGGCAAGTTTCAAAAGGGCACATCAACTATGACCACGTTTCTTAGCCATCAACTTCCTCGAGAAATCTTTAAAATGGGTATAGGCTTGCTTTGTAGCAGTCAATGTTGCTAAGTTCGTTTGCCCTGCCAACGACCGGCGCTCACTGTTGTACAAACTACAGTGGAGCAGCACATGGTTTCTTGTTTCCTCCGCACTGGAAGCGCAAGACGTGCATGATGGAGAGTCTTTGAGAGA
Source organism: Pachypeltis micranthus (assembly GCA_020466155.1). Classification (NCBI taxonomy): domain Eukaryota; kingdom Metazoa; phylum Arthropoda; class Insecta; order Hemiptera; family Miridae; genus Pachypeltis; species Pachypeltis micranthus. The sequence continues at coordinate 30,802,002 of CM035768.1, forward strand.
AAAGAAACGGAGCCGCGCATTGACTTCACCATGTCCCGTGAGGAACTGGCTCGTCCAGTGGTCTGGCTCAACCCATTTTCTTGAAAGACGTTCACGGATGTTGGGGATGAACTCACAGGTGTCACGTCCCTTTGACGAGGATTCCCATCTCGCTTGCCATTTCTGTAACGCCCATTTGTCGATGGCGGCAAGTTTCTGTTCTGTGGTGAGATCTTCACGAGTTCAGCCCAAAGCGGGGGAAGCTCCCGTTTCACTCTCCACTTGTCAACCATGCACTCAACGGCCAAGTCAACTGGTAACTGACCAGTGATCACCTGGAGTGCTTCTGTTGATACAGTCTTATAGGCCTTGGTGATCTACAGGAGCCCAGCTCGCTGGGATTGGGCCAATACTCTCTTTTGATTGACTGTAAGTTTGCTAACAAGTTCGTTCTCTCTCTCTCTCTCTCTCTCTCTCTCTCGCTCTCTCTCTCTCTCTCTCTCTCTCTCTCTCCTCTCCTCTCCTCTCCTCTCCTCTCTCTCTCTCTCTCTCTCTCTCTCTCTCTCTCTTTCTCTCTCCATCTGAAAGCGAGCGAGACATAATTAAGATTCTGAAAGGGTTAACAGTTGATGGATACTACACGACCAAAACGGTAATTGATTTTCAACCAGATTCCACTCCACGGTTCAAGCGAACGCTGCATCTCCACAAGGTCGGGTCAACATTTCCAAGATGAAAGTGAAATTTCAACTGGTCTGCTAAAGGTCTAAGGTGTCAACACCAATCTTGTGGCCCACCGGAATTCATCCTGAAGTTGAGAAAAAACGTTTCACTCGGATGTATTTGTTCATAATATTATATTCACGCTACCCATTGGAGGGTAATTATGTTCTTGAATGGGGACGACGGTTAGACTTTCGGGGTTATTATCTTACTTCTACCTGTGAGGACGTCACCGAAGAGGCAGGCCTCCAGGTAATTAGCGTTACGAGTTGGGTAACTCCAAGCGTCGCTGAAGAATGCGAAGTTTGGAAGAAAACGGGATCGTCTGTCGGCATCACGTCGTCATTCCTCATATTTTCTGGGCGGACGAACATTCCTGGGACGCTCCGACGTTGGAGGATCAGGAGCCGAAGAAGGGAGTGTTTTCTATCCAACCTATACGTTTTTGAGATGCCACTCGCACGGTTTTCTCTCTTCATGCCGAAGCTGGTAGGTTGTCGAGAAGAGGGGGCCTTCTTAAGGGGGCTCCTGGTTTCTTCTGGAGGGGGCCGCATTCCTCGAAGCCTTTCCTTTTCTGTTAGGTAAGTCAGTTGCCTTGAGGCCGAGCACAGCTTTGCCGTCCTTCCTCAGTTGTTTATGTGCCGTGCGCCCTCTTAAGACGTATCTTCGATCCGACTTGCTCGTTTTATCTTCCTCGCTGTTTTAGGATACCGCACAATTTGAGGTAAGTTCCCGATACCGTGTTGAAATGGAAGTATACTGTAAATAGTCGCTCGCTGAGTAATAATCGAACATTTACGCTCCACAAGGTCGGAGTTGTCAAACGCAAAATCGATTTCTTGTCACTCGACGAGTGTCCTTTGAGCGATGTTTTCTTTGAAGCCTTTACTGTACATTTTGGTCGTCCCCGTGAAACAGGGTCACCAGTAGGCCCTGTCAGAGTATGATGGAAGGGTGATAAGACACCAGAGAAGACTGCCAACAACGGACGAGACCGTTAGCGTTGCTTCGAGTTCTTCCTCAGAAGGGGTAATTTCTAATCAATCGGCGACCGGGGCCAAGAATACGCGACGGAAGAATACCAAATACATTGGGCGCATCCTGTTGAGCATTCCTCGTCGGCATCTGCGGGGAGCGGGTCAGGTGTGGCCTCGAGTTACCTTCCCAGCTTTCTTGCGTCCCCGCATTATCTGACGTAGGGTTTCGTACGAGTATGTCTTGTTCGTCCAGGACGGCTATTGGTCATCAAAACCGCCACTTGAGCATTTGTAGCCCTTCGAGCGGTTTCATACGCTTCAACCAATCAATTAGGTTTGTATGCAAAACTGAACTACGTTCGATTTTCGTCGAAATCAATTATGCAGTGTCAACTGTACTGGAACTGTCTAAAAAAATGTATCCGTAATCGTTGTTTTGACTACTATGATAACAATAGTTAGTTTTGAACTGATTTTGCTCATCCCCGTGATTTGCACGCTGTATACCAAATATAAGTCGATTTGGTTCTGCAACTTTTTCTCAGTCGCGTTTCCCCAAATGGCATTTTTCGTGACTCAGTAGCCCTAAAAGCGTAAATATATGCTTAACCTTCCTTACGTTACTCCGTAGTGCTGAGGAATGTGGTGCGGTGTGCGGTATCAGATGTTTCTAAAGTTTCTTTCAAGATGACGTATTGAAAACAACAGACTGCTATTTCTCTATTCAGTATTAATGCGTTAAAGCCGTGTGAGATACCAACAGAAGGGTCCCTCATTTCGAAGGGAGTAAGGACACTTCATTGCTTTTCAGATTGCGTTAATCACCAAACAGATATACGGCCGTGATAGAGTTAGCAACCAGGAATGAAGAAGAAGCGATTATAATTCCACGACGGCGTTCATTATTATGAAGAATGATCGGCTGTATAGTTATTAGTAATTAACTAATATGCTAACGTGTTCAATAACGTGGATATCACGACGTAATCCGTTCCAGTCAGCGTTCGTTACAAATCAGTTTCATTTTTGTGAGCCATCGTTCAAAATTTGTCGAGTTGTATTTTCTGTGTTTGACATTCATAGAACGATGAGCTCGTTATACGAATAATTGTAATCTGCTCTACTAACTGTGCTGAAAGTTCCTCTGAAATATTTCATAGTTCACGTCGATTCTCATAAAATTCACTGTGGAGTTATGAAATCGTCGAATCTTTCGTGCTGCGTACAGCTGTAATCGAATCAAATTAATAAAGGCCGGCGATAATTGTGCAAAAAGTATAGGGTTCCAGCAGTTAACGCTAGAAAGTTGAGTGACTATTATTAGCTAATGACACTTTGAGTTTGACTCTAATCATCTCCCTCACAATCAACTCAAATATGTCTATAATTTTTGCGCCATGAGAATCACTTTAAAAAAACGGTGCGCCGCATCACAAAACATTCCTCAGCTTCACGTCTATTTAGCGATTTTCGTCGCTCAACTACTAACGCAATCTGTTTTTCACTCAGTTCATATGAATTTGGAAAAACATAACTAGCGATAGCGTTTAAATTTCCGGAATTTATTGCGCTTCTCCTACTTACCCCAAGCACTCCACTCAAAACCTTTGTATAGGTAATTAATGGGGCCGTTCTCCGGGTTTATTTTGAGCGGTTCATACCCACGGTTCTTGAATTACGGGGAAAATTGAAAAAAAGGGCGTTTGAAACTCCGGAATTTATTGATGCGCTCCTACTCATACCACGACCTTTGATGAACGGGCCATTTGTGAGACTGCCAGTTGATTTTTTTTAGGGGGATCGTGTTTATTGTTTTAGAATTATCGGGCAGAAACTGTGAGCAATGGTTGTGAGGAAGTAAAACGGCGGTGATTTGAATTTCGGAATTTCTGAGGTTGGATTACCTTACGAACGTTATTTAGCTCACATCGTATACTTAGTTTTTTGAAAGATCGCCCTAATTAGTCTGAGAATGCTAGTGTTATAATAACGACCTTTATGCTGTTCAAATTGCGCTAAAATCGGTGTTCTTGGAAATGATGATAATTTATTGTACCGCTCTCGTCCCACCAAAGAGAATTTTATGGTAATGTCGCGTTATTTGGAGCTGTTCGTGTGAAAAAATTAAACAAAAATCGTCGCAGCCGTTTTTGAGAAAAAAAATATCGAGTTTGGCTCACTTTTAAAACGATTTAGCTCAAACCTTCATTTTGACGTTAGGTAATCGGCTGGCAATTTGAGCCGATTTGGTCTAGTCGTTTTCTTGAAAACGCGTTCGTAGATTGATCGTTCGGAAACGTGAAGATCTGAAGAAAACTCGAATTTTTCAAAGTCAATTACTTAACCTTCCTTCCTACTACTTAGGGGTAAGGAAAGCAAGCTAGATTGAAATTAGAAAAAGGTTATTCTTTCAATTTTTATGTTTCCTTTTATTCAAACACCACATTTGGAGACAGTGCCGCACTTCTACCCACAATATTCACCTTGGGGTTTGTTTGCGTCGAACACATGTCATTACTGTTTTCTGCATTTCCTTCCTCCAGCTACAAGAGCAGAGCAGACAATGGAGAACGGGAGAACGCATTTTGACTTCATCGTGACGTCGAGATTCACATCCTCACTCTCCGGGGAGCGCCGATCTGTTGCTTTTCAGCGGATGTGGGTTCCAGTAGCTCCAAATTTCTAGAGACGCATCTTCCTGGCGGTTTTTCGATGTGGTGATTCAAGTGCAAGGCGTTCTTACCGTTCGTCTTCTCGTCTAAAAGTTAGGCGAGTTCATTACGGATGTACCACTCTCTGCCTATGCCCCCTTTGAGGCCTTCGTTTACTTCGTTGCAGTACGCCGTTACGAGCTGACAGTAAACCATTTATTAATAATAATCAGTTGAACCAGCAGCGAAGGTTGTGGGGGTGGACTAAGCCAATTGGCATCACAAAACGTCGCCGACGACTGCGAAACTGACACTTCGAGTTAGGGCAAGAAATTTACCTTTATCTCCGCTTTAATACCTGCTTTCTCTGCTGATAATGACTGTTGGGCGCACGAATGAGGGAGCTTGAGTTGGGAGATAGATGGACATGGTGAGGAATGTATTACACTGTGACAAAATAGCGATATCAGTTTGAGTGTGAGTACTTAAACGCGAACAAGGGGGCTCTGAATTCACGTGAACTGGTTGTGTGGTCTATAGCAAGAACTGAGAGACAAATGAGTATCTGGGAAGAGCTCGTCTCGAGAGGAAATTAATTGGTGGTTGGGAAGGGGGAAGAGGATATATTGGAAATTCCAGAAAAAGGGGAAAACCAACCACTTCGGAATAACTGAGAATCAGGCTGGACTTCCCCAGACCAACGAACAAAGAGTTTCAGGTGTCAGAAATATTGGAGGATTCTATGTTTGGAGAAGGCCCTAAACAAGGGCTTCCTGTCAGGGGCAAGTGTAGAAAGTTCGAGCTCAAGACCCAACTAATTCGGCCTGCCCCGAACACTGACTGTGTAGTCACAAAAAAAAGTTACTTCAGCGTGTAAGTAAAGACGCTGGCTGATAACTTCATAGAAGAGTGGCAGATGATTGAGCCCAACGGTAGCAGTAAAATTTGATGACATTGCCATACAAGTCGATTCGTTTGTTTGATTCCTTTTACGTTGTTTTTTGCATTTGGAAAAATGCACTGTGTGTAGATTGTGCGCGATTGAGAGAATACGGCTGAACCAAATCAATTCAACTTTGATGTTTAGCCTGGCCATCATGGGACGCGCAAAATCGGTTTAAAACAAACTAAAGTATATTGCATTTGGTACTCGTATGAACGGACTGCGACAAGTACATGGAAGGGCGGAGGGGGTTTTACTTTCACTATGAACGTACTCCAAGCATTAAAGACCAAGGAACTAGGCTTGTCTCGCACAAATTATTCGCCTTTTGTATTCACTTTTGAAGGCAGGGAAGCGCGAAGAGCCGAATGACTTCATTTAAGGTGTAAACTTTGCATATTCCGCTTCTCCCTTTTAAGAGATTACAAGTCGGAAGTTTCGCAGGTTCGGTCCCACGGTTTGCCATAACAATCGTCGCATAGTTCAATGCTTGAAGGCCGAAACACCTCCGAGTCTTCGTAGGGCGATTAAAAGGAGTCGAAGGTGAAGAAGATCCTGACGGTCCTTCGAAGTTTCGTTCGACCACTCACAAGGTAACAACGAAGACGCGAGTCACGACTTGAACCTGTGCTTCACTACCGCATCCACAAAGGTCGTCAGTCCCCCTTCGTTCAGCCTTGGAAAACCTATTTCCCTCGCAGTTTTCTGCGGTTGGCCTCCCAAAAGAAAAGAATCACGCACAATTGTAAACCCAGTAATAACTTGTTGTTCCTCAATGACGACGATTTCACTGTCAGTTGCCCTCTCAATTCTCCGCGAGTTGTACACCACATGAAAAAGCGTGAACTGAAATCGCTTTTCACTTGAGAAAGAGGAGAAGCACAAAGAACGCATCAAGAACGTTTTGACGACCAATCGCCACCCTTTGGAAAATGAATCGTGAGTAGCGCATTAACAGTGAGTCATAATGTAGTCTTTAATCTGCAACTGGTTCAAGATAAGTTCTGCGCGAGGCTAAGAGCCTGATCCTTTCGTGTATTTTCCATCCGACCCATTCGCTTACCACACATTCCGATTTAGAACGAGTGCAAACGCAAATTCAAGTATTTAGTTCAGCGAAGTTTACCTAAGTGCCCCTCGCCAGGTGGTGTACTAATCGCAAGCGAATGCTGGAATTGTGTTCATAGGAATGAGTTTACATAGAAAAGCAGAATGGCATTGGGATGTGGGGTGAGGCGTCAGTAATGGCTGTTCCTAAACCATCGACGAGGGTTATATCAGTCGTGGAAGTTGCGGTTTTGCAAATATGCAAGAGGCCGGCCCCTGCAGCATCCAACGAACGGCACATATTTGGTCGTTAGCCAGTCTCCCGGTAGAGAGCTGTTGCCTGTGTGTTACCGCGCGGAAGTGGCCACCTGAGGAATCAAGTACCATCTGGGAGGAGTTCTTAATCCGGTTTCCCGCCTGATTTAAGTAGTTACTTGGGAGGCAAGTTTCAAAGGGACAGATCGACTGTGACCACGTATCTTAGCCAACACCTCCTTCACAAAACTAAGGACACCCGTCGCTCACTGTTGTAGAAACTACAGTGGAGCAGCGCGTGGTTTCTCGTTTCCTCCGCACTGGAGGCGCAAGACGTGCATGATGGAGAGTCTTAGAGAGGAAAGAAGTAGAACCGCCATTGAAGTCGCCATGTCCCGTGAGGAACTGGCCCGTCCAGTGGTTGAGCCAGACCACCTTCCCTCAAGACATTCACGGATGGGGGGAGAGATCTGCACAGAGCTCAGCCCAAAGCAGGGCAACCTCCCATTTCACTCTCTACTTGTCAACCATGCAACATACCAGTGATCAGGGTACTTCTGTTGATAGTGTTATAGGCCTCTGGCGATCCACAGGAGCACAGCTCTCTGGGATTGGGCCAATAATCTCTTTTGATTGGCTGTGAGTCTGCTACCCCAGACAACGGGGCAGCAGCCAATCACGCCTAGATAGATGGCCTTGTACTTGAGGATAGTGTCATGGTAACACGCACCCCAAGTGGCCGTATTAATTGCACGCAGTACCTTGCAATGGTACAGCCTTTAAGGGACTGGAGGTTGTGGGCTGAAACCCCACCTCTCACCTATATACACACCTAAATACTTGACGTGCTTTTCAAGAAGCCTGTGGCCGCCATAGCGTATTGATGGTTGACTATTTACTTTTCCTTCCAAGCACGTGGTGGGTTTTTTCCTCGATTTGGCGAACCGACTCTGCAAAGATTGGAGTTACGGAGATAAGGTAAGATCTTATTCTTAATTATGATCTTAACTGAGTTAAGATCATAAATTACGGAGACCAAGCAACTCACTCATTAACCACCTTGCAAACGAACGTAAGAGAACTAACCAGGAACCACATCACTCTCGTTGGATTAGTGCTGCGAGTGATTGTCCTCTCCTTGGATAAACTAGAGATGTAAACAGCCCTTCCAGTTCCACATTTTATAAGTTCATGCCAGGCTCACACAACTTCAATATTGACCTACTGAATGATGACGTGTCACAGTACACAAAGAGCTCACCTCACTGGCACATTGGTGCATCATGTTTCATGCAGACTTCAATCAATATTGAATTGCGTGATCCGTTAGCTTGGGTCCTCGGATGCACGAGAGGTGTCTCAAACACGGATAGAGCAGGATCATCAATGCTGCTTTTTGTCTCAGTGTATGCCTCTCCTTCCAAAGTTCTACGTGGCCCACGATAAGCTCTCTCAAGCAGTTTGTGATTCATTGTACTCACACTCAGTCGTACTAACACTCCGTGTGTGTAACAATCTGCTAATGTGTGTTGTTGACACCGGTTAACCACTATTCTACCGTTGGTTATGCTCCATCTCCGATTCATTAAGGAGAAGCCTATTTGTCGCACACTTGCAGCTTGTCGAGCTTGATGTCACTTATAATGGAAGAGTGACCGCTGTATCGGCGAGAAGATGAAGCTGTTAAATAACAGATCACACGAATGTTTTCCCTCGTAAACAGAATCAACGAGACTGATCAAACAATCGAAGTTCGCGAGCAATTAACGAGATTGTTAAATGAACGCAATAGAATCTCACGTTGAATTGGAATCTGGCAGTTGTGTTCTCACCCTCGATGCTGCTGTTTCGTTGCTCCGTTCGGTAACGTTTTACCTGACAAACCCCATCCAACAATCGAATTCCCAGCGGAGCCTCGTTTGGATTTCCTCACAACTTCGAAGAGCAGACATTTGAGTCTCCTCCTTCTCCATCTCCGATAATAACGTCAAGTGGAAAAACGGCACAACGTCTCATCCGTCGACGAATGTTGGTCAGTGTTACTCAACATCCAGCTATCCTCTGTCAGATGGGCTCAGAGCCATCATCGCGTTATGCAAACGTCGAGCGAGGAGAACGTGAGGGGTTAAGTGCGCGCTCAAGTGATGAAATAGAAGCTACACAAGTTCACAATCCGTTAACGCAGGCACGCAGCGAAACATTGAAATCCAATCTCGTACAATTTATTAGGAAACAACTCTTCATTGCTGAGAAGCAGGAAGTACAGTTGAACACGTCGCAGTTCATCACACTTACTGCGTGAGTGGAAAACATTTACTTCAAGGCCCCTCACAACTTTCTAAACAATGCAGCGACTCTCGAAGTCCTCATTGAAACTTTTAAATGCTTACCTTCCTATGAAACAGTCCTTTAAGTGCTGCAATCCGTTCAAAATAGAAAATATTTGTGTTGCATTCGATTTGTACACTTTCAGGCCCACGGAATCATTCAGGCCACCAGCGCACGAGGTTATTTATATGAAACTAACCTGCCTGTAGACTCATCTTCTCCGCCATCATTCCCCAGCTGTTGGTTGTGAGTATGGCTCGCCACCCTCTGCACGTGACAGTTGTAACATCGTCGAATGAATGTATTCCTCTGAACTGTGCGCCCATCAAGACTCCTTGTACAATTATCTCACCAACTTCAGAACCACTGACCCTGAACCTTCAACAACTTTACAAATGGATTGCTTCAAATGAGATGTGCTCAAATACGAACAAATCCCATTCGAAGGTTACGTGGTGGCGCCGGGACGAAGAATCAAGTTGCTGAAATTCATTAGAGAGAACACGGAAAGCAATAAAGTAGCCATCGGAGATTCCACAGCTCAATCCATAAAAGTGGCGTGTGAGCTGAAATCAGAGAACTTCTTCAAAACCTGGTGGGATTGGGAGTTCCTGATTTGAAAGCGGCAGGGGACATATTTGGATTGGCAGGATGGCCATGCAGAAGCCCGTTATTACCACCTGCGGAGCTAGATAAACGGGACATAATGGGTACTCTCGAAAGGGATGGGTACTTTTAAATGAGTTATGAACTTTAACTACTTGCTGCGTTTTCCTCAAATTGCATTCACACGGGGTAACATTGGCAACTACAACTGACGTATTAAAGAAATTGGGTTGTGTCCGCCAGTAGGCAAATACTAAAGTTAACGTACCTGTTAGGTGAGTCCGTCTCCTCTGGCTTGTACAGTAACTCACAAGCCAGAGGAGACGGACTCACCTAACAGGTACGTTAACTTTACAACTGACGTATTTGTTAGTAACTACGTTATAGTCGACCGAACAAAAGCCTTAGCCAAGTCGCTACGGAAGCCACCCAGTTTCCTCGACATTCGTCCTCCCATGGATGGCCCAAACGAATTTTTTGAACCGCTGCCAGCTCACTTCATCTGACGTAATTACGTTTTTGAAGAAAACACTAACGAAGCTGATGGGTGGTTGAGGGATTCTTTCTTTGCTCCTGATTTCCGAAAGGGAACAATCGTTGAGACCTTTTCTAGGGACACCTCTACCCTTGAAGCACGTACTCGACTCTCAACTTCAGCCGTACTCCAGTCATCCACATCTCTTGGAGTTGATGTCCTCAACCCAAAGGGCAAAAACAAGTATTGCGGATGGACCACAAATCATTGTTGTCCTGTATTTACGCATTGAAGCCGCGCATTTCAGAAAAAAAAACAATTTTGGTTAGGTTCCCTCAGTCTATCTGTTGTTAATCTTGTGGGAGGGGGCACACAATGTGACTTTAGGTCGTTCGCTTTTTTCACAGAAATGGTTGCAACGACTTTACTAATGTGGCAACGTACCACAAGGTTAAAACGAAACTATCAAGGTGCCTTCAACCGGTCAATGTCTACATATCGTTTACCATAAATCACACTTGGTTGATCGTAGATAAAACCCAACATATGCCAAGTTGTTATCTTCCGTTTTCAAATGTCTAGTGCAAACGCCACGTTGGAATTCGTCCACCTGACAGACAGGCTGTTTATCTCATTTACAGCATTTATTTTTAGTTAACTACGTCCTACTTTTTGTGTTGCGTGTGCGTTTCCATTGCAGTGCGAGATATTGTGGCATTTGTATTTTCAGATTGTTTTCGCTTTTCTTGGACGGGCATGTACGCGGGAAAACGATTAAGAGAAGACGACTGCACCAAGGCAGTTTAAACTTGGCATTTATTAGGCCGGTAACGACATTCTTATTACATTTCTTGTGTGAATAGTTTCAAACACACGTGCTAAGAAATATAACCTGATTGTTGCGCGCATGAATGGGGGAGCTTGAAACTGAGAAATAAATGGACGTCGTGAGCAAGAGTGAAGACTGTATTACGCTTGACAGAATAGCGATATCAGTTTGAGTATGAATATCTAAACGTGAACAAGGGACTCTCAATACACGTGAACTGGTGGCTTGGGAAAGTAAGTGGAGAGAGAGGAAGAGAAAGAATTGTGAGTAGCGCGAGACTTGAGAAATGAATGAGTTGGGAGAACTGGGAAACGACTGTTGTTCACGAGTGCTGAAGGATGACTGACTTTTGGGAGAAGCTATGTTTTGTAGAAAGGAATCATAAATTTAGGGGTGGGATATGATAGTTGGGACTCCACATGCACAAACAAAAGGGTTGGGATAGAAAGGTGTTTGGGGAAAAAATGACTTACGGTAGGGCAAGTACTAAGTAGTTAAGTGCGAGTGCCAATATTCTGGAGAGCAAACCCACCTAATTCAGCCTGCCGAACACTGATAACCCACCTATGCAGGAGCCACTTTTCTGTTATAAGTGATTTTTTACAATAATTAATTATACAAAGCTCTCTATCAAATAGCGATAGAATATAGGCGTTGCAAATGCAGCAAGAGTTATCAAAACAAAAACAATGTTTTGCCATTGTATTCATCCCGGTCACTTGACAGGAGCGTTCTCACAAAAACAAGGTTGGCATTTTAATAAGCTACCAATGCAATAGTAGCTAAATAAATATTATAAGAGGACTAGGATTGATCGACGCAAAGAGCCAAATTAGTTCAAGTCTTTGACCTCAGACTTCCCCATGTCATTGTCTCCGACTATTTCAATACCTGCCCCTCACCTGTGGGAATCCCTCAGCTGCAGCCAGTTGATTCTAACAAGCCCCCTTTCCCAGGTTTTCCTCTTTCTTTATTTCTTTCTTCCCAATTTCATTTTCCTATTGACGACAGAGCTCTTCCAACTATCACCCCAGTAACTTCTCGCTCTCTCATACGGTTGCCCGTGCCAGTTCACGCGTTCCGAGTACTTCCCTTGTGTCGCCCATTTGTACACCATCTCCACTCAATTCCGCACATATATTACAGTCCTCCTCACGCTCACCGAGTTTCATTTTTATTTCGATCCTCAAGCTCCCCCTTTTGTGCGCCCAACAAGGATCAAGCCACCAAATTTTGAAATGCGCTATCTCCGCCTTATAAATCTTGAACAGTTTTTTGCAGACACATCCCCCTCCCAAATGATCCTGATTTTGCGGGACTGTACACTGACGACCTCGCTTTCGCTATCAAGCCAAAGGAACTGCTGGTGGTTACATAGAAAAAATGGCGCGAGTGGTGCAGTAAATGGCCACTAAGATGAGCCCCCATAAGTTCGTCTGTATCGCCCTCACATACGGTAGGAAGTTCCAGGCGGATCCTATCATTTACGAAAACGTCGTTCTTGCTATCTCCACAAACTTGTGTCATAACTCATTAAGCGCACCTGGATTAGGACTCGGGAGCTAGCTGCGATTCTGAACAACTCCATTACCCCAATGAAAAGTAGGATTCTAACGTACAAATCCCTCATACCCCCAATACTGCCCAATATCCCCGCCATTTGTGAGAAATTCGACAATAAACGCGGATTTCCTGCGTGAGACCATGGCGACATTTGTCTCCAAAAACGTCATCTACCCCAATGTGCTCTTGACGGAAGGATTCGACACATTTCCCAACCCTCGACTCCGCCGTCCTCGCCGCATTCTTGACTTCGCAACCAATCTCGACGACCTCTAATGCACAATTTCATTTGACAACTATTATGAAGACACCAATGACTGTATTTGCACACTCTACTATGAAGTACGTTTCTTCATTTTGCCATCTTAATCAATAAATGCCATACGAAAAAAATCCTTTCGAAAAATTAAGTTGCTGGTTATTCGGTACGATTTTCGAGATAATTACTCAGCTCAAGTTTTTCTCGCCCCAGAACTGTTAATAGTGCGATCTGCTGCAATACTACATTGTACACCGTGTTTCCGCCACTTCTCGATGTTGTTTTAAAACTTAATAATTATAAATGTCAAGTTAGGCGACCCTGGGCATAGTCTAGTGCGATGTGCAATCGTAGGGGGCCGCACCAGTAACCTCAGTCGATGGCGTTGAAGTGAGTAGGTCTCCCTAGTTTTGCGAGTGGATTGAAAACAGGCGGCCGTGAGATGAACTCAGCGGTCTGGAATTCTTAGGAGCTACTTGAGTGACCAACCTCCACGGAATAATTCGAACTATGTAACGTAGTCTCTGAATTTGCGTGTCCGGTCAAAAACACAAAAACGTGCGCGCTCGGAAAAAGTTGAAAACGGCATCTGGGGCTCAATTCGCGCCGACTCCGAGAAATCACGCTGGAGTAAGATGAAAGTAGAGAAAACAAAAAGGGTGTAGCGACGATTTCACATTAGCACACGCGCGTTCGGGGTTCACACAAGCCCTGAATATGTCCACGAATTAAACCCGAAATGACGAACTTCTGCTAGTTGCAACGACTTCATTGCGATGATCGGGGCTGTAAAATGGAATAAAAACTAATATGTTCGAAGGTACAACTTCTGAGATCTTTGAAATAACCCGGCGATTAAAATAATGATAAATAAATTATTTCGTTGAACGATGTGTGGGGTTGGAATGTTGATTCTAAAATGATTCCTTCGGAACTAATTCAATTTGAATTGTGATGTACCACAGTGCGACGGTTTGATGTACGCCCAACAAAACTTCTACATTTCACAGCTTTTACAGCCCCTAAACGTGTTTTAGAGTGTCGACAATTGCGAGCGTCTGCTCGTTGAAAAACGTTATTTACCGTCGTATAAACGTGAACGCTCCCAAAGAACGTTATTTCCCAAATTTCGTGCTGTCGCCCATTAACGGTGACATTTTCCACTACACCATTTAAATAGCCAATGTACGTATTTCTGTGAACCACATCAAAAGTCCACGTGAAATGTACATAATCGTCATCGCACTCAATAGATTCATCGACTAAAAAATAATTCATCTCGCCATTCAAAACACATTTCCTTAGTTCTATAATATCTGACTTCATTATTTCACCATGCACATACAGTAAGAGGCGGAACAAACCGAAATTTATGTGAGACAGGACCGTTAACGAACGTGTTGTTAATCTTCTGTAACTGCCCTGTGAATATGCATATTGTTATTTTGGCGTATATTCACTGTTGATGTTTGATTATTTAATATAATATCGACTCATTGCTCGTAATTTGTAAACCTCGCGTATATCAATAATTTTGTTAACGATTGCCAATAATTATACCGAGAAAGGAAGACTGTAGGTCAAACCTCGTACAAGTTTCAAGGTACAAATCTAGGTTCAAGCGTTGTATCACATTACGTTTAGTTTGCATTGGTGTATCAATGCGTAAAAGGTTTTATCACTCGACTAGTTTTATTTTCATTCATTGGCTGAACGATAATAACGTCGTTACGTTAATTAACGTAGGAATTAGGTGTGAAAAGACCGCTTCAATGCCCTTATGAGAAGAAAAACAAGATAGATGATTGTAAAATCGTGTGTAATGGAACGGACTGCAATAATAAGGCTTCCTTACTTTAATAATAGTGATACATTATGCAAAAGGTCCGCTCAGTTCGATTGCCTGTACCAGATTGGAAGAAAAGACCCGTCGCTATTTTCCACCACGGCCCTCTCCTCTGCTTCATCTTCTGACTTCGACTTGTAGAAAACGATTCTCAGTGAACGGAGCCCGCAATCTCGTTCCGTTGTGATGGGCTCGTAGGTTCCAATCGTGCTCGTAACGCGTGTCATACAACAAACCAAATCAAAAGCAAAAACCCGAAGGGAAATAACTGGTCCGTAGCAACACACAAATTTCCTCTAAATTCGCGTTAGAACTTAGTCGAGGAAGTCAAAAGAGCTGGAGCCGCTTACAACCTATACGTATTTTTAAAAGCCCTATGAGGACTAATTTCGCTGATTTTCGTTCATTATTCATTCTGAACAATGCACCTCCGTTTTTTGTTTGTTTGTTATAACGAAACTAACGAGAAACGTCTGATGTAAGAGAATATTATAACAGTGGTGCACACGTTAGAAAATTCAATAAAGCTTAATAATAAAGCACACGTTTCTAATGCAACCTTATGCTAGTCATTTCTAATTATGGGCAGTGGACGTTTAAAAATATCGAAATTCAGGCAGGCAGGCCTCCTGACGAGCAAATTTTGACCAATTTTCGTGGTGCCACCCTCACAACATACCCATACCCAATTACGGGTGTGAGAGCGAGGGAGATGGGCGAAGAATTAGTTTATGGACGAGACCAGCGACGGGGGGTGTTTTGATAGTTGAACTGGTGTCGGTATGGACGAGAGGTGAGAGAGAAAGTTTAACTATACGAGTTCTAGGTCCGACTTACCGTAAAGAGGTGGCTAAGAAGTGAAATAATGGAAGGGAGGATGTAGTAACACCAAATCGAATCCTCAAATGTGGACTAGGTATTAATCCTTCTGTTCAGCCGTGCCCAGAATATTGAAAGAGGGGAGTCGATTGAATTAGGGTAGCCTGGAGTTTCCTGCAGCTTCAGAATGAAGGCCTCAGGTCACGAAGTCCGATCTCCAACTTTTGTACCGATTCGGCTTCAGCTGAGCCGAACAATCAAATAATTCTGTAAATAGACAAATGACCCTCACCATGGCACCTATGTATATGAAAAGAAGGAAGAAAGAAGTTAGTTACAAGCGGAGTTCTATTTATTTTGTATATTTTTATTAATTATAGCAATTCGAATTCGATATTGTGACGGGACGCACAACCATAACGGGCAGAAGCGAGCTCGGTACGGGCTGGGCTCACCTAACGCCGCAACGACGGGCTAGCCCGCCACTTCTTTTTGCCCGGAGCGTCATTCGCGCGCCGCTAGCCGGACTGATCGCTCCTGCTCCTGTCTCCTCCGACCTCGACGACATCTACGATCGCTCTCAGTAACAGGCAGAAGAAGATTAATTTGTTATCGTTCCCCAAGTTGGATTATTTTCTTTTTATAAGTTGTTCGAATATATTTTAGTTTCACTAGCCCGATATTCAAATAACTTATTTCTGTTGCAACGCACCTTCGATCACCAGCACGCACGACAAGAAAAGGTACGTCGCACCCGTCGGGCTCGCTTCTGCCCGTTATGGTTGTGCGTCCCGTCACAATATTCATGTCGGATCAGCTTGTTAAAAATGATTTAACGATTAAATTTCAAAATGTTAGCGCGTATACATTTTGTGGTCACATTCTCTTTCGATAATCCAAATGTTGTTCTGAACATCTGCAATATTTGTGGTGAACGAACTTCATCGGCTGAAAAAGAGAAACGGATCGTTGTGAGTCCTCCTTTTAAATGTAATTCCTATTTTTTTCTCCCCTTGCGATGAAGAGCACGTGATTTTTGTTGGGGAATGCCTTGAGACGGATTTGGATGCCAGCTCCAAAATTTATCGAGCTCGTTAATATTTTTAAGTTGGCACTGCTCGCAGGCGTTCGTGTTAATACGATTCGTTCAATACTTCGGGTCAATGTGTTCCGTATGAGCCCAAGATGAACGTGTCTCCACTCATCCTGACTGTGGAGGAGCTAGTTGTTCGCGCATGACGCACTTTCAATTTTTCATTGAGCCAACCAATCAACCAACAATATTCGGTTCAGCTAATATGGCACCTTTCCATGTTGGCAATTTCTATTGGGGAGTTCGCTCGTGACAGTAGAAATTAAAGGCACCAATTATTAACTTGGGCGAGTTAAACTGAACAAAATGAAACTTTCTGTAGAATTTCTGAGCCTGTCTGAAAACCTCCGTTTCTAATTATTTTTAAAAAAGTGACATGGAGTGAACAACGACGCGGTGGTACGTGAGTTAATAATAATTTGTTGTAAGACTGTCATCTAAAGCATGGCAGTTACTTCGGTTGTCTCTAGCGATATTTGCTTTCCTTCAACTCAAATTCACAGCAACGAACAGGTATAGCGATCGCCTCTCGTACTGTGTGAGTTGTGTGATTTGAACTGGAAAATGCCTAAATCGGCCGGTATCCGCTTTGGGGTCTTTTTTTGAGTGCGTCCGTTGCGCAACTAAACTGAAATAGAAAAAGAAAGAAGCGGATGTCTTGGCAGGTGGAGTGAACTCCGGGTTCCTCGTCATCGTGATTCAGCTGAGCTTTAGTTCGAGGCAGCGATTACTGAAGCGTTTGATTTATCGCATTTTCCTAACTGTAGCTGAAGCGAAAGCTAACGTAATCCCCTGAAAAACTTGACCCTTGACTCGAAAAGACGCAATCCCCGAACAACCAACTGTTGGAGATCTAATTTTATATCGCTTTCCAGCAGAAACGCTGAAGACGAAGAAAATAACATGTATGTATCGGTTGAAAGAAACAAGTTAATCAAATCTTCACGTTTTGAGGGCCACCTGAGTCAGTGGTATCTACTTCTGTCAGTAGCCAGCTTTGCACAAAATCCGCAGCACCACTTGAGCTCGTTCTTTGTTTATTTCCTCCTCGTTACTCTGGGATTCGAAAAGGAGGTAGACGCCGCGATGAGGGAGGGAGGGTTTAAGCCCACTGTTAACGACCGTTTAGGGGCTCTTCAAGTACCAATAAAAGAACGTACTTTTCGGCCTTCGACATAAAATACAAAAAATGCATCCGTTGACTCTACACTAAATTACATCAAAATGTAAAAGCAATATATTGGAAACAAAACGAAGTACTGGGATAAATTAACTCGGCGAATTTAAGGGAAACGTCTGACGTTCGTTGAAAATAACTACTACCAGGAGGCTTCGCAGGACGTACGTGGTACAAAACGGCGACGATTTCGATTTAAGTATGATCTTCCGGATTCCAGGTAGTATTGCTTCGCCGAAATCTGCAATGTCAACACCAAATTAGATTATCGACCGACGAACCCGAAATGCCAGGTATTGTGAGTGAGAAGTTGGTAGGATGCAGATGTTGTGGATGTAACAGAGGGGAAAACAATAGCAGGAAGGCTGGCCGTTCTGCCGAGCTGATCAATGTCTCAAATCTCTCTGCGCCGTCTGGATCAGATTTTAGCGTTATGCTGTAACAAATAACTTTTCAATAGAGTAAGAATTTAAAAAACAAGGTGATCCAGTAAATTGAAAATTGTAAAAATGATATAAAAAAAGAACTAGAAAAAGCAGAAGTAGAATAATTGTACGGTGTGCCAATTTGATTTTGTTGATTTATTTCACAAACCAGTATATACTTTTATAAAAAGAGAAATTACGTAACTAAATAGACTAATGAACCGTGCAGGAGATACGAAAAGTGGGGAACAGGAAACAAAATACCACCAATAGCCTGTGAGAATCTAAACGAATATTAAAATATTAAATTTTAAAAACTGAAGCGAAATACACCACTAAAAGGCGAAGAAGGAAGCCAAACAAAAACACCAACTTCAGAGTTCATTGAACACTGTTTGAATAACTCGGAAATGGAACTAATGCGATTATCTGTTTCTGAAAGAAGAAATGAACATTACAGTAAACTCTGGCGTGAATTCTTGAAAGCCAGTCAGGAGGAATGAAAAAAAAACACTTTCTCTAGGCTGCCGTTTTGCTTAATTTATTAAGCATCATCAGAGCTGTAGGGTATCACAGCAGACAATTTGGTTACAGTAACTTATAATAAAACTATAGAGAAATATTGAACTGAATTAATTTTGAAAATAACATACCTCGGGAAATTGCATCTAATGTCTTAAAATACTAACATTCGGAGAAACAAAAACCCTGCAAATTATTACACAATGGTTTATTATTCTCATGAACAGCTTGACCTAGTATTAGTGCTCCCCCATCCCATTCGATTCAGCATCGAATACTAGTAAACCATACGAAACACGTCCTGGCTACAATGGAACTACGGAAACAAAACGTCTGATGATTTTGCCGCGTCGGGTCGAGGAAAGCGAACCCATTGCGAGGCGAAAGGGGAGTTGAGCCACCCCGCCCGCCCGGCAGCGTTGCGAGGCGAGGACGCCTCGGCTTGTTTTTTATTGAGACGGGAGGGATGCTGTAGTTCCCGCGTTGTACTGCGTTTCGTTAATTTTTTTAACCATTTTTTGCCCATTACAACCACGGGCTTCGTCCGATCAGATTGCTGAGATGGCGGGCACAACTAGATACCAAATCGGATTTTTGTGCAAAATAACGAATTTTTTAGACCACGTGTAAGGCACAAAACCGCCCGGACGGCAGACAGCAGACGGACATTGCAAATTTGGAATCTCCAAGTCTTGAAACGTAAAGTATCAAATTTTGAGGGCGGGTTGTAAAAAATGTTTCCTGTCCGAAAACATTCTATTATTCAGAATGAATAATAAACCAAAAACAGACCTTAATACTAAATAACAGATTGGACTATTGTGGAAGGTTTTAACGAGGTTATGAGTAAACAGGAACATGGTGAAGAGATCAGGTAAAAAGGGGGGAAAAAAAACTTGAAGTGTGACACAACATGGAGTTATTCTTATTTTCTAGAAGGAGATGGGAAAAACAGCTTAGGTGTACATGAAGGTTAAGTGTAATGGTTTATGAGATTCGAATAAATTTTGCTAAGATAGGCAGTGTCAGTCCTTTTATTGCACGCTGTTGGGGATTTGCTGATATATATCATTTCATTTATTTTACTAAAGTTAACGTACCTGTTAGGTGAGTCCGTCTCCTCTGGCTGGTGAGTTACTGTGGGCAAGCGCTTTCGATGTAAAGACATCATCGTCTGGCCATTACGTCAATACTCAGTCAGTACAGTAGTTTGAAGTGATAGCTTCTGTCAAAGTCAAGTTAAGCTGTTTCTCCCATCTCCTTCTAGAAAACAAGAATAACTTCATGTTCTGTCATACTTTAAGTCCCTCCCCCCCGTTCTCTGATCTCTTCACTTCATGTTCCTGTTTACTCAACCTCGTTGAAACCTTCCACAATAGTCCAATCTGTTATTTACCATTAAGGTCAGTTTTGTTTTTGTTTGTTTCTCCGAATGTTAGTATTTCAAGAGATTAGTATTTATTTTTACTTTCCGCTACCCCAAAGGAAAAGTAAAGTGTAGTAATCGTGTCAAAAAAAAATTTGTGGTTTCTTCAGATCTAGCCTACTGAGGCTAAAAAACCTAATTTCGGCGCGTGGTCCGTTTGTGTGTAGTTCGATTTGCGGGAGAACGACTGATCCTATTGAGCTGACTGTTTTTTTTGTTTTGTTCGTTATTTTTTGTAAACACCAAAATAAGGTTATGGACGATTTCGGTTGACGGTAAGGGGCGTGGGGGACGAAAATGTACCAAAAACTAGGGTTTTTCGCCTTGTTCTCGAAAACGGCCGTAAGGATTTTGATTAAAATTTCCAATTATCTTCTACTAATCAATACCTAACTTTTCTACTCCACACATATCTCCATGAAAATACTGTGAACGGAGATATAGGCCTATGAAGCAAAAATAGGTTTTTTACGCTTTTTGGCAAAACGGCTTCAGCCATTTCCACCAAACTCTCAGGATGATTTCAAATAGTTAATACCTACATATTGTTCCGAATAAATGTTCCTCTGAAAGTCCATTGAGCAGAGATAGAAATTAAAATGTACCGCAAATAACGTTTTTTCGAACATTTCCGTAAATTCTGGGGTAATGTTTTCACCAGGTGTGATAAATCCTAATGAACTGTCTTTTAGTCACCCATACCAACATTTCGTTCTCTATAATTATTTCTGTATATATATGTTGAACGGAGATATAAGCCAAGTTAACTCGGGAAAGGAGATTTGTCGAATATTAATTTATCGGTATTCCAATTTTCTCAAAAACGGCTCTAATGATTTCGATCAAACCTAATGAGTACTCTCAGCTAACTAGTCCCTACATTTTGTTCCACATAAATGTTTCTGTAGAAATGCGTTGAACGAAGATATAGCACCCGCATATGTAGCTGGTGTTCGAACCAATTGGGAGGGGGTTGTGTGTTAGTACGCACCGCTATTTTTCATTCATCCTGACTGGCTCTCAAGAATTCACACCAGAGTAAACTACTACAGTCAAGAACGACCCCACATCACATTACAGTAAAACTATAAGCTATGAGTCCATATTCAGCCTATTAATGTTCTGCTAGAATTTTCGATTCTGTAATCAGCAATACGTGAAGACCAGAAGACCACTTTTTTCGCACAATTTTCTCCTAGCCTTGTGAGTAGCGGAAATTGTGTGTAGTCTAAAAATACGATGATTTTACGTTATTCGCCCTCTTCAATCCCACTTGTGTAATGAACGCTGGCATGCCCGTCTTGGAAGAAACAAGAAGCATAACTATCGGTTGAGTTGCATGATAGTGGGGCCATGAATTGTGAAACTCTAGTTGCACAGTAAGACCAGAATGACATGAAAAGTGTGCAAGCTCACGTATTTGTGTTCACCGAGAGAAACCGTCGAATTGTCGGTGAATTCGACTTCTTGGAGCCGCGCGGTTTTGCGCGTTAAAATCTTCTCTTCGAAACGCATTCAAGTCGAAGAATTGAACGTCGTCGTTCCGTGCATTCGGAGACCTCGAGTCACGAGTGAAATTCTCACGAAGGAAAATGCTAAAGCCCAGAGCTCATCTCAAACCAAGTACTTTCTATAGTAAATATTCACGAGAAAGCGAAGATCGCCGAGGGCAAACGGTGGCCTTCGACGATTCAAGTGAAACGAAAACGTGTTTTCAAACAATAGATTGCACATCAATCTTCAGCGGTGCCTCAACATTCCTATTGGCGGCTGTCGACTAAACCACCGGTTAGTTGCCCGGTTGTGCTTCTCCAGCTCGTTGTTTTTCAATTAGAGAAACATCCCGAGAAGTCCTTACGGTTGTTTGCGGGAGTAGAAGCAGTGTCCTTGTTGCCCTTACGAGGAACCTTCATTACGCCAACGGCTAATCGTCCTTGGTTACTTCAACTTGTTAAGTCGGCTAAGGGAATTGAAGGAAACGTCATCGTCTATTTCTCCGTGGAATTTTTTAGTACATTTAGTACGTTGTGAGACTGACATGACACAACAGGTCGTAGCACCACTTTTCCTTTCCTCTTGAAAACTATACGCAGCTGCTTTCAGAACATTTACACAACAGGGTTAAGAAATTAACGGTTCGTGAAATGAAAGTGAATGTATTGGGGACACACTGCAGTACTTATCGATTTAATTTCCTGCGTTGTGGAGGAATTGATAGTCCCCAGTGAGTGATTCAACGGAATGTACTGGGAGGGTAAGTAATATAACTCAAGTTGGGAATTGGTACGGGAATGCTGTTAACATAATTTCTGAACCCTAAAGAAAGATGACTTGCCAAACTCTTTCTGCTACGAACGCATGACGAAGAATAAGAATAAGTTCGTGATACGCTATTTAGGCGTTATGTCATCGTTGAACGTATTCGGCTCTATTTTTACACAACGTGTGTTAGTTACCTGCGAGTTCTAATTCGGTAAAGCCGCTTTTGAATAAACGCGAATTAAAATTTTGACGTCTTTGAAAGATCTTCCGTTGTTTTTACAATCTTCAGCCCTACGATTCAAAAAAAATTACGTGAAGTACGTCCAAGGGCTACTGAGTCCGAAAAACACCGTTTGGTCTGTGTGTGGACGTTCCCTCACTCTGGGACAATCTCCGTATAGACTTCTCTGTTGAACCCTTGCTGCGCCACATGAATAGGCATTAGTCAAACGCCAAACGACATGGGAATCCCCATCAAAGGGGCGTGACGCATACAAGTTTGTTCTCGACGTCTTGGGAGACAGTGGGTTGAGCCTAACCACTGGACGAGCCAGTTCCTTATGGGACATGGCGGCTTCAATGAGCCGCTCCTCGTCTTTTCTCCAAAATATTCTCCTTCCTGCGCGTTTTGCGCCGCCAGTGCGGAGTTTCTTCAACAGTGAGCGGAAATAGACATGTTCTTCGCTTGTGAGGATATAGTACTGATCAAACTGGTTAAGTAGCCTTAAGGAGGGTATAGTCGTCACGTGGGTGCAATTGAGAATATATCTGCTCAACGGATGATCAGGAGGAAGACTCTGTAACAAATAAAGGCTCATCTTCTCAATCATAATGAAGGGGATAGGAATTTCCTGAGACCTCGTATTCCTTTGGTTCTTCATGCCCAATTTCTTCGTCGATTGCAGCGCTGTTCTATTTAGTTTATTAAGATCATATCTAATACTATGATCAATTACGACACATCTGATAAGTATCTCCTAGGGAATAGAACTTCCCGGGCTGCAACTAATTGTAATTGGGGCGATTTTGAATATCAGGCTTCGAATCGGTTACTGGGGAGGTCGAGCATTTCAAGAAATTTCCGTTTTCGCAAGACACACCTCACATAGTTTAGATTAAATGTGCATTCAATCTGGATCTTTAAGAATCGCAATGGACGATTTTCTTCATTTCCCGAGGGAGCAGCTCGGAGCTTCAATTTTAATGCGTCCCTCGTTCGCTCGAGAGGGCAAGTATCAAAATAGAAAGCGTTGAGCGGCACTGGGTTAGGTTTTCGGGTGGTTGTGTAATCTCATTTCTGCTGGCAGTTATAGGAGGCGTGTTGGAGAAATAATGGATTGCCTAACCCAAACCTCCGGCTCTCACATCTTCCGCTCGCAGTAGGCGTTCTCTTCGCTTATAATATTCTTTCAGGGCAGGTGTTTGCCTGTCCGAAGGAGAAATCTTTGCCGACTATTGGCAGAGACTGCGGCCACCGGAAGACACCCCCCCCCCGCTCGCCTTTGCAGCATCGTTCCGTTTCATTACAGGAAATACCTGTCGCGCGTTTTGAAGCGTTCGTCAGCTGACTGTCGGCCGGAGGGGTTCAATCATTCGAGGGGGACGCGGAAGAAGACGGATGATGAATAGACGTCTCTGGACACATCGTCAGGTCTTTTTGTCTCTTCGCGGTAATAATATTCGGCTTAGCAGAACATTCACTTTCTTTCTGCAAACCGTGAAATGGGTGGAACGAAAGAGCTCCAAGTTTTCTCCAGCGAGCCTTCAACAGAGCGTACTGAAGCCGTTTTGGCTGACGCGCGAATCCTCTAATAAAACTATTGTTTTTCTCCCACAATTGTGAAAAAATCTAAATCTCATTCCAACGCGTTTTGACGAGTCGTTCTGCGGGTTTTGAACAAAGGTTTAACGCTACGATAACGCAGTCAAGTTTTTGCAAAATGGATTCACAATTCACTGAAAAAGCATGCTCTAACTGTTCATTTGTTGTGCGTTTCAATACTTGGGACAAATTTTGGAAAACACTGAGATCTTTCGTACATCACGAGAGAAATAGGGCTGTCACAATCTATTTTAGAGCCGAACTGAACTTGATGGTTATTAACTGCAATTATCACCTTTGTACTTTACTCAGAGGGAAAGTAACATTGAAGTGTGTCAAATTTGAATGTTTGGTAGACTCCCATGTCAGAAAAACCGAATTTCGCTTCGTTTGTGCGTTTCAGTGAAACCAATCAGCGGGGATATTGGTCTAGTGTGATTCCCTAGTTAGAGAGTGATAACCCATATTATGGGTCGCAAGATTAGCTATGAAGTGTCTCTAGTTGATCACATTGTTCCTCACAAACTGAATTGGCACATTAAAAGCTCAATGCTGATCAACTGGCGCTAATCAAACTCACAAAACATCTTTAACGAACGTGTCGTTTTCTGCGCAACGCAACACACAAAGTTCCTCACCCGATTTTCGTGGCTTAAGCAACTTATAAAATCTGCTTTTCATTCAATTTAAATAAACTTGTCAGATCGTAGTCAACGTTCTACTTAGAAACTAGTGACGCACGTGGATCCGGAATTTATTGAGCTACTCACTAGACGACAATTATTGAGTGATCTGTGGATAGAAGGTTCACGAGAGTGTCAACGATATTTTTCTGAGAAGTATCGCGTTCACAGTTTGGAAATTATCGGGTAAAAACTGTGAGCGCTGGTAGTAAGCGTCATGAAGGTCACAGTTTCGCTGCCATGCGAAAGGACGGGTGCTCATCATCCACAAAACCCAGAGCTGCGGAGGTACGGCAATTGTCATTTAGCCAGTCTCCCGGCCATGTGCTTGAGGTATGACTCTAGGAATGCCGCGCCATCTGTTAGGAATTTTTAAACTAGTTTCCTATCTGATCTGACTATTTACTTGGGTGGCAAGTCTTCATAACGAGAAATCAACGGCGGCCACTTTTTTTGTCGTAACCTTCTGCGCTAAGTGGGCGAAACGGTTATAAGCTTGCTTGAAGCAAGCTGGAAAGTTCGGCTGCTCTTCTGACAACCTTCGCGCACTCTTGTGCTAACATCAACACCCTCGGAATATGGGCCACTCCGGTACTTCTTTTCATCTGTTTGTCTCAGTGTGTCTGTGTGTGTGTGTCCAAGAAGTGCAAATACGACAGGACGGATCTTCGTATGGCGGTGTCGGAAGCTCGTGGAGTCAAGGCAGGTAAGATCAGGGTTGCAGCATTGACTGTGTCCAGGCGTGGTGTGTGGTGCACGAAAAGTGCTGAAGAGATGCGTCGGCTGGGTGTGTCAGCAGGCGTTCTCCGCGGTATCACAACCCGCACGTTGCTCGGGTCGTGCCTTAACTGGTGGTCGTTCTATCGTGGAACATCCTCTTTTCCTTCCTCGTCCAAATCCTTTTATCTCTAGAGCCGGCGTAGGGTAGTCTGGGCGCCCTCCCCATTTCCTTACTTATTATTTATTTAGTTTCTCCGTTTTTTGGGTGCCACCGTCCCATTTATGATGAGCTTCGGAAAAAAATGTGTTGTCTGTTTTATACCCATTCATCTACCTACCTCAAAACGCACTTTCAAAAACACTAGGAAGCACTTATGGGTTATACAAGGAAATTG
Organism: Pachypeltis micranthus; assembly: GCA_020466155.1. Classification (NCBI taxonomy): domain Eukaryota; kingdom Metazoa; phylum Arthropoda; class Insecta; order Hemiptera; family Miridae; genus Pachypeltis; species Pachypeltis micranthus. The sequence goes on from CM035768.1 coordinate 30,827,827, forward strand.
AATTAATTGGTTTACACTTGGAAAATTGTATCAAGTGATTTACTTCAGTCTTAACTGGCGTAACAGTCAATTCACCCTCTACACAGTTAAAATAAGTTCGTGATGCTCATGAGAATCTCTTTAACGGTGATACTCTGGGGTAACGGGGATATCGACGAGGCGGTACATGTACTCGTACAAGAGCATCGCAACGACATTTATACGCTCCAACAACCTTTCGAAACAATCAGAAGTGACGTTTTCAGAACGCAGCGGATCGCAAGGACTTCGCAGGGCTTCCTGCAAGCGATCGACCTTAAAAGAAGGCGCGGCGGTACCAAGATCGCCTTGAAACGGTTTCTCCGACTTCTAACGCTCGAATTGCAGCCAAATAATCGTGCAAAGCATCGAAAATCGTCACAAGGAGAAAATTGTTGTGGTATGAAATTTTGAAAACGCCATTATGTAGTAGTCGAAACTCTTCTCCACTGGGAAATAAGTGTTTATGAGACGTTTAGAATTGGATTTGATGCGTTGGAGCATTCGGCAAATATGTTCAAATGAAATAAACTTTATTTTCTCTAATTTTGACACGAGAGTAATATCACGAACGAGAATTAAATTGAAGAAAATTATTCCCCTATGTGGGCTAATACCCGCTGTAAGGAGAAAAGTCTCGCTAACACCTTACCTCAGTCAACAGTTGTGCGTGACAGCATGACAAACATGGTACCCACCCAACAATCCGACATGAAGGAAATTATTCCACACACAACGCTTTATTATTCTCTCGAACAGCTTGTCCTAGTCTCATCCCATTCGATTAAACACCGGAAGACACCAGTAAACCATACGAAACATGACCTGACTACAACGGAACGACGAAAACTAAATATTCCAGGCGCCTGAAGGCAATTGGCATGACGTTGCGAGCCCACCTGGGAGGTCGGTGTAGTTATTGTCCCGCGACTCCTTTCAATTAGCAGAATTTGGCTCAATATAATTACTGTGATATCACTATTTTCCGTCTAGGGGCAGTCCTACACCTCTGATCCCGATCTAATCGCCTCAGCATCATAAAATATCGTATAAAACAATACAAAGCACGACGTAATTGCAATAAAACTGCCAAAGTTTCTTTTGCCAGCTGGCCCGTTTTTTGCCCGTAACAACCACAGATTTCTTCCGATTGGATTGCCGAGAACAAATAGGTACCAAATGGCATTTTTGTGCGAAAGAACGGATTTTTTAGACGTGGACGGACATTGCAGATTTTGAATCCCGATGTCTTGAAACGTAAAAAATCAAATTTTGAGGAGGGGGGTGTGAAAAACTTTTCCTGACTGGAAACATAGGGTTATTATACAGAATGAATAATAAAACCAAACAATAATTAAAAATTGATAAGTAATGAGAACAGGACCGCTATTTGTGATTACTCTCGATAAGATTTTATGAGCGACTATTGCAGAGCCAGTAAATGCTCATCCTCAGACCAGCAGACCACATCGAAAAAACAAATGCACAAGCGCGAAATACACTGCTGTCATGAGCTCCGTTGAGAACATTCTACGTAGCGTGGAAAAAATACGTATTAATTTCCGCAGGCTCTTATTCACATTAATTATTTGCTTTTGTCGTTTCACATCTAAGTCCGAATAATCTCTTAAATATTTTACTTCGAATTTCATGCATATCGCAGGGCAGACGCTGCAAACAGACAACTTACGTTGCTTTGTATGAACTCTCAAGCTCATATTGGCAGGTGTTTTCAACCGAGAGGAGAGAAAGAATGGGTGATTCACAGTTTTGTCAAGGGCGAGAGATAGCGTGTTCAAAACGAACCGAGAATTAACAATCTGAACTTCCCAGTGATTTGAACCGAATAACAAATCTGCGTCGTCAGCAAACAACATTGGCTCACTCGGGAAATCCGGTAAACCCAACTCATTCGCGCCCGTTATGAAGAATATTGGTTTTATAGCTACTGCTTGCTCTCATATTTGTGTGGACTAGCAGTAATGCCTTCAGTAAATATGCCACTCCTGCAACGACTACCTGATGTCAAGTTTGTCACCATTGGAGGTTTTATATAAGTTTGATAGGGTTATCAAAACGAAGCAAGAATTAGCGATCTGAATACTCATCTGAGCTAACCCGATAGTAGTTTACAACCATCCAAAACGAATATCAAAGCTGCATCGTCAACGAACAACACTGGCTTGCCCGGGAAATGCAGCGAACCCAACTCATTGACTCACATTATAAAGAATGTGAGTCTCAACACAGTCCTCTGGGGGATGCCCAGGCCCGGATTGTCAGCTAAGCTACCCATCACGCCGCTAAACGTCACCATCTGCTTCCTATCTGAGAAATAATTATTGATCCATCTATTCCAAAATTGTTCACTGCAATATAACCTATGTGATATCGTGTCAAATGCCTTACGCAAATCCTGGTAAACAGCCACGGTTTGTGCCTAATATATCAAATGCCTAAATGATTGGGATTCTAAGGAGTGAAAATTGTTGTTGTGAGCGCTTGAATTTAGGCTTCTCGGCCAAAATTGGAGGCAAATATACGTCAAAGAGAACGTCCTCAGCATCACCGCCTGAGCCTCGACGGCAACGAATAACTACGTACCGTTCTCGGCAGATAAGACCCCATTTGAGCGTCTCGTAATTTGGGTAGGACATGCCAAACACAGATTGAGCCGAAGGGAAAGGCATTCGAAAGAAATAAAATGAAGTCCCAAACCCCTCAATTACCCGACGAAACTGACGAAAACTCGCGACTCTCACGACCCGGTGGAATACGAGACAAATTAGTCGGCGCTATGTTTGCAGTTGAGTCAAAGCGTTGCGTCACCGCTGGTTGACTTCACATCGGAGGCGCGTTGAACAAATACAGTTGGGTAATTAGGAATCTCGGGTTCTAGTTGGAACGGCAACGATCCGGTAATACAACTTGCCCAAAACAAACGTTGGGGCCTCGGGGTTCTATTGAGAGAGAACTTGAGGCGACTGGATGAACCTGTTGCGTGACCCCATGACCGCAATTTATGCCGTTTCACTTCTTCCACTCAATTCCCCCTAAAGGAACCTCAAATTCTTCATAACCCACCCCGCAATGATGTCATCCAAAATCAAGAAACGAGGAACACCCTGCAGCCCACAACTTTTACATTTTCCGATTATTCAACACCTTCCCCTTCTGCGTCCTGCGAAGACTTACACATATTGCGATTTTACCGTCCTACTGGGAAAGCCTGTAGGTCATTGTACGACCCTAGGATCTTGACATCGTTCCGATTGGGTCTGCAGTATGTTGGTTTTGTAGGGTGACATCACTGGGATAAATGTTCCAGCGTCCACGATCTGCTCGGTGTATCTAAAATTGGACTAAATTCGTCACCCTAATTCATTGCTATGGACACTCCCGTAAAAAGCGTTTCCTCCATGCTGCAGCCCCCGCATTTCTCTGTAGAAACATCAACTTATTTAAAACCAACTTTAAATACATCCAATTTTAGGGTTTTAAAACTGAAAGTTGAGCTAGCACTTTAGTGTCCCGAGACTCGAATAATCTTGGGGCTTGAGCTTTTGTGAAGTGCTCCCGAGTGTTCTTGTTGGTTTCATTATTTGCGTATTTTTGGTTCATTATTCTTTCTAAATAATACGCAAGTATTTTCGATCAGAAAAGAACGTTTTACGGTTCTAAATCCGCACTGTCCGTCCATATAGCTCTAAAACGCCAGTCCTTTCCAACGAAAATTCCGTTTGGTATATCTGGTTGTGTCCGCCCGCTCAGCAATTCGAGTCTCGAGCTAAAAATGGTTAACAAAATTAGTCAAAAACGAAATTTTGGTGGTTCATCGCTATTATTGGTATCGTTGTCTAAGTATTTTCCGAAGCTGAGTCGAATATCGTAGGTCTCAGAGGCGCAGGACAGCGCCTAGAGGAAAACCGTAAAATCACAATAAATACGGTGAGGCGAACTCTACTGCTTGAAGAAACTCGCGGTACAATGTGATGAAAGTTATCGTTTCTCATCGGTCTACGCTCGTTTCCCGCACTGCCTCCAGTCTCACTCCAACCACTCTTCAATTCGACTCTTCCCGTCGTGCCCAATTGCCTAGCGTCGCCTAGAAAACGTCCATTTTCGTTTTAGTCAGGTCATGTTTCGTGTCGTTCACTGGTATTTTTCGATGCTGAATCGAATGAGATGAATCTAGGAGGTGGTTGAGCAGATAAATAATCAACAGTTGTGTACTAACTTGCCGCATTATCTTTATATGGTATTCAAGAGATTTACCAAAAGTAGCAACTACTTCCCACACATACACCAGAAGTTGGTTAGCAAAATTGGACATCCAGTTTTTTGAACAGTTTTGCGCTCTCGTCAATAAGTTCTCAGCCCGTTTCCTTGGTATTTTTCGATTCTGCGTCAAATAGGGTCGGTCTCAGAGGCCTAGGACTGCGTCTAAATGGACGACAGTAAAATCACAGTAAATATAGTGAGGTGAGTTCTAGTAGTTGAAGATACTCGCGGTACAATTTAGCGAAAGTTATCGTTCCTCCCTAGCTTGCACTCATTTCCTGCACTGCCTCTCCATCTCACACCGTCAGTTCGACCCGTCGAGCCCAATTGCCCAGCGTCGCCTTGAAAATGTCAACTTCCGTTGTTTCGTTCGGCGTGAATGCTGTTTTTATCTCGGAACGGTAATTTGCTTAAACGTGTTTAAGAGAAAAAGGTCAAGAATTACCTCGTTCGGATTATATAGTTGCCCGCAAATGTTTTTTTCACGATTCGTTGAACGCAGATAAAATTTAAAGTGTGCCTAAATAACGATTTCCGGAACTTTTACGGATGTTCCACAGTAAATGCCAAACGAAGCGTTCGTGTTTTAGTTTTCATTTTTCATGTGTTTTTCAAGTAATATTTCTTTCACCGTTTGTTTAACGGATTTATAAGCCAAAACACACGTTTTTGTTTTGCAATTGACGAATGGTTTTGATTTGACGTTCGGTTAACTTGTTCCCTGTAAATGTATCTGTATATGTGGCACAATAACTCTCGCTGATTCATTAACGGAAAGTTGCGTGATTTTGTTGTGGTGGGTTGAGTGGTAGCGGGGGGGGGGGGGAGCCAGTGACTTCTCGGCTGTTATTATGAATTCCTTGCTCTCAATTGAAAACTCTTCTCATTCCCTGGAAGCGCCATTTCAAATGAGAGTCGTTATCTTCGGATCTACGACTCGACTCAACTTCTCAATCAGTGGTCAACAACCTGACGATAATTACGGGAGAGCGGCTAATTTCTTCGAAGCACGTGTCTCGGATTTTCCTTTAATTTCGACGCCTCGCACGTCAGCCAGCTCCACTTCCCAGGCTCTGAATCTCGGCTTGTGCTCTCGTCTCTGACGTAACTCGTGAGCTGTCACCTTTTCGCGCTACGCTTTAGGCCCTCGGGTCACGGCGAAGGAACGCGAACCGTTTCGGCAATTTTCCTAAGAAAGAAACAATTTCGTTGTTGAGCGGCGGTTAAATTGAGTCGTGAAACGCTGGACGGTGAGTATGGGAGGGGAGTGTCGATTTCAACATCGTTGCGAAGTACCGAACTAATCATGTACACGTTATTTAATAGCGTGTCACTCACGTAACGGCAGACATCGCATCACATTAGGTGATTGGCAAATCGATCGCTCCAGTTCCGTACGAAACAGGCGATCCTCACTTATGATAATTGGAAGGAAACTAATGCAATTGGCTGAATAATTGAGATCCTTTATCGAATCATTACGTTCCACAGTACCCAGGTACCGAACACACGTATTAAGACAATAACCCATACAGCTTACCAATAATCTGGAATTTAATCTCAATATACTCAAGTTTCATCTCAATTCAATGCCGACCGTGCCCGAATTATTTGACACCTCGAGCGGCTGGTTTTGTACTCAATCTGTGACTTAAACCGAAGACACTCTGCGAGTGGTTATTTGAAAGCCATTTTGTTTTCCTACGTTCCGCGCTTTACGGTTTTTTTTTTCCCCTCGCTTTGTGCTGAGATCCTCGAATTATCCATCTTGTTCATCACTACGTATGTACCTATGCGTTTTTCATATGAAGAAATAAAACGAAAATAAAAAATCGCGTTGACGGTTCCTTCAATTACCTGTACGATTATCACCACCAGGCCTAAAGAGTCGGTTTTCTTATGTACTTTTGGTGCACCCGTACAACTTCCTTAACCAATTCTCAAAGAAACGTACTCAGCGCGCAGAAGTAAGAAGCTCGAGGAACTCACCCCTGAGGCCAAGGGCAGAGCAAAGGGCTCACAAACCGCCTCAGTGGAAAGAATTTCGCTTTCTTCATTCAGAGTCCCGGTTTATCTAGGAACAAATAAAACTTACCTCTGCGCACCAGTGTCACTCACAGCCTAGTTTTGATTTGTTCATCTCGTCCCTGCAGAAGTCCAGTTAGCGAGCCGCGGATTCTACTTTACCGGAGAAGCTGGGTAGAAACTCAATCAGGCCTTTCGTGTGCCATTATCTTGAGGATCGCAGATAATGTCCTGTGTGTGAACCACATGCCACCATTGACAAGATAGCGTGCAGTAAAAATGGTTGCCTTTCCGAGGGCTGACTCTGAGGGGTAGCATCTCGTGGCGTATTAAGTTACGCCTTTTAGAGAGTTTGTCAGTACGAACTGCGTCGGCGGAGCGTGTGGAGTGGGTGCACCATTCAGCAGGTGGGGGCACCCAACCAAACCTCTGGGATATTGTTCTTGCACATGCAAGGTTTGAGGAGGTGGAAGCTGACCACAGTATGGATTCAGAACATACTTATTTTGTTATATCATTTCGTTCCCTCCCAGCTTGACACTTTTTGGCAGTTTGGTAAAGGCTAAAGCATGTACCCCCTGCCATTTCTCATTCGTGTTAACTGACGTTCTCGATGAGGAGCCAGTGAGCTTTGCGCTCGTTATTATAGATTTCTTGCTCAGAAACGAGCACACTGTGCGTGTGCGTCTATGTCGATACGTTTATGATCGATGAAGTTGGTATGTCATCACATTTGTCTACGACGTATCCACAACTACCAGAGGCGCGTGGGATGCGCCTTACTTAAACGCTCAAACCCCTGTGGATAAAATAATAAAGTGATCCAATTTAAAGCTGTCAAGTTATCGAAAGCTTTGCGTTCTCAAATAACCAAATTAATCATCCCTCAAGTAGTAGAGGTTAGTAGTTGCTACTAACCTTAATCTAGGGTTGCTATTTTTGAAAGTTAGAGGACATCCTCATAGATGAAGCCAACCAACCTTCATCATTTAAAGGTTCACTCAGATCTCTCTTCTCTCTTCCTCTATGCCAAATCCGTGCTTTACCAGCCGTAAGTTCAGAAACACAATTCCCATTCAGTTATCTTGTACCTGTATCGTCGTGTCTATCATTTTGTGTATTTTCCGACGCCACTGTAACACGAACGCTGTCTATCTCGCTCCAATTTCTCCTTCACCCGTCATTCGGTGCGTAGATGGCCCTTGTGTGGCCGAGGGCAAGAGAGTTCGAACATATTTCATCAGTTTTGGGGCCATGTGGTGTGTTAGTATCCTTTTCGTTCTGCTACCCCTTGTTTCATTGCTTACCTGGAATCACGTTTGTCTTTTCTTACGACGAACTTCTTCGAGCATTCCCAGTATATGTAACGATGAATTCAAGCAGCAAAGCGTTTGGTATCAACGAAAGTGTTTCATTGTTATTCAATAATTGCACGCAATATGTGCAAAATTGTCTGTACCGTCTTTCTCCCTCGACACCTAAGCCTGAAAATACCATTTCCATTGATGGAACAGTTCTGGTTAGAGCACGATTAACTGTTATTGTGGCTTCACCTCCACATGCCTGCTGCTCTTGGATCTTGGATCTTCAGCTCGTGACCTCCTCCTTCAGAAGTTCGTAACCGCATCACAAACAGCCCCGATTTTAACTTTGAATATTCCGGCCTGTAGTTGTAGGCTTCGCAATAGTAAAATCCGTGGCGCCGATTTCTCCGACGTTCAGCTCCGTCCGAAAAACGCCGAAGAACGTACCAAAAGAAGAAAGAGAAGAAAAAGAAGAGAAACCCGTTAACGTGAGATGAAATCCTGCGGTTTTTAGGATGAGGAAAATTACTATCACGCTACGGGCCCTTGTTCGATCGGGAACCACTCGCGGCCAACCGCCTGACGACCTCAGACCTCCGAGATAACAGTTTCGCAACTCATTTGATCTCTGCTCACTTCTCTTCTTTTGTTTCGAGAAGTGCGAAGCTTTCGCGAGATAGTGAGGACGTTCGGAGTTTTCTACAAGACACTCAATGCACTCGACATTTCCCGCCCTGGAAAGTAAACTAAGCGCTTGACCCAAGTTCCTCAAACCAGTTTTTATAAATTTTAGTGAAACTTTGTCGTGCTTTGCTGGAGTTTACTGGATCGACAATTCTTCTCAGCCCCACCCGTCGGTCGTGCTAATTTAATCCTTTATTTTTACAGCTCAAGCTGTTGCTATTTTTAACAGAAAAACATTTGGTGTTTTAATCTCTATAAAACCATAATTTTGGATTCGACATTGCGCACAACCTTTTTGTGGCGTCACACGTCGATGTATCGGCTAAGTATCAACTTTGACCTGATTCGGTTTTCTTAATAGTGTCCACAAACACACGCAAGACGTGTTCCCTTTTTTTGGCTCAGAAGGCATTGGTACTTCTGAAATAACGTCTAGAAAAAGATGTTAACGGATCGAAATAATTTTGTAACGTAAATGAGGTAAGAATGTCAAAAATGTGTAGCTTTCCGAAAGGTAACGTAACTGTAGTGAGGCGCGTTGGGCAGAAATTGAACTACGTTGGTGTACTTTTGATCCAATCGGTAATATTTGACATCACATCAGCCTATGACTAGTTCTACATTCAACATTGAATCCTTCCAAACATTAAAATCACTTGTTGAGTACGCTTTCTTCCGGGGAGTGCTTCAATAACAAAATATCTGCGCAACGCTTCACACAACTCCAGCCCTCAGTTCATATAATATAAACTTGGAAAACAAATGTTTTCGTTATCTCTATTTTTGGACAAAAACTGCTCTACTTGGTGTCTCTGGTCGTCACCCCCCCCCCTCCCGCTCGTTATCTCATCCGCCTCCTTCGTCCCTATTACGTCGTTGTTTACTTAATTTTAATTATAATGCGGAGAATTAGCCGGTCCGTACTTAAACCCGTTTCAAACACTATTGTGTGTGTACATGAACGGTTCGGTCAGGCCTTTACATATTTTTATTCCTCCCCCCCCCCCTTTACTTTCGATCCTTCCATCGCCTCCTGAACACCAAAAGTAATGTGTCAAAGGTGTATCGTACACACTGTTAGGTTTTATTAAACCGGACAAAACTGAAATAAAAATGACTCCTGTTTGAATACTCGTAAACTACGTGCAATGGTAACAAATTTGTAGTCTGAAGTCAAGATGATCATCTGGGCAGTAGTCACGACGTTTCAATTCAGATGTTTTGGCCGAGAAGTTGACTTATTCATCAGAAACCAAATTTTGCACTCTTAATTAAATGCATACAAGAAAAATACCTAATTGTTGAGCTCAATCATGAAAAAAAATAAAAGGAGCGCCACGTGCAATAAAATAAATCTCTTCTTGTAGTCAAGTTGTTGTCTCGTGTCATTGGCGACGATTATAATGCCCAATGCTCCAACTATGCTGCGTCGTGTTCCAGGTATAGCGCTGGGGCATTTGTATCCCGATCAAAAGGCGACGCTGTCAAATTGCGCGTCCTTCGCCGCGACTTTCGGGATACTGAGACCCGAATGGAATGATGAATCGTTGACAGCTACTAGCGAAAATCCCTCATGTGCTTCCAAGTAACGTGAAGCTACTGAGCTTAATTAAGAGTGAAGGAGAGCTGCTTAAAGTGGAGTTGAACTGACTTGAGCACAAGTCGAGCGTATAAAAAGAATTCGAGAGTTCTCACTAAGTACCTCGTTAACACAGCAATGCCGCGACCTCATCTGTCTCTAGTGCTGATCGTTAAAGTGGTGAAAAGTCGTTGCTATATAGTGGTAGCTCGTAATGTACATGGTTTGCTCTATTTATTGATCAAATATTAAACAAATTAGGCGTTTAAATGATTAAATTATCACCGGAGTCTCAGTTTAGGCAATTACCTAACTTTGTTGACGAGTGGATTGTGTTTTGGGCGACTGAACCCGCCCCATCTACCTTTCGACAACTCGAAACATGACTCGTGCGCCTTATCATTGTCAAGAATTGGCCAGAACTTCAATACTCGTATTGGCTCTTCTCCTCCCAGTGACCAAACTGTTTTAATCATCTCCCGCATTGCCAGTTCCGTTTGTAACGCTGTACAATATCTACTGCCCTTTTCTCTCGTCCAAGGCCTACCTATGCTGATGATACAGCTGTAGTGGTCTCGCGAAATAATTGGGATGCATCCTTGCAAGCGACGTCTCCTTGCTTCCTTGTGGTCAGGGATTGGCTGGATGGAGTCGGCTTGAAACTAAATTTTAGCAAATCCAATTTTCCTTGCGTAATACCTCTGTCCCTGTTCTAGGAAATATCAAATGCCACATTGTGTCAACCTGTAGTGCAAGTGATTGCAGTTGCCCTGGTATCAAGCAAATTCCATAAGCTACGTGGTTGTGGGCCAATGGACCTGGAACCATATTGACAATATATGCAACAGACTTTGTAAAGTCATACCCCTGTGCCTTGAAATCCAAAATTTTATATCTATGGGCACGCTTAAAATGTTTTATCATGCTCTAGTGCAATCCGTACTATCCTATTGTATTTTGTGTGGGGATCGGCCTACCAAACTTACCTAGAGCCTTTGCATATAACCCAGAAAAAAATTATCAAAATTTTACTGCGTAGAAAAATGAGATTCCCCTCCTCTGCAGTTTTTAAGACATTCGAGGTTTTGGACATCTTTCACATTTACAAAAAAATTGTATCCTTATATATATTTGAAAATGTATCTGATTTTGAAAAAAATTATGGGCAGACGAGGTCATCTGGTAACCTTACACTGAAGTTGCCTTTTAGATTCACCACTAGAAGTCAGAATTTTTTCTCGTACAATGGAATAAAGTTGTTCAATAGTCTTCCAAAGGAATTAAAGATGCTAAATGATCCAGCAGGGTTTGAGCGGCGCATCAAAGAGTACGTCCGTGTGGAAATGCTTTCTGATTTTATGAACTATTTATCATATAATGCGGTATATTGTACTGTATAGGTTTGCAATCTGTACCTATTAATCTGTAGCTAGAAAGTTATATACGACTCCTCCCCTCAGCACAAGTTTTTTACTTATCGAGGGGGGAACGCGTTATGTAGTATTTGTGTTGCTTTTTGTATTTTTTTTTGTAATCTTCTTGAATAAATGCATTAGAAAAAAAGGCGCCCTTTTCCTCCACGAGGGAGTCCATATTGCGACGTAGAGAATTTGAGATTTGAGTTCCGTAGGCACTTCCGAACGTCACCATCATTCATCGATTGATCCATCATCATCTTCACTGCCATCGTCCATCCATTTAACTGAACAATCAGGTTTAATTTTGTTGTAACCTATCTTTTTGTCTCCAAGAATATCTCTGTCAACCTATTTCTCCCCATCTCAGTGTAATATTGACTCCTTCGTGCGTCAATCGCGTTCAAGAGGTGGACAGCTTCTTCGTCATGGTGATTGGTGATGATTAATAGCCAACTTCTTGATGACTTCATTGACTAACTAATTGCAAGGTACAGTATATGCTTCAACGCCTCTCAGTGCATTGTTTTGGAACTGCTATATCAAATCACGGTTCATCTGTGCGGTCTAATTGTAGTTAATGTCAACTTGTAGATTGAAGAAATGAACGCGTACAGACTTGAACTCATTTATTTTTATTCCTCAGTTGGCAGTTCAGTTTAGAAGGTTGTTAATAGTTCAGAAGTTGATTCGCCCCTCAAGGATGACGGCATCATTAACGAACGTGACTGAGGGTTCTTTCCAAAACGATCGTTGGAGTACAAAACGTGCAAAAACGGCCCAAGCGAGCTATCGAGCGGCACTTTACCTTTCTGTAGCCAAGTAAACGTTATATGATTACCTCAAAAGTACACAATACCAAACGTGGAACATATTTTTCCAGGAACTTTCCCTTAGTCGATACGTTGAATTCCCTCCTTGACGGCAGCTGTAGTTCTGAGCGCGTGATTAATTTTGTGTGAGATCAGGGTGCTGCAAAAACTCTGTGCAGAGATTGACAATGAGAATCGTAGGGCGTATGGTAAGATAATTTGCGCGTAGGGGAGTAAATCTTAATTGGCATTCAGGATGTTATTTGAACCGTTTAATCAATGGAAGTGTGCACCAATGCACCAACAAGACTAAATGATCATTTTAGTTAGCTTGTTAGTCTGCTTGAGTCGGCTTTTCTATAATCTGGAGGGCATGTTCATCAGGGCGTACGTCGTTCCACAGGGTAGTTAACAAGAAATACCGAAAGGTTTTGAAAGGTTCCTCGGGAAGACGCTGAGCAGTTATAATATTGGAGAGCGGCGGATCCTCTCTCGAGTATTCTGTTTCATCAAAGCCGCAGCATTGACCTCAATGATGCAGCAGCGATGGAGCGAGAAGGGAACAAAGGATGCCCATGAGAAGCTCGATGATCGGCACGCGCCACTCTTATATTGTCAATACAAGAGATGGAATCTTCTCCTCGCCCGATGGTGGCTCGCGCGCTCCACACAGGCCATTCACACGTAGTGAGATAACGCTAGAATATTGTGCGAATCTGTTGTCAGAACGGCAAAATTACAGAATAGCTTCGATCATACGGTTCTCTTCAATTACCGAACAGGAACGGTTTCTCAATGGCGATGAAAAGCGGTTGACGTTGTCTTCAGCAGCAGTGAACTGAAACCTGAAATTATGGGGCTCTCGGAGCGATGGGAACTTTATTTAATTCAAAGATACAACGATCGTGAACTCTTCAGCATCTGGGCTATTTTGTAACGCGTTCACGGCCCGCTAATGAAGTGTAAAGACTGACGCAGTTCCCACAACAACCGTTTTAGCACATTTTTATGAAAAAAAAAAAAAAAAAAAAATCAATCGATGGCAAACTCCACACACTTTGTAACGCGAATGTTCGCAAAAATAAGAGTTCTTGATACAAATTTCCCCTTGTAACATTTATAATCGTTTCATCAATCAAAAATTGTATCCAATGGAATTGAGAAATTTACTGAATGCGAAACGAAAAGGAAGGAGAAAGTGGAAAAATAATAGAACTCCCGAAAACAAAACAATACTTAATAATTACGCTAACAAACTTAAACACCTAACTAGAACTATGGAGAATGAAACAGTAGATCACATTTTAAGTAAGCTGACTGCGGAGAAAGATACGGAGTACTCCCTCTACAAGGTTACCAAAAACATGAAACGACCCAAAGTCCCATTACCTCCAATCAAAAAGGAGGATCGAACTTGGGCCAGAAGCAATAAAGAGAAAGCTGATCTTTTCGCAGAACATCTCTTCGAAACTTTTCAACCATTACCAAATCAAATACCAGACGAAAATATAACTCGGACGGAAAAAACTGACGAACTCAAAATAGTCCCAGTGACACTGAAAGAACTTAACGATGAAATAAAAAGCAAGATTAATGGTAAAAAAAGGCGGGGGTAGGAGGTGATATGAGGTGGTGTTGTGAAAGAGCTTGGGGATAAAGGAGTGATAAAATTGGTTGAGATTATTAATGGTAGATTTAGACTGAAATACGTACCTTCCCAATGGAAATTTGCGGAAGTCATCATGATCTCAAACCAGGAAGTCACCAAACGAGAAGACGGGATATCGACCAATATCCCTTCTCCCCGTTATGTCAAAACTGTTCGAAAAATTGCTTCTTAAACGACTCAAACCCATAATTGAAGACAGAAACTTGGTCCCAAACCATCAATTCGGATTCAGGCAAAAACACTCAACTATAGATCAAGTCCATCGAATAACTAACATAATTGAAAAAGCCCTTGAAGGTAAGAAAATCTGTGCCAGCATATTTTTAGATGTGGCACAGGCCTTTGACAAGGTTTGGCATGAGATCTCCCAAAACAGTACTACTTACTGCTAAAATCTTACCTTGAAAATAGACATTTCAGGGTGAAGCAAGATGACCAATACTCTGGCTTGAAGCCAATTAAAGCAGGGGTCCCGCAAGGGAGTGTCCTAGGGCCAGTCCTTAATCTTCTGTATACCCGGGACTTACCTCAACAAGAAGGTACAACTGTTGCCACCTTTGCTGATGATACGGCTATCCTCTTTGTAGATGATGAAGTCGAAGCCGCAACTAGTAATCTACAGACGTCAATTACTGAGATTTCTAAGTGGACAAAGATGTGGAGAATAAAGTTAAATGAATCAAAATCAGTTCACATCAACTTTACTAACCGAAAAATTCCTGTCATGGATGTTGAGATCAATTCAAATAAAATACCCCATACCGATGCAATCAAATATTTAGGTATGACCCTCGACTCCAAATTAAACTGGAAAAAACACATAGAAAAGAAAAAAGAGGAAATTAGAATTAAATTCAGAAAGATGTATTGGTTGATGGGAAGGAATTCTCGTCTCTCTCTCCACAATAAACTGCTTATTTATAAGCAGATCCTTCGCCCTATATGGACCTATGGAATTCAGTTATGGGGCTGTGCCAAAAAAACAAATATTAACAAAATCCAAACCTCCCAAAATAAAATACTGAGAAGCATAGTGCATGCGCCCTGGTACATGAGAAACGACGATATTCATCGAGATTTGGGGATGGAAACAGTCCACGAAATTATCGCAAGGTACTCAAGGAGGCATGAACAACCTCCCCACAACCATGAAAACCCGGAAATGCTCTACGTTTTGGACAACGAGGATGAACTCCGACGACTCAAGCGGAAAAAACCACTGGACTTAGTTAGTGCTGTTGAAGTACAAGTATAGCGCAGTGTTGTCGATAAACTGTTATGCGAAGGGGCTTGGTTTTACTGTAAACGGGTCCTCAAGGAGTGTTTGAAGAGATATGTAATATTGCTAGATGGATTGTATTTTAATATTCAGTTGCAATAATAAATCACGAACAAAAAAAAAAAAAAAAAGTTTATGATGATCCGCAATAAAAGCTCACATATGTACGCTGTTACATTACGCATTAATGGTCAATATAATTATTCAATACCCTCTAAAATAGGTCGATGGAAGCTTCTTCAGCGAAAATCATCCATTTATGTACAATTTTGTATTTGTCTCCCCTGAACCAAATTTGAAGTACATTCATGCATATACCCCTAGTGACAGTTCGTTTATCGAATTGTCACGGAGACGCTTATGGAAAAGAAAACTTGGATACTAACTGATCCAATCAAAACTGATCTTCATAAATGTTCCTCTGACTGCCCATTGCACAAAGATAACGACTAAAATGTGCCAAAAACTGGGTTTTTTAAAAACATTTTCAGAATAACTGCATTTGATCAACCGGACAGAGTATTGTCTAGCAACCTATTCCTACATTTGAATTTGCCCCACTTCGCACCAGTTTTTTTCTTTTTTTTCCAAGCAATGGGCCGATTATCTGCCACGTTATTTTCCAGTCATTTTCCTTCTGACAGTGCAGGCCCAAAATAGTTTTGCTACGATAAAGAAACCTGAACGCTTTTACGTCTGAATAGGGCTGACATTACGGGACTCCTTGATTCATCTTCGACTCTTCAGTAAATTGTTAGTCTCAAAACAGATAAAGTCCGAGGAATGGGAGTTGTTTCATCCTCCATGCCATGTTGGTTATTTCAGTTACCTTTCATTCGTTATTTTACTTCAAGACCCCTCTAAGTTACCCCTAGAAGCCCTTTTACGGCTTTGGAACTCGAACTCGAAACATGTAACGCCTCTGAGACTCCTTCAACGAGCGCATTCGCCGGAGTTCTCAAAATCAATGTTCCTGATCATTCTCGCTTGTTAAAATGGTGGAAGCTTGGATTCGCCGAGTACCGAACGACACCCTAATTCGAATGAGCAGCAGCACCTCACAACGACGACAGAGTTGATTGGAACGCGAAAAGAGTATTGAAATTCAACTGGCGAGAGGCGGAGAAGAAAGAAAAGAACGGCGCACCTGAGAGGACGGCATTGTGCTTGTACTCAACTGGAACGAATCGCAGGTTGAGAAGTTACCTGTTCCTTCCGGCCCCAGTACCGTTAGCCCCCCTTCTAGAAGTAGCCAATTCAGCGTGAAATCACGTCCTTGAACATGTGTCAATAAAGAGATTCTTCAAATTGCTGTACTCCACTGGGAGACCCCGCTGCGCCACGTCTTTGAGAAAGTGAACATCCAACATCTCAGTCGACTCACGTCCACGCAACTGTACTTTTTAGGGCGTCGCTCTGAGGCTAAGCACTTGCGTATATAACAGAGACGCTGTTGTAAAATTGATCCTGGCAGTTAGGGGCCAACCCAAGGCTGAGATTTAAAAAATATATAAATACGTTTCAGACTAGTCCCAAATCATAACGAATATTGGATTTCTTATGTAAGCAAATACCCAAAATGATCGTACTTTCGTTTTGTCGTTCAGTTTTATGATAATATTTTTGTTCAACAATCAACTATGACAATAGGCGTGTACATATTTATATCAAGATCAGATAAAAGTGCGTAACATTGTGTACCCTCTTCATATATAAGCCGAATAGCGGTTCAAAGAATAACGAACAATACACAAAAAGGACTCTATCGATTCTGCTGTCGAAAATCTGACTACAGAGTCTCAAATTCCCTTAAGTTGTTTCAATTCAGCAAACATCAAACCGTTAAGGCCTGCTCTTGTTTTCACGTTCCAATGGCGCTAGGGAACTGGGAAAATAAAATTGTCATTATCTCTTATATTGAAGCACATTTTCCACTACTCTTGACATCAGCTTTCCAGATAGGGCGAGCTTCGACGCCTTCGACACCTCAGCCACGTCATCATGTTGAACGGTGGACACTGATGTGGTGGGGAAGGGGCAGCGACCGTTCGTGAGGAGAACGAGATCATTCCATTCGATGAAAATGTCCCCAAACATAATGACATAAAAACCACGCCGCTAATAAGAGATAGAAATTGTAAAACAGATGTTCAAATTCAGAAGTCACAAGTGTAATCACGAATTGGTCCACTGAAACCCTTCCTGCGTTAGTCCGCATCTACCAACTTCGGTTCCCATCGGACCTCCAGAAAACTGCTTGACTGTCTTTCTTTTTTCTTCACAAAATATACACAAAAACTGTTACATGCTAGTGTGTGGTCTGCCTCACTAAAAACCACACCTATGAATCTTAGCCTGACAAAGTTTTGCACGATGCATTGTGCACTGTACTTGCAGCTGCAGCAATTAGTGCATTGGCTGCTCTCTAGCATGTGCCCAACTACTGTCTAAGGACAATCCCGTGCAAGGAGCACCCTATTAAAGCGCCCTGTCTGGGATAGCACGATTTTTCAGCATCGTAGCAATAATCTGTGCAAAGGAAAAGGATATAAGCAGCAGGTTGCTTGCCATTGGGTTGGACTCAATCGCCGTATCAATCCGGTTCCCAAAGCAACAACACTCTCCAGCGATCAAATTTTCATAGCATGGCGAGGCTTTAAACAGTCAATGCAGTTCTCTTCCCCTAACTAAGTAAGTCTCTATTCACTTCAATCGGTGGTGCAAATGGAGTTCAAGGGTACTTCCCAACCTTTTGCTCGTGACAGACCATTTTGCATTCTCGTATCTTTCAGACATCTCTTATGGCCTGGGTTAGGTAGGAGCCATCGTGGCACCTCGAATTGAATTATTTCGACTGATTGGTTCCCAGGAATTTTACCCGAAATACGACACCTTTCTACGTCCATAGGACACAAAGAAATTACTAATTTCTCGGGAGGATGGAGTGAACATTTATTCTCTTTCCTTGAGCAGTCTGAGAACTCTGTTGAACTAAATCCAGGCTTAACTTGTTTACGTGGTACCTACCACATTTGTTTTTGTTTAATATAGTGAGTTATTTAAAGCTGTTATTCATCGATTAATACACTATGCGATATTGTTTACTAATATTGCTAACTATTATAGTGTGAAGTTTATGGCACGTGATCTGTACAAGTAGCTCTGTTATTTTGGGATCTAGCCTGGGTCAACACGATAAAATAAATAAATAAACCCAGTGGTTGAGGTTTCCATTTTGCATTAATTTGCATGGAATCTCTGTTGTCACGCCGTCAACTCTGGTTGGGACGACTCAAAGTTGAGCTGTAGACACGAAGCCTTATAGTAAATTGCGCGACGACATTATCATTTAAACACTGACAGTGGACTGCTGACTCGTCGTTGCAGCATCCAACTGATGCAGTCGACCTGAAACTGTCGTATCAGCCGAAAGCGGGGAAAATCGACGATAAGAGGACGAAAC
Organism: Pachypeltis micranthus; assembly: GCA_020466155.1. Lineage (NCBI taxonomy): Eukaryota > Metazoa > Arthropoda > Insecta > Hemiptera > Miridae > Pachypeltis > Pachypeltis micranthus. The sequence continues at coordinate 30,846,356 of CM035768.1, forward strand.
AAAAGGAACTAGCCTGTTGGAGAAACCGTGCCTGAAAACCGGCTGTCTTGACGTCCGCGGAAGAGAATTGTCGCTGCACCGCTGTCTGCGTGCGTTCGTGGGAGGTACCCAAGTACCGGTGCTCTCAGGCGACTCTCCGTTGGCGTCCTCCTTCACGACTCCTCGCGCAGTTAACACAACGAACGCAAAACCGTTTGCGGTGTCCCATCCCCCCCCCCCACAACCCTACCAGTGTGAGACCACACCTTTTGAAACCTGCGGAACATTCAATTGCTTCGATGAGATCGGGCCTGTCGTACTTCTTCCTTTGAGACTGTTCCTTGAGCCAAAACGAATGGCAAAGAATTGACAAGATGAGATCGGAAAAAACTACTTAAAGCGTATTGACGAGTATTTCATGCGTTACAGGAACGTCCCATCAGTTGTAGAGATCACTACGTAATATACTGATCTCCTGAGCTTCCCCAATCATCAAGCTCAGGAGCAAGTTCGCATGAACCTACCTTAACTCTCATTATGGATTTTATTACCCGAACTCCCCCACCATTCGTTATTTAAATTCTGTTTAACTCTGTGTGGATCACTGCAGAAGTCAATTCTTTTCTTTTTCGAATTTTTATCTGATCCTGATATTATTAAGTGTATACGTATTGTCAACTTCATTGTGTGAAGGATATAGCCTCTAATTCTGCCGGCTCTTCTTCCTTAGCGCTCTCTGCCATGCGGCGGAAACGCAAGGGGAATCGTTGAGCTTCATTCTGATTCTTCCACATATGAATCAAGCCTCTCCCTTATGAGCTAGAGATTTTAAGTTCAAGGTTTTTCTCCCTCGCTGGAATATTGTTGGATAAAGCTGAGCAAATCCCTGTTTATTAACCCCCTGTCTCGATATTGTCTTTAATCACGATCTGAGCAAATTAGGTTACTTTGATGAAATATTGAAAGGAGTTCGATTTATTTATTTCATTTCTATTTATTCGATTAAGTTCAAAGCGGGTCTTATTATGTTCCTAATTTCATTTCCTTATTTCCTTCTCAAGAAGAGTTATTCATTTATTTGATATCTGTGGTGAGTTTCATGAGTTCTTGTCTCATTAAGTATATTAGGCCCAGACACGAACTACTATAGTAGAAAACCACATCACATATCTGGTGCGAAGCAAGATGACGCATTACGTGATCTAACGCTGTACCTTCAAGCAGCGCATTTCTATGGAAACATCTATTGGAAACAAAATGCAGGAGAAATATAGAAATAGTTATGGAAGACAAGATGTAGGTATCGGTTGCTAAAATACGCTTCGTCAAGTTGATCAAACACAATTCAGTAATGCGGACATTTTGAAAACGTCGAAAAACCCGATTTTTGTCACATTTCTGTTGAATAAACTGTCAAGAGGAAAATTTATGGAGTATGATATACGGGTATTGGATATTGAACCCTGTGGATCAATCCATAGGAGATAATTTCCGAGTTTAATCATAATTGGCACTGCCATTTTCGAGACAACGCGAAAAACCATCGTTCTCTGTCCTAGTTCCCCCCCCCCCTCATCCCTTCCCGTAGAATGAATGTTGCTCAGGATTTCGTTTTCAAAGAATCACGAATAAAACAAAATAAAAATTAGCGCAATCGGGATAGACACACGCGCAAGGACCATCGAAATAAGATTTTTTTCGATTTGGTAGGCCTCAAGAAACGTCTCAAGGTTGTGTTTCTGTAAGATCGCCATCATTGCGCACCATTTAGTTATCAGAAAGTACGAAGAATCATCGAAATTGTTCGAAAATAACGAAAATATGATAGTTTTACGTTATTTGCCCCTTCGCATTCCTGCTCCCGTGTTGAATCGTCCAGAAGTGACTGACTCATGTGTGTACCTATTTATTAACATGTGTGTACCTATCTATTAACTGCACAAGATTGGTTCGTTTATGATATAAAATCTTTTCTGCCAGAGGCGATGTAAGAAAGGACTTTATGGCAATAATCCTAATTGGTTATTTAAATAAAATTCACAATCAATCTCTCTCCGCCCCTTATAAAATATGATTAATAATAATAAACTCTTGTAAACTATTTTTTATTCTGTTGCATAGCATCATTACATTGCTTAACACAGTTTCACACCTAGACCCACCCAATTCGATTCAGCATCGGTCACATCCACCGCGGCTATCTACTTCTTACTCGTATTTGTTTGTGGCCCTTTTCATCGGGCAGTTACGTTGTTCTTTTGTTGTACTGTCAACTGATTTTGTCCTGTTTTCTTCCCAAAATGACTCAGCGTGGATGCAGTAATCGAGTAAAAAAGAAGCAAACAGCTGGAGAAGAGGAAGTAAGACCATTATGTTTTCGCCGATTCTGTAAAGATGTTGAGCTTGAGAAAAAGTGGATAGGAGCTATTTGGCGAGAAAGTTGGACACCATCCATCGTATGCACAGTACTGGGACGAACCAAACCCCTCCATTCAGGGGAGGGTCGTCCGAGGCATTTATGCGGACTGGGCACCTCAAATGCTCTGATTCGCTCGAGACTGTGCTGCCGTCAGTTGTAACCAAGCAAGTTCCCTCGTCGCTGAGTCGTCCGCGCTCCCACTCAGTTCCCGGTTTGTGGTGGTAAAACTTCCCCAAACGTAATTGAGTATAAAACTCTGTTCCAATTGCATTCGGCTTGATATCATACTAACTCCCCAACTCTCTTAGTAGGATACCGCTGTCAATATTAATCCCCCTCTGTAACAGCACTGATCATTCCAATGAGAGTGATTGGTATATTTCTCTTTTTCAAATTTGTCTTCATTCGAAAGATTCGGATGCAATTTGAAAGATCCCCAGACTCATAACTGGACCTCATCACGTTTTTTTAGATCCATCTCACATGCTGCAGTTGGTTCGCAATTCTCTTCACGTCTTGAATATACTCTAAACTCAGACGGACAAAATAACTACGTGGACATTTTTTTAAAAACTACTTCAACTGCAGGACACAGAAGGTTTGAATTAGAAACCAACATGTAAGCTATAAAAAATGAGAGTAAAGCTAGCAGCCCAGTTACTGAGCAACAGTGTGGTAGACGCTTTCAAGTATTGCAAAGTGAAGAAGATTTCAGGTTTGAAGACTGAGAGAGTACTGTCGAGTTCATAAGAATTTTCAATGAGTTATTCGACATTTTCAATTCAAGAAGTATCAGAGGAAAGTATTTAAGACAAGCCATCAACTAAAACAATGAGGATGACATTTTTCGCACGCTGGGGAAGGCAGAAAATTATATTCGATCTCTGAGAGATCAAGGAAAACTGGCTTTAACGGTTTTCTAATTTGCATCAGCAGTTCGAGGGCGTTAATAAAACGCGAGGGACCGTTAATGTACACACCCATATACAAAGCTGGCCAAGATTATCTGGAGAGATTGTTTAGTTACATAAGATGGAGAGGAGGAACAAATGACAACCAAACACATACAAAAGTAATTGTACGTAAACAGTTACAAGAAAGTGACGCATGCAGTGGAAATACGATACCACTGAACAAAACGGTTCTGCTCGTATTTGGCTTCGGGTAAAAAATAATCAGCGAAGAAAGAATAAATTTATCCAGCCCTAAATCAACCATGGTGAAATCCGGAGCAGAAGAAGACGACGAAAAGTACTTCGAGCTGGGCGAATCCGTTTTTTCCACTTTGATATCGAACATCTCGGAGCATATTGCAGGATACGTAGTGCGAAGCCAGAGACGTAATGTTAAGTGTAAGGAATGGTTAATCCACGGTTGTAGAATCTTACCGCCAGTTTAGTATCAATCAATAACCGACTCGTCATCAGACGTTAACTGCGTTTGTAGAAGCTGCGAACGTATTTTCAAGAAATAAAATCGAGAGCAACGTCCTGTATTACACGAACAAGTTGCTGTCCCATTGTTCGAAAACGAATTTCTTCCTCAAATCATCCCACTTTACAATTGGCCGAGAAGACAATCGTAAGGTGTAGTTGATTGAGAGCGTCGGGAAAATTAATTTCACAAGCACAATAAAAAAATCAGATACCACAACCAGAAAATTGAAGAACAAAAAATACGACAGAAGCTTTAAAAAAATCATTCGTTTTAAAGGGCAGCAAATGTGCAACTTCACATGTAGAACTTATTTTATAGCAGTAAATTTGAAAAATCTTGTTTAGAAACGCATTTGAAATTATATCGTTGGTATGGAATGTCGAATTGAAGGGTGGTTGGACTGAGACGGGTGGCAGTCCAGCGAATGAGCGGAGGCGAGGAAGAAACGATAACTTTCGCAACATTGTCCCGCGATTTCTTTCAAGTGGTACAATACGCCTTACTACATGTACTGTAGGACATGGACTGAAGGCCCTGGCCGAGGACAACAGTGTAACACTGTGTTGGGTGCCAGGGCATCAAGGTATAGAGGGAAACGAATGGGCTGATAGGTTGGCTAAGAAGAGATCAGCGCAGATCCCTATTGACCCTGAGCCCTTTGTTGGGACTACCAGGTGCCACCTATGTAGAGAGGTTGGCAATTGGGAGGATAGGTGCAGGGCTGCTCATTGGCAGGGGCTGCCCAGCCTTAGACAGTCAAAACTCTTCATCCCGCTCTCCAGAGAGAGGTCCAAGGAGGTGCTTGAACTGGGGAGGAAGGATATGAGGATCATATGTGGCCTGTTCACAGCCAGTAAACGGAAAATATGGCCGGTACGGTGGATGGACATTGCGAATTTGGAATTCCCCTGCCTTGAGTGCCTTAGGGCGTGGAGTGTCAAATTTTGAGCAAGGGGGGGGGGGGGGTTGTAACAAATGTCGAATGAAGCCTCGAAACTTGTAAAAAATTTAAATTGAAGTTTTTCAAAAAAATCTCGTTGACGTTGGAGTAGCGTTCCTGAAAGAAAAGTAACGTAAATGAGCGAGTTAATGGATATCTTTGAGAAGTTTCTGCGTTATGTGAATCGCAATTAGTTTCTGTTCACACTCCACCGCTAATTTCGCCGCGTGATATGCTCAAGAACGTTGGCGCGGCGCTTCAAAACTAATTGCATCTGCGTTCAGGTCACTTTCAACTCTTGTTAGTTCAACCGTCCGTTACTTACATGAAGCAGCGTAATTGCTGATCGTGCGACGGAATGAGGAATGTGTCCGCGGCTCAACGCCCGACGCGCGTAAACTATACGAGGAAATTCGAAATTATCATATCTTCGCTTTTCTGTTGAGAAGGAAAGTTTCGAGTGGGCGATAAACCTTGAACCTCCTCCGTCGACCGTTGATGGATCGAAACTGAGAGTGGGCAATTTTTCTCCTGCCCTCGTGAATGCAAATGATTCTCAGGTTCAAGGCGCCTTGAAAATTGAGTTAAAGACCTGAACGTCCGCCTGCGGCTTCATCAAAACGCCATCCCGGGCAAACCGTTTTAAATACCCGTTGAATTAGCTGTGAGATCCAGATTAAAGACATTCCGAGTCAAATTAATTACAGTTTTAATGACACAACAGGATTAGGGTCAGCGTCGGAAGCTTCAGCGGAACCGGCGGCTTGAGCAATTATGTCAAAACATCAAAATCTATAAAAAAAAAGGTTTCTGTTGTCGTAATTTATTTATTAGATATAATACGGGCACACTACCGAATGTACAGTAGGATGGCTTACGAAACGATAACACAATATTCCGAAACGACCAGAGAACCCATGGAAAAGATGACTACTTCCAGGGGTTGATTCTGAGCAGCAACTAGCGACATCTCGAAGACTGGCAACCGAGACGTCAAAGTCCATCCGATTTAAGATGCGCTGTGCACGTTAGAGAGGAGAGGGTCTAACTCCACGAGATGGCACGCGAAAACACAGCAAGGCGATGAGTTCTGGCGAATCAATAGAGCTTGCAAGACTTCACTGACTGTCTAACTGAACCAAACCGCTCTCCTGAAATGCATCCGAGACGCGGAAAACCTCCCACGGTACGCCAGCCCTGTACGAGTGGAAATGAACGAATTTCCGCTGACATGAAATGTGGGGCAAACCGTCGAGCAGCATTCCAGTACAAGGGCAGAGACAAGATGGACGATAACGGAGAGGTCGAAGCAGTCACGCTTGTTGCGTTTCCTAAAACCGAGTGCTCTCTGAGCGCGATTAGCGATGACATCCACATTTAGACGTTTATTGATCACGGACTTGAGCCAGTTGAGCTAAAACGTCTACTTCGCCCTCTAGTCGATACTATCCAGAGACTATAGCGTAAAAACTAAACCGAAACAGACAAATTTACAAATATAAAAGACCCGTGGGGGTTTTGTGCATTTTGGAAAAGTTCTGTTTTCATTTAAAAAACAGAATAAACAGTAAATTGTCTATATTTCCACTGAAATAACGAGCACAATTGTTAAATCGATTTCGACGGTTAGGTCATCATCAGTACTGAACTTCATGTTTGTTACTGATGATGACCTAACCGTCGAAATCGATTTAACAATTGTGCTCGTTATTTCAGTGGAAATATAGACAATTTACTGTTTATTGTGTTTTTTAATGAAATGGGTTTCCACAATATCCTCGCGAATGATTTAGTTCATATTCTGTTTTCACTTTATGAGCAAAATTAAATATGAAGCCTTCCGAATTACTATTTTTTATGTTTTAATTCTTTTTTATTGTGATCTCGCAGGGCAAGCGGTCGAAGATTTCGTCCCTCTCAGAAATCCTTCGCAAAGAAAAACGAAGCGAATCGGTAAGAATTACATTATTAATCTGGAAAAATCCAGGATAGATTTGTAGATTAATAACTGTCCAAAACTGGGCGTCTTCGAAAATCGAAAAACCCCTGACAACTAGGGAAAAGGGGATTTTTCCACTTTGATCCCATTACGACTATTGAGGGCGATAACTTTGATGACCTACGGAGTTAAAAAAAAAAAAAAATGACGCAAACGGCTGAACAAAACATTTTGAGTTTTCTTCAGATCTTTTGTACGGTTTAAGGTCTTCTGATTAAAAACCAAAAACAACGCAGTTTGATAAATGATCTGAGCGTGTGTGGGTGAGTGATATTACTCTATTGGTAGCTCGATTCTCGTTTGAAGGTTCAGGAACTGGAGAAATGAAAGAAAACAGGCCATGGGCGTGTGTGTTTGTCATACAGATCAACACGGAACGCCAAAATGTGGGTATGAGCTAAATTGAGCTCTCAGATCCTGTCTGGAGAGTGTCAGCATCGCCTCCGCCCTTCGACAGGAAGGCGTGACGAGCCTTTTCGCCTAAGTCGAGGCTGGCGATGCCACTCTTCGTCAAACCCACGTGTGGTTCAAGCCCGATGGGTAGGGATTCTGTACCCCTTTTCGCAAGGTGGTCATCCTTTTCGTTGCCCTCATGCCCCCTATGAGCCGGCACCCAGATGAGGGAGAGCCTGTTACGGGCGCCGAGCTGTTTGAGCGCATGAAGGCATTCCCATGCCAGCTTAGACCTAAAACTATAGGCTGCGATGGCTTTAAGGCGGCCTGGCTGTGCCTGAGAATATGTAGATCCGCTTACCGTCGAGTCCTTTGTTCAGGATCTCTTCCACCCGGATCTTTATGGCTAGGATTTCCGCTTGAAATATCGTGGCGTACTCTCCCAGCGGCTTAGCAAGACTGTAGTTGGGCCCTACAATGCCCAGTCCTGCCCAGCCTTCCATAACTGAACCATCGGTATACCACTGCAGGGCGCCCACCTCGATCTGGAACGTATCCTTCTCCCATTGTTCCCGTGAGTGGACGCTAACACTGAATGGCAGCCGAAAGTTCTTCCGCTCTGGCATAACGTCCGTAGTAAGGACTGCTGCCTCTTCTAGCTTAAACTGTCTAGTTATTCCGTGGCGGCTCGCCTTGACCCTGGTGGAGATGTTACCTGTCTGCAAAAGCCTTACCGCTCCCAGGTAAGCAGTCCTCTGGATGTGTATATGAAGAGGTGAGATGTTCAAAAGCACTTCCATTGCAGCAGTAGGGCATGTACCCATTGCCCCTGTGATAGCAAGACACGCCTGTCGCTGCAGTTGTTAGAGTTTTCCCAGTACTGCCAGCCGGCCTGTCGCCTTCCACCACACGGTGGAGGCATATGTGACGCGGGGTCTTATTATCCCCTTATAGAGCCACTCCATCATTTTTGGAGCTATGCCCCAGGATTTGCTGCACAGCCTCCTACACGTCCAAAAAGCTGTAGTTGCCTTGTGCAGCGCATATCTCACATGCGGGTTTCCACGTGGATGTTTAACAATGGGAATAATCAAGAGCAACCTTAGAACTTTCAGAATTCAAACTATCGCTGTTTTTGACTAATTGTCTTTTGCAGTTTTCACCTTGATAATTCCAGAGCTTCCCAAAAAAAAGTGTTGACAGTAACATCAATTACCTATAGTTCGGGTTTTCAATGAAGGTCGTGGGATAGGTAGTTGCAGATCAAAACTACCAATTTGAAGAGTGGATTAGATATAATTAGTAGGTAAAGCCATAAAACTCGCTCATCGTGTGAAGTTGTATCGCACCAGATATTTTATAAAATGGTAGATAGCACAGCCGTATTTTTGACACATGTAATGAGTAATTAGTTCGTCCTTGACGTACTGCGCATCAGCCTGACTTGTTTGTTTATGAAGGCGTTCAAATGATTGGCCTGTGATTAGACGCTAATTCATTTCATTAGCGCTCACGCAACAGTTAGATGTGCACCGTATAAACCCTAACAGACAGAACTAAGCTCTTTGACCTTCCTCCCTCAAGATTAAACGTCATTAGCGGTGAGGGGTGCAAGCGCGAAAACGGATTTTGGGGCGCCCCCGCTCAATCAGCGATCTCTGTTAACCGAATTCGTACTTTCTCTCCAATCTTTTTCCCTGCCAACTTTCATCGCTTATAACGCTACCGCAACCATGTTTCCTAATGATCTCGATTTCCGTCCGCTTAGCGTTTCGTCGGTCGGCGTCTATTGGTACCTTTTACGCGAAAAAATCGAGTGAACATATACGTCAACCCGAACTGGAAGTCTGCGAGAGAGGACTGTCTAGACCCGCCCTCCGCCGGGTAACTCGATGTTTTCTCCCTTCCTTCGCAGTCATTTTTTGCACACACATCACGTGTCCTCTACTTTCCCCGCCAACTTGTTTACGCCGGCTCGTTTTTAAGGTTCTGTTTGTAACCCGCGCATGAACTGAATTCTCCGTTGAGGGCAACCAACCGCTGTAAAGCAGTATAACTCGATTGAAATCGACACAATCGTGCTAATTAATTACAACTTTGAACGATGGTTTATACATATTTATGTTTAGCTATGCACGCAATCGTCAAAACAGCAAAAAAACAAACGAAAACCTTCGTGGGGATTCGCCATAAATCGTTTGACAGGTTCCACGTGACTTCAATACTACGTGTTAGCTTTGATATACAATTTAAGAATTTTACAGAAACTGTTGAAAGTGTTAAAAAATATTACCGACACTGCTATGTAAGTCATTGTTGATATTACGAGTCCAGCACCTTTTGAAAAAGAAGATTACTTGCGTAGATGTTAGTTTTCAATACGTTGTGCATGTATAATAACGTGAGGATAGGTAATAGGTAGCTAGTATGCAGATTCAAAAAAAAAAACATCAGTTGATAGGTTAATACTTCGGGGGGGGATTAATATAGTAAGCAGTATCCCACTAGGTGAGTCGGGAAGTAGTACGATAGAAGCCGAATGCAATTGGAACAGAGTTTTATTCTCAATTACATTCGGGGAAGTTTTGCCACCACAGACAGGGAACTGAGTGGGAGTGAACGCGAGCACGGGCGACACGGCGACGAGAGAACCGGCTCGGTTACAACTGACAGCAGCGAAGTCTCGAGCGAGTCGGGGCATTTGAGGTGCCCAGTCAGCATAAATGCTCCGGACGAGCCTCCGCTGAATCGAAAGGTTTGGTTCGTCCCGTTACACAACTCCGCCCTTGATGAAGTGTATGTCCTCAGGCACTCATGAACAGTGCTGTTCGGTGTTGACTTATTGCTCGAATGATTTTATTTGTGGACTGTATTTGCAGTATGATGTTAAAGGGGGTCAAAATCAGAAGCAGTTTATTTCTAAATTGGCACATAGGAAGTATGATTGACTCACCAAACTGGCGTCTGCGCTGCCTCGTTCACTGGGGCCAGGGTGAAATCGTATTTCTGCAAGCAACAATCGCCGCACGAATACTATCGTCCACAATGACGTGTGTGGAGACATGATGCGAGCACCACAAAAAATTAATGTGTCCTTCTTTTAAATGAATAATGATGAATAATGAAAGAAAGAAAAATTCGCCAGAGCGCGAAATCACTCTTCCAGTGCCATTTGGATCAATATAATTGTCGTTGCCAACACGATAGTTACAATTATACAACTGCAGTTCAGGGCGTTGCTGTCCACCCAACAAAGGGGAACCTAATCTTGAGCATAGCGAGCGAGAGAGGAATTTGATTAAAGTTCCAAAAGGGTGCCCATGTTTGTGGTGGGAGTATTGAATAAATGCAAATACACAGTTACCTCACAATGTCTCTGACGTACACATCTTCACCCACGCAGCTGCTACATCCATGGTTCAGAGAATCGGTCCATCTCTTGGAGAAAGACGGTTCTCTGAGTAAAGGGAGTTGGAGTTTCCCTCCTCCTCAGAGGACACCTGCCCTCAGGTGTTCCAGAAGGGGTAGTGCAGAGCGAAGATGCTGCATCTGCCGTGCAGTGGTTAGTTGCACTTTTGGAGCAAGGGCGGCGTCCTGGCTCATGGGGTGGGGCAGGGTGTGATGTCTGTGTTGACAGCATTCACACGAGCACGTTCAGTGGGCACTTTCTTTTTACCCCATGATGTTTGCCGCGGATAGGGCAAGGGATGTGGCTCTGGCGATGGAGTTTTTGCCTTCACCAGGCCTTTTTGGAAGGCGCGTGGTTTTCCCAGACTCGTTGTTTGAGAGGTCGTTTGGGGACAGACACGCAGGAAGATGTCGATGTTGATGCAGGATGGGGGATTGAGTGGCTGTGAGGTGTACAGTCCGTAGGTTTCTGCTGCTGTGGTGATGCTGCGAACATAATGACGGGCGAGAGAGTAGGTCGCAGCAGAAGGACAGAAAATTTGAAAGCAGAGGGTTAAAAATTCCCATCGCGTTAGAAGAACCTTAAGGTTCTTCTAAGGCCGGCATCTCGAACTAATGTAGGGGAAGTTCGACCACTAGTTGGGCGCCAATGTTATGGGGGTGGGGGGGGGATTAATATAGTAAGCGGTATTGCTCTAGGTGAGTCAGGAAGTAGTACGATAGAAGCCGAATGCAATTGGAGCACAGTTTTATTCTCAATTACATTCGGAGAAGTTTTACTTCCACAGACAGGGAACTGATTGGGAGCGAACTCGAAGCATGGGCGACACGGCGACGAGGGAACTGACGTCGGTTACAACTGACGACAGCGAAGTCTCGAGCGAATCGGGGCATTTGAGGTGCCCAGTCAGCATAAATGCCCCGGACGAGCCTCCGCTGAATCGAAGGGTTTGGTTCGTCCCGTTACACTTCGTCAAAACCGAAAGTACTGCACATTATAGTACTCAACTTCGATTTTTATAAAATGTATAGCATCCAACCATAACGCAGACGAAGCAGTAAAAAGAATTTGTCGAATTGGTAAATTTTCAAGAGGTTTGAACTTCAACCCCCTCCACCAGGATGGTTTTGTCGACGTTTCACGAAACGTTTTGAATTTTTTGAAAAAGAATTTTCGATAACTGTTCATTTGTAGCATGAAATAGAAGTCGTCAGACGTCAGATAGAAGTGGAAAGGGTCGTCCGTATGAGCGACGATCGCGTGGAATAATTCCCCGACGTTTTGTGTTCGTGTGTGTATAACTCCTGTAATGACATCGAAGTACGTGGAGGGACTCATTATGTCTACTGAGGATACGAGCTTTGCCATCTTACACAGCCGAGACAGTTTTGCTCTCCATTCCGGTTATACAAGAGGAGAATTGGCCATATAGGATGAGTCGCACATCCATTCCTCACGTTGTAGTACATATAAAATAAATATTTCTCAAGTCTATTGATTCTATTTTCATGCTAATCCACAACTCAGCGGTACTGTGTACAGTAGTTCCACGTGTGAATGTGAAACTGTGTATTACATATGTGTGTTTGAGTAGGTAATATATATATATATATATATCTCGCAGGTACGTCGGCGTGGGCAAACCGACCATGATGCGGCAGCTCGTTTAGGGTTAATTTCATTTCCTCGAAATCCGATGACATGTCCACACCGAAACAGAACGATAAGAAGGGCGTGAATTAAAACTGCAGGATGGATGTAATGAGTCCACGGTATATGTTAAATGACTCACCTACCTGATGAGTGATAGTGAAATAATGTTCGAGTACTCTCGCTTTGGAACGGGAAACGCCACGCCACCACTAACGACAATCTCATTCGCAACGCAGGTAGACTAGCACTGCTCGAGCCCTTCAACCCAGGGCTGCTCAATCCTGATATAGATGGCGCTAGTGGCTTCCAATTCTGGGGGTGCTCCGACGTTCCACTGATATTCTTCCCCGAGATATAGATATTGTAGGGCGCACGAGAGGGGGAGTTTAAGAACGAAATAAAAAGAAACTCGATGAGCGTAAGTGAAGACTGTATTGCACGTTGAGTGAATAGTGATTTGAGCATATAAGGGCGACGCATGGGGACGACTCGGAATCTACGTGAACTGGCACGCGTAACTGGAGCGGATGGAAAGAGTGAGAAGAGCTGTGACTGGCCCAAGAGTGGATGAGGATTGTAGTGAAGAAGATTACAGGGCATCAGCCAAAGCTGAGAGAACAGAGACCTGAGTAGTGGCCACAATGGGCCCATTTTCCATCACCCAAATGGTACAGGGATCCAGCTTTGGCTCCTAGAATGTGTACGAAGAATCTCCGGTTCCCTCCACAAATTTTTGGGTTTTCCTCCATTCTTTATTTCGAATGTCATCGCTACCTATCGCCCTCCTAGTCTTTCTAATCTGGTTCTAAACCAGATTTGGCATTCACATATGAAATGCTCAACCGTTTCTATTCCCCTCAAGAGCATTGAGCCCAAATGGTCAAGGTGAATCTATGAGTGTTTTCCTAACTGTGTAATGTCTCGTTAGCATTCCTATTAGTCTTCTTAATTGATTCCTGTTCAGTTTTTTGTACCTTGTGGTCTGTGTACAATTGGAGAACTCAAGTCTTGTATTGTTATGTATGTCATTCCTAACTCTGCCCATGAGGGTGCTGTTAACAGCCTGGCATCGTTACTGGTACATGTGGTTCTGGCCCATAAAATTGATCAGCCGATCCATCAAGAATATAGTGAGCGATGGGAGACGAGTATATCTGGGCAGAGCTGTGTGTGTTGGAGAAGGAGGTAACTCGAGGACAGTCGAGGAAGGACATTCTGGAAAGTCCAAAAGGGGGAATCTGTTATCGTCGTTGGAAGTTCAACCGAACTTAAAGCTTTTGTCCAAAGGAGAAGCCGACTGAATGTGCAGTTCTCCGGCAGTTCTCCTACATGAAAATGGCCGAACGCACCTGGAAAAGGCCCAAGCCTTTCAACCTCATTCAGCCAGATATGTTTGTGGAACTTTTATCAGTAATGAGACATATTTAGTGACGTATTATATTCTAAATGACTCACTTCAACCACAGCACTTCAAGCATTGTGCAAGGTGTTAAATGTACACGACATCAGTAGAAAAAGGAACTGTATGTGCATGCTAATGAGCATAAGAACGGAAAATGGAACAAATAGCTTTACTCTGTAAGTTGAATTACTGTTTCACGAAGCTCAGCAACACTCGTGTTATAGCAGGAACCACTTAACTCTTTTTGTTTCCTCCCTGCACTAGCAGTCATGCTCCAAACGATTGCCTGTATTGTTTTCCACAACAACAGGTGACTTCGTCCGTGGTCGATATGCTCGCCTCCTTTCTGCAGTGCGTAGCTGGGATGTGTATGGTGTTGGTTCAGACAGACAAAGGTAGCTCCTCCCAACGACGAGGGCACTCTGAGGGAGTTGGCCGATATTTCAATCAGGTACAGAATGACCGAATTTATACGAGGGTCAGTGGATATTTAGTTCACGAAATTGGGCACCCTGAATATTGGCCGTGAGAGGAAATCTGACTGCAGCCTCATTGGTTTTCACTTCTATGCGTGACCAGATGCGAAGCGTATTGTCACGAAGAGAGCAGAGAAGGCACAGCTGGACCGAACTCATGGATACCACAGTGGCATCAATTTGCCTTCTTGTGAGCACCACCGCAAGGTTCTTCAGCTTACTGACTATTACCAGATACAGCCAGTCTAGCTCTTTGATACCGTGGGGGGGGATCATCAAAACTACCACTCGCCCATGGGAAACACATCCACAGGCATCTTCATTTAGAGTAGTTAGCCGAGAGCGCCATTTCAGATGTCACATAACGAAACGAGACCCAATGGTACTCCAGCTAGGCAAAAACTGGAAAAGTGTGCTCGTTGACAAGAGATTGACGCCCATGCTCTTCAATCTTCCTGCTGACTATTACCAGATCCAAGTAATCGTCTAAACAGCTGCGCTAGCTCATGGATGCAAGGGGATATCACCGGTACTTTTTTGAGAAACACCCTCAGGCCATAGGAAGATGCGTTCCAAAGTTCAGTGCCCAGTCCAGATATCGTGCGTACTTTCCAACTGTTATTATAAGAAATGTTCGAGAAAGCCTGCTCATTGGGCACTAGCAAACGCACTGCTGTCATCCGACGTCATCTACTCAACGAGACGTTCCAGAAGCAATGGTCGCCCACCTTTGTCTGACGCAGTTATGTTAAAATTGAAGTGCCCTTGAAGCCAACTCAATCCATCGCATTAAAGACATCGGATTTATTTCGGGAAAATACTTTGTATCGAGGTACCTCTGTTTAAATCATTACCTGAACCTGAATGAGAAGTGAGAATTAGTTTGCTCTTGTCAAAGCATGAAATGTCGTCCGCCATCGTACTGACACTTACGTACTTATTAGTTAAAATATTCGCGGTTAACGGTACTTAAATTAGAACTAAATTAGACGAAAAATGTAACGCAACTGATGATGCCCACTAACCTGGAACAATTCCACAATTACTTCTGGTTTTCATTTTAGTTAATTAAAGTTTACTGTAAGTTATTGAAAATGTTATCGTTTCGGTAGTTCGTTTAGTTGTTTTATCAGTATTTTCTGCGAGCATTTGAGATATTTCTTGAAAAAATGGAAGGAAGTAATTGTTCTCGAATAACTCATTCGTCATGTCGTGTGAGTTTGTACTTCGCAGCGGCCGACTCTTGCTAGTACGAGCCGGTCAGAGGGAGTTGTTTGAAGTGTGAGAAGTGTCGTCGGTCGCTGAAGGTGACATTAAGTTGAAACTGCGTGAGGTTGAGTTCGAGAGGGTGAGGGAGGAAAGTGCACGTCCATCCGGTCTGCAGGAGTGGCGACCGACAGACGTGAGCCAGGTGAGTCATAGGCGGCGTACTCCGTCCCATCCTGCTGTTGCGGCTTCGGTCCCTCCAACTCCTTCTGCGGCACGGGCCCTTCTTTTGAACTACCGCCAAATGCTGACATTTTGAGGTTGAGTGTCGTCGGAGAAAAAAGGAACCTTCCCCATTATCGTTTCATTGGCCTTCTCGACCGGACCTTCGTTCCAAAAACTCGTTGTTATTTGTATTTGAGGTCGGCCCAATCCCGTTTTTACTTTCTGCTACACAAAGGGTGAGGAATGTATTGTAAACGTGTCAAAAAAAAAGTTGGAAGTTTCTTCAGATCTTCACGTTTTGAGGTCTACTGGATCTAAAAACGAGCGGTGCGTAGCAACACACAACTTTCCGCCATCCCTTTAAGTTCGAACACCACCTACATATGCGGGCGATATAAAAGTTCAACGCTTTTTTACAGGAACATTTATGGAGAACAAAATGTAGGGCCAAGTTAGCTGAGAAATCGTCTGAGCCGTTTTTGAGAAAATTGGAATACCGATAAATTAATGTTCGACAAACCTCCTTTTCTGAGTTAACTTGGCTTATATCTCCGCTCAACAGATGTATACAGAAATAATTATGTAGAACGAAATGTGGGTATGGGTGACTATAAGACACTCGATTAGGATTTATCACATCTGATGAAGCAGTTACCCTGGAATTTACGGAAATGTTCGAAAAAACGTTATTTTCGACACATTTTGATTTTTATCTTTGTTCAATGGACGGACAGAGGAACATTTATTGAGAACAATGTGTAGGTATTAGCTATTTTAAAACATCTTGAATGTTTGGTGATAATCGTTGAAGCCGTTTTGCCAAAAAGCGTAAAAACCCTATTTTTGCTTCATACCGTATTTTCTACGTATACTTCATGCTTTGTTCACCGTATTTTCGCGAAGATATGTATGGAGAAGAAAAGTTATGTATTGATTAGAGAAAGATAATTTGAAAGTTTAATCGAAATCGTTAGAGCCATTTTTGAGAAAAATGCGAAAAACCCTAGTTTTCGTCCCCCACCCGAAAATGGGGGGTACGAAAATGAACCAAAAACTAGGGGTTTCGCCTTTTTCTCAAATAAATATCTCCATGAAAATACGGTGAACGGAGATGAAGGCCTAAAAAGCAAAAATAGGTTTCTTTTACGCTTTTTGGCCAAACCGCTACAACGATTTTCATCAAACTCGCAGAATGTTTTCAAATAGTCAATACCTGTATATTGTTCTCAATACATGTTCCTCTGTCAGTCCATTGAACAGAGATAAAAATTGAATTGTGCCGAAAATAATGTTTTTTGAACATTTTTGTAATTTCCCGAGTGACTGAGTCACGGCGTTTCGTCAAACATTAATTTATCGGTTTTCCAATTTTCTGAATAACGGCTCTAACGATTTCGATCAAACTTACGGAGTACTCTCAGCTATCCCACATTTTGTTATCCATAAATGTTCTTGAAGAAACGCGTTAAACGAGGTTATAGCGCCCCTATAAGCAGGTCGTCGAATTTACGGGGGTTGCGGAAAGTTGTGGATTGCTGCGTACCAGATATTTATCGTTTCCGACAGAACTCGTAGTCGCCAGTGGTCCATCGTATCCCTCCCTACCTCTGAAATGTCGCTGTACGATACAGAAAGAAACAGACTACGTTTTACTGGAACTAGAGACGCGTGGAGATGCGCCTGTTCCAAAGGGAATGGGAACGTGAAACAGCCAGAGCGAGAAAATGCCAAATGTAGTTACAGAGAGACTGTTTAGAGCTTTGGGAGTAGCTCTAAAGCGGAGAGTACCAGCCGTTGGGTAGCACGTGCCAGAGTTACCGTTACAGCCACTGTTAGGACCAGAAGGAAAGTCGTTGTGAATTGAAATGGCGTCAATCTTGATGGAGACGCGAGTGGACACATCTAACCTTTTCAGTGTGTCACTACTATCTCGATCTACGTACAGTGGTTCAACTGATAGGTCAAACGTTGGGAAGAATGGGTCATGCAACACACAATCCCTTGGTCCCTTATGGTTTGCTAGGTGGACTAAGAATCGAATGAAGTAACAACTACGTATGGCATGAAAATCATACCACTCGAAACACGCCAAAACTTGAACCCAACAACTTCATGAACTCGCCACGTAAAAACAGACGGACCAACATCGTAATCATCACGAAAATGTCGATAGTGGGGTGTGGATGAGCCCTAACTGTCGATATCATTCCAAAATTAATAAATAGTCCCGTGTCTTGTCAGAAAAGGAAATTCCCTCTAATCCTTCTTTTATTTTAAAGGACTTCGGTGAACCTCAAAATTTAATTAGAACTCAAATCTTCGACTTATTAAATAAAAGTTGGTAGGAAGTTTTCAAGAATGAGCCTGTGGGTAGTGTAGGAGTAGGCACACGAGTTGGCGAGCTTAAGTTGAGAAATAAATGGTCGTGGTGAGGGTGAGTGAGGATTGTATTACACGATGACAGAATAGCGAAATCAGTTTGACTGTGAGTATTTAAACGCGAACAATGGGGGGTCTGAATATGTGAACTGGTTGTGCAGGGAACTAGAGTGGAGGGAGAGTGAGAAGAGTTGTGAGTAGCATGGGAGCTGATAAATGACTGTATATCGAGAGAACTGAGGGACCAGTGAGTGTAAATTGATAGATGGGAAGAGGATATTTTGGAAAGTCCCGAAAAGGGAAACTGGTTGTCAGTGAAAATAACTGAAGGACGTTCCCCCACTACGGACAAAGACCTTCAGTTCATAAATAGGTGGACTCGAAGTTCACAGAAGGCCCAAAACAAGGACTTCCCATTAAGGGCAAGTGTGGAAGGTCCGAGCTCAACATCCCAACTAATTCAGCCGACCCATGTCTAATTATCATATAACTGCCGTCATTCACTGATTCTATCGCAAATTTAATTAGTTTTGACAAAGCTTGCTCGTTCAGTGAAAGCGCTTTGTGTGTGATTGCCTCCCCCCCCCCCCCGACATTGTAGATGCACAAATATCTAGAACTACTATCCCCGCATCGCAGAACACAGATGTATCACTTAAGAAATGAATATTCATGTGCGGATAATTAAGTACCGACCGAAGGGAAAGACAAAGGGAAGTCGAAAAGAATGAAGCGCGTGCCTTCGTCTACGGTGCATCCAGAAAAGTCAAATTACTATGTTGGGTAAAAGGATCTGTCA
Source organism: Pachypeltis micranthus (assembly GCA_020466155.1). Classification (NCBI taxonomy): domain Eukaryota; kingdom Metazoa; phylum Arthropoda; class Insecta; order Hemiptera; family Miridae; genus Pachypeltis; species Pachypeltis micranthus. The sequence goes on from CM035768.1 coordinate 30,865,072, forward strand.
CATCGGCGCCTTCGACTCGAGCAGCCCTGAAACGAAGGACTCAACGCAGTTCCGTTTAGGCCTTCGTCCTATCGTTACCTTGATTGTCCTGGCGTGGCGTTTCTTTTTTTCCGAAGCCGCCCGAGTTCTCGATTATTTTGTCCACGCCCCTTCAATGAGCTTCTAAGTGCGTAACCAGCCATCCTTCTGATTCCTACAGTTTTAATTTACGTTCCACTCTGCATTCTAATCGAGCAGTCCCGTTTATTAAAATAGGAGTTTGACATTTCAGTTCGGCTTTCAACCACAATACAACCTACGGGGCCCAAATTTTAAGAAGGGGAGTTATCCCAAACAAACTAAATCACTCGCGATGAAGTTGTGGAAACCCATTTCATAAAATAAAACGGATAAAAAATATATAACGATTGTCTATTTCCACTAAATTTGAGATACAGTGTTAGATCGATTTCAACGGTCAAGTCATCATCAGTAACAAAATATCTGGTGCGTTGCAACACACAACTTTCCTTAGCTCTTCGACAATTCACTTTGTACATGGCTAATTCTATTCAATCAATTCGTTCATCACTCAGTTAATTTGAACTTGGTCAAACAACGCTTTACGGCAGCAGAAAGCGGTAGCGCTTACAGTTCCGGAATTTATTGTGCTGCTCGTACTCATTCCAGGATCATTATTGAGCAATTGGTACACAGATAATTAATGAGGCAGTAAACACAAATTTTTTGAAGAAGGATAGTAATTACTTTTGCACAGTTATTGGTTAAACACTTTTAGAACTGGTAGTAAGCGAAACGGCAGTAGTTGAAATTCAGGACTTTCTGGAGTGACCCCCATGTATCTCATGAGCGTTTTTAAACACTCACCCTTTAGGTATTGAATTGGACTACGATACCAATTTTTTTTAACATTCTACAAAAATTCCAGCGGAGTTTATAAGGAAAAAACTACGCTAAAAACGCTTTTGGTCGAAAATTTTGATAATTTATTGTGCTGCTCTCGTCATTTTCCCCCGAATGGGAATTTTATGGTATAATTGCCTTATTAAGAGCTATCAAAATAAAAAATGTAATCAACATCGTTAGAGCCGTTTTTGACAAAAAAAATGTGATGTTTTGATAACTTTGATAACTATAGTTAACATTCGGTGGATTTTGCCCATACCCTTGTTTTTGCGTCCCATGGTAACCTGTAGGCTAGACATCAAGTTTCAGCTGATTTGGTACGGTTGTTTTCTCTAAAAACCGCGCTAAAATCGATTCCGTCGAAAGTTTTGGTAATTTATTGTGCTGCTCTCGTCATTTTCCAACATATGGGAATTTTATGGTATAGTACTTATATTAGGAGCTATCAATATAAAAACTTTAATCAAAATCGTTAGAGCCGTTTTTGAGAAAAAAAATATTTGGTGTTTTGATCACCATGATAACTATAGTTAACTTTCGGTGGATTTTGTTCAAACCCTTATTTTGGCGTTCCATTGAGGCCTGTGGGCGAGATATCAAGTTTGAGGTGATTTGGTACGGTGGTTTTCTCTAAAAATCGTTCACAGACACACATGCACACACACAGATTGACTGACACGCACACACAGACCATTTCCCCAAATAGTGTTTTTCGGACTCAGGAGGGTCTGAAACGTAAAGATCTGAAGAAAACTCAAAATTTTTTTTTCAGCCGATTAGATAACTTTCCTTTCCACTTCGTAGAGCCAAGGAAAGTAAAAAGGCAACTGAAAGGGGGACAGCAGAGAGGTTCTCTTATACACAGAACGTTGATTCTGGTTTTCCCAGTGGCAGGTACATCGTAGCGGGATAGTGGAAAAGGGGAAAATTAATGAGGGGTTATTGTACTAAGGTCAAACAAGTTCTGATAAAAATGAAGCCATCAATAGAGGAATGCTTTGAGGGATCACCTCATTTAAACACCTATCTAACCCGTTACTTTTGTTGATTTCAAATTTCTCAAGTACATCCAACATACATCCCTTGGGGTAAAAATGGAGAAATTCAATGTATTGCCTATCTGTTAGATCAAAAGAGAAGGAGTGGCAGGATTCGGTCAGGTGATTTACAAAAGCTGAACCACCTTTGTTATCCCTATATTCCTCTTCGTGCTCCCTAATTCTTTCCTTGAATTTCCGACCTGTTTGTCCACAATACTCTAGCCCACAAGAACATATAAATTTATACACCCCACTTTTATCCTGTATTTTATCTTTAACCGAGCCTAATGAAGATTTAAGACGGCTTTGATTGTTAAACCCAACCTTATCCCCTCTAGATGATAAAATTTAGGAAATTTCGTCGGAAACAGGCCCATAGTAAGGAATGCTAATCCAATTCCTACCTTCAACTACAATCTCTCTAACTAGCATTGAAATCCCGGCTCTACTATTTTTCTTAAGGACCGTATTCCAGACAGAATTGATGAGCTCTTCATTATAACCATTGCTCGCCGCTATATTCTTAATTACTGATTTTTCATTGAATAAATTTTCCTTACTCATTGGTATAGATAATGCACGATTTATCATACTATGGAAAGCGGCATGCTTTTGAACTCGTGGATGGTTTGATTAGTTATGAATAGTCTCTTTTCGGAAAATAGCAAATGCGTGCCGTTTGTTATTCAGGGTACAGAAAGATCGAGGAAGCTAAGAGAGTTACCGCCTAACTCAGGAGTGAATTTAATATGTGTACCTAGTTGAATTATCCCTCTGTGAATGACGTCATGACAGCCAAAGTGAAGACTATAATGACGCAGTTTCAAGAATTATTTGAACAAAAGCCTTGGCATTGACATTTCGAGTTGAGAACACAGTGCCCTATTCGAAAATTGGGAATAAAATGGCATCGCTTTTATGCCATCCATACGACATGAGAATGTCACAACCCCGCAAAACTAGTTGGCATTCCCCCGAGCGCTAATCGTTCAGCAGAACACGCGTCGTGACGTTTTGTCTGAGCCAATTTTCAAAAACCGCTTATGAATCGATGGACTATGTGACGCACTGAATAAAACAACTCGCCGAAATATTTGAAAATATACCACTCACCTGACAAATGACAAATAAGTCGTGCGACGCATCACACAACTTTCCTCGGCTCTACTTGCATTCAGCGATTTCATTTACTCAAAGTTGTTTTTCATTCAGTTTATAACTACGTTCCACATGGAAACTGGTGGTGGTGGAAGTTCCGGAATTTATTGTAGGGCTCGTACATGCCATGGTACCACGGCAATGCAAATGGCGACTCCCTCGGCCCAGTAAGCCTTCGGAGTAGGCGGCTGCTCTGCATGGTAAACTCTGGGAACTTAGACAGTGTCCCAACTCTGACGGAAAACCAGATGCACGGCAGATGAATCCCTGAGTAGTAGGTGGCAGCATGAGAGGCCTCTGCCAAGGCCTAGTGGGGGCCTTCCGAACCTCAGGGAAGGCAGAATGTACCAAACTGTATTGATGTGGGATGAGGAAAAACCGTAAGTGCCATCGAAAGATCGAGATCGGGCGGGCCAGCGACCATTTTGACCTTAAGGATTGCTTGACCCACACATTGTATCACGTGTATGCGACCCGCGGCCTTGCGCCGGTGCCTTATGAGTTAGGGCCACGTGGCTGCCCCTTCAGGGCAAGGTAGGTCGAACGGAGCAACCCAATTCCTTCCCAGGGCAAGACCTGAAAAACCTCGAAAAAATCCTGTGGTCGTCGTGGGGTCACTGAAAGGTAGTTCACCCATCCCAATTTATTGTTAACCTGTGGTGTTCAAAAACAGGATCGTAATTGTCAACACACTTTTTGTTAGAAAGAGCGCGTTCACTGTTTTGGAATAATCGAGTACAAACTATTAGAAACGGCAGTGGTTGCAATTCTGAAATTTCTAGAATTGCTATTAAACATCTTATGAGCGTCATCAAACCCTCACCGTATAAGTACTTCATTGGAATTTGTTGGGGAAAAATGCGTTAAAATCGATTTTCGTCCAAATCTTGAGTAATTTATTGTGCTGCTCATTTGCCACCAATGAGAATTTGTGGTATTATTGTGTTAGTTGGCCGTAAAAAAAGTTCATCAAAATTGTTAGAGCGATTTTTAGTTAACAAAATATTTGATCATTATGATAACTATGGTTAGTTTGAGAACGATTTCGCTCATACCTTTATTGTAGCCTCCCATAGCGGCCAGCAGGCTAAATATCGAAGTTGAGCCGGTTTGGTTTTCTCTTTTATCGCGTTTGTGGAAACCCACACACACTTTTTTCCAAAGCAGCGTTTTTCGGGTTCAGGAGCGTTTGAAACGTTAAGATCTGCACACAACTCGAAAACATTTTTCAGCCGATTACATAACTTTCCTTTCTCCGATGAATCTGTAAGGGGCGGTGTTGCAGGTGTAGGAGTTTAAGAGCAAGGGATCCGGACAGCAGGTTTCCAAGCAGAGCTCTTTGCTGTGACGGTGTGCATGCAGTAGGGGCCTGAGACGGAGCCACTTGACCAAGGAGATTGGTAAGTGGGAAGAGAAGCGCAAGACTGACTATTGGCGGGATGTGCCTGGCCAAAGGCAGTCAAGGACGTTCATCAGAATCTCCAGGGAGCGAACGAGAGAGATCCCCCGTCTGGCCACAGGTCACGGGTGCCTGGCCTAAATTGGTAAGTCATAGGCGCAGATTCTGCGAGATGGAGCGGGAGTTAGCAAAGCATGTACTGTGTACGCGTGAGGGGCTGGCTGCAGTGCACCTCAGTGCTTGGGGTTCATCAACTGTGACCGAATAGAGGTTGCAAGGGATGGACCTCCAGGACGTCTAGCGTTTTGGGCGAGAACAGTATTGAGGAAGCCGTAATGTCTTGGAAACAAACGAAGGGATGTCATTGTATAACCGTTGACATCATTCACCCGGTTTGCTAAGATTGATTTCAATTAGAGCGAAGAGTTTTCTGACAACTTTGAAGGATGTTATTACCCAAAATATGGCATTTTCTCGCCTGTGGATTAGCAGCAAGAAACGATGAGCTGGAGCACGTCGTTCGGTCATTTCGAACGTCAGCACTGTAGCTATGAAAACTTGTATAGTACTTGGTTTCTAGAGCCGCATTCTGTGAGTGTTTGAACGTTCAAATAATTCACTCCAGGCGGTGAGCGGACTACTACTCCACCTGTAGTTCGGCGACGTTCGCGGGCGTGGGAAATTCAGGGTTATCGGACATAAACTCTTCGTATCTATCGAGAAAAGATGATTTCACTTTTGTAACGTCAGTACTTTTCGTCGAAGAATTCGGAGATAAGGAATCAGTTTAAAAAAAAAAAGGACTAGTAGTATCTTCACTTTTCCTTCGGCCAACTGACATAATGAAGGGAAAGTGAGAATAAGATCCTGCTCGAGGCTTCGATAGCAACGCACATCCACCGGGGGACTCTTAGGTGAGATGGGCCCTATGATACAATTGAAATATGGTGATGAGTTGGTGAAGATGGGACTGCGGGTTGACTAAATAAATTACGTCGTCGGTTGACAAATTAACGCAGAGGCAGTTTGAACTTTCACTACAAACTGAACAGACAAACGATGGGAACGCCAATCCGAAGTGAAACTGAGCGGTTTGTTCAAATGAAGGACGGCGCTCGGGAGCTCTCTAACGACTGGGACTCATCAACTTTATTTCTTACTGCCCGTGAAATCTGGAGAAAGATTTCATACCTAAAGCCTGAGAGAATTCCGTTAATTCGTCGGGCCTCGAGATCAGAAATCGTCTATTGAACGTGAAAATGAATTGTGAGTTGATACAATAATTGCAAAAAACAAATATTAATTATTTCGTAGGAAATTCACCTTTCGTCGATGTGCGTTATGCATTGGTGTTCTGTGGCAAATAAGTTTGCGAGCACAATTATCGACTCCAATCCAATGTAGGACGGTAGTTCTTATTTACCATAATTCTTCATTCCAATTGAGGTTACTATCACATGATGTTTTGTATGGCACCAACCGAGTTATTGAAATCGAGGTTATCATAAGTTGTTACAGAGCTATCCGTCGAACTTGAAAACGTATATTTGCTAGGCGACTTCAAATCGAAGACTCTAACAGGACCTGGAATTCCTTAGAAAGCTAGTCATGGACCTGTGTGACGTTCGGATTGCCACGATAGAACTTTAGGCCGCGGTGCTCATCTCAAATAAAGGACAATCAGAGTTCACAAACAATACTATTGTGCCGGCAGGTCGATGCCTAGCCTCCTAATGAATGCCAGGTACTTCCTGCAAGAGTCTTCTCCAATGTACACTCTAGGAGAAGTAGTACCGAAGACCAGAAATCGCTCCCTCCCAAGTCCCCGGCACTTGGCCAGAACGTGGTAGGGAGTCCCCCATAGGCCTTAGTTCCTTCCTGCTGTCTTATCTCATGTGTTTGCTCTGAGATGAAGTGAGTCTCAGTCCCGCAGCATTCCAGATGTGTCTGATGCATTCTTCTGGCACACTCTCGCACAGTCCTCTTGACCGGTGACAATGAGGAGGTGGCCCTATGGTACAGTACAGAACCGCGTCTGGTCAGAAGAGCTGCCCTCTCATACCCAATCAAATACACAATAACTCTATTCTCGATTGCTAAGGTCTTAAGCCGCATAATGCACTATCGCACCAGTTTTGACGTTGTGCAGTGGTTAATCAGCGTCTCAAACGGCGCTTGATTAATAGTCATCATGTTGATAGTTTTATTGCTATGGCCTTTCTCACAGCATAGATCTCCGCTTGAAACTCCGTTGGAGTAGGGCCCAGGGCACTTGAACACACACCAGAGCTAATGCCCTCCAAGGTTTTAGATCCACGTATGCGATAGGTCTCCTGCTGTTCGCACATTGTATTTCCTATCGAACTCATACATGGGCACTATCATGTTTGTGACCATAACGAGCTCCCTAAAGGTCTCCAAGTTTCTGAATATAGTCAGGTGTACATAAGTCGCCTGTGAGACCTTACCTCGGGTTGTTTCCCAACGACCGGGATTATTCAGATGTGAAATAATGTTCTTTCAAATCACCACCGCCGGGTACTGAATGACAATAACCCGTTATTTCGTCTTGTCGTTCGACGTCAACCTAGACGCCACTTCGTCTCGACAGATTTTCATGTTCGAATGATTTTGAAATCCAGTTCAACGCTTTGCTACGGAAATTGAGCTTTTACGAGCGAATTTTTCGTGGATTCCGTTCCGCACAGAAAGTTTACCTTCTCTTTTTAAGCAGCTCAGTCCAACGGTTGAAACCGCTTTCGTCCCTTCGCCCTCAAAGTGCTGCCAATTTAGCTGGGCGTCGATTTGTCGAAAAAAAAACAAAATACAGTGAATGGGACGTAGAATTGTGCTCCGAAACGGCCGACCGAGAGGGTTCAGAACTCGTTCAAGTATTCAATAAGTGCACAAAGAAATTGTTGCGAATGTCCCTCAGTCCACAAAAATCGTGCACAGCCGTCAGAACGCTTTGAGAGCGACGCGAATTTTTGTTCCTCGCCCGTTTTACTTTCCTCGGCCCAACAGGTAGGAATAGTAATAGTATTCCAACGAAATATCAGGGACTACGCATCACAAGTATCCTCAACCGCACGTACATTTCTTTGATTCTAGTGGTTTTAGCAACTAATTTTTACTTTCCTTGGCTTCACGAAGAAAAGAGGAAAATTATGTAATTGGCTAAAAAAAAAAGTTTGAGTTCGCTCCAGATCTTCGCATTTTAAGGCCTACTGGGTTCGAAAAACACTATAAGGGAAACTGGTCTACCTGTGTGTGATTGAGCAAAAACAGCTCAATCAAATCAGCTCAAATTTGATATCCAGCTCGCAGGTTACCATGAGACGCCAAATTGAGGGTATTATCAAAGTCCTCCCAAAACTAACTATAGTTATCATACTGATCAAACGCTAAATTTTTTTTTTAACGATTCCGCGAACGAAAAATGAGACGACGATACCATACCCACTCGTGGTAAAATGGATTCTTTATAAACTCCGCCAAATGTTGCTAGGATCTTCAGAAGAAATGAGTTGGTAGGACAATTAAATCCCTATTTGATGAGAGTTATGATAGATAGGGGCATCTCAATAATTTCCGGAAGGTTGACCACTGCCGTTTCACTTCTACAATTTGTTACAGTTTTTACCCGATAGTAGGGGGAGAAGGCCGATTCTGGCGCAGGGGCTAGTGGGGATAACCTGAAATTGCGGATAACCTGAATGAAACCCTGTTAAGGAGGGAAAACCTCACTAGAGAGGTTACCTTCTTGGTAAGGTTACCGCCAGTACGCTGTTTTCGTCACCGAGAGTATTTTCTTTCACGGACAAATACGAACAGTTTTGGATTCAAACATTTAAATAACCCTCATTTTGAGAAGCCGCCGAAAAATTTTTTAGCTTGGCCAGGATTTGAATACGAGTCGCTGGCACGAGGGGCTAACACGTTAACTGCTACACCACTCCTTCACTCAATGGAGCACAATATATTATGATATAACCGAACAGCTCACACAACGACGACGACAACACACCTGTCGACGACGATGACGACAACAAACACGTGGACAACGTGGAAGTGTTTGAATTTATTATTCAAATGTATGAAATTCTCGTTGATAGAAAGTACTCTCGGTGACAAAAACAGCCCACTGGCAGTAACCTTACCAAGAAGGTAACCTCTCTAGTGAGGTTTTCCCTCTTTAACAGGGTTTCATTCACTTATCCGCAATTTCAGGTTATCCCCACTAGCCCCTGCGCCAGAATCGGCCTTTTTCCCCTACTCACGATAATTCAGCAACAGTGAATATTATTCTTCGCCAAAAAAAATCGTTTTTACAGCCTCATCAATTCTCTCTGTACAACTACTGCTCAATAACCGTCGTGGCACAAGTAGGAGCAGCACAATTAATTCCAGAACCATAAGCGCCTCTCGCTGTCATGTAGAACATTGTCATAAACAGATTTGATTAGTCGCTAGAGTCAAGAGAATCACTGAATGCACGTAAAGCCAAAGAAAGTTGCGTAATTCCCTGCATTGGATATTTTCATTCAGTTTACATGAATTCAGAAAACTATATAGAAGGCGCCATGTAATGTTTAATGAAAGGTGCGCGTATTGTTCCGAAATTTATGGAGTTTACCTACTTATTCCGCGGTCTTAATTGAGTGACCAGTCAGTGGATGATTTATGAGGCTTTCAGCGTGCTTTTTCAAACAAGAACCGAGGTTACCGTTTTGGAATTGGTTAAAAACTGAAGGAAATGCCAGTAAACCAATCGACTGTGAATCGAGTTCCAAAATTTCTGGCGTTGCTCATATTATTTTATCGGCGTTACGAAACTTTAACTGCGTAGGTAGCTCATCACATCACCACTCTGATGTTTCCTGAAATTGTTATGAGTGGGATTTAAACGGAAAAAACTGCGCTAAAATCGGGTTTCGTCGGAATTTTATTGCGCTCGGGAACGTTAAGATCTGAATAAAACTCGCGTTTTTTCTTTAGCCGAATGCATAAGATTCCTTTCTATTCCGTAGAGCTAAGGAAAGTGAAAAATGTGAGTATCCTTCACACACTGCCCCTGCGATGGTTTTTCATCTTTGAAGGTGACTGTTTTGAGTTCTTTCGATTCAAAATACGCGCGACGCCACGTCAAAAAGCGAGATTCAACGAACGTTGAGCGTTCGTTTTTGGGATTTTCTTCACAAATTACTCAAAACTGGTTTAATTAAACTCACAGCGTAGTTTTCGCTTGGCAACATCTTCAATTTGTCCCTGACAAAACTTTTTGTCTAAATGCTGTAAATAACACGGCGGTTTATAACTCTTGCATAACATGATTACGCCGCTTGACGCAGTCTCACACCTTCGAGACGCATCGCATCTGTTTCAGCGTCGAAAAATACTAGTGAACCATTCGAAACATGACCTGACTACGACGGAACGACGAAAATTGGTATTTCTAGGCAACGCTAGGCAATTGGCACGACGTGACGAGCCGAAATGACGAGGGTGGTTGCAGGCATTGCAAGTAATGATCGCAGGCTGGGGGAAAACGATAATTTCCGCACGAGTTCCTTCAAGTAGTCGTTTCATTCGACTCACATCGAAAAATACCTAGGAAATGATGCCAAACACGACTTAATTGCAAGAAAACTGCCAAAATTCCGGCAATGTGTAAAATAATTGTGTGCCCGTAGGCCATGGTTTTCGTCTGAACAGATTGACGATAGGCGTTCACAATTAGATCCCAAGTAGTTTTGCAGATGTTTTAAACCACGTTAAAGGAAAAATATAACCTGAACGCCGGATGAACATTGCTGATTTGGAATCCACGTGTTTTAAAACGTAAAATATTGGTGTATTGTTCCCACAAAATAATAAACTAGAATCCGCTGAGTGATGATGCTGGATCGCTTTACGTTGCCACCTCTGAGAGCCAGCATCTCACTTTTGTCAAGAGTAGTGTGAAATCGACATTGTGCTACAGACTTTAACGGCATTTGTGCTATTTCTGGGGTACCATACATTTCTACCTGATAAGACAACGTACCAGATAATGTTCTTGAACGAATCGCATTCACTGCGTCAGCATTTTCTTAATCAGAGCGAAATTGACAATTAAATTGTGTTTTTCGTTTCAGAGGACATGCAGAGGGTGGCAGCTGTTTTGCTGCTGCTTTTTGTAGTGGAACAGGGTTTGGCTCATGTCGCCCTTACCTTCCCTCCAGCGAGGAAGTATGATCTCGATTTCCTCGACAACAGTCGAACGAGAGGGCCCTGTGGAATGCCAAAAGGTAGGTTAAACGCTTTTTTCAACAGATGAATACCAAACAGACCAGCCACGTACGCATTTTTACTTTCCGCTACCCGAAGGGAAGGAAAGTATAGTAATCGGCCCAAAAAAAAAAGTTGGGTTTTCTTCAGATCTTTACGTTTCAGACCCTTCTGAGTCTAAAAAACCTAATTTCGGAGAGAGGTCCGTGTGTATGTCTGTGTGTATGTCTGTGTGTATGTCTGTGTGTATGTCTGTGTGTATGTCTGTGTGTATGTCTGTGTGTATGTGTGTGTGTGTCTGTAGTTCGATTTGCAGGAGAACAGCTGATCTGATTGAGCTGGTTCTTTTTTTGTTTTGTTCGTTATTTTTTGTAGACACCAAAATAAGGTTACGGACGATTCCGGCCAGTGGGAGGTGGGGGTGGGGGACGAAAATGTACCAAAAACTAGGGTTTTTCGCATTTTTCTCGAAAACGGCTCTAACGATTTTGATCAAACTTTCAAATTATCTTCTCCTAATCAATACCTAACTTTTCTTCTCTATACATATCTCCATGAAAATACGGTGAACGGAGATATGGGCCCTTAACAAGCAAAATATGTTTTTACGCTTTTTGGCAAAACGGCTTCAGCGATTTTCACCAAACTCACAGGATGTTTTCAAATCGTTGATACCTACATATTCTCTCTGAATAAATGTTCCTGTGACGGTCCATTGAACAGAGATAAAAATCAAAATGTGTCGAAAATAACGCTTCTTAACATTTCCGTAAATTCCAGGGTAACTTTTTCACCAGATGTGATATATCCTAATGAAGTATCTTCTAGTCACCCATACCAACATTTCGTTCTCTATAATTATTTCTGTATATATATGTTGAACAGAGATATAAGCCAAGTTAACTCAGAAAAGGAGATTTGTCGAATATTAATTTATCGGTATTCCAATTTTCTCAAAAACGGCTCTAACGATTTCGATCAAACTTTCGGAGTACTCTCAGCTAACTAGTCCCTGCATTATGTTCTCCATAAATGTTCCTGTAAAAATGAGTTGAACGAAGATATAGCGCCCGCCTATGTAGCTGGTGTTCGAGCTTAAAGGGGTGGCGGAAAGTAGTGTGTTGCTACGCACCAGATATTTTCTCAGTATAATGTTTCGATGTTCATTGAAAGTTTTTCGTTCGGGAGTTCTCATATAAAACTATTTAGACTAGTGCACTTGCGTTAAACAAAAACGAATTCAAATTAAATACCACATCCCAAATTTCATCATATTCCGCTCAGAGATATGTGTATATGGCATAGCTGCTGTATATATAAGACCTCAGAACAAGCCTATCCCATTTTCTCGTCTATTGCCTGTCGCCAACTATTAATGTATCAAAGACAATGACAGGCGCATGAAGGGGGGAGCTGGAATTGAGAAATAAATAGACATGGTGAGCATAAGTGAAGACTGTATCACACCGTGACGGAATAGCAAAATCAGTTTGAGTGCGAGTATTTGAACGCAAACAAGGGGGGGTCAAATACACATGAACTGGTTGTGTGGGGAAGTGGAGAGAGAGGGATGAGTCTATAGTGAGAACTGAGAGACCAATGTGTCAGTGAAAAGCTGTGTGTGTTGGACAAGAAGGTAAATTGAGGGGAGGGAAGGACATTTTGTAAAGTCCAAAACGGGGTAATCCATTGTCACTTTGGAAGTTCAATCGAACATAAGCCTTTTGTCTGGTCGAGAACCCAACTGAACGGGCAGTTCGAACTTTCCAGTGGCTAACATAAATAAGGCTCCAGGTCAGAAATAGTTGGATTGAACGCACCTGGGAAAGGTCAAGATTCCAACTACTTCCGTCTGTGCCAAAACAGAAAACATCGTGTCAGGTTTGAGTTACCAGAATGGCTTCACCAAGTAAGCATCACGTGCTTTAAACAAATCAAGTGCTACTTGATCCTCAAATAAACTAGCTTGTAAACACTAGACGACTGAAGACGTTTATTTACATCTCATAAACTGCCCCACATGTATATCATAAGCACCACAATCATGAAATTATTACTGCATGACACAACCTGTCGGCCATGCGTGGGTTTACTAAACACAATGAAGTATTCAATAAAATTCTGATTAACCTCTCAAATTTGTTGCAGGTGTTTTAACGTGATTTTGTGGACTGTACAATTATCAGTCAGGAATTCATTGAGTGTGTTGGAGTAGGGATTTCAGAAATGTGAGGGGCATTGGTAACAATTATATGGAATGAATATACTAAACTGGGGATGGTAGAAAATGGGAGCTGGCTCTGTTGTACAAAATTTGTAAAACTCAAGAGCGAACCTCGAATACGTTGGCAGAAAGCAGAGGAAAATTCAATGATTCTTAGGTGGCACAAAGGGAAAAAGTGACTACTCCGGCTGGCTTGTCCTCATGGCAACTAACAGGTGGGAAGATGGAAGTTTGCCAGTGTATAAGTGGAAAATACACACCAAGAGCCAGTACTAGACAAGAACATCAGCTTTTGTTACATTGTGAACCCCATTAAATTATCTCAGATAGTGAAGAATTTCACATACAATACCTTTAAAAAAAGTCTATGGAAACCAAATTTTGGGAGGGTTCTCAACAAATATTATAAGATAATTTGTCTAACCAATAAATACATGGAAGAAGTTAACATACCTGTTAGCTGAGTCCGTCTCCTCTGGCTCTGATATATGTAAAGACATCACTATCTGGCTGTTCTTCTTTAGCGTAGTTCTTCTTAAAACTGCAATGTATTAAATGTAGTTGGAAGAATTAAATAACTAACAGAACAAGTTTCTGTCCTATGACGAGAGTCCTTTGTAATTAAAATACTACAGAAATCTAACCTTACACATGTGGAGGACTTGTGAATACTACTCGGGTTGAAGCCCTAGGGTAACCTCAAGCAGTAAGAGTTTGGAGGGAACCGTTGGAAAATCTTGATGGTATTCAAAGTTACTCAAATAGTAACTATGATCGGCCATTAATAACTCACTCCCACGCCAGCCTAGATTGTACAGTTCTCAGAACTGCTGTGTAATCAGTGTACTTAAAACTGCAGTATTTGCAGATGTGAATTCACTTATTCCAAAGCCGTCGTGCTTCATTGACACCTTCCAGATTTCTCATTGCAAAATGTTTTTCAGGTTCCATAAAAACGACGTTGCTGTCTGGCAAACCGTTCAATGTGACATGGCATTTGGCTTATCCACACCGAGTAAGTTTAATTCTTTAACATTATTAAAAATGCGGCATGTTGCTCTTACGTTTTGGTGCGTTCTTATTTAGAATAGATTTACTTTTCTGGACTTTGGGCTCATTATTCGTAGTAATAATTGTTTTCATTCAATTCGTGCTAAAATAATGAACAGAATTATGTAATAGAAAAGCCAACATCCAACATCAACTTCAAGGCTGTGTTTTTAGTATGCCTTCTCAAAGTCTTTTTATTTATGGAACTGTGGGTTATGGAAAATTAAGTGTTTCTTAGTATTTTATTTTGAATGATTCAATTATTTTGTTTATTGTTTTTTTTTCTGTTTTCTTACGTGCTCTTTTTAATTTGTTTTTCCTCGTTTTCTTTTCCAAAAGGGTGGCTTCCGCTTGCAAGTTCTAGACAGCCTTATGAGGCCAGTATTAGACTTGACTCCGGTCACAGCCAAATCCGAGTTTGTTACTATCGATGCAACGTGAGTAAATGCAATTACATCTTCTAATACAATTATTGTTTACTAGTATTTTAATTATTCAGATGTAGTGCTTTTATGAATATGTTGGTTTACACAAATTTGTGCATGGTTCTAATGTCTTGCTCACCTTTAGAGCTATTTTTGTCGTGCAAGAGAATGGAGAGCTTGAATGGGTAATAACAGATAGAGGACTATATTGATACGCTGGGTTTAAATGCTCACTTCATGGTGTTCTGAGTAGAGCAACAAATAGAACTAGTTCACGCTACATGGAAGGGGTTTCTGGATATGTGAACTGGTTTAGAGACAAGAGTAGAGAGCAAGTGAGGAACTGGGGGACAATTGGGTATCGACAAAGCATGTCTGGGAAAGAGCTGAGAGTTGGAATGCGTAAAGAGAGGTGGTAAAGTGAGTGGTGGGAAGGGAACATTTTAGAAACTCCAAAGACAAAAACCCGTTGTGTGTTTCAGAAATAATTGTTAAAGCCTTTTGTCAGCATAAGCGGCTGATTGAATAGGTATGTTCCCATTTCAAAGGCCTAAGGGCGGGAAGGGCTTGAGATCAGGATTTCCAGGTAGGGAAAAGGACAACGAACTAATTTGGCCAGATCTAAGCATCAGTCAGTCATGTTATCGATACAAGGAAGTGATGTATGACTTCAATATGATTAAAGTTCCTTCCTCATATTTTCAATGTCAAACTGATATGGATTCATAGGAGTTCATTACCGAACTGAGTACCTGGTGAGATGAAATCTTTAATGGATAAACTATTAGAGAGCGAAGTGGGCCGATGAGCTTCGAAAAAACTTCACAAAACATGTCTTTGTGAATCTGTTCTGAATGTATTAATGAATCACTGGTACCCTCCGTGAACTATCACATTTTTACAAGTGAATTTCTAATTTCATTATTTCAGGGCTCAATCATACTCAGTTCAAATCCCTTCAGACTTCGAGTGCTCGGATTGTACTATAAGGTTACTTAGAGAAGCCAGAGAATGGTCAAATAGCTACAGATTTTGGTCTTGCGCCGATGTGGACATCAAAACCAGTAAGTCCCGGGATCAACTTTACTTCAATATTCTGCTCCTCTAAAGTATAATTGAACTAAATCAATTGAGCATTGTTTTTTTTAAAATGTGTATATATATGGGCATGATACATATAAATTGAGATTAAAATCTAATAATAGTGTAGCTATACCCCTTTAGTTGTTGCACTTTGAATTGATCAGGATGTGTTATCAAATTAAATCCTAACTGCTTTTTGAGTGTTTCACATTGTCTCGTCAAAATGATGTACCACTTGGGGTGTGCTTCAATGGAATTTTTCTCTGAAGCTTTGTGGAAGAAGAACAAACTCATCCCTTCAGCTATTGTACTCTAACATTTGGACATAAGCAATAGGATATAATGGTAGCAAACAAGTCACAACAGAAATCAGAAATATGTGACATAAGTGGACTGTTATGATTGATCGGGGTTCAAACATAAATTCACACTGGAAATGGGTTTTCAAGTAACCAGAATGTCAATGCACAATATTCAATATCAAATATCTGAGTTCAAATCATTGAGTTTTGATTTTAGTGAGGAGTTATTACAAATAGTGTTCATAATATAATATTAAAAGCTTATTGTGAAATACTCATCTATCAATGTACCAAAGTACGTGAGGTTTTCTAATTTAGCTCTGAAGTAGTGTGTCATATGTTTGGTTCCATAAGTTTCTACCTGATGACTAAGGCAAGCAAAATCTAAGTTATTGGTAGTGTTAAATCTAGATTGTTTCTCTTTCAAGATAGTGCTGCTTTTAACACAAATTGTATGCCAACGTCCCGCGTAACAGTACCCAGTACATCACGTTCTTCATCAACATCAGTAACATGGCTGATGTTGCTTGTTTTCAGAGTAGTTATCTACTGGCGTACCAACGTCAAATATGAATAATATGAGACCCTGCAAGACTCATATTACTCATACTCCCCTGTAGAAGACTCCCTTGTCATGCAAGGGATTAATGTTATTATACATGAAGTATTGAAAAAAATAATATTACAGAAGATTACCCTAGTACTACTAGGCTCCAACAAAAAATGGTTGAGAAACAAAAGTTTGTTTACGTTGCCCAAATGTTTTGGTGACTAATTTCTTTTTCATATTATTATAGAGAGAACTTACAAAGAAGATTGTAGTGGCCATGGACCACACCTTCTCTCCAAATGTCGGTGTAATCGCTTGTATTATGGGCCAAGGTGTCAGTATCGGGATGAATGTGTTGATCACATAGACTGTGGAGATGGCGGTCGGTGCGTCAACATTCAAGCAACTACTGCCCCTCGCAAGCAATGCTACTGCGAACTTGGATGGTATGGACCAGCGTGCACCAAAAGTAAGAATGACTGTAATGTACCATTACCTGTTCTTTATTAGAGTAAGTTAGAAAAGCTATTAAATCTTAAAAATAATTATCATGATCACTGCTTACAAAAATTGTAATCCCAACCACCACTGTGAACGCCGATTCATTTTTTGTTAATCTTTCTGATGATTGAAACTATGAAAGGGAATTTCGACTGCCTTTTTACTGTTGTCAGATAATGTCTGGAATGATACCTCCCTTAAATGGAATATTATCTTGCCGAAATGCACGTTAATATTTAGGCCACATTCCTTTATCAAGTAGATGAAATCAGTGACAACCACAAGTGAATCGTTTTATATCATCACATCCACGAAATTCTATGGGTCAGTGGACCAGTGGTTAGTGCTTGATAGAAGAAATTAATCTCAACCAAACCACCCATTTTTTACAGGTGTTTTGGTTTATTATTCATTCTGAATTATAACCCTATGTTTTCGGTCACGAAAAATTTTTTACAACCCCCCCTCAAAATTTGATACTTTACGTTTCAAGACTTGAAGATTCCAAATTTGCAATGTCCGTGCGCCGTCCGGGCCGTTTTGTGCCTTTAACGAGGTCTAAAAAATTCGTTCTTTTGCCCAAAAATCTGATTTGGTATCTAGTTGTGCCCGCCATCTCGGCTATCCGATCGGACGAAGCCCGCGGTTGTAATGGGCAAAAAACGGTTAAAAAAATTAATGAAACGCAGTACAACGCGGGAGCTACAGCGTTTCGTCATTTGAACTCCCTCCCTCCCCGCCCGTCTCATTAAAAAAGTAACCCCGCTCGAGGCGAGCGAGCGCGCCTCCCACTCGCTTGCCTCCTTTAAGCCTCGGAGCAGGTTAAGCTTCGAGCGCCCCCGTTCCAATTTCCCCGACGGAGCAAAATCATCAGACGTTTTGTTTCCGTAGTTCCATTGTAGCCAGGACATGTTTCGTATGGTTTACTAGTATTCGATGCTGAGTCGAATGGGATAGGGGAGCACTAATACTAGGTCAAGCTGTTCATGAGAATAATAAAATATTGTGTAATAATTTGCAGGGTTTTTGTTAGATGTTAGTTGCTGTTTCATTTCTTCGTCTGTTTTAAATAGCTTTATGTTGTTGTAATATTTCTACCTGATGGATCTGGTCTTTCTTTTTTCAGGATCTCCCGTAAAAACAAACAAGCTAGATTTGACCAGCCATTCATTTCGACAACTCAGCGAAGGCTTGGCCTTATACTGGAGAATAATACCAGAAGACAATGAGATTGAAGTTGTATTAATGAACAATGGTACAAGTTACGTTGGAATTGGTTGGCGACCGCGCAATTTGACCCCGGCTTGCAAGAACTTTCCTAAGCTGGAGGATCTTCCTGGTTCTGTTCAAAGCACGTTCAACAGTGAGACTATTCCGAGAGTACCTGAACCAAAAGGAGAGCCCGAACCTCATTCTGAGCCTGAACCACATTCCGAGCCCGAACCGCATTCTGAGCCTGAACCAAAGTCTGAACCAGAGCCAGAGCCAAAGTCCGAACCAGAGCCTGAGCCAGAGCCAAAGTCTGAGCCTGAGCCTGAGCCAAAGTCTGAGCCAGAGCCTGAACCTAAGCCGGAACCTGGTCCGCACGCAGAACCTGAACCTGAACCAGAACCAAAACCAGAACCTGAACCAAAACCAGAACCTGAACCTGAACCAAAACCAGAACCTGAACCTAACCAGTCTACAAATGCTTCAAGGTCTACGCCAATAGGAAATACGAAAGCCATTTTAACACAGTTTAGCAGCACAACTCGTCGACCATTCAGGCCTTTACGCACCGTTGCATCTAGAGCAACGAGGGATGGTCATTCACACGATTCAACTTCGCCAAAAGTATCAATTGAAACGAGCGTGTCATATCGTGTCAGCAAGTCACTTGGTAAGTTGAGTTAAGAGACAACATTTACAATTATATTGATTTCTCAGTCATTTCTTTTTCTAAATCTCTGTTAGTGAAGTGCTCTTTTCATCTTGTGCTCTCAACCATGGAAAATGTACAAAACCATTCGAATTCTCACTAAGTTAAAAGTGCAGCAACCAGAATGGCTTGGTGGTGTTCCTCTGCTGAGTAAGCACTCTCGTTTCGGCTTGCTCCATATTTGGGCCACTTGCCACCACGAATTCGGTTCTCAAGTCGGCACCTTATCTAACTATTGCTCTTCGTGCCAGTGATGTGGTTAATGGCAAGGAGGAGAAACGATAGCAAAGCCTTCTCTCTCGGAGGAGAATGCTGTTGCTCAGGAACAGCCCTTCCCCTTGGTAGAACCATTCCTTGGGCAGTACACTTCTGAGGAGCTGGCTGCCTCAGAGTGCTTGGAGCGCTTCAGCTGTGGCTGGATGAGTGTGCCTTTTGTGTGAGAATAGTCCGAACATATTAGGGATATCTCATTAGGGAACACCAGCTCCCCATGGTGGAACTGAAAGGATATGAGGCTGCTCATTGACGCCTGAGAATAGGGACTTATCTGAGGCTATAATACAAGTTTTCTGAGTTGCCACCGGTATGGGGGAGGAAGAGGGAACCACTAGGGGCAGTTAGATTGAAGAATTCAGTATGACTTTGGGCTTGTAGTAACTATGGGATGTACAATATTACTATAGCTCACATGTTGCAACTGCCATTGACCTTTTTGAAACTCTGTTAATTGATACTGAAAATACTGGGAACTATACCCCCATATCCATCCCTTGAGCTTCATCCCTTAAGGTTGATTTTAATAATAAAAGGGACTGCACAGGGGGTATGCAACAGGTTCCTTCCTCCACTACAGGGCTATAATTATAATGTTTTAATATTTGAACATTTACAACTGAACAATATAACAAGGTTGTTTTGATAAGTGCACAAACTTCTTTTTTTTTGTCAAATAATGCTTTTGATTCTGTAAGTTTGCATATTGTGAGCTACTTTGAACATTTACGACATTTTTGAATAACTTAAGAGCTTCTTCATTTCAGGTTCACCAGCAAGAGCCAAAAGAGCGCCTGAACGTAAGTAATTATTTTCGAACTAATATTACACATATTCCCAAACATGATTTTTCTAGGAACTTTAGACCAATAAACTGCAGAAAACCTAACTTCATTACTTACCGATATATTCTGAGAAATCCTTCATTAACCACTTCCCTCCTTACAGCTCTCCCTCTTGAACCTGATACATCAGCAGAACCTGAACCAAGCTCTGAACCAGAACCATCCTCTGAGCCTGAACCTCATTCGGAACCAGAGCCAAAATCTGAACCTGAGCCTAATTCTGAACCTGAACCTCATTCAGAACCTGCACCTGAGCCAAAATCTGAACCGGAACCTCAATCTGAACCAACGCCAAAATCATCGATGAACAAGGATTTGAAAACAAAGAGCAAACCAGCCCAACAAGAAGAATCTAATAGCCAAGGTATAAATAAAATTGTTTTACTAGAAATTATTAAGAGCTCCTCATCTAGCACGTATTATGAATCATTAAATCTCTTCAATGCAAAATTTATTAATCACTCAATACAACAATACCAGTATTTCAGTCAATTCTTAAAAGAAATCGAACTTCTGTTAAGAATGACAAATTTAAACGGTTTAGTTCAAAATAACCTAACTTGGTACTGACAAACAACGTACTGAGTCTTAATTCGACTGTGCTACTAAAAAGCATTACCAATAATTTTGACACTTGCTTAGACTGAAATGGCTATTTTCCATTACTAATTGTTTGAAACGAACTAGTTTGAAAGAAAACAAAGCTCGAAGTTTACTGACTCAAATATAAGTGGAATGTATTATGAATTAAAGAAAGATATACAGGTGACACAGGAAATAAAATGAAGATATAGAGCTCCGAAAAGGGGAAAATGACAAATTCATGATTTAATAAAAGGAAAACTTTGGACACACTTACGTAAAATGTTCAATAGGCCAGTTGAAAACCGGAGAAACCACGTGGGCTGCCCGGAGACAACGAACTTCGTTGAGTAGTCTTTTATTTTCAGTCTTACCTCGTTCTGAAGGGGTGGAATTTATTGTTTATGGGGATACCAGTGAATGAGGTCCTCTTGTCCTACTCTGGAGCTGTAGTAATGGAACTAAAGCACGTATTGATTGCTGAATTCAAAAAAGCACTGGCCTTGAACTGAAACAGTGGAATTTAAGGAGTAGAGGATGCGAAAGAAGAAAGGGTGACCCACAACTTGACTCATGAGCAACAAGCTGCAAAGTGGTGAAAGTGCCTGAGATGTGGAAGACAAGGTGAGAGGTTTTTAGGCCGTGGCAGCTCTGGAAGAATGAAAAGTCAGCTAGCAGGGGAGCGTACCTCCCATTGTGATAAAGGTGAGGTGAGGCAAAGCAGTGAAGAAGAGGCTGACAAACACCGATGCTGAAACATCCGACCCCTGAAGTAGATCTTAAACACTATTATTTCTTAGCATTCTATCTAGAACAAGTAAATCAGTAGTCAAAATCTTGAAGTCTTACAAGCTGCACAAAAAATGATAAATAATGCTCATGTTTCAAAATGCCCTTGTTATCGTCCATATTATGTTGTAATATTAACAAATTTATCATGATAGCTATTCATTATAACTACGTCTCTGTTTCATTGTGATTCTCATTTTGTCCAGGAGGTTCTCTGGGACCTTACACTCCGAGGCACGACTTCAATGCGATGGACTGTACTGATATGGTTATTGGTATGGCACGGGGTACTTCGTTTAGAATCTGGGACTATTACACAAGAGATCGGTAAGTTTGTTTCACTGTTCACACTTTAGTCCCATGACAAGCTTTAAACCGTTGGAACTTCAAGATCCCGAATTTATTTTGCAGGTCAACTCCTCGCTTGGACTCATTTTGGGGAGGGAAAAATGATCTTACTGCAGCTATGGGTTTTGAAAAAGATGGAGTGACAACCATTTTGTTCAGAAAGAAAATCAAAGGTAACTATTGCTGGGTCTTATTGGATGCCACTGACTTGTGTGGGCAGATAAAAGTTCATTCTAAATTATGCTCGTGTACATTGTGCGGTAAATAGTTTAGTAGAGAATTTCTCTGGAAGGTGGGTGATTAGGTTTTGAGATGGCACGGGGTACTTTGTTACCCCAGAGTAATAGATGAACTAATGTTGTTGTAATACAATGATAAGAAGTGTTATGTTTGAAGTTCATTTGAACCACAACTTTTTATTAAAATTTGGGAATTTTGGTAAAATAATGAGATACGATTCAAAACGAAAAACGAATGAACTCTTTTTTATCTTGATAACCTGATGCTCACAAGTAACCATATAGTAGGTAATAGATAGTGGCAGCTCCGCTACAACACTCCTCCCCCTTTACGGGAAATTGCAATTACAAAATTAAATAAAGTAAATCTTAGATAAATAAAATGTATATTCAGCGTTCTTACAAAAATATATATTCACTTTTACTTTATTCCTTCGTTTAGTCTCTTTCAAAGGTTCAGACAAACTACAGTTTTCAACTTCCTCTTTGGTCTGGTTCTCTGTAGGGTTACCTTTGGTGTGATGTTGGGCGATGGTGTTTTTTGTACGTCCACATCAAATGCCTGGAACCGACTTGTATCAATGTCAGGGGAATTCTCCCGGGTACGAGGAGCCATTGATGAGACTCTTGAGAGAGCTGACCACGGTGGTTGGTTGCTGCCAGTGTACCTTTTAGGAGTCCTTTGAGAAGTGGATGGTGGTGGAAATGTAATCTGCAATTCACCCCCATGAGTTTATCGAAAGGCAGACCACACAATTCATCAAGTGGATCAACTCAGTTCTTACTCCTGATCTAGAGTACGAGTTGCATCAAGAAGGGTCTATAGATATTGCGGGGCTGTGGAAGAAATCAGTTGCCTCCAGTGCTCTTCAGTTGGCACCGAGCCGTGAGACTGTTTGCTCACAGTCCCACGAGAACAAGCCACATTTGCAGAACCTGAGGAAGGTCGCATCAGGCATCTTCCAATCATAGGCGCTGGTTGACTCTTTATAAAATACATGCGAAGATTGACGTTGGCTACATCTGTGTCAAAGATGACGATGACCTACACTGTGATCAAGGTTTGCGTTATCAATTGGTGGAGCTGTTGACGCGTTACAATCCATTGTCTAGAAACGACTTATGGAAGAATCATCCCGCTTCAAAAGAATAACGCACTACTGGGGCTGATGAACTTCATTAAGACGCATTTTTCTCGGATCAATTAACTGAAAAGCGCAACGGTTACGCCAACAACTGTTCCCAATACAATGGCCGCGGGTACATTTGCCTGGAACTGTGGTTCGCGATTCAGAACGTTTACTAGCGACACTGATACTGGTGAGCCTAACAGTCGCAGTAAGAGTTGAGCAAAGTTTTGTCGTAAACGTGAATGTGAACAACGCGCGCGAAAGAAATGGGAAGAATGTAAACAATGGAATACGCGCGGAAGTGAGTCAACGTGGGCAAACAGTGCGTGCCAAATGCAAGACGTTGCCGATCACAAAAATAACTTAAAATATCACTCACCTCTTGGCTTCAAATAACTGTCATTCATTCCTCCATACACCACATTCAGGTCACACATACTCGTCAGAGATGAAACCGACACTCATACACCAATCCACAACACTTTGCAAGCCTTTTCTCTGAATTGATGATTATTAATTGCCTATCCATGGCTGGTCGATTTATAACAAACAAATAAACGCGAAGAGGGCAATCCTCACTAAAGGAGAGGCTGGACGGACAGGCGCGACACAAAATGGAAACGTAACAAACGAATATGGAAAGCAATGGTTAGGTATGAGGTGGCGCGAACTGAAGGGCGATAATCCGGTTACAATGGGAAATTGACGAAGTGTGTTCAAATGTAGTGGAACGGTTAGTCGAGCAATTGAATTCGTATTTTGAAGAATACTAGTGCTAGACAGTTGCCAGTGATGAAAGTTGTAATTAGCACCAGTATCAGTGACGCTCTTCAATGTTCCGAATCGTGAACCGAAGAACCGGGCAAATGTAGAGAGTGAGAGAGAGTGATGGAGAGTGCGACTGCAGGGCATCAACCAAAGCCGAGGGAATAGCGACCTAAGTCATGGCCACATTTAGGCCCATTTCCCATCACCCAAGTAATGTAAGGGATCCCGCTACGCCAGATTTCCGATAGTTCCCATCACGGTAACACAATCTTTGTGGAGAAAAAAATCGTCAGAAAATCTACGCCAGTCCCACATGCACTTTTACCCGCCGCCAATCGTTATGTTTGAAGTTAATTTGAACCACAACTTTTTATTCCAATTTGTGGCTGTAGTTCAATTAGTAGGAGAACGGCTGTACCACTTGAATTGGTTCTTTTTACTTTCCTTGGCTCTAAAAAGTAGGAAGGAAAGTTATGTAATCGGCTGAGCATTTTTTTTTAGTTTTCTTCAGATCTTCGCATTTCAGACCTTACAGAGTCCAAAAAACACTATTTGGGGAAATGGTCTGTGTGTCTGTGAACGAGTTTTAGAGAAAACGACTGTACCAAATCAGCTCAAACTAGATATCTAGCCCGCAGGTTACAATGAGACGCCGACATAAGGGTACCGAAAGTTAACTATAGTTATCATAACGATCGAAACACTAAACATTTTTTTCTCAAAAATGGCTCAAACGATTTTGATTAAATTTGTTATATTGATAGCTAGTAATAAAGCAATTATACCATAAAATTCCCATTTGTAGGGAAATGACGAGAGCAGCACAATACATTACCAACATTTTCGACAAAATCGATTTTAGCCGTTTTTTTTTTCTTTTTCTTATAAACTCTGCTGAAATGTCACTAGAATGTTTACAAAGAAAAAAAGGTAGTATTTCAATCCAGTACCTATAGGGTGAGCGTCTAAAAATGCTCAAAAGATATAAGGGGGTCACTCCAGAAATTCTGGAATTTCAACTACCGCCGTTTCGCTTACTGCCAGTTTTAAAAGTTTTTACCCAACAACTATGCAAAAGTGATTACTATCCTCTTTAAAAAAAATCATGTTCACGGCCTCATTAATTATCTGTGTACCAATTGTTCAATAATGATCCGGGAATGAGTATGAACAGCACAATAAATTCTGGAGCTGTAAGCTCCACCACTTTCTGCTGCTGTGAAGTGTTGTTTGACCAAGTTCAAATGAACTGGCGATGAGTGAATTGAGTTAGTAGAAAAAGCCATGTACAAATTGAATTGATGTAGAGCTAAGGGAAGTTGTGTGTTGCAACGCGCCAGATATTTTATTTTTGTCGGTGATTTTTTTAAGACGCAAAAATGAGATTACAAGTGATTTCCTTTATTGTAAAAGAAGGGTGGGGGACCAAACTGTACCAAAAACTAGGCTTTTTCGAATTTTTCTCAAAAACAGCTCTAACGATGTTGATAAAGCATTCAAATTATCTTCTGCTAGTCCGTATCCAACTTTTCTACCACATGAATATCTCTGTGAAAATTCGGTGAAAGGGTATATAGGCCTTTGAAACAAAAAAATATTTGTACCCACTTTTTCGTAAAACGGTTTTAACGATACCAAAAACTAGGGTTTTTCGCCATTTGCTCAAAAATGGCTCTTATGATTTTGATTAAACTTTCACATTATCTTTAGCTAATTAATATCTAACTTTTCTTCTCCATACATATCTCAATGAAAACACGGTGAACGGAGATATAGGCCTATGAAGCACAAATAGGTTTTTTACACTTTTTGGTATTTCCATCAAACTCGCAGGATGTTTTTGAATAGTTAATACCTATGTATTGTTCTCAATAAATGTTCCTCTAAGAGTCCATTGAACAAAGATAAAAATCAAAATGTGTGGAAAGTAAAGTTTTTTTCAAACATTTCCGTAAGTTCTGGCGTAACTGCTTCACCAGATGTGATCAATCTTGTGGAGTGTCTTCTAGCATTCTAAACCCACATTTTGCTCCCTGCAACCATCTCTGTATCCATCTGTTGGACGGAGATATAAGCCAAGTTAACTCAGTAAAGGAGATTTGTCAAATATTAATTTATCGGTATTCCAATATTCTCAAAAACGGCTCAGATGATTCCGATCAAACTTACAGAGTACTCTCAGCTAACTAGTCCCTACATTTTGTTCTTGGTAAATGTTTCTGTAGAAATGCGTTAAATGAAGATATAGCGCCCACATATGTAGTGTGTTTGAACTTACGAGGGTGGCGGAAAGATGGATTTTGCTACGCACCAGATGTTTCAAGTAAAATGGAAAGGTATTAAAGAAATTGGGTTGTGTCCGCCAGTAGGCAAATACTAAAGTTAACGTACCTGTTAGGTGAGTCCGTCTCCTCTGGCTTGTGAGTTACTGTGGGCAAGCGCTTTCGATGTAAAGACATCATCGTCTGGCCGTTTAGTCAGTACTGGAGTCAGTCAGTTGGTCGTGGTCTTTATATACAAAGAGAAAGGTGAAGGGAGTGATGGAGCGTTGGGGAAGGGGCGAGGAGAGGTCTTGTTGGTCAGTCTTGTTAGTAGTACCTTAGCCGGACTGGCTGTGTTAGGTATTAAAGAAATTGGGTTGTGTCCGCCAGTAGGCAAATACTAAAGTTAACGTACCTGTTAGGTGAGTCCGTCTCCTCTGGCTTGTGAGTTACTGTGGGCACGCGCTTTCGATGTAAAGACATCATCGTCTGGCCGTTTAGTCAGTACTGGAGTCAGTCAGTTGGTCGTGGTCTTTATATACAAAGAGAAAGGTGAAGGGAGTGATGGAGCGTTTACATCGAAAGCGCTTGCCCACAGTAACTCACAAGCCAGAGGAGACGGACTCACCTAACAGGTACGTTAACTTTAGTATTTGCCTACTGGCGGACACAACCCAATTTCTTTAATACCTAACACAGCCAGTCCGGCTAAGGTACTACTAACAAGACTGACCAACAAGACCTCTCCCCGCCCCTTCCCCAACGCTCCATCACTCCCTTCACCTTTCTCTTTGTATATAAAGACCACGACCAACTGACTGACTCCAGTACTGACTAAACGGCCAGACGATGATGTCTTTACATCGAAAGCGCTTGCCCACAGTAACTCACAAGCCAGAGGAGACGGACTCACCTAACAGGTACGTTAACTTTAAAATGGAAAGGTTTCTCAGGTGTGAAAGGAAGACGACAAGGGGAAGTTCAGAGTTTTAAACAAATGCAGCAAAAACATAAGAGCATCAGCTCCCAAGCAGGTTCTTCGTATTTTCATTTGACCTCGAGGACCAATCACTGACAAAGTGGGGTCGTTTACAAATGGTACTTGTGGAGTACTTCCTTCTATACGCCAAAAGCAACCTCCGATCATTACCTGTGTTTCCTTACGCTCAAGTTTACACATTATAATGCTACACAACATGGAGTCAGCACAACAATTAATAAGAAATTTCAATTAAATTTTATCTAGAGTTCATATTTATCCTGAGAAGGACTGTATTGCTGTGTATGAAATCAAACCTTGTTACTAGTTCGTTGTATCGATGGATACTGATGCACATCTTATTTACAGCTACTGAGCCATCAGACCACACAATAGAAAATGATCTTATGCACGTAATTTGGGCCAGAGGTCAGGAACCTGGTCGGTATGTTCATCTTCCAAAGTCTGGATTGGAAGTTGAGCCTTCATTAGTGAAAGATTTTTACAAGCCAGATGAATTGAAGTATCATGGACATAAAGACCAACGAGGAGTTACTTCAATAAACTTCTTTGGTAAGAGCTTCCTTTTTCCTCAAACAAATATGTTGCCAATATGATTGACTATTTTGGATTTTACTGTCCTCATTCACTTCCATTTGTACTTCTTCCTAAAATAATTGTTTAATTGAACTAAGTGTTCTAAAGAGATTGTAACAAATGCTGTTGCACATTCGCCAAGAACAATATTTTCAGATGATAAGACAGATTTTGGTTTATTATTACAACCTCTTCGACTCTCGCATACACTTTCATTTTCAGTGGGTAGGTGTGTGTTCCGACTTTATATGCTACAAGCCTGAGACGTGCAAGCCTGGCCATTGCAATGAATTTTCAACTAATTTTTAGACCAACCAAGATTTGTGACTCCATGAGAACTGTAGCAGCCTGGCCAAAGTACAAAGGCTGGGGCGCTTACTAATGGCGGGAATGATGAAAACCACACCTACTAGCTATAATTTTTGACCTTCCTTCCTCTTGTTATGTTTGTCAAGGAAGAGGCTATGAAAGTGGTGCACAGACTTGTTAGGCTTGAATCAGCTAAGGTGCCATGGGCGAGTAATGGGCACCTAGCTGTATTTAGGAACTTGGAAACCTTCACATGGTCACTAACATGGTGGTGCCCAGATACGAGTTCAGTAGGAAATACAAAGTGCAACCAGAAGGAAGCCTATAGAACAGCAAAAGTCGTCAATTTTGACCTCTTAATGGTATCTGGGGCGTCTACAAGTGCTCTGGGTTCTAAAGCAGATTTATGCTATCATTATGCTGGGGCAATCATAATGCATGAGAAAGGCCATAGCAATAACACTATCAACATAATGACTGTTATTTAAAGTTCTTGTCGGCTCTGATGAACTACTGCACAACATCAAAACTGGTGGAATAGTGCAGGATGCAGCTTCACCTACCTATAGAGTCACCTTGCAAGAGTGACGCGCTCCAAACGCTTCATCTTAGGCATGAGATAAGACAGAGGATGGCGAGGGAGGACGTAAGGCAGACTCTGGGGATCATCATGGGGCACTTCCAATGAACAAACACATTCATGTTATGGCCAGTTGACATCCCTCGGTGTAGGAGGCGTGGCATAGACACAGATTCCCTACCACACCCTGGCCCAGTGCCAAAGACTTGAAAGGGAGCAATTTTTGGTCTTTGGTATAACTTCTCCCAGGGTGGACATCAAAGAAGACTCTTGCAGGAAATACCTGGCATTCCTTAAGAGGCTAGGCATAAACCTGTGGGACATTAGAGCTTTCACCCCTCTCCCATCAATGGGGTTGCTATTGAGTTGAATCCTTCCCATCTAGCATTCAGTATAATACAGCTTATTCTACTGCAATGTGGATATCTACCCTAGTTGCTTGTTTTACCTCAAACGTTTTTATACTGTACGCTAACATAGGGTGAGATGCAGCCAAATTCTCAAGTGAGCTGATTAGTCGTTTTGCATTAGTGTTTCGCCATTAGGAAATGTTACGAAATACAATCTTATTGCTGCTTCATGGAATGAATTTTTGTTTAGATCAAAAGACTCAAATGGCTGATGGAGGGAGCCAGCCAGCGTCGCAAATTTATTCCTGCAGAGGCTCCTGGGAATATCCAAGAGGTTGCAATCTAACTGAAAACAAATGTGAATACCACGCAGCTTGGCATTATTCGTCTCAGAAAGATTTGGTGCACTTCACGATTACCACCGTTCATACGAATTTGTGGACTGGAATAGCATTTTCCAAAGACCACAGAATGGTAAGTAGTGATTGGCGTCTCGTCAATGAAAAACTGTTAGGCGTGTTACCGTGATGTATCACCTAACTCCCATTGTAGTCACCTCCAGTGATCGTAATCTAGTGATTATAGACAAAGATTCATATTCCGACAAAAGTTGGGTATTGGATCGGAGCGTGGAATCGCTGTAATTTTTGCCTGAGTCAGCGGCTCTCCAAACATTACCAGAACCCTTACTTGTAACAGTAATATTATGCCAATGATTGGAGAACAAGCTTGCTGAAGAAGCCCCCAAAGATCCGTTGTTTGGTTTGGCACTTCAGATACACTAGTAGTAGCTTTTGTTGTTGTTGAATTCACATGCGCAGTTCTGACTCAAGGCAAGTTATACTACAGGTTACCCTTCTAACTGAAAACCTTTCTAGCAGTCAAAGCAGCTAGGCTTAGTTAAAAGAGACATTAAAGTTGCCTTTCGCTCATTTACTGTTGCTGTCTTATTAAGCCAGTTTAATAAGGCTTCCTGTATAATTTGAAAACTCAGCTTTGAAAATATCAAGAAATCGATTGTATTGTACCAATGTATGTAATCAATAACATAGCTTCTGTTTCTTGTATTAGTACCTAATATACTAATATATTGCTTCTTCAATACGAAAGTCTTTCTCATTCTTCACATGTTGGTAGCCTTATGAAGTAAATGGACCACCCCTTCCTTACAAACGGTTGAATAATGCGTGTTTAGCTCATTATTGCATGTGTAGTTATTACTATTTCAATGCATAACGATACATCATTCATTGAGACTATTCATGAATCAAGACAATCCCTAGTGGTTTAAAATAATGCTCAAAACATACCTTGGATGCTATATTGACAACAGCTTTACATTTAACAGCCTCAAACAGACGCAATCATTGGCTGGGTAGACAAGGCTGGGAGGCCTTTTATGATGGATACTTGGATAGTTGGCCAAACTAGTCCAAAATTAGACTCTAGTCAGGACGTTACCAACATCAAAGGAAAGGTTGAAGATGGAATTACCACTCTTTCGTTTGATCGAAAAAGAGATACTGGAGATACTGAGCAGGTATTTGATTAAGTTGTTTTAATTTAGTTTCTTTTTCATAATTTCTTTATTGCTCCAATGTCAGCAAGTTAGTAACCTTTTGTTTCATGATACTCCATCGCTGTGAAATGAATAGGTTTCTAACAAATAGCCCATAGTCTGTAAAGAATTTGTAACAAGGGTTGTCATTTTGCGCTGTAACTAGCAAAGATCCCTTCTGTTGTTCAAAAGGTTGTAGCTTTGCAAGTTCTCGTGCTTATGAATGCGTTGCTCATGCTTCCTTGAATATTTCTCTGTATTTTCGTGAACAGTTTCTATTCTAATATCACAACGGGTGTTGTTGCCTATATAACAAGGCATGCTGGCAACGTGTCTCAAAAATTATTCTGAAGAGTGAATTTTCTTGGCACAGCCCCTCCGTTATATCCTACAAATCCAAATAAGGTGAAGAGCTTAGGGATATCCAGTTTATTGTCAAAGTCAAGAATTACTTCACATCAGTGAATGCGGGTTAATAAACTTGGCCTTCTGCTCTTTTCCTTCTTTTTCATGTAACGTTTCCAGTTCAGTTTAGAATCAAGGGTCATTTACCAAGTAATTTACTGATTGAGTGTGTAGTATGCTCTTTGTAATATCAACTTCAAACGTTGATACTTCGCTGTTTGTGAAGTTGATGAGCACTAATTTTGTTTCACTCAGTCCAGCGTGTAACCTAGACTACGTCCTTATACGTGTAAAACTCTCAGAGATAAAGAGGTACAATAACAGAGTTTTCATTCATATAATAACAAATTCTAAAAAGAACAGAACTAAACCTTTGAGATGTGCAAAAAAAAAAGTGAACCAATTAAAAGCAAAGAAAGTATGACTGGTAAAACTATGTTACAGGGAAGCTAAACAGAAGCAGGAATGTAGTTGGAACTGGGGCTAATGGTTAAGTCAGCACCTCCCACGGCATTTTCTATTGTTTCATTGACACAATACCTAATATCAAATTAAAATAATATATGGTCTTAGGGACTCGACCATAGAGAAGGCCTCTGATTATATAACAACACATACCCTTTGTAAACTATTTAAATTCGCCAACTTGCCTGAAGAGGAAGAAACTGATCATATATCTGACAAGTTTACAGCATAGTGAGCAGAGATTCTCCTTTCCCCAACTCAAAGGTTAATTGAATGATAAAACCTGGCAAATTGTTACACAATGGTTTATTATTCTCTGAAACAGCATGACGGAGTCTGACAGCACCGAGACCCATCATTTTCGATTCAGCGTCGATAAATACCAGTAAACCACGCGAAACATGACCTGACTACAATGGAACGACGAAAACTAAATATTCCAGGCACCCGTAAGCAATTGGCACGACATGGGATATTTGTGTGAAAGAACGAATGTTTTAGACGACGTAAAAGGTACAAAACGGCCCGGATCGCGGAGGGACATTGCAGATTTTGAATCCCGATGTCTTGAAACGTAAAGTATCAAATTTTGTGAGGGGGGGTGTATGTTCCTGACCGAAAACGTAGGGTGTTTGTTATTCAGGATGAATAATAAACCAAAAGTTGAGTTTTCATCAGATCTTAACGTTTTGAGGTCCCCAGAATTATAAAATGTAAAATTTAGCATATGGCCTGAGTGTGTCAACCTCAAGGAAGTGGATCTTGGTTTATGGAGGTAGCGCTAGCAGTGGTCCATGGTTACACTCTCGATACATATCAGAACCTTATTAATGTACCACCCCGGAGGCCTTTCTTACTCCCGAGGTTCCCTCTAGCGTGGCCAGCTACCACCCATCGCCGCGTTTTCATTTTCTTGTAGAGTTGTTGCCCACAAAAGTGCCCTTTAGAAACCAAGAGTTCTTACAAAGAGTTGCAAAAGTCTGATAGAAGCATCCTATTGAAACGGAATGACAAACATCATTGTCGTTATTAACAATAAGTAATACATTATAACACACACACACACATGTTACATTAATGTTACACTCTTTCACTCGTTGCCATGATTTAAATACCCAGCTGGATTCTCATTCAAGCATTTACAGCAATCATTATCATGCGTTATGTTATCGCGGTGTATTTAGATATGTGTGTTGTGAACTACTCCTCATCATTCTGTACAATTTTTAGGATTTCGCTTTCACTGATGAATCATGTCTCTATATGATGTTTCCTGTCAAAGGAGGCGAATTAAATGCTGTTAACAAGAAAATTAAGAAGCATTTAAGTACTCCCAGTTTTTCGTCGTCTAAAGTGTGCATCAAGATGTGTGCTGAAGGTACGTTCTCTACTTTCATCCTTTCACAAAAAAGTATAATCGTTATAGGATTATCATATATATTATTTGGGTTCCAAGACCTACTGTCATGAGAGCTTGAGCTGTCCAGAATGTTTTCCTTCGACCACAACCCTTCCGAGGAGCTAGTGTTGACCCTTTCAAACGATGCCGCCAGACCAAAACGTTATTCGTTCGCCAGTTTGGTTGAACCGACTAGCAACCTGCAAAGGGGCTCAGTTACCGAGTGAGTGTTCAAAAGTGATACCGTCGCTCCTTTGTCTGTGGGTGTTTGCCGTACCAATCATTGGGAAGAAGTCATAAGTGTTCCCATGCCCCTTACGATTTATTCTGTGTTGGAATATACTTCCCTGAACAAGGTGAACTGATGAGATTTGAAGAACCCTCTTTCTGCTCGCCTTATACATCAGAAGAAGGGTGGCCCTCGAATGAGTTATTTCTTGGGCGTTTGAGTACTTTGAGACTTCACCCGCAACTTCATTGAATATCAATCATTCTCAAATCATTGGATGTAGAAGCTACTTATACAATACGATTATATTCCCATCTTAGAGTGTGTATGCTTTCTGTACCCAGGGAGACAATTATTCTGCCAACCATTCTTGCACACATGAGTCGATTTGTCGATTTTGTCATCATACGCAGACCCATGATTATGACAATATTGGTTTCCCCGAAAAAGGAAAACTCTAGCCCCGCTTTTTGGTCTCCACTTTATTCGGTTACCCGAAGAAAAATGTTCTGGACAGCACAAACTTAATATTGAATGTTTTTATTCCCAAACCACCCGCAGCAAAATGTCCATATCCTCAGTCAAAAATTGCTGATGGTACTGCTGGCACATCTATTCTGTATCAATAAGGATGTAGGTGTAGGTTCTTTGACAAATTTTTGTTCCCTCTTTTGGTACTTCAAGAATACGATTGCCCTTGTGACTACACTGTTTGTAAAAATGATGCTTGTGTAGACTTCATTTCTTTGCTAAAGTGGTTGTTGAATAATTTATCAATTTAACAGTTTTCAATTCCCCGCCTAGTTAACCACCAGTTTTACTTCTTTCGGCCCCTCAGCTTACAGCTCATGGTGACGTGTCTTATATCAATTTCGCCATACTAGTATTCCTATTAATCCAGGCTTGGAAGTAACTCATATTGTATTGTTTTCCAGGAGAGGAACCTCCAACACCTCCTCCAATTCCAACATCCAGTTATGAATTAGAGATAAAGTTGATGAATATCGGACAAAACTACAAGGCTCCCGCAATTGGAACAGACGATTTTGACAATTTGGCTAATACCTTGAGCTACGGCCTACGAAACGCCAAGAAAAAGATTAACGGTTTCCGAAAACTGGACATCACTGAATTCAAACAGTAAATATTTGAAGTTTTCCAAACTCCTTGATTATTCGATTTTCGACAAACGTTTTGAATGGAGCATGAATTATTCAAAGCTAGGTGTATTGTTATAATTTATTTTCGTAATTTGTCATTGAGTTTTAATACAAATTTTTTTTCCAGGGAAAACGAGAATATTTTGGCCAAATTGAATTTGGAAGTTGAGGAGCGTCTGGAGAAAAGTCGATCTTTAGACGAATCTGATTCTGAGTTGGAGAAAATATTTCAAGATGTAGTGTCTAGTGGGAAGGTGGGGTCTTTGACCGTCGATCGTCAGTACCTAGTATTCAACCCAGTGAAAGGTGAGTCATATTTAATAACTATCACCAATCGAAGGTAATTTTGGAAAAACGTTTACATGGTACCTAGAGCTCATATCCAGAGTATTTTTCAACATGATCAGTCCTGTTTTTGACATTTATTAGCCTCTCTCCCAACTTTAATTCGCCCGTGCCACAATTCGCTTGCACATTCAACCTTCGTCTCACCATTGTCAAATCCTATTTCATGTAATGTTCAAATAAATGAACCAGTGATAGTTGCCAGAAGCTGAATTGAGACTGTAGGGAGGATGTTTTATAATATACCAGCCAAAACTGTTAACGAATGTAAATGTACAGCAGAAGACTGGTTGGTGTCACGAGGGAGGCACATTTTGGTCAGCTGGCCTCTTTTTCTGTTGGACGGGCAATTTTCGTACAATTCATTTTTGCATGTTGTAAGTAATTATTAAGTTTTTACTGCTTCAGTTTATCTAAAAGCAAGAAACCAGCTCAATTTGCATACAGACTGAAAGAGGCGTTCAAAAGCAATGAAAAACAGCTGCTAAACTTTATTTCAATCCTAATTTCTTATAAATAGTTTATCATCCTCTGAAGTGAGTGGAAGATTATTGTCTGAGTTTACAAGCGTACTGTAAGCTTTTATTCACCACTTCAGACATGCAATTGTTTCACAGGGCAGGAGTCATTCAATAACTGAATTATTGATAGCCCATCGAAAGATTTGCCCATTGGAAAATTTATGAAACACCCTTCATTCACTTAGTATGTGGTCACTGCAGCGTTTCTCAGAGTTTTTCAAGGTTAACATCGTGTCAAGTCCTAACTTCTGAATTTATTCACAATGTTATTGTTCCGTGTTCGTTTATATTTATTTCATTCCCCTTCAGCTAGTTATATGGTGCTCATTTTTTTGGCAAGATGTTCAATGATCCCACCTCGTTATCAAAGATTAAAAAAAAGAGTCAACTAGTCAGCCGAAAGGTTGAAATTTAATTTGCACCACATATGTTCCAGCTTAATGGCAGAACAACCAGCTGCTTGGCTCATTGAACCAACAAATTGAGCAGCAAATGTGTTAAACATGCAGTGAATTTTTGCTCTTTACACTCTGTTTGATTGAACTTGAGTTTAATGTCATATGTTTTGTTGTTTCCTTTCCTCCTCTCATTCTCTACTCCACCAATAATGCTCCATGTACTGAAGTTATCTGACAAGTGCTTTCTAGGATCTAATGAGCGCTAAATGTTTGACTAATAGATGGATGAAGACATGCTATTCCCATTGGCATATAAGTAGCACTTATGCCAATGGATTGTTTGGCTGTTATTAGCTATAGCGATTATATTTTAAACAATTTCCGTCATTTTCTGATTTCAGAAATTGAAGGGGGATTTGAGGAACCAGTTGTTGCCAGCACCTTTTTCCAGTCTGTTTTGAAGTTGTGGATTATAATTGGTTGTATTATTGCTTTAGTGGTTGTGGCTATTCTCCAGGCTTTGTGTAATGTATATAAAGCAGTGAAGACACCTAATTCAGTTCCAAAGGTACAGTGATAAATCGCACAAGTGCATTTTACAATTCATTGATGCAATTATAGATAGAAAACTGTAAATATCGCCATGTTAATCAAATAATAAAAGTACGATTTTGGTTTCAACAGGATATGCTGAGTCACAATTCTGCATGGAAAGATTACTCAACGGCAAATACAAACTACGCTTTTGAGCCGTATGAGTCAGAAGAAAAACAGCCCCATTCTTTAGATCACAGTAACGGATCATCAAGGTCAACAATGCCAATTCATAAGAATGTAAGTAGCGGTCCTATGGCAGGTTATCAGCATGGTAACGGAAGCCAGTACGCAGACACCCGATCACTTCAAAGACCCAAAGGGTATCATCATCCAGTCGAGAGAAGCACGTATTCCCTCCCTCGGACTCAACCGCTTCCGCCTCAGGGCTATTATACTCACAGGTCTTCAAGGCCCAATGGTGACCAATTACAACCAGATTTCTACTTCATGCCGTCCCAGAGAAAATATTCTGGGGAAGTGGTCAGAGTATATGTAGATTATAATACACCCCGAAAATAACAATAAGAAGTTGAACCAAATGTACAGTAATTCTGAGTCACCTTTCAAATTGTAGATAAAGCATTCTACATTCTGTTCTAGTGAAGCATAGCTTAGTAAAAGTGTAATTATACCTACCTGAGACTGGAAACTTAGCCTTGAACAATACTTATAATGAAATGCCTTAACGTTAATAACGAGGAAAATGTATTGAACTTTGAAAAATAAATCTAAAGTGATGCATACTTATGCAGCTGATTCACTAAACATCAAATGGTAAAGTATTTATATTGGCTTTAATCAATAAAGTCATACATTAATATAGTTTCCATTCAGTAAATATTTGATAAGCAAACTGTAATCATTGAAGGAGTACAAATGGGCTAAAATATATAGAAAACTATTTAATATATCCATGAAACTATTCAAAAATACATTTATATTTGTAAAATGATTGAGTCAACCTATTCATATTGGCATTTGAGGGCTCAATAATTGTCAATTACTTTTTTACATTCTCTTCAGTCTCAGGAAGCTTATCATGTTACCCTACCATACTTTTTTCAAAATGAACTTGGTTTATACCTAAGTGTACTGAAAATTATGACAATGTATAAAAAAATTGTATAGCGGTATCAATAGATATAAACTTGCATTTTGCTGGTCAAAGTATTAAACAAAGAGGCAGTGATGCAACTGGCAGCATTATAGCAAAGATTTAATTACAGTTATGACTAAACATTACTTTAACCTTAGTATATAAGCCTAGTCAACCCTATCTGAGACATTTAACAATTGAATGATTAGTAAACACATTTTTGGTGCTTTGTTCTCTCTACTTTTATTATTTTTAGCAATCATACGATGGGAGATACATTTTTCTGATTAACCGTTAGTTATGATTCCAGGCTGAAAGGCTGAATCACTGATTATCGCTTCCAACGCACAATCCAAAACCCGTCCTATCCTTAAATGCTTCATCGGGAAATGCCAGCATTTTGTGACATTGGCGCTTTAATTTCGAGTATTTAGACTATTGTTTCGGTAATAATGGGATAATGCTAATTTTTATGGCAAGATGTATTATTGCATCACGCCTGAGCCAAAAAGTTCCGAGTTATGCAAACCTGCTATACCTGATATATTCGCACCATTGTTTCCACTTCCATTTGCATGTCATGACAGCTCTGAAATTCCTCTAAAATGACTACGTTCGGTTAGGTATTAGTGACGATGGGGCGCCAGAATAAATTAAAATAAATTTCGGCAAATATTTGATGAAATAAAATGAGTACACTCATAATATTTCTTATGACTTAGTCAAATTCCAAATATCAGAAATAATGTAGTTATGGCTTTTTCTTGGATTTTTCGGCCTCTTAGGGGTCAGGAGGAACTCTTTGTCTGAACAAAAATGAGGAATAATCATTACCTACTCAAGGACATTAGTACAATGCGTGGGAAAGTTCTAGGTGGGTAAGAAAAGTGAACAATGGGAAAAGCATTTGGTGGAGGACGTTTACGTTTTATGATTAACGTCTACAAAATACAAAGTAAAAATCAGGTTGGTAAGGGTCATTATGGTGCTATGTAAGTAAACGATACAAAGTGGTAGGCAAGTATAGGTACATGACAGCATATTCAATATGTAGAACTCGTCTGGCTCCAAACAAGTTGCCTTGTTTGTCAGAAATGACTGATGTGGTCCGGAAAAAGAAGTGTGTGAATACTAGGGGCCCAGGGAGGAAATATAGGATGATACCAGCTTGATCAGGACGGATGAGTTTGCGACAATTTCTTGCAGTCACAGAACACTTTGTTCTTAGCTAAAAGTCCCTGAACGACTGTAAACATCCGAAACAACATCCATGCAATACATTTCAGAAATGAACATTGTATGAAAATGATAATAAATCTCTCACCGTTCAAAAAAGCAAATGGTTGAGCTCTGAATGGCTTTTGACCTTACATCTTTTTTAATGTAATTGATTGAATGTGTCAATTTCTGTAAGAGGAAGATGGGGGGGGGGGAAACGTACTGTTTGTGTTACTGTGTAATTGACGAGAAACCAAATTGTAAAAACAATATTCACATGCCATGAACTGAAGCAATGTTTAGATTTCTGAAGCGAGGTACAAATAATATTTAAAATATTTGGTGAGATGCGTTGCACAACTTTTCTCAGCCATTCAGTGATTTTCATCACTCTGGTAGCTAATCTAACCCTAGATTTATTGGAACTTCCCTTTTTATGTCATATTTGGCTTTTAAAATATTAGGTGTCTTGATTAGTTTGAGATCATTTGCTCAAACCCTTACTTTGGCGTACTTCATCAGCATATTGAGTATCAATTTTCGCTGGTTTGGTTCTACCATTTTCTCTCAATTACAATCGCCGGCACACACTGACCGTTGTCTCATGTTTATTAGACTCAAAAAGAGAAATTCAGAGTTTTCTTCTCATCATTACTATTCGAAGGTTTCTGAGTCCAAAAAACATCATTGAGAAAATAGTCTGCGTGTGTATCTGTACATTTAAGCATATGAATTAGGAAAGAATGCCTTAACCAAATCAGTTTATGTTCAGCTCAATTTAGCAGATCCAAATGGAACAACAAAATTGGTTCAAAACTAGCTGTTGTTTTCATTGTGATAAAAACACCAAATAATTTTTATTGAAAACAGCTGTAAGAGCGTAGATTAAATTTTCTGTGACAACAGTTCCTAAGAAGTGGATGATAACGTAAAATTTGTGTTCGTGGTAAAATGCCGAAAGCTCACAATAAATTATCAAACCTTTTTTTCTTTGTCATCAACTTTAGTACATTTTTTTCATGTTTCCTGCTTACTTGACGCTCTCCCAAAATCATGGTTCAAGTTCACTAAGCTACCTAAATTATGTAAACGTAATAGTGGTCTTAAAGTAATTAGCTGCAATCCACAAAATTCCGTAAATTCTTCGCAGTGCTTTTTTTATAATTCCGGAACAGTAAACATTAGCCTTTCCAAAACCAAATTAAGTTGAGAATCCCGTAAATTGCCCTGTATTCTGTCTACTCAGTAAAAGCCCTTACATTGATAGGAGCGACATAATAAGTTCTGGAATGTCGAGCACCTTCGGTTTTTATAGAGGATGTTAAATTCAATTAGATTCATTTAAGTTGAGTGAAAAACTGATTAGTTGATAGTGTGATACAAATTGTTAATTGTATGTCAAGCTAAGGAAAGTTGTGCGATGCGTCGTGTCAGACATTTTCTGTGCTGCAGCTAACCATTGTTGCCCATCAGTCTCACGATTGGAGTACAATGCTCATGTAGAACATGCGTTGAGTAATCGGTTCTATGTGGTGAATTAAGTGTGTCGTTCAAGCTACTCTGATCATGTGGCATTTGTACTTAGATACGAATCCCCTCAATTCACACAACGAAATAATACCAATGTACTCGTCTTTTTATCAGTACGCTATTCAAAGCTGCGGGAAAGTTGCTCTCTTTCAGCCCTTAGTCACTAATGAAGCACCTTTGGTTATATTGACCTGGATGTTGACTATAGTTTTGTTATAGTACCTGATATTAACGAGCAGGAATTTTAGTTCACTATTAGTAGTGCTTTTATTCATCCCCCTTACTGATTAAATTATATTTAAATCTTCGTTTTACTTACAAAGTGTGTGAATGCTTTGCTAAAGCTGGTAGGGATTATAAATGATCAAGTTTAAACTCTCTTCTAATTTGTAAATGCAAAGTTAATTACATGGTAACTCCATAAAACGAAGTATTCACATATACAAATACTATCGTGATTTCTATTATAGAGCTAATCCTACTGAACAAAACTTGAACTATTCAATGCATTTCAAGTTTGTATCTATATGAATTATGATATTTTTGTTCCTGCATTGTTCATCATACAGAAGATCAATCAGCTAATCATAACTGAAATTGGATTCAATATTGACAAGTACCGTGCCATAATATTTGGGGTGCTGTATGTAACAACTGCAACGATACGAATTTATGGTGTCTAAATTCGAGACCAATGGTTTAAAATAGTGTTCGGAAAGGTATGTGAATGTGTTGATTAAATTAGCCATAAGAAAAAATGAGGAAATAGTTATGAATGATGGTACGTAGCCTGAACTAATTGAAATTTAGACTCGTATGACAATTGAATATTCACAAACGAGATATCCAAAGATTATAGTATTATGGAAGTGTGAATGTTAGGTGAAACATTCTAATATATTAACAATTATATCATGGTACATGTTCATCGTAAGTTATTAGTGTTATCACTCTATTTTAGCTGGTTTACGCTTCTTCTCTCTTCGATGCTAGAATGTTTTGTTCAAATTTTCTGTTTCTTGTGTCAAAATTTGAAGTATCCAGCAGTGTATGAATAGTGATGTTATTATTGACTATTGCCTTCTGGCTACTCAATCGGGCATAATCATAATAATTGCTCAGATTTCACCTACCCTCCCACTATGCATTTCAATGAATACCTAGCCCAGAAAAGATAAATTATCATGTTCCCCCTTCTTCACATGCTCTGTACAACCTGAGACTTTCCAGGCATTGAGAA
This sequence comes from Pachypeltis micranthus, assembly GCA_020466155.1. Lineage (NCBI taxonomy): Eukaryota > Metazoa > Arthropoda > Insecta > Hemiptera > Miridae > Pachypeltis > Pachypeltis micranthus. Next base: position 30,906,109 of record CM035768.1, read on the forward strand.
TTATTGTTGACTGATTGGAGCCACGCCAGTTGAAAGAATGTCAGACCTTATTTTTTATTTGGGGTCAATGCGGCCGTATTACTCACCCGTCACAAATGAATAAACGTGCCCTCAATCGTTAGTTTGGTCAACTATACACGATAGCAGGAGCCCACAGTATTAAAATCTCGATAAATCCTTTCTCCCTCTACTTGGTAGCTTCGTGTGTTCAGTATTGTAGCCTTGAAGACCTCTTTAATTATTCTTACCTCGTTTATTCCAAGATAAAGGAAGCTATTTCAGGATCATGCTGAGACGCAGTGTATTAACACATTCAATACGAAGCGACTTTTTTATATTTTCTGTGAGAGGAAGGCACGAGAATGTGTAAATTGTGAAAAAAGTGGTGTTCCGATCCATAGAAAGTTAATTATGTATCAATTAATTAATGACGCACATTCATGTCATGTAGTGGTTTTGGCAAATCTTTGTAAGCAATACACAGGATGGGCAAGTAATTTATTTGACAACATTTCATCAAGATAAATGCTTTGTTACAAAAAAACTGAAAGAAATTACAAAGTTATACGTATGAACTTTAAAGTTGAAGGAAAAAATCGTTACAAAGTAAGAAAAATATACGAGCAAGAATCAAACACAATGTCATTTATACAACTGATTTAGAGTATTAGTTAGTATGGATGGTACTCCCTGAAGCGCTCTACGCATAGGACAGGTTGCTCAGTGCAATCGCGGCAATAATAAATTGTACTCTAGAAATATCCACCACATCGACTTCCATATCCACATCGTCCGCTTATATAACACTGTCCTCATTTTCCGAACCCAAATTGCCCAAGAGAGAACTAATCTCTTCGTTCATCAATACCTGCAGGTGACGATAACACCTAGGAAAAATAATCCATAAGAAGAATAAAATACGATGTCAAACTTACCCTTCTTTGTGATTCCATTTCTGGATGAATAAACCAAACTAACACACAAAAAACTGCTCACTCCCGAGGAATACTTGTTTAGAACGCTTGAGGGAGGTTCAGGTAACAATGCCTCAAAAACATGTGGCGGGACAACTCAAAAACAAACTTTGTCTTTTGAAAGCTGAAGGAAGGTGATTTGAAAGTTGTGACACGATCCAGCGACCCGTCAGTTTTCAGTGCTGTATTTAGAAGAGAGAGAACAATGACTCGAGTGTGTGTCGTGTCATATTGAATGTGTTGAGGAGGCTTACAGGGCCCAAATATAAATAAACCAAATCAACATAGTGACCATTCTTAAGGTATTTACTAGCCCCTTAACCCTTTATTGGCAATGAACAATACCGAACGTCGGCTGGGGCAGTAGGTTGGTCCACTATATGCTCTAAATCCCTGTGAAAAATGAAGTGTTGCAGATGATTTCAAACTCTTTCCGCTTACTGGCCTGCTAACACATTTCAGGAACTCACTCACTGAATCAGACAAAAAGTCTAAGATGGGTTTGCCCAGATTATGAATTTGGATCCGATAATCAGGGAGTAACTTTTAATTAGCAAGTTCGCAATAAGGCATTCAAAGCTTTCAACCTACGAGAGTAGGAGGGGAGTGCTGATAAATGTCCATCTTACATCCATCAGTTGTTGCAAAGGAGGTGGCCTCAAAACTGTATTGCTCACTGCTTTATCCGGTCATTGACTGAGAGAAATTGGTGCTTACAAATCCGAAACATCAGAACAAACATAGGAAAGGATTGGATTGGCAAGGAAAACGAAAAAAGGGATTAGAAGATTCAGTCAGGGTGATTTGAAGACTATAAAACACATGTAGTACAAATAAAGAATATTGGGATGAACTAATACTGAATCATAGAGCACTCAAAATAATTATTTGAATCTATGGCCAATTATTGAGCAACATAACATCGTTCTGATTCCAGAACGTAACGTACGTCAGCCCCTAGCAATGACGTCTTGACAACTGGCATCAACATTATATCTTAGTGTCATAAAAAAATTACTCCTTGAAGGGTGATAATCACCCTCAATGTCTTATAAACTGTTGTTTCATTACTTCGACATTACAAGTTAACTCACGCTGAACATTTGGAGAATGCGCTTTAATTACAAAATTCAAAGGGAAGTGAAGTCTGAATCGAGAGAATTTATCACACTTTGTGAGAAAATGTTCGCACGAACTTGGCACCTTGTTTTTTTCAGCAGTTTAGAATAGTGATAAAAGGGTACCTCATTGATGTTTTGATATAACTATCCTATATTATTTTTAATTGTCCTTTTGTACAGTTGTTTATTGTAAAAAAATGTTGTATATATTTTATGAAATGTATAGTTGATTTTCTTAAAATATAAAAAAAAGTTGGTACTTCATTATCATCTCCTGTCTCACCTAATAAAGAAAGGGTAAGGAGAGCATCATGATCGTGTCAAAAAAAAAGTTGGGTTTTCTTCAGATCTTTACATTTTGAGGCCGAAATTTCCTTGTGTGGTCCTCAAAGATGTGCCTGTTTTTGGATTTGTGGGAGAATGGCTGGACTGACTAAGCTGTTTCTTTTTTGTTATTTTTTGTAGACGCGAATTTTTTCTATTGATGGGAAAGGGAGGTGGGGTGGCAAAAATGTATGAAAACCGTGGCTTATTATTCTCTTGATTAGCTTGATGGAGTCTCATAGTTCCAAGACTCATTCCATTCGATTCAGCGTCGAAAAATACCGGTAAACCACACCAAACATAACCTGACTACGACGAAAACTAAATATTCAAGGCACCTGTGTGTAGGCTGAGCGGGTGGGTGGTTTGATGTGACGGGAGGGAGGGAGTACAAATGATGAAACGATTAGTTTCGCTGTAGTTATTGTCCCGCGAATTCTTTTAATTAGCAGACTTTGGCTCACCATAGTCACTGTGATTTCACTATTGACGCACTGAAAACCTCCACAAATTGTTCCATTCGATACAGCATCCAAAAATACCTAGAAAACGATCCTGAACAGCATTTGCGATGAAACTGCCAAAATTGCGTTTTTGCTAATTTTTTTAACCGTTTTCTGCCCATAACAACCATGGACTTCATCTGATCTGATTGCCGAGCAGGCAGGCACATTTAGATACCAAATGGGATTTGTGTGCCAAAGAACGAATTTTTTAGATTATGTTAGAAGCACTAAATGGCCCGGATGGCGAATGGGCATTGTAGATTTGGAATCCCGATGTCTTGCAACGTAATGTAACACATACAAAAATGTTCCTGACCAAAAACATAATGAATAAACTAAAATGTATATCAGCCATAGTAACAAATGACTTCCCCCAACCCCAGTAAATTCGACAACCTGTTGTGTATGCTGGCAAAGTATCTTTGTTTTTCGCATTTTACGCATTTCTACAGGAACATTCATGGAGAAATGTAGGTTAGTTGATAAAGAGTACTTCAAAAGTGTGATCGAAATCGTTTGAGTAGTTTTTGGGAAAATTGGGTCAATTAATATTCAACAAATCTCTTTTCCCGAGCTATAATGGCTTATATCTCTGTTCTACAGATAGATACAGAAATAATTTGTGGAAAACAGCGTATGAATACAAGTAGTTAAAAGACCAGTAAGATAGATCGAATCTAGTGAAGCATTTGATTTGGAAATTATGAAAATGTTCAAAAACCACCATTTTCGACACAATTGATTTTTATCTTTGTTCAATACACTGCGACAAAACCATTTATGGAGTGGCTAAAGTGAAGTCGTGGAAGTAAAAAGAAGTACCAAAGCATCCGGGGCTTTTGTGAAATAGGCACTCCAAAACTTTGCGGGGTCCCAAATAATATTGATATCAGTTATATTTGAGACACTCTCACAATGTGTTCTGAATAATACATTTACGTGCACTTTGTTTTTCGATCCTCACCCCTTCAAAATTGGATACTTTCCATTTCAAAGGATGGGGATTCCAATTCCTAGTCCATTCACTGTCCTGCCCATATTTTACCTTAAACGTGGTCTCAAAATTCGTTCTTTGGCATCATTTCCAAGGTATTTTTCAACGCTGAGGTCTTCAAAGGCATACGACTGATTTTTGATGAGAATCACATTTGTTCGTTGTCTCTTATTTGATTGAGGTTGTGCCTGTACGTATAAATATAGTGAGGCGAATTCTACTCCTTGAAGGAACTCGTGGAACCCTCATCGTTTCTCCCTGTCCTGCACTTATTTTCACCCACTGCTTCCAGTCTCGCTCGAAGTTTGACTCACTACATCGTACTAATTACCTAGAATACTCAATTTCCTTTGTAGCCAAGTCATGTTTCATGGGAGACTACGTCAAACTGTGCAAGGTAATTATAAATCGTTATGACATAACTCGCAGCATGTTTCACTGGCATTCACTCATATCCAGTTCCCTATTTGTGGAGGTTAATCTTCTCTTTGAGTAAGCCTGAAGGAAACCGTATTTCTGTTAGACAATAATTAGTTTCCAGTTGATAGTAGTAGGCTACTGCCCACATCCAAATAGTTGCCGTGTTCAATACATGATCTATCAACAGTTTGGAGGCAGGGTATACAACTATATTTAATATAAATTATCTGGAGTGGTAAATAAACTTCCGATACTATTTTTCAAGGCCGAAAAAACTGGTCAAGTAAGCACGAACCTTTTTGGTGTCGAAATCATTTTGCAGTTAGCCCACCAGTAGTTAGTGAAGTTCCTAAATTCCTTGCAACATGAATCACGTCTTTAGGGGTGTTAGGATAGGGTTTTACCCTCTCAGATTATGAAGATCTCACAGATTGGAGAACAGCTGATCCTCAATGACATTCTCTCATGAAGCGGTACAAGCATATCCCTAAAATCCATTGTTTACTTCAAACTTTGTCAACGTTGCCTTAGATTGTACAAACTAGAATTTAAACAGCCCCTTCGTATCAATCTGACAAATATCAGAGTCTAATCATGTATTAATGTGAGATATCAACTTTCCTCTTCCCAATTTCTCTCAGACTGAATTGAAAATTCCTGAAATTACCCGGATTAGGCACCAGACTCTCAACATCTGGAGATAATCATCATTATCGTTGCAATGTGACTGCACCTTCTGGGATAAGTGCCGTGGTCTGACGTACTATTGTACCAGTCCTAATGTCTTCTTACTTGATCATACACAGCTTCATAAGGAAGCTTAAGTATCTCTAGCAAGTACCTTCTCAGATATATATTGTAGAGGTTGGGGCCGATCACAAAGTTTCTCTCTCCTTGTTTCCCGAAAAACCTTCACAAATTCTCTGGGAAAGAATCCCACACTCAGAGGAAGGGTGGAAATGCCAACCAGGCCAAGATCATAAAAAAAAGCAAACAAAAAAAAAAACGATAAATAAACGAGACTTTCCAAATCTTAACACCTGTTACGAAGAGGTTTGGAGATGCTTTTGAAGAGCTGCTGACTAAGGCAAAAATTACGGCAATCGCGCCGGGGATTCGATCCACAATCCGAGAATTATGAATCGACCGTCTAACCGCAAGACCACGATGAACCGCTTGCCTTTGATAGGAGTCAGTCAGCACACACCTACTAACACAAATGGGCTACAAAAAAAGGCAATTGAGAAAATTAACGAATATAATTGTGGCAGCAGATGTTGAGCGAGATGATATTGTGTAGCACAAAAGTCCCTCAAGGGATGAATTTCTCCTTCGAATTGATTCTCAATGCTTCCCTTTCTTTTCAAGCTTCGAAGCAACCATGACAGTGACGATGAGCAGTAGGCCGGCACATCCCTTAGCGTGGCTGGCGCTCAGTGGGGACGCGTGGCTTCCCGTGCTTTTTGCCACGTCGAGAATTATGCCTCCACAATATATTATATATCCCAAGAGTGGTTGTTACAGAGAATGAAAACTACTCTTTATGAAGACTTAGAAACTGGGTTAGGATATGCTTGGTAGCTCTCTATAGCTAAACTACATCACCATCATCTTTATTCATTTTAAAGTGGCTTGCGATTGTTCGTACCTGCCTCATGTCATTCAAAGTAGACATTAGAAGGCTAGGAATTACCTCACTTGTTGGTTCTGGTTTACCTCAGTTGTATTCCAACGTTGTAGTATCATAGTGAGCCAGTGGATCAATAGGTGGAGTAGACTTACCAAGTCTAGGCTGTGTGAGGAGGAACCTCACGTTTCCATTGCTTCTCAATCCCTTCGTGCGCCTGGGAATCCAGTAATTACAACTCTATCTGACTAAGAAGTTAAGACGCTTGATACACTCTAACCTATTTGGTCATTGGGCAGTAATTTCCCAATGCCTGACCACCGAACTCTATATACGACTCATCTCAGTTAGTACAGAGTAGCATGTGGTATGTAGTTCTGAGATGAGACATAGGTCATGTCTGTCCTCGTCTAGAAATACCTCCAACTGTGGGATGCTTTGTCACGCCTCATTTGCATTCCTAGCAGCGATACATAGGGTTCTGTGTACCCTCAAAACTTGGAAAACACTTGCTTCTATTTTACCCAATCGGTTAAATAAATTGTAATTTGTGTAACCTTAATCATCAAAAAGTTGCCCAAATAGTCATCAGTCGATAGCTTGGGGCTCTGAGGTTCCTTTGCAGCAATAACCCCTGTATAAGATCCTCCTCCTGTTACAGCAGTTACAGAATCTTCAGCCCCAGCCAGAATCTCTCTTTGGGATTAAGAGATTGCATTCACTCTTGGTAGTTTTATTCCTTACACCTCGAAGTTTTTGTATTCACTCGCTACTTCACACCACACATAGTAGAGTAATCTTTCTCAACCCTGCACTCACTTGTGTAGTCCTTACTTGCACTCTCAACACGCCTAAATTCCAAGTGGCCTTACTTTAGGGCGCTATTAAACAATTGATTCAGTGTATAGTGGTCCTTGTGTTAACTATCAGAATCAGGTGGAAAAAAAGTTTTTTCTAAATGTTATAGGTGTATTAACATTTTAAAAAAGTTTACTCATCTATAAATCTGAGCTGTCAAAATTAAGAAATACAGCTTCATCAAGATTGAGTTAATATCTCTTTACGTGCTCAAAGCTAGATAACTGTAACATTTAATTATGACAAAATTTATTCCCCGTAGTTCAAAGGTGTTTCATTTACAAAAATACGCGTCACTTATCTATACTTCAAAAACGAAACCTCAAGGGAATCAAGAAAGGATTGAAATTAAATCGATTGATTTACTCGCCTATTCAATGATATGAATAAAAGTGCTCAGGCATTCATTAATAAGGTTGACATTGCTTGAAATAGTAGAAACATTTGTTGTTCAGAATAGAGCAATTCTGTTTACCATAAGCACTTGTCTGGTGTACTACAGTAACATTTATTTATGTATAATAATTGGAAGAACAATAACAACTAATTCTCAACAACTTTTTTTTTATGTCTTGTTTAGGTTGAGTACCGTAACGTCCAATTGAAAAATATTTCTTGATTAAACGAGGTAACTTACATTATAATCACAAATTTTCTTCAAGTATTTGCTATATCTCCTGAAAAATTCAAAACTCTTCAGCTTGAAGCAAATAGAATAATCACTAACTATTGCCATAAACCTAATACACAGCCCGCAGCACATTAATTACTTTAACAGTACATTTAAATTATAACGAAATTAGTTAACTTCAACTTATTTACAAAACAATTTAATTCATAGGTTTGAATTAATATGCTGGTGGGATTCGCTGGATTTTCTTCAAAGCACAATTAATATAAAAACGATACAATTTCCAATACACAGAGCAATAATTTACAAGTAATACAAATCGGGATCAAGTGAAAAATACCTACACTTTTCAGGGTTTTTATTTATTTATGGTAATGCGCGCAAGTAATGACGAGCTACTCATTACTTCTCTTCATTCATTTGATATAGAACTTTGATAAATCTCTAAGATTGGAATGATTTATTTAACTTGTAAGTAGATTATGACAATACAGTGATATAAGTGAAATCTCCAATAAAACAAAAACGCAAAAGTTGAACTGTGCCTCAGGAGTAGATGATCGAGACTGGGCATGATCAAGGGGGCTGAGATTGCCATTTGAAAAACATCGGGTGTGAAAACCTTACTGAGGTCGCTTCTAATGATGTAATATCGTTTATTAGCTGCTCATTGAGGTAGATGATTGGTCTACCGATAAGACTTTTGTTGACGACGTGTTTTGCAGAGCTAAATTTACTGAGGAAAAACTGAAAAATTGGGATTTTGCTAAAATGTGTGTAAATTTGTTGTGCCGCTCTAGTCATATAAGAAGAAATGAACATTTTTACGGTAATATCTAATAATTCGAAGCTAACAACACGTCAAAGTCAATGAAAATCTTTAGGGATATTTATTTTAATGGAAAAAATAATCAGGGGATTTCAAGCTTGAGCCAACTTTCTGACAATTTTGTTCAGAACTGTGGTGTCTGGCATCAACGGATACGTTGGATATATCAAACGTGCTGATTCCTTTCAGGGTGTTTCTTTCAACTTAATGAACTCATTTACAAAAGGGTTTTTTTTTACTTACACTGAATATGATGTTTTTTCCCTCAGATTGTATAGCTTTCCTTCCTACTGTGTTGTGTTAACTGTGTTCCTATGTGTGGCAATTGGGAGGATGGCTGGGGGGGGGGGATAAAAAGGGCGAAATTTTAATACCACACGAAGAGTCAATTTTCAAAAACGTCCCATGGTGCTACTTTCAGTGATACATGACACTTCATTTGCTTAGTACCAACTAATCCAAAAATCATCCTGGATGAGTTTTAAAAGTAGTTGCAAAATACACATTTACGTTTGCTATTTCAATCAACAATTGTGTGCCATTGGTATAGGTATACCATATGGACAAATTTCTAAAGAAGTTCAGAGAGTATTTCGCTCAAAACAACAGTGTGCAATAAAACAGAAGGAATTCCAGCGCTTTAAAATGTGTATTTAAAATATAAGTTAGTAGAAAACTCAAAAGGCTGACCTTCGCATTGATAGCAGTGTGATTGATTGCCTTTAAACGCAAAAATGACCGTAGTCACTGGAGCAGGAAAGAGATTGGTAACACAATGAGGCCCATCTAGACAAATTTGACAAATCTTACACCTTTACTCAAGGCACAAAGGTATGTGTTGTTATATCCAGTTGCCCTAGACAATGTTTAAAAGAGAACTTATTGAGAACCGCCAAATGAGGAGTAGAGCATCAAAGTGAGCTACAAATATGTACAAGTTGCATTGCCAATTTTTTCGTTATTACCACTCCTTCATCCATCTATTAAACCTAACTAGAAAGATAGAAGTTATTCGCAACAGCAGTCATAACAACATACAAGAGCTACACCAAAAATTCACAAATAAGCCCGGCAACGTAGTAACATAACCCCAAAGGCTAATTTAGTGAGCAAATAAAAAAAGCACAAAACTATCTTTGCACGCTGAGAACGTTTTGATGTAGCTGACAGCAATGTAAACAGTTTCTGACTTCTCCTAGCAAGGACACCTCTCAATTCCCGGTATGAGCTGTCAAAGAGCTGGGGCCCTACTCACCTTTAGCTAGCTACAGAACTAACAGTTTCAAGACATTCAATGCTTTTTGATCAAATGTGCCCATAATATCAACATTGATAATTGTTTTAGCTAAGACAACGGTGTTGAACGCTGCTTAACCCAACTCAGATTTTAGTTATTAATTGTCACTCTAGAACACATTGCTCGTAATTTCGCTCTTAGTTGACTAAAACAGCATAGTTTAAGATTAAGAGTTCATTCATAGTGACAATAATGAGTAACTGATTGGTACGAGGCCCGGTAGCCTGAGAAAAGCGTAGAACAATTGAATAATAAGGTTGAGAAGTTCCTACACTTCGATGAGTCGTTTGTAAAATAATGAATTGTCATTGTAATGAAAGAATGTCTATCTTATTCACATTTAAGGGGCTGTCGCACTGGGCTTGCTAATACATCAAAGTATTCTTGTGAATATTGTTTAATAGTGTGGTCTTATACATTCTCTCGCATGAGGAGTGGAAGCTTGCAGCATGAGAACTAGAAGTCCCGCATGTTCGCATTTTCGCAAAATAATTCAGGAATGAGCCCCCCAGCCAAAGCAAATTTTGGAAAAAAAGAAGGAAAACCCCATCTATTTGTACGCGGCCTTAAGAATTGTCCTCATACTGTACTGAGTGCAGGCCTTTCAAGACAAAGTAATTCATGACCATCCTCTGACACCCCTGATTTTTTAGTACAATGAACCAAACAAAAAATCTGAAGTAAATTTGAAGAGAGCGGGTAAGTAATATAACTTTATAACTTGGTACCTAATGCCTAAATTAATATTGTCATGATGAAGATTTGAGAGTATATTCATATATGTTAGAGAAGTACATATCGATTTTATATTTGCAACAACAATATCATAATATCATTATCGATGGTTAATGCACAAACTTCTAAAACTAAGTCCACACGAACGACGATACAATTTTTCAGATTTACATTATTAGAAGAGAGAAAAAAAAATCAGGCCCTGATTTCACAGTTTATAGTTACGCTAGTAGAGCTCCGAGAGTCTTGCAGTGCATTTGGCACATAACCAGCTTCACTTACAGGTGTTAGTATCTCACAATTTTAACACAAGGCTGTGAACCCCTCAGGTCCGCTTGTAAAGAAAGAACAATTGAGGGCACCATCGATCCGCCTGCACTACACACAAAAAGCACGCCAGTTCACAAGTATTCTGCATTATTCCTTCTTCTCAAAGACGGAGGGAGCTAACGACACGTGAGTCATCGTCAAATTATTTGGTTTCGAATTGTTCCTTCAATATTTTTGCAACTTTCACACAAATAGGCTTTCAGAATGCGAGTAATGAATGATACTAACCTATAGAGTTAGTAATTTGAAATGAAAATAGAAGAAGTTGTAGTATTTATACATACCTAGTGTGAACATAGCAGTGAAGTTATAGTGAAAATAATTCGCCAAACTGGTGGAAGAGAATAAAAGTTATCTCCCTTGAGCTGTTCCACAATTCAAGCTGCATAAAATTCAAAATACCAATGACAAAATAATGGAAATCCATCGTCTGTACATATACGAGAAGATATTTCACACTAGACACGGTGCTGTAAAAACTGAAACCAGTTAACAAATATAAAATTCCTGCGGGAATAGACTACTTCTTCTCTGAATTATGTCAAGCTGCATTCCTAATTGTGATCCATGAATTCTTCAATTTCCAATATTTGGTTTTTACACCCATCTGCAAACACTATTGTTACAAAAAATTGTAAATTACTATATAAAGTACAATTATGAGAGGGCGCATGAACAACTACTCTCTGCAACTGAGCTGCTGTAGTGTACTGTTGATTCTGATTTGGCAATCTATTGCATGAATGGTAGAACTTCAAATGTAGTATATATACCTTTAGGTCAATCCAGAGTAACCTAAAATTCAACAAATAAGTCAAGCCTGCAACGATGTATTTCATTCTTGAAAAATTTTGTTTTTCATAATTTATGTCAAATGCGTTTCTTGTCTACCTGTATACGTATTTTGCGATTCAAAGAGAATGCGTGGTGCGCTGAGACAGCTTGGACTTTAGATCCAGCAGTAGCATCCCTCATTTACCAATATGTTGAACAATTGAATTAGTCCCAGCATGAGGTGAACAGAATTTCAACAGGACACGATTCAATGCATTGTGATTAGGAAAGAGCATTCAAATACTCTTCGCGAATAATGTCAAAAAGAGAGGAAGCATCACAAACCAGGTGTGTGCTAAATGATTATGGCGATCATGTTAAAGCGCGGCCTTTGACAAAGAACATTGCATATGAGGATGTGCTCCAAATCGATTTTCGGTAATAACAAAATTATTCAAAGGTATTAGTACGTTTAGAACAATACACACGATTGAGAAGTACTTGTTCCATTTTTAAATTGTTCGCTCAGTGATCAATAACTTTTGCTACCAATAACGAAAAATGATCTCTCCCTAACATATTACTTGTAAGGAAAAAATACCAGGATGCAACAGTGAGGGTTAGTCAAGTGATAGTGAGGTAACATTCTGCAACTCGGTTATTGAACAATTTGGGAAGTATATAGTTCCACGCATAATGCTCAATACCAGCTTGATATTCAGCTTAGCTGCTATACATGATCCAATAGGATTTACAATCGTTTAATATGATTCACTGAGTTTATGAAGCCAAAAGACAGAAGTTGTGTACGTTAGTAACCCTACGAGTAAAAATGCGTACGAAAGATATATTGGTACACACGCAGCACGTTCACAAAACATTCTTGATCACAAGCCCGCAGCATTTGAATTAAACATAATCATCGTATGAATGTTAGCAACAGTTTTTACTTTACACGCCCCATCATTCTATAAAATGATGAAAAAGACGATTGAACCATTGAAGAGATTGATTCTTAATTGAAACAATATAATTCCGATTGAGAGGGAAATACCAAATAGTTTGAGAATGACTTGTGGCTTGACTCAATACACGTGAGGCCCTTTTTCAATATAATCGCCTTCAGCAAAGTACTTAAATCGACCAACAAGTATTAGCAATATCTCCCACGCCAGGAAACAATTTTGCCAATTAAATTATCATTTAAATGTGTCATTCTGAGTTTATAAGAATACATAAAAAATCTTGCATCAACTACACCTTGCGCGGTACCTATTCCTGGGTTGTGCCTTTGAATAACAGAGTAGAACTGTTTTTATTGAGGGAACAATTCTTATAAGGACTTTTACAGTCGCTGCGACGATGTTCTTGCGTACTAGAGGCTGATCAGATTTCGTCCAACAAATATTCACAACTCTTACGAAAATGTCCTAATGTGCAGAAACTCATAGAAGAATGGAAAGTGTGCGATAACTTCCTCAAGTACAGGAAAATTTACCACCTACAAAACTATTTATTCAGATACAAAATCTGACAATGTACTGACAATTGATACAAACCCCTGGACATTATCTGGGTTTCATGTACTATGCTTTAGGTTTGAATTTGTGTAAAGGCTCATGAGCTGTGAGATTAGTTTTGAGAATGATCAACAAAAGAAACTAACCATGAATTCACAAACATAGTATATATACATACATAAAATAATAAGGTATACACACATATGTATATAGTTTAACGCTGTATTCTCCCATGTTTAACAACAATAACAACAGCAACAATTGAAAGTATCAATAAATAAACACTTTAAAAAATAAAACTCCACCTGAAGTCATCGAAATCATACGTGAAGGTGTGAAGAAACCAAGTTCGCATTTCATAGCAAATCGTTCAACTCCTTTATTACTCTTTAGTGGGCCTAGTAGGGGGGAAAAAATCATTAGTCGTCGCATTTGTACGGTACATAATGATAGCACGGAAAGAAAATGCATAAGTCCACTGAGCCACGTGATTGAGGCTAAATTCCACTAAGAGGGTAGTTAGAGCAGCGCCAACCAATAGTAAAATGTGAAATGGAGGAAGAATGTCTACCTTACAAAGGACATAAATTTGTTAAAACGTATTTTGAAGTTTCAGTATCATTGCAACATAGTTTTGCAGCAGTATTTGCTTTTCCTTTTAAACTGAATAAAAAAATGTCATACACCTGCCAACAAGCAGTGGCATTGAAATCATTGTAACTGCACAGTAAAATCGATATATCTGGCAATGAGAAATCAAGCAGTAAGCCTCAGACATGTATAAGATGTGTGGGCGTTGAATTCACCATATCTACTATTCAGAATCTTCATATCCTTGTTCTATTGCACCAACAATGAAGAACTAGGAGAGAAACTTGACTTCTCAAAATGTTTCTGCTCAGCACTATACCGTTCAAATATTCCTTTTGACCGTAAATGTAATTGTACAGTTAAAAGCATCGATGCACTAAGAGGTTGATAGTCAACCATCGAACATGTTTTGTGGAGTGGAAAGGTCTCTGATTAATGTTTCCCATTAATGCACACAGTTTTGTCCTGTTTCAAAAATACTGTTCCTGAACCGTCTAACTGGAATTGTGCGATTCTGCCTAAGTTGAGCCCACTGAAAAGCAAGGGATCCTGTCTATCTTCGCTAACATTTGAGATGGCTAATCTGGAGTTAATGCACAAACGTAAAAATAATGTTACTCTACGAGGATAGAGTGTGGTAGTCATGACCAGTCGTGCTGAGCAATTCATACGGCTCAAGTAGAAGATAGAAAGATTCCCAACAGAGTGCTCTATAAGACCTTATTCTTAACTTCAATATTGGGAAGGCTGAGGTGTGACTAAGAAAGAACACATCACTCTAACAATTCACAATTGATATATCAGTGCATAGAACTGGGGCATATGGAGGTTGTTATTGCACGAGGTCCTGATTCATAATGAATTGTAGATCCACGAACTATCATCATATCCTTGGACCACTTGTTCCCTTTCCATTTTAATAGGACAATTCAGCTCTTTTATACTCTCAACAATTCAAACGTTTTATTTCTCACATATGCACATGTTGACAAACCAGTCCTACAAGCTCCACTGATAAAAAGCAGACTTCCAGGCGTTACTTAGTGAAGAAATCCACTCCTGATGGTGAAATATTATAGCTACCGCTCTACAAGTAGAAGTTTCAAAACCATTCCTTTTACGTAGACCAATAAATGAAAGGTACATCAACTAGGAATCTACTTACCAAATACTGTAAAATGAATGTAAATAAGCTTGGTTAAATCAAGTTCTGTTTGCCATCAGTGATACAAAGCTCCCACATAGACACGCTTAATCAGCTAGACGTGAAGGCACAAAACAGGAATATTTGAGAATTTGGTGAAGAGGGATCAATTAGAATGCACTGTAGATCCTAGTTCACACACTCATACTTGGTGCACAAATACAATTTACTAGGGCACAGTAGTTGTAGTATCAACAAGCAAAGGACAACAACTCCTAATTTAAAACATTGTGAATCGACAAAAAAGCAACTGAACAACCTTCCACTTAATTTCATAAAGAACAAAGGCATTTTGAATTGGAGGTTGGTGAATACTAAAATAGGCTCATGTTCAAATCTAGAAACATTATTCACTAACTAAAGTCAAGCAACGCACGTCACCCGGAGCTAATTTCCGAATTCACTCAAAACCCAGACTCAGAATTGGTGTCTTTGCTAATATGAGCATTAACAGCTGTGTTAGTAGGCACAGTTCAAAAATTGAAAACAAAACACAAAAACGCAAGATATAAAAATTAACAACTATACACTCGCTAAAAGCTGAGTCAATGCACTCAGATTTAGCTACGGCCAGAAGTCAGTGATTGCACTTCCCTTTCTACCTCCCTCAAATATCAATACTCTGTCAAAAACGAGTTTTTAAAATTAACTACACAATTATTTTTCACGACTTCTATCACTTTGGTTTTGCCACCACATGACCAGGGTTTAATTCCTAACCCATAAATCCATAAGGGCACTTGTTGATAGCCACTTGACAGCACAGTATTCAATAAGAATAAATCCACCACACTCATTAAACGAGTAAACAGTGACAGAATGGAAGAATGAGGAAACTGTGCCCTCTGTTACAAGAGTTTGTTTAGATTTCGAATCAACGTACACTTTTTTTTTTTGTGATTGGGGTATCATCTTTAAATACGTAATACATTGATCACTACATTTATTGACACAAGTAGAACAATATCCCAGTCATGCAGTGGTACAAAGAAAACAATATACAATGAGATTATCAAGATTATTTGCCTTCGTTGTGGGTTGAATTCAATTAATGGTCATGAAATATCATAGAAAAAATAAGTATGCGTACAAACGTGTGCGTTCAATCAAAATATTTCAGCAGAAACAACTGCGCAATAGGATGTAAGTATGATACGAGGGAATAGTTTTTGTTTTTACTAGGTATACTTCTGTTGTGCAAAGGTTTGAAACTTTGGATGCTTTAACACAAAACCTACATTATTTATTTTTGAAGGAAATCATATATATACAAGCGATAACAATGGTTAAGTGTGGAACGAAACAAGGGTAAAAATCAAGTGAATACTAATAATTAATTTCCATACAAAAATAAAGGAGGTTCACTACTTACGATTTTTTAAAAGGCATTCCAAATATTTACATGAGGCTAATTAATTTACTAGGTAACAATTAAATATAAAATTTAGTGAAAGTATTGCCATATTGGAAACAAGAGGGCGATGATTTATAACAACTTCCAACTTCGAGAATACATTGTCTGATCAAAACAAATAGCCAACAATTTTAAGAATAAGCAGTATAGAAATTTCCTACGAGGGAATTGCGCGGAGAAAAATATTTACTTCAGAAGATCGTGAGCACGCTGGTTTGCTACAGCTATCCTTGTTTCATTGGATTCACCCTGTAAGTATTGTAGATGAAATTAGCATACTATTGAAACTGACACGCGAGTCTTTTGATACATCAGAAAATGAAGAAGACATACCTTGCGATTAATCCTATCAATTTGCCTGTTCTGATTCTCCAATTCAGATCCCATATCAATTGCCATATTTCGTAGATTTCCAATCATAGTATTCACTTGGCCCATGTTGTCTTCCATCTCAGTTTCTCTGGCATCGTTTGTGATTCTATAACCATAGACATACATTAATAATGTTGACAAGCTGGTTGTTCAAACAAACTGCGTGGACAAGATAGACGCAGTAGCTGCCGATTTAAGAAACCAAACTGGAATCACTATAACCATAACTCATCATAGCTGAGGAAGGTATAAGGTGATACACAGGTTTGCCCTCCACGCCTTCACATATCACACTGTCCCTTAAGAGGCTGGTAGTCTTGACCCTCTCCTAGTGCGCCCTCATAGGTGTAGTCTTGATCCACCTCCTAGATACAAAAAAGGGAGGTGCATCTTGATGCAGATTTACAGTATATCATGAAGAAGGAACAGAAGATGACAAGGGAATAGAAATGGAACCCAGTCCAGTGGGCCGAGCCTACACCAATCAGAAACCTTAGTTCACGACACGGGATAGGGAGGTTGACTTTTACCAAAGCCAACTCCTTAAAGCAGAAGAAGAGTTTCAAGCATAACTGAAACATGGCCTAGTATAGGTAAGAGCTACTTGTACCGGAGAGTTGATGATATCTAATGTACTAACTTCTACAGACTAGCAACGCACCATTGAGGATGATTGGCTGGCTCCCTTCATAGATGCTCATGACTGATATTGGAGAAGGAAGAAAACTTGATCACTCAGTTGGAGTACGTGAAAGATGGAACACACACAGTACCTCATAAGAATAACAGCAACATTGGAGAATCTCACATTGCTTAAGAAAAACAGGGAAGACTGCTCCTGAGCCACCCTAACAGAGCAGCATAAAAGATGTGCAGAAACAACAATGACTGGAGTAAGTTGGGAGCATGAAGAAAATAGAAAGTGATCTGCCATCGAAAAGTCTCACGAGCTTAACCAAAGTAACGCGAAGAGTTCAAAGCCAGTTCCATACATTGTGTGGCCAGTAGAACGCCTTCTTGAGGGCCACCCTCCTACATGAGGTAAAGTAGGAACCAGTGGTCAAACCTACCTGCAATATCGCTTCAAAGTACGTTAACACATCTACAGGTGTACATTCATATCCAGTTATCAAATGAAAGTATGCAATTTTCAAAGAACAGAGAAAAGGCTCTGTATACACGACTCCCAATAAGAATTGTAGTTTTCTGTGGCCTCAAAAAGGATATTCATGACACAAATCGAATTGAAGTGGAAAGGCGACTTACTATGCTTTAGAATCTACAAGCCCTTCCACCTTATTCATGAGTAGCTCATAATACAGCATACAGCTATTCTTTCCCTGCGTTTTTTACATTCTTTCAAGGCATTCAACACAAATCAGAAAACCACTCACCGGTACGGTTGTGTACTTGATAAGCTAATGAAGAGAATTAGAGTCTCACAAGTCCCATACATCAGTAATTTGACTGCTTCGAAACACGTGTGAGAGGTAAAAGTAAACATGATGCCATATGACATCATCTGCACTAAAAGGGTCAGCGCTATTCAAAACACTCGTCCAACAAAAAAAGAGTAGCACGCCACCAAGCTATGTACCATGATCATTATACAGGAAAAACCTTCCTGTTTGTGAGCTGCAGGTTATAAAAATTAAAATTTCAACTAAAGAAGTAAAACGTACTTAGCAATGTATCCTCCTTGTGGCCCCAAGCCATTCCTATCATCCATTACACGTTGAGGCTGGTTATTGACTACTTTCCCGTCATCATTACCTTTCCAGGTACCTTCATCTTCTTTGAATGATGCACTCCTTGAAAAATTAAACAATAATTGTAATTAAAAGAACTTTGCAAACATGAGTATTTCAACTTTTCTCGTCCAGTTTAACTACGTACTTGTTGCATGGAAGAACACACAGACCACAGCATTTTTCCATGCCAGTCAAGTTTTTCTCTGCCTCTCGCATGTCAGCATTGATCTGGTCCATGCCCTCCTCAATTCGATCGAGTTGTTCTTAATAGTCAAAAAATTACAAAACATGTCAGTATACATCTCCAGTATCAACCAAGTACAGGCTTTTATTGTTTAAAAAAACTGTAAACACCCATAATCATTTGCACAAAATAAATGGTGACGTAGCCACCTTTACAGGGCAGCCTACACCCCATAGTATCTATCATATGCTGCCTAATTAAATTTGGTGTATCCAGCTATCAAAAGTACGTGTCTATCTTTCATGGCAAAGACAAATTACATTATTTCTTTCTCAGTTCATTAGTTAATTATTGCTACTCGAATAAAATGTACAACATCCATCAGATTCTGTTGAACTTTTCAGGGATTATGCGAACTAGACCTCAGATAGACCCTTAAATATTCATTCTAGTCAGATTAAAAGCAACTCAATTTTCTAGAAATTTTCAGGAATCAAATGGATTTATGTGATTTTGCTCCATTGCATATCATCAGGGTTGGTCGTCGTATTTCCTCTGTACAGAAAGATTCACATAAAATTCACGGTAAATGGCTATCCTTCATCAAAGCAGGCATTTACAGGGTATAGCATGCTATGCACATTTCTCGCGCCAGTGCATATTTTTGCAATCCACTTCACACTAAATTTGATATACTTTACGGTAATTATTAAGGTTCGATCTGAAACTGCATTTTATGAATTCCAGCCACATTCATTCGTCTCCATACATTTTTGCTTCTTTGACTATACATGCAAAACTCGAAAATTGTTTGATCCATTTTACGTCAAGTTTATAGCAATTAAGGGGGTTAATTGAATATACATTTCAGCTTGATGCATTCAGCACACGGAGCTACTGGCTTTCAGTAGTATGCTAGTTGGTTTCTCAAGATATCCAACGATCCACTCGTTTTCACAAATGGCAATGCGTTAAGCATTTCGATTATTCATACAGTTACAGGAAACCTCAAGACAGTAATATCGTCAGTTTCAACCTATCTCCTACTTCCAAGATTTACTAAATGGAAACATCCTGACTTGCTTGAAACAAGTCTTTAATGATAAATTGGAGTTGAGGGAAATCACCATCACTTGCTACTATTTATTTGATTAAAAATCCTATGTCTTCATGGTTATGATTTGCTTAAATAGCATCCTATAATCACAGTAGTATCAAAATGAGATTATGATCACTGGATTCGAACCAATCAGTCTCATAAAGATAACAGCTAGTTTCCCCCATTAAGATTTGGTGCTCGGGCTTTGTACAACTAACACCGTATAAGACAAGCTTCACAGGTATTAAGAATATTATTGGGGTACTAATAAATGAGGCTATTGGTTAGTTTGGACAGCATATGAACTCATATGCAGATATAAAAGCCAACACACACCATTAACACCAAAGAAAAAGCCCCACTACATCACAATTGGTTCGTTAATATAAAAGAAAAGCCTAAAATATTCACCATTTTTTGCATCAAATCTAAAAGTAATTTTATAGCTGCCTAATCAACAATCAAGGTTATAATAATAAGTTGAAATTTGCAACCAAGACCGAATTTTTCACATTTTCAATGCGCTGTTTTTTTGTTTGTTTGTTTTTTTTTTCAATAAAACTTTCGAAGGACAATTTTCGAACAAAAACTTCGAAGGACGGAGCTCCAAAAAGCTGTCTGTTGTTTCTGTATGGCAAGAAGAATAAACATTGAAAGATTAGGGGGACGGAGGATGAATAGTGAAAGCTTTAAACCGGCAATCTAAAACTCGACCAAACTAAATTTTTAATTTATATTCAAAGTTGTCCGAAGTAAGCGAAAATTATGATATTAAAAGTTATTTCAACCCATTGTTAAGAAGTCTCAAGAACAATAGCACACTCATAGCTCACACCAAAACTCAATACTTGTAGTCAGCAAAATGAAGTTGGAAAACCCAGCCCTTTTCCCACCCACGTGTAAGATTATTATCAAGAACCAATTAGTTATGGTTCAAAGATAATTCAAAACCCACAAACATAAATGACATGCAATAAACGTTACACTTAAGGTTACATTTGAAATACTTTCCCAGTGGCTACAGATAAAATATATAGAAATGTTCCAACTCCTTTCTCAATGAAAGAATTAGACAGTTTGTTGGAAATGACCGATTAGGTGAAACCACTCCAATACTCTTGAGTCTTGCAAAGAAGCTGCAAATTAGCTTCTCTTTCTCCATGGTTCCAACAGTTTATTTGCACACTCCTTCATTATAATTGTTTCGAAGGGTCAAGATTAGTTAAACACATTTAAAATGAACCAATGAAATTGTAAGAACCTATTTACCATCAGAGATGTCCAGAAAATATTCATATTTGAAAAGCATGACTAACGTTTTCACTACAGTATACATCTTGAAATATGTTGAATCTAGAAATAAATAACTGATGGAGGCGGGTTGCCTCGTTTCTTCATTTCACCAAATACATGGATGATTAGAAAATTAGAATGAAGCATCAGGCACAGTGAAGTTGAAGAAGACCTCTGCTTTCTCCAAATTTCCTTGATCACGAATGTGATGGTTTAATTAGTGATAAAAATCAAATGCAAACATGAACAGTAAGAACAAATCACCATATTATTGTGAATCATGCAACTAGCATTTTTCAGAAGATCAAAACTAAACATCAGAAAAGAAAAAAAAAACAAAGCAGACGATAGAAGAGTCTTCCAAGATAATTCATGATACCGAACATACGTATCAGCCAATTCACAACTAGAAATTATGGTGTTACAAAAACCTGCAATGAAGGCTTCTCAAATCACATCATAGCGAATGAAACATTATAAAATATGAAGGTTGTAGGACTCAATTGGGGTTATTATTATGTTTGCTTGGCATCATGATCAAGGAGCGCATAAGTATGATAATAATAACATGAATAGTGGCAGCCTTACCGCCTTGCTCATCCAACATGACAAGAGATCTCATCCCCACTTCGTGACTCTAGAAAAATAATATAGAAAACTTAACACCTCATCCCCAAACATGCTGTGCTAAAGGAAGATGATAAAGGAAGAGCTCACAACAGACCATTGATGTCACTTTTTTCCTCTTTTATTAGTGGCCAACACCAAGTTAAAACGATAGTGAGACTAGTATCATACAAAAGTGAGAGCATAACAGGTATGATGAAGCTTAGAATACATTATAACAGCAAAAAAATGAAGACCCTATGGTTATTCAAAATAACAAAGAACCCTTCAAGAAATCAACGGCTTACCGCCTTGATGTTCCAATATTGAGAGCGTTTTGCCACCCACTTCATCACTCTAATCAACAAAATGAGGAAAATAACATGATGAACTCATAAATAAGAAAAATAAATAACAAACAACACAAAAATAGAGAATAGGTCAAGTGTACTTTCACCAGATTATTGTACATTGTGAAAAACAGACGCAACATTCCATTAAGTCGTTATTATCACTTCAGTTCAGGCACATTGAGCCAAAGCTAGGTTATACTAGGCCAGCCATTGCTACTCAATGCAATCTTGTTCTTTTAATTTACATAATGAACAGGGGAACGGCCAGATATAAATAACACATGGAATTCGCTCATGCACATCGCTAGAATTATTATGATAGTTCTCTACATTGAACACCAAATAATTTTCATAAGCTATACTTGGACACGTGTATTTGTCATTGCTGACCTTATTTCAATACTACGCGCTCATGGCTCACTAAAAATCATCACTCTCTTCCCTTAGTATGACAACTTTGTAAGATACTGTTCATCGTAAGGAGTGTTCCATTATAAATTAGGGTATTTGAAATTCCTATTTATATTTTAGGGGTATTTTCAAGAATCGCTCAGGCAACCAAGTACGCGAGGGATTTCAAATAGTCAAATGCACGAGTTTATTAGAAATGAACTTGGCTTGATTTTGGTTAAATGACAACTAAAGAGGTATAAAATAAGCCCATTTCCTTGTTTTCCTACTATTGGCATCTTACGGTTTCACTATTTTCCTCCTTTCAAATTGTTTTACCCCACTTATCTGATATTATCAGGAGGGGAAGGTTGATATCTTCAAGCACATGGAATTTTATTTAAATGGTTGTGTTAACCATTTTGTAATTCACGGTAAAATTACGATTATTTTCATGCATAAAATATTTAAAATAATCAACAATGCAGTTGAGGATAAACTTTAATTCAACGTCCATAAACGATTGATTACCTGCTTGATCCGCATACGTTTCAAAAAATACGTATTGTTAAAATGTAACCTCATCATATCTTTAATCTTTACAATTTCTTTTAGTTCCACATTTGGTCATTAAATAAGCGAAGAATAAACGTTTGCTGCTATTATGGCAACGCTTGCAAGATTGATATCAAATCTTGAATACTTTACTTCGTAATTTGCGCAAAAACTGTTTTAAATTGATTACTGGTCAAGCCCAGACCCAGAAAGGGAAAATTATGTCAGGATCATTTGCAATTTGTTGAAAAAGTGTTCATATGGCTATTTAAAGGTGATATTTTGACTGAGTAATTCAATTTTTCAAACAGGACTGCTGTATGTGCTCAACGCGATTAGTTGGGCTTCAACCTTCAAAGTACCTCTAAATTCAATTTACTAAATCGCTACATTGAACTGCACTGCTTCAGATTTTGGGTTTGATTGACAAAAACTAGTTCAAGATTTGGGGTGGCTTCTTTTATTGATCTCAATTATGGACTCGTGCGGCAGTTGAGATCTGAAATGAAAGGATGAATCTGAAAGTTGAATTGTAGACTCAGCCTGTGAAGCCGCTTGGGGGCCTGCCCTACTATATTTTTTTTGCTTAAGACCTAGGTCTCCTCTCTCAGTACCCTTCCAGGCACCTTCACGAACTATCACCTTTGGATTTAGTGGATTTACTACAGTTAAGGTAATTAATTATTGAGTTTACTCTAATTTCTTTGGTTTTTCAATATTTGAAGTAATTTTCAATAAATGTATCAATACGGTTGCGTATTACTTTACTAGAAAAACGTATTTTAATTTTTTTTTAAATTCCTACCCTAAATGGATCTGCCAGTATTGCAGGATTTACCGAACTGGATGTGTGTTCTTACATTCAAAGCTTGCAGGAGAGGGAGGGATTTAATGTATAACAAGAATTAGATAATAATAGATATATCATTTTAGCAACACTCAATGCAATATTTTACGGTATTAAAGCAACGAAATAGTATTTTTCATTGCAGGACCTTAAGTATGACAGGTAAGGCTAGGGTTGAATGAGTAGGTGAATGTATTTATTTAAATATATACATCGTTAGTATCTTTCTAAACCATTAGGGGAGACCGAAATAAAATAAGAAAAACATATAACAGAAGAATTCAGAACAGTGCATTTTGTTTTCGCTTCTCCTGCTCATGAGCTCAAGCCTGACAGAATCAGTGGAGAAAGGGAAAGCTAAACGTACTGCAGTGAGCCCTTCTTTTACATGTTAACACGTTGTTCTGGCCAATGCATACATGAATGTCAAGTAATGAATGAATTATGCTGAATGGTGTAAGAAATTTCAAAGAAATAAATGTCTCGTCATTTGTTTTATATGGTATACTAGTAACAGTCATGAGCCAGACAGACATGGACACATCAAGTTGCTACACAAATATCAATCAATCAGTGCTCAGAATTACTATAATTCGCAATTTGTATAGCTCATTATTTACCTTTGAGCACCGATTAGCATTAACATTTAATCAAAGTGCATAAAAATTGCAGTTTAAATAATCGAAACTTCTCTTAATTAACTGGCAGAGGTTTTTTACTAGTTTGGGAATTTTCAGTGCATTTTAAAAACATTACAATAATCTGGTAATTATAAGTACAATGACATTATTCGCAACCAGTTATAGAATAATAATAGAGGTTTAAAAATAAAAGAACTTAAGAAGCAATAAGTCGTGTATAAATGATTGTACACATCATTTGTAGTGTTACTTGAAGTGGTCTGTCAAATATCAGATGAGATATGCGACATTGATCATCATCAGCATTTTGCCAGTAATGTGCTCAGTGTAAGAAATATTCACACAGGAGAAAGTTGAAGATTTAAAAAAAAACGCTAATTAAAAATAACAAATGAAATGCATGAATACGAAAATTTTAGGCAGACATGAGCGATTGAAGCAGAAATAGACGGCTACAGATATATTGAAGATTTGAACAATTAC
Source organism: Pachypeltis micranthus (assembly GCA_020466155.1). NCBI lineage: Eukaryota > Metazoa > Arthropoda > Insecta > Hemiptera > Miridae > Pachypeltis > Pachypeltis micranthus. The sequence goes on from CM035768.1 coordinate 30,930,832, forward strand.
GACCACACATTTTAGTTCACGCATTCATCTTCCAGCACACAACACCAAGCAATGTGAAATGGCAACAAAACACAAAACTGCAGGTAAAGCTGGTATAATAAAGTGAGCTAAAGCCAATGGATATATGTATAACAAAAGGTCGCAAATCATGAAACCACTTTTCATGACAGATAGGTGTGCTTTCTTGAGAACTGAAGGGAAATTAACACAAACTAAAAAAAAAAAAGAATGACACTATTGAATTGAATTATTGTACGTCTAGCACTGCCTAAATTTAAATGATTACTTCCTGCATTTGGCAGTAAACTTACTTTTTACAGCCAAACCAAAATGCTGTGAAATTATACAAAACTCGTATTGTTGTTATATAGGATAAAACAGGTAGATCAGAAAAAGGAAATAAAACGACAAAACGAGGCTGAGGAAAAAGAGGAAATGTACCTGGGGTGAGGAGGTAGTGAAGGAATTAACATGACCATCCAATTCCACGTTGATAGTTTGTGAATTTACTTGCTCTTTTGCTGAAAACTTATGTTGTGTAACCAATACTGAGAGAAAGACCATGCGGCTGGACCTAGGTTATGCAAATCATTTTTGAATGGCCTAAAAACCCTTCAGGCAAAGCAGCAACTTTCCAACTGCAGAGTTTCCCACAGATACTCAAGCACGAAGGAAATATGATTGACGTGTTCATGTGCAATGTGCTGATCATTAGGGAGTTGATATTTTACAGCTATCATCAATTACCAATGATGCCCCAAATTTATATAAAAGTTATTCATGATAAAAATCCCTTATTTTTGTAATTTGATGTCACACAATCTTGCTACACTAGAGGGAAAAGTTTCAAACATAATTAGAAAAACAGTTGTGAATAGTACGGCACAATAGTGATGCCAATCATTTAGTAGTAGTTATTATTCATTGTACAAACAACTACTATAGTTAGTTCAATGCTCTAGGCTGATAGGATTTATACGCTAATGACTAGATTTTGAGCTTCCCTATCAACATGTAATTCCAATTTTCATCTTCTTAAGCAATGGAGTTGATAAAGTGGGACAATCCATCTTTTAACGCTTATGAACGCTCAACAAATGTCACGAGCATACATCGTCTGCATCATGCAAATACTGATCACGTTTATTTAAGTAGTGTCAATAGCAATGTAACATTAACATCTGCTTTAGGAGTCCATACTTATTTGGCATTGACATACAACAAAGAGTATTGTCAACTGCTAGCAGTTCCTTTTATAATGTTCAAATGAGAAGTCAATGATGCTGAATAATTCTTGAAATTAGTAGAAGCTAGGGAAAATAAAACGCTTCAGATGAAAACTAACCCCACATCCGGCATGAACACTTGAAAAATATCTTCTTGATATTGTAGAACAAGCAAATATTGGGAGCAAAGTACAAATATGTTGTGTTAAGAGTACTTGATTAGCTTGTGATCAATGATTTTCATGAATACTGATTTAACCCCAAAAAATACCTACCTCAAAGGGAATGTAACATTTCTCATTTCACTTGGTTGTTTATCCTTAATCCAATCTTCAAAAATACTTTAGAAAATTGAATTTAGAATGTAGAAAATTGAAAGAGTAAGAATGCTAATGAAGATACGTGACTGTTCCCTATATAAGACAGTGTGCTGACTAAAGAAAATAATTTAGTAAATTCAACAAAGGTCTCTATGTAGTGGCTATGTAGTATGAGGAGAAAAAGTGAAGTAGAACAATAATATCGTCAACTTGTGAGTGGTTTTCAGCCAGCTAAACGTCCATTGCTCCATGCATACTGGGGAATTGCACTTTCGATTAACCAGACGACAAAAACTAATCATTTCAGGCATGCAGTGTGAAATTAAGGGGCATCTTGAAAAAGAATGTAAACCTGAAATGTCAGTATTTTGTTGACAGGCATTTTTTAAAATCAATTGGTGTCGAAGGGTACCAATATCTCCCCTTCATCGTACAAAGCCATTGTATAATACTGTCCCTACTTTACCTTTTGGGCGTGAATAAAGAACGTAAGTGTGTGGTACTAGCTTTTTACTAGCAGAAACACAGATTTGGGTATCAAACAGAGACTGCAAAGAAATTCAATGCTTGCGATACCGACCCAATTTTGAATTTAAATGTTTTTGCTTATGCCAATCAAGGAAACCATTCCATCACCAATCATTGCTACCGATGCTATTAACCCGAGGAGTGCACTGTGTCGAAATTGATCCCATGATACACATTTTGTCGCATATCTCAAAGGGAGCTTTTCCCCTTATGAAATTGGCTACCCTGTAAATTGAGGTGGGGGTCTTGCTGAGTGATTGTACGCTTTTGTCCTGCCTCAGAGTTCTCATTGTACAAGTGCCAAGTTGTTGTGGGCTCACAATCGACTTCAGTTAGTGGAATTTTTTTTTTTTCCAAAAGTGAATTCCAAGACTCAAGAACACGTACACTATCGTTTGAACCTATGCTAATTTATACTTTTCTCAAATAATGTCGTGGTAATTTATCTCTCCATTTTTGCCTTGAGAATTCGTGATCCAATCTTTTTTTTTTTTTTTTCGTAAGAATTTTATACTCATCCTGTAAAGGAATTTATTTCAACCATGTTATTATACGCCTCGCTCATCCGTACATGTTATGTATTTTCATTGTAATAAGTTATACTTCTGTAGAAATAATAAAATGAGATCGAGAAGTGAGAAGACACCCTGTAGTGAAAATCTAAGGAGTCATGTTCAAGCTACCTCTGGAATCCAGATAGTTGCTTGAAACCACTCGTTTCTCTATAAGTCAATGTTTAATGTATTTTAAATAATGATAATCAAACATGAAATTATAAAATAAAAAATATTTGATATCTTAGATTGAATGTTTTTCTAATTTTTCACAATTTTAAACTCATTATTTGGAATCAAAGGCTACAAAGCCATGTTTTGGGTAGACTTGGACGTGCAAAATCGATTAGTGAATAATAAATTTTTTTTAAATATATATTTATTTAATATCGATATTTTGTAAGGAATACGGTATATGTCTGTTCTGGGGCCACTTGCACGGCGCAGTCCACGTAACAAAAATGTATGGGTGTACTCCTAGGGTTATTTGACAGTATTCTACAAGTTAGTGCAAGTATTTATATGCCACAAACTCACGAACAGTAAACCCAACTGAACTTGAAGGCTGAAAAGCTTAATAGTTTAATAATCCCTAGGAGACTTACCAGTATAACCAGTGTGCTCAGATGTTTCGAAGATTAACGCCACTTGCATGAAACATTTTGTCTAGATGAAAATTAAAGTCAACGTTTTTGCAGTATCTATGCTCATTTCGGTACGTATGAGTGTATTCCTCACATTATGCAATAAAGTATAATTCAGCCTTTTTCAACCTACTCAACCATAACATTGATAGGCTTCTATCAGATTTACTGTACCCCATCAAGTAGTATATCAATAAAAGAGCAATCTGAATTCAATAATGAAGCGCAATCAGGCTGGCCATACCTAATGATTATAATTGATTGTGAATTGTCCTTGAGTGTGTATGATCCTCTAACAAATGTAGAGTGTACCTTACCACAGAACCCTGTTGAAGAAGCTGATTTAATATAGTGCATGATCCTTCACCACTAGGTTCTGTTCAGTCAATTTTCTACAAATCCTAATTAAGGTGCGTGTCAGGTCCTCTCTCAGATGCCTATTGTTATATTGCTCTATTTGACTGAATTCTGAAAGAACAATGCACATAACCCATAAGAATAGAATGTTTATCATCGATTGATAATCAGTGATGTGCGATATAAATGGCGCGGTCAGAAATAAATCGAGTGAACGTACTAACTACTAATTCTAATTACTTTTTCTTGTCAATAAGATTTGTTAGATTCCCACCACACTTTTATTACTGTGTCTGAAAAAGTTGACAAGTGTCTTGACTTTTGAAAACATACCTGATGTTTGAGTACTAGTTAGGAGATTTGAAATCATGTAGTACTAGTGGTGAATAATCTTCTATGAGATTAGTTTTTCCTTTCAATTTACTAATATCCTCCATACAAATGAAAAGCAACCCAGCTTCATGAATAACTTGAAACGTCATACATTATCTTCTTCAAACCAAAGAATCGACAGCATATTTTAAATTGTTCAACTTCCGAGTTATTAAAACGTCTATTAAACTATTTACGAACTGATAAAACAGTAAGCTGAAAATACAGATTGCTTTAGAGGGAAAATAGAAAACACTCAACATATACAAATACAAACTTGTTGATTATTATGGCATTGTTGAGAGATTGCTGGATGCCTGAGTTCAAATTCATCTAGCTTCTAAGAATACCTATCTTTACTTTGCAAACACATTGTACAAGATCACCCATTAATATCAGCAGTGAAAACTACTGAGAAATTGAAACAAAACACCGAAATTATAGTTTGTGGTTGTTCATTAAAGTTCCTGTCTACCAGACGTTTGTTGAAAGCTAAAAATGAACACATTATACACGGTAGATCCTCATATTTATGGTCCTAAGCAGTAAGTGTAAAACTCATTAGAGGTTTTCTACTTCCATTCTCCAGTTTATTCAGGTAGGATATGAAAGGAAATCATTCTCAGACAACTCTATCAAGAACTTCCTAAAACTAATAATGGCTGTGATTCTGCGATTCTAGGAATAAATAGGAACAAGAATAACTTGGTTTTCATCAATAACAATTCAATCACTGATTATGAGCCAATTAATTAGAAACGGAAGAAAGTCAGGAAAAACTTAAAATTGAGAACTCTGCTTTACTGTGCATGTATTGGAACCCTCCACACTCAAGAATGACTTACTACATGATGGATTGAGAAGGGGATAAAACATAATGAGACCTCCTTTGAAGTAAATCTATTAGGTTATCAGATGTTACTTTCACACAGCAGATGAACCTGCTCGCCATGTTTTCAAGTTGAGGCTTTATAATAGTTTCTTCTTGCAAATGTCATGTGATCAGTGTAAAATGAATTAAAATAATATGCTCAACTTTAAACAACACACTCAAAACTGAAAACGTTCAATAAAAAAGTATAACCAAGTTAGAATCAGGCTTTTGACCATTTTTATGTGCTGTAAACAATTTGCAAAACAAATGCAGGCTAATTACAACAATACCTACTTTTGAGCGAGTAAGAAGTGCCGATGAGAGAGCTAACCTCAAGAGAGTTATCACATGCAAATAACTTCCGACAAAGCTTAGATTTGCAAATAAAAATTGAGAGCATCCCAGCCTCAACAAATGAAGGCAGTGTTCAATTAGCAATGTTAAGTTTAACCCTTGTGTTTTCTCTCATGAAATAAAAGCCACGAACTCTAAAATGCATGTAGCTTAAGCAAAATGAGAGGTTTTGTAACTATATTGTATTTACGAGAGATCTAAAGCAAAATGATGAAACTTCTTTTTTTCAAATGCAGACTAAACCTTTGAAGTGGGAAAAATGCAAATAATTTGAAAATATTTTTACTTTTCTGTAAATAATGTACATATTTATATAGCACAGAAGCTGTCATATCACACTTATGTCTCATGCAAAACAGTCAATTTCAGCACAATTATATACAGGTATGTAATTGGTAATAAAGATGTAAATTAAACGCCAACCCATTGTTAAAGGGACAGCATTACATATCATTTCATTAGTGTAGGGAAGTAAAAAAATAAATGCTGTTTCCCCTGATTTCACGCCAAAAGTTCATTTGCAGTCTCGTTCGTACTTCCTCAATCGGTAGCATCACGATCATGCCAAGTGGTTATGAATAAAAGAAGTAAATTATGAGAGTAATATTCCTTCCACTCAATTATCCACAAACGAGCTTTAAAAACTAAATTTCATTAGTATTGGCCATTAAAATATTAAAATACTTTTGATAGTTTTTCTTCCCCATACGCTCAGTTCAATCTTGGAACTGCGCTGATGGTGGTCCCCCCCCCCTCCCATGGGAATGAATTTATCTAAACACGTAAATTTATTATGGGAGTCCTGAGTTGCTACAGTTCCGTTTGCTTTTAAATGACTTGAGCTCGATAAACGCATTTATAAACTCAGAATATTTTTACTCAGAACACGAGTTTTACTTGGGAAAGTGTTGCAAAAATTTTTGGCATAAAAAACTAAAAACTCAAGGGTATAAAAGGAGAGACGGAACAGGGGAGGGGAATCAAAAACGCCCAAAATATCAAAAATTTGTTGCTTAGTCAAACGAGCTTGAAAGCCTTAAGTATACAAGTTGGAAATTAATCAAATGAATACCAGATCAATAGCATTACTGAACTTGAAAGGTCGCTCTATTTTTCAACTGAATTCCCAATAATGTGGCAAGTTACTTGAGCACCCATAAGCAGGATTACACAAACTATACCGAGTTCGCACAAGATATGTTAATAGATAATAACTTGATATTATCACTTATTAAATTGAATTTCATCTATGTGATGCTCAATTAAGCAAATAATTTGGACCCCACGTTGATAGACGAGAGAAAAATAAATATAATGAAGAACACACCTACTAATCTCTCTGATTGGCAAACAAAGCAAAAAAGCATTTTGGTATAGAAGAATCAAATTCGTTGCATGTACCAAACAGCACATGGCTCATGGGCTGATTAAACAAAAGATACGTTGAATAGTTTCCGACATGAACAAAATCATAAGCCATATTCAGTCGCACAGTGATATTATTAAGTTTGAAGGATAGACACTATACCATTGGTAACTTTGTTGACTCTTTGTACTATATATAACCAATGAGATTTAATAGCCTTCATCGCAACCTCATGAAATGTATAGGAATGCGGTATGTGTGGTATAATGCAGTATTTCCTTCCAAAACACAGCATAACTGCAATGTATCAGTCACAATTTTGGGTAAGGATACTGCTAAGAATTGTGGCTTGGACTAGTTCACTTACCTTCACAACACATGGGATGTAACAACTGAAGAAACTCATTTATCCATTCTCATCTCCTCAATCTAACAGTCCCTCCAACCAATAAGCTCAAGAGAACTCACGGAAATTCAAAAAACGTTGCCAAGAAAATAAACAAACTGTAAATTGTTACTGTTCAAATTTGGTTCAGTATTTCCTCAAGCGTGGATCAGTATCTAATGTAACTAACTAGCTCTTCAATATGAATAATTTTCGTTACATCTCTGTGAAAAAATTAAATATCCTGCATGAATAAATCAGGTGTGTTGGAATTGAGATATTTTAAATGGTCAGTATCATCCATTCCTGTAAAAGAGTATAGAGTACAGTTTGTAAATTTAAGAATAATCCGAGGACACTTTTGTACATAATCTTTGTTTTGTGGTAATGTTGTGTAGTGAGTCACTCACCTCCCTGATCATCTAAGGCAACCAGAGTTCGGATACCAGCTTCCTTGCTCTACATTGGCCAGCAAAAAACAAACACCCACCATTAATATATCCACTTTAACTAAACTCAGATTCCTTCTATTTATTCATGCGATAGATTTCTTACACTCATTAATTCTTGATACATACCAAATTTGAATGAGTCCAAAATAGCAGGGTTTAAAGAAGTTACTACTGTATGGTTTTATGAAAGAGTTGTTCAGTATATTAATGAACTTTCAGAATCATCTAAGTTTTAAGCTCATCTTGGCACTTTCACATTTTCAACAAACTAGACTGCAGTGTAAGACTCTTAAATTATTTACAGGACATTGTGTACTGTGTAAGAATCTACTAACTGAAATGAATACATAGAAAGGAAGTTGAGTGAACTGTATGCAGGTTTTAGTATATAAATTGTGAATTATTGAAAATATTAATATGAGAGTATTACGTATGTGAGTGGAAAGGATAAAGAAAACGACCATTCACAAGCCTCACAATCATCGAACATGCTTTGGAGATCTGTATGAGTTTTCAGTCAATTCACTGCAGTGGAATCTTAGGAAGAATTCTTTCCTAAGATTCTCATTGCACAAAGTGTTTACATACAAGTTCATACAACAAATTACACATAGCCAACAATATTTACAACCAAGCAGCCACTAAAGGCAGACAAATAGAAACACTTAGTGGAAAAAGGAAGAAGGATAGAACGCCAGAAGAAAGTATATGACTATCGAGAATAAAAAGACAGATGAATGATCATAAGAAATGAAAATTGAAGACTGAGTGGAGAAAATACACTAAATATAAGAGGATCACTAAGGAAGGAAGTGGTTATCAACATTCGTGAATATACTTTTCAAGGACCGTGAGGATAAGTATTTGTAAGTCTAATGTTCTCATCTACTGTCGTTGATGCTAGAAATGTAGGGTTGGTGTATTATTTGGAAAGAGAAAGATTCAATTCAATATAGGGCCATTTAAATTGAAAAGCATGGCATGTAGGCATGATGCCGCTTTACAGACGATTAAGCCTGTTTTTACTTTGTAACTTTTGGCATTAATGGAAACTTGAAAAACGTTCACATAATTCAACAAGATCCCCAAATTGATAGTGGCCATTGAGCATCTGAAGGTTCGAACTCAGGAATAAGGAAGAATCCAGGAGAAAACGTATTCAGGTGTTGGACATGTTTACTAAACAGAGTTGAAAAGAAATTGCAAATTGGATCCAACTGTATACACACTAAATGTTGTATTAGGTTTTTAAATAATGTTAGGACATCACTTAGAGTATAGGTTGTATTCATGTTAATGAGTAATTATATGTTTGTGTCCATGGTTTTGCAATAACTGAAAATAAATTGAAAAAGCAATCAAAACATACTATAATCCAAATGATGTCAAAACGCCTCAAAAATGTGACTATGCAGAACCTGAAAAATAGCCTAATAATTGATTAATGATGAGTAACAAATTTATATCAACTTCTTTAGCAGAGGAAACTAATAAAAAGTTTTGAAGACTGACTTCACTGACTGGATCGATGCCTATTTGTAAGAAAAAATGAACTCAATCAACTAAAATCATACTCAATTAGGACATCATGTTGTGTATCAGAAAAACTACCTTAAAACCCGAGTTGACTCAGTGGGAGTTCATTATCTACAGTTAAACGCATTTCATTCAAACCACGTACAAATGGGGAAGCATATAATTTGCTCTGAGCAAAATTATTGTAGTTTCAAAACTTCAATTACGGAAATTTCAGCAGTGTTTAAATACTTCATTACTTTAAATGACTCTTTTGAACAAATTTAAGACGATATAGGCAACTCAATTAAAAATAATACATCTAATATGTTAATTTTAGATGATTGCTATGCTTCTAAGGACTTGAAATATGAGAAGGTGATAATGAGAAAATATGAATAATATCAACTAGCTAAACATTATCAAAGGAACTAAGGACCAGAAACAAAAAAAAGAAGAAATCATGATTTTCTTTTTTTTCAAGAAAGGAGGGACAGTGTACATCTTCAAGAACAAGACCAAAACTGGTCAGCAATTGAACGTGACACAACACACAATACAATCATGGTGCACAAATACAGGAAATATGGGAAGGAGAAGAGAGAAAGACAGGAGGTTGTTCCTCCATTAGTCAGTCATAAGATAGTATCTCATGCTCACACATAACATTCTGATATACAATGGAGGTTACAAATATAAACAAGCCACACCATCAGAAGAGACAGTTGAAACCCATTCAATTAGTCTGCCCAAAACGAGAAATCAGATCCAGAGTAGAACTTCCAATCAATAATCCCTAGATAGCAGCTGGATACATAGTTACTTTGACACTATAACCTGACTTGAATGACACCTTCTGGAATGTGAGATCCTGATTACAACTCTAAGTGCCCTGTCAAGACTTTTCATCAAACTGTAAGCCCTAATATTTGGGTCTCAAGATACGATAATGATCAAAACTAACTCAGAGTAATACTAATAGTTTTCACACATAAAATACATTATCTTTAGAGGCCAAATTCTTCCAGTGCTTCCTAATGCTGAACAAAGATGTGGACATAATTGAGATTGTGAAGAGGTTCATTGTGGAAAAAGAGTAATAAGGATATTAGGCGCATTTAGCAATGGAGTTCTCATCTATCGAGTTACTGTCAGCAGGCACGAACAAAGCTGGGGTGTATTCTGAACTAATTCTCAACTAATTCAAGTCAAAGACTCAACTGAGATGATGACGACCAATCGCAGATTCTATGTTCGAATAGGATTCCTAAGATAATCGTTCCCAGTAGAAGTTAACTATATAACCTAATCAGAAACTGTCAAAGTGATATTTATTCAAGAAAGAGCAGTGAAGAAATGAAAAATCAAGCGACATCAGTTGGGGTACAGACATTCAACATGCCGAGCGATCCATATGTAGAATTCAAAAACCTGGCAGAAAATGCAATGAAGTTGTACAACTATTCAATTTCTGATGGTATAAGAAAAGTAGAGCATGAAACGCTATGCTCTAAAGAAGAAAAAGAAGAAGAGTAGGCACAAAGGGATTTTTGCATGATATCAGAAACGAATCTCAGGTTATAGTGAAATAGCGTATTCATTAGGTAGTAAAACTTAGAATGGTATAGTTGGGGCTAACCTAAATATGAACTTCATTTTCGCTTTTGCCTCAATAACAAACTTCTAAGGACACAATAAATATGATGTGCAACACATAATATACTCATTCTCTCACAATAGAACTTTACACCAATGATGGAAAAACGCTTACCTCTTCACACAGAGCAAGCATACGACGAGTACTCTCCAACGACTGTTGAAATGAAAAATACATTTTAACAACTCGAGATAAACATTATAACAGACATCAAATTTTCATTTTATTAATACACATACCTACATAACGGGAAAATTGGGGAGATGAAAAGTATTTACAGTAGTTGTCAACACATACAAATAAATTAGCAGTCGCCTAACTTGTTCTAGCCTTGATGGTTTCTTCCCCCCCCCCCCTATTCAATCATGTTTTCTAAGTACTTTGAAAATAAAGTGAAGTTATCAACTGGTGGAGAGTAATATGCAGTAATTGAATCTCGAAGGAGTGGGTAATCAAATAGACTGCATCTGACCTCCAACATTAGTAAACAACTTGAAATCAATGAACAGTAGATTAATACAATATTCATTTTATCAAATAATTCTTCCTTTAAAAAGCTGTTTTTCTTGTAAAATTAACACAGTTAACACATACCTCATCGGTAACCTGCCCAGCTTTGTACTGCAACTCTTGGAGCTCAGTCCTGGGTGGTTCAGGAGCAACTGGTGCTGGAGCAGGCATGTTGAACTGAAAATAAAACAACTCTCTTAATTTTCAATTGATCTAAAGAGCTACCAAAAATAGAATTTCATCTAACAATGATGTACATATTCAACCTGCATCTGTCAAATATTTGGTGACGGCCGTTTAAGAAGGTTTTTTGTCCCCCATATACTGGTGGCCACTGAGAGAATCCTCACTGCGGCCTCAGATGAGCCTATTGTGTGGCATACATGGGCTGCTTCATGTCCTTTCAGTTCCATCCCCAGTTCTTATCGAAATTGTTCCCCGATGCGACGTTCCCACCATTCTCACACGAAACGCAAGACCTCGTTCTTCATTTTTGAATACGGCATTCGAAAAAATTGATTCGGCAAAAAGTTGATACCTACACTCATAATTATGTTTCTGAGTTTAATTCGACAACTGTCAGTCTGAGGCTTCACTGATTTTCTCGACACGGAGTGAGCCTTCTTCTTTGATCAGGGCTTTGGCAAATAGTGATTCTTTCATCCCCCTCTGCACAGGGTTTCCTTTACTGGGACGCTGTTGAGGAGATATAGGTGTGAGGGGATTCGATTCTTCTTCTACTTACGGCGTATAACGCAGTTAAATATGTTCACAACTGAAGAAAGACGTTTTCGTCTTATGAAAGCAAACACTTTATTCGAGTAAATGGTTTGAATTGTCTGAATGTGTCAGTGAACACGACTGAGAAAGAACACTGAAGCGAAATAGCAAAAAATGTTATAATTAAAATGCAGATTCACAAAGGACGACAAAATAAAGTTATGAGCGAAATTGGCCGAAAACAAAGTTATAAAAAACTGCAACGATTTTGATAAAATGTTAGGGATGGTCCACACAACTGAACGCTAACGTAAAATTCTCATCGATGGGAAAACGGCTAGAACAGCACGATAAATTGACTAAACTTTACCCGAAAATCGATTATAGTGGAAATTTTCCTTATAAATCCCGCTGATGCGACACGTACTCAGAAAATATCTGGTGCGTAGCAACACACTACTTTCCGCCACCCCTTTAAGTTCGAACACCACCTACATAGGCGGGCGCTATATCTTCGTTCAACGCATTTTTACAGGAACATTTATGGAGAACTAAATGTAGGGACTAGTTAGCTGAGAGTACTCCGTAAGTTTGATCGAAATCGTTAGAGCCGTTTTTGAGAAAATTGGAATACCGATAAATTAATATTCGACAAATCTCCTTTTCTGAGTTAACTTGGCTTATATCTCTGTTCAACATATATATACAGGAATAACTATAGAGAACGAAATGTTGGTATGGGTGACTAGAAGACACTTCATTAGGATATATCACATCTGGTGAAAAAGTTACCCTGGAATTTACGGCAATGTTCGAAAAAACGTTATTTTTTACACATTTTGATTTTTATCTCTGTTCAATGGACTGTCAGAGAAACCTTTATTGAGAACAATATGTAGGTATTAACTGTTTGAAAACATCCTGTGAGTTTGGTGAAAATCACTGAAGACGTTTTGCCAAAAAGCGTAAAAACCTATTTTTGCTTCATGGGCCTATATCTCCGTTCACCGTATTTTCATGGAGATTTGTATGGAGAAGAAAAGTTATGTATTGATTAGGAGAAGATAATTTGAAAGTTTAATCAAAATCGTTAGAGCCGTTTTCGAGAAAAATGCGAAAAACCCTAGTTTTTGGTACATTTTCGTCCCCCACCCCCACCCCTCCCTCCCCATCGGCCGAAATCGTCCATAACCTTATTTTGGTGTCTACAAAAAATAACGAACAAAACAAAAAAAGAACCAGCTCAATCGGATCAGCCGTTCTCCCGCAAATCGAACTACAGACACACACATACACACGGACCACGCGCCGAAATTAGGTTTTTTAGACTCAGTAGGGTCTGAAACGTAAAGATCTGAAGAAAACTCAAATTTTTTTTTTGGGCCGATTACTATACTTTCCTTCCCTTCGAGTAGCGGAAAGTAAAAATAGTCACTCAAACGACGGAAGTTTCATAAAAGTTGTCAAACGCTCACGAGAAATTCATCGAATTCCGGAATTGAAAATACTTTCGTACTTTAAACCAACTTTTTTTTTTCTCGCAGTTTTCCATATTATTTCATCGAGCGGGAGGCTTTCCCTTAAGAAATGCGACGTTAACTGTCCCATAAGTTCCCGATGCTGATATCACAATACAGGTCGTGCCAAACGAGGGGAAACCCCTATACATTTCGAAACGTAAAGCGCTGCCCATTACATTACATAATGTTTAGTTCGCAACTTCTTTTTAACGTTGTCCCAAATAATTTTAGAACAGTAAACACGTACATTTCCACGTTAATAAAAATTTGACAGTGTCATGGGTTACCTTTACGTCGGTAATCAAAATATCTGGTGCGTTGCAACACACAACTTTCCTTAGCTCTACGTCAATTCACTTTCTACGTGGCATTTTCTACTTAATCAATTCATTTATCACTCAGTTCATTCGAACTTGGTCAAACAACACTTCACGGCAGCAGAAAGCGGTAGCGCTTACAGTTCCGCAATTTATTGTGCTCCTCGAACTCATTTCCGGACCACTATTGAGCAATTGGTACACAGGGAATTGATGAGGCTGTGAACACGATTTTTTTGAAAAGGATAGAAATATCGTTTGCAGAATTCTCGGGTAAAAACATTTAAAACTGGTAGTAAGCGTAACGGTGGTAGTTGAAGTTCCGGAATTTCTGGAGTGACCCCCTTATATCTTATGAGCGTTCTTAAACGCTCACCCTATAGGTATTGGATTGGACTACTACACCGATTTTTTTAAACATTCTAGTAACATTTCAGCGGAGTTTATAAGGAAAAACCCGCGCTAAAACCGATTTTCGTCAAAAAGTTTGATAATTTATTGTGCTGCTCTCGTAATTTTCCCACAAATCGGAATTTTATGGTATAATTGCCTTATTACGAGCTATCAATATAAAAAATTTAATCCTAATCGTTAGAGACGTTTTTGAGAAAAAAAATATTTGGTGTTTCGATCACTATGATAACTATAGTTAACTTTCGGTGCATTTTGTTCATACCCTTACTTTGGCATTCAATGGTAATCTGCGGGCAATACATCAAGTTTGAGCTGATTTGGTAGGTCGTTTTCTCTAAAAATCGTTCACTGACACACACACACCATTTTCCCAAACAGTGTTTTTCGGACTCAGGAGGGTATGAAACGTAATGATCGGAAGAGAACTCAAAGTTTTTTTCAGCCGATTACATAACTTTCCTTTCCACTTTGTAGAGCCAAGGAAACTAAAAAGGTCGTATATCGCTTGTTTAAATTGGTTGAAATACTGTGGATTCGTTGGTAGAATGTTAAAAATCACAGCCCAAGATAGTTTGCTTTTACGTGGTGATAAAATTGTAAGCAGGTAAATTTGCCGCATTAAGGTATACAGCGAAGATAATTCCAGGCACATAGTATTTACTGTCTCTTCAAGATTCATGAAAAACTGGAGAGAATGCACGACGGCAAGGACGTAAAGAATTCAGCTGTGATAAATTCTGTCCGGCAACAATATGAATTATTTCGAGGCGTACATCAACCGCGAAAACGACTTGGAAAATATGGCAATGTAATACATGCATTACTCAACGTGTTTGTAAATCATGTTTGACCAATCGATCGTATTGACACCCACATTGTCTATCAGTAGCACCGATTTCTCACTCTTACCCCATTTACTTATTCCATTCTGGAGAATCGTGATATTCGGCTGACATGATTTGGTGGTTCCAGTAGCTTTATTTTGTTCAGCGCATCCTGAAAGGCTGATTCTTTTACCTCCGCCCAATTTTTACGTCCGCCCAACTCAACAGTTTCAGCCCTATTCACGTGATGCCGCGATGAAGTCCGAGAACTGCCCCTTCAGTTGTCTTCTCAACCGACAAAGGGATTAAGTTGAGGTTAACTTCCAACGACAACGGATTTCTCCTTCTGTACTTTCCCTCAATTTACCTCCTTCTCCAAGATACACCCCTCTTTCCAGAGACACTCGGCTCCCAGTAGTCACGCAGTCATTCCACTATCAACTCTTGTCCTAGTAACTTCTCGCTCTCTCGTCCCGTACGGTTTCCCGTGCCAGTTCGCTCATTCTGAGTACTAGCCTTGTGTCGCCCTTTTGTACACGAACTCAGCTCCATTTATTGCTCCCATACTACAGTCCTCCTTAGACTCACCGAGTTTCTTTATTTCGGACTTCAACTCTCCCTCTCGTGCGCCCAACAATTCAACACAATTTCAACGCTGTTTCGATGCGCTAATAATTAGTTACCAAACTTCGACATGTTTTTGACTACTAATATTGGCTGGTCAGTAGTTCTTCGATTCTATGACGACTGTAATAGAAGTAGGTTTTCCACCTACCTCCTTACCGTACCCAATCAATTTCATGTGCCAACCCCCGCACTTCCCTTGGTAAGCTCAACTAAACGGCGATTTAAATAAAATTATTGCAAACTGTACATTAAATAGAATTATCTTGGTTCTTAACAGGTACTAATGGGTCGATCGTGATTCTGTACAGTCTATACTCCCAGAGGGGGTTGTATTTTCATTTTCGTAATTGAGCTTTGTCCTGTGCATAGTTGAATAAATAAACACCACATGCTATTTCCTATATCCTTTAATTGAATGCTTTGAGATTATTGAAATCGCGGGCAAGAGAATAATAACAGAGGAAAGGAAGCGCAAAGAAAACTTTCAACGAGGTACACAACCACTCAGTTAGTGATGTATTTATGTAAATAAATGCGTGGGTAGAAACAGTAAAATGAAGTCGAATTGTTGATTAGTATTTTGTAAATTGTATAACAAGCTTAGTTTTGAGTTTACTAGTTTTTAAACGAACAGTTATTAAAATTAATGCTAAATGAGGGTGATTACGGGAATAACACGCGAAATTGGCCAAAAACTGTTTAATTTTCGTCCGTTCTTATTGGTTTAGTTTAAAGTTACTTTTTCAAATCTCTGAGTACAAAAGCTGGGCGCGTCTAAAGATTCTGATTGAATCAATCAACACGGAATCTTTTGAGAAATAATAAAACAAGCGCACACATCTTCGTAAACTCGTAGTCGCAAAATCTAAATGCGCAGCAGATGAACTCCTGAGTAGTGGGTGAAAGCTTAAGGGACCTCTGTCGCAATTTACTGGGGTTAGTTTGGGGTCCTTCCAAACCCCAGGGAAGCCAGTCCAAACTGTCTCACCCTAGAACCCCTCGTCCTTGTGCCGGTGCATTATGGGTTAGGGTGACGACAGGTGGCTGCTTCCGCAGAGCAAGGTAGGTAGTCTGGAGCAATCCAACTCCTACCCAGGGGAAGGCGTGAAAACGCCCTGCGGACATCGTGGTGGTTGTGGGGTCGCTGGAGGGTAGCTATCCCATCTCAAATTTCGTTTTTTAAGTGCGAGGTGGGGCCACCCGGTCGGTACTCCCCCAGACATCATCATATACAGATTCGTAACAATCGCAGTAGGCAAAGGACCAGTTATGTGAATATATCGAGAGCTCCTTTTCCAATAAGAGGCACAGAACTATCTAACTGCGCTCCATTAGACAACTAACTCACAACTAGGATGAGGAGACAACCAAGACGGCCAAGGCAATCTCTCTTGCCGGAGGTGTGGCAAGAGAATTTCATTTAGGTCTCGCTTTTCACGTCACAGGCGAAGTCTGTCCTGTAACCAGGAAAGCCGTGTCTATAAGGGAGTCCTTGTCTGGGTAGCGGCAGGTCTCCGAGGGACCGGAGGTGCTACCCACTGCGAAGGCCTACCCACTGGATACACTTATCTGGCTAAAGGGGATCGCAGTTCAGGTCCCATGCCACCTGACACCTTTTCTCATGTGGCGGATGGGGGCAAGCCAAGCCATCAGGCTGAGTGTTGGATTCGTGGGGGTCACCTTGTTTAGCATGACTCTTGACAGACAAGGAAAGAAATTCTGAACTCATACAACGACGCGGTTAACGGTTAGAAGGGCTGAATTTATAATTACAAAAGGCCCTTTCTTTGACAATAAATGCGCTTTACGAATAAACCAAAATATATCAAAACAACGCACTATTGTAATTAAACCTCCTTTTTTTCTCTGTGTACATTTTTCCAATAAGTCGTTGAAGATATAAGCCAACATGCGCAAGTAAAATTAGTTTTTTCGCACGTTGAAAAGAAAGGCCATGACAGTTTGGATCAAAGTGACAATTAGTGCCTACATTTTTCTCTCCTCTAGTTTCAACATTATATTGAACTCAAAGTAAGACCAAATATTTAAAACATTCATTTTTGGCCATTGGCTAGAGTTTATGAATTTAGATTGCTTCCGGTTCCTGCAGTAGACTGCACTGGGTCACTTTTAACTCGGAATATCGCATACATTGAAGCCCCAAATGAGTCTGGATCAGTCTTGACACAGTTTTATTTGTAAGTGCGTTCATTCCATTATACACATTCATATCAGGATTCGGCGTGAGATTCCATGAAATGGGCTTAGGTGCAAAAGATTTCGTTAATTCCCACTTGAACTTTTTCGACACAACTGCAGGAACTTCAACAAAAACCAAAAAAAAAGGAAGGGGCTCCTGAATTTCTAGTTCAAATGAGAAATGGAAGTCTCCCAAGTGAACATTGATACACTTTAAGCTAAATATTACACAAATATTATGGGCGTCTGAGTGCGCCTAAGATTACGTCCACGGTGATAAGTATCAATACGCAGGTGGCTGTAGCATCATCCAAAGAGGCGTTCGCAGGAGAGTTAGACAAATGTTTCTCTTAGCGGGACGGCATTCCGAATGGCTAGTTCAAGTGGCGGGTTCAAGGACGACTTTGCAGCAGATCGCTCTTCTGTCGCCTCCAGTTCATAAAACCGAGACTCACGCGAACAGTTATTATGGAAGGTCCGGGATGACCTGATCGAAATTGTCCCTCTTCCTAATAGCAATTCATCATTCAGCGTTCGTCTGAATTCCAAAGCGCCCAGAGAGGTATTTCTCAAAACAATGACGCAGGTGAGAACACAACACGAACTTCACTACAGGAGGAGTGAACGTCTGGATTTGGACTGTAGAGAACTGAGTAGGTGAAAGTGAAGTGCCATACGCCCTAGGAATGAACGTTTTTTCAGAGTATGACCTACCTCACGGAATTGAAGGACAAAGAGCTTATCCTAAATAGGCGGTGGGGGGGGGGGGGGGGTTCGTTTGATCGTGCTCGTTAGGCTAATCTTTCCGCCGTAAAGAGTGCTGCTAGCTCAGAGTCATAGTCAATGGGGCACAAAGGCGTTCGTGGTCTTCTCTTAAGCCAAATATGATCATTACAGCAAACGCTGTTAAGCGGGCAGAGGAACGGATGAGTAGATAAATCCCTCCCCTCCCTCCTTCACCTAACATCACTGCGAAGAACTTCTACAATAACATCATCATTCATCATACGCTTAGTGCTTGTTCAAATATCATGATTTACATGACAAGTACTGATAGGTAAAAGGTAACAGAGAATGAACGAAAGGTGTGCAGTAGATAGCGCTTAATGTGCTGTGTGAGTGTTGAATGTCGCTCCTAATTAGCAATAATAAGAGTAGAAACAAGAGAATCTGTAAAAGCGCAACATTTTGAATAAATTTTGAGAACGATCTTCTGAAACTACCCTGAATAGTCCCTAGATACTTCGGGCCTTGTTCAAACCACTATACAGAAGAGTTACGACATGAATGAAAGTTGGATTCGCTCAATCACACCAAGAAATGAATTAATATCGGGGAAAATTAAATGCGTCAACACAAATGACGTACTGATTCCCACGTAATTACAACTACGGTTGACGGAAGGGAGAATTGACAAAGAAGTACCCCCCAGGCATCTGTCGATCAATTTATAACTCAAACCGACCGCCTGGCGTCAGCTCTCTTCATATTTTTGATGCATAACATATCTCAGGGTTTTCAATTGAGAAGCAATTCACGTTCCAATACCGGCTGATTCTGTTATTCCTTCTACGTCAGTGCCAGCAAAAAGGCAATTAAAAGACCTACGTGTTTTTCTATACAACCGGTAAAAACATGATTCAACTCAAATTTCTCTTAGTTGATACACGGCATTGAAATACGGGTTTGAACACAAACCAAAAATGCCACGTAAAAGTACAAACGAACCTCAAAATACATTATTTTATTGAATTCGGTACAACAATTGTGATATTGCTGTTGATTGAAAAGATACTAGTTACCGTTAATTGCAACAAAACACCTATTAGCGGAGAGAAGTCAACCTGTACACAAAAGATCGTTCTGCTCAAATTTCATAACCTTCATTTTAACGTTTACTGATGAAGGTATAGCCAATAGAGTGCCACCAAGATGGGATGAACAAAATGTTCGTCAAGAATGAATATGAACAAAATCAGTCGGACATTTTTTTTTAGAGCAAAAGCAACAACGTTTGTACACAATGCAATATTGTGTAATATTTTGCGACTTATATACATAACACTGTAACTCGAATCGTAACATTCAATATTGTGAAATATAGGGGAATAACCACGATTTTCTGGCTTCCTTGACAGTTACGGCCAAAAGGCCAGACATTTATTTCTCCCAAGATTGATTACTTCAATTTGAACGGTGCTGTAGCTTTACTTTTAGGAAGTGCGGTTTGAAGGTTTGATTCAGGATATTGAATGAAAAGTGGATAGCGGATTTAGCGAGAGGGTTTGAATTCGAAACAAAAATACGATACGTAACAGATGACAAAAATGTGAGTTTCCACAACGAATGCCAACATGTGCTAAGGTCGGATGTTCTAAAATTAAAATATTACATATTTCAAATACTTGAAAACAGAGTTGTAGGTATATTCAAGATATTCAGGAATCAAATAAATTTATTGGATTTATACCATTCGCACTACGATTTACCTAAAACGATTAACCACTGTTTTTTACTCATAACGTGTTGACAAGCAATTTGAGTCTTCCACCTTACATAAACCATCCAAAATATTAGGCGTAACAACGTGAACGCACGCTTCAAAAATAGATCGATTCCGAAAAATTGTCAACAACACTAAGCAGAAAATCAGTTGACTCGATTACAAGAATTTGGCGATCATCACCTTCAGCACTAGTTCTGGAATACTGCACGATAAAAGAGGTGTAAGTTTCAGAGAGAGCCCCGAATAAATGTATCAACCTTCATCCCAATTTTTACCACTTTATTTACCATCAGTTCGATTGGGCAATAATTGCCCTAGAACCGAACGTCAATGACTATTGTGAAGAATATGATGTGCTTGGTGTAAACTTGAAAACTACTAGAATGTGGAGTTCAAACAGACCAACACTAACTCGGACATCGTTCAACTACTTTTACTTACTTATATGTCAAACGACGAATGCTGATTGGCAACTTGACCTGGAATGATTTGACGCCTCTGAGCGACAGAAAAATTACGAATAGTTGACTGTCACAACAGAAAGATGAGACTTCCGCCAGAGATAACGGGGTGTATCAACCTACTACGTCGAGCGTTGGATACCCACCCTACGGCAGAAGGCCACCGCAGCGCAAGCACTAACTCCTCCACAAGATTAAGCATAATCGAATAGCTCGTTAGTTAAGGAAATAGGCCAAGTGTTTGACGCGGGGAATCGCCCCAACACGATAATTATACGTACTCACGTTTTTGAAGGAGTCAAAAAGATTGAGGCAGAGGAGATGAAATAAAATGTACGGAGTGTGTTGCGGGTCGGACTATGTTCCAGATAGGAAGGCGAGCGCATGCCTGAGAATCGATTGGAATTGCCCCCCACCCACGACGGTACCCGGTATCTCCCTCGAGCCGCGCAGAGCATTATTAGTGGCCGCCAAGCACCTCACCCCAATTCAGTCCTTAGCACAACCTCGAACCCCCATTTTCCCCTTTAACCTCCGGAAAGGCCAGTTCAGTTTACTGGCTTGAAAAGACCGGCCGACTCAATACCGATATAGTATTGACCATTGGAGGCCAAAACCAGCGCCTAGCGGGATGATAAGATGAGTTGAGAAGACAAAGCATTGGCCGATTGACAACCCTTGCGTAACCCGACAAACCAACACAATGGATCTGCAAAGCATGTCGAAACCAAGATCTGGACTTGAAATGGGTGCCATGTCAAAACTTAATGTAACATTTATAATTAAATGTTCTCAAAAATGTACTTCTACTCACACAACATCGATCAAAAAAATGAAACATCTGGTGCGCAGCAACACACAACTCTCCACAACCCCCATACGATCTCCAACATATACTAGCCCTGTAACTTCGTTCAACGCAAAATGTACGTACTAATTTGTTGAGAGTACCACGTAGGTGGAGCCGTTTTTGTGAAAATCGGAAAAACTATGAGTCTAATGTTCAATGAATCTCATTTTTCATTATCATGGCTAGGATTTCCATTCAACGAATAACGTAGAGAACAAAATTTTAAAAAGACACTCCGTCATGTTCATCGAATTCAGTTATGCGGTTACTCTGTAAATTTATAAAACGTTAAAAAACACGATTATTGTGACACATTTGGGCTGTTCTGGTCTCAGCGCAAGGAAAATCAGTTCAGTGCCCTTGGCCCTAACCAATGATCCCGAGGCTCAGGGCCTTTCCCCAACATACAATTTTAAACACCAATCCCCGAATCCCAGAGCTCCTTGTCAAACATCTCTTTGACATTTCAAGCCCTGACCCGACCCGGCAACATATTTTTCTTTCTTCTGTTTTCCCTCATCAAGTTCCCAGCCCATATTTGCCAGATCCTAGGACATTCGATCCTCAGTTCTCACCCAGTTCACTTGTTCTATTAGCCTCAAGTGTAACAAGTCTGTTTCTTCTCAATACTGTTCCTTAACCCTTATAAGTGAGTTATATCAGTCCAAAGTCATGGGGGCTGCAGTTCCATTATCATGCAACAGCCCGGGCACATCTATCGAACCCAGACATGCGGAGGTACGACAGGTTATCATTTAACCACTCTCCCAATGGAGATCGGTTGCCCATGGGTCACTACGTGGAATTATGAGCCTGGGGAATCTGTACCATCTGGAGGAAGTTCTTCCCGCCTGATGTAACTATTTACTTAGGACGCGAGTTTCCAACGGAGAGATCAAATGAGGCAAACTGGGTGAAACAGTTATAAGCTTCCTTAGTAGCAGTCAAGTTTGGAAGGTTTGACTGCTCTTCACAACCACTACTCATTGTTGTAGGAACTATAGTGGAACAGCATGTGGCTTCTTACTTCCTCCAGTGGAGGTTGTGTAGAGGGGCAAGACGTGCAGGACGGAGAGTCTTTGAGAGAAAATAAGTACAGCCGCCCGTTGAAATCGCCACGTCCTGTAAGGAACTGGCTTGTTCAGTGGTCTGGCTCAACCCATTTACTTCCAAGACGTTCACGAATGTTGCGGAAGAACTCATACTTGTCACGTCCCTTTGACGAGGATTCACATCTCGCTTGCATTTATCTAATGCCCATTCATCTAGCGCCTCAAGTTTTCGTTCTGAAGATGGGTCTATGTGGAGTTCTGCCTCGAGCAGAGGAAGCTCAAACGTTACAGTACACTCATCTCATTCGTCAACTTTTCTTCAGCTCCACTATACTTCAGATCCCTCCCTCCCTTACACCCAACTGCTCATGTCATACTAGCATTCTCTGAAAAATCAAGGAGGTAGTACAACAAAGTATATGGCAGCGTTCAGTAACTTACATTCAATAATAAGGAGCAATCCCGGGATTCAAACCACAGCCATTTCACTATTATTTCTCACAGTTTTTACCTGATAATTCCAAAGCAGTGACAGCCTTCTCAAAAAACGCTAGTTGCTGGTCCCATAAGCCACCTGTTCGGCGCAGGCCGGACCTCCGAACGTCTGCATTTAATGGTACTCACTGGCCCTACGGAAAGTCATTGTTTCCCCAAAAACCTTCCTGATCTTAACCCTTTCGTTTGTACCTGTGGAAAGCTCTGTTCTTCAGTTATTTCCACGTGAAATGGATTTCCCCCTTCTCAGGGGCTATATCTCTTCCCACTACTTAATTTTACATTGCTCTAAATTTTACACAGCTCTTTCTAACAGTCACATATATACAGTATACATATGAATCGCTGAATATACGTGGGGCTGAGGAGAGTTGTGTGATGCGTTGCATCAGATATGTATTAAACGTGTTGAATAGACAGGAAAAAAGTACGAAATCACCACAATCAATTATCGAAAACTTTAGATTAGATTTAAGTACTTTTTTGTTTTCATATAAATCTGACTGTTGATGTTATCACAAAAATTATGTTGTTCTTCAGTGAGTTAGTTACAAGTAGAGGTTATTAAATAATTAGGAACAGCCCACAGAATATCGGAATTAGAATTACAAAACGTAACTAACATTTTGCAGTTTGCCCTTCAATTCGTGAACCGTTAACACGAAAATCGTGTCGATAGTCCCACAAATCTATACGCTGGCGTGACATAAGTGGGGCCCACGGTACGTTAAGCGCTACCAGTTTCTAGATAAAACGAACTCCTAGTTACGTTCTATCAAGTTGATATATACACAATTTATTCACGTGACGCTGTCTCGAGGTAAGGAATGGAGCCCGTGGAAACACGCTTCTCTTACACCTACTCAATGTTGATTCCCTTTCCTACTCGTTGCTGAGATTGGCAGAATCCATTTAGATTCAGAGTGTACATGCGTTAAAGAGTGGAGCAACGCAAACACATCAAATTCAGTTTTGAATTGGGCAACTCGGCCACAAAAACGTATGGAACTATTAAATCAGAGTAAGTCGGTAAAGCTAAGAGTCGTTTTCGAAGTTCACAAGTGGAACAGAATCGACTGGGCACGATGAGACATCAGGTCGCCCGCATTCGAGTAAAAATTATTTGAATCTTGAGCGAGACCAAGCGCTGGTGAAGTCACAATGATTGCAGAGACGTTCAACATTAGCGCAGAATCTATTTTTAACACCACGACAGACGATTGAAAAGGAGACTGTGCGCGCTTTGTGGCACACAATATCACTGTTGAACGCAAAGACCGCCGAATTTCCTCCTAAAATTTGGTTGCCACGTCCAATCAGAATCCACATTTTTCGCAAAATGCTACGACTGGTGATGATCCAGACACGAACTGGCAAGATGTTGGGCTGGGGACAAGCCTAAGAAAGCATCGGCCGATGAAAGTTCGCGCTTCGAAAAAAAAGCGCGTCACCTTTCTCGATAGTAATGTCATCATTATTCGAGAACTCCTTCGTCAAGGTTCCACAGTAACCGGCACATTTTACAAAGACGTGTAACGTCGGCTTTTGAAACGAATGCGGCGTATGAAACCTGATTTCTTGGACGGTGGCTCCATGGAAGATTAAAGCAGAGGCGCCACAGAAAGCGTTCACAAGTGGGGTCTAAACGCTGCATCGAATTAAGAGGGAACCGATGTACACATTGAACATTTATGTTCTCTATGCTGTATGGTTTGCGTGTGTCTGAATCCCCTAAATCCAAGGTACCAAGGGAAACAGTCAGAAACGGGATGAAAACAACCACCATCGGTTAGAAGGTTCCCGAAATGGTTTGACAATGTGGTCCCACAAATGGTTCGAGCGAGTAAAAGTGGAATAATCGAAAAACCAAATTCGAATCAAAAGAATAGCAGGGCAAAAGACGGTACCGAAGCGCGCAGAAACACAAACGGACAAAAGAAAAGAAAATTCTTCTTTCCTGCAGGCTAGTGTTCAGCATTTTTATGCAACGAAGCCAATTGTGGATAGATTAGGAGCTGGAAAAATGCACAACGGGAGGTGGTGGCGTTTGTGCACGTTGGAACGTCAGAGCCAGAAACCCAATGATCGGTCAAGTTTGAGGACCCAACAGTCCTTTAGCTCATCTAGCGTCCTTCCTCATCAAGTAAAAGGATACACAACGTTCGCTCAGCAAAACACCTGAAGACAACATTCCTAGGTCTCTGGACCAGATAAAAAGAAGAAAAGGGAGGGAACTGTGCAAGTGAAATCCGCGTAGCTAAATCTTGCTAGAAGGATCGAAGCAACTTCAGCGAATTTTAAATGATTGCCTTTTTTAAGCAAAGTTCAGGAATCAGAATGATAACTGAACAGACTTGTTTGGTTCATTGTTACAGCAGCCTCACTGATTTCAATTAAGATTTGAATTTTAAACTGAGAGAGCTCTCGTTGACTCACGTCACTGGCATTTCCTGAACAGAGAGACGGTTGAATTGAACGTTCTAATAGCCGGCAACTGCTATTTATGAACTCCTCGACTAATATGGCAGTATCTTCATCCTAATTTTGACTGGGCGGGGACTGGATGTCTCTCCGAATTGCGGATGAGCATTTCAGTGCGTTATACATTCGATGGTAGAAGATGAATATTTTTTGTTATTGAAAGAGTAAAATCCTCGTTATGTCAACTGACTCTCGCTTATTACCGAGTCGTAATCACGCGATTCTTGCAATTTAACAACGTTTGTAATTGGTAAAGCTGCAAGTCCAAACTGCCTACAGTGCAGGGCTACAATGGATGACGCTTAACACGCCATCTTCTCAAGCCAAAGGTGGGCGAGCTAGTGACGCAAGGTGGAGGTTACAACTGGCCTACTCACAACAAGAAATAAAGAATACTGTGGGTGCACTGCTCAGTTCGTCCAGGCAATGTTGAGCCAGAAGAGGACGGACATTGCTGATCCAGGACCTGTACCCCACAAGGATGAAAGATGAAACGGAGTTGAGCCTGAACCTCCAAAACTGTTGACCAGTGTCGGAGGATGTACAGGAATGGCGGCCCACCGTACGACTCTCGTGAGGGTGATGAGAAGAGTCGGGGCCAACGTGATGCGATGTACTATGTGCTAAACGGATCCTTTTAATGTCTTTCTTGGGTGCATAAGCAAGGGAGCTTGTTGGCTCAATAAAAGCAGACGAATGAGTTGAGTGAAAAACAGGACTGTAATTACACTCCAATTCAAAGCACCAAAAAAGATTTGAGTGAGAATTTACGCGACACAAGGGGGTTTGCTGGATTGGTGAACTGGGTTATGAGGGAGGAAAGTGAGTAAGTAACGCAAGAGCTGTGCGTTAAATGTGCGTTGAATTTGGTGAGAGATGAATAAAGAATGCGGACTGTTTTGGATCCAGTCTCAGATGGGCTGAGAGTTGGAATCTTTGGAGAGGTGGTAAAGTGAATGGTAGGAAGTGTATATCTTGGGAATTCTAAAAGGGAAAATCCATTGTCGGCTCAGAAAATAAACCTTAATCCCTTTGTCAGCAAGGACAGAGTGAATCGGTTTTACCATCTCAAAAACCATAGTTCATAAAGTGCAAAAAAGGCCTTAGATCGTAAAGGGGGACGAATGATCAAGATGCCCCATTAGGGCCAAGAGCGCCTGAGCAGAACAGAATGGTCACATTTAAAAATATCTGGTGCGTCGCAACACACAACTTTCCTTAGCTCTACAACAATTCACTTTGTACATGGCTATTTCTATTTAATCAATTCATTTATCACTCAGTTAATTTGAACTTGGTCAAATAACGCTTTACGGCAGCAGGAAGCGGTAGCGCTTACAGTTCCAGATTTTATTGTGCTGCTCGTACTCATTCCAGGACCATTATTGAACAATTGTTACACAGATAATTAATGAGGCTGTAAACACGATTTTTACTTTCCTTGTTTAAAAAAAGGATAGTAATCACTTTTGCAGAGCTATTGGAAAATAACTGTTAGAACTGGTAGTAAGCGAAACGGCAGTAGTTGAAATTCAGGAATTTCTGGAGTGAGCCCCATGTATCTCATGAGCGTTTTTAAACATTCACCCTCTAGGTATATGATTGGACTACAATACCGAATTTTTTTAACATTCTAGCGGAGTTTATAAGGAAAAAACTGCGCGAAAGACGCTTTGGTCGAAAAGTTTGATAATTTATTGTGCTGCTCTCGTCATTTTTCCACAAGTGGGAATTTTATAGTAAAATTATCTTATTAGGAGCTACCAATATAAAAAATTTAATCAAAATCGTTAGAGCCGTTTTTGAGAAAAAAAAATTTGGTGTTTTGATCACTGTGATGACTATAGTTAACTTTCAGTGGATTTTGCCCATACCCTCACTATTGCGTCCCATGGTAACTTGTTGGCTAGACATCAAGTTTCAGCTGATTTGGTACGGTGGTTTTCTCTAAAAACTGCGCTAAAGTAGATTTTGTCGAAAGTTTAGGTAATTTATTGTGCTGCTCTCGTCATTTTCCCACAAATGGGAATTTTATGGTATAATTGCCTTATTGAGAGCTATCAATATTCGAAATTTAATCAAAATCGTTAGAGCCGTTTTTGAGAAAAAAAATATTTGGTGTTTTGATCACTATGATAACTATAGTTAACTTTCGGTGGATTTTGTTCAAACCCTTATTTTGGCGTCCCATGGTGACCTGCGGGCGAGATATCAAGTTTGAGCTGATTTGGTACGGTGGTTTTCTCTAAAAATCGTTCACAGACACACATACACACAGACACACACACACACACACACACACAGACACACAGACCATTTTCCCAAATAGTGTTTTTCGGACTCAGGGGGGTCTGAAACGTAAAGATCTGAAGAGAACTCAAAATTTTTTTTTCAGCCGATTACATAACTTTCCTTTCTACTTCGTAGAGCAAGGAAAGTAAAAAAGTACAACTAATATTTATAAGACATGTAATCAACCAGCTTAAGCCAATAACCGATAACACCAGTTTACAACTAATAACGCGTAATGGGAAAGACACCCTCGCTATATCTGTCATGGTCGGCCTGTGGTAGATACGGCCAATATAAGGGGGAAAGGTCAGGACAAGAAGAGGAACCAGACGAATCTCAATTACGAGACCTGAGTCATTCCGCTGAAAGGACAACCTTCTAAAAGAGCAAGGTAGTGGGACAAGGACTTTACCATCGCTTCTCTCCCACTCACAATAAACAAAATAGTTACCGAGAGATTCCATCTCACAACAGTCATCGCCCAAACTTAGCTTGAGCTGCAAGTTGCTCGAGCTACTAGTACAAACATTGAACCGTGAAGATTTTAAACATTACGGGCGGTGATTCGAAGCTAGATGCAACAAAAAACAAAAACAAGAGAAGTATAACAACTTTCCGAATTAATTTTTAGAAAACCTACTACTACCGACACGACCATACACTTTACATCAAACCACCCACAACAACATGAACTAAGTGCATTTAGACACAGAGGATAAGGAGACTAAAAACTATCCCACTATCCGAACAAAATTACAAAAAAGAACTTGATACTATCAATACTATCGCAGAAAATACACCTCAATACTTCAAAAAACAATAAACAAATTGTTAAGACAATATGACTCCAAAACACACGACTCAAAATACACAGACTTTAACAAGACACTGCACATTTACGTACACAGGACCAAAAATATACTGAATAGCTAACATCCTCCGAAAGGAAGGCATACAAATCGCATTACGTACGGACAACACACTTAGAACCTAGCTAACTGCAAAGACTGAAAAGACAGACCCACTCGACCAAAAACGCATACATAGGACAGACAGGACGAAAAATACGGACCAGATATTCAGAACACATTAAATCTCTTAGTTGGAACAAAGATGATTCAAACTTTGCCAACCACCTGGGCATGAACCTACGAAAATACACGACTGCACCATCTCACTACATAAACAATACAAATGACGAAAACTGAACATATTAGAAAACATGGAAATGTATGAACAAAAAAATTTCAATGGACAGATCATAAATGAACAAATCAACACAAAATGCGACACCACATGCACACCACTCAAAACACTACACAAACGAAAACAACCAACTGACGGATTTACAGACCATCCTATACAAAAATGACTTAGATTCCACAATTGACAGATCATTAAAGACGTTCCAGTCGCCTCTAGGGGGTTTCCCCCAGAGGTACATGACCTCCTCACCTCGCCCTTCACCGATGCCCCATCATCCCGTTTACCTTTCTCTTCGTATATAAAGACCATGACCAACTGACTGACTCCAGAACTGACTTAACGGCCAGACGATGATGTCTTTACATCGAAAGCGCTTGCCCACAGTAACTCACCAACCAGAGGAGACGGACTCACCTAAGAGGTACGTTAACTTTATTACGGGCAGTGATTCGAAGCTAGATGCAACAAAAAACAAAAACAAGAGAAGTATGACAACTTTCCGAATTAATTCCTAAGTTGTAAGAAAGCACCCTATTTTCCCGATTCGCTTCATTTAATTAACTGCTAGTTTTGATTGAAATTATGAATCGTAATTGTTGACAGGGTACTTAGCGCACTCTCTCACCGTAGAACCCTAAATCTGACATTTTTATCAGCGACGGTGGACAACTCTCAAGTCGATTCCCAACCCCGTTGGAGGTGTGTCCAGTTGAGATGGGGAACAAATAAGAATAAAGCACCAGTTAACTTCCATTAGTGAGAACTTTCTGTTACGTTACCGCAATTTTCTACATTTGCTAACTTCTTCTCCTAAACGGTCAACGCATTTCGTCTTAGTTTCCCTCAGAGGTAAAAGGTAAAGGTAAAGGTAAAGGTAAAAATTGACTACAATTGTCTTCCAAATGATATCACCAGGTGTGCAGTTCATGAAGTTTCTAAGCTCTCCAAAAAAGCACGACAGGCGCTAAGGTTGAACGCAATAATGTGTCGAGTGAAGACGTGCAAGCCTCGAGTGTATAAACTTCTCAGGATTACGTTTTTTACAAAAAGGACGCCTGTTATTATGTTGACAAATTATAGTCAGCTGAGCTTTCGCAGGCACTCTTATTAATAGAGTCAGAGTCTGCAGCCTTCGATGAATCGTTGCCATTCAGGTGGCATGTTGACCACATTTGTGGTCAGGCTCTGGAGACACTTGGTTTCATCAGGAAGAATTAGTGTGATTTCACTAGGAGGTTGACTGCCCTATATGTGTCGCTCGTTTGCCCTAGTCTTGATTTTCCTTCAACAGTGAAACAGTAATGCCAAGGAGGTTGTCAAACGCCTGCGATTTTTTGACTTCCAACTAGGTATTGCGTGGGAGGACTTCAATGGTGGTTCGCGAATTGCGTATTTCGGAGGAGTTCAGGCGTTTCGTGGACACCCTTTTCCTGCAAATGTTTGTTGGTGGTCAGGCGGATTGACCGTCCCTGCTGTCTCGGGTGGACTTTCTTCACTGGTGCGGGACCCACCCAGTATTTCCCGTACTCATGTGGGCCCTACTAATCACCTGCTTAGCTCTCATCTCGCTCGATGTCCAAGTAGAAGACTTTAACAACCTTGAACCTCTCAGTTTCGTTAGTTGAAGAAGTGATTCCGGTGGTGATGAGGTTCAAGATGCGTATGAACAAGTCATTGGTTCGTTGCTAGGTTTCGGTGTGAACTCTTGTCTCCATTTAACTTTCGTTAGTTATTGAGCTTTTGCCCGCATTGTTTCAAATAAAATAGATTTTATATTGTCGACCGTAGGCCTCTGCATAATCTCGTTGACTAATAACTAATAATTTTTCCACAACGAATCCAACTATTTGTCCTTCCTCTTAGCTCTTCAGCGTATCACACTTGCCAGAACGAGTTACACTACGTAATTGGCTTCTAATGTGTACGAAAAGCGAAGGATGGACCCCTCTTCACCAATGCGTCAATAACTACAATACTAATGATGTTCAAACAAACAACTTCACTCAATTCTTATTAACAGAAGCAATCGATAACTGTAGAGACTAAAAGATAACGGACCTCTTTCATCCTTATGAAGGAAAACAAACAAATATAGAAAATACCAAACCCTTATTATTCGGCCGCTGTTGCTTCAAATTAGCAAGCGTTGAAAGACGGACGACGACCACTGTTTTCGGTGTAGGCGTACGTATCTTTCATACATACCCGACTCTACGGTATATACAGCTGGTGTTATCAGACATGTCGAAGAATCCTAGGAAACCGATCATCTCCCGTTTTATTCGAAAGGATACGAAGGCAACCACCGTTACAGACGGTAATACCAAAAGAATCGAAGCCCAAACATGTTTTGTAGCTTTTGACTCTCAAACATTACCAGATTCCAAATCTGCCAGTGAAAATTTGTGGCTGTTTCACCATAATACACCGAATTTTCCACAATCGAACGCACGATTACCATAAAGTAGATCAGAAGGAGCAAAACAACTCAGTAAGTCAGAAGCCATGAGACGGATACTGTAAAACCAATCCGATCAATGTCTGTACAAACCACGTTCTTCAGGATTAAATCTACAGTGAGGAAATCACTCGCGTGAAAACGAATCCTTACAACTTCACCCTCAAATTCAATTTCAGATGTACCACGCATTCCAAAGCAACACTAACCGAATCAGGACGTTTTGAGTGGAAGAATGTAAGAATAGTGAAGCTGGGAACAACAAAGAGGTGTACTGACAACGAATGATTACATTTCAGCAATATTCTCATTTTTGTAACGTCCGAATAACTGGAAAGACTGAACGATTAACTCATTGAACAAGTCCAGTAACTACTACTTGAAAGTAGATGAATCGAAATCCCTTTCAATCAATTCTATTTAGTATTCCCCCAGCATCCACCGTGCACTAACAAATGCTTAATTAATGTAACTTACACTCTTCGGCTCGAGAAGAAAAATTCAGACTTGAAAATAGAATAAACGGGTATGTTTCCATATGAAAATGGCTGTTCCTAACACTCATAAGAAAGTTCTATCAGTCAATAATGAATGGGCCAACCTAAGACATTTTTAGAAATGTTTTCCTAGACCTCCAAGGTATGTCTATTCACTCACGTAACAACCCACTCCGAATAGATAAGATTGAATCCAAAGAAGACGACCTTAACCATCATGAAGGCCCTTCTCACCATACTGATCCCGAGATCGCCATACTATTTCACTATTGAGCAAATAATAAGTTTACTACACTATATTTGTATATTCTTTAGCTGGCAAAATCTCTCTGGAAAAACTTGACGGGGTGCAATACGATACTATTTGCACTGCGCTAGGACTCCTTCGGCAACTCCGCAAAATTCAATTCTCGTTGTACGTAAATGAGCCTCCTCTAGGAGAACCCTACCATCCAACAGATGTCCATTATCTTTCATTAAATCAGAAACGTGCCATCCCAGTCTTGAGGACGACCCCAGCGACTTGGCAGAAATAGTATAGGAACGTCAATGGCTGACATGGACGATCCTTCTCATCAACACAAGACGCGTTATCGGTCGTTAATTAAGATCGCTACAAAACACCAACTTACTGGTATCTAGTCACTTGAATGAATTATTTTAGTGACGCTGGCTGGGGGAGACTTATGGGTCGTGGCACTTTCATTACGAATACCTTACAATCCCTAGATCCTTTGGGCGTTGGGATTATGCTCTTAGTTACGTAGCAGAAGCACATGCTGGAGTACAGCCGACAATGCCAATAAGGGGATAATAACATAATCCTCCAAGTTAAACAATCCACGCAATAAACATCAATAGACGAGGAGCTTTTAAGGAAATGTCAAACAAACATGCACACCCTGTTGGGCGCAATAGAAAGTATTCACGCTAGACAACGAACGTTCACTGAGATACAAGGTAGAGGAAGAGTTCTGAACAAAGTCACTAGGAAACGGATCAAACAGCACTGATATGAGCACAGGCGAGACAGAGAATCAGCGAGGTTTAGGGGAGCGAAGACTGTTATACTTAGAGCGACGGAAAGGGAATGAATTCAGAAACGGTTCAACAGTTATTGAAGTAAGGGAGGTCAGTGGGATTAACAGACCACAGGTACCTAACAAAAGACCATGGAAACTCCGAGCGTTGACCTTACGTCTCTAGACACACAACCGTCATCGAATAAGCTTCAACAGCCTGGTCTCCTTTCGACGAGGTTCATAAATGCATATTGGAGTGTGTTCTACGCGGCTTTCAAACTCTAGATCCCCTTAACATTCCGAGACTTTGATGGAGAGATGTCACCTGTTGACCCTAAACAGACGTCGATGTTTGACCGACCTCTCCAGGCTCCACAAGCTTCAGCAAAACAGCATCGATTCGCCACCATTCCTATCGTCAAAGCCCCTAGCATCACTACTCAGAAATCAGCCTCTTCGTAGTCTTTCCTCCTCGCCAGTCAGATATCTTATTCAATGCTATCTAAGTTCACTGTATATTATTTTTCGAATGTATTGGGTTCATATTGCGCAACGAGGCATACTCAGGCAAAAGGGCTTAAACAGTTATCGGAGTTAGCGTAGTTCGCGAACACCCTGTAGGACGAGTATCGATTTAGCGAGTGAAGAGAGGGTCCTCCGGACATATTAATCATTCTAGTGATCGAGCCACGTAGAGACTCGGAAGAGTTGAGCAATTCCCAAGCTGTAAATATTACATTGTCAACGACGTGGGACTGGTACTTCCTCCACTGTTGAAGAGTATAATTTATTCACCTATTCGGACTGGGGGAAGCTCTTTATTGCCTCTGGGCGGTACAGTAACGGGCTGTGACAAGGGCAAGGGCGTGATGGGAAAGGGCAAACCGGGGCAGGAGAACACCTATGTTCCGAAACTGGCGATTGTCCTTCCTCCAAACTGTCAGGAACCACTTTTGGTTTCATTCTGAATAATACACCTATGTTTTCAGTCGGGAACATTTTCGTACAACCTCCTCCTCAAAATTGGACACTTAACGTTTCAAGGCATCGGGGATTCCAATTTGCAACATCCATCCGTCGCCCAGGCCATTTTCTGCCTTTCGCGATCCGATCGGACGAAACCCATAGTTGTCATTGATAAAAAATGGTTTGAAAAATTAGGCAAGAAAGAAATTTTGGCAGTTTTATTGCAATGACGGTATCGTTTCCCAGGTATTTTTCGATGCTGAGTCGAAAAGGACGGGTTAGAACTGCGCCAAGATGGAAAACAGTGAAATCAAAGTAAAAATATAGTGCGGCAAATTCTACTACTTGAAGGAACTCGCGGGACACCACCACGACAGTTATCTGTAACGTGTTGGGTATTAATTAATAAGAACGAGCTAATTTGAATAGTTTTATGATCAACTATGTTTTCCCTATCTCGCGTCCCGGTGAACAGCCGGGAGGTTCACAGGTGGTGGTCGCTAAGACCAAAAGTGGATATCCTCACATATTTCCCCCCTTAATTAAGAAATTAATACGAAAATAAGGAACCTAGGAATCAAATCACAGTTCAAGTAAACAAAATAAATCAATACTTCCACAAATAAAAGTTATGTTACCCCAAAGTCTCTTCTAGCTGACTCACGTCATCTCTTCTATGAGTCTTCTGACTGGTTTACGGGTTCTCTGTGGTCTTGACTTTGGTGACAATGAAGGAGGGTTTGTAGGACTGTTTTTCCGTGATTGTTCGGGAGAAATAGGGCTGGCTCTGGTGCTAGTTTGTGCTGATGTTGGGGATTTTCCCAATGAGAATAACATAGCACTGGAGTACGGATTCTGTGTTGAGACATTATCTTGGATCGGAGCAGGTTGAGCCTCATATTTTCTTGGTCTAACCTGGTCAATATGTCTGATCCAATCCAATTTTAGTCTGGAGATATGAACTAGAACACGGCGAGGTCCTTTGATCTCACAAATGGAGCCTTTCTCCCAAGGGTCTTCTCCCTTTCGGTAGTTCTTGGCCCAAACCTGATCACCAATCAAGTAGGTTTTGGCCACATTCTTCCCGCAAAGTCCTTCATTTGCTTCCGTTGCTTCGAGTCGCTGATGAGATGCCGTTCGCCTCAAAGAAATCGTCCATCCTTGACTTAGCGATTGTCCAACTATGTTTCGGCGAAAATTCCCGCAACTTCCCGACAAATTCCACAGATTCCGTGGTTTGTGCGATTCCTACTGCGGCCGGGGGGTCAGGCATGATTTGAAACACGAGAACACTCGATATCTAACACACACGTTTCACACGCGGACCCAACAACGTTGGTTTGGGGAAAAATCGTTCAGCACCAACTGATTTGATTCTAACTTTACTCAGCTAAAACAAAAACCTAACGAATCCCATCCTCGTCGCCAATCTGTAACGTGATGGGTATTAATTAATAAGAACGAGCTAATTTGAATAGTTTTATGATCAACTATGTTTTCCCTATCTCGCATCCCGGTGAACAGCCGGGAGGTTCACAAGTGGTGGTCGCAAAGACCAAAAGTGGATCGAAGGCAGAGGGTACTTCGACCATATCCTTACATTGTCCTTTCCTCCTGGCCTGCGCTCATTTCCTGCACTACCTCCCGCCTCACTCCAACCACCCGTCAGTTCGATTAGTCACATCATGCCAAACGCCTAGCGTCGTGTAGAAAATGCCAATTTTGATTTTTCTGTTGTTGTCAGGTCTTGTTTCGTATCGTTAACTAGTAGTTTTCGATGCTGACTCGCATGAGTCACAGAAGTGTGAGACTACATCAAGTTTGATAACAATGCTACGCAAGAGAATGATAAGCCGTTGTGTAACAATTTTTCACTTCTTCAACCATTTACACGCGAATGAATGATACTCTAAATACTAGATATAAACTCAAAACAAATTTGCAATCGAAGATTTGGGTTCTTGTCGGCGAATTGGAAAAACCAAAATGCGGGTTGTGGGACAGCAGAGCGATCGGGTGAAGGGAGGCACAACACAAAGTTAGCGAGATAAAGACGAAGTTATGAACGGAAAACTGCGGATCTGTATCGAGTGCATCTGGTTCATCGAGTGGACACTTGATTGCTCTCCAAGAAACCAGGTTTCAACACTTTGGATGTGCCCGATAAACTTTGTTTCTATTCTCACAACATGTCAAGATCGAGAAGATCGTTCTCTCTCAGAAGATCACTAACACGCACACACATAGAACTACAGCTGTTTTGTTACCGACGAGTGTCGAGTGCCGCGAACAATACTATGCTGAGTCTGACGGAGGTCATATGTGATGCGACGCATCACACAGTTTTCCCCAAATTCATTCAGCGATTTTTGTAGCTTTAGCTACTAATCTAGTACATTTTTTCACTCTGCTCATTTGAACTTCGTAAGACATAACTATCGCGTTTGACGTAGAAAGCAAGGTAGCGAGTTTATTGAGGTTCTCCTGCTTATGCCACGATCATTTTCGAGCAATTGATTCTTGATACTGTCCGCGACCTAAAGGGCCAGGAAATTATTATAATAATCGCGTCAAAAAACAAAGTTGGGTTTTCTTCAGATCGTTTTGAATCCAAAAACCTAATTTCGGCGTGTGGTCCATGCGTGTTGTCTGTATTTCGATTTGCGGGAGAGCGGCTGGATCGACTGAGCTGTTTATTGTTTTGTTTTGTTTGTTATTTGAGGAATGGGGGCGTAAATGTACCAAAATCTAAGGGTTTTCGCATCTTCCTCAAAAACGGACACAACGATTTTGATTTAACTTTCAGATTATCTTCTACTAGTTATTACAAAACTTTTCTTTATTTTATATAAATATCTCCATGAAAATACGGTGAACGGAGATGTAGGCCTAAAAAGCAAAAAAAAATACGCTTTTCGGCAAAATGGTTTCAACGATTTGCATCAAACTCACAGGATGTTTTCGAATAGTTAATACCTATACATTGTTTTCAATAAATGTTTCTCTGATAGTACATTGAGCAGAGATAAAAATGAAAATGTTTCGAAAATAACGTTTTTTGAACATTTTTGTAATTCCCCGAATAGCTGGGCCACTGGTTTTAACCCGTTTACTGTGCGGGAATTATTGGGAGAAATCTGCGAGAAACGGTTGTCTGTGAGACGGGAATTTTTATTGATTTCAACTTTCAATCGATTTAATTCGAAATGTGTAATAATGTTGTTCTCGCCATTCTTCCACAAATTTTCTATGGTACCATAACAAAGTTTAATCAAAATCGTGATAGAACAATTTTCGAGAAAACAAATTTGTGTTTTGAAATGATTTGGCTCCTTACTCTGATTTCGGCCTCGCATGGTGATGTACACAATAAACATAAAACTTTAGCCGGTTTGGTTCAGCCATTTTCTCTTAATCACGTTCACAGACACGCAGCAGACCATTTTTTCAAATGCTGTTCCCGGACTCAAAAGCCCTTTCTTTTCTATCTACTACTAGGACTAAGGAAAGTAAACGGCAGCACTTTTATGACAGATGATCAACGACAAGCCTAAGTATGGTAGACAGGAAACGAACAGGTCAGTGATTCTCATTGAAATCTCTACCGATACTCTTGAACATCGAGGATATGAATGAGGAAGAAAGCGGAAGAGCTTGTTCAGCGCATCATAGGCGTAGCGTAGAAGAAGGACTCCGCCATGAGAACTTTTTACTACCTCGATTTACGTGAAGGGCTCGAACACTTTGAGATCATCCTTCAACACGGCCAAAGAACGAAGGAAAACGGGTGCTCTATGTGAGTAACTCCTCGCAATTTGTCTTCTTCACTTCTACTGTTCGTTTGCTATTCATTATACGTGATTTATCCCCACATCCTCAGTTTTTGTCTCGTTCGTTTCCTACTATTTCGTTTCTAGGGAGAGAAAAGCTGCGACGCAATATTTCGTAGCGTACTCGTGCGCTCATTTTACCGCACTCAGTTTCTCAACTCGCGACGATGCAAGCGATATCTTCGTTAGGCCAATCGGCCTGGAGTTTCGTCTTCCCTCAGAACAAAGACTCAAAGACGGTGAATGAATATTTGCATAGATTCAAGCTTCAATTGGAGTTGTATACCGGTTCATTCGCGAGGGAATGTGACTATTTAGAAGTTCGTACGAGGTGAGATGTCGCCAGCATTGTTTGACGTTGGCAAACTTATCTGGTTATCAAATCCCGTAATAAGAGCAGTATGGTAATCAAGTTGCGTCATTTCGTTCATAAAGATTCCTCTGGGATTACCACCACCTACGCTTCCCGGTTGAAAGAAGATTCAAGTTATTGTGAATTTAGCCAGCACCTCACCTATTCCATAATTCGCAAGGGTGAGAAAGAGGCCACGCCAGTGATATCGCCAGATCCGCACAAGAACCCGGTGCCGTGCCGTTCCCCCACTTGAAACTACTTTTCGGGCACTACTTGTTTATTCATCGTCACGTCAACGACCGATTTTCCTTTCCGATCCTCGCACCGTCTTGACATCGGCCGGCAGCCTCATCTAAGTCTCGCTTTGGACGTGGAACCCATCCTCGGCGTAGCGATGATCCTAACCAATATCATGATCAGCACAAAATGTTCGCAGATTGACCGCACTGGTGGAACTCGACACGACGACAACCTTGATCACACAGTCCACGTTGTTTCTCTTGAAGGAGGAAGTTAAACTCCAAATCAAACGTAGCTAGGTCAGGTAAAGACATTTACAGACGTACACAAGTAGAAGTTGCGGGTAGATAGGAAATGGCCCTCGAGTGAATGAGGTGAATGTCCGCTCATAGAAACTTTTCCCAAAGCGGAAAAGGTTTTTGCTCCAACGGTAGTCTGGTCTGGTAAATTCTCTAAAAAAAAATGCCTTACACTACGGAGCACGGGTCCTTTGAATAACGAGGTCTTGCTATTCGCCAAATATTTGCGTTTAAACTTCGATTTTCAGAAGAATGTAAAGTAATTAAGAGCTAAAATAATTCTGTACATTGATCATAAAAAATGATATAGTATAACACGTTCCACAGCAATACGCGGTATGAGAGATAAGCAGAGTTTTAGAGAGGGCTAATTTAGGTCGAGTTGGGGTCACATTGTTCATTTTCGTTGGAACAGAATCTTTTAACAGACATACAACGAAGACGGCAACGAGATTCTGATGCCCCTACAGCAGCCAAAGTGCGGTACAGATGCCTCTTAGTCAACTGGACCGCAGTGGTAGTGCCAGGTCGCGTCTTGAAGTGGACTACTACTACACAGTGCCTTTTCAGGCTCGTAAGTAGACGGACATACATAGTTACCCTATGACAGCAGCAGTGCCAAATAAAATGGCATGCACCCTTCCCCAAACATCCACCCAGCTACCTGACGCTGTGTTGGTTGGCCCGTGAGATACAAAACCAGCTGTCGACTCGCCACGTAAGGGTAAGGCTCTTAACACTGCCTTCAGAACATAACCCAACCATAGGCTTCGTTTACTACCAACTAAACATAGTTCATAAAAATCCAGGTTATATCAAGATCTCTTACTACATCAAGGTCCTAATTGAAGTAGAATTCGATTTTAAAGACTATACATTTTCATTTCTTCAGAGAACTACATCGTCTATATAATTACTGAAAATACTTTCTGCGCTTCGCTTTAGTTTTCGTAGACATTGTTTAATGTAATAAAACCCGTAATTTTCCGATTTCAGCAGACGTTGACCTCAACCGTCTGATAAGTTACTTAACTTAGTCGGAGTAAAACCTACACGTAGCATTAAAAAACATGTTCAACGTGACCAACGTGTTGCCACGAAAGATGTTTTCAGGAGAGATAGAAAAGTCCGAGCGGCCAAGGTACTCGGCCTTCCTTCGCAGGAGTGAAAGATGAATCATTGAAGCAAAAGCTCAGAATTACGTCACGCTCCGGGTGTCACGTCCCTTGCGGCTTCAACAGCCACTCGTTTCAACCGATCCAGCTCTATTATAACCCGGATCAACCTTTGCTGAACTCAGTTTATTCATCTGTTGGGAAAACGGCCCGAAAATGCTAGTTCAAACCACACGGTTTTGAGCTATTGGCGTTATAATAAAACTTTCCGAAGTATTGAAAATGTATTAAGTGGTCCTCTGGTTATGGAATGTCCGTGGAGAAACAATGTGCAACTTCAGAAGTGCTCGAAATGAAATTTGTCGTTTTCATTTGGAAAAAATTCAAAATTGACTACGCAATGACGCTCAATTTATACAAGACAACTAACGCCAAGATATCTGAAATAACAGCGCCAGACAAACACAACAACACTTTGTAGAAGTAGCAGGCAACTTATTCACGCTCATCTGACGATAATGATTGAACACAAAAATATAAGACTGGTAAAGAGTTAAATGGGTACAGGTATTAACAATCAACGCTCGTCTCCTCCGTGGATATTCCTAAAACCCTTTACACCCTGGGTCTATACAAAACTACACAAACACAACGCTACATGTCATTATCATATCAATAGTTATCAATAGTCGGGCATAAGGCGCTTCCTCAGTAAGATCGTAGTAAATCAGTCAATTCTGCGCCAATAAACACACTACAGAAGCGTGTACGTAGAATGGAAAGACAGTCAACCAAAGGTGTCCACACAAAGGCCACAACCTCTTCGAAGTGTGACACTCAAAACAATCCTGTACGTTTAGTTACATTCATAATCTCTCATTCTCTACCTGATCTCATTCAATAAATATGCAGTCAAAATAACTAGTGGCAAAAGGAGTTTAGTAGTGAACACAGTTTTGAGCTATCACCTACTTCACGATGTAGCAAAGGGTTAAGTAATCGCTGACACGTCCCATTGTGCATCCAACAACCATCATTCGTAACTGTAAAAGTTATTACGCGCGCTTCAACTCGACCATATTGCCATTTTTTCAGCACCACTCATACCCTGATCCTAATTTACCTTCAGTCGAGACGCTATCTCGGAATTCAGTCCATAACAGGTGAAGTTATTTTTCGGCTCCCTATTTTTCCACTGTGCTCTTGAATGAGTACAAGAGCCATGAGCTCGTGATTTAGGTGCAGTAGGGTGAACGCATCATGAGATGGTTAGATTCCCGCAACTGCTGGCTATGCTCCCCTCCTTGCTATACTCACTTCTGAGAATCTTGACACTAATGTACTAGCATAGTACAACGCATTTTGTGGCACTTCAGCCATAACTAGGGAACTCTTATTTGTATTATGCTGTAGGATCTGAAAAGTCTATAGCCTATTCATAATCTACTAGTGGCACCTGCCTGTGATCACAGAGCACCCATATCTGGTCAAGCATAAAGTATCATCAATGCTGTGCTTTTCTGGGCATTGGGGGATTGTAGAGAGCCCAGCTTGGTATGGAGATCTATTAGCTATGGTAGGGAGGAGGGGCTAGACACTGAACTCCACATAGGGCCAGTAACATTGACCCTTCTGTGGGCTGATATTATATGGCTGGATGATGACAGATTCGTTCTAGTGGCGCTTTGGTTTTTGATACTTGTAGTAACAATCTTGTCCCAAATACTACGGGGAGAAGGGGAGAGCCCAGCCTGCTGAGGGTTAAATCGGAACACTCAGACTGACACTGAGAAGTGGTGGGCTAAAGGCTATGAGTCACAATATCGCTTTTACTCCCATTCCCACCTTCAAGTGGTTTGATTTGTGGCCTGATGATTGAAAGTACCCCTAAAAGTCGATTTACAAGGTCCTATCACTAGATCTCCCCCAATGAATGGGGTCACAACATCAGCACTCTCATTGTCAACAAAGCACATCTACTGCCCACTCAAGGTATACCTAAATGCGTTTAGACAGAAAGCATGCGAGTTGAAAAAAAAACTAATGCGCTAAATATAAGAGATTACAGGGCCTTACAATTGCTGCCTGAATGCCCTAAATGATGCGAATATGCACCCGGCTGTGGCCCTTACCAGCACATGCATTAATAGCTTATATTTCGAACTGGTACATATGGCCTTATACATACTAACAAGCTACATCGAGGGGCAACTCAGTTCTTTTCACCATTCTAGATCTGTGGCTGACACCAAAGGTTATCGGAGCAGCACCCTGCCACCTATTTCCCATGAGTGACATCGTTAGGAAAGTAATCTTCAGCCAGAACACTAAGAAAAACGTCAGGTATCAATTAAAGGGCGGCTCTACTGGGCATGCCATAAATGCTGGTGGAAACGTTTGAAACGTAAAGAGCTGAGGAAATCTCAAAAATATTTCCCCGGCCAATCACTTAACTTTCTTTCCAACGTCGTAGGGCTGAGGAAAGCAAAAGTACTGCGTATGTCTATCATTACCGTGAAAAATGGCAGAAAGGCAGAAATGGGATGGAATATGGAAGGAGGCAGCATGCTCACACCACCGTTTGAAAAAAAGCGTGTGTCCATGAACAAGATTGAGAGAGAAAGACATTACCCAATCAGTTCAAATTTGATATTCAGCCTGCAGATCAACAAGGGGAGCCAAAATGAGGGTATGAACAAAATCGATCCCAAATCGGTATAAACTTATAGTTATCTTAGTGATGAAAACACCAAATTGGTTTTCTTCTCAAAAACGACTCCAACGATCTTAATGAATTTATTTGTATGAACAGTGCCAAATGACGTAACGATATCAGCCCCTCCCCCCCCCCCCCCCAACCATTCCGAAACATTCCCAACAACATTATGACAACAGTCATATGAATTACGTATACATTGATCGCTGAATGCTCGTGGGGTGAGGAAAGTTCGAAAGGAGGAAAGTCGATGCTTGGCACCAAATATTTACCTATTTGATAACCGCCGACCAAAAAACATTTTCAAATAATAACTATACCCTCGCAAAATTGACGATAGTTCACGAAAAACTAGTTATTTCCAATATTAGACTGTGTTGCAATAACCGATACGTTCAACACCTCGTCAGGATAAATGAGATCACAAGCACTGAGCCATAGTCACATTTAGTAACACTGCCGCCTGTAACTCAACTCGGTCATCGTTTTAACACCTGTTAGCCATTCTTAAATTCTGATATGGCATTACAACGGCTCTTGGGTAGTGCTCCTGTATGTGAAGAGTCAAGACGGTAGTGCACAACGGAGGGTGGGTGCTGTCATTGTGATGTGGCCTTCTCTTGTTAAAAACTAAGAATGAAACCTGGATAAAGCGAAGATTTCAAACAATGGCTCTGGAACAGTGACGATGGATGGTTATTACGCAAACTGATGGAAGAGGTAAATTGGGCAATTCTCAGAAGTAGATTC
Organism: Pachypeltis micranthus; assembly: GCA_020466155.1. Lineage (NCBI taxonomy): Eukaryota > Metazoa > Arthropoda > Insecta > Hemiptera > Miridae > Pachypeltis > Pachypeltis micranthus. Next base: position 30,974,158 of record CM035768.1, read on the forward strand.
CCACGAAGAATCCAATAGAATTCCAAGCCAAGGCATTTTTCTGCGTTACTGAACAATCAGGTTTCCAAGAGAAGTTCTAGAATTAAGTACAAATTGTATGAAATTTGGCTACCATGTTCAAATCTATTTCTATCGACGCTAACTCAATCGTTAAATAATGTCACTCATAATATTGACTTCTGTGGCTCTAACTGGACACGGCCCGATACACAGCTTCGGGTGTATTTAGCTCAAGCATTGAATCACAATCGCCTGACAAGACTACCAAACGCATCAAGACCACAATGACATTCTCCCATTGGAAGGACCTGCCTGTTTACCGCACTAGAGTGAGCGAGAATCTCACGGCCGATTCTGAATCCGGTACAAAACAAGGTAGGAAAATCGGTACTCACCTCTACTTCGGCTCGGCTTGATAACAGACGATAATTTATGACAGGTATCCGACTCCGGGCTGGCGCAGTTGTTAGATGGAAGATACCTCCAGATGTACGTCGCAGTACAACTCTGTTGCTTCGGAAAGAAATGGACTGTAATTCAACCCAGACTGACTCGCGATCGTTAATTTAGAACGCTGTTATCTTTACGCTGATAACAGATGGAGCACTGAGAAGTTATGATCCGAATTTGCTTTATTCGTTCCGTTCAGATCGAGTTCACTAGAACTTTTGAACGTGCACCTGTTCTCACTTCCCCTCTATCAATCTCTCACCCCACATTTTTTAAACATTGAAAGTATTTTTCAATTACAATTAATCAAGTATTTTTGATTGCACAATAATTCGTACAAGGGGATGTGCTAATCCATTACCTGTCTTGATAATAAACGCCTTCAATCAGTCAATCAATCTGTTTCAACACTCTAAAATCATTCATCACGCAATATTCGTATTCATTATGTTTATCTGTTTACAAACTACACAAAATTGGTCAATATACTATATAATATATTTCTGCCAGGGATGATATAAGAAAGAGCCTTATGGCAATATTCCTGGCTGATTATTCAAATAAAACTTACAATCCATCTCTCTCCACGCACCTCATAAAATAGGATTACCACATAAAAGCTCGCTTTAGTCTCTTGTAGATTGAGCATCGAAAAATACTAATAAACAATACAAAACATGACCTCATTACAACGAAACATTTTCTTGGGGACGCTAGGTGACAAGTCGAACTGACAAGTAGTTGAAGTGAGATGAGGGGCAGAGCCGGGAATAAGCGCAGGCTGAGTAGAAACGATAACTCTCACCATACTGTCCCACAAGTCCCTTCAATAAGTAGAATTCGCCTTACTGTATTTACTGTTGTTTCATTGTTTTTCATCTAGACACAGAACTATAGGGTAATAACTGTGAGGAACGGTAATAAGTGAAACAGTGGTGGTCGAAATTCAGCAATTTCTGGAGTAGCTTCTATGTATCTTATAACCATTATTAAATGCCCATCGTATATGTACTTCATTCAACTACCACTTCATTTTTTTGTAGATTCTAGAAACATTTGCGTGGAATTAAAAAAAAAAGCGTTATAATCGGTTTTCGTGAAAATAAATTACCAAAATGTTTTGGTAATTTATTGTGCTGCTCTCGTCATTTCCCCGGAAATGATTTATGGTATTGTGCTGTTCATACAAACAATTAAATCAAAACCGTTAGACACGTTTTTGGAGGGGAAAAATTAGTGTTTTGATCACCATGATAACTATAGCTAGTTTTGAGCGGATTTTTTTCACACCTTTATTTTGGCGTCACATGGTAACCAATGATATAGATATTAAGAATGAGCTGATTTGGTTGAGCCGTTTTTGCTCAATCACATTCAAAGACACGTACAGACAGTTTTCCCGAATAGTGGGCCTTTAAACGTAAAGATCTGAAGATAACTGATAAATCAGCTGATAACCTCATTTTCCTTTTTACTTCGTAGAACCGAGGAAAGTAAAAACTAATCATTCACGGGGCAGTCGCGGTAATAATATTAGATAACTGGTTTATTCGGTTACAGCGCTGTAGTGGGAGTTGACGAGGCTGTTTGGCGGCGTACACTAGACACTATCTGATGTTGATATGGGTGTGTAGAACTGTCAATGCAGATAAGTGTTGTTTGTGGCCCGGCGGTGACCGTCAACAGCGAATTGCTTTTTTGTTGAGGTACTGCGAATTACTCAAATTTGACTAATTATACGGCATTTTCTTCATTTACAACCACTTTCAATCTCCAAAAATTTAGTCGAGTCTAGGGCAGCTCGTCAGTCACTGCAGGAAACGCTCATACCCAACGCGCGCTAAGATCCCCGACATTTAATTTGATTCGTTGTCCAATATTATACTATAACTCTAGAAAACACGTTGATATGTGTTCTATTTCTCTCTTCCATATCTGTTAAAGTGAGGAATCAGACCCCTGGAGTGCGTATTGCCGTTTTTTTTTAGTATTTGGGTGTTCACCCGCCCAAACAACCTTCTCAATGTTTCACCTATCAGTAACTCTATTACGGCTCTCTTTCTAAATCAGCAATAAAAATACAAATCCTATATGCTGTGCTCAAGGGTTCAGAGACGTAGGATCCCCACACGTATGGCACTTGAGTACCTTTGGGTTGGATGAATTGTCTTTAACCTAACCCCCTCCCCCCCCTCACTTATCTGTTCTGAATTGAAGAATATGTTGTCTACGGGTAGGTAAACTACTTCTCCATAGTCTTCCAGGTCTTGATAAAGGAAATTGAAAAGGAGTGAGGGGGATAAAATCTCTTCGAGTTCCTTGGGATCTCACATCCCTAGACATAACAGCGTATTAAAAAAACTTGCACGTATTTTATTTTTACGGTTGATTTAGAGTGAAGTCGTAATAGAGTTACTGGTAAGTGAAACGGGAAGGTTGATTGGTTGGGTTGACCATCATCATCAAATACCCAATTTGCAGTGACCTTTCTAATTATATTAACTTCCCATTAACCAACTTTTGATTCACAAAAACATTGATTGATTTTGATTGACCAACATTGATCGTACAGCATCGACAGCACATAACTGTTTTCTTCTCATATTGACAATACAATTACCTTAAATCCACCAAATGTCTTATGTAATTATGATGCAATGATAAATAAATCATCATCATTTTGATAAATAAAGCATTGGTTTTTACCGGCGACCTTCAATCATTAATACTAGTAACTAGAAGAGCCTTGTTGAGAAACATTACAATGTAACACAGCCATGACTACTAAGATTGCGACTTGGTGACAAAACTGTGGTGTTTAACATTCTGAAGTGGTACTTATTCGTATCGACTAAGAGAAAGTAAAGCAAATGACGATGTTTTCCAGTATCAACTGAAGGCTTTATCAATTGTCAAAACTTGTTAGGTAGTTAACAGTTTATTAACATACATATTGATGGCTAGAGTTTGGCATATTGAATTCAACCATGTTTTCCTTGCAGTTGATTTCCGTCATGCGCCCTCTTACTACATCTAAATGGTTGCTGTGGGTCTAGATTCAGTTCAGCTGTTGGATGTTGATTCAGACAGTGAAGACACATCTGGGGAGGCTGCACCCAAACCTCGACGGGTTGTGCGGCGATCCAGATTTTACAGGTGAAGCACTGGTCAAATTATATAGTAGTTTAAATAGTAAATTAAGAACTCTGTAAGAAATGCGTATGCTTGAGTTTGTGTAGGATGGTAACAAATTTGAATATAAAATATATGATGTTGTGGATCAATTTGGATATACTTACACATGAATCACAGCATATATTTTTTCAGCAGTGTTAGTAGATTAAACAAATTCAAGAAAAAAAACACTCACTCAGAAGTCTAAAAACTAGTGATAGGATAAGGATTGTGGGGTGGGGGATGATTCTAACCACACGGAACTGTTTCATGCCCCTGCCAAGGCTCTCTGGCCAGGCCATGGTGGATTGAGTAGGTAATTCCTTAATTCCTTGGTCTAATGGTAGCTCTTTAGGCAATGATTAATGCAGTAATGTGCAACAGCATTCATTTCCTGGACCTTGGGTAATGGTGTGAGCCAATCCAACCATACTCCCTCCTCCTGTGTGAGTATAGTCATTCATTTGTAATTTCTGAAGTAAGAGGCATAATTCGACTCTCGGCTGGTGAGCTGCCTTAACTCGATTGTACATATGCTACTCTAGGCACATCACTAGATCTGGATCTCTAGAGAATTAATTATGCTTATGGACCATGAATGTGAGTGTATATTGTCCTCTATGGTCATAGCTATATGCATAATTTTAAGAAGGTTTTAAGGAATGTTCCACTTTACTTGAGCTGGAAGAAACTGAGTTACTGCCTGAGGAACAAATACCCATTTAAGAACTAATTGAGAATGGGCATGCTGAGCAACTGTAGATTCAGTAAGTGCTTCGAGCAGCCTCGGAACCAAGTAGTTACAGAACTAAACCGCCAATGGGCAAACTAGACTGGCCGATTGTTTATGGTTGTTGGCCATGTGCTACTGTGTTACTTAAGCGAAACTCGTATCAATGGTATTTGGGTTTCGCTACCACCTCCTAGAGTCCCATGGGGCATGGAAAGAAGTGAAGTGGAGTGTTCCATTCAATTCCACACATGGCTACCATATCAGAAATTTTCTTAGTCTTTCATTTGTCTGTAGCATCTGTATTGAGGGAATCCTAGATCTATCTGATGAATAAGCTTCAACCACACCATGCTTGGGCTCTCAAAGTGCTAGATTGAAGTTCTATTGGCCAAGGTGTGTCAAGATCAAAGGTACCTAGCAGTTCTCAACTGTAAGTGTCGTGTAAAGAACATTGTAGTCATTCCTGTCCAGTTTATAGCTTATGAGCGACAATCTCATCTCTCCAGTGAGCTTTTTAACAAGTGTCTGGAATGTTATCTCATCAGGGAAGTCAAGGACATACTGGGTGGCTTGAACAAACAAGTTTTTGAAAGTATCACATTTCGTTATCCCTGTTGTACGTAATGGAGGGGGGGGGGAGCAATATTTGCGCGTATTTCACCTTAGTAGCTTCAAAGGCTCATTGAGCTAACCCTCATGATATAAAGAGTGGACAGAATTGATGAGTAGATCAGCCAGTTGACAGTTAAGGACGTCACTTCCAATTTATAATTAGCTCCTTGTCTTAGTTCCTCACTAGCCTTAGCCTGAATATAATTATTCACTAAGCTTGATCAATTGCTTTTATAAATATTATGGAATCATCTCTGTAAATGTTTTTCAAAAACTTCGGAACACTGAGTTTGAATATGTTTACAGATACTGTTTTAGTTTATGCACTTCTGTAGCGCTCCATGATGCTGCCTAGGAAGAGTTTTTGACATTTCAAATTCTTTTATTTTAGAGCAAACCGAGAACCTAATGTCAAGCGACCAACTGGATCAAAAAAACATGCAGGACTCATATTAACTGTAGCATCAATTGTGATGCTAGTTGTTTGGGTGTTGCTACTGACTTTGGCTACAACTCGATTGAGTGGTAGGTTGTATGAAGTCCGTCTAATTGCTGAAAAGGGTAAGTAGAGTATAGACATTTTCAATTAATTATTTTCAAGTGGTGCGTACTGTCGTTTAGTCACATTTATAAATTGGTTTAATATAGTGTAACTTTTGTTAGCTGTTTGTTTCAAAAACACCATTTTACTTGTGTGTTAAGTGCATGTAATAATGAATGTAGTTCAAAATTCCATACACAGGTCTATGTTATTCTTATCTACTGAACCACTCATACGGGCTTGAATAAAGTAAGGGCTTCTGGTGGTCATGTTCTTTATGCAATCAATTATCTACCTTACATCAGAATTCCATTTTCACTTTCTCCTGGCTACTTGAATTGCATGGGGCCTCCTAGGCAGCTATATCCGATTGTTCAAATTTTCACGTTAAATATAGCGCAGTGCTGAAGCAGGCCCAATGCAACCTGAGTTGTCAGGGAAGTATCTGTGTATGTTTACTCTGTCTTGTAGCAGTGTTGGTAGAGGAGATGATCTAGTGTGATATAAGTGAAACACAAGTGCCCTAAAAGGTGTAGTGTGTTGGCAACTGAAGCACTTGGTTTATTCAACATCTGTAACCTCAACTAATTTACAATGGCTGGAGTAGGGATGGCCATCTTGCCCGATTAAAGTGCAGAAACAGAGCCATGCGTATTTATGGGCAGCTTCATTAGTGGATTAGGTTGTAATTTTCATTCTATTCTGATCTAGTCTTTCAAGGCGAAAAAAAACTCTACCTTGTGAAGATTATAACTGCTGTCTGACTATTTGGCAGGCTGGCGATCCACCCAGGGAGGGGGGGAGAAGGCTCGGCTATCAGAGACGGTGAGAAACTCCGCGGTGTATTAATCCATTGTCCTCTTACTGTCTTTAAACACGACCCAAGCTATTGGATTACTTTGATTTAATATTGAAAAGGTGTTCTATTGATTCATTTAATTTCATTTCCTTATTTTCTCCATAAGAATTGTTATTTGGTTTATTTATGATTTGAAGTGAGTTTCAAGGTTCTTGTCTGATTTATTATATTGGGTGCAGACACGAACTTCTACCATGAGAGTAGACAACCCCCAACACATTACAACCACCAACAGGGGAGTTGATCAATTTTTTTCCCCCAATGCATTTCAGAATACTGCTAAGGCTCGACAGCTCTCCCATAGTTCTGTATTCTGTTTTGAAGCCCGACTCCTTACATTTCAACTTTTAGGTTCATTATTCCAAAAATAGAGAAAAAAATGTTGTTTTGAGAAGTTACTGTGGCTTTGTGATGTGGGTTAAGCATTCTTGTGGACACTAATGATATCTGTTACCACAGAGAAATATTTTTCAAAAAAAAACAAAACAAAAACAGCCAGTTTATAATGCCAATTTTGGTTTATTATTCATTCCGAATAATACACCCATGTTTTCAGTCAAGAAAATTTCTTGACGACTCCCCCCCCCTCTCTCTCTCTCTCTCCCTCTCTCTCTCTCTCTTGCTCCCTCTCTCTCTCTCTCGCTCCCTCTCTCTCTCTCTCTCTCTCTCTCTCTCTCTCTCTCTCTCTCTCTCTCTCTCTCTCTCTCTCTCTCTCTCTCTCTCTCTCTCTCTCTCTCTCTCTCTCTCTCTCTCTCTCTCTCTCTCTCTCTCTCTCTCTCTCTCTCTCTCTCTCTCTCTCTCTCTCTCTCTCTCTCTCTCTCTCTCTCTCTCTCTCTCTCTCTCTAATTTGATACTACAGTTCAAGGCGTAGGGATTCCACATCTGCAATGTCTGTGTCTAGGCTGTGGAGGCCTAGTTCTCCTGCAAGGTAGTCTAAAAACCATTCAAATTATTACACAACGGGCTATTATTCCTATGAACAGCTTAACCTAGTCTCACAGCTCTGAGACCTAGTATGTTTCGATGCTGAATCAAATGGGATGGGTCTCAGAGATGTGAGGCTATGAGCCATTTAATCAACGTCATTTGTTGGCCCGAACAAAGATCAAATAAGGCAAATCGTTGAATAACTAACAATGGCCCATGAGTGCTTGGTGTCAGTCATCGGCGTTTGATACTCCTCCTATTTCCACTCACCAATATCGCTGACCGATGACTGCCAATTCCACGTTTCAACTCGAGAATTCATAAACAGACCCAACGTCAAGCTGTGTAAGAGAGTAATAAACCGTTGTGTAATAATTTTCTGCGTTTATCCAATTTATATTAAAAGGACAGTAAATAGGGTGAGGTTTCAGAGCTGTTTTGCAGAGTCAGAAATACCTATGAGGTCTGTATGAATTCCTTTGGTTTATCCAGGCTACATGTACACAAAGTAGTCAGGCAGTATTTGTAGCAGTATTTTTAGTAACTAGAAGAAACGCATATAAGGAAGTAGTCAGCAGTTTTTTTTGTGGCTACCATTTCGCAAAAAATGTTCTCTTACATAACTGAAAGTAACAGGTACTAATGAAAATGTCAAGTACTTCCAGTTGCCACATTTTCCGAGACGTTAGGTCTTGTACTCATTTCATTACTAATTTTTCTTTTTCTTACTAACATGGTCCAAAAAATGCATGGATGATTGTTAATTCTTTTTAGGAGGGAGGGAAAGTTTCATACAAGTCAAAATCCCGGACTTCTTGGCATATTAATGCGGTGTCGCATATGCACTAGGAGTTAATCGATAGGCTACTTTAGCTGGTATTCAGACCCATTGAGCCCTGGTTGTTACAGTTATATGTTAGTTCCTATCTCTGGGAAGGCACTAGACCATTCATGGTCTGTCGTGATTTGTAAGTCCATGAAGCCATTATCAACTTTACTCTCCTCGAAAACTTGTTCCCCTCTTTTGCAGCTAACAAAGAGACAACTGGGTTTTATTAATTAAAAACGTAATAACTATGTTGGGTCCTGCGAGTAGAATTGATGAGTTCGACAGCATAAGTAAGTACAAAAAAAAAGAAGGCGTTCCTGGAGGAATGGCAACACACGAAGAAGAACTAGATTATTGACTTGCTTATCTGTCGGTTGAAAATTGCTCGCTCCTTTTGGTGGCTTTTCATAAAGTAGAACTCTCAAGTCTTGAAAGATTTGAGGAATGGAAGTTTTGCATGTTGTCTGTATCTATCTGGTGTATGTATGTGTATTAGTCAATGATTTGAGATTCGTATCAAGAAAATATAAACTAAACATGTAACTAGGGAAGATACTTGAAAAAGATGGATATACTGTTTAAGTTTTTGGCTACAATTCCTTCGTTCTAAATTAAAAACTCGTTTATCAAGTTCCTTTATGTTCAGAAGTATAGGTGAAAGCTGCATGTTGTAATGACGTTTTACTTTAATTCTTTTATTTGAATTGGCAAAATATATCATGATAAATATTTTCTTCAACTTCAAATTTTGTTACCAAGTGCAGTGACACATGAGCAGCTAATTAGTTTTACCCATGAACTGAGTGCAGTGCAGAAGCTTACTGGCCTCTAATTAATATCTCAAAACAAAAAACCCATCTGTGTTAAGGATAACGCCAAAATGACAACATGTTTCCACGTTGAAGCGCTCACTCTCACAGCAAATATCAGAATGATGGACAGAAAATATGTTAGCTACGCGACGAAAAAGAAGTCCAAACAATAATTTAGTCAAAAGTAGAAAACCTATCCTTGCAATGTTAGCCTTTCAGAGGGGTTATCAATGGTGTAACAACTACATTCTTCCTTGCTTATTAAGTGAATCTACATCAATTGGTAGAGAAAGAAAGTCGTAGGCGTCCCAAGTCCTGATGTCAGCTACTGCTTCATCGACGATATTAGTCATTTGGTAGATTATTCAAATGCTGGGCGTACTCTTAAACTGTACCTTTTCAAAATGGTCCCAGGTTGGTTCTCCAAAGTGTGTCATTCGATGATTTGATGGTTCTAGGCAGTGATGTCAGGGTTAGCTATGATTTTAAAAAAAAGCAAAGGGTGACTCCTTACAATGGTTTGTTAGGGTTAGGTGGGTGATGGACTGAGGATCAGCTACCATTCGAAAGAAGGCACAACATTATCCTTCCTAAGTGTTCAGGCTTTTCAGCTTTAATTCGTAAGTACCACCATCTATCAATGCTGTGCAGCACGTTTACCAGCTTCTCAAGCAGCTATTACTAGCCAATATTGTACAACATTTAGCTAGACCCTTATTTATTCCGTTTAGTGTACTTACAGATCATTACAGGAACAGTCGTTTGATAAGGAAACAGACCTGTACTTACAGATCTGATGTGTATCGAATCCCTTAAATCAGCCTCATTAGCAGTGTTACAGTTGAATTTCTGAAGGAGCCTATGCTGTAGATACACAAGTACCTGGCTAGCGAAAGAGGGGAAAAAGAATATGGGTGCAATTCAGTTGAGTGGGTTATGGGATACTATTGTTAGGGGTGACAAAATGGCAAACTTCAAAATACATCATCACGTACAGAGATGAGAGACATTTAGTAGCTTTCTGTGTTGATTCACAGAGCTTGGCATCCTTTATTATCCTTGATCAATTTTTCCTGTAGAAGGTTTACTGTTCAACCTAGTTGAACAATGTTCTCACAGGCGGGAAAATCGTTATTGGTTAAATTGAAACTACTGCTGTAATACTAAAGTTAATGTTCCTGTTAGGTGAGTCTGTATCCTCTGGCTGGTGAGATACTAGGTGAGCGCCATTAAGTCAGTACTAGAGTAAGTCAGTTGGTCGTGGTCTCACCTAACAGGTAAGTTAACTTTAGTAATTTGCCTACTGGCGGATCTAACCCAATTGCTTTAATACTACTGTAATCATCCCAAATTTTTTTAAAAAGGCGGTCACGTTACTGGAAATGAGATCAATTGTGCATTGTTAACTTGAAACATTTTAGATATCTTCAGCTCAATGCTTTTTGTTTCTATTCCACTGAATTTTCCATTGCAAGGTTTATCTGTGTATCTTTTCACACTGAATTCGATGAAACCCCTGCAGAATTCACCCAAAACTGAGGCATAAAAAAAAGATCAATTTTCAAATTTGTGCTTGACAACATCATGCATCAATGAAAATGGGGAAAACTTGGTTTGAAACACGATGATTGGTTTTTGGTTTGGATTTGTCATTACAATTGCTTGATTCCTCACAGTAAAAACACCCTTTTGGCTTTTGACAAAGAAGCTCTAGTTACTTGTACTACTTTTGAAAAAATATATGTCATATTAGAGGGTAAGACTGATATACCTCCTGGTTTGGTTGTTCAAACTGTGTTGTCAGGCCAATTTATATCCCACTTTCAGGCGTACCTCATCCACAATATTTTTTAAATAAAGAATTGATTAGTAAATAAACCACCACACAAATTCTCACTGAATTTTTTCTTACACACACTTTTAGTCTATATGAATAAGATATGGAAGAAAAAAACCTTGAAGGTGATGGGTCTAGTAGTAGTTGGGTACCTTCCATTATGGAATATTGAGAGAATAACTGGAGGTCAATCCACAACTTAGCCCCTCTCCTCATTAAAGGTGCTAGTTTTTCCTAGGATGTTGGAGGAAGTGTCTTACAACAAATTAACTACAATGGGTTAGAACGATTTAAATTCAGCTCTGTTCTCTCCAGTCAGAATGCTTTCCTTAGCAGCATCAGAAAGAGGAATCCTCGGCTCAATACATATCAGTGTTGAGAAGATTGTAAATGGTCAGTACTAGGACGTTTTGGGTATTGTTGTGCATTCCTTATTGGTTTCCACTCCAAAGCCATGCTAGATAAGGTGTTTGTGTAGGACTACTGTTTCGGTAAAATAATAGTATAAAATGCCCTGGAAAGTGGTGCCCTCTGTTGTCTAGGATAGGCTTCTGTCTCAGCTATGGACACGGCCTCACTTCGTCATTAGCGCTCGTCTCCTATTTTCATCTTCCCCTTTGTAGTTGTTTCACATCATTTCATTCATTTATTGAGTTAATTTGAATATAGTAAAGTTTAGTTCTGTTCTTTTAAAGTGGCTAATTTTATTATGTTGGCAACTAACTAGCCTTGGACAGTTACATAGTCCAGTTTTTATTATTATTACAGAAAATCAGCTTTATTTATATTTTTATTATATTCATCCATAATTACAGGAGGGTTATGACGTAAAAAGTATTTGTTTAGAAGCCTGTGGTTTTTTTGGTCTATCCTTCCGTTTTATTGATGGCAGAAAGTGTTAAGGAGGTCGTTCATGAATGTGTATTGCATTCAGAAGTATTGGAAACACGAATAGATTTATGTAATTATTTAAACCACCAAATCAGTCGATGTGAAAGGAAAAACGCTCCAAATTATTACACAACGGTTCATTATTCTCATGCACAGCTCGACAGGGTCTCACAGTTATGAGATTCATCCCATTTGATTCAGTATCGAAAAATACCAGTGAACCCACGTCTTGAAACATTAAGTATCAAATGCGGGGGGGGGGGGGGGTGTTGTAAAAAATGTTCCTTCCACATCAACTGATTTGGTGGTTTGAATAATGACATAAATCTATTCGTGTCTCAAATACTTCTGAATGCAATACACAGTCCTCATTTCATGAATAAACCCCCTTAACAATATGTGCCATCAATAAAACAGAAGGATGGACTGAAGAAACCTCAGGCTTCTAAACCAAAATGAACAGCTTTTCCTATCACAGCCATTAGGCCAAGCTTAATGTGCTGGGCATACGTAATTTCCTGTTTCACTGAAAACGCACAGTGCGTAGCAACACTCAACTTTCCACCACCCCTTTAAGTTCGAACACCAGCTACATATGTGGGCGCTATATCTCCGTTCAACATATGTATACAGAAATAATTATAGAGAACGAAATGTGGTAATGGGTGACTAAAAGACTGATAAAAAGACTAAGATCTATCACATCTGGTGAAGCAGTTACCCTGGAATTTACAGAAATGTTCGAAAATATGTTTATTGAGAACAATATGTAGGTATTAAGTATTCAAAAACATCTTGAAAGTTGGGTGATAATCGTTGAAGCCTTTTGCCAAACAGTGTAAAAAGAAAAAAGTTAAAAGTTTAATCAAAGTCGTAAGAGCCCTTTTCGATAAAAATGCGAAAACCCCTAGTTATTGGTACATTTTCGTCCCCCACCCCCCTTCCTATCGGCCGAAATCGCCCATAACCGTATTTCGGTGTCTACAAAAAATAGCGAACTAAACAAAACAATAACTAGCTCAATCAGATCAGCCATTCTCCCGCAAATCGAACTACAGACACACACACACAGACCATGCGCCGAAATTAGGTTTTTTAGACTCAGTAGGCGTCAAAACGTGAAGATCTGAAGAAAACCCAAATTTTTTTTTGACACAATTACTATACTTTCCTTTCCCTTTGGGGTAGCGGAAAGTAAAAATGAGTGAACTGCAGCTCAATAATAAACGAAGTAGTAGAGGATACAAATAATGTTGTTGCCAACATGTTTCTCCATTCTGTGGGTAATGTGGGTGGATGATGGGTAGTTGCGCTTTGATTTTTGTGTGCCATCTGGGTTCGTTGCTTTGTAGGCTGTTAGAATGACCCACCCAATACAGAGCAAGACTCTGACCATCCAAGATCGAAACATAGACACTACTCTGATAGCTCGATCAAAGCTGTTGAGAGGTGTTGTCAAGAACATTCGACAAAATCGTTTGCAACTTTGACATTCATATCTGTTCAAGGAATCGTTTTAATTAAAATGTAAATTCGGTTAAGCGTTCTTTGTTGGACTATTGAAAACGGACGAAAAACTACGTTTTATTTTCCTCCACCCAAAGGGTAAGGAAAGTCTTCAATGTGTAAAAAAAGTTCAGTTTTCTCCAGATCTTTTACGTTTTGAGGCCTACTGAATCCAAAATATAGCTATACAGTATAGCTCCATTTGAGGGAGAATGGCTGAACCAATGGAGTTGGTTCTTTTCTAGTTTTGTTCGTGATTTTTTGAAGACGCGAAAAAAGGGTTATGAGCGATTTCTATCAATGGGAAAGGGGAGTGGGGAACCAGAAACTGGGGTTCGCATTTTTCTCCTCAGCTCTCACAATTTTGATTAAATTTTCAAATTGAATTCTACTAATTAGTACCCAATTTTTCTTTTCCACGAAAATTCGGTGAACAGAGTTAATAGCTCTATAAAGCAAAAGTAAGTTTTTTTCACTTGTTGGCAAAACGACTTCAACAATTATCATCAAACTCACAGGATGTCTTAAAATTATTAATACCTAAGTATTGTTCTCTCTAAATGTTTCTCTGACTGTCCCTTGAACGGAGTAAAAACCAAAATGAGTCGATGTGAAATGTGTTTTAGGACATTTTCATAGTTTCTAGAGAACTGCTTTACTGGATTTGACCAATCTTATAGAGTGTCTTTAAACACCTTATACCCACATTTTCATCTCCATAACTATTTCTGTATCTATCTTTGAACGGAAATATAAGCCGTGGTAGCTTGAAAAACGAGATGTGTTGTTTTCCAATGTTCACGATCAAACTTACGAGGTACTTTTAACTAATTAGTACCTACATATTGTTTTCCATAAATGTTTGTTTGTGGTGCTTAGCAACACACTACTTTCCGCAACCCCCATAAATTATACCACCTGTTGTATATACGGGAGCAGTAGCTTCGCACAACACATTTCTACGCATTTATGGAAAACAATATGTAGGTTCTAGTTAGTGAGAAGTCTGATCGAAATCGTTAATAGCTGTTTCTGAGCTATTGCGGTTTATATTTCTGTTCAACAGATGTATTTAGTCTTCTGACTGTCCCACTGGTGGGATGTGCACTGGGGCCAGATTGTGCCAGTCCTAATATCTTACAGGTCAATGCCTAGCCTCCTGAGGAACGCCAGGTAGTTCCTGAAAGAGTCCTCGTTGGTATCCATCCTGAGAGAAGTGGTGCCAAAGACCGAAAGTCGCTCCCTCTCAAGTCTCCGGCACTGTGCCAGGACATGGTAGGGAGTCTCCTCATCCATACCACACTAGCTGCATTGAGGCGTGTTGAGTATACCCATAACATACATGTGTTTGTTCATTCTGCAGTGCCCGGTTATGATCCCAACAATCTGCATTAAGTCCTTCCTCTCCATCCTCAAAAGGGTGTGTCTTATCTCACTTGATTGCTCTGAGACAAAGCGTTTGGAGTGTCTCACTCCTGCAGCATTCCAGATTGTCTGATACAGTCTTCTGGCGTGTTCTCTCGCAGTCCTTTTCACTAGTGACATAGAAATCCCACAATGGGGCAGTGGCCCAATAGGTACCGTAGATGAACCGCGTATACAGAAAGAATTGCAAATAGCAAAATATGGGTATAGGTTGTTACAAGACACTCTGTAAGATCGATGAAATCCACTAAAGCAGTTACTCTGGAAATTACGAAAATGTTCAAAGAACCATTATTTTCGACACATTTTGGTTTTTATTTCGGTTCATTGGACTGTCAGAGAAACATTGATCGAGACAATATGTAGGTGATAATTATTGAATTATTATTGGTGAGTTGGGTGAAAACTGTTTTAGCAATTTTGCCAAAAGAACCTATTTTTACTTCTTTAACTGCGTTTACCGAATTTTCAAGGAGATAATTATAGAGAAAAAAAATTGGGTGCTAACAGGAAGAAGATAATTTGAACGTTTAATAAAAATCTGCCCCCTTCCTCTCCCCTTTCCATCAATGGGAATCACAACAAACAAAACTAAAAGAAGAACCATCTCAATTGGTTCAGCCATTCTCCCGTACATTGAACTACACACGTAAATCACTTGCGACTAAGGAAAATTCCAATTTTTTTTTACGAGTTTGCAATATTTTCCATTTTCTTTGGGTAGCGGTAAATAAAAACCCTGCAAATTATTACACAACGGTTTATTATTCGGATAATCAGCTTCACCTAGCATTAATGCTCCGAGACCCATCCTGTTCGATTCAGCATCGAAAAATATCATAATTAAACCCAAAAAAAGGTCGAAAAGAACTGAATCGTAATATTAAAATAAACAAAAAAAAACGAAAGTATCTAGAAAAAACTGAATTTTAATATGAAAACATGCACGCTGAATACTAATATCAAATTTAACCAAAAATCTATGAAAAAAAACAAAATAAGAATGAAACGAAAGAATCTAAAAAAATTGAATCGTATTAAAACCAAAACGTCGGGGAAATTGGAACAGGGGCGCTCGAGGCGAACCCGGGGGGAGTTGAGTGTTGGGAGGGAAGCGAGCGGGAGGCCGCGCTCGCTCGCCTCGAGTTTTTAATGAGACGGGCGGGCGGGGGGGTTCAAACGACGAAACGCTGTAGCTCCCGCATTGTACTGCGTTTTGTTAATTTTTTAAACCGTTTTTTGCCCATTAAAACCACGGGCTTCGTCCGATCGGATTGCCGAGATGGCGGGCACAACTAGATACCAAATCGGATTTTTGGGCGAAAGAACGAATTTTTTAGACCACGTTAAAGGCACAAAACGGCCCAGACGGCGGACGGACATTGCAAATTTGGAATCTCCATGTCTTGAAACGTAAAGTATCAAATTTTGAGGGGAGTTGTAAAAAATTTTTCGTGACCGAAAACATAGGGTTATTATTCAGAATGAATAATAAACCAAAAGGGCTGCGTGGATTTTAGTTTTGTTTAATGGATGTTGGCAAGACCCATCCAATAAAGAGTATAACAGGCACTCCTCTGACCGCCCAATAGTTAATACTGATCGAGACGTAAAAACTACTATGACAGCTTGATCAATGACGTTGAGTTGTTTTCGATAAAATTCGAAATAATCGTTAGCGACCTAGACATTCACATCCATTCACCGAATATTGTCGATTAAAATGTTAAATTTGCTACGATACATTTTTTGGTACATTTTCGTTTTAACAAATTTTTATAGGAAATGATGCTACTGCGATATTTTTTTAAAAATTTCGTAAACTGCCCAAGTGTTTCGTGGCCTATTTCTATTTTCACAACATGTAGATAGCTTGAGTCTTTCTGGAAATATCGCGATTTTCACGTTGTTAAGTATATTCCTCGCAATTTTCAAGTGCTATATTGAGAGGTCCTATGTTTTATGGGTTTTGTGTACGTCAGAAGCTGTTTTCGTGGTGATGCGACCTACAGGAGGCCTGCGCCACCGAAACGTTTTTATAAATTCAGTAGGTCGTCAATAGCAAAGAGATTAGCGACTAATTAACATAATATAGTAGACGACATCGTGTTAGATCCAAGTCATTTGTAGCCGTTTTTGCAAGTGAAAATATCTGGTGTGACGCATCACACAACTTTCTTTGGCTTCACTTGAATTCAGCAATTATCTTCATTCTAGCAACTAATCAAATTTGTTCTTCGTTATATTTCTTACAACGTTTAACATGACAGCGAGAGGCGTTTGTAGTTCTGAAATTTATTGTGGTGCTATTGAGCAATCGGTTCACAGGCGATCTAAGAGACTCTGTACGTATTTTTAACTTTCCTTGGCTCTACAAAGTAGGAAGGAAAGTTATGTAATCAGCTGAAAATTTTTTTTTGAGTTTTCTTCAGATCTTTACATTTTAGACCCTACTGAGTCCGCAAAACACTATTTGGGAAAATGGTCTGTGTGTGTCTGTGGACGATTTTTAGAGAAAACGACCGTACCAAATCAGCTCTACCTTGATATCTGCCCGCAGGTTACCATGGAACGCCCAAATAAGGGTATGAGCAAAATCCACCGAAAGTTAACTACAGTTATCTTAGTGATCAAAACACCAAATTGGTTTGTCTCAAAAACGGCTCTAACGATTTTGATTAAATTTGTTGTATTGATAGCTTGTAATAAGACAGTTATACCATAAAATTGCCATTTGGGAAAATAACGAGAGCAGCACAATCAATTACCAAACGTTTCGACGAAAATCGATTGAAGCGCGATTTTTTCCTATTAGCTCCGCTGAAATGTCACTAGAATGTTAAAAAAAAAATTGGTGTAGTAGTCTAATCCAATATCTATAGGGTGAGCGTTTAAAACGCTCATAAGATGTAAGGGGGCCACTCCAGAAATTCCGGAATTTCAACTACCGCCGTTTCGCTTACTACCAGTTTCAAAAGTGTTTACCTAATAACTCTGCAAAAGTGATTACTATCCTCTTCAAAAAAATCGTCTATACAGCCTCTTTACTTCTCTGTGTACCAATTGTTCAATAATGGTCCGGGAATGAGTACGAGCAGCACAATAAATTCCGGAACTGTAAGCGCTACCGCTTCCTGCTCCCGTAAAGCGTTATTTGACCAAGTTCAAATGAACTGAGTGACAAGCGAATTGAGTAAGTAGAAAAAGCCATGGGCACGAGTGAATTGACGTAGTGCTAAGGACAGTTGTGTGTTGCAATGCACCATATATTTTTTATCGCGTTCTCCGTTTTGGAATAAGCGGGTAAAAACTGAGGTGAGCGAAGCGGCGGTTGATGAAATTCCGGAATTTCTAGAGAAGTCCCTGTATATCTTATAAGCGTTATTAAACTCTCATCGTATAGATACTTGATTTAACTAACACCTGAATTTTCCTGAAGATTCTAGTAACATTTGAGCGGAGTGTATAAAGGAAAATAGCGCTAAAATCGATTTTCGTCGAAATGTTGGGTAATTTATTGTGTTGGTCTCGTGATCTTCCCACGGATGAGAATTTCATCGTATTGTGTTAGTTTGAGCTGTCTATAACTAAAAGTTTAATCAAAATCGTTAGTCGTTTTTGAGAAAAAAAAAAGTTGGTGTTTTGATCACTACGATAACTATAGTTGGTTTTGAGCCGAGTTTGCTCATGACCTTATATTGGGGTCGATGGTGATGTGCAGTCTAAATATCAAAGTCGAGCCGAGTGTTCGAAGACACACACAGACCATCGTCCGTAAGAAATTTACCCGTCTGGTTTTGCGCTCGTCATTTTCGTTAGAATCCGCCGATTAGCTCGGCTCCTTGGTTTTCTTTAGGAGCCGGGAGGCGGCTCAAGTGTCCTACTGCTGCGTTCTGTGCTCTAGCGACCCAGATATGAAACTCGCTAGGGGTTGAATCAATGTTTATCCTCCAGTCCCTTTTCGTTCGGCTTGCCGTCATGGAGTTGACAAGAACGTCTCCCGCACCCCTTGACAACTTCGCCGTTTTTGAAACTGTAGTGAATTACTATTCTCCCGAAATAAATTAGCTGTCTCTAATGCCCTTCCCGCATGAGTAAGTACAGACAATTGTAGATTGTGGCTCCCAGTCATGTCGCTATATCTCGCCGCCTATATTTACTAATAACATCGCGACTTAATGAGAAAAAATGGAGAACGACGGCTCGGGCGCCTGATTCGAAATCATCGGGATCTGTTCTTCCGTTGATTGTAGGCTGCCTAATCACATTTTATGACAGCTCCTCAGATGATGTTTACTTCAAATAGCACAGTGTACGTATTGTCATTTTGTTATTAAGGAGGTAGATTTATTGTAAACATCACGGATTGGCTTGAGCCAGCTTCACGGTGCTTCCTAATTTCTTTTTGGCTACTTTCTCTCGACGACAAACCTCATGCAGTCCCGTTTTCAAAGTTCCGCACTCCACTTAGACATTTCAACATGATCGTAATTCTCGTCCGTGCGTTTTGGGAAATACTTGTTCCAAATCTTCAATCAAACTACTACAAATTACGTCTACTACGTAAACCCAGCCGTGACAGGTGTTCTTTTTATGTAACATTCATTTGCAGAATCAATTTTTGTTTTCTTCCGCCTGAAGGCTAAGCAAAATGTGACAATCTGACGAAAAGGAGTTGAGTTTTCATCAGACCTTGTTGTTTTTGGTTTCTTGAGTCAAAATAACACACATTTTTACTTGCCTTTGTCCTACGTAGTGGAAAGGAAAGTTATATAATCGAATGAAAAAAGTTTTGTTTTCTTCAGAGCTTCACGTTTCAAGCCTGAGTCCGAAAAACACGACTTGGGAAAATGGTGTTTGTGTGTGTGTGAATGCGATTGAAAGAGAACAGCTAAACCGAATCGACCCGGTTTGGATATTTATCTGCAGATTAATGGAGGATGTGAGCAAACTCTGTTCAAAGCCAACCATAGCTATTGTAATGATCAAAATACCAAATAGTTTTTATCCCCAAGAACGGGCCCTACGACTTTGGTTAAATTTCTTCTACTGACAGTTCCAGATAGCACGACAGTACCATCAAATTCTCATCCGTGAGAAAATGCAGAGAGAAGCGCCATGAATTATTGAAAATGTTGAAGAAAATCTATTTTAGCTATGGGCTGGTTACTGGGAGGTTAACCGTCCGAAAGCTATAATAAGTCATGTTTATTCGTCAGTTCTATCTGGGGAACTCAGTGTTCCACCTCTCTCTACCAACCGCTATTGCGTTCTTGCTTTGCAGGCATCTAGCTGAGATGCGCAGCACACGCTGTGGCTGGTCTTCGATTCGTTCAGGATCAACTGCAGTGGTGTGACATGGTAACTCCATGTACTCCTAAGCCCAGAAAGCCTTTTGAGTTTGTGGCTACCGACTTCCCCTACTCTTCTGCATGGGTGGAGTGGGCTTCAGGGGGCATCCATGGAAGGGATTACCGGCACTGACTGGCATCACTGACTACCGAGGTGTACATGGAACCATGTGCTGCAGGTGTGTCCACACACTTTGGGGGAGCCAAATGTCATGACATGGTGTGCAAGCAGGTTGCTGGTGTATTTCATCTGACGGCTGGAAGTGGAAAAGGAGTGGGTTGTCTCTGGAGAGGGAGGCCTGATATCATCGCCATTGGTACCAACCAGTCTGCAGTGGTCCTGGATGTTCAGGTGGTATCTGGCAGGCGGGATCTTGCACTCACTTGGCGAGCAGGTGCAAATAGGATAGGGATGGATCTTAGTATGGCAGTGTCGGTAGCTCATGGAGTGGAGGCAGGTAACATCAGGTAATGGGTCCTAGCGCTGTGTGGTGCAAGAAAAGTTCTAAGAAAGTGCGTCGTCTGGGTGTGTCAAAAGGCGTTCTCCGAGGCATCACCACCCGCGCGTTGACCAGTTCGTACCTTAACTGGTGGTTGTTCTATTGCGGAACATCCTCTTATCCTTCTTTCCTTCCCCGCTCCAATCCTTCTACCCCTTGACCCATTGGGTAGTCTGAGCGCCCGCCCTCTCCATTTCCTTAATTTTATTTATTAATTTTCTCCTTTTTGGGTGCTCCAGCACATTCTACGTAAAACGTGAAGTTATCTTTTACGGAGTGAAAAATATATTTGATTAGTAGCTACCGCCATGCAAATCGCTGCGTGTAATCGGTGCATATTTGTGTATGCGACTCGATTTTTGAATACAAAGATCAGAATTATCTGTGGACTTTTTACTTTCCGCTACCCGAAGGAAAGGAAAGTATAGTAATCGGGTAAAAAAAAAAAAAATTTGGGTTTTCTTCAGATCTTTACGTTTTGAGGCCTACTGAGTCTAAAAAACCTAATTTCGGCGCGTGGTCCGTGTGTGTGTGAGTCTGTAGTTCGGTTTGCAGGAGAACGGCTAATCCGATTGAGCTGGTTCTTTTTTTGTTTTGTTTGTTATTTTTTGTAGACACCAAAATGAGGTTATGGACGATTTCGGCCGGTGGTAAGGGTGGTGGGGGACGAAAATGTACCAAAAACTAGGGTTTTTCGCCTTGTTCTCGAAAACGGCCGTAAGGATTTTGATTAAAATTTCCAATTATCTTCTTCTAATCAATACCTAACTTTTCTTCTCCATACATATCTCCATGAAAATACGGTGAACGGAGATATAGGCCTATGAAGCAAAACTAGGTTTTTTACGCTTTTTGGCAAAACGGCTTCAGCGATTTTCACCAAACTCACAGGATGTTTTCAAATAGTTAATACCTACATATTGTTCTCAATAAATGTTCCTCTGACAGTCCATTGAACAGAGATAAAAATTAAAATGTGTCGAAAATACCGTTTTTTCGAACGTTTCCGTAAATTCCAGGGTAACTTCTTCACCAGATGTGATAAATCCTAACGGAGTGTCTTTTGGTCACCCATACCCACATTTCGTTCTCTATAATTATTTCTGTATATATATGTTGAACGGAGATATAAGCCAAGTTAACTCAGAAAAGGAGATTTGTCGAATATTAATTTATCGGTATTCCAATTTTCTGAAAAACGGCTCCAACGATTTCGATCAAACATACGGAGTACTCTCAGCTAACTATTCCGTACATTTTGTTCTTCATAAATGTTCCTGTAAAAAAGCGTTGAACTTTTATATCGCCCGCATATGTAGGTGGTGTTCGAACTTAAAGGGGTGGCGGAAAGTTGTGTGTTGCTACGCACCAGATATTTTAGCGTGAAGTCTGACGGGACCTCTGCAGAATTTTGTTGACTCACAACAGCAAAGAAGGTGGACACTGTTGTGTTCGTACAGTGCGTCAGGAGCTACAGTTGAAGCCGTGGGCTTTTGCTGAAAAATTGGGAAAGCTTGATTGTTATGGTAACATTTAGTGAATTTTCATCCAGATTTCTATTAGGATACACCACATTATTTCGAGTGACCGCATTAGGGGGAATCACGATGTTCTGAAGTGGATTCCGCGATGATGTATGCATATTTGCTCAGCCCCCCTTGCTATTCCCTCTTTCTGATGCTCTGGGCGCAGATTTCCAAACCATGAATGTTACTAGGGCCAACATGATTCATACCTGCTTCAAAAGTTGGAATAAATTTAAATGAAGCCCCTTCCCCGCCCAAACAAGACACTTGTTTGTCGGTTGTTCTCGCAATAAATTCGGATTGCGAATTAGTTAAAATAATTGCCGTTCTTTTTTAACGGAATTGTAGAAAAATGAAATTTAATCGGCCGTTTTCAACTAGTTCATGACTAATTATGAAACTACGATCGTTAAGGCTTGCGGAACAAGAACAAAAAGTGTTACTTCCTTCGTGTGTACGGAAGATAATCGCGCAATTTAGTGGCCGCCGATCGTTAA
This sequence comes from Pachypeltis micranthus, assembly GCA_020466155.1. Lineage (NCBI taxonomy): Eukaryota > Metazoa > Arthropoda > Insecta > Hemiptera > Miridae > Pachypeltis > Pachypeltis micranthus. Next base: position 30,996,628 of record CM035768.1, read on the forward strand.
TGGTCTTAAAGAGCGAAGTGACATTTTGGTCAACCAAGTGGCCAAAGGGGACGGCCACGTTCAATTAATTGCCTGCGGGAGCAAATAAAAGCTCGCTCGTTAGAGAAGATAAGAGCCCGATATTGATCCTCACGCATCGTTTGTCCAGCCAGCCCACGAGAAAGTATTTTTGTTGCCTTCCTCACGCTTAGCTTGAAGGAAAGAATCGACTATCGTACGCTCAAACCATAAAATTATGAGTTTAAACTGTCGTTAGTGTCTTATTTGAAAGACGTAGTTTAAAAAAAAGACAGGTTCGTGAGTAGATGTGTGGTTTAGAGTTCTTCGTTGGCTACGAAACGGACGAAGGTTTTATTTGCGTTCTGTATCTACTATACTCGGTGTAGTCCCTATTGTGAACTATAATGGTTCTATGAACGAAGTTTCTTATCGCGAGTTTGCACGCCTCTGTGTAACTTCTATTATGCGAGACAAAAAAAGAAGAAAACAAGGAGTTTTATTACATTTTTGTAGAAAGTGAACCTGTTGCTGTTATTGTTTATAGTGCACTCATTTTATATGCACACGTAACGCTCAATAAATTACGAACATATCGAACAATACAACTTGCAAACCAGCAAAGATTGATAAAGACGAGGGATCGAAATTTCAATCTGAAACTCGAAAAATTGCTAAATACGCGAATAAAACAAGATCAGGCGTCATTTTATATGTATCTATTCATTCAGAGGTGGATGATTTTGCGGTAGCCTGAGTTCTTATTGATAACTGTTTTTCCATTGCTTTGCCCTCTTCAAGAACCAAATGGCCTACTGCAACTGAACGGTATTTTACGCTGTATTTTCATCGACTTTTGCGACTTGGATCCAACTAAGAGAAAATTACTGCACCAAATCGTATCGCATCATTATATCATCAATATGATGTTCCTATTGCCCTTAATAGCTTGGAAACATTGGGCGCATTAAATAATCACCGTCTAAGTTTAAATTGAGCGTAAATTTCTACGTGTTCCGTTATGTGTAGCAACGATCAGTTCCCACGTAATACCTTCATGACAATTAACTTCTTTGGGATGGCCGGGTGTTGTCTGTTTTTGCTAACCATCTTATCTTGATCTGTAGAAAAAATGGAGGCATTTCTGCAAAATATCAGAAGCAATGTTGTTTACTTGCTAAGTTGAAGCTATTGAGACTTCACATTAGTAATTTGACAAAAACCATGGAGGAAAAGGAGCATTCTTCAGATTGTAAAATTATTCTTGTCCTAAAACCCCCAGAAAAAGATGGAGGATGAAGAACGAACGTTTATTAATTTTTTATTATATTTGAAAAAATAAAACCTTACATCATAATTACACTGTACACTGGGGTGGGGTGGGGGCATGCTACAGAGATAGAGCACTGTACTTCTCTTGCTACAACTGTAGAGGAAACTCCGCCTTACATGGATTCTAGCAATGCAATACATTTACATTGATTAGACAGTTTAAAATCGCGTAAGAAGCCATACATTGCCATGTGGCTGATGTAGTTTTTACATCATGAGGCTACAGAGAACCCAACGGGCCCTGCAAAATCTATGATGGTATTCAGAAAAGACCGTATCTTTTTCCTAAATTCTTCGAGATGATTGGCCACGTGCACACTCATAAAATTCGAATGGGATCCTGCCCACTCCTGAAGCTTTCAAGTCTCCAACTGTGCTCATAACTTGGTCGAGTTCAAGGAGGGTAAAGGGGTTATCAAGGGCTGACACTCAGAAATCTGACTAAACGAATATCAACTCGCAACCTATTGTTTTTAGGGGGTTGCTAACCTAAGCGACCCAGTGGATGGGAGAGAGCACAGTAGCCACATTTTATCTAGGCCTTCTCAAATCCTCAATCAACTCCTACGCGCTCTAAGTGCCTCAAGACGAATATAGCTGTTAATTTTTATATGTAGCATGGGAGCTTGGCACTATGAAATTTGCACACTAAAAAGTTAACAATCTTGTAAAGCTTCCTATACTTTGGATCACTCCTTTTGTGCTCATGTAAATTGACAGAGGTTATTAGATAAGCAGTGATGAGGGGGGAAGGGGGGGGGGAACTTAGAAGTAAATTCGAAGATTGTTGTTTTTTCGTGAGTTGAATTTCATTTATAGTAAAAGATATACTTTTCACGAGTTGGAAATTATACTGAATGGTTTTATGAAGAACCAATCCATAGATACGTCAATCATGTACTGAGCCTTTGAGCAAATGGTCACAGGTTGTCTTTCAAGTTCTTGCTTGGTTGTTTTTCTTTCTACTTTCCTTAGCTCAACCAAGTAAAAAGGAAAGTTACGTAATCAGCTAGAAAAACGTTTTGAGCTTTCTTCAAATATTCACGTTTTAATACCTACTGAGTCTGAAAAACACCATGTAGGACCATTGTGTGTGTGTGTGTGTGTGTGTACATCCCCACCCTCCCCATTTCGTTAATTTTTATTTATTCAGTTTCTTTCTTTGGGTGCCACTGTTCCATTTACAGCGAGCTTGGTAATAAATTAATCAGAAATAAAAATAAATAAAAAACTGTGTCTATGAACATGATTGAGAGAAAACGGCTGAACCAAATCGACTAAAATTTCGTATTTGGCCTGTATGTTTCCGTGGTAGAATGAGGTTACAAGCAAATTCATTGCAAATTTAACTATAGTTATGACGGTAACACCAAATATTTTTTCCCTTAATAATGGCTCTAACGATTCATTAAATTTCGTATATGGACTGTTCCGAATAACGCGTCAGTACCGAAAATTCTCGTGTGACGAGAGCAGCACTTGAATTATTAAAAATTTCGAAGGAAATATGTTTTAGAGCAGCTTCTTCCTTATAAATTCCGCTCAATTCTCAGAAAAATTAAGTTGGTAGTTCATTGTACTAACTACCCAATGAGAATATGATAACGCTCATAAGATAATTAGGAGCAACCTAAGGAATTCTGGGCTTCACTTTCTCACAGTTTTTTCCTGATAATTCCAAAACTGTAAACACAACGGGTCTCAAAACAATCACGTTGACGCTATCATAAATCACCTGCGCACTGGTTGCTTATAAACAGTCGTGGCAAGTAGGAGTACCCCATAACTTCCAGAACTCCACCACTTTCAACGCAAAATATGAAGTTATGTTTTACCGAGTTGAACTAAACTGAATGAAAAATATATTTGATTAGTAGCTAGGAGGATGCCATGAAAATTGCTGAATGTGTATGGGGCCAAGGGAAGATGCGTGATGCGTCGCGCCAGATATTTTATTATTGATGCATAAAAAACGTTCAGTTATTTCTTTGTTTACTTTTAAGTGCATCTTAATGCATTGATATCATTATAATTATAGAAGTTGGCGTAAGTTAAGTGTGGTACAATATGTGTTAAGTGGTGTTCGACTTCCCTCGATCTAACCACAACAGAGAATGCTAAACGAACATATATTTATTATCAACTATTTCTAGTTAATACAGACAGTGCTCTCAAAAGGTGTTAAAAAGGAAACAAACCATCAAATACCCTAGATATCTGTCCTGTAACAGATGTATACTGCAGCTCCTAGATCAAGACCATGATTAACTTAGAGTGGGCTGCTTCAAAGAGATGTTTATGACTGGTTTCACTTTAATTCTCACTTTGTCATATTAGATTATTGCAACCTTAATCGAAATGTTCTCATTTTGTTATCCAGTTTATGTGTTGACATGGAATCTGGTCGTAGTAATGGAAGTAGCATTCGTGGAGGGGCTGGTGGGAAGAAAATGAGAAAGAGAAAGGAATTGGATGCCCTTGTTGGAGGAGTAGGTGTAAAAAGAGTGGGAGGTGGAAATAAAAGACCTGGAAGTGGAGGTGTGAGCCCCCAAGACCAATTACTCTCTGATTCGACGGGAGATGAAGATTACTGGAGCACAACAAAAATTACCACCAAAGGCAAAAGACATTATTCTTCGGCTGGTGGGAAAAGAGGATCTGGCACCTGTTCTGCGCTCCTAAGGCTTTGCACCATACTGCTAATAATAGCCTGTGTGATTGCCACCATCACAGTCATGTGGCTATTCATTGATATTAGAGAGCAAACAACTTATCTGCGTAGCCAGCTTGATCAAGGTTATAATGCACTATGTATTTTCTTTCTATGTTTCATGTAGCATGATAGTAACGAAATGAAGGCATTAGCTTTTTCTTTTTTAATTTTTGTTAGCTGCTGTGATCCAAGCTTGAACTGTATCATTGCTGAGAATGACATGGCATACCTTTTTGAAGTGTTTTTATTATGAGATGTTGGCGCTATCAAATAAGAAACTGTGTAGCTGAGTAGTCATTTGCAGTTGAAACAGTAGTTAATTTTTCTTGCTCTTCATAAGTATGTTGAATGTGCGAGTCTCTGGGAATTTGCTCATACAGTGAGAATCTACAGCATTTTATAATAATTAAATACCTTCTATGGGAAGTACTCTTTCACTCATGTCAATCTGTGGCTTTACTCTGTAATAAAAGAAGAAAGGTCTGTGACAAGAATGAGTTTTGATCGCATTTTTTAATAGGCACTAGAATTTGTAAGCATTATCAAGTTCTAATCGCTTAGTCTGGATTAGTTATAGTCATTAGTGTGAAGTCTCATTACATCTCTAACTCCATGAGACATTGTTACTTGCTATCCAAGCTTCCATCTTACCATCAAAGTGTGACAAGTATTTGCTAATGGCAATACTACCTTAACAAGTGGCTTCTGTCAGCTAATCCTTTTATTCTTGATGTCGCAAACCATTAGTGTACCTTCTACGCTGCATTTTTTATTGGTAGTGTATTGGCAAGAAGTTTCATGAGGGAAACACCATTCAGTTTGAGAGTCAGCCTTTTCTTCCCACCCCGCGACTTATGGATGCTAATTTCTTGGAGCGACTTGACATTGATGTTGTAACAATTGCCCTTATTCTCCCATTGCAAGTCATGCTCATCATTTTGATGCTGTGATCAGCAGTGATATGTGAGCTACCAGTGATTACTTTGTTGTGGAGCCTATTGGCACCATGAGCCACTTTGGCTACTGCATGTTCTTAATTCGTGTTTAGCTCGCCTGTTGGCTCACTGAGAATGAACTTCATCCTTTAATAGTCACGGGAAGGGTTTTATTATGTACATGACCTGAGAAGTCTACTTGTTGAAGAAGCTGAGAATGAGGGTTCACTGTCGTACCCATGCCAACGTTATGTACATGATATAGCCAACAACATATTTAAATAAAACAAAAGTTTTTGTGTGCCAGTGTGTTTAGTGGGTAAAGACCCTGCTGTAGTATTTTATCTAGTTTCGCTCCTCCACAGACCTTGTAAGATTGTGCGTGTTTTGTTTATGTGAAGTATTCTGGTTTTGTAATTCAGTTTGTAGAATTACGTCATCTTCAGTTATCCTATAATGATATATATATCCCACTGCAGCCACTTTTTCAAGCGTAATAGCATGAGTATGGATTGTATTCTAATCGTTTATAGTTGTTACATTTCAAGATTTGTTGAATGGAAGCAAGGGTTCCTACGAGTTCTGGCTTTTATGAAAACGTGAATGGTTCTTCTATTGTCTTAGGGGTTATTCATGAATCATGTGTTCTGCATGTTTTAGTTTGTATCAGTAGTAACTTGCTATTTAATTAGAGTCATATTTCTGTGTAGATGATATGTTTGCATGTAGTAACAAATGAATGTTGCTATTGCCCTCGAAAAGTTATGCTTGAGGTCAGATATCAACTATTGCTAAACTTTACTAGCACTGCTCTTATAAAAACTCTGGCTTTGATTGGTATAATTTAGAAATATTTTTTGATTTCGTACTTTCATCCTTGACTGATAGGAAGTCAGTGTTTCTCTAAGCAAAAGAATTGCATGTGTTTTAAGTTTTGTGAATTTTCGTATGAGAACAGCGTTCCCAATATGAATATATTTTGTTATTATTTATTCATTTGAGAAACCAGGGCAATAAGTGTATTGTCTTATCCTCCATTCCAGAATAGAGGGGAAACACCTCACAATTTCACCATAAATGTCTAGAAATACTAGCTCAGAAGTTTTGACTTAGCTTGCCCACATTTTTTTCAACTCTGTTCTCATTGCTTTGGAAGATCCACTTTCTATGCACACCTCAATCCATCAATGAAACTGCATTGTAGTGAATTACTAAAATTCATAAATGCAATAATTTCTCATTGATAGATCTGGTCATTGAGTCATAGTAAAACTAGTAAAAAGGAAATAATGCCGATTGTATGTCACTTGGTAGGCCATTCTATTCAGCTGCCCTTAGAAATGATGAACGACCAGCTGTCCTTAATATAAGTCACACCTTTCTGATAATTTCATCGATCACGCTTCTGAACCAATCCTTAGGTGTACAAGTACAATGAAGTAGTTGTGATTTGATCCCTTGCCTCGTGGCTCCAACTAGATGGTGTTACATCAACTTTAGAGCTCAGCCTGTTAGTTTATTAGGCTACTCTGATCTTCAGGTTTCTGAAACATTGGCAATATTTTCAACATCTCAAGGCCCCCCCCCCCCAACCAAAGACAATTTATTGGAGGAACAGTAATTGCTTTTTCTTTCTTCCACAATAAAATCGAATACAGTAAAATGTATAAATTGAATCGACCAAATACAAACTCATTAAATGGTTGGTCTTTATAAGTAAATTCAGTGTAACTAAAACAATTCGAATCTGTCCTCCCACGAGAGTCTGTACAAATAGTCAAAATAGTGCAGAATATCAAGAAATATGATTAATATTCATGGTGCCACTTAACTACTTTACTGAAATGTTTGTTGTTCATAGTTGCAGCTGGCAGTCAAGGAATGCCAGAGGAGATCCAGAAGTGCCATTCTCTATCACGACAGCTTCAGCTAAATCAAACATCTATATTTTTACAAATTGACTTGATGAATCAGCGACTGTCAAATTTCAGTAAAATGGTACGAAATGTATTTAAACTTTCGGCTTACTATTCCCATCATTAATATATAATTGAATGTTTGAAAAAATTGATGCAAATTTTGTTGGTTTATAGCCACGTTAAAATACAACGGAAATCAGTTAATACGATAATTTCTGAGTAGGTGCTTGATACATTTAAAGTTGATAATAAGCTTTATTCAACACCACCACTTATCAAATGCTTTAGCAAGGTTTCAGAAAGATAACCGAAAGTTAAGTGAAATCAAAAATTGAGAAAAAGCAAAAATACACCATTTTCTCGTTTTAGATACATTTCTTGTTTGCTACTAGCTACTCAAAATATTTCTACTAGTAGATAGTTTCAATCAATTGATATTTTATGTTAAGAATCATTGTGCATAAGTTGAAGGATTTGGATTATTACCTTGAACCATTGTCGCTCAACCAGATGTTGTGTTGAGGTTGGTTGTTTATGGTAAATACAATTTTGGAGAATTCAGGAAAGTGAAATTAAAGGAAACCAGAGGATAGAACTATCAGGGATCCTTAATCTTTCATTAGTTTCAGCAGAAAGCTATGCATAATTAGCTGGCATATATTACCCTTATAAAGATCGCGATGAACGAGCTGGTTCATGTTATTCTGAATTGTGTTTAGTGCATTGTTTTGCATACCACGCTCATTTCAAATGTTATAGGAACTATTTGGGAAAGTCCAGTTGGTAGGCGAAAAGTGACAAAAAACAGATTTTTGATGAACTGTTATGTTTGCAAATTCATTTTTTATTTCGATTACTCAGGCTCTAGTTCTGAATGGCTCAAACACAAGGTGATGAGAGAGATGAGGAGTTGGCATATCAAATGTAGAGTTGTGATATTGATGTAATAATAAAAACTAGATCTCAGCGACTGAAATGCATATTTTTCCTTAAAAATAAAAGAACAAACAACTGAGAAGTAGAATAGAAAATTAAAACTGGAAATTTGAACTACATTGTTTTACATTTTAAATTGAAGGAGTTCCGTCAGTTCCCATGATCAGTGAGGTATTCATGGGTGTCATTTTTGTGTTCTCCTGTCTTCCCCTAACAGTGCTCCTCTTTTGATGTGGGCAATAGTGTTGAGTATTGAATACAGTTTGTGGGGTCACGAATACTTCTTCAGAAATCCAGTGGCGTCCTATTTTTCTATTGATATTTCCCATGCTACTTGCCCTTCTATTCTACAAAAGAATCACCCGAAGCTATCCTCCAGAGTTGACTTGTTATCTGATTTGTCTGTCTCAGTTTTTCAGGGTTTTTACACTTGAATGTGTACTGTATATTTAAATGGAATGAGCTGTGACTATAATGCTAGCAAACAACATGTTACATTTTCCTTCAGAACTTTGTGTGAAAAACGGACCTTTCTAACTTGTGTACCTGACTGAAAGGGAGTTTTCAGTCAGACTATTATCAAAACACTTTCTTCTGCCAAAAACAAAATGAGCCCAAAGTGTGATGTTCATATTATCCTTGTCTTCTATTTAATTCTCCCAAATCAGGGTACACAATTATCCTTTATTTTGATTGTAGATCGGCATCATTCAGGGTGGATTAAATGAAGTAGCAAATAAGCTTAAGGAATCGCCTGAACTCGTGAATGTGCCCAATCAATTACACTCGTTGAAAGCTAGTATCGCAACATTGGGAAGTGGTTTTGAAGACATGAAAACGACTACTGGACACCTTCAAGAAACTCAAGAAACGATTAGACAATCAATTGGCAGCTTGAATCAAAATATAACGAAGGTTAATGTAAGTATCCTGTTTTGTAATACGTCCTCAAATGATTCCCTTTTGCTTGTATTCATAAAAGAATCTTTTTATTAATACTGTCTATTAATTCAAATCCGATGGTTTTAAAGTCTGGGGGTAGAGAGTGTGAGTCGGTGGTCAGATATTGGTTTGGCAAAAGATGCTGTAGTGGCAAGAAGATATGTCGAAGGATGAAAGAAGGATTTAGCCAGGGCATAAGATTCAATAGTAGCAAATGTCAAAAGGAGCTTTCATCTCCTAGTTGGACATTGCTTATGTTACACAGGTGGAGTTGAGGTGAGAATCTTTAAGCACTTAGTGCTGTGACCAATTCAGAGCGTTGAAATTAAGAAGGAATTTCAAAAGATAAATGAGGTGAGCCTTTACTGTTGAAGCCATGAAACGTGGGCAATTTGGCAGCTCTTCCACTAGAAAGAAGTGCAGGTTTTGCTTCAGAAATGGCTTAAACCTGAATGGTTTGTTCAAAGGGTCCTCTGCATGCAAAGTAGTACTGTACTCGACCACTTCCTTTCTCTAATGTTGTTCAATTGTAATTACACAGCTAATATAACAATATGTTCTCCAGACTTATCGCTGTTTATATACAATGACACATGTCTGTTTGTTTTACTAAATTACCACATTTTTACTATGATTTACTTTGTGTAGAAATGTCTGTACTTGTCCCAAAAACTCTTGAACGAGTAGAGAAGCAAGTAGATTGTGCCTGCACTCTTGCTTACTGACTGTTAAGGTATTTCACCATTTCGCATACATTAAAATTATGATGAGGTTGCTTCTTCCTTTCTCCAAACTTGTAAAATTTCCAATACTAAATAAAGTTGCCGCTGATACAGAGTGATATTGCACTATGTGAGGAGGGGAGTAAGTACGACATCAATTGAATGCGATTGAAACAGAGAGGTGTATTCGCAAATTGCACTCAGGGAGGTTTTACCACCACAAACAGGGAACTAGGTGGGGTGGGAGCAAACACAGGTGCGGACGACAAGAGAACTGCCTGGTTACAACTGACGACAGCGAAGATTTAAGCAAATCGAGGCATTTGAGGTGCCCAGTCAGCCCAACTCCGGGCAATCATCTACTGAATGGAAGAGTTTGGTTCGTCCCAGCATATAAATAATACATATACCTTAAAATCCACCATTTACTATTTCAATAAATATGAGTTTTACTAAATAAGTGTGCCTCTTCTTCTTGTGTTACTATGTGTTATTACGCAAAAGTTTTGTACATGGATATCCTTGTAGGTATCTGTAGCACAGTTGAATGATGCTATAAAGAAACAACTTGGGCACGGCTCACTTGATGATCAAGAAGTCAAAGAAACCCTGAAAGCTGCATTACTCAATGCTTTACAACCGAACATCAGTAAAATGAATGACTCGCTCTCCAAGAGAATCGATTGGGTTTCTGAAGACCAAAAGAAAGATTACGTAAGTTAACATCCAGTTCATGTTTTCAATGCTTTTAGCTTTCCGTGCAATACCACTGTGAACTAGCTATACTCTAAAATGCAATTCGATGTCTCTTTTATGGCTAGTGGATAGTTAGCCACTCGAACCACTTTGTGAGGAACCTACACAACACTAAGTGTGTCAAAATCATTGTGAGTCTGTTTTCAATAATTGACTGCTGTTATGATGGCTAACTAATACCTTAGCTGACTGACAACTACTCCAGCTCTACTTGAAACCACTAAAAATTTTGTTTAACAAGGAATGGAAATCAACGCAACAAATCATTTGTTATTATTATCAGTGAGTGTGTTATACACCTTACTCAATGGCTCACAAACATACTGTTTTCCCATTCCAATTATCATGTTGAACTGTATGAATCAAATTGTGCCAAAATGTTAAATTTTATGAAACCTCCTCCATCTCCAATCTCTAATGATTTTGATTAAACACATAGCATATCTTGAACTAATGAATACTTCAGTTTCGTTTCCCTCGATTTTCTACAATATATTGCTATATTTCCACATACTTTCTCGGTGGCACATTATAATTCTACATTTCTGTGTGCCATGGATCTGTTACACCTATGGATTAAACTCCAACCTCAAGTTATGAGTGGAGATTCTTCTCACTAAATTATGGCTGATCAGAAAATTATACTATTTTGCTGTTTTAATAATTGTACTTGTCCAGTAACTAGTGATCGCTTCTTCATTCTAGTGAAAAAAGATATCCATACTAAACCATGAAAAACCTTTTCTGTAATTATTATTATGACTTACCTTTCTGTTTACAGCGACTCATTGTTGAGCTGCAAGAGAGCTCGGCAAACCTTAGTTCCCAGTTACTATCACTTCGTGACAACGTAGTGCATGTTTCCACGAACTGCAGTACACTAAACTCCCAGGTTATTATGCTCTCCCATTATCTTTGATGCGCTTTTCTTGCTATTATACAACTACTGATTCCTCAACCTGTTACACATTTGCATACAGTTCTATCCTGTTATCACAAATTGCTCCACACTTTGTTGTAGTTCAAAATCATGATTCTAGAAAAGTAATAATCATTCCAACCCATCTACCTCAGCTCTTCCATTCATGTACATTTATCATATAAGTGGGTACGTATTTAGTTTATGGTCTTTTCAATGTCTATAACAATATATCTCTCCCCCCTCCCACTCATCATACCAAATATTTGTACGGGTTCAGTGCTAGGTTGTTTTTGAAAATATTCTGTGGATTGTACCAATCAATCAATCAAGAATTTTTTATTTGCAGTGGCCTAAGAATAGACAATACAAACGTTGGGAAATGGGCAATAATTACACCACATAGGCAAGTAATATGAACAGATGGTGGAGACAAGGCACCAAAAGAGAAACACATCACACAATGAAACCGCAACACTACACATCCCACACAATCTCAAAAAACTCGCCAAGCGAGTACAGCTCTGCCCTAATGAGATGAACTTTTATGACCTTAGTGAAAAACTTAATAGGCAGCTGCTGAATATTATGGGGTAGGGCATTATACAGACGAAAGCCTACTTGAATTGGGTCATTTTTCTGAGCTCTACTTAGGCGAGTAAAGGGAATCAGTAGGTCCCCACGGGATCGGGTGTCATGCCGGTGAACATAGGAAGCCACGGCAAGGAGCGACATGTTTACTTTCATCAGATTCACTGCCAAGACATATGCACTAGGCAATCTAAGAACGCCAGGGCAAGCAAATTAATCCCTACAACTCTCATTTCATGAGAGATTAGCCAAGATTCTGATAGCACGTTTTTGTTATTTAAATATGTCAATTGCATGACTACTGTTTCCCCATTTGCATGCCACAATACAATAAATTGCTCTGCTGGCAAAGCAAGCATGAAAAGAAAGAACGCAAGACTTCATCAGAAACGACGCTCTTCAACCTTCTATGCATGAAAATAGAAGATGATAATTTAGGGGACAATGCCTCTACATGGGCCTTCCAGGAAAGTCGGTTATCCACCGTCAAACCCAGGAAATTAACTGCCTGGTCTAAACTTCTGTTGAGACCCACTACGAGGGTCTGGGTTTTAGTTTTGTTCAATACCAAAGCATTTGCCTGACACCACCTTTCCACTATCTCGGACTTATATTGTGGATTGTACTGCATTTCTTCACAGGAACAGGCTGATGCTAGGCAAGTAAAGTCGTCAGCAAACAGGAAAATGTTGTTTGAATACTCAAACTGGCTGGGTAGGTCATTCATATACAAGAGGAAGAGGCAAGGGCCGAGGATACTCCCCTGTTTGACACCACAGGGGATTGCAACTTCAAAAGAGGTTGTCTCATTGAAAGAAACAATCTGGGACCAATCCTCAAGATAGCTCCGTAGAAACAGAACCATGTGGGGGCCGAAGCCATAGTGCTCCAATTTCCTGAGGAGCAGGTTGTGAGGTACCAAGGCAAATGCCTTTGAGAGGTCAAAAAGACTAAGAGAGGTGCGCTGGCTACTCTCCAGAACTGAAAAGAGCTGAGAAATAAGAGGACATACTGCAGAACCAGTACCTCTCCCCCTCCGAAAACCAAACTGCTGGGGGTGGAGTAAATTGAGACCCTCCAGATGGCCGCTTATCCTTTGTAGCACTGCTTGCTTAGTTACCTTAACAAAAACGGGCAGTTGGGAGACAGGATGAAAGCCGTCGTAATCCTTGGAGTTCCCCTTTTTTGGAATAGGTGTTATAACGGATTTCTTCAAGCAGTCAGGGAACATGCCATCCTCAAAGCACCTATTAATAATAAAGGCTAACGGCTCAGTAATGAAACTAGCTACCGATTTGACAACTCAAGAATTGATGCCCAGAAAAGCAGCGGCATTACTGTTCTTAAGGGCCATAATAGTAGTGTACACCTCCTCCACCGGGACTGGAAGTAAAACGAATTCCCTGGGCAAACTAGGAACATGTACCTGTACGAGAGTTGAATTACATTGGGGGCCCTATATGTATTGTGATATGTAAGGGTCAAATGAACTCAACTCACCCCAACATTTTACATTGGATCGAGTTTTGTAAAAGTGGTCTTTAAATGACATCAACAAAAACATCTTTTAGCATGGAAATATTTGCAGTAACATAATGTATAGTTTATTCGGAGTCGTGACAATTGGTTAACATGGCTTCATTTTCATGTTTCTTGACTGTCACAAGAAATATACATAGTATCCATAGTAATTTGAGGGTATTAAAGTCATTCTGAGAATTTCCGCAGCTTGTTGTCTCCTTTCTAGTTCCTCAGGCACTTATACTCATAGCAATCCACATAATATTTTGCATGATAAACTTTTCCGTGTATTTGAATCATGTATAGCTCTAGGTTATTGAAATATTTTGTTTTCCATTGTTTTTCAGGTTGCAACCCTAAAAACTAGTTTTGAAAAATTGTCTTCCCAGGACGTGGACGGTGTATTCGCTCAACCGAACCCACAAGCACCAACTTCAATTCAATTATTGCCAACAAAAGAAGGTACGCAGTTCAAATTAAATTTTATCGCGTTTAATTAATGCATCACGCTTGAGTTCAAAATAAAACGTTGTCCATTTTCAATTCTTTCAACTTCTTCTTAACTTTCACCGGTCTTTGCTTTTCTCTTCAGTTTATGGAAAACATTGAAACTGCAAAAGCCTCAAATTAACTAGTTTTGTTAAAGTAATTGTTCCTGTATGTAAAGACATCATCATCTGGCCGTTAAGTCAGTTAGTTGGTTGTAGTCTTCATATAAGAAGAGAAAGGGGAACAGGATGGTGTTGCATCAGGAGGGGTGTGGTAGAGGTTGAAAGGGAAAGGAGCCTGGTCATACACCTCCTGGTAAATCCGTTGGAAGTGAAGTGTAAAGGCAGTTTTGTTTTACTAGTTTAGCTTTAGGAACAAATATACACGGATATCACTTTGAATAAAAGTTTAGTCATGGCAAATGTTCATTCAAATTGGCCATAGAAAACTGGTGAAGTGAAAAGCAGGAAAGGAAACGGAGTCAAATAATTAACAGGAACTTAATCATTTGACAATAAATGGCAGATGGGGGGGGGAGGCTTACATATTTTGTGTTACCCACCAAGCTCTAAGCAAACTTCAAAATTTTTGTTTCTCACCGCACCCACTATGTAGCTACAAGACGTACTCATGTGTTAGGGACACAGATTCGAACTTTCTGGATGACAATCGTACTGACCCATCTATCAGGTGGATGTAACCGTGTATACAAAGTTGAATAATAACAGTTACCTTATTTGCACATTTGATGAGAAATATACGCTCGGTTACGATTATTACATTTAATAACGATTACCTTAATTTTTTTAAAAAGCAAGAATTTATTCGTCTTCATTAATACAATTATGTCTTCCTCAAGTTCCTACCAGCAAATGATTGAAGTAATGATCCCATTTATCAAAATTAAAAATGTGTTTACTGTCCTATGAACTGCTTTTGTTGTAAGCCTGAGATTTTTAAAAACCCCTACTTATTTCTCACTTTTTATCTCTCATATCTCGCGATCAATTGCTGTAATAATGCTGATTTGCTCATTAACAAATATTAAACTTCTTGAAAATGTTGCATGGTTTATCACAACTAAGATGAGTAATATTTCAACGTATCTTCACTTCATATTGGATCCTCAAGCTCGTATACTTATTTTTTCAATATAGGTTAATACTTGTCCAATTCATTGTAGCTCGTTGGTTTTTATTTTAAATACAAATGATGATTCGTGTGAGAGACATTTGAAAAAGTTGATTAGTATTAACTAAATTATGGCTCAAATTACTTCAATTTAATTGTAAAATGAGTCAAAAAATACAAAATCATCTAAGCAAAAGAAAAATTATTTTAAAAATTGCTGACACAATGGAACAATATTTTTAAAATGATAGAAATAATATAAAAGGAAGTGTAATTATTTTTTACCTCAGCTCTTTGAATGTTGAATCAGCTCAAGTTGATGAAACGTAACTTTTAAAATGAAATCTTTGCTCAAACCAAATGAAATAGGACTACGTTACAGTTTATTGGTTTATTTGGTTATACCGCTCAAAAAATACTTGTAAATGATACGGCACGTGCCCTAATTACAATTGTTCAACGAAAATTGGTATTTTCTAGGAAATGTTAGGCAATTAGCACAATGTGAACAGTCGAGATGACAGGTGGTTGAAGTGAGATGGAAAGCAGTGTGGGAAATTCCCTTCCAATAACCCGTTCTATTTTTATCACAGGTCGTGTGAAGCTTATGACCCAATGGCCCACAATTATTGTGTGGCTCACAAGGCATCAAGTTTGCGGTCATTGAAATTCGGTGTGCGATTTGCAATAGTATGTTACTTCACACTCGTAGTATAACAGATGGTGAAAACTTGGATACGATAACAATACAGCAGCAGAGCTCAAGGATCATTTTACTTCTCAGCCTACTTTGAGTGGCTAACGTGCATTGTATTCATTGTCAACTAGGCTTATTTAGGAAGGATGGCGGTGCAAATCTGAAGCTATAGGGCAAAAGGGTGTGTGTTTTCCTCACTATATTTACTATGATTTCACCCCTCAGGCTTGTCCTATTCATTCTTCTCGGCATCAAAAAATACTTGAGAAACATTACAAAACACGACGTAATAGCGATAAAACTGCTAAAATTTTGGAGTTGGCTGATTGTTTTATACCATGCTGAGTAGGCAGGAATTAGATCCCAATGGATTTTGTAGACTGCGTTAAAGACAAAATATAGCTGATGAGAGAGGAAGGTGGAAAGCTCCTCCGCCGTGAATCTACCTCTTCACATTCACATACATCTCGAATGTGTGTGTGTATTACTCATGAAAATAGCTCATCGACAATGAAATTCAGAAAAATTGGTAAAAGGCAGATGGGAGAGGAAAGCAAAGGTAGAGCCAGTGGCTGCTTTTCAAAATCCATCAAGTCCCCTAAAACTATTGTTTTAGTTTACACACAGAAAGAAAGACAGTCGTCAACTGTTAGCCAAAACACCACTCAAAATCCAGACGTACTGGTATATACGTGCATTTTACTATTCAATGGTTTTAACGCTTTGTTTCAGATGCAGGTGGAACAATGACCAACTCTTCTTCATTGAACATCCCTCCTTCATAATTCAATCGTTCCTGTTTAGTTAACCAGTCATATTGACATTTTTTGTAACGGTGATTCAGTGTCTTAGTTCAATTATTCTTTTTCATCATTATACCACGGCCTTTCAGTGCAAATTGTACTTAAGAGAATTATGTAATAATAAAAGTAACTTATTACTAAAGTTGTGAAGGAATTGAAAATGTGCCCTACTATTCTATTGCATTTGTCCGAACATTGTAGACAGCCTTCTTTCTTTACTTGTCTTTTACGTAATTTGTAATAAGAAATCCAGTAAATAGGTTTGCTCTACCTTTTCTAGGAACAAGTCGTATTAGCCTTTTTTCTGTAAGAAATAAACGATGTAGATTCTTTCACTTTGTTTGTCGACTAATCTATGAGTGGGCTGAGAAATCTTAAAAGCACTGTTCTGCTCCTGTAACAGTTACTTCAAGTGTAGATTGTGTCACTGTAGTGGTGGTTTGGCGAAGAATAGGAAAACTGGGCAGAACTTCGTTTATTCTCCTGCGGCTTAATCACGAATGCCTCACAAAACGAAATTTTTCCCATGGGGTTTTCCTTCCCCTCCCCACTCACTTACTTACTCATCCGGGAGGCGGCTGCAGGCCATACAACCCCCTCCCCAACTCATGACTTCCCTTTTCTTTCGTTCAACAACCTCGGTCATTTTCTGGTCGGGTATCAGCCTTTCGGCTTTCCCATCTTCTTCTTCGTCCTTGCTGTTGATGATCAGCATATCACCAACCACGAATTGAAAAGTCTTGCATTGTATCAACAAATATGCAATAGTACACACTCACATGTCTTCATTTAGTGTGCTCTTCTGCAATGTATGATACACATGGAAAAATCTTTGCGTGCAAACATGCAGCCGACTTTCAGTTCCCCCCATTGTGTTAATGCTCCAGCCGTGACTGAATTTCCTGAAAGTTTCTTGGTAGTGTGTCCGGTAGAAAGTACATCCATTAAACTCAGGAACAGTTAAGTAATGAAATCGTAGTTGTTCAATCATTATTGCGGTCTGACTGTCTCTTTTAGGGTAAGCTTCACGAACTATTGTGCCCGTCCTTATACCTTACTTGATAAAGCCAGCTCCTACGGGAATCCTGCGAGGGCATTCTTCAGTATTTATTCCTAGACTAATTGTATCAGAAACTTCAACTGGGCCAGGGTGTGGCAAGGAGTCTGCACCATCTACTGAAGGATATCAAGTATTCCCATCAAATGTTTGTTCATGCTGTTGTGACCTTTGATGATCCTTATTACCTTCCTAAGGTTCTTCATTATTATCATCAATAGACTTTCTCATTGGCACTGTAATAAAAATATCTGGTGCGTAGCAACACACAACTTTCCGCCACCCCCGTAATTTCGAACACCACCTACATAGGCGGGCGCTATATCTTCGTTCAACGCATTTTTACAGGAACACTTATAGAGAACAGAATGTAGAAACTAGTTAGCTGAGAGTACTCCGAAAGTTTGATCGAAATCGTTAGAGCCGTTTTTGAGAAAATTGGAATACCGATAAATTAATATTCGACAAATCTCCTTTCTTGAGTTAACTTGGCTTATATCTCCGTTCAGCATATAAATACAGAAATAATTATGGAGAACGAAATGTTGGTATGGGTAACTGAAAGACACTCCATTAAATTTATCACATCTGGTGAAGAAGTTACCCTGGAATTTACGGAAATGTTCGAAAAAACGTTATTTTCAGCACATATTGATTTTTATCTCTGTTCAATGGACTGTCAGAGGAACATTTATTGAGAATAATATGTAGGTATTAACTATTCGGATACATCTTGAAAGTTTGGTGATAATCGTTGGAGCCGTTTTGCCAAAAAGCGTAAAAACCTATTTTAGCTTCATGGGCCTATATCTCCGTTCACCGTATTTTCATGGAGATATGTATGGAAAAAGAAAAGTTGGGTATTGATCAGTAGAAGATAATTTGAAAGTTTAATCAAAATCGTTAGAGCTGTTTTCGAGAAAAATTCAAAAACCCTAGTTTTTGGTACATTTTCGTCCCCACCCCCTTCTCATCGGCCGAAATCGTCCATAACCTTATTTTGGTGTCTACAAAAATAACGAACAAAACAAAAAAGAACCAGCTCAATCGGATCAGCCGTTCTCCGCCGTCGAACTACAGACACACACACACACACACACACACGGACCACGCGCCGAAGTGGGTTTTTAGACTCGGTAGGGTCTGAAACGTAAAGATCTGAAGAAAACCCAAATTTTTTTTTTGGGCCGATTACTATACTTTCCTTCCCTTCGGGTAGCGGAAAGTAAAAATTAGTATGACCTACCTTAGTTCTAATCCAGCAATGAACAGCAATGGAGAAGTCCTACACTGCGACAGTGACCCAATAGGAGTATCTTGCAAACCCAATCATCCAGTTGGTCAGCTCCCACATTGCCAGTGATCCCTTCGTATATGAAAACCTGGCAAATGTCTACTGTATTATCTCTAGCAAGTTCGGCAGAATCAAGTCACTCTGCACCACACAGTTAGATCTCCAATGTAAGTCACCTCGTGCAGCATCATTGACTCTCCAAGTGCCACTCCTTAGATCAGGCCCATCGATATATATACAGCCATAAAGCTCAGGTAAATACCATAGAGGAAGAAACCGAGAGAAATAACCATAACAAGTATAGTAAGCAACCTGAGGTCAATCAATGAATTTCTCACACTACAGTTACTGCGTACTTCAAGCAATTTGAAAAATGCTCTAACCAGTGATTCAAATAGTGGAAGATTAAGTCTGGTGAGAGCTCAGCCCAATTTGGATTTTTTACCAAGATATCTTTCTTGCAGGGGTGTGTTGTAGTTAGGCTAACAGCAGTACAATAATATGGAACATGATGGGGAGATCGAGCCTATTCTCTCCTCTGATAATAAATAACAATATCAATAATATTAACAATTGATATCAACAGATACTAAGTAACTTTAGTGGTTAAATAATTAAATTAATAAATAAATTATCAACATTACAACATACAGTGACCAGACGTAGCAAAGCAATGTGACGAGGATATCATGGTGCCTTTTTCTCTTCAGCCGACAATATGGGCAGGTGGTGGAGGTTGGTCCCCAATGGCAGTGGCAAGTTGGTTTGTGGTTAGAATATGGCTAGAAATCAGTATAATATGCCCAAATAAAATGATGTAACCACATAGGAGCAAGAATGGGTGAACCCGAGAAATGTTCGACTCTTAGAATTCACCAGATGCTCACCTGTGATCCCAAGCAAACATTAAATTACGCTTGGTGCACTAGTCAAGGTATTAGCAACTTTGGTTGGTGGGGGGGGGGGGACAAGCAGTTGGTCAATCTTGCACAGAAAATCTGCCATGGAACGTCCAGGATGGTTGGTATGAGATTCAGGGTGGCGGGGATTGAGATTGGGATGGGGGCTCTTGACAGCTTGTGCAAATGTTGTAGTGGTTTGGTAAGTTACCATTTTATTATGGGCAGTCTCATTTGAAATATTTTGCAATTGGTGAGCTCTGCAGGCAAAAGGAACTGTTTTAACTGTGTGTTGGTTAAGTGCGTGAGGTTTGTGCCATCAAAGTTGACATAGTAGCATTCCTTCTAATGGCAGTAGTTCTACGAGTGGCCAATTTTTTGACACATCGTATTAGTTGCGGAGGCTCTACCTTGACTAAAGCATGATATAACCTAGTGAGCTCGTAGATTTCTGAAGAAATTTCTGTAGAATTTTTTACATTGGGTTTCCAGTCAGTAAAGAACTTCGAAAGAGGCGATTTGTGAAATGGATGCAGAAGAACGTTGTTTCATACTTGAGAGTATTTTAGGAAGTTCATATCAGTTGAGTGGTGAAGACACTTATGAGTTGAAAACTGTGATGTGTTTTCTTTTAAATAGTAAATTGCTTTACAATTTCTATCTATTGAGACGAAATTGACCTTCACCACATTGGTCAACAAAACATATTTGAATGTTTCTGGCTTGGAGTTGCAAAACTCTTTTATAGCCACGCACAAACATTCGAGGGGATGAGATTCTGACACCTTTTCTGTTGGTGCAATCGTTTAAGGAATCATTTGTTTCAAAGTTAACGTACCTGTAAGTGTGTTGTACCTCCTAGTAAGTACGGGCACAAGCCATCCAGATGATGACACGCAAGGGTGATTATGGCTAGCGGATAGTATCACCAAGAATCTAGGGTTGTCCTTGGCCATGAAAGAGCAGTTACACATGATTGCCTTTGATTCACAGTGTTTGCTCAGTATGCTATGTGATGTGGGGAGGGGGCAATCCTGATCAACTTGTCAAGTAAGTGAGTTCCCTGTACTATGGGGGTGTGATGGCAGTTGTGCATTGGAGGAATGAGGTAGAGGGGCTCGGTAGCAGGTTATGGCATTCAGCATTCTGGTATCTTGGACATACGGCTAAAGACGACAACACCAGCAGATGATGTTCTTCTTCTTGGAGAACCAACAGGCCATCCTAACGTAATGTGTAAAGCAGCACGGTACGTGTGGGTTAGAGGTAGGTTAATCATCACTGCCGATTTGGATTATTGACTAACTGTGACAATTCTGAAAACCATCAGTGCTCAAGAGTAGTAATTCGGGTGTGACTGTTGCCTACTGCCAATCAAGTCGAGTAAATTTCAATTTTTGACAACTATAATACATAATAATAATTTCATGTGTCACCGTTGCATTCATTTGTTGGGGATGTAGGAAAGAGAGTCTGCTCCTAGAGTCCCCATCAATTTACTCCTATGTATTGAGAACTAACCCCGAACCATTTACCACATATCACGAGGTTAGCCCTCACACCTCTCTTTCTTGTCCCCTTTGCCCTAATGTTGCAGTGTGCCGCCATTTATACGCTTCAAACTTTGAAAAATGGCAGCATTATGATATATAAAGAGACAAGAGTGGTGTATCTAGTTACACACAAAAATTAAGAATTCGAATCATGGTTTTTGTGGCTCAGAGCATTTGCTTGTCTTACACAGTGCAAAATCTGACCACCCCAATCCATTTCTTGAAACTAGTAGTGTTCATTTTATCTTGAGTAAGTCGTTTACCAAACAATGTCAGTCTGACCATGCACAGATATAATAGGCAAATAAAAGTAGAGATTATAAACAAAAGATAAATAATTGAGACACCAAGTGCAAACAAACCATTTTATTAAAAATAAAGTCGTAGCAGTTTGTTTTTGTTCGATTCATTTACTCTTTTATATTGAAATATACGAAAAGCTAGTGCGAACTTTTAGTTTCTTTTTTTCTTCATGAATCACATTAAAAAATATCTACATAGGCACAAATGGTTACATGAAAGGTTCATAAGAACTAAAGAACCTTCTGTCGACAATTGCCTCTACTGGTTGCTAAATTTGCTTGCCATTCAACACAGTAGATTGGCTTAACTACCAGAAAGAAATGACAATATAGGGAAATACCATCTTTAACTGTTGGAATTGAAATTCCAATCCATTTCTATAATGAAATGTAATGAAGAAAACGCTGCAACGTTAATTCCATTAGCACTTCATGAAACATAATGTTCGAGCAGTAATCAGTCTCAAGGGGAAAACGACTTTACGAATACAATGAGCACCAAGCTAAACATAACTGTAGCAATATTATTCAGAAACCCAACAAGCATTATACGCACGACGTCTCCTAGTGTGGGTTGTTGAGCAAGTTATAGAAACCACTGTTACATCACATGAGACAAATCAACCTATATGCAACTCAGGTGTGTTCTACGCCACGATGATGAGGAAATGCCCACAAAAAATGAAACTATAGCAGTAGTATTAGGTTATTGCAAATTTTCGAAAACTTATAGAAAAGTCCATTTCATGCATGGCTCTAACAAATCCTACACGTCGACAGTTTTAGATGCATATATCTACATACATATACATATGTGATACATGTATATATGCACAGATATATCTCATTACATTTAATAGGAGTGAGCTAATGGGTTTAAAATTGGCACAAAAAGAGTTTGCAATTCCTTAGGTAAAGCCATTAATAAACCATCAAAACTCAATAGCAGGAAGTCCTCCATTCCAAACATGACAACATTTCCTAAAATTTTAGTTTAGTCGAAAATATCAAGTAGGGGTCAGTTGTGGCGTTTTTCCTTATAACAACCCAAGTGAGACCATCTCCATATCAAGAGGAGGTATTGAGCGTTTCGCTTTGTAGTTGTTTTATATTCCTCACGACGATTTTCAAATGACGTGACGAGAGTTATTTGTGTATTCGATATGAGTTCTGAAGCGGATCCCATGATGATCCTCGACAACTCACTCTTCAGAAGGGCTGGACGTCTGAAACTTCTATGAAAATTCGCTCGAAAAAATAAAAACGTGTTTAATACATCCACGTGAATAGAACCCCATTGGCGTAAAAATAAAAAATTGCTACACTTCACACAATTAGATGAATATTTACATAACAGGAGGCACTGAGGAATTAGTAGAACCACAAGCACATGGTAGAATTCAATTACACACAACTTGTGACATTCTGTCGAGAGCTCACTTGTGCTTATCCCTAGTTAACAGCTGAGAAAAAATAAAAAGAGACAAACGTATCTAAGAAATCAATAGTATGGAATCCAAACACACAAGGAACAAAAACAGAACCACCTAACACAGAATTAAGCATAAGAAACAAGCACCCACAAAAAAAAAACAAACAAGGAGCGTAATCACTACTTCAAATTCATGTAGTTTACTTCGTGACCCCTTTTCAGTTTGTTCAATCATAAATACTGTTACAAAGGAATCATATTGCTACGTCGTAAAAGCCTCTTGACAATATAAACAAGTGCTCTAACGACCACCACTTGAGTTACTATGAGATAGGGAGTGGAACACACGTGTGTAGAACGTGGGAGGAAACATGAGTACTTCTACAACAGGTGCTGCATAGCATTTGCGATTTACATACTCCTCCTATGATCAGCTGCTTCTGGAGACAACCAGCAGTGATTTAAGGTGTGCAAGAGCTTTAAAAAATGGTTGGCAACCAAATTGTTAAATGCATATCGTAATGCGGCTGATGGCTATTTAATTAACCTGTGTAACAATTGAACTGTTGAATACGATGAATTCGCATTACTTCCTAGTATTTGATTCAATATGAACCACAATCCGTACCAAAGGTAACGCCATAACACAACCAGAACATTCAACTCCACGCCTAGCAGGTAGATAAGAAACTACGAAATACATTCGTCTTGTCCTTGTACAATCACTGAATTCTCCAAGGAGCTCATTGCAAACAAAATTGGAGCTTTTCATGCTCCTGATGGAGGCAACAAGTTCAAAAAAGAACAAAGGATTTTGGATTGGTCGCCATTTCAGCCATGCACACAGTCAGTGCACAGAGAATTAGGCTGTCATCAACCATCATGTTTGATGATTGTCAATGCGTTACTGCCGCCAGCTTCACTGGGTCCAGAATTGCTTTCTGAACATGCCTTGTCCATCACCTCCGCGTAGCAGATTTGAAAAAAAAAGTTTGAAAACTTTCCCAGTGGCAGGACAAGGAAAAAAAAGGTGTTTAGATCAGAACGAAACTTCTTTCTGATCACATTGGAAAATAAATGTGTACTTTTGGAAGTAAAAATGTATAAGTTCATTTATGTTACATCCAGCACCACTTTGTCATTTACTTTTTTTGTTCTACAGGAATGTGCGCATCACTTCTCATCCCATTTTCATAATAACTGCAGCTCTTTTTAGAACAGGTTTTCCGTTGAGACGCTCTTGAAAAGTATTTAAAATACGGTAAACTAAGCACAGTCAGTAGCAACCAGATAGAAGCGAACAAGAAGAAAGAATTAATCTTACATTTCATTTCATCAATCCTCTAACAATCTAATAAATATATAAAGGTATCTAAATGATTGGGCACTAGTGCTGTATACCTCCCACTACATATCTTGTCACCAATTCTTATCATCAGATCACCTTTGCCTTCTCTTATTGCACGTTACTGAACTTTAAAGGCTCGCAACCAAGTTGATTGTCGAACATGGATCAGTCTATGCAAATACTGAGTAGCTTGACCATAGAATGACAGTCACTGTTGACACGTGAAATTTTTAGGAGTGCTAACCAATTTACTGTAGGAATGTTAGAAACTAACGAACTCACAAGTTGCACACACTCCAAACTATACAGAAATAATTATAGCAATATAAAAAAGAAACAACGGTGCGTGAAACTCATCATTCATTCTCAAGGCAAGCTTTCCAAATATTTCGATGGTCACATGAGCAAATTAGTGGTTTCACCCTCAGTAACATTATTGTACTGAGATTGACTATGACCATCAAACACATTAAGCATACTACGTCTAACATTCCCTCCTTTGAAATTGTCCTTGTGTTTAGTACAAGATTTTGCCTTCTTACCACTAAAACTCGATTGATCTATGGTAAAAATGTTGGTATATATCAGGTAGTTTGGCATATAACTCGAATTGACATGGCAAACAAGCGAATTTCATGTTTTGAGGTCAGCATACAACACTTGTACCAAATTAGACAAATTTTGATCTTTCTATGTAGAACTCTACCATCACTATTGTACTCCCCAAGGTGATCCACAATTAATAGTAAATTATCGAGATCCACATTTCTGCACCACTGTTAATTACATCAATTTAAAAACTCATCGTGGAAATGAAAAACTCATTCTACATTAATTTTGTGTGAAGTTGAGCTGGAATAAAGGCATCTAGTAATCCTCCTTCCTAATTGGTGGGTTTTTTAGTTCAACGGCCCTCACACCCGCTCTACTCTCACGGAGTATCCTCGAGGAACTGTTGACTGAATGTGGCATGAAGCGAAGAATGTGCATCCACACTTTCCCAGAATATCCGCGTGAAGCTCGTTCGCCGAGCAAAAACACGTGCATCCCTGCCCCAGTGAAGTCTGGTGGAGCATGTTGGCCAGGTCAATTAGGATTGCATGAGACACTGAACATTACTCTTTGTTTCCAGCCTGTGGGCCCCTCACGACCCTATCAATACTTATACTGCAAACACACTCTGAATAAAGTTAGGCGAAGCAAGCAGGCATTCTCACTTCTCGGGCTAATGTGTAAGAGTCTGTAAGGAGTTCAGCACATCAGACACGCAATAGTAGGTGATGACTCCCATCAACCAACTACACTTTGGAGCTCCAGACTTCTTGCTCTCCTCAACAATTGCGCTAGACAACCAAGGACCAGAAAAAAAGTCAGTGTTCCGAGCTTAGTAAATTACAAGTAACTGAACCAAACTCTTCACGCAATCGTTAAGACAAGGTTTCCCTCAGACAATCGCCTATTTGTTCAGGTTTATGTCTTCAGATAGAATTGAATTTGCATAGTCGAGGTTTACTATTACATGTCCCAACTAAGGTTTTTTACTCTGTTGCTGTATACGATGAGATAAATGATCTGAACACAGTAAAAGCAACTGGACCAACAAATTTTCACCATTTTCTGCCTCGTTTTACTACTGTTCTTGCATACTTCAGCTTATTTTCAATATTTAAACATACTTAAGGGCAATTTTACATTCCCAGAAAGTATTCAACACTTCACCAAACCAAAAATTACTAGGGGGCACAGTCAAATATTCCCTTCACATCTAACGTCCTCAACGCATTATCTAACACTCCTATCATGACTTACTTACATTACCCTTCACTCTTCTCCATTAATGTGAGATGTGTATCATCAACCATTTTACTTCCTACATAATTGCTTCAATCGAGCACTGCCTTACTTTTTCATTCCCTACAAGAGGTAATTAAGTAAACAATAACCCCTTAGAGGAGGCTTATTTACCAACTTCAGGTCTCTTCCGTGTGGTATTCAGGGTTTGGTCTACTCTATTGGCACTACCCACAAACTAACTGATCACGAAATATTACAACAGAGTACAGGGCAATCAGTCAGTATCTTATATCATGAAACAATTAAACGAACCTACTGAGGACATACCTATCAAGATTTCAGGGCAAATGGTTTTTTTTTTTTTTGGATCATATTTTGGGGTTCGAATGATTGATTTGCCCTGAGGAGTCTTAAACATCACTTTGTTTCTCAGCACAAAGGTTTTGCCTATCTGAGCATACCATGCCCCCTTAACTCCTCATGTAAAATGAGAAATCAATACTCTCTGTGACCCCCCTGATAACTTTCTACATTGGTTTTCCACTTCAAGACTGTACCTCGAAAATCATAATAAAGATGCCTACCTTGTTTCAAACTGTGAATGAAGGGGAAGTACAAAAGATAGTAGTTGTTCTGGCTATAAGTCTGATTTCTCAGAACAACATGACATAACAAAAGCAAAGGGAGAAATTATAACTTCACAAAAGGCCAAACTTAAGATAAATGGAGCTAACATAAATAATGTCTATCAACTACAAGAAAGAGAAATTTAGATTACCCTTGAAGAATACAGGTTGGATGACGAATGAAGATGAAGAAGTTTCAGAATGCTTCACAGCGACTAGAACATTATTGCTATGGTAACCATTCCCAATACGTGTAATCTTTACAGTAAACATTTAAACTCTATTAATTTTGACTTTGGAAATAGCCACACTGATTTTTCCAAGGGCACTGTTTCATTTATTCAACAAATAGTTACAAGTTTTTCCTGCAATCCGCCGGTCTTAATATAAACATACTGGAGGCAGACACATTACGATTGTATTGTAGGTCTGCAAACACAATTCAATAGATAGTTCAGTACAATTCAATAAAGACTAATTAATACGTAATATCACAGACTTGCTTGCACATCCATAACTAAAAATAGAACGATATAAATTACGTTGAATGATATTCACGAATTCTGAATCATGATAGAATGATTACATACATTAACAGCTTCTAAAAATATAGACTCTACTTGAAGCTTATATTCAAGCATTGTAGGTAAGAAAAAACCTGAGTACACAGTGGAAGTTGGTGATCAGTTTCTTGTGCTACAAAATGGCCATGTCACACAAGGTCATGCACTTGCATTCAAATTGAACAGCTTTGTCAGTCTTTGCTCTCATCCCTCCCCTCCCATTAATTCCTTTGATTCAATAATCTAATTACTTCTTGTAGCAATTGTACGGAGGCCATGATGCTGTTTGCAAATACGTGAAAAAGATAGCGCAAATCTGGAAAAGTTATGGAAAGGATTGATTGTTACAGGCTATTGAGAAAACCCTAGGTCGAGGAAGGTGCTAAGCATAATTCTGCAGGCTAGTTATCACTTTCTTTGGCTCTACGAAGTGAAAAGGACGGGCTAAATTTTTTTAGGTTTTTTGAGGAAATTCATCAATTTTTTTCTCTCTGCCACTTCATAGAAAATTACAGTGAAAAAGCATAGTCAGGACAGTAGGGTTCCTGAATACAGTCCACTGAGGAAGGAAGGGTTCACAATAACTCCTGTAACCGTTTGACCAAATGTAAATAACAGTAAGTAAAATGCAACTAAAGTATGTTGTCACCCTAAATGTAAAAAATAGCCATGAGCTTTGTTTGTAGTCATCTGAAATTTGAGGGGGATTGGGCGTTTTGAAGGTTTCCAAAAAGGGAGCCATAATATTTGGCAATTATTCGTTTTGCCGCCGTTAAATGTACACAAACAGGTATCCATCAAATGCCTGCTTACCCCCACAGACCCGTGATGGCATTCACATGGTAAGTGTCAAGTTTCAAACCGACATCCATACACTACTGTAGAACATTTGCCTTGCACTCTCAATTGACAAATCGAACCAGCCAAAATGTGCAAATTCATGGCTACAAAACACGAATAGGGAAATGGGAATATCGTACAGACAACTCTTGAGCAAACAACCTGGCAGCAACTTGAGAATTGATGGTTACAACGCGTATTTAATGAAGCGAGACGATTCCATATTCGAACCATTTGATTCCATAGAACAAAAGTTCAAGTTGGGGCGACTCATTTCAACTCCAACAATGGTAGAATGAGCTAGTCTGAGAACAGTTGAAAGTAGCCTATCGACGACTGAGTGCTACAGTCCGAACAATGCAATTCACCCAAAATGAGCTATTGAGACCAAAAGTTCTTACACTCAAACTGAAAAAATAGAAAAGAAATAGTCAATTTCCATACAAAAAAAAATTGAATTTACTTGCAGAGAGGTTTCGCTTTTGCTTGTTTAACCGTCATCACTACAAACAGAAAGTTGTCAAGCTTCTTCTAGGAAAAGCCATGAAAATACGAGAATCAGCTTCACGGAAAGAAGGGAGCATAAATTATGTGTAGTCCTTTTAATGCAAAGCATTTTTTGCAATCAGTATTACTAAATAACGAACGGTGATGTGCCGTATATGTCGCTAAGTCATTCCCAAGAATTAGTTCAACATTCAATTCTGGAAATTCGTGTGTAACTACACCCACTAGCAGCTTGCACTGTGTAATCAAGTTGTAGGTACGACGATTGCGTCGACTTTGGAGGAAAAAAAAATGTTCGAAATCGGAGCAGAGTAAATTGAGGTAAAAGCTCTAGCAGGGATACAACAGAAATGTAAGAGTTTCTAACATGAAAACAGATAATACACTTGCAGCTTAATAATAATGCCTAAACTAATTCCTAAATTTCTCCCCATTAATAATAATTGAGCCTCATATTGATTGAACAATTTTGAAGAATTAAAATAAGCAACTGGGGAGAATGTGAACCAAAAATGATACAAAATTTATTCAGAGGTTTAAAAAATATTTTTTATCTTTTTTGTTTTAAACTAGAAAAGTGAACATTTTACTTTTAGTAATTACGAGACTGTCCTTTTTCAGTACCTTCAAAAAGAAAGAAAACCCGAAATCGTTAGTTTTCAAGAGATGGAATCTGAGAAGGTGAGAATTTTTATAAGGACACCAGTTTACCTGAATCAGGGCTGGAAAGGTCCCCACAACCTGAATTGCGTTGCTGGACAGAACAAGAAGGAACCAATGGACCAGAAACAGGAGTCAACCCAGTTCCTCCATCCATTAATGAGTCAAAGTTGAAGTTCATGCCTGTAGACGGAGTAGTAATAGAAATACCGTCTGAAGTTGATGTAGGAGGGAAAGCAGTAGGAACTAGTAGAGACGTCGGCCGCTTTCCAGGTTTGGTGAAATGAATTGTTTCTTCAGGGAATTCAGGTTCCTGTTTGACGATGACGAATAACTGAGGTTTAACGTCTGGGGGAGATGCTGGGTCTTCGCGAACTTTACGACAATGATGGTGCTCGAGTAAGTACTCCAACTCAACTTTTTTTGATTGAAGCAGCTGGATTTCGTTTTCTAACCCCTGTTTCTTCTCCTGGAGATCGTCAGTTTCCTACAACACAAAAACCCAGGTGAGGTTACAAGCGCGACAACTATCACACAACGTTGCAAACTCTAGCAGTTATTATTGTTCCAATGATTACTGCTCTTAGCCATGAAGAGGGTTAAATATGGGTGACAGCGATTCAACAATGATTTTAGTGGTTATGATAACAATGATTGGTGACTCTTCCATTTACTCATGACCATGTTCAGAACTGTGTCGAGTTGCAGAATAGACTGTGGTAACCTGTGAGTGCCACATGTCCAAGGAAAAGACTGTACAGAATGTGTGGAAGCTTAAACATAATTCACGATTCAAACCTAACGAAAAAGTTCATTCAGTTCGACAGAACACACGATTTTTACAGTTAATCAGACAAAGCAGAATTGAGAATAGCCTGATAAATACAACTTACTAAGACAAGCTCATTTGTATGATCTAGTCGTCGTTTCCTGCATCTAGCAGCTGCAAGTTTGTTTCTCTCTCTCCTAACTTTCCTTCTTTCTTCTTCCTCCGGAGAAATCTGAAATTATGAACAAAATATGAACCTGTCACATCAGATTATTGTTTTAAACAGTGGTGGTAAAGATGAGGAAGAATATTCTTACACATACCGATTTATCCTTTATAGGTTTCCTCCCACCGACGTTTCGTCTATTAGGAGATGGAGTGGACTTTTCAGGTACTTCTATAGGGTCTTTGAGGGGATCAACCTCTCTGGTACATCCTCCATGCCAACTCTTGGTTGCAAAATTAACGAAAGTGTTCGGTTTGGCTTGCACTGAAACAACATAATGGAAGAAGAATCTGTTAACAGAAGCATAAGGAAACAATAAACATCACATTAGTATCCTCATGCGCAGACATTCAAGTACTCTTCTACAGGGCCCATGGAAGATGGTGCTTCCTGCTTGTGAAGGCTACACAATGGAGGCCTAATTCATGGACTTAGTGTGAAGCTAATGACGACACAGGAGAAATGCTCCCTCCTAATTTTGCACGGACGTAGCATTCAACCGAATTCACAATGAAAGCTAATTGGAATCAAAGTCATTCAAGTTATTGTTCGACGGATGTTAGCTTGTTCATACTTAAATCAAGTTCATTCGGCTAAATATATTACAAATTATACTGAAACGTGCATGGGAAATACGTGAGTTTGAAATGATGCAGATACTCACCAATATTTGATGTTTGGATGATCGGAGGAACGAATCTAGCCTGGTTTTGATGAGCTTCAACTTGAGCTGGGATTTCTAAGACTGCCTGTTCAACACTGCGCAAAGTGGTAGGTGTCAGTGTGGAAGTTGTCCGTGTAGGAACACCACTGTTAAGACCATCAAGCTGCAAGCAAAAACCCAGACCATAACTATCAAGTTATTTAGTACGCAAGATTACTCTCTCAATGAACATTAACCGACAGTTATTTAAAATACTTGGCAATAAAAAGTCACATGGTAAGTGTTCAATAGGAAGAGTGATCCTCTCAACCTCTAGAAGGATCACCCAGGTCAATACTCTCTAGAACGCATAAGATGATACTTTCTCATTAATTCATAGTCACATCTATATCTATTGAACACAATTACATCAGTCCACAAGCTTGTTCTATAAGTGTTTACTTAATTATAATCAACAGTCACAAACTTGCAACAGCTAGCACATACTGGTGCACACTGTTGCGCCACTCTCCTCTGAATTAAAAATAACGTTTGGCAAATGCAAGGCAGCTATGGAAGTAAATAAAGAAGTCAACTAGAGTGAAATCCACTCCACCTCTCATGCTGGACCCCCAATTGGTACTAATGGCTGATAGAATGGCAGTTTATGGTTATGCAGAGCCATAACAATGCATTGTATCATTCATAAAACAGGGTGTAAGTGTAAGTTATACCATACCTACAGTTAAATGTACAAAATTAAAGTGAGACATGCAGACTTTGTACTGAGACAAACGCAATAGTAAATATTTGCAAACATCGAACTAATAAGCAAATGTTATCACTTTACATGCCTCAGCACAGTGAAGCAGAAAAGTAAGAGGCTGAATAACCTCTAAAGATGTGAAAGTAGATATTATAAATGCCGGGAGGGGGGGGGGTGAAGTTTTTTGAAATCCTCACGCTGCTGTTTATTTAAAAAAAAATAAACGTTTTTCCAATGCCTCAGAGTTGTGTTGATTCGCCAAATGAAGTTTCCAGTTATTGAACTTGAGGTAATTAACCATTATAATTATCGGGTATTTATTAATGGCTCCCACCCTGGTATCTAACCTAACGCAAGAAAAATCAATAACTTATTGGGCTTATTCAGTTAGAAATGGGCTTGTTCGATGGAAATGTACAACATGGGAAGCTTTCACAAAAGACAACCTGCCGTCTGAACTTCTCACTAACTGTTGACGGTTTTTTAACAACAAACTCGCATCATCACACCATGCAGTGCATTGGGATGTTTTGTGCTTCAGACGATGGGTCCACAACTCGACTGTAGACATAAAGTGCCCATCAAGTTCTCTGGCATCACGTGGTTTTCACTTCCTTTCAAACTCCTGATGCTTTCGTCTTAGACGAACACAAACGGAAGGCGGTCGTAACAGCGTATGTCGTAATGTTTAGCACGGTATCGTACACAGTAACTTATGGCATCGCAATGTATCTAGTATATCTGAGGCTTATGTGTCGCGTTACACATCTGGGACTTACAGAATGCACGGGCTTAGTGCTACGTTCTCTAATCTTCACACGCACCTCGTCTTCTCGAACCGTGTCCTTGTTGCCCGTCATTTTAGTAAAGTAATTCACACCTAATGCTGATGTTGGTGAAGGGAGAGGTTGATGTCAACCGCTTTGTTTACTTTAGTTCCAACTTGAAATGGACAAGGGGGGGAAACACAGCTACAGGGAGGAGCTCCGTCAACGACAAGTCAGTAAACACGGCAGATCTCTAGACAAATGCCATTATCTGCCAACAGGCGGACAATGGTTTCTCATAGTCACGACAGAATCTCGAACAACTTACCTCACTCAAACTCATCGTATCAAATAAAACGAAGGCCGATTTTGAAACGAGAAAAAGACAAAACAGACCAAAAAAAAAACCGCCGAGGTTCGCAAAATATTCTAAAGAAACGCGGATTACACGGTGAGCAGGGGAAGAAGGTACTTGTGGATGTTGGTAACGTTCAAGGCCGCGAAATGATGTCATGCAGAGAAAAATAAAACAAGGGAAGATAACAGAGTCGAGAAGAGATAAGTTGCCGTCATTCTCCGCCGCCTGCGCGAGCCGCGAACTGGGAAAAAGAAGGAGAAGAAACTCTGAAAGCCGAGTAATTGCACAACTTGGGACGCAACTAACTCCCCGAAGTCGCGACCCTATCGATACATCGTTTCGATTCAATCTTACGCTATCGAATATTGACAAGCTCGCTGACGAATTTGACTGGTTTTCACACAACCTCAGCATTCATTGCAGCCTCATTCATAACGTCTTAAAAACAGCTGAATCTTCGACAATATCGATGAAACTCGCAAGAAAACACGATAGATAATTTTTTACTAGAATCAACGTACAACCTTCCTCAGCCTCACGCGCGTTCAACAATTTTAGTCGCTCTGTAACATTTTATACTTCATTTTTTTGCTCATGATCAACATGAGTTTCGTCCAATTAGATAGCCAAGTAAAAATTCCTGACTGAAAATCAGAATGAATAATAAACCAAAAGTGAAGTGAACCTGAAAATATGTGCACCTCCAGATTATCTTCGTTTAGTCAGCGACTCGACGAGATCTGCATGGCTAGCAAAAACAATAGGTCGTTGACTGCGTCTTGGCACGACAGGCCGACGCGAATTGAGGTCAGACATGAGCGTCCTACGTCAAACGTTCGGTATTCAATGTGGCAGATTTTCGCTACGGGATTTCCCGCTTTTCGACTGCCGAATCCTTAGTCGTCTTTCCATCTAATTTGCGCTTTTTGAAGCCCCTTGTATCCTTTAACGAACTCAAATCACATTGGCCGTAGTCAACCGAAGGACTATGTCCCAGCTCTGTCACCGGTTGTATCTGGGCCTGAGAGCCCCTGTGTTACTGTGAACATGTCCTTTACCTCATAAAAGACGTTGTACATACCAGCCCCATTTAGGAAGATGAGTGTGTCATTCGACGTAGACGCTGCCCTGGGCTCATCTTGAGGTCAGAGGAAGCAATGAATTTTGCATTAAAACGGGATGGCGCAATGAGCCCTTTAACCTGTCTTAATCCTGCCAACGGGCATTTTTAGGTATTGGCGATTGTTCTCCGCTCCTGTGAGGCTCGAATCTGATGAGCAGAGACTCCGCACCCGACATCTAAATATGAGAAAGCGCCTTATGGCCCTTAGGGCAGTCGGACTATTTGAGAATGGATAAAACCGCTTAGCCTTGAGTCGATTATGATCTCGGTTATACGATTCGGTTGGTTGAACTATTTATGTGCCAATTTCAAGCTCATTAGCTCACTTTATAAGGGAATCCATGAGGGAATGAGGGGAAACGAATTGTAGTGCAACATATTTATTCTAATACTTCCCGAATTAGCACGCGCACATCATTATGACAGCAAGGTTAGTACCGAAATCCTGACTCCCAAGTTGCAATCAACTTGTATCAGTCTTTTCTCTCTAATTATTCAACAGTCAACATGAACACATCCAAAACGAACATGCTGATAGTGGAGCGCATTATCTACGCGCCATCCAATGAAAAGTGTGAGATAAGCAGAGGCAACTCAATAAATTCCGGAACGTTGAGCTCACTCCCTCTATGGCCACCTTATCTGCGACGGTGCTAAGTATCATACCGAACGCAGTTTTCATCAACCTTCACAAGACGAGCAGACGAATTGGGGCATTAGGACACTGTATCCTTCACATAAGCTTAGTGAACGACTGATTAGATAAGTTTTTCAGAGCGACGAATCGCCGAATTAACGTGGGGCTGAGGAAGGCTGAGATGCGTCGCACTTGATGATTCTATTTAGTGCTATTGTAGCAATGTTCTTCCAACCAATGCCAGCTAAGCACCTTCAACAATATCCGTCCACTCGCATTCTCGAATTTATGAAGCGTGACAGGCCGTTATCGGACGTTTCTCCACTTCTAATCCCATTAGTTCGTTTCCTCCTTCAGAAATTCATCGAGACTCTCTTATTCATCACACATAATTGAATGTCGTCGAATGTACTTGAATGAACGTTTACACTTCAGCGAGGAGGGAGGGTTTCACGGCACTCTTGTCGCTGTTCGCAGTTAGTAACCAGTTATTTTTAGAACGATTTATTTACTCTTTTAGAGTTACAGGGAAACGATTGTGAAACAGGTTACTCGTTGAGGCGATATTGCGTTCATTCCCGCATTTTGTCGGTCTCCCCTAATTGTTTCACAGCCTTCACTCAAATCTCGTCGTGAGGGTGTCTGATTGGACGGCCAACACGATTGTGGTAATAAAAGGGAACGACTTCGTTGTCAAACGGCAACAGTACACGATCTGACAAAGAACCTCTCCAACTCTGGACATTACGCAGCTGTTGCCTCGGATGTCCTGAGATCGTTAAAGTCCTTCTTACGTTCATAATATGTACAGATGTACAGACTTCTTGCTCTTCGAACATTCTGTCTGCCTCACGAAATCGGTCGTCCTTCCAGCGTCATAGCGATCAGTCGAGCACCAAGTCTCTAATTTGCTTTATGCCTCACGCCTCTTTCTATAATTTCCAACTTTTGCCTTAACGACTCTCGCTCTGTTATTTCCTTCACTTCCCCCTCGGCTGACTCGAGTGTTACGAGCTCATTAACTGCCCACTCTGCTAGTCCGTGCGAAAGGGGGGAAGGAGATTGAGAACAACGTAGCATCACCAAAGTTACTTACATACTCCTATTAAGTTTTTACTTTCCTTGGCTCTACGAAGTAGAAAGGAAAGTTATGTAATCGGATGAAAAATTTTTTTGAGTTCTCTTCAGATCTTTACGTTTCAGACCCCCCCTGAGTCCGAAAAACACTATTTGGGAAAATGGTCTGTGTGTGTGTCTATGAACGATGTTTAGAGAGAACCACTGTGCCAAATCCACTCAAACTTGATATCTCCCCTGCAGGTTACCATAGGACGCCAAAATAAGGGTATGAACAAAATCCACCGAAAGTTAGCTATAGTTATCATAGTGATCAAAACACCAAATAATTTTTTTCTCAAAAACGGCTCAAACGATTTTGATCAAATTTTTTAAATTGATAACTCCCAATAAGGCAACTAAACCATAAAATTATCATTTGTGGGAAAATGACGAGAGCAACACAATAAATTACCAAAACTTTCGACGAAATCGATTTTAGCGCGGTTTTTAAAGAAAACAACCGTACCAAATCAGCTGAAACTTGGTGTCTAACCTACGGGTTACCATGGAACGCAAAAATAAGGGTATTGGCAAAATCCACCGAAAGTTAACTATAGTTATCATGGTGATCAAAACACCAAATTTTTTTTCTCGAAAACGGCTCAAACGATTTTGATTAAATTTTCTATGTGGATAGCTCTCAATAAGATAATTATACCATAAAATTCCCATTTGTGGGAAAATGACGAGAGCAGCACAATAAATTATCAACATTTTCGACGAAAAGTGTTTTGGCCGCGGTTTTTTTCCTTTTAAACTCCGCTGGAATGTTACTAGAATGTAAAAAAAAAAAAAAAGTCGTGTTATAGTCCAATCCAATACCTATAGGGTGAGTGTTCAAAAACGCTCATGAGATACATGGGGCTCACTCCAGAAATTCCTTAATTTCAACTACCGCCGTTTCGCTTACTGCCAGTTCTAACAGTTATTTTACCCAATAACTCTGCAAAAGTGATTACTATCCTTCTTCAAAAAATGCGTGTTTACAGCCTCATTAATTTTCTGTGTACCAATTGTTCAATAATGGTCCTGCAATGCGTACGAGCAGCACAATAAATTCCATAACTGTAGGCGCTACAGCTTCCTGCTGCTGTGAAGTGTTGTTGACCAAGTTCAAAGGGACTGAGTGATAAATGAATTGATTAAATAGAATTAGCCATGTAAAAAGTGAATTAACGTAGAGCTAAGGAAAGTTGTGTGTTGCGTCGCACCAGATATTTTACTTTCCTTTGCTCTAGGTAGTAGAAAGAGAAGTTATGTAATCGACTGAAAAGAATGTTTAGTTCTCTTCGGATATTCAAGGGCTTTTGAGTTCGAAAAACACCATTTGAAAAAATATTCTGCGTGTGTACGTGAATGCGTAAAGAAACGGAACAACCGAATTACCTCAAAGTTCATTTTTAGCCTGAAAAACGGCTAAGAACAAAATTAAATTAACCAAGGAAAGTTGTCACTGGGTGAACTGTTCCACGCCAAGCGCGCTCTCCAAGTTGAAATGAATCACGCTGTGAACTTTTGCACTATGATACCAAACGGACGTTAATTGCGTTCTAACCGTCAGTTCTCGAGTTGCCGCCATCGTGTCCGCGTGTCATAGCGGTTATGTTGTGCAGTGTTTTTTGTGCAACATCCCCACCTCCGCGTAGTGCTTTCCTCGCTGCTCTTTTCGCGTTTGGACGATTTTTCCACAAGCCACGGGATTGGCACAGTTCGGCTGGTTTGATTTATCAATTGAGCGCGCGCAAAGTGAACGTCATGTTCAAGGTTAGTGTTGTATGTCGGTTTGATCTCAGACAAGTATTCACGTCCCGAATGGGTCGTATAGACGGGCTGTGCGAGAGAAACGGAGGTGTGCGCGGCCACTACTTGAAACGTTCTGTGCGCACGTGGTCGTGGTATAACCTTAGTTGCCAAAGTATATGCGACGTTCTGTTAGTCACCTATTATTGGGTTATGGGCCTGCTGGCAGATACGATTGCTTCAGAAAGATTCCAATCACACCGTCACTAACTGAAGCTTCTGCCGAAAAGTACGCACGACCCAAAACCTCCTTAAAACTCGGACGCCTGAAGACAAAGGTTAGTGCTATTACTTTCCGCTACCCAAAGGGAAAGGAAGATATCGTAATTGCGTAAAAAATAGGGCTTTCTTCAGATCCTTACATTTTGAGGCCTACTGAATCTGAAAAGCCTTATTTCGGCGCGTGGTGTAATGCTGAGGAGATGCGTCGGCTGGGTGTGTCAGCAGGCATTCCCGAGGTATCACCACCCGCGTGTTCCTCGGGTCGTACCTTAACTGGTGGTCGTTCTATCGTGGGACATCCTCGTATCCTTCTTTCCTTCCCCGTCCCAATCCTTCTATCCCTAGAGCCAGCGTAGGGTGTCCGTAGTAGAACGGCTGATCCGATTGCGCTGGTTCTTTTCTTGTTTTGTTCGTTATTTATTGTAGACACCAAAATAAGGTTATGGGCGATTTCTGCCGATGGGAAGGGGGGTTGGGGGACGAAAATGTACCAAAAACTAGCATTTTTCGCATTTTTCTTGAAAACGGCTCTAATTTTTCTTCTAA
Organism: Pachypeltis micranthus; assembly: GCA_020466155.1. Taxonomy (NCBI): domain Eukaryota; kingdom Metazoa; phylum Arthropoda; class Insecta; order Hemiptera; family Miridae; genus Pachypeltis; species Pachypeltis micranthus. The sequence goes on from CM035768.1 coordinate 31,034,882, forward strand.
ATACATATCTCCATGAAAATACGGTGAACGGAGATATAGACCTATGAAGCAATAATAGGTTTTTTACGCTTTTTGGCAAAATAGCTACGATTATCACCAAACTTTCAAGATGTTTTCGAATAGTTGATACCTACATATTGTTCTCAATAAATGTTCCTCTGACAGTCCATTGAACAGAGATACAAATGAAAATGTGGCGAAAATAACGGTTTTTCAAACATTTCCGTAAATTCTGGGATAACTGCTTCACCAGAGTGTATAGCCCACCCATACCCACATTTCGTTCTCTGCATATATATGTTGTACGAAGATATAGGCCATGGTAACTAAAAAAAGGATATTTGTCGAATATTGATTTATCAGTATTCCAATTTTCTCAAAAACCGCTCTAACGATTTCGATGAAAGTTACGAAGAACTCTCAGCTAACTAGTCCCTACATTTTGTTCTGTATAAATGTTCCTGTAGCAGTGTGTCGAACAAAGATATAGCGCCCACATATGTGGTTTTCGAACTTAGGGGGGTCGCGGAAAGTTGGGTGTTGCTGCGCACCAGATATTTTTCAAACTCTGGCTGTGCCTTATTTGGGATGAGCACCAAGGTAACGTCTCACGGGTCTATGTCTAGCTTCCTAACGAATGCCAAGTATTTCCAGCGAGACTCTTCTCCGATATTTACCCTTGGGGACGTTGTAGCAAAAACAATCAACACAAAATCGGTCCCCTTCGAGTCTTCACCCGTGCCACACCACCTGCACTGAGGGGCGTCACGCGGAGACATAACACGCATATTTTAATGTAACATATCTGTTTACATTAGGGATGACGACAGACTTCATTTTCCGCTATCTGGCCTCTTAACCCTTCTGCCTAGAACTGTTATTGCGAAACCCTACAGAGTGAAATGGCTCACGAAATTTCGAGCCAACACACACGAGTCACGAGGTGTAGGGCTGCACCTTGATGGAAAACAGTGAAATCACGGTAAATATAGAGAGGCAAATTCTACTAGTTATAGGAACTCGCGAGGTAATACGGCGAAAGTTATCGTTTCTACCCGGTCTACGCTCATTTCCCGCCAGGTCGTGTTTCGTGTCGTTTACGAGTATTTTTCTATGGTGAATCGAATAGGATTGGTCTTGGAGGCATAAGACTGCGTCACGCGGCGCAAGAGAGTAAAAACCCAGCAAATTATTACGCAATGGTTTATTATTCTCATGAACAGCTTGACCTAGTATTAGTGCTCCCCCATCCCATTCGATTCAGCATCGAATACTAGTAAACCATACGAAACATGTCCTGGCTACAATGGAACTACGGAAACAAAACGTCTGATGATTTTGCCCCGTCGGGTCGGGGAAATTGGAACGGGGGCGCTTCGAGCGAACCTGTTGCGAGGCAAAAGGGGAGTTAAGCGGGCAGACGGCGTTGCGAGGACGAGGCGGGTGGTTTTTTATTGAGACGGGAGGGACTTCAAACGACGAAACGTTGACTTCTGCTGTAGTTCCCTCGTTGTACTGCGTTTCGTTAATTTTTTAAACCATTTTTTGTCCATTACAACCACGGGCTTCGTCCAATCGAATTGCCAAGATGGCGGGCACAACTAAATACCAAATCGGATTTTTGTGCGAAAGAACGAATTATTTAGACCACGTTAAAGGCACAAAACGGCCCGGACGGGGGACGGACATTGCAAATTTGGAATCTCCAAGTCTTGAAACGTAAAGTATCAAATTTTGAGGGGGGGGGGGGGTTGTAAAAAAATGTTCGTGACCGAAAACATAGGGTTATTATTCAGAATGAATAATAAACCAAAACGGTCTCGTAATAATTTTCATCGTTTTCTTTATAAATTTCGCTCAAATGATCCTTGCATCCTCAGAAAACGTGAACTTCAATAAAGTACCTATGCTATGAGAGCTTAATAACGATCGTAACGTAATTCGTATCAACACCAGAAGTTCCGGAATTCAAACCGCCGCCGATAAACTCACTAATATTTACCCGAAAATTCCAAAACCATGAACAACGACCCTTCTCAGGAGGATTATCGTATCAATGAAGGTCGTGGCGTAAGTAGGAGCAGCTGAATACATTCCGAAACACTACTTCAGCAACCAAAATCGCTGGATGCAGGTGGGGTCGAGGATACGTGCGCGATGCGTCGTACCAGATATTTTCAATATGATTTCTCATGCCCCGTGAAATCGGCCCCACTAGCAGCCACCTCAGTCTCAATAACATTGCCCTAATGACTCGTGCTCTGTGTCGCTTCCCTTCGTTACCACGAAAAACTCACTCAGCTGCCCTTCGCGGGTCGAGTTGAAATATTTGTACGCTTCTCGACTGGTCATCGCATAATGATATCTAAGTGGTGCGTCTTTGGACGTTATCAGACAACTCGTTGCCAAGTGAGTGGAAGGCACACACAATCCACAATAACGTTCATTGTTCCCTCGGTTGACTGAACGAGCGAGCCAAGTTGTGTGAATCCTCGCAAGTTTCGTCGTCGTTACTGCAAACACCAATTAGGACGTCGGAAATGTCGTTTTTAAAAGACGAGGAACAATTTAAAGGGTCGACGGAGGAAGCGGCAGCGGCGGGTGCTCCTCGAAACTAAATAACATATATATATAAAACTGAACAATAAAACTCACTGGGTCTCTGGCGAACGACTGCATCGGCTTCATGAGGTTTTTCAATTCGTTCCTGAACATTTTCTTGACCGAAATGAGGAATTTCGGGGGATAAAAGTTGCACAAAACGAACAGGCGCGACGAACGTCGAGAGACGGAACTGGAAGGCGACTGAAAACCTGGCGACGGTTGAGGACCAACTGGCTGAGCGGTGAGTCATCGGGCTCAGGGAAAGCCCAGAACCCCTCCCTCCCGATCATTCGACACAACTCCCCCCTCTCTTCACCACTTTACCGATACCTCGACCCCCTTCTTATTCGACTAACTAACCCTCCACTGCCCGCCCCCACCCATGCACCACTACCGCCCCTTCCCTCGTACCGGCGTAACCATCAACAATACGCCCCTCGCAACTTCCAAATCGTCTCTTTTCGCGAACGGCTCCGCTCTCCCCTTTTCCACGAACCGCGATGACGTCATTAGAAATTAAAGCGACGTCTCCAGTTGACGGCAAAAAGAGGACGTTTTTGGTTTATTTAGTCTTTCTGAGTAAATCACCTATGTTTAGGTCAGGAACATTTTTTATTTTTTTTTACAACACCCCTCGCGAAATCTGACAATACGTTTCAACGGGGATTTCAAATCTCCATCGTCCAGGCCATATTCGGCCTTTAACGTGGTACGAGGTTTGGTTTATCAAGAACGCCGCATAATACAACGTTCCTTAGCTCTACACAATATCGCTGTTTTTCCTTGTTATAATTCAATGTATTTTACACTTCGCGGTGGCAGTAAGAATAGAACTGACAATTCTGGAATTTATTGTGCTGCTCGCGCCCATGCCCTGACCGTTATTGGGCCATTCGTGCACAGAGAATTGAGGCTGTATACACGATTTTTTAAAATTTTTTTAAATTTTAGAAGGATAATCAACTTTTCAGAGTATCGAAAAAAAACTTTCAGAAATGGGTGGTTAGTGAAGCGGAACGGGAGGATTTCTGGAGTATCCCCTGCACATTACTTTCCGCTACCCCAAAGGGAAAGGAAAGTATAGTAATAAAATAAAAAAAATGTTGAGTTTTCTTCACTGAGTTTAAAAAACCTAATTTAAGGGGGTGGTCCGTTTGTGTGTAGTTCGATTTGCGGGAGAACGGCTGAACCGATTGCCCTGGTTCTTTTTTGTTTTGTTGGTTATTTTTTCTAGACACCAACATAAGGTTATGGACGATTTCGGCCGATATGGAGGGGGGGGGGACGAAAATGTACCAAAAACTAGGGTTTTTCGCATTTTTCTCGAAATCGACTCTAACGATTTTGATTAAACTTTCAAATTATCTTCTACTAATCAATACCTAACTTTTCTTCTCTATACATATCTCCATGAAAATACGGTGAACGGAGATATAGGCCCATGAAGCAAAAATAGGTTTCTTACGCTTTTTGGCAAAACGGCTACAACGATTATCACCAAACATTCAAGATGTTTTTGAATAGTTAATACCTGTATATTGTTCTCAATAAATGATCCTCTGACAGTCCATTGAACAGAGATAAAAATCGAAATATGTCGAAAATAACGTTTTTTCTAACATTTCCGTAAATTCCAGGGTAACTTCTTCACTAGATGTGATAAATCCTAATGGAGTGTCTTTTAGTCACCCATACCAACATTTCGTTCTCCATAATTATCTCTGTATATATATGTTGAACGGAGATATAAGCCAAGTTAACTCAGAAAAGGAGATTTGTCGAATATTAATTTATCGGTATTCCAATTTTGTCAAAAATGGCTCTAACGTTTTCGATCAAACTTACGGAGTACTCTCAGCTAACTAGTCCCTACATTTTGTTCTCCATAAATGCTCCTGTAAAAATGCGTTCAGCGAAGATATAGCGCCCGTATATGTAGCTGGTGTTCGAACTTGAAGGGATTGCGGACAATTGTGTGTTGCTACGCACCGCTCGTTTTATGAGCGTTATCAGGAGTCATCGTATAGGATTGAACTATCGCCTGAATTTTCTTGAAAGTTCTAATGACATTTTAGTCGAGTTCATAAAAATCAAGGAAAGTAAAAATGAACTTGGTCAAACAATACTTCACGGCAGCTGAAAGCGGTAGCGCTTACAGTTCCGGATTTTATTGTGCTCCTCGTACTCATTCCCGGACCATTGTTGAACAATTGGTACACATAAAATTAATGAGGCTGTATACACGATTTTTTTGAAGAGCGTGTAATCACTTTTTTAGAGTTTTCAGGTAAAAACTTTTAAAACTGGTAGTAAGCGAAACGGCGGTAGTTGAAATTACGGAATTTCTGTAGTGACCCCCATGTAGCTAATGAGCGTTTTTAAACTCTCGCCCTTTAGGTATTGGATTGGACTACTACACCAATGTTTTGTAACCTTCTAGTGACATGTCAGCGGAGTTTATAAGAAAAAATCGCGCTCTCGTTATTTTTCCAAATGGGAATGTTATCGTATAATTGTCTCATTACGAGGTATCAATATAACAAATTTAATCGAAATAGTTTGAGCCGTTTTTGAGAAAAAAATATTTGGTGTTTTGATCACTATAGTTAAATTCCGGTGGATTTTGCTCATACCCGTATTTTGGCGTCCCATGGTAACCTCCGGGGTAGATATCAAGTTTGAGCTGATTTGGTACTTTCGTTTTCTCTAAAAAATCGTTCAAAGACACAAATACACAGTTAGACCATTTTCCCAACTCAGTAGTGTCTGAAAAGGTAAGATCTGAAGAAAACTCAAAAAAAAAAAATTTTCAGCCGGTTACGTAACTTTCCTTTCTACTTTGCAGAGCCAAGGGAAGTAATAAACCGCTCTAAAATGAATTTTCGTCGAATTCTTTGGTTATTTATTGTGCTGCTCTCGTCATTTTCCCACGGATGATAATTTTATATCCACATATACGGGCGGTGTATCTTCGTTCAACGCCTTTTTACTGAAGTATTTATAGATAAAAATATGCAGGTACGATCAACCCGTGGGTTTGATCAAAATCGTAACAGCCATTTTTGAAAAAAATTGAAAAAACGATAAATTAATATTCGACCAATCTCGTTTTTCGAGCTATCATAGTTTATACCTTCATTCAGATACAGAAGTAATTGCACGGAACAGATTATGGGTATAGGCTGCTGAAAGGCACTCCATAAGATTAATCGAATCCAGTGACGCAGTTACTATGGAAATTATGACTAATTTCGACAACAAAAAACACAATTTTCGATACATTTTGATTTATCTCTCTGTTCGATGAACTGTCTGTAGATAATTTATTAAATACGATACATCGGTATTAATTATTTGAAGGGCACTCTGTACAACACTCGCACTCGCCACAACAGTGATCACCTTAAATAGTTTAGTTTTTCCGTCGACCAGAACTTTTGACACGAGTTGAAAAACTGCGAATTTTACTTTGCTGGAAAACATTTATACACGACAACGTGTAAGAATAAGTAGTTTTTAGGCGCTTAGAATGATGTTAGGTCGTGGGAGCTCTACAGATCACGTAGTTGGACTATTAATCGTAGTCACGTGCATCTTTTAGTGCGTTGTGATGGACGTATTTCTTGTCAACTCTTTGTGGTCAATACATTTGAATGCTTTCTGATGTCAAAAGATGTTTACAAAAAGCATGATCATCCAGTTTGGCACAGTCTCACGCATCCCATTCGATTCGTCAATAAAAATATCTGGTGCGATGCAACACACAACTTTCCTTAGCTCTACAACAATTCACTTTGCACATGGCTAATTCTATTTAATCAATTCATTCATCACTCAGCTCCTTTGAACTTGGTCAAACAGCAGCAGGAAGCGAATTTATATCAATACAAATAATTTAATCATAATCGTTAAAGCCATTTTTGCGCTAACAGTTCCAGATTTTATTGTGCTGCGAAACGGCAGTAGTTCAAATTCAGGAATTTCTGGAGTGACCCCCATGTATCTCATGAGCGTTTTTAAACACTCACCCTTTAGGTATTGGAATGGACTGCAATACCAATTTTTTTTTAACATTCTACGAAAATTCCAGCGGAGTTTATAAGGGGAAAAAACTGCGCTAAAAACGCTTTTCGTCGAAAATATTTTGATAATTTATTGTGCTGCTCTCGTCATTTTCCCACGGATGGGAATTTTATGGTATGATTGCCTTATTGAGAGCTATCAATATAAAAAATTTAATCAAAATCGTAAAAGCCATTTTTGAGAAAAAAATTTGGTGTTTTGATTACTGTCATAACTATAGTTAACTTTCGGTGGATTTTGCCCATACCCTTATTTTTGCGTCCCATGGTAACGTGCAGGCGAGATATGAAGTTGAGCTGATTTGGCACGGTGGTTTTCTCTAAAAATCGTTCACAGACACTCAGACCATTATCCCAAATAGCGTTTTTCGGACTCAGGAGGGTCTGAAACGTGAAGATCTGAAGAAAACTCAAAATTTTTTTTTCACCCGATTACGTAAGTTTCCTTTCTACTTTGTAGAACCAAGGGAAGTAAAAATACTATAAAAATGCGAAACGTTACCTGACTACAACGGAACGGCGAAAATTGACATTTTCTACGCGGCGTTAGGTGAATATCATACGCATCAAAGGGGGGGGGGGGTCCTGGCCCAAAACATAAGCCAAAAGAAGAAAGTCCTAATAATTTAAAATTTATTTCAATCCCCGCAAAGGAAACCAGTCACATGAAGTCAGAACAACTCAACTGAATCAGCTGCGTGTCAGGAGGAGTGGGATTTTCAACGCCTTCTAATCCCAAAAGAAGATCTTGGTAAAGAAACTGAGGAGTTGAAACAGTTTGCTGACGTAACGAAAGAGCTTTGGGAAGAAGAACGTGCTCTGAAAAATTTGCAAGTTCAATAACCTCGTCGTTATTTGACGACGACTGAAACGATTCACTTGTTGAATTTGCGACGAAACTAAAGACTCTAAACACTGTGACTTTTAGCTCGATACCTTCCACTTGATTCTTCTACAATTTCTTTCGATTTTGTCATACCTTCTATTTAATTTATCAACTACATTTCTTAGATTTCTCTGCTACGATTGTTTATCAATTTCCAATGCGTTCGAACGCAATTGTAGCGAAACCCATGGTTTTTATGGACAAAAATCAACCGAAAACGAACTTTTTACTTTCCTTGGCTCTACAAAGTAGAAAGGAAAGTTATGTGATCGGCTGAAAAAAAAAATTTGAGTTTTCTTCAGATCTTTACGTACGTCTTTACGTCTTTACACCCCCCCCCTCCACCCGAGTCCGAAAAACACTATTTGGGAAAATGGTCTGTGTGTGTGTGTAAGTGTGTCTGTGAACGATTTTTAGAGAGAACCACCGTACCAAATCCTTTCAAACTTGATATCTCGCCCGCAGGTTACTATGGGACGCCAAAATAAGGGTATGAACAAAATCCACCGAAATTTAACTATAGTTATCATAGTGATCAAAACACCAAATTTTTTTTTTCTCAAAACGGCTCTAACGATTTTGATTGAATTATTTATATTGGTAGCTCTCAATATGGCATTTACACCATAAAATTCCCATTTGTGGGAAAATGACGAAAGCAGCACAATAAATTACCAAAACTTACAACGAAATCGATTTTAGCGCGGTTTTTAGAGAAAACCATCGTACCAAATCAGCTGAAACTTGATGTCTAGCCTACAGGTTACCATGGGACGCAAAAATAAGGGTATGGGCAAAATCCACCGAAAGCTATTTATAGTTATGACAGTAATCAAAACACCAAATTTTTTTCTCAAAAATTGCTCACACGATTTTGATTACATTTTTTATGTTGGTAGCTCTCAATAAGGCAATTATACCATAAAATTCCCATCCGTGGGAAAATGACGAGAGCAGCACAATAAATTATCAAAATTGTCGACGAAAAGCTTTTTAGCGCGGTTTTTCCTTATAAACTCTGCTGGAATGTTACTAGAATGTTTAAAAAAATTGGTATTGTAATCCAATCCAATACCTATAGGGTGAGTGTTTAAAAACGCTCATGAGATACATGGGTCACTCCGAAAATTCCTGAATGTAAACTACTGCCATTTCGCTTACTACCAGTTCTAAATGTTTTTACCCAATCACTCTGCCAAAGTGATTACTATCCTTCTTCGAAAAATTCGTGTTTACAGCCTCATTAATTATCTGTGTAGCAATTGGTCAGTAATGGTTCTGGAATGAGTACGAGCAGCACAATAAATTCTGGAACTGTAAGCGCTACTGCTTTCTGCTGCCGTAAAGCGTTGTTTGACCAAGTTCAAATTAACTGAGCGATAAATGAATTGATTAAACTGAATTAGCCATGTAAAAAGTGAATTGACGTAGAGCTGAGGAAAGTTGTTTGTTGCAACGCACCAGATATTTCTTATACTTCTATACGATTTCTTCTCCATCTAACATTGACTTTAATACGCTTTCTCAAATATTCTAGCTCTACTGAATATTCCTTATGCAATCAGCGAAGACGTACTCGACTCAGTATAAAACGAATACAGTACGCAATATAGTTAAATTACTGGCTTTGTTAAGGATACGAACAAAATCCTGGCTCGGATCTCTTCTTGGTGAGCCCTGCGCAGTAGAAGTAGACGCTCGGCTTGTTTTCCGCTGAGCGCCGGTTGTATTTTGAATGTGTTGATATTCTTTGTGTGAAAGTAAGTCGAACTTATTTTATTACGGATTCGTCTACGATCATTTTGTGAAAACTCGTAAGTTTGTCTTATCGACTTCTTTGTTGAGTTGCGCATCACATCTTCTGTATCAGCGTTAAGTTTTAAAGTTTGTATTTATGTGGCAAATATGTCGCATGTGTTTGGGTTATCCAAGTGATACGAAACGGTTTGTTTGGGATGTTTTCCAATCTGAAGCGCGTATTACTTCGTTCTTCTTCGGCTAAATATCACGTTACGTTGAGAATTTGTTACATTGGCGAAGACCGAATGAGTAGCGTATTTCTCTTTTGCGGTGAAATCGCATTGTCTATGTTGCTTAGCGGTGATAAGAAAATAGATCGCCTTAATAATTGGCGGCGGTAATCGGTAAACGAATTGGGCCTTGACGGTATTGAAGTGAACGCCGAGCAATAGCTATTTGTTACTCCAGTAGAAGTAGAGAGCGGAATAAATCTCAATGTCCGAGCCGTAACATATTGGTAAAGATTGGATAGTTTGTAACTGTAACTTAACAACATAGGCTGATCCAGAAAATGGTGCGGGGAGGACAAATGAAAGTTCGTATTTTATTTATTTTTATAATTACTTGGACTTACACTGAGCTGTACCTGGTTTATATTTACTTTCCGCTACCCGAAGGGAAGGAAAGTATAGTAATCGGCCCAAAAAAAAAAATTTTGGGTTTTCTTCAGATCTTTATGTTTCAGACCCTACTGAGTCTAAAAAACCTAATTTCGGCGCGTGGCCCGTGTGTGTGTGTGTGTGTGTGTGTGTGTGTCTGTAGTTCGATTTGCGGGAGAACGGCTGATCCGATTGAGCTGGTTCTTTTTTTGTTTTGTTCGTTATTTTTTTTAGACACCAAAATAAGGTTATGGACGATTTCGGCCGATGGGAAGGGGGTTTGGGGGACGAAAATGTACCAAAAACTAGGGTTTTTCGCCTTTTTCTCGAAAACGGCTCTAACGATCTTTCAAATTATCTTCTACTGATCAATACCTAACTTTTCTTCTCTATACATATCTCCATGAAAATACGGTGAACGGAGATATAGGCCGTTGTAGCAAAAATAGGTTTTTTACGCTTTTTGGCAAAACGGCTTCAGCGATTTTCACTAAACTCACAGGATGTTTTCAAATAGTTAATACCTACGTATTGTTCTCAATAAATGATCCTCTGACAGTCCATTGAACAGAGATAAAAATCAAAATATGTCCAAAATAACGTTTTTTCTAACATTTCCGTAAATTCCAGGGTAATTTCTTCACTAGATGTGATAAATCCTAATGGAGTGTCTTTTAGTCACCCATACCAACATTTCGTTCTCCATAATTATCTCTGTATATATATGTTGAACGGAGATATAAGCCAAGTTAACTCAGAAAAGGAGATTTGTCGAATATTAATTTATCGGTATTCCAATTTTGTCAAAAATGGCTCTAACGATTTCGATCAAACTTACGGAGTACTCTCAGCTAACTAGTCCCTACATTTTGTTCTTCATAAATGCTCCTGTAAAAATGCGTTCAGCGAAGATATAGCGCCCGTATATGTAGCTGGTGTTCGAATTTGAAGGGATTGCGGACAATTGTGTGTTGCTACGCACCAGATATGTTTATTTTTTGACGATGCGAAATGAAGGTTATAAGTTATTTCCATCGATGAGAAAGAGAGGTGGGGGACCAATATTCTCCAAAAACTAGGGGTTTTCGTATTTTTCTCTAAAATTGCTTGATTTTAATTTAACTTTCAAATTATCTTCTACCAGTCAGTACCAAACGTTTCAACGATTTTCACCAAACTTACAGATGTCTTGAAATAATTAATACCCATATGTTGTTCTTAGCTAGTGTTCATCTGAGAGTCCATTGAACGGAGGTAAAACCGAAATGTGTCGAAAATCGTTTTTTGAACTTTTTCATAATTTCCAGAGTAACTGCTTCTTTGTATTTGATCAATCTAATGGAGTGTCTTCAAGCAACCTATACTCACATTATGTTCTTCACAACTATTTCTACATCTATCTGTTGAATGGAGGTGTATGCTACGATAGCTCGCAAAACGAGATTTGTTGAATATTAATTTTCTCAAAAACGGCTCTAACGATTTCGATCTAACTCGAGTCGTCTTCTAGTAAGCTATACTAACATTTCGCTCTCCTAACTAGTAACTACGTTTAGTTCTCCATAAATGTTTGCATTGTACGAAGATACAATGCCCGTGTGTACAGCAGACGTTTTCCTTGTATCTACCGCTGGACAACAATAGTTATCAGCGAACTTAACACTAGTTGTGCATGTCGAGCGAAGTTTTGTCATTGGAGTGAATGTTAATGATTTCTCCTGGCAAAAGTAGCAGGAAGGAATAAAAAGAGTGGCGATGTGTGAAATTGAGTCCTTGCAATGGTGCAATAGAAATGAATATAAAATGTGATGTGGGACAAAAATAATTAAAAATATCTCTCACCTTGCAAGTTATTGGTGACTTGATCTTAACCAAGACTCCTTAAAAATGGAAAATTTGGAGTTGTGAACATCCATTCGACATCTCCATTCTAACCCATCTTACAAAATTGTGCTCAATTTCATCCATGCCTAGGGCAAGCATACTGGTTTGAGAAGAAACCGATGTTCATACTCCAAATCCAAAACATTCTATGAGTTGTGTCAGGATACACAAAGGATTGGAATTCCAGATTGATTTATTGACCAGGGGAAATAAGGGCTACAGAGCCCTCTCTACCATTTCCCCTGGAACACATACAAGCAATTCCTCTTAGAGTTAAACACTGATATATATGTACAGGCTACCATACAACGGAACTGTTTAGTTGGTATGTTTTTCCTGAGACTGTCTCTGCGCAAGAACTCTCAATAATTCTATTAATCATTTATTACAGTCACACCAAAATAAATTACACTCACACTAATACCGAAAACATACAACTCACAAAATTTACAATCATACCAAATAAATTACATGCTCACCAAAAATCCACAATCATACAATGAGAAGGGCGAGTACTTGTATATTCCTCCCCTTCTCTCACTATACACAACCTAACTTGAACACACAAATCATGAACATTAAACGCAAACTCAACAGCAAAAATGACTGTTCAGTTCGCAGATAGAGACTCATACTCGCCTCGCATTCATGTTCAAACAATCAATCCTAACTACGTATAGTTCTCCAGACAACAGTTCTCAAATAATCCCTAGGCTATTCTCTTCATGGCGATAGTTTGATTGCCTTGATGTATGTCTCATTGTATTTCCCCACAGTGGTGGTCCTGGGGAAACTAAAACACCCACCATTGTAGATTGTAATTCACTGGTGCATACCTTGATTTATAATTTTCTATATTATTGTCATGGTAATTATGGCCCATAAAATCATGATGTCGATACGACCTCTGTCAGCTGATCCACTTTCTAAATCCTTGTGTGTCCTAGTTTCCAATTAGCTTTGTCTGCTTGTGCTAATTCCTCTACTAATCCAAGTTCTATCCCAAATTCTTACAACTGTTTGGTTATCTGGGAGGTTTGTTGCTGAGTGAGTGGCCTGGCTCTTGCATGATAGCGCGAAACACAACCTCTATAATAGTCTACTGATATAACTCTCTCATGAGGGTTCAGGAACATTCATGTTGAATGGACCTCCTATACCAGGGTTCCTAGTCCTGAGAACAGCATTGTAACTGGTTTCATTATAAGAGATAGCTGGCACAGTGGAAGTGAGCTGCTACAAATTTACAGATGAGATGTAATTGCTAGAGGAAAAGAAAGATGACACTCATATTTAATAGTAGGATAAAGTGTGCATATCGTAACAATCCAATTGTAACAAATGTTTCCCTCCTCAAAACCTTTGCTGTGAAGGACATTCTTGATGTGGTTCTTGATAATTCTGCTCATTTCAAAAAGGTTTGCTCCTTCAGTGACATTGTTGCCTGTATTTCACTGACTTAAAACGCGTCCACTTCCTGACCCCATTTGCCCATTAATCCTTGTCCGGGTTTCTTAGTCTGCTTCAATGTTCGCCATTATTTTATAATTAATGGTTTTACCATATCCATTCTTATCTTACTAAATCAAGGCATATTTTTGTTCCTAACAGATATGTTCATTAATTAGAAGTGTCTTCCAATAGAATCTTCTCTGCACTTGTTTCTTACAGTCAGTTTATTGAGCTTTCCACTGTGAAATTAAATTTTTTTTTGCTTTCATACAACTGAACTTATTTGCTTTAAGTAAAGGAAATCAGGTATACAATAAATCTGAAATTGAAGACTAGATGAGGAATTGCTGGGAACGTTTTTTTGTTCATAATGACAGCATTGGCTACCTTCATTTGGCGAGGAACATCTCATACACATATACTCATGATTGAATTGTATGTTTTGTTTTATAGAGTAACCATGACACTTGGAGAGTCTTCAAGAGGTGAATTTCGTTTGAATTATAACACAGACGAGTGCATATCGGCTGTGAAATTCGGTCGTTCATCTCCTCAATTTCTCCTGATATCATCTTGGGATGGCTCCGTGACGTTATTTGACACTCATGCAAACAATGTGCGAGTTAAATATGAACATTCAATGCCTGTCTTGGATGCTTGCTTCCAGGTTAGTCACGTACAACCATTTTGTTATATTTGGTGATTAGCTATGGTACTAAATTTGCTTCAGTCGCCTCTACGTGGGGATTGTAATCCAGTTGTGACAAAGATTCATATGGGGCTTACCAAAATTATCATAGAAGTAGTATTTGTTGTTATGTATTGTGTGAAATACTGTACAAACCTGTGTTTCAATCACTGTACTATCCTGGGTGGTGTGTAGCATTTTGTTATTTTCTAGCAGTCAGACTGAAGTATGGTTAGGTTCTCCTTAACACTTTATACGCTTGCTATAGATTACATTAGTGATTTTTTTTAGTATATTACTTTATGAATACAATACTTCACCATGCGTCACTTTTTACTTTCCGCTACCCGAAGGGAAGGAAAGTATAGTAATCGGCCCAAAAAAAATTATTTGGGTTTTCTTCAGATCTTTACGTTTCAGACCCTACTGAGTCTAAAAAACCTAATTTCGGCGCGTGGTCCGTGTGTATGTGTGTGTGTGTCTGTAGTTCGATTTGCGGGAGAACGGCTGATCCGATTGAGCTGGTTCTTTTTTTGTTTTGTTCGTTATTTTTTTTAGACACCAAAATAAGGTTATGGACGATTTCGGCCGATGGGAAGGGGGTTTGGGGGACGAAAATGTACCAAAAACTAGGGTTTTTCGCCTTTTTCTCGAAAACGGCTCTAACGATTTTGATTAAACTTTCAAATTATCTTCTACTGATCAATACCTAACTTTTCTTCTCTATACATATCTCCATGAAAATACGGTGAACGGAGATATAGGCCGTTGTAGCAAAAATAGGTTTTTTACGCTTTTTGGCAAAACGGCTTCAGCGATTTTCACTAAACTCACAGGATGTTTTCAAATAGTTAATACCTACGTATTGTTCTCAATAAATGATCCTCTGACAGTCCATTGAACAGAGATAAAAATCAAAATATGTCCAAAATAACGTTTTTTCTAACATTTCCGTAAATTCCAGGGTAACTTTTTCACCAGATGTGATAAATCCTAGTAGAGTGTCTTTTAGTCACCCATACCAACATTTAGTTCCCTACAATTATTTCTGTATATATATGTTGAACGGAGATATAAGCCAAGTTAACTCAGAAAAGGAGATTTGTCGAATATTAATTTATCGGTATTCCAATTTTGTCAAAAATGGCTCTAACGATTTCGATCACTCTTTCGGAGTACTCTCAGCTAACTAGTCCCTACATTTTGTTCTCCATAAATGCTCCTGTAAAAATGCGTTCAGCGAAGATATAGCGCCCACCTATGTAGGTGGTGTTCGAACTTAAAGGGGTGGTGGAAAGTCGTGTGTTGCTACGCACCAGATATTTAGTTGTGGAATGCTGTCAATTTTGTTGTTGTAGGATGCGGTACATGCTTTTAGTGGGGGACTGGACAACACTCTGAAGATGTATGATTTGAATACTAACACAGGTATGTTGCCATTTAAATGTGAATCTGCGTTTTATTAGTACATTTTATTCAAATATAATTTGGCTACTTGCCATTATAAGCTAGAAATTAGGTTTTGTGGCAGTACATGCTCTTTATAACTTCTTTAATGTAGTTTAACATACAATATATCTATACTTCGGTAGTTTCTAGTTTTGTAGAAGGAGCTTGAATTCTTGTTTTGTGAAAGTTCTCTTCTAACATGAGTTTTCATGAATACGTATCTAAGAAAACAAAAAGCTTTTGGGAAATGGGTTATTTTGGTTTACAATATTTTTTCCCCATGAGAAAAGTGAATGAGTTTTAACATAACTCAAATCGTGTATAGTTCCCGTTGCATTCAGGGCAACATCCTTCATCTGTCTGCACCACTTCATGCAAAGCAAAGGTATTCCTTAGTTCCAACTTCACTACCCCCTTCGGCTCTTAGAAGAGCTTATGAAAACATAAATAATCTAATCTCATTATCCAGAATCTGTGGAGTCAGATCTACAGCTTAAGATGGTATAGCAGTCTAAGACTTGCTGTATTTATTCAAAATCAGTCCAGCATCTGTTTTCACATTTGAACCGTAGCTTGAGACCTGGTAGCCTCAATGAAATGTTGGTCCGTAATAATTAAGGATTGGCCCTGACTAAGGAGATTATGCACTGTTTCTTCCACTCAATCCTGAACTGAGTCGTAGTGATGAGCTCTACAATACACGTGAAGAACACAACACACAAAACAAATCAAACTTTAAATTAAATCTTCCTTCATGAATGATTTCAATGGTGAATAGGAGGGTGCAACTTTGAACGTTTAAAAAATGTTTATTTAATTTTATAACGGACTGTCCCTTTTTGGGATGAATACTGGGACTGAAATCCGATTGTGTCAGTCCTAATGTCTCACAGATCCATGCCTAGCTTTCTTAGGAATGCCAGGTATTTGCTGTTAATTGTTTTCTTTGATGTTTACCCTTGGAGAAGTTGTGCCAAAAACCAAGAATCCCTCCCTTTCAAGTCTTTGGCACTACTAGGCTATGACATGATACGGAGTTTCGTCATTTGTGCCACACCACCTGCACTTAGGAGTTTTAATTCTGCCCGTAGCACACACGTGTTTGATCATTTGCATTGTCCAGTGATGAGATCTGTCCATCCTCTCCATCACCTAGAAGACAATGTTTTATGTCGAGTGTTGTCCCCAGATAAGCGTTTGGGATGCCTCGCTCCCGCAGCGTTTGAAACATTCTCTCACTGTCTTCTTGGCTAGTGACGCAGAAACCTGGCCAGATGGTGTGCTCTCTCATTTACACATTAACTCTATTAGAGTTTATTAAACAGTTGAGCCGCATCCTGCACTCCACCGGATGTTGTGTTCTTCAGTGCCTTGCAAGATGCTTGACTGTCAGTCATTGTTTCGATAGTTTTATTACTCTACCCTTTTCTGTGCATTATGACTGCCCCCACCATGATAGCATCAAGCTCTGCCTGAAAACCCAATGACTTTAGCTATTCCATTGACTTCCTTCTGGTTGCACTTTGGATTTCCTGTCAAACTCATACCTGGGCACTATCGTGTCAGTGATCATGCCCAGCTCTGTAAAGGTTCCGATGTTCTCAAATACAGCGAGGTGCCCATTACTAGCCTGTCGCATCTTAGCTCTTCCAAGCCTAGTCAGTCTGTAAGCCACTGGGTTGACATCCCCTCTTTAGTCATAAATCTGATGTGCTCTTTCTGAGTGAGTTTTTGATCGAAAATGACTTCCAGATACTTGATCTGCTCACTAAGTTAAACTACTGCGTTCAGTCTCAGTCCCTACAGTTGTCCTTGTCTTGTATAACTGTTTTACCTGGGTTGATGGATAGTCTCCATCTCTATGCACCACGAGCACACAATCTGCAGAGCTGCTTCAATTAGGTCAGGTTTGCACTCTGTCTTGAATCATCATCAGCCATTTGAACCTTAGATTCATGTTCACCCTTCTCTTATAATTTATTGTAATCAGGGCTGCTACATAATATTACTGAATGCAGGGAACCCTAGATTAAGTTAAAAAAAAAAGTTCCCTTATTCACAGTCTCCCTGTGCGCAATATAAATATGCCTTTGCTATTGATAAATTACATATCTTGTTTAGTAATACTCAAGGAATATTTACAGAAACCATCCTAGGCACACATGCAAATGGAATCAAAGTCGTTGAATATGTGCAGGAAGTTAATTGTATCCTGTCTGGTGGTTGGGATGCACAAGTAAAAATGTGGGATGCTCGTACAGTTCGTTGTGTTGGGACGTTCAATCAACCAGACAGAGTCAGTAGTTTTTTAATAAATATCCATTCATCAGTAAATTTTCATTTGAATGAGTTAACAGTAATTTGCACACATCATTTCCAGGTATACACTATAGGACTGTGTGGAGAAAGATTCGTTGTTGGAACAGCTGATAGAAAAGTTCTAGTGTGGGACACAAGAAATATGGGTTATGTCCTCCAAAGACGTGAGTCTAGTTTGAAATATCAAACTAGGTGTATTCGATGTTTCCCCAACAAACAGGTTTGGTAACTCTTACTTACTCTTATTATTATTTCGAATTATAACGCTTCCTTAATGTTAGTCAGTGTTACAAATGATTATTGTCTGCAGCTTTACTATGTATCAGAATATCATTATTTTATGAGACGTAGGAGGGAGGATCTGCTTCTAGTGGCCCCAAGAATTTACTCCTACGTATTACTGGTCTTCTCTCTTGCCCTTTTCACCCTCACGAGAAACTTAATGCAGAAACTGCCATTCCCACACATCCTCCCATTCTGCCCAACAGTTGAGGAGGTTCAGGGCTTAGACCCCAGAATGGCTTGCTGGGTTTATAAAGCCGTTGTGACCCCAATCTCATATGGGCCGATTGTATGGTAGCATAGAGAGAACTGTAGCAGTCTGGCCAAAGTACAAAGGCTGTGTTTACTTACTTGTTAGCGAGGGTGATGTAAACCACTCCTACCAGGATTATGAAGAAAATGATTGACCTTCTTCCTCTTGATATATATTTGTCAAGGCAGATGCTATGAAGGTGGCATACAGACTAACTAGGCTTTGATAACTTAAGTACCACAGGCTAGCGATGGGCACCTGGCTATATTCAGGAACTTGGATACCTTTGCAGAGCTCAGCATAAACAATGAGATGATAGTGCCAGGTACAAGTTCGACAGGAAATACAAAGTGCGACCAGAAAGAAGCCAATGGAGTAATAACTTAAGTCGTCAGTTTCAGCCTCTAAAAGGTATTAAGATCTGTGCAGATGGACCTAAAACTCTGTAGGGTATAGGGAGTGGGACACATATTGCCCTGTGTCCCACTCTACGGGTTTACAAAAGAGATTAATGCTGTCATTGCCAGGGCCGCTATAATGCATAATGAAGGGTAACACAATAGAATAATCAACATAATGACTGATATAAAATACCTGGAATTCTTTACGATGCTAGGCATGGGCCTGTGAGATATTAGGACTGCCATAATAGGACTCAAAGGTACATACTCATATATTGGGAGGTTCAGGGGCTTTCCTTCTTGTCTTCTTTCTTCGTCCCTGTGAGATACTGGCCCTGGATCAGCAAGCCCTATCCACTTCTCAAAGACCCTAGAATTGAAATCGTTGCAAACCAAGACCTGCTCTCCTACTGTTCTTATGGCATTTCCTAGCTCCTATAATGTTGCCTTTATGACTCCAATCGGGTCTCAAGGAGAAAGGCAGATACTAATAAATCTAAGGCCATCACCCTTCGCTCATACAAAGCCTCGGTCTCAGATAGCAGCAGTGCTAAGCTTGTCCTTGAATCAGTGGGCCCCCAGTTGGGGTGTTGCTAGCCCAAGAGAAGCATATTGACTTTCTCCCGCTGAAATTTCTGGAGAAGATCCTGTGTTATTTCACTCTGGTGGAGGTTGCCCTGGAGCATGCCACCAATCAGTAGCATTCCCCACAGCCTCCCTGACATTTTCTACACGTCTTATAGGTCCCGTGCACTCTGTCTTCTTGTGACTTAAGTTCCCCACAGCAATAGCAAAGAGCAATGATCTGCTCCCTTGCAGTTAGCTGCTTGATGCCCATAGGCTTCTGTCTAGGCTTCAGAAGCATCTCAGAACATCCACTCTCGGGCACACCTTACATCAGACTCATCTAATTCTTACTGTGCTCTTCCTTAAGAGAAGAGCAGTTGCCTTGGCTTCAATCTTAACAATGGCTCTTCATTTCTCCCCCATATTAGTCTTTATCAGGAACATCTCGGTTCCACCCACACCCTCCAAAATATTGGTTCCCTGTGCCAGAATATCGTGCACAGTTGTGGTGTCAAGATCTCTTATCCTAATATACACCGAAGGGGTGGCAGTCCTTACTTGATCACCCAGGGACTCTAGTAGAATCATATCAGCAAACCTTTTAATGTCTAGAGCACCATTTTATCATGATTAGTAGATGTTACTGTCCTACCATTCCTGCTTAATTTTTTTCTCCCCTTGTAGCCTTACAAAGTAGGAAGAAAAGGTGTCGCTGAAAAAAGTGTAATTCATGAAATCTTGAAGTTCTGCTGAGCCCAGAAACATCAAGCATTTGAGTAGCCCGTCAACATAGGTGATTCTATGAGTCTTGCAGTGTGGGATCCACAATGCTTGCTGGAATATTCAATCTAGTACCCTCAGAATTGCAAAGCATGATTTGAAACACTCCCAGTAAATGAGGCTGCATTGCTTGGTGTAAGTGACAAAAGTACAGCTACTCTGTTGTCAACTAGACCTGAGCCATCCATCACGTAGATTACTCGACACCATCTGTTTTGGACTAAGATTTATCTGCTGACTGACCCAGTAACTCTTGGTGTACCAACAACCTCATTTGCTTCAATCTTAATTGGGTTCTCGCCAGTCATGCAGCAGTCCTGGAACGATATTGTTTTCATATATCTACTTATCTGATTATTAGTCCTTCAAATCACCTCTCAATTGTCACCGAGCATAGATGATGATCAGCATAATAGCCTCCCTATAAATGATCCTCAATTCGTCAGACCCTGGTTCATTTTGGCTGCCTGCAAAGGACGAGGGTTAATTAAAAATCCCTGAATGTGTGTTGAGCTGAGCTAAAGTTGTGTTGTGTATCACATCTGACGCTTTCTGTTTACCTTAATTTGAATTTATGTTTCCACAGGGGTATGTTTTGAGTAGTATCGAAGGAAGAGTTGCAGTTGAATATTTAGACTCTCGACCGGAAATACAAAAGAAAAAGTATGCCTTCAAGTGCCACAGGATAAAGGAAAGTGGGCTGGAAATGATTTACCCTGTCAATACCATAAGGTACGCTCACTCAGTATTGGAAATACTATTTACTCCACTTGGCTAGATCAATTATAGCTAATGGCGTATATTGCCATAGTTCTTAATTAGCTGAACCGTCTTTTCTTGAGCACTGATTAGGTGATGTTTGAATGAATATAGATCATTATGCTACTCTGGTCACTCCATAATCATCAGCCTTGAAGTAGCACAGGAAGGATTGAACAGAGCGTTAAATGGGCGTGAAAGGTGGTGTCATCTGTAGTGGAAGCATTCTAAAAATACTTGCCCGCTCTTTCTAATTTGAAATAGATAGAAAATTCATATCGTAGAGAGAAATGAAAGACAATGACATGAACAGGTACATTTATGAAATTATTGTAGGCACCTCAGTGGTCAAAGCCCAAGATTCATATTCTAAACAAATTCAGGGTACAGTATCAGAGCTTCGTATCGCTGTAATTTTTGCATGAGGCAGTAGCTCTACATTTCCAAACTCCTCATAACAAATGGTGTTGGAAGTTTCAAACTCCAACATCCTCTTTCATTCCAAGAAAACAAGAGGACCAGAGAGAAAACTTTATTGGATGAAAAAATGAAAGAGAAAATAATGAGACAAACTCTCAGGTCTAAGATTCACTGGCTGTGTGAAGTTCCAGTGAAGGGTGAACTAGTGACGCACCTAGTACAATGTGGAGGAAAAGTATGCTCCCTTTCCTTGCCACATTATGACTGGGCTAAAAGCTTCGATTGAAGTAGTCCCACTCCGATCGTATGCAGCCAAAGACGAAGATTCACGTTCTGAAACTCAGGATATAAGATCAGAGCTCGGGATCCCTACAATTTTTGCTTGAGTTAGCTCCCCCAACATTTCCTGACCTTCCTTAACAATAGTAAACCTTCCATTGCAATTTCATTCAAATGCTATGTATGTACGAGGTGACATCAATGGTCAATGAGTTCGAGGTAACACTTCTCCCCGTCTCCTGTGATACCAGTATGGCTTAATGTTACTATCAGCCCCACTGGGTTTATATTTTAATTCAAAAACTATCCTCACTTGTCTCAGGATTAAACCCTGAACTACTGCATTTCGGTCCACTGTACTCCTAATAAGGCTCTTCTATTACCTCTTATATCATGGCCTAATAATGTCGATCAAATAATACTTCCTGTAAAAACAATAGAATGTAGGACACGTGGCATGCGTGACAAAAATATGACGAAATACAAAAACCATCACCTGACTGGTGGCTAAAAGCACTTTGGTAACATTTCTTTTCACATTTCACAGCAATAATGATATCCCAGCTCTCTAATTACAACAAAAACCTTACTGAAGAATGTGTAAAGATGAGGCAATTTGTTTGGTCCCTGACCCACTACACTGAATGATTATTAAATTAAACTGATCACTACTTTGTTGGAAACAATTAAAATAAAACAGTTATCAAAGCTACAAAGATTATTTGCTGAATTTGGTCATGATATGTGTTGAAAGTTACATAGTTGACTGAAAACATTTTTTGAGTTCTCTTTACCTCCTATGGCCTACTGAGTCCGAAAACACTATTTGGCAAAATGTGTGTGTGTATGTCTGTACTTGAATAAATATTTAAGATGATATTTTGTTTGGGCCACTGTTCCATTTGCGCGACAATACCGTACAATTCTTATTCATGGGAAAATGCTGAGAGCAGCACAATAAATTGGCAAAAATTTTGACGATAATCGATTTAAGCGCAATTTTGTCTTTTAAACCCCGCTCATATCTTACTAGGGTCTTCAGAAGAATGAAGGAGGTAGTCCAACTAAGTACCTATACGAAGAACATTTAATAACGTTCATAAGATACATAGGGGCTAATCCAGAAATTCAAGAATTTCAACCATCGCTGTTTCACTTACTACTATTTCTCACACTTTTTACCCAATAAATCTAGAACAGTAATTATTCTCGTTCTACATGAAAAAAAATCGTGTTTACAGTCTCACGGAGTCCCTGTGTACCAATTGCTCAATAATTATCAGGGCATTAGTAGGAGCAGCTCAATAAATTCCAGAACTGTAAGCACTATCACTTTCTACCACTGTTAATTGATGTAACACCAAGTTCACAAGTTCAAATGAACTGAGTGAAAAGTAAATTGAATTAGTAGCGAAAGCCATGAGAACTAGTGGATTTACTGTAGCACTTAGGAAAGCTGTGTGATTTGTCACACCAGATATTTTATTATTAAGCTATGTTCTGATTTTCAGCTTTCATCAAGGATATAATACGTTTGCAACAGGAGGCTCTGATGGCTATGTCAATATTTGGGATGGCTTTAATAAGAAAAGATTATGTCAGTTCCATAAATATTCTACATCAATTACATCACTTTGCTTCAGTCAAGATGGTTGGTTGAACTTCTTAACATTTCAAAATATTTTATATTCTGGTGTTTTCAGAACTGTTCAGCTAGATACACTAATAGCTGTATCTAGCTGCTATTATTTTTTTCAAGGGTGTGGGTATTTGTAGTTCATTGTAGCTATTCATTTTCAGCAGTATACCAATTGAGGTGAGTAGGTAGAAGCTGTATGAAGGATTTGTAAGTCTTCAGTGTAATAACACTCCTTAGAATTCATCTTGGCGTTTCTATGAAAATTCCTTTCATCATAAAAATGATAAGCCTCTCTAGCCATGGACTGGACAACTAATTCACACATCATGCCTCAAGAGGAGATCAATGCCTGTATATCCGTGTACATTATACAATCCTTCCAGAAAGGTATCTAGATAGCTGGGTCAATATTGTGTTGCTTCGTCCGCTATTAAACTGCGGAGTAGGCGTTGGTTGCTCAAGAGCAATTTCCTCCAAAATGGCACATTGGAGTGTCCATAATCGAGAGAGTTGATTTTGTTCTGGTTTCTATTTTCTACTTGTTACTATCTTTTTCAATTTACAGGAGGTGTATTGGCCATTGCCTGTTCGTTCCTCTATGATGAAAAGCCTCCAGAAACCATTCCTGAAAGCAGTGTGTACATCCGGTATGTGACTGATCAAGAAACAAAACCCAAGTAATTCCATGGACGTGAATGGATGAGTACGTTCGATCAGAGAACGCTTTATTTTAATATTTTTTTTATGGTCCCACTAAGGTTAGTATTGACATAATTCATACTTTCTACAATGCAGTTAAATGAGATGTGTACTGTTTTATGCTAAACAAATGTTTGTATCATCCCCCCCTCAGTATTTTTTAAACTCAACATCTCATAGATAAATGTTATGATGTAGCATGTACACATCTCTAGCAGTGGTGACTGATGTACTAAACAACCTCATTTCCTAATTGGCTCGCGTCTACAGATGCAGGCAATTTTTACATATTTCAGAATTGTATTTGTACTGATGACGTTTTAAAAAACCTGAAACTAGTCTTCAAGTAAATATAATTTTTTCTGTGAAAATTTGCAATTTCTTTCCTGTTCCTACTGTCTGTGTGGAAAGATGGAGTTACACAGTTTCTCTGCGAGTGCTATACATTTCATTGTGTGTCATAGTTTTAGCTGAAGTATCTGTCACAGATAGCACATGAATTAGCACTTAGCCAAGTCACCAACATTTGTAAAGTAAAGTTCACACACAAAATAAAATGCTGCAAATTATTACACGATAGTTTATTATTCTCTTGCACCGCTTGACGAAGTCTCACACCTTCGAAACGTATCTCATTTGATTTAGCATTGAAAAATAACTACTAAACGATTCAAAACATGGCCAGGCTACAGTGGACCAATGCCAAATAGACATTTTCTAGGCAATTTGCAAGACATGACGACTTGAACTGACAGGTGGTAGGAATGAAGTAGAAGGCAAATGAGCACAGGCTAGACAAAACGATAACTTTTCGTACTTTAGCTCGCGATGTTCCTTCAAGTAGTTGAATTCACCTCACTATGCACAATTTCACTATTTTCCATCTAGATGCTGTCTTACAACCTATGAGGCCCATCCGATTTGACTCAGTGTTGAAAAATACCCAGGAAATGATACCAAACACAATTTTATGTTATAAAAGTACCGATATTTCGTTTTTGGCTAATATTTTTCACGATTATTTGCGCACTAAAACCGTAGTTTTCATCAGATTTAATTGCTGAGTACGCAGGCCCAACAAGGTCAGAAACAGAATTTTTGTGTGGAAGAATGGTAGTTAAAAAATACATGAAGGCCTGGGTGGTGGATGGACATATCTGATTTGGAATCCCCATTCCTTGAAACGTGAAGTATTCCAACAGCCCTAAGTACTCATCACAGAAATACAGGTTAGAATTTCCTATTTCGTGCATCAAAATGTTTAGATTATGACGCTTCTAATTCAAATTAGAGAAGTGATCGCGATCAAATGCCACAAAGTTAAAGCAATAAACCAATAACTGATGGGATAATGTTAACTGGGTTCACTTGAGCCCAGTATACTTCTAACAATAGGAATGACCAACCACATGTTTACGAGTATACCTTATCACTAAAGAAGATAATACAGGAGGATGTTTACATAGTGACCACGTTATGATCCTTAGCACGTTTTTTTAACCCACACCTCTACAAGAGTAGGTTGTGATCCTGATTTCAGCATAATGCGTTCAATAAAAAATGTACAGAATGAAGATACAAAATATAATTTACTGAATACATTTAGACACTATAATATCATCCTCAGATTGGAACTGGAAGCACTTCCATCTCTAAAGTCACTTTTTCCTCATCTCCCAATGAAAATTGGCTAGTGTTTTATACATACATTTTGCTGACAAGTACTACTAAACATTGAGGGGGGTGAGAATAAGGAAAGAAAGAAGGAAAAGCTTTAAAAGATGCACGTGCTTGTTGAGCTTTTATCACAAAGGTCGTTTTTAAAACTAGTAATTTCTTTGAGCCTTGACTTCGTTGCTCAAGACAAGTTCACTCATGCACTCTCATTCATATATATACAAGCTAAAAACCAAACATTTTGTAGTGAGTTCTTTATGTGCATTTTATTTTTCAAGTGTATAGTTTGACACAAACCGTTTAAAGAAAAGTGACGTACATAAAAGTTACATTCAGGATCATTTGGGGAGACAGAAATAAAAATAGTTTTTGCTGAAAAAGCGATATGAGCTGTTGTGAGGCCTCCCTTTATATTTTAATCCTAGTTTTATTTCCGTCTTTTCTAAGGCTGTGAAATATATATATATAATCACAATGTTGAGGCAAAAGAGAAAAAAAAATTGGATAATTATCATTGAGTTTTCGGCGTCATGCCATCTGCTGTGATCTCATAATTCAGGCAGTTCAAGTGGGAGTGACAAACTGAAAGCTCAGCGTAATGTTCATCTACTAAGTGTTACATCCAACTATTATGTTGTGATTACATTTTGCTCAAATCGAGTCCCAAACGGTGAGCATTTAAATTATGGGGAGAGGAGAAATTGAGGAGACTAATAAATGAGTTGATGGCTGTTATTCAGGACACTAAAACTCTTATACCTATTAGGTGTTTCTCCTCTCCTTTTGTGATTATTTATATCGTGCTTATATATGGAAAATACAAGGATAGGAGGTGAACTGAGCCTGTTTTGCTCTAAAGCGCATAGCTATGGACATTTGAACCATGCCCCGAATAACAGATTAAATGCCGAAGAAAAGAGGAAGTTTTTTTTTAAGAAGGGGAAAACCAAATAAATAATAAAGTTAAAATAAACGAAAAATACGAGAAAATAGAAAAGTATATAATGAAACAAAAATACATAAAAATAAATAAACTGAAAGAAAAAACGTATACTAGCAATAGAGAACCACAATGTGGGCCCACTCAGACAGCTGTATAGAACATTAAAGGTTTGTGGCACTATAAATATTCAAACGATTAAACTCTGGTGTGAATTCGCACCAGAGTAAAGTACTACACACGACGATCACAAATGATTAAACATAAAATGTCTATAGTTAGGGGTTTGCCTTGAACCCATTTTCAGCACTTTACATGCAATCTAAAATTACACTACATCCATTTTACCTAAACGTTTAAAATAAAAAGTATACCAAGTCTGCAACAAAAGGTGTTGCATGGCATTCTGCAGCGAGTTCTGAGACCTAATAAACTTCTAGCCTAGAACAAAATGATCAGGTCGGTTTTTTAAAATTATTATATGACAATGAACTGAAGGGCTTCAGGTGGGACAACACAATAAGTGTGACGTTTTTCGGTGGCCCTAAGGTTATTCGTAAAGGTTTCAGAAATGTGAATGTTACAAGAAATGCGACGAATGCTGTTGACTTAACGAAAAGCCCCTTAAAAGCAAGTCGTTCACGCGCTTGGATTCGGTGGGGAAGAATAAGGTTACTTCAGTGTTATAATACAAGAGAAGTCAAAACATTTAAATTGTATTAATTCCAACCCATGGAGGAACTTCTTTGACAGAGAAAGGCCCTAAGAAAATGTGTGTATTGATTCTTGTCCAACTAGTGGCAACCGGTCAACACTTGTGACTTTTTGTTCTGAGTCATCAACTCGGAAGGGGGAAGCCATTGAACGCTAAGTTGAAGGGTTTCACCGCCGGATTAACAAGATTTAAGGTCGAATTTTAGTTTATACTCGTCGACTTGTGGCAGTACTGTGGGATCCTGTAGGTGGATCGTAACTTTGCTGCGTTATCAATTCGTTATCTCCTGGTCGGGTTTCGCTATAATTTTGATCAACACTCGATGGGCACAAATGGCCGATCCTTCGTTATTTGACGACGACGAGCCGTTGGAAATTAAAACTAAGAGCGTAGAGAAAATCATTTTACCGCTAGTCATGCAGGTATTGTCGTAGCTTAGTTTTGGCATTTCCAAAGCTACTTCTAACAACGGCTTCGTTTGATTCGATTAATAAAGCTCACGCAGTCGTTGAAACCTCCCTATTAATTTCTTAGCGCCGCTAACCCTCTTCTAAGAGTTGCGAATTGTTTGAACCATTAACCATTCATTTTTAGTAAATCCCACGCCTAATTGTAATTGTACGGGTAAACCCTGAGCGTAAATATAACGAGGTTCGAGCACACAGGGCTTGGGAAGGTTATATAGCTCCAGGTGCCGTGCGGGTGAGTGTTATCCCGTCGGCCACCTCTCCTTATCAGTGTATTGATTACTTCTGTCATCCCATGACCTGCCTGGCTGCCTCCCTGCGCTTTCCTGATCCTGATCTGCTGCATAGTTGACTAAACCGCTGTTGAAAAAGTTCGTCTCTAATTTTCCCTAACGCCGCCTCAGCGTTCTTTAAGTGATGACTGATCTGTGCGACTCTCAGGTACAGTATTCAACGTATATTCCATCGTACCGTTGTTTAATGCTTTTACTTGGGTTTCATTAACGGCTGTTGAATATTTGACATTTCGAAAAATCCTGCTCGTAGATGTTGCAAATTAGTCTTTTAGTGTTGCACTTGTGTTGCTTACCTACAGTAGTGCCAGGGACTTCTCTTCGCCTCCCAGCGTAGACATTTTCATTTTGTTGTTTGGGCTCTTAGACGCGTATTTCACGCAAGTGATTCGTTTCTTTGACTCGACGTTGCTAGTACTTATATTCAATAAAAATGAACAGTGCGGGACTGTTATATTGCTCTTTAGCGTTGGCAAATATTACTGACCTGGACAACTACCTCAACATCGCTGTCCAGATTGTGTTGCAAACAAGCGCTTATTCTTATTATTTATGATGGGAATTTTCACTCAAGTTTCGACTAAATTCGAAACAGCTTGATTTAATTTGTAGCGGTTTGCTCAATTTTACAAGCTGTTTGACTCGCTGAAATGTACTGTTAGATCTGCAGCATAGGAGTGCATACAGGCACTGCACGCGTTGTCGCTGTTTTATAGATCTGCAACGTTCAACATGCCTGGCGTTGACGGATGTATCCAAAACATCCTCAATTTCAACAGTGGTTTTTTACCAACCGCAATCGATGGTGCAGTATTTTTCTAATGCTCGCTTCAATTGTCAGTTGACAAACATCCAAGCTTGTTGGCGCTCGCTTAGGTGATTCAGTTTTGCACAGCTCGTTGTGCTCACTCAGAGATTCAAAGATTAATCTCAATATGTTTGTGAGTAGTTACACTCATTAATTCAATGCACTGGATTTTAGAACTGACAAGAAAAGAAGAGTCAAAACCAGAAATCAACTTAGACGCCTGTCATGTGTGAGATTTCAGATAGCGCATGATAAGGTCTTATGTACTCCTGTGATGCAGTTTAGCCAGTGAGTTACTACATTTTAAGAGATTGTTTAATAAATCTCTAGTCTAACCTACACGTTTTAACTTGTGCTTTTCAGTGTTGATTGAGAGTGCAGAGGTTTTTAGCGAAGAAAAGACAATTTTCCACAATTTATGTATTTGTACAGCACAGAAGTCAAACTCATATTTTCTTTTCTGGGTACCTGGGAAGTGGGAGGAGCGTATCTGTTTTATAGTAGTTTTCGTTTTGCACCTATTTTAACAATTTTAGTTGTGTGTAGGCCTGTTGGACCTGAATCATTGTGTTGCTCAAGAATCTGAAACTTTTAGGGCA
This sequence comes from Pachypeltis micranthus, assembly GCA_020466155.1. Classification (NCBI taxonomy): domain Eukaryota; kingdom Metazoa; phylum Arthropoda; class Insecta; order Hemiptera; family Miridae; genus Pachypeltis; species Pachypeltis micranthus. Next base: position 31,064,223 of record CM035768.1, read on the forward strand.
ATTGTCATGGGGTTCTACGAATTGTAGCAGAGTACATTCCCTTTCTATTATTATGTTTGCATAATGGCACGTTCACTCTTTTCTTTATAAACCCAAATTTACTAAGAAACCAGGTTAAAAACCACGTGGCGTGCAGGGAGTTTATTTTGATATTCTTTTGTGTCTTAAGTTTGATTAATGCAGCCTCAACCAGCTGATTGTGAATGAATCTTGGGATGTTTGTTTGCCTTATTAAGAAATGCCTAGTTCATTTCCAAGATCGAAAGACTTAATTCATTTACAATAGATTGTTACGTCTGTACGATGTCAGATTCTTAAGATGGAGGTAATGTTTCCAGGATCAAATCTATCACTGGTAGTGAGATCTTGTTGTTAGTTTATAGTGAGGGCTATCTTAAGGACTAAATAAGAATATATGGATATGGTGATGTCCATTTACAACAAAAATTATGTGTGAAATTGTGGAATTTAAAGAATAAAAAGGTATTTGCTTCTAGTAAAAAATATTGTGAAGTATCAAATATCCAATTGTTTTTGTGTGGAGTTGTGAATGTAGCTTTCAGGACTGATAATGTGGTATCTAACTCTAGTGAGATTTGCATAGAAAAGGAAGTTTGGAATCTAAGTACAGATGTTGACAGGCACTTAAAGTCTCAGAAGAGAAGAGCCCTGTTTGTCGAGTACAGTCTGGCGAGCACTGTGAACATTTTAATCATGAAATTTAACTAATTTAAAATGCGGTGTTGGATTATTTTTGTGTCTAAATTTTACTTCAAACCCTCTTACTATCAATTTTTAGCGTGGAACATGGTTTAGCCTTCATCTGACATACAGAAACTGTCACGTTTCATTTGTCACGCCCTTCCCTGCCTCGTGCCCCCCAACCATCCCCCCCCACCCTCACCTCATGGCCACCTCTCACGTCGCTATGAATGCAAGAGAAACTAATGACTGCCTCTGGGGGAAAATGATTCTGTCGAAAATACTAAACCCCTGCTGAAACAAAGAAAGAATGAAAATTTTGCAAATCTCTTAAACAAACAGGTTCAACCGTAATTGTGTGAAAGAAAAATAAAAATCATTTCACTAACATATGTCTGAATGTTAGTGAATGGAATGTTTCCAGAACGCTAATTCAACATTACCCGTTGAGGAACCATTTATGAGTCAGGAGACCCATAAAAAATCCGCAATCAGACGATCAGGAGGCTAAAGCGTATTCCATGTTTTTCAATATTCACAGCTAGCTTTATGCAGCATGTATCCAGGTCCAAAGGGCCGAGTTTTTGTAAAACTCATTCAAAATGTCCCTAAGTAAAGAACGATAATTTACTCCTTTTTTTATCCATATCATTCCTGTTTCTAGTGTTTTCTCATTTTTCTGTTTTATTCAGGGGACTGCAAATAATCTCAGTCGTTATTGTATCCTAACGCATGAGTTATAGTGTTTGCTTGTATCTAGACTATCTATTGTTCCTGTATTCCCCCCTCCCTCCCCCCGTTTACTAATCCATCCCTCCTACAGTTAACTAATTGTGTCTTGATCCATAATTTCACTTCAAAAGGTCATCAAATTACTTTTGATGTTTTTTCTTGCATCTTCGTTGTTTCAAAAATGTTTGAAGTTATTATATCATGTGGTTTATCATTTTCACTTTAGATATCCACACTGTTTTCCCATCGTGAGAGGACCACTTGCTCCGAAAGAACTCTCAGAGTTATTGCTCGAGTAGGGCAGGCTGTTAATGTGGCCGTGGACCGCTTTGTTACTGTTGGCGAAAGTATAGCAAGTGATATTCCAGAACTTAGGGATGACATGTACAGAGCTTGCAACCAAGCAAGAGCTGCAGGTGAGCAAGTAGCCATGGAAGGGCGCATGTTTCTATTATACAGTATTACCATAACTTGAGTTCACGCGTGCAATTTGAATTTGTTTTCCAGTTTTTATTTAGAATTAGTACAGGCCTTATGAATTTCATTCAGTTAATAGGGGAATGAAGATTAAAAAACGGTAGTTTGGAATGGAAGAATGTGAGAGAGAGGGAAGGGAGAGACATCAAAAATTCGTATTTTTTTCAAGATTTTGATCTTAAAATACGGTTTTTTGTTACAAGGTTCTAACAAATAAATATTATTTTATAAACTGATGAAACTGTGCATGTGATTTAGGAACTTGGGTTTCTGAGCAGTTCTTGTCTAACTTTGCTTTTTTCTTGACTCTTCTTAACTCAAATTTTCAACACTTTTCCCTCAATCAAGCGCTATCGCAGTGCCCCAACAGCTAGTGATTTTCCCACAGTATAATAAATGTATATAATTATAAATAATGTTTTAATGACCTTTACTCAAAATTTCTTAGGTGTATACCCCGTAATCTAACGCTTTTTACTTGATTCCCAACAATCAATTTGATTTACCAATTTTTTTAGCCTGCACGCTATGCAGGCACTTTACAACAGTTATTAACATATCCTATCATACGATTAACAGTTTAGTCACTTTATTTTATTAAATTCCAGGTGGTACAATTGAGAAATTGTGCGAATCTGCTAGTGAAGAGTGCATGAGGGAGCGAGCAGCTGTGATACAAGCTGCTAAATCACTTCTTACATCTGTTACAAGAGTTCTTTTGCTTGCTGATGTTGTTGTTGTCAAACAACTATTGCTAGCGAAGGACAAGGTAATGCAATGGGATTTATATTTAGCTTCAAATATTGTCATGTGTCCATGCCCCAGTTATTCGTACAATATAATACTTTATCTTCCTAAATTGCCAGATATCTACATTATTCTAATTCTAGCTCTTACACAAAACCCGTCTAGATGAAATATCTGACAGTGCTAAATGATGGCTTTGCAGCCTATAACAATTGCGTCATACATTTAGGAAACTTTGAATCTTTTAGACGAGGTTTCATCGTGTACAACTTGTTTTGTTTCTTTTCTTCACTATTTTGAATTGAATCATCTCAGCCTTTCACTCAATTTGAGGCTGTAAAAAAGAGAATCTGCGTACATGTTGACATTATACATGTATCAATCTTTTATTAGGTGGTGAGAACTCTTGGCCGATTGGAAGGTGTTTCAAACTTTACTGAGTTTGTTAAATCCTTCTCTCAGTTTGGATCTGAAATGATAGAGCTAGCTCACCTTACAGGGGATCGACAGAATGATATGAAAGATGAGCGAAGACGAGCGCAAATGGCAGCTGCCAGACAAGTTTTGGAGAGGTCAACAATTTTATTGCTTACGAGTTCCAAGGTTTGTAATTCTCTGTTTTTCTCTATACAACACTTTTGTTTCTGCTAACGAGCACAGAAACTCTTAGGATTTCCTCAGTTTATGTGATTGATGACGACTGAAATTGGTAGCGTTGAGCGTAGTTATTTATAACAATCAACAGTTTTTTTACTGTAGTTGCTGACCAACAGGTGTCTCAAATTGTCCCCTGTTCCTTGAATTTTGTTCTAATTAAGCTGAAACTGCTTTAAAATTAATTCGTCTTTGAATTGCATGCTGTGTGGAGACTCACATTGTAATCTATGTAAAAATATATGGTGAACCATTGCAATTTGCTGATTTCGATCAGCCAAACGATGAGTGGCAGTTGGAAAAAGATGATGAGGAGAGGTTTATTATTCATTCTGAAAACAACCTATGCTTTTGGTCAGGAAAAATCGTTTACAATCCCTCCCCCCTCATTATTTGATACTTCATGTTTCAAGACATCGGGGCTCCAAAATCTTTAATGTCCATCTGCCATCTGGGTCGTTTTGTACCTTTAACGATGTCTAAAATATTCGTTATTTTGCACAAAAATCCAACTTGGTATCTAGTTTTGGCGATCTGCTCGGCAATCCGATCAGACAAAGCCTGTGATTGTTATGGGCAAAAAGTGGTTAAACAAATTAACAAAAACAGAATTTCGGCAAATACACCATATTCGGTATCGTTTTCTTGGTATTTTAGATGCAGGGTCGAATGAAACAATCCTGAGATGTGCATGACTTGCATCTAGACGAAAAATAATGAAATCACAGTAATCATAGGGAGCCAAAGTCTACTAATGAAAGAACTCGCGGGACAATAATTACAGCAAAAGTAATCGATTGTACTCCCTCCCGTCTCATTAAGGCAAGCTCGACTCGCACGGTCATGCCAATTATCTGCAGGCGCCCACTGGTGCCATAGTTCATAGTTGTCAGGTATTTCATATCGTTCACTGGTATTTTTCGATGCTCAATCGAATGGGATGGGTCTCAGATGTGTGAGATTAGGTCAAGCTGTTATGAATAATAAACTGTTGTGTAGCAATTTGCAGGGTTTTTTACGGTTCATTCCTGGCCAACACACATTTGATTGGAGATTGCTGTATGTTCACTCTTGATACCACCTTTTGAAATGAAAACTCCTTCAATGTTACCCAGTATTTTCCCCACTCAATCGATCTGGATTCTGTTTCCAGTTGGCGAGTGAATTGATGAGCATAAACGTATTGAAAATCTCCAGATGTGCTTTCACTATACATTGAAAGCCAATTGCTTGTCACATCATGAGGAAATGTTGAACTTGTGAGGTTGTCATGTTCAGCATTTCTCACTGAGTTCTTCAGTCTTTACACGAGCAGGTTGGCTGTCCAATATGAAGTGTGTAACTTAGAAATTTGTTTTGCACTTTCTCTGTGGGACATTTATGAACAGCGTACGAGATCAATCATGACTAGACCAACTGGATGAGTGCTATGGAAAGTGTTATGGCTTTTGAATACCCTGACATCCTCTCCCACGTACTATAGTTGTACTGTAACCATGTATTATAAAAATCTTTATATTTTGAGAGAAATTAAGCTGCTTAACGCACTATACTTGAAAATCAGTTACTTCGTTTTGGTCTGTACTTTACAGGGTGTGTATAAAGTGTATCGGGACTAGTCACAGCAAAATATATTTATATCAAATATTGAAACAAAACCTTAAATTTCTTCAAAGTTCATCCCTTGAGCATTGACACAATTTTGCGATAGAGTTTTCCATGATTTGAAGGCAGGGAGCCTTCAAATCATGGAAAAGTCAGGGAGATAGGCAGTTTGCGGCAGGCCCTTCAAGGTACGCATGGAATCTTCTTTTACTGCACTCACAGTCCAATGGTGGTGTCCTTTGAGGGAACATTTCACTTTGGGAAATGAAAAAAAGTATGCTGGAGATAAGGCGGAACTGTAGGAAGGTTGGGGGATTGTGACAATGCTGTTGCAGGAGGCCTTTGCAAGCAAATATTCGCCTCTGTTTTCGTTCATTCGTCAACACCCTCAGGACAAGTTTGGCGCAGATCTTGCGCATCTCCACATTTTTAGTGATACTAGTGTGCACTGTCATTTTATCCATTCCAGTGTGATCTGCGATCATGCGCACACTTAATCGACGATCTGAATTTAGCAATTTACGAGTATGATGCATGTTTTTGTTGGTTCTTGACAACGACAGCCATCCGATGTGAGTCTCATCCTCGAATCTTTCTTGATCATCTTAGAAGTGCTTGTGTCACTTGAAAATTTCAGTTTGTCACATGCTATGATCCTTGTAACTTGGCAAATCATGTCCAGGGTCTCTGCACCTGATTTCCCTAGTCCAACACGAAATTTAATCGTGTACCTCCGCTCGATTGTTCTCTGCATTTTGGGGTGTGCACCGAGTCACTCGACAGAGGTCCACAAAAAACTCGTTCATGAACAAAGCCTCACGGGTGACTGATTTTTGACTCATTTTGAAGGTCAGACCATCAACTATTGATGGAAGGAGAAGGTGAACTCACTCAAGAAACCAATATAACCTCATTCACTGTACATTTCTCTTGATTCATCTTTTCTCCTGCTGCTGTACATTCTCCTTCATACCCCAGCTCTACCACAGCTTCTTTGCTGAAGCTGGCTTTTGAGTTTTTATCTTTTAACCCCCACTGGAATTCTTCTCTCCTTCACGTCAGGAAGTGAAGCTTCTCCACTCCTTCTACTTTCTTCTTAGGACTGCCTTACTGCACATTTGTCTGTATGTGGAAGCTGGGAAGTACATTCACTTTTGGAACCAGCACCCTTCCGTTTTTCTCCTTCCCTCCTTTACAGATTTTTTAGAAGGACTGGTAAACTCTAAAGCGTAATATCAACATGTACGAGGTCTGTTCAATAAATAACCGAACTTTTGGTTTTACATCTTTATTATTAAATTACAGATTATTCGCTCTTATCCCCTTCAAAGTACTCCCCTTCCATATTCACACACTTTTCCCAGCGATGTTTCCACTTCGCAAAACAGTCCCGTATAGCTTCTTTTGAGATGGCCTTCAAGGTCCGTGACGTATTTTCTTTAATCTCATCAATAGTTTCGAAACGGCGCCCTTTCATCACTGATTTCAACTTTGGAAATAAAAAGAAGTCGCAAGGAGCTAGATCTGGGGAGTAGGCAGGCTGAGGGAGGACGGTCATGTGATTTTTTGCACAAAACTGACGAATGGACAAAGCTGAGTGTGCAGGTGCATTGTCATGGTGAAGGAACCAAGAGTTGTCTCGCCACATGTGTCATGGCACGATGCAACTGAGATGCCAACGTCTTCTGCAAGTTCTCTGGCAGTCAATCGGCGATTTGCACGCACCAGATCATTCACTTTTCTGACATGAATGTCATCAGTCAAAGTCGAAGGCCTTCCTGATCGAGGCTCATCTTCAATTGACTGGCGACCGTTTTTGAATCGAGAGAACCATTCGTAACATTGCGTGCGGCTCAGAGAATCATCGCCATAAGCTTGTTTCAAAAGTTGAAATGTTTCTGTAAAAGTTTTGCCAAGTTTCACGCAAAATTTCACGTTGCATCTTTGCTCAGGAATGTCGCACATTACGAAAATAGTCACTAGCACCTGAACACGTCGTACTAAAAACACAACACCACGAAAAGTAAACAAGATATCAACAATGGAAAAACATGTATTTACAAAGGAAATGACGCGGGACAAAGTGCTTCCAACCGCACATCGCTAAATATGCCTGTTGCCGCGTTGTTTAAAAAGTTCGGTTATTTATTGAACAGACCTCGTATAAAGTTCAAAGTTATCAAACTGCATCGTACTAGTCATGTGTTAAAACACCTCTTCACAGTTGAAGTTAGTTTCTATTTCATTTCATTCTAATTATAAACTTGAATAAAAATTTTGTTGCAGACATGCTTAAGGCATCCAGACAGTTCAACTTGCAGAGAAAACAGAGACACTGTATTTTGTCAAATGCGTAGAGCGATGGATCTTATACATTTTGTAGTGAAGGATGGAGTATTTGATGGAGACATAGCTGATGACTGGGATTCAGGAAAAACGGTTCTTTCAGCTGTGAAGCAATTTGAGTCTTTGGTTGAGATGTCTCGTCTCACATTTGTTACCCCTCAGACAAAGGAGTCCTTAACTACTGCTGTTGAGTCAATTGTTGAGAGAACACAGGATTTCACTGATTCAGCATATACAACCCATGAACATCGTGAAAATATTCTCCGTCTCTGCGAAAAAGTCAAAATTGAATTGAACTCATTATTGAGAGTTGGGATTAATTTGGTGAGGATTAAAATATCGATTGTGTATTCAATTACATTTGCTTGTGGAGTAGTGATATTCATCAGCTATCCAGAAATCACTATTTTCACTTTATTGTGACACTTTTATTATTTTAGGACCAAACTGAAGGCTACTCACCAACAGAAGAATTGGAATGTGCTGTACAGAATTGTCTAGCTTCTACCAGAGAGCTCCAAAACCAACTGTATTGTACAACTAGAGAACACACGTGTGAGATGCAAAATGTTGCAAAAACTGGAATGCAGCTCATATCTTCACTGACCAATTCAGCGTTAGCGTGTGATGAAGTTCGTACACAGCATCATGCCCAAAGTTTTTCCCAACATATAGAGCATGTTGTTGAGGTATGAGTTCTTGTTTTGAAATATCTTTTTCAATATTTCTTGATGTTATTCAACCGAGATATCCATGTATTCTAGTTATTGTAACTACCTACAGTTGTGTGATGGTTTAATATGAACTTAGTTTCCAAGGAAATGACTCAATTTTAGTGAATGCCATTCTATTAGAACAGAATATTTCGGAGGAAATCAACAGCTTTTCTTTCTGCTAAAAGCTTATTGAGCAACAACGATGTGAAAAACGATTTACACTTGCAAACATCCCTGATGTGGCTTAAGAAACTGATATAATAGAGCAGGAGTGTTGTTGATGGGGAAGTTTCAAAACAGTTGAAACAAGGCTACATTCAAGTACCCCCGGTCTCAATTTCGTTCTCTTACAAACACTAATTTCACGTTTATGGTAGCTATTTCAATTACTCATCTCTAACATATGATAACTGCTAAATATCAATTTCTGATGGAAATAAACGTTGCAATCATACACAGCGTACATCCAAAACTGGTGATTCTATACGCTGATGTTGTGAAACAAGGATCCACTCACTCCTGGTGGTTCAAACAAATGAACACAAATACTAGTAATGATGTGGTGGTAGACAGTATATGCTCGACAAGCTGTGTTTGAAATAATATAAGCAGTACTCACCAATGTGGACGTTCTAGGCGTGTGTCCTTGACTAGAGCTACTCTGAACACAGTCTCTGAGCGTAAGTAATGTTGAATTGAATAAGAACTAGAAATGTTACTTCGAAAATAAAATAAGTGAATGCGGGGGTACAAGCGGGCGAATGAACATGGGGTTGGACAAGGCTTTGAAAGCTAACTGAACATAACAATTGGCGCTACTGCTACACTACTCATGTTGAGATTAGAGCCTGAGAGTTCGTTTGCTCGATCATCAAACTTTGAACAAGCTGTTGTTCCCATTGGCTGCAACATGTGCAATACCCATAATGAACACAATTTAGAAGAAGAAGAAGAACTGTGTGTGAATTCACAGCTACTCATGACACAGACTATGTGTGTGCTAAATGCATTACTTTCATTAATATTTTCTCCATAATTTATATGTCATTCTCAGCTTTGATTTTTTTAGATGTGTAAGATGCTGAGACATATAGCCAAAACTGAAACGATGCAAGTTTCTGCTCGCTACACAGAAATAAATCTCAGAATTTATGGACCTCAAGTGCCAGTTTCAGCTGTTACCCTGAACCAGCATCCGAATAGCAAAATTGCTAAAGAGAATTTAGAAGGTAATTCGAATTGAAGTTTTTGTATTTATAAGAGACATTTCAAAGGGTATAAGAATATTGTTTGTAGAATGGATACTTTATTGGACCACCGAATGATTCTATTCTTGTACTTCTATTCTATCCTGTTCCAATCATTGTGTCGTCTTACTTTTTCCACTAGTTCCTATCCTTGACCTAAAAGATAAGTGTTCAAAGGGGTTCAATTGTGACCCCCATTCTATGGCCATTACTTTTTACTTTCCTTGGCTCTACAAAATAGAAAGGAAAAATATGTAATCGGCTGAAAAAAAAAATTTGAGTTTTCTTCAGATCTTTACGTTTCAGACCCTCCTGAGTCCGAAAAACACTATTTGGGAAAATGGTCTGTGTGTCTCATGTCTGTGTGTATGTGTGTATGTGTGTCTGTGAACGATTTTTAGAGAAAACCACCGTATCAAATCAGCTCAAACTTCATATCTCGCCTGCAGGATACCATGAGACGCCAAAATAAGGGTTTGAACAAAATCCACCGAAATTTAACTATAGTTATCATAGTGTTCAAAACACCAAATTTTTTTTTTTCAAAAACGGCTCTAACGATTTTGATTAAATTTTTTATATTGGTAGCTCTCAATATGGCAACTATACCATAAAATTCCCATCTATTGGTATTGTAGTCCAATCCAATACCTAAAGGGTGAGTGTTTAAAAACGCTCATGAGATACATGAGGCTCACTCCAGAAATTCCTGAATTTCAACTAGTTTTGCTTACTACCAGCTCTAAACGTTTTTACCCAATAACTCTGCAAAAGTAATTACTATCTTTCTTCAAAAAATTTGTGTTTACAGCCTCATCAATCATCTGTGTACCAATTGCTCAGTAATGGTCCTACAATCATTATGAGCAGCACAATGTAATCTGGAACTGTAAGCGCACCGCTTCCTGCTGCCGTGAAGCGTTGTTTGACAAAGTTCAAATCAACTGAGTGATAAATGAATTGATCAAATAGAATCAGCCATGTACAAAGTGAATTGTTGTAGAGCTAAGGAAAGTTGTGTGTTGCAACGCACCAGATATTTTTCAATCAGGCGAGCAAAATCTAGTTCGAGAGCAGTCAAGAGAATAGAACCCCTCGAAGAGGAATGATGAGACTGTTGTACAAATGATACTCTTTGTGCGGTGAGAGCTAACCCTAACCCCAACAACTATAGGCACCCTATTGTTCTATACATCTTTAGAGATACATCGTACGCGTTCTATATTCTATATTGGCAGTCACACAACAAAGTGAGAGACTCTCCGCTCACTTTTCTTATTATTGAGTGATGGCTATAAAAGTTTGCAAATGCTTATTCTACACATTTCTGGTTGTTGAAAATGATGAGCCTTTGCTCCCCCCCCCTTCCCTCATACATTACCTACCTGTGAGAATGTGGCCTGTGACTCTTTCCTTCGTTATATGTGCAACAGACTTTGTAAGGAATGACTTTATTATTTCACTTTGTGAGGAAGTTCTTATGGCAACCATTAAATGACGGTTGAGAAGAAGTCTGCAGGAGATGCTCTGCTCAACATCTACACCTCACTCTTATCTAATCACTGCTTGCAGTTTTATTGAGCTTCTTAGTATCAAAGGCTCTCTTGAGGTTACATACCATCCAAAGTAAAATGTTGTGTTGTTGCTGCTATCTCTGGAGCGTAAATCAGCGAAAAGTGAAGACCAACCCATTATCTTTCTTCTGTGGAAAGTGGTTGTATCTTAGAATATGTGTTTTATTATTCATGCCGTTTATCTTTATTTCTTCTAAAGGATTTGGTTTGATTCTGCTGATGTAAATGTGGCTAGTAGGTCATTTCCACGCTCATTCATTGTCAAAGAATATGAGTGTTACTTTTTCAAGAATTGATCTAACCTAATGTCGCATTTACAGTTTTCTGTGATATGTGGCAGTCACTCATGAATGATCTCATTAATGTTTGCAAAGATATAATAGAAGCGGGCCAGCAGAGTGAAAAGCAGATGTACATGTCTCTTCCAAGGCCTGGGGTAAGTGAACATTCTGTAACGGATAATTTTCCAAAAAGTGGTTTGAATGGAAACTTCTTCTTCTGTTTAAATAGTTATGAGTGCCTTTTAAACTCATTTGCCTCTCTTAGAGTCGCTTACCTTTTCATTCTTTCTGAAAAATGATTCGAAATCGTTTGCTTTATTCATGTGAATCAACCGAAATGGGAATATGTCAGACTTGTTAGGCTGCAATAGAGTGACCACGAATTAAAACTATGTGCTATATGTGTGAATTTGTTACTACTAATGATTACAGTTGAAAGCTTTATTAACTCGAGATCGCTTATGATTTATTCATCTTTAGAGGGCTATAGTTCTTGTCAACATAAAATGAGGAAAATGGGTATGATAATTAGTAAATGCCCTCGCAGGCTGGCAATTGCAGAAAGGCTTTACAGCTAACTAATTCATGGTTCTAATAAGGCCCTAGATCAGGCCCCACAGGTTGCCCTTATGCCTTATGGGTGGTGCCCTGTTACATACTGCAATTAACTCATTTAACTACAAAGTCAGGCTATAGTAAAAACGTCCTGTAACATGCATGAATGAACTACACAGTTCTCTCAGATGGTTGGTGAATCAGATTAAGCTCCCATGTAAGGTACGGGTTTCTCAAGGACCATACCTTCACATGGTTACACATCGTCTCAGACTGGTTAAATGACACTACTTGTTGTACCTCCACAGATCTGGGTTCAATGGATGTTGAGCGAGTGTGTATGCTCTTTCATGCTAGTGAAGGTGCAAACTGTGTGATATTCATAAATTATTGATAACTCTCTTAATGGATTGCAAGATTCCTGCCTGAGTTTTGTCAGGCGAATAATTATACGTAAAGTCACACAATAAAGTGCTCTACTGTGCTGCTGGAAGTATGTGAGTCCCATAGAAAGGCTCACACTTATCCCCCTCCGCTTAGCACATAGGGAAACATTGAAGGATTTGAGGGCTTATTTAGGGTTGGGTGCCTCTTGAGAGGCCTCACAGCCCTGCTCATCATGTCTACAGTGTGCACTAAAGGACTTCAGGCAGTGTCGTGGTTGTAATTTTCACTATGTTATTCAGTAAAGAATACTCTGAATGTATATCGTAAATTAATGACTGACTGAGCTTAATTTATCAAAAGCACTACTCTATTTGCTTGTTGTAGGAATTTAATTACTAATTTTTTACCTTTTAGAAACATGGTACTACTAGCAAACCATTGAAGTCAGTGAGGCTTGATGTCGAAGTAAGTAGTTTTCAGTTGTAATTGTTTAACAATATTTATTGTTCTGACACCTATTGTTGTTGTGAAATAATTATCCAATAACATTTTTGTGGAGGGTGATTGGTTTTGGTTTGACTCTGTAACAGTATCCATAACATGCACGAGGACGTAGAAAATAATGAGCCAGATGAAACAAGTGGAGTGGAAAGTATACATACAATTTTTCAAAAAATACAATTCATTACATTGTTCCTGGTGTAAAAATTGTTGGTCAATCTTAAATGTTCATACGACTGTACGTGTTGGCATCTTGATGAATGGTATTTTCATCAACCTTCCCTTCTGAGGTTGCCTGCGATAATTTAGAATTAGCGGTTGAACGTGAAGCTGCTGTGACCACTTTTCCCAGATTCATTGCACCTTCGGTAATTGCTGAATGAGATGCTGGTCAAATTGCATTGTCCTGATCGTAGGGTTCATGGTAAAAGAGTTCAGGATAATTTTTCTCTGTAACACCTCACAATAACGACCGACTAATTTTCGTTTGAAGAATTTGGATTCATAAGTTTCCAGGATGACACCACCCTCGTCAATCATACAATCTGCACTCCTCATAACAGTCGTACATGCTTCTTGGTATAAGTTTATCTAGCGGACACTTTCACTTCCAAAGCAATCATATCTGCTAGCAGACTCATAACCCAATGAAGAGTGACAAGCAGAAAGTCACATATACTCATGTGGCTAATAAACCTCGACCCTGTATGCTCAGAACGATTGAAGTTGTGGCCACCCTTACGACACCTTCCTTCAAACCTGTCTTGAGAACACAGTTTCATATATTCGTCCCATTCAGGACAAACCAATATCCATAGATCACTGTAGAACTTTATGTTCACCATTGCAGTCTCAATTGACGAATCAAACGAGCCAAAACGCTCAAATTCTTGGCTTGTCAAAAATTGTAACAAACAAAAACGGGAAGAGGGCAGGGGGGAAGGCACTAAGCAAAGGTGGGGAAATGTACGCCAAAAAATACAGATGAATGAAACTCGGAGAGAACACCTCAGGGGATTGAACAGTGTGCAAACACCTTGGCAGCAACTTGAGAATTGAAGGTTAAAACGCGTAATTGATGCTGCCAATACACGCTTTTATTTTTGTTTATTCGGACCGTTTGATTACATAGTGCAAAACTTCCCTGGTTCATTTCAAGTTCATTTTGACGGTGGTCCAGTGAACAATGGATTTCAGCTGAGACGCTTTTACCAACTTCATGTTGAATCGTGTGACTATATTCGCACGTGGTTGGAACAAATCTCCGAAAAAGTGGGCAGTTTCTAGGCAATGTGTGCAAAATGAATAATATCCTTCGAGCAGGAACATTAGATTTCAGGAAACAATGGGTGTTTTCCCTCCCCATTGAGTTGTCATATAGACTGGGTAATGAAAGATCCACATGACTGCACGAGAGGTGTTGGGTTTAGTTTGAAACAATATCATTTGTGAAACGTTTGTGGTTTACGTATTGACGTGTGTTGTTAGAATTAGGTTTTGCTTTTCTAAAAATGTGTAGTTGATCAATTAAACTTGAATGAGCATCACACTTACACGACAGGACTACCCATTGGAAAGGAATTATGAATTGGAAAGGAATTATGAATTGGAAAGGAATTATGAATTGGAAAGGTTCACTGCACACTGTTTGTGTAGTGCCCATACTGTTCTAGTATTTAAACTAAATAAATTATAAATGCACAAAAGTTAACGTACTTGTTTGGTGAGTCCGTCTTCTCTGGCTTATGGGATACTGTGGACTATATCTGGGCTGTATCTCACCAGTCATTATTAACTTTAGTCATTTACCTACTGGCAGAAGTAACCCAATTACTATAAACGTACAAGTTGTGTGAAATTGACTTGACTGCATACATTTGAGTATTGATAATTGCATATATTTTATTTGCACATTTTTGAAAAATTTTAATCCATCCTCTTGGCTTGTATGAACTGTATATTAGGTTAATTATCTCTTTTCCCCACTCCTTACACAATTAAAGGGGTGGGCTGTTATATTTTTTATAATTATATTCAGTTTTCATATTAAAGAGCCTCTGCACAGAATTTCCAGTTGCCTGCGTTTTCTAATTGGTGGGTAGGCTGTCAGGCGATGATTATATCGCCTCCCCCCCACCGTCTTTGATTGCTAGGACATTCCTGCTTCGGTGGTAGTAAGGATTGCATACCTTGTAAAAAATGAAGAAATGAGAAGCGCACGGGTGGGCTGTATGATTTGGAGAATGAGAGTCGATTCCCGCCGTACAAAGAACAGCCTCCAACGCAAACACAAAATGAGTGAGGAAAATGTGTGAAGGACTCACCTTGGGTTTGGCGGATCGGAGCGGCCTCCCGTCGACGGGGCAAATCTTCGTGTTTCCCTCCAGTGGAGAGAAGGAACGTTGGTTTGGAGGTGTTGGGTCCAGAAGAACGAGGACCGAAGAATATGGGGGGTTAGTGAGAAAAAGGAAGGAAATCACAGGAAATTCGCACAATGCGGGGAACATGCGAAAATGCAACTGAACTGCAGGGGGCTTAAGGAGCAGGGAGGGCCCTTCAAGAGCGAAGGAAGGAGGTAAAGGACACACACACATTTCATGTTTGGCCCGCAGTGCCAGAAGCTTGTCGGCAGAAAACGGCTCCCATCCCCGCAATTGAGATCAAACATACCTGATTGCGTAAACAGGCTCTCCTTGCATTGGTCTTGTGCTCTTCTACACCGGGGATGAAACTTGGGGAGTACCAAAATTTTTTTCTTGGTAGAAACAGAAATTAGCATTCTCTATTTCTTTAAATTATCTGAGTAGGGGAAGTGCGTGTGTGTGGAGGAGGTAGTGAAGGTTGGGGTATCCAAGCCTGTCTTGAGTGGTGTGCTACATGTAACATTATGAATGTCATTACTGATGACATGTCCTGTAAAACTAATAGAACATTGAACTCCCACACAATATGTGAACACTGAAGTATTTTAAGTTCTTATTAGTTCTTAGAAGGCTGACAATAAGGGGGAGGAGGTTTGTAAAACTAGTCTGACTTAGAACCCATTTTATCTTCTTCTCAACGATTCGTTTTAGGAGCAAGAAAAAATAGCGAAGGCTGGCCTTGAAATGAAGTTAGCTTCATCAGAGATGGAAGCAGAAACCGAAAGATGGCAAGATGTTCCTAATGGTGCCATTGACGAGAACAATGATATTGTGAAGAGAGCAAGAAACATGTCAAGAATGGCTTTTAGCATGTATCAGTTCACAAAAGGAAGTGGTACGTTGAAGACGACTCAAGATCTGTTTACTCAAGCTGAATATTTCGCTGAAGAGGCAAACAGGCTTTATAAGATCGTGAGGCAGTTTTCGTATCAGGTATGAGTGTGTTGTTGTTCCTAAACATCTTCGTTTAGCTAAGCCCTTTGAAAAAGGAGGCGTTTTCATCGTTAGATTTAATTGTTCCAGGTTCCTGCAGGTGCTCATAAAAAAGAACTGTTAGAGCAGTTGGACAGAGTTCCTACACATGTTCAGCAACTTCAGTTTACTGTGAAAAATCCGACTGTTGGGAAAGCTGCTACCTTCACAAAAGTGGACTCTGTGATACATGAAACTAAGAATTTGATGAGCGTTATCTCTAAAGTTGTAACAACTTGTTTCGTATGTGCAACAAAGGTATATTTCAGCTGGATTACTATAATTTTTCAAAATCTAACCGCAGAAAAAACAATGTTGACAATTTACGACAATGATTTTGTAGCTCCCTGTGATCTGATCATATTTCTTCCAGCATCTTATTGTTAGTATGTTGTCTAATAACACTTCTTCTTTTAATTCTGATGGCTTATACCAGTCAGCTGCTGTTCTGGGGCATCACCAACCTTCGTCATCAGCTGGAATACAGCATAAATTTTCGACTGCATTACCCGCCAATTATTCTACAAAAACCTTGCCAATCTAAAAATGATGGGGTAATGTACATGGCCCGTGTTTCAAATTACTAACTGGAGTTATTTTGTGGGTTTTGATTCGTTTGACTTTCTTTAATCCTTAAAAGTAGAGAAAAAAAAGGAAATATGAGAATATAAAGATGGACCCCGTTGATCTTAATTTGCAATCTTTTTGTGACCAATTTTGAGGACTGTTAGATCTAAAAAGTGTGAAGTGTCGCTTTGTTTTACTCAATATAATTATGGATATAACTTGATAGGGGCTACAGGTCAAAGTGAGGACCAATCCCGAACACTCATGATCTGGACCTCCCTCTCATCTTCAGTAATGAAAGCACTCACCTTTTTGAGTTTTGATCAGTCCATCTTCTGTGTGTAAATACGAAACTTCTTTCTGAGACCACATTTCACTATTGATTTCCACTCAAACGTGTCACTCTTTTTATTAGAACCACCAAAAGTTGGGCTTTTCATATTTATGTATAATTAACATTTGTCTGCTCTGATGAATGGAAAAAGATCAAATGCTAACTGTACTAAACTAACATTTTTCGCAATCTGCTTTCTTGCTATTACTTTCAGCGAATGCTTATCATGAAACCCTTGCTAATGATATCAGCTTTCTGACTGCTAATCAATTTTATTCAGTGTAGAGGAAGTAGTATTGGCGAGTAAAAAAGCATAGGTTTTTTTAATAGAAATTTCTCTCTGCAATTGAAAAGTAGTAATAGAGACTATTAGGCTGTCTTATTTTAAGCTGCATTTATTTTGGAGGTGTTATGAAACCCTCAAGTCGTAATTTCAGAAGAAGGAACCAAATTTGAAACTAATTAGCAAACCAAATTGGATTGACAGATGATACTGGAATAGAATTTACGATGCAATAAGTTTTCATGAAGATACATTATGATTAATTGTATCTTAACAGTGTATACCACTTTATCAACTATATTGGGATCTTGGACTCTTTCTATATTGAATTTAAGAGTAACACAATTAATGGAATCATTGGTACATCAACGTCAAAATCCACAGAAATATAGAGAAATTTCGAAATTTCTAGTTAAACATTTTAAATATTAAATACATTACTTGGACGAGCCCAGAGTGAGATGGAGATTCTCTGCACTCACCTTCAGTGATAATCAAGGAGAATGGTTCCTCTCCTCAAGCTTTTCTTCCAACGTGCCTTTATACTTCCATTTGTCGTGGGCTACTTCATCGTTATTGCTAGCTACGTTCTTGTGTTGTAAAGAAATGGAGCCAACATGATGAAATCACATTCAGCAACTTTCTATAGGGTTAACCGTGTTTCTCGAATCCTTAATTGAAGTTATTAGCACACCTCCTAAGTGTACTAGGGAGCTTGAAGACATTTGAGTGATTTGGCTCATTCTTTGTATGTGTTGGAAATATTTGGCCATTTCTGCAGTAAACATCAAGTTAGGGCTTCAATGAATATTTGGCAATTTGTATCTGAGGTGTGAAAGCACAACTACAATTTTATTTATTAATCCCATCATTGTCAATAGTCCAGAGAATTGTCACAGGAGTGAGCAACTCACCTTAGCCTTTCGTGGACAAAGTAGGCGTTGAAGGGGGAACTAATAACACCTTTTTTGGTTAATCCAAAGTCCCAAGCTTACATTGCTGAACAGATCTACTTTTGATGTTAAACTATTCAGTTTAGTTTGGTCCTGAGCACATCCCCTACCCAACCAGTTCCTCTAATTGCCTTTTGAGAAAGGAATATCCCCTTCTTTTACGTAACATTGAGCTCAGTTCTTCTGAATCTATGCTTCACACTAGGTCTATTTGTTATGCGACTTTGTCATTGAAAAAAAGTTCGTATCTCAGGTCCTCAAAAGAAGTTAGAAATTATAGCATGTCCTTCAGCAGAACCTGCATCATTGAATATCACGAAAGTACGAAATTATCAAAATGGTACTCTGCATGTGGTTGACTTTCATAATGTACCCTGTCATTTGCAAAAAACGCGAGCATGGGTATTTTATTAAAAGTAACCCTTCAAAAACGAATGACATGGTTTGCGAGTTAGCTCACTTAAAATAATCTTCTAACATTCTGCAGTGAGGCAAAACGTTTTGAGATCGATCTAACGAAATTCATTATTATTAGTAGAGCTTAGCTGTGCATAGCTTTATGCCTTGGACTGGGACTAATTTTGAGGCCTAAGATAGATATTGCCTGTAATGCCTTGAAGTCCAGTTCATCATACTTATTTCGATTTGTGCACATTTACTACATGTTGACAACGATTTAGAAACCTATATGGTTTTTCGTTTATGATTGTAATTTTTTTAAATGGTAATGCTTAACGGAGTTGCTTCAATGAATCATAACTGCTAAATGAACAATAGGAAGCTTTAGGATATGTAATGGGTAAGCATTAGCTCATGTTCTTGTGAAACTGTTGAGTGATCATCAATTGAATCATTGGGTGCAGTGTGTACTCAAACTGGGATAACATTTTACATCGAAAAAATTCAAAACTCTTGGAGAATCGAAAGAAAACAAAACTCTCAACAGTGAAAAGAATCAGTAGGGAAATTTTATTTGTTAAAAAAATGAATTGCAGGGAAACATTGACAAAATAGTTTGTGCAAATAGGAGATTTAGTCAGAAGGTGGATACCATTAAGGCAAAAAACCTTATTCAGAAACCTTCTAAGATGTGCCTCAGTCAAGTAAATCTAGTTTCTCAGAAAAGAAAAAAGAAAGTGGGTACAGAACACAGCATTTTCGTGTCTTGAGCAGGGCTATGTTTAGAATATAGATAAGCGGATTGAACATACCAATTTGTGAAGGTTGAGGCTAACTAATTGGTCACGAGGCTAACTAATCCACCTAACAGGGGAATGGAGAACTACTCAACATGCTCAACAAGCTGAAACTTAGTAGTCTCTGAAACCATCTGGAACTTGCTTAATAGTTTCAAATTTTGTCAAATCAATAGAAACACAAATACGTTCATAGGAATAGAGAAATGTGGTTAGCGAGGGAAATCTGAGTATTTCACCTATCGCATCATGTTGGTCAATATGGGCTTAGATGTGTACACACGCTTCAAGGTCCTGCCCCTTAAGTGCACCTGAGTAGTCACGAAGGAACGTTGGTTGGCTAGAAGTACTGCAGTTCTGAAGTTGAATCTTACAAATTATTATTCAGAAAACAAGACTGATGATCTTGCCTTTGTCGGTCTATTTGAAATTATCGTAAAAACACTACCTATATACTAAAGTTAACGTACCTGTTAGGTGAGTCCGTCTCCTCTGGCTTGTGAGTTACTGTGGGCAAGCGCTTTCGATGTAAAGACATCATCGTCTGGCCGTTAAGTCAGTACTGGAGTCAGTCAGTTGGTCGTGGTCTTTATATACAAAGAGAAAGGTGAAAGGGGTGATGGAGCGTCGGGGAAGGGGCGGGGAGAGGAGGTCATGTAGCTCAGGGGGAAACCCCCTAGAGATAAATGGAACGTGTTGGATGGTCTGTCAATTGTGGAATGAACACCATATTCACACCACTCAAAACACTACACAAACGAAAACAACCAACTGACGGATTTACAGACCACCCTACACAAAAAAGACTTAAATTCCACAATTGACAGACCATCCAACACGTTCCATTTATCTCTAGGGTTTCCCCTGAGCTACATGACCTCCTCTCCCCGCCCCTTCCCGACGCTCCATCACCCCTTTCACCTTTCTCTTTGTATATAAAGACCACGACCAACTGACTGACTCCAGTACTGACTTAACGGCCAGACGATGATGTCTTTACATCGAAAGCGCTTGCCCACAGTAACTCACAAGCCAGAGGAGACGGACTCACCTAACAGGTACGTTAACTTTAGTATTTGCCTACTGGCGGACACAACCCAATTTCTTTAATAACTACCTATATATCTACTTCTTCAGATTTAATTCGTGTAGTCTCTGTAATTACTCAGCTTTGATAGATTGATGACTACGTCAATCTAGTAGGAAGGGCAGTAAAGGTTTTCTGATTTACAGTCATTGCTGTGCTTAATGTTTTTCCTTCATGGTATGTCAATATCATTATTAGATTGAGAAATAAAGTGCAGTAAAATAAAAAAACGTTGCAAATCATTACACGACGGTTTATTAGACTCTTGCTCAGCACAATTGGGACCTATTATATTCAATGCAACGTAGAAAAACATTAAGTACATCAGCAATCCAGAAAATGACAACTGCCAATGACAATGTTTGTAGAACAGGCCACGGACCCATTGCGTTCAATTCAGCATTGACAAATACTAATAGACGATTGAAAACATGACCACTACACTGGAAAAACGGAAATTAACACTTTCTAGGCGAAGCTAGGCAATTGGCATGAGACAATGAGTCGAACTGATGGGTGGTTGGAATGAAGCTGAAGACCTTGAGAAGAAATGAGCGCAGGTCAGGTAGAAAGGATAACTTTCGCTACAGGGTCCTGCGAGTTCCTGCAACTACTAGAATACTCATTATGTTTGCTGCGATTGTGTTTACTGTTGTCCATCTAGTCGCAGTCCTGGATCTCTTAAGACTCGTTCTATTCGAATCAGCGTACAAGAATACCAAGGAATCAGTATGAAACACGACGTAAATGCAATAAAATGGCCAGAAACAACGCATTAGGCAAAATATGGCCTGGACAGCAGACAGACATTGCAGATTTGGAATCTCCATGCCTTGAAATGTAAAGTGTCAAATTTGAAGGGGGTGGGGATTGTAAAAAAGTGTTCCTAATCGAAAACATCGGAGTGTTATTCACAATGAATAAACCAATAAGACTCTTGTATATAAGAAACAATAGCATATTTTGCGTTTTACTCAATTTTGGTGGGGATATAAACCTAGCAGTAATATCCCTTTGCTAGTATGCTTAGAAATAATTTTGCACACATTAAGGAGTTGGATGGCTTAGTTGATTAGGTCTCCACTTCACATCAAAAATGATTGAGAATGTTTACTGTTAATCTTCTACTGGGTGTTATTTTTTTGTCATAACAAATATTGTTGTTGCATAGAAAGTGATTCTTTCTGTTGCAGTATGCACTGGATTTGCAAGGTGTAGGATGGAATGGATCTGGCAGCGGTAGTGGCCGAGAAGAAGGCGGGTCAAGAGTTGGCGGGGACCAAACTAAAGGCGGCTCTAGCTCCAGCTCTGACCCGAGCATATGACAGTTTGGGATGGCCCGAAGGGGCAAAGGCGACCCGCGGCGTACCAGAGTTTCCTTCCTACTCTTTTAAACGAAATCCAACCATTTCCATCATCGGCTTTTCAGTTGGCAAATTTTCAGTGCTGCGAGCTTCTCAAGTTTTGCAGCCTTTATTATTTAATATAAAGTTGCGTTTATTCTTCCACATCTGCAAACTGCCTTCTATCAAGTGTAAAGTTCCTATTTCAGTGAACCTGATCTTTTGTTCGTTTTACTATTTATTTGCTGCTAGTATCTTTGGTTTTACACAAATAGTTCATCAGTCACCAAGATCAGGACGCAGGGTTTAATTTAAAACAGTATTCTTATGTGTTATGTTTTATCGATAAATTATTGTTGTTATTATTGTGATTATTTTTGTTGCTTTATTGCTGTTGATATTATTCAAAGGCAGATTCTTAAATTATTGGTACGTTGCAACCAAACAAACACCATGTACATTACTAGAATGTGTTACTTTTGCCTAATTAGTAACCTACCAATCACCCTCAAAAACTCAATAATTCTCAAAATCTCTCCGAACCTTGCAGCAATTTCAACTCTACTTTCTATAATATTGTGTATACCCAAACATTTTTTGCCATGTTGAGCCATACATGCTATAAGCATTTTTTTAAATTCATCATGAAATTTAAAGCATCTCCAAGAATGTTTTTAATTGTGTGCATAACTGATTAACATTATCAACGTTGTTTGGGTAGATTTTTACACGACCCTTCAACTTTCAGTAGCAATTGATTCACAAGGGATTTCAATTGGGTTAGATGCTTTGTGTATACCGGCCTGGAGTGCTGCTATCAGGAAAAAGGTGTTTTTAAATAACGCTTATGAAAATTTACGAGTAAATAATCGAATAGTCCAAATGAAATCACCCAAGGTATCCTAGCACATTCATCTTGTTCTATTATTACGACATCTAAGCAAAAACAAAAACAACAACGATAATGTTCTTTGGGAGTAACCTCTCTTCTACTTCACTTTCAGCAATTCACTGTCTATACAATCCACAACATATCTCCAATTCCAACTACATGATATTGAGATGAAGTGCTGATTACTTCAACCACGATTTACTACTTTGTGACTAAGTTAATTATTGAATTGATCAAGTTTTGAAGTTTTACCTTACGCATTATTGAATTCTAGTTTCATCATAATAAGGGTATTCGTATCACTGCTTCTTTTGCTAAAGCAAGTTTTACAGCTCAGCTAATGTGAATGTAATGATGTAGGATCCTCTTCTGGCAATTGGTCTTGAATTTCAGCTCTCAGAACACCAGCCACATAAATATCACGCACGATTTTAGCTAATTCAGCACTGAATGAATACTCGAACGCTACCTCATGTGCACTCTTTAAACGTCATTCAACCTTTTCAAAGATATTTCACTCTTGTGGACTGCACCAGTTGCATCCGTGTAGCCCATGATGATGTTTCCACTTTTTTGAGGATGTACTCTCTCAAGAAGCGCTCTAACTCTTATTCATTCCCTATCAGGAGTGAGCGTAGAACTGGTATAGCCTTCCAGAATGTGGGGTTTCCTGTTGGCATCGTAAGTAAGTCTACAGGTTTTCGTCTCTGCCAGCATTTTTTTCATGTATTTCACCCCTATGGCTGATCCATTGCTGATATTACCTTCGAGGCATAACTTTGGAGAAGAGCCTTATAGCGTAGCCCCGAGGATTTTTTGTTTTAATTTTCAGCTGCAACTCATTTAACTCTTCTGACACTACAAAATTAAAGTACTGACTTTGCCAGTTTGTTCTGTAAGCTAGGATAGATTGGGTAAATTTGAGGATGATCATGAAAGTTGTATGGATCAATCATAACATGTAATGATAATGGTCAGCTGATTTGATAACAGGTATGTCCCTATACATCAGGAGGACCGGCATAACAAATATACTAAAGTTAACGTACCTGTTAGGTGAGTCCGTCTCCTCTGGCTTGTGAGTTACTGTGGGCAAGCGCTTTCGATGTAAAGACATCATCGTCTGGCCGTTAAGTCAGTACTGGAGTCAGTCAGTTGGTCGTGGTCTTTATATACAAAGAGAAAGGTGAAAGGGGTGATGGAGCGTCGGGGAAGGGGCGGGGAGAGGAGGTCATGTAGCTCAGGGGGAAACCCCCTAGAGATAAATGGAACGTGTTGGATGGTCTGTCAATTGTGGAATTTAAGTCTTTTTGTGTAGGGTGGTCTGTAAATCCGTCAGTTGGTTGTTTTTCGTTTGTGTAGTGTTTTGAGTGGTGTGAATATGGTGTCGCATTTTGTGTTGATTTGTTCGTATATGATCTGTCCATTGAAGTTATTTTTGTTTATAAATTTCCATGTTTTCTAATATGTTCAGTTTTCGTCCTTTGTATTGTTTGTGTAGTAAGGTGGTACAGTCCTGTATTTTGGTGGGTTCATGTCCAGTTGTTTTGAGGTGGTTGGCAAAGTTTTGAATCGTCTTTGTTCCTACTAAGAGATTTAATGTGTTCTGAGTATCTGGTCCGTATTTTTCGTCCTGTCTGTCCTATGTATGCGTTTTTACAAGTACAAGTTATTTTATACACCCCACTTTGGTCGAGTGGGTCTGTATTTTCAGTCTTTGCAGTTAGTTTGGTTCTAAGTGTGTTGTCCGTGCGTAATGCAATTTGTATACCTTCCTTTCGGAGGATATTAGTTATTCCGTATATTTGTGGTCCTGTGTACGTGAATGTGCAGCGTCTTGTTAAAGTCTGTGTATTTTCTGTTTTTGCCTACTGGCGGATATAACCCAATTTCTTTAATACATAACAAATATAGTTTGAATTTTATCTTCTTGGGCCAATTTTGGTTCCCTCAGTGGGGGCATTGTTACGAGGGGGGTTTGGAGATGTTTGAACGGCCACTGACTCGGGCAAAAATTAAAGCGATCGCGAGCTTCGATCCATTATTGCCCAACTTTCGTTGGGATTATGAATTATCATCTTTAACCACTAGACTACGATTGCGAGGGTGCCTTTTACTGGGAGTCAGTCGGTACACCATCCTTAAACATGAGGAGCGTGCTGAGAATGTTAGGCACCTCTGACGAGAGCTATTCATATTTGAGAATTACTGTTATTAATAAAATTTGAAGCTAACTGAAACATGGTGCGTATATCTCTCGCAAAAACATCT
The DNA here is from genome assembly GCA_020466155.1 of Pachypeltis micranthus. Classification (NCBI taxonomy): domain Eukaryota; kingdom Metazoa; phylum Arthropoda; class Insecta; order Hemiptera; family Miridae; genus Pachypeltis; species Pachypeltis micranthus. The sequence continues at coordinate 31,089,068 of CM035768.1, forward strand.
TTCCAACCCGACAATTTTTCAGTTTTTCCTAATAAAACCTTCTCTGTGGACACAATTATACCTAAAAGAGCTTGTTGGCAGTTCAACAAATTACTCTCACTACTATCCATACAGATGTTAAGACGCAACCCAAGGAGTTCCATACTGCTCACCATAATTTACATGTTTCAATTCCCAGGCCCTGGTTAACAACAAAACCAACATACCTGTATACTACACCACAGTATATTTCTGAGCCCCTAAGTGTCCATTAATGATCTTTTAGTTGTGAGTGTGGTGCACACACTTCCGAGCATGCTCAGGAGAATGTAGCTGTACCAAATCATTAAAAAATATCTAATTTTAAAGTAGAAAAATGCAAACTTGGGCAAGGCAATCAGTAATCCTGGGTGAGGAAGATGAGATTGAGATATTTTCCAGGTAAAACATAAGTTTAGCTTGGTCATTTAAAGCTTTTAAAGTAATTCGTGTACTGCTGAACACGGCTTGTTTGGTTGGATTTCTAAGGTCTATTTTACGTCAAACTGGTTTACTTCACTATGTTGTTTTACATCATGAGCTTATCAACTTTCTTCATGCAAGTTCACAAATCAAGTTTTGGGACATTTTGGCTATGCATAAAATATTTCAAAATTAATGTTGAGGGCTAATATTTACTGTGTCACTATGTTTGTTTAGGAACAGAAATGGATAGCCTATGAAAGTAGACCCAATCTGATATAAGCGGTTTAGGCAAACATACTTTTGTTCATAGTTATAAATCTAATGTATAGTGATTCATTTGAAGAATTTAAGGGCACATTTTGTGCCAGATCCTCATGAACTGTGCCATAAGGTGTTGTGCGGCTCATTTGGATTATTTGAACCACAACTTATTATTCATTTTGATCAATCCGTGCAGTTGTACAGAAAATGCATCGAATGCGTCCAGTGAGCTCTCACAGATGCGTAGTACTTCGATTTCTTAATTTTCAACATTCTAGTTGCCGCCAAGGCTTTCATCACTTTTGTGACACGTTGCTACCTCTTAAATACGTTGCTCATTAGTCATTCTTTACAATCTACAAACTACTTAGTAAATTTTGTCTATTTACACTAATGTTCTTTGTAATGTTATAGTGATTTTGACAGGTCATCATCAGCAACAAACTATAACTATAGTGATGGGTGAAATCTCTGTCAAAACTGGTGTATTATTATAAGTAAAATTATTGAAAATGGGCAACATTTTAGTGACTGTTGTTATTTGAAATTGTCTCCACAGTTTCTTTAGTGATTTAGTTCATAGTCACTTTCCTTTCAACAATCTTGCTGCTATTATTTCCTTGGTGTACACGATGAATCTGTCAGAATGATTCTGAAAGACCTCTTATAATGAATTAGTATTATAATGTTATTTTGATGCTAATTTTGCTTTATTTACAAACAAATTGATGCTTTACAGTCTCAATATACCAATAAACAAGTAGCATATTTTATTAATATGTTACTAAATGTGCCTATTACAATACTACCACAATGTTCAAGAGATCACAATAAATTGCGCGTGTAATTAGTGTCATTATCTAGGTTCGTCGTTTAATTCATCTCGCAAAAATACTGTGGAAGGCCTAGGTACCTATGACATAGGTAGTGCTCATTTAACCACAAATTTGGCGATCTTTCATCACTCAATTACTATGGAGGGCCCTAACTGTTTACATTGATTTAGGCTCCTCATTCAGAAGACTTTCATTATTAGTTCAGAGGTTCAATTGACAAAACGTCACATTTCTAGTCACGCTTGTTCAACTGATTCCGATGTATTTCAAACTATAATAGTTTTAATTAATGATAATTGCCTTCAAACGTATCTGATTATTCTTGTCAGTCATTGTATTAGCGTGACTTTTTATTTCATTTGTGTCAGTAATTTATTTTCTCAACGCTACTCTTCGGACTTAGAAATATGTTCTTCCTTTTATCGTTTGAATGAAGTGTGTTCAGGAAGTTACAGCGTAATTAAACATGTTCTAAAGTGCGTGGATTTAATGGAATGTATGTAAATGATCCCTAATAGAAAAAAATTAGATCTCTGTGAACGTTTTTTAAATTCCTATCAAGTTTTTGAACACACATCCTCCACACGATAGTTTACTTAAGCTCAGTATCTCGATGTACCATCAATTACATAATCAGAATAAGCTGTAATGAACATTAGGCATTTTACATCGTTTCTGATTAAAATGCTTCTTGTGATCACTAATTATGTGGGTACATCTGTGGCATCACACTGTCATAAAAACTCAGAAATAGCATTATTACGATTGTATTACCTGTTAGATTTCCTCTACTTCATGTACTGAGTATAATGACTGACAGTTTTGAGCTTGAGTGACAGTAAATCCTGGCACTGGCACTTTTTAGTAGCCATAAATTTATTTGTCAGCGAAATCATCTTAGTTTTCTATGGTAAATTTTGTTCAAATCAGTCCGATGCGTGTGATGCATTTGTTGATTCTTTTATTTACTGGGTTAGTTCAAACTAAAGAAAAAGCCATTGATTACTGTATGGTTTAGCCGAGTGAGTATTTTCTTAGGTGTTAGTATGGTGTCTCATGTACCTGGGATCTTGCTCAATATGATTTTCGTAACTCGGAATTCCTTTAACTTATTTAGTACCGGTTTTTCTTGTTTTGACAAAGTCAAACTAAAACTCTAGAACAGTTTGAGTTCTCAACTCTAATGCTCAAGCCAGAAAGCTGGATACCCATACACATATTATCAGCCGACGATTGACCAGCAGGTTCTGTTCTAAAGTAGCGTTATACCTACTTCATTCGACGCAATATCAATAAGTACCTCAGTCACAATTGAGGCACAAATATTGTTTGTTAGACAAGCCTTAATGTGACATAACTCTGTAGTTAGTAACAAGAAGAATCTGTCAGTATCGTTCATCGATCATTATTTGCTGTCCGTTGAATATATCAAAAAGGGCTGAAGGAGGATCGCGCGAAAGAGATTTTAGGTGCAGTGCCGGCTGGAGGACAAAATTTATCAACTATGTGTCAAATCTGAATGTGTTTTCTTCAATCCAGAATAACCTCCAGCTCAAAAGTGACAATAAGCAACAATTATTTATTTGTTTGTGGGAAACTCTTCACAAACCGTCATCAAAGTCCTATTCAATATTCAACTGTTGCTATTTACTAGTGGTAGCAGAAGTTTTTTTTCTGAAGTAAACGATTTTCGCTGTGGTGTCTTCCTTATAGAACTCAGAATGCTTGGTTTGGTGTTTTTAGAGTACAGAGTATCAAAGATAAAGCACTCTGATTGTAAATGCCTGTGAGTGTACACTGATTTTAACTAAGTCATCGCTACAAAACATAACACCATTTTTATGTGTGCCTCACATTACTATCTAGTCGTTTACTCCCCAGGCAGCACGTTGTAGTAATTTAACTACCTCAGTAGCTGTTGTTTCACAGTTACCATCTGCATATTGTTAGTCATTAGGGGATGTTAACAGAATTGAACCGCCTCTCCCAACCTTTATCAGGAAATCATTTGTCAGTGTGTTTGGAACATTCAAGTTCTACTACCTGGTGCTCCTCCCTGCTCTCAGAATGTAGTGACAGATTGCCTAGAATAAGTCGTTGTATTGCCACGATGAGACTCAATTTTTCATACCACTTCACGGTTTTTGCTTTATTTGAACGTGAAAACATTGTCTCGGTCGTTTAATTTATGCAGTCTGCGTTTATACAATTTCAATGGGAGATTAATAAGTGCAGCCACATTATGTTGAATGGCACTAGTACTAAACCGAAGGACATAACAGACACAAATGAACATAATTAGAGGGAAGGCATTTCAACAAACATACGAACTAAAAATGTGTAAAAATGAAATAGGAATGAGGGAAACAGAAATGCGAATCTATTGAACATGGGTTGCCTGCTGTGCGAGCGTAATCTGGGGATTAGGGTTGCTGCTAGAAAGAGACACAGAATGCCAATTCAGTCATTCCCTTTGTAAGGGTCTGTGGTTGCGTGACAGAGTTTCTCATCAATATCCTCCACTCTGCTCCATCGTGTCGGGGCAGTGTTTCCAATTAGGGTTACTCATCTTGGACTGCTCACATTCCCAACGCCTGCCTGGAGCAACTTTAGGCTTTATATTTATAGCAAATTTTTGTAGATAGTGATATTTCAGTCGGTATCAGTGGTTTTTTGAAACTGCACTGATTTCGTGTCAGATCATGACTTCTTCCTTTGGAAATTACGTTTTTCCCCAGTTGTAAGAACCACCTTAACTTAAAATCACAATTGCTAATGGCACTCAACAACTATTTTATAACTTTTTTTAAATTGATTATTTGTTTTCTCTCGGGTTTTACATTATAAAAGAAGGAATCATTCTTTTGTGTATCAGCACGTTATCAATGTAAAACTCAAACTACCCGCAAATGAAAAAAAATCAGATATAAGACTTAACATTATAATAATGAAGAACATTTCCCTTCTATCATAGCTGCGTGCAGCATTGATTTAATGGAACGCATACATGAATTGATGTTAAACTTGTTGTGAGGTACAGGTTCCAGATCGTTTTTTACACTTCATACACACATGTTTCCATCTTCACTGTACTTAATGAATGTAATTCTAGTTTATTAGCCTTTGAAATGTTTCGACAATATTTACTGCTGATGATGTTTCATACCAAAGAGTGAGATTCGTGTGCATTAATCAAACCAGTGCCAACAACAACTTATGTATTGGTTATTTTGATTAGTTTTTGTTGTAATATAGCAGTAAGTGTATTGCTGCTAGAGCTTCCATACCTGGTTATTGATGCTGACAATCTTTTTGGCAGAGTGGAGTAGAATAAGACTTATTTATCTCAAATTAATAAACTCTAATTGATGTACATTAGGTAAATGTTTCTTTAAATTTTAAAAGACACTTTATGTATCATACAAATTTGAAGCCTTGGTAAACTTATAGCAGGGTTTACAATATTCGAAATGATTAGTTCTCACTTGTTGACTTCTCTTGTAAAAATTTTAAATGTTGACTTTTTAATAAGTGTAGGAAATATTTGTTGTCAATTTTTATATTCTAGTCATTGTCGTTTAGAACATTTTCAATTGATGTCAAAAAATCTCTTACTCATTAACTATCTGTTGTGTCTTGATGTTTGATGTGTTCCTTGATTACATGAAAATGTACTGTGTCTGGGCTTGATGTTACCACAGCTGTCGTGATGATGGCTCTTTTTGTCGTTTAGTAGTAAGAAGAAATGTTTCAAGAAGGTTTGTTATAGGGCTGTCAGAGTTTTATTATTCAAAGCCTTCATAATAAAGATTGCATTTAGAGCCAATCATAATCATAGTTTTTTATAGAAACATATCAGTTATAAATTTTGTATAATATTATATTTTCTATGTGCTTGTTTGTTACTATTTGCAGTGTACAATAATGTTCAAGTACAAATACTGGAATAAAGATGATATTTTCACAAACTATATCAATTTAATGGTTCTCATTGTCACAATCAAAATATATTCTCTTCCTTCACGTGTTCATAAATTGTTGGTGTAAGGAACTTGTGTTCGTTACTAAATCTTTGCCCACGTACTAGTTTCTGAGGCAGGAAACTCTTTGGCAGCCCCTCGTACTAAGAGTATAAGGAAAAATATCAGACTGTCCCTAGCTTTTCAGCTAGCCCATGAACTGATATTAGGTAAGTGAAAAGGAGGGTGTCAAAAGTCTAAATGTACCTTGACTACGTTTTCTTTCAAGGGTGAGAAGAGTAAAAGGCAATAGATTTTGTCTTTAGGTTTACCATCGCCAGACTGCCTCTGAGAGGGCTTGAAGGGCCACTTATATAAGGGTCCCTCTCCCCCTCTTGCCTGTGAAAGGTCGCCATCCCTTCCTACTTCTGTCTGGTGAGGGCTATCTCATGTATTTCAATTATAGACCTATGTACATGTGATGGTGGGTCGCCACAGTTGGTAAAACTGTGAGAAATGAATCTAATTTTTGAAATTGTATTTGCTGTAAGGGTGAAAGTTGGGTAGAAAATGATTGGCATGAAGTGGTGATGTTAGCATACAGGACAGTGACAAGATATTCCATTACAATGACTCTAGATGCAGTTCGACTATACAATTACACAAAAAGACTACCCAACTAAAAGGGAAGTATCTAGTGTGAGAGCAGGTTGCATAGATTCGTTGAAAGTGGCTCGCTTTAGATGTTCACAACTGGCGTTAGCTAATTTGAGATGCCCTGCCAATGTATATTGCTTGCCCTCCACCGAGTGCCCCATTCTGAGGAAATACCAAAAATCGCAGTTATGCATGCTGAAAACCAATCATCATCAATGATTCGACGATTTTGACTGAAGGTTCAAAAAGATGACAGCGTTTGGTGAATAGCAAAAATAATTACGCGATTAGAAATAAACCTCACCTTTTTGATCAGCAAAGTTCCTGAAGCATTCGCCTCTTGAGGATATTAAATCTCGGCCCAGTCAACCGTCTGGATCCTGTGTCAATCAGCAAGGGTTCAGGAAATGTATTCATTTCTTGGTAAAACGTCATTTCTACAACCATTGAAATTAAGATTTACCTCTGGAAAATCGTTTAGCGTGTGTTTAATGTATCTTTGAACCCTACTGGGACACAAACTGTCATGGTTAAGCAAGTGGTTGACTATGTCAACAATATCTACACGAGTACATTCAAGAGCTGCTTTCGGAGCTTGATAAGTTGCTAGGGAATCCCTCATCCCCCAACAGTGTTATTTTTTACAATAAAGCTCACCTGTAACAGAATGACATCTTAATTGTCAAAATAACGAAGCACAATAATAAAACACTCGCACATTCAATAATTACTTAGTTTCATCCAAAAAGTATTTTCGTTTAATTTCCAATTGAGGATTTGCACTTAACGTTCCCTCAAATGATAAAATTGACTAATTGCAGAAGAAACCACTACTCAAGTTTCTCTAAATGTATTAGCGACGTAGACTGGCAAAACTTATCTCCTCTCTGTTCAAACATTGGTAAATACTGGATTTACTGAACTTAACATCACTCTTGACGTATTTCTAAGGATTGTCTGGTCCAAATATGGTCGGGTACAGCGTTATTCACAAACGAGTGACAGATATTTTTCTAGCGCCTCTCATATTGTTGCCAGGCTTGAGGATTGACTGTCCACAACATTCCCTTGTGTGGCCAAAACTTCAGTTGTAACTTCTCGAATTTTAAGGACAGGCTCAAAATATTTCCAATACGTGCGCATTAATTTTGCTTTATCCTAGACGAAGTTCAGTCAAAAGTTTTGCGATATTCGTCTGAAAAATTAAATGCCTCGAATGTCTGATGCAACAGTCAAGTTTGATAAGGCGAAAATGATTAGAAATTAGAACTGATTGGACGTCGCATGTTGCAGGGCGTTAAATGGCCACGTCAATCAGTACTGGCTGCGACACAGGAGAGGTAGTTTCCAAGAACTCAACGATATTTATTTGTGATTCAAGCATTTGTCAGTAATTGGCATTATTTGTTCAAACCCCGGTGGTTTGATACAAGCGAGCAAGTCGCAACAATCTACCGCAGTGTCGATCCAGTTGACATCTCCTCTGCTTTGTGCTCCCACAGCTCCTGCCAAGTAATTTCTTCCTACCAAATCCTGGTGTTTACAAATACATGTGTATACATGTTCATACATCACTTCAATTTTCAGTTCGCCATCAATGGAACAGGATGACACTGGTTGAAGAAAAAGAGAAAAGGAACATCGGTGTAGAAATTCAAGTAATAGTGGCAAAGTCTTGGCCCTCACTTCCCTTCAGACCATAGTTATTCTGTTTCTTTGGGTGCCATACGTAACTAGCATATCTAAATTCGCAGATTTGAAGTACATATAAGTATAAAACTGAAGAAATATCAGGTGCAATGCATCACACAACTTTCCCTTGGAGTTCAAGTGTTAGGTGAGCTATTAATTAGGTAACCATTTCAATCAAGTGAAGTACATTTCAACTGATCAGTAGATCGTTTAAAAAGAGTGGCTTGTTGCTTCAAATTTATCCTTCAGGCGAACCAACGAATTGAACGAAACACAAGCGTTTCTCCCAAAGAGGATGTAGAAGGCTCCAAGTGCCTGAAATGACACATTCTTGATTCAGAGGCACTGAGTCCCAGCCTCTACACACCCTGATATTAAAGAGCTTCCATCTAAAGGACAGCAGGTTGTAGAAAAACTTTTAAGCATTGGCAGACACTTTCTTCGATAGCCAGATGTATGACATCTTGCGGTTAGATTTATTCATTTTAAAATGGAGAGACCATGAGCAGTTTGCACAAGTGGTACAAGAAAAATCATCTTTTAATGAATGGGAATAGAAATAAGAACAATATTATATCGCGCCGTTTTATTTACTCGATTGGAACACCGATACATGACAGAGCATGAGCTCAGTTTTATTTAGCTCTTAAAGAGGAAGTAGAAACGACAAACACCAAACACATTTAAACCATAATACAAACATTTTTCATGCTCGCTTGACAATCAATCACTCAACACAACCTTTATTAGGGACTCGGTAGGTAAAACTACAAAACTCAAAGAAACATCATAAAAAATTCAACAACCCAATTATGTAGAAAAAAATGAAACACATATTGCTAAAATTTTCCATCACACTACGTCACAAGAACAATTATTGCTAGCTCGTTCTGGCCTAGTGTCAAAATATTTTACCGCCTGAATGTCTTTGAAGGTTGATTGTGTAAAAGAATCATCGTTGTTTCTCTTAGCTCATACATAACAGAAGGACGTTTCACAGAGATTAGGAGAACATTAGTGGCTAAATTGGAAGAAGGACCTTAGAAACAAAATAGACCAGTCAGCTGTTGGAAAAGGGGATGCTTAGAACAAGTGCTAGGTGCATATTCCTCACTTTAACGAATTGCACAGCACATTTGTAAAGATAAAAAGAGGAAAAAATTACTAACGTAACAAAGGGTATACCACATGGGCGTATTCAAGGATCCAGGAGCCAGCACTAATATGGAGGCCCACCTGCAGTATATTTCAACCCATCGTCCTTTGTAATGTCAGTAATTACCATTAATTCTGTCTAAATAAACTTTCCGTAGCAAATTGGTTCATTGAAGGACCAATTAGCTCCTGAGCTTATTGAAGGACAGCTGAAAAAATCATAAAATAAAGACAATTGTGTGACTCATAAGAAGTGTCATGGACAAAACAGCCCGTATCATGTTTACGGGTAATATAGCGCATCTGAGTGGCAGGAGGCAGGCCTAACGGGCGACAAGAGAAGTCAGTCTATCGTCGAAGCCACTCCCGAGGTTCACCACACTTTGACCGTCCCAATCACCACTGCTTTCCTCGCCCAGAAAATTGTTTCCTTTGAAGGCAGGTGCGCTCCAAACCATTCATTTACTTTCGGCAGTTTAATTTATTTTTCACTAGCAAGATTTTCAGTTCCCTTTTTCTAATTCGATTAATTTTATCACATCATAATATTTTATTATAATTTTCTTAACCTTTCTACCTCTTGTTTTTCCTGTTATCTCCCCAATTTTTAAATATCGCCGCGACAAGGCGATAAAATATTAATTTGTGACGTCATTGGGCGCATAGCCGATAGCAACTGTTGCAGAAGTTAGTAAGAAGACGGCATACAGTGGAAGGCAGCCACTCTGTATGCAGGGGCATTAAGAAGTTATTTACTGAGGGCATTGGGGAGATTTTATGCTGCAGGGATTGGGGAGATTTTATGCTGCAGGGACTGTTCAGTTTAATTACTTAACTGCGCGGCTTAGACGACCCATAGGAGGGGGACAGCCCACTAGTTCTACTTCCTTTACATTAAGATTCCAAATTATTGTAGCTATATTCAAATAAAAAGTTGTCCTTATGAAAATTGAAAGAAATAATAATAATTGAATCAAACTAAACACACCTACTGCAGTTATCTACACCCCTGAACAAGTAGGCATGAGCGATGTCACAACTACTCACTTAGTTCTAACACATTTAGCCATTTTTTCTCTACCAGTCTCATGAAAAACCATCACAGCTTTGGTAAAAACTCATTAATACTTACACCAACTAGAAAAAATGTGCAAATTGCTCTCTTGCTTCACGTATAAAGACATTAGGATACACGTAAGGTTCAATTACACTTTACCACAAAGAAGCTAGTTTCCTTATGACACTGTCACACAGCTTTCCTCCTTCAGTTGTTTCCACTACTGTAATTAATTATATTTGCTCAAAATGAGTCATGAACTGCGAATAAATATCGACACACGCGTACTTAGCTCAATTTTAGTTCAAATTTGGCACAAAGATTTCTTTTGTTACTTACAATACTGGGTAATGAGTCACTATTAAATTTAGAAAATCCCAAAAATTCATCAAATACTTGGTAGATTCCAAACCGTTGAGTTCAGAGATTTATTTGTTGGTTTTGGTTTATTATTCATTCTGAATAATAACCCTGTTTTCGGTCACGAAAAATTTTTTACAACCCCCCGCCTCAAAATTTGATACTTTACGTTTCAAGACTTGCAGATTCCAAATTTGCAATGTCCGTCCGCCGTCCCCTGTCAGGGCCGTTTTGTGCCTTTAACGTGGTCTAAAAAATTCGTTCTTTCGCACAAAAATCCAATTTGGTATTTAGTTGTGCCCGCCATCTCGGCAATCCGATCGGACGAAGCCCGTGGTTGTAAAGGCAAAAAATGGTTAAAAAACTTAACGAAACACAGTACAACGCGGGAACTACAGCGGAAGTCAACGTTTCGTCGTTTGAAGATCCTCCCTCCCTCCCGTCTCAATAAAAAACCACCCGCCTCGTCCTTGCCTCGCAACGCTGCCCACCTGCTCAAGCTCAACTCCCCTTTCGCCTCGCAACGGGTTCGCTCGAAGCGCCCCCGTTCCAATTTCCCCGACCCGACGGGGCAAAATCATCAGACGTTTTGTTTCCGTAGTTCCATTGTAGCCAGGACATGTTTCGTATGGTTTACTAGTATTCGATGCTGAATCGAATGGGATGGGGGAGCACTAATACTAGGTCAAGCTGTTCATGAGAATAATAAACCATTGTGTAATAATTTGCAGGGTTTTTTTTTCTATTTCAACCCAATTTCTACACTATTTTCGAATGCCATGATGATGCAACACAAAATTGGACGGCAAACCTTATTGAGTTTGTACTGCCTATGGCAATAGCACTGGTTTAGAGTAAGTAAATCCATGTGCTGAACTTGAAGGAAATTGATATGTAGCTCCCTTAAGCTACATGGAATTATTACAGTGGTGTAGACTAAATGAAGAGTCCAGGGGAAAACTAAATCACTTCTTTTCTTTTTTTTTTCACAAATCTAGCTTTTTATATCGTTGTTCTCAGAAAATGACGTTCTTCATTTTAATTACTAGAAAAAGGGGAATTCGATCTGGTCAGAAGTCTATATGTTCCAGGGGAGGAACTGATGATGTCACTGTTCTTTGACTGAACCTCCAACAGGTGGCCCCGACTGCCTGGCTTCTGAGATCCACAACTTTTTAATAAGTTCTTCGTTGTGTGTTCCCCAATAAGTGTTTTCTAGAGTGTCTCGAGAATAATTCGATTGTTTTTTTATGACTAATTTGTGGTGATGACAAGCACTGGCTTCGACAGTGTTAATGAACAGTGTACTAATTTGGAGGCAAAGAAAAGAAAACGTGCGGGCTGGCTAAAAGATGTTGCTAACATGTTGAGGGTTTTGACTCATGAAATGGGGCTACCTTGCAACTACACAACGTTCAAATGTTTTAAGAAAATAACTTATAATGAGAGATTGGAGAGAGTAAGTTCAACAATCTTTCCTCGCATAATGAACAAAATAGTTACCAAGGTGGACTGTTCTCGCCATTTCCAATAGGAGGCCATGAAAGCCAGAGGAATTGATTTTTGAAGCCCAACAACCTCCCACGAAAAATATTTTGATGAAACTTTGTAGGTCTTCTTAAGCAGATTACATACATTTTCTTTCTGCTGCTCAAGCCTGAAATTGCTTAGAAACCTGACTGGGGTAGGTAAAACAACTGAAGGATGACTTCAATGTTGTACGTTCAGTGCTCGACTCGATACAGGACCGAATGGAAAATTCTCAATTACAAAACCAGGCAGCGAGTTTATTAACTGAGAAGTCAACGAGACAAGCTTCCAATCTCACTCGCTGCTTGTACACAATCTACTCGTTAGGCCTATGATGAAACTGAATGAGTTTACTCACTTTGTGTGTAATCAAACCTTTGCGTTACTATAACTCAAGACAGATTGCTAATTTATGAATGAAGCAAGAGAAAAAAAACAAAAAAAATGAGAACAACAAAAAAAAACATTGGAATGGGCAATAAAAACTTAGATCAGAGGCCATGTAGCCAATTTTTCACCCACTTTTTTAAGCCTTGTAGTCACGATACGTTCATTACTTGGTAACTGATCCCATGGAATTCTTTAAACATCATTCCTTTTATGCTAGCAAATGCTTAATCCTTCCACATTCATGAAGTTGATAAGTTGTGAATTCCACTTTCACAGTTATCGTTGATCAACTGCGATTCACGTTTTACAAGAAAACAATTTGCTAACACACTTTTGTTTACTAGTAAGCCGCGTTGACTTTTACTAATACGAAATGAAATTTGACAGCAACTTATGACATAAGTATAAAATTTACGCTAGATTTCACCCCCTCCTCCCAAACACATGGAGAAAATTAAGAAATAATTGCTGCTTGTCTTGCAGCTGAACGAAAAAACGCTTAAGAACTTGATACTTTTTACTATGAATGAAAAAATTGCACAAACACACACATACCGAGAACACACACACAACATCAAGGCGTCGAAGTTACCACAAAAAGAGGAACCTACGAAATTATGAAAATGGAGAGTTGACTTCTCTCTCTCATAGAATACTTTAATATATACACAACGTACTTTTCCGAGTTTTTTTTGTGTGTTTTCAGTTTTTCATTTGTGACTTAGTTTGCTTATAATAGTTAAGTTACAACGACACAGTTGAATCCATGGGAATAAAGTGCAACTTGATTTCTTCTTCAGAAGAGCGGTGTTTTGTATTAAACTCACTGAAACAAGAACGTGCACAAAATCAACACGTATTTAAAAAATATATGGCAAAGATAACAATGATGTTCGCAATGAGTGAATATCAATAATACGATGTATATCCACAAAGTAAGTTTCACTTCTATTTTTATCTGTGGCAGCGCTGCGATTGCAGTTCCGACTATGTACCCCGGTTACTCTGACTCAAGTAGAAGAAATTGTACGCTATTTTCACACACACTGCTGCCAATGTGTTCTTTGTAGTGCTTATTTACGATGTCAGCCTTAATTGAAAATGCTGTCGCTTGTGAAATTAGATCTAGGATTCGTTTTCTAAACACGAAGAATGATAAACCATGTGAAGTTTGTCAGCGAATTCACGAGGTTTATGGACAAACTGCTACGAGTGATTAGATGGATCAGACAGTTCAATGATGGACGTGATCAAGAGCACGATGAAGAACATTGCGGACGCCTGACTTTGGTTACAGATGAACTGGTGATCGAAGAGAGGCTCAAGCAAAATTGTAAGCTTACAATTAGTTCTTTTGCTACGGGATTTCATCTCTTCTTACACCTAAAATCTTTCATTGATGATCAACACTTCAAGGATGATGATGAGCTGAAAGAACATGCTACCATATGGCAGCAACCTTCTACGAAGAAGGCACAAAAAAGTTGTGTCACACTACGACCGTGTTAGAGCGACAGTGTTTTAAAATAACCTTGACCAACCTTGGGAAACATTGTGAACGACCACAAACCAAGTATAAGAACTGGTACGAAACACATTGCTAATGAGAGAGTGTTGGATAGCCATTTTTATACCTTGGAAGATCTGACCTAATCTTCGACTTCAGCTCAATGATATTTGAACCTTCTAGCTTCGTCAATAAAAATACCATGCTGGTTGACCATTCTGGTAAATAAGGGAGGTAATTTTCTTGAACAAAACTCCTCACTCACCTGGCATGTGGTGAGCACAGCAAGGTGGACACTCAAATAGACACGATTGACACCCTGGGTGGGTTTTGTTTGAGCGTTTGGGTGTTAATCTGACCAAAAAGTACTAGTTCTAACTGCCTGATACATCCAAACATGCTGAAAATACCAATCACGACATTTCAGGAATCCCTGACTCTTCCCAAATTAGAGCGATTCTGGACACAAAAGCAAGAAAACAAAACACGAAAAGGTCATTTAACTTACTTGTAAGCCACCAGATCACTTAATTATCACACAAATCGGTAGCCACAGAGTTCTGGAACAAAAAATGAAAACAGCCTACGTCAATCAACAGCCAAAGATGGTTGGTGTGTCAGTCTGTGTACACATCATTTCTGTCCAAACAGTTGAAAAATTTTCCTGTCATTCTACCATTGCATTTCATGGCTTCCAGTACGCTTCTTTGGGCTACCTTTATATCACTGCACCATTGTACAGATTATTGGAATTGACAACTGACCTAAACTGGTAACCTACGCATGTAGATGCTCATGAAACTTCATCCAACAGATGAATGAGTTTTTACTAATTTCAATCTCCCACCAGCTTCAAGTACATCCTGTTTATTAAGTTACGTTGCAATCTAGATTCATATAGTGGGCAAAAGGCCTAATTTTTCTTGAGACCAGATAGGCTTCAGAGTGCAGTTGCAACTATCAGCACCCTTTTTGCTGTAGTTGATAGTTGATTCCTAAATGTTGAACCGCTTCATTTTAAAAATGGCACCTGATTCAGCAAATGGCCTAATGATAACAGGCAGCCGACTGGTGTACCAGAATAGACTTATGCAAACCACCTATGCGTCTGTCACAAATCTGAGTATTGTCATGCACTCAATTATTTAACATGAACATTGTTGGAATCATTATCTACTGGGTGGTTTGCAGTCACTAACAATCCTAAGCAATCCAAGTGACCTTTCTACTTTTACTCAAATACTTTAATAGATTGGTACCCTATTTTCACTCTACCCCTTTCGTTATAAACGCAGGGATAAAAAGGAAGCTTAGTTGAAAACGAGCAGAATCCCCAGAAAAACGTGTCAGTAAAAATGAGGACAGAGGAAAGAAAAGATTTTTGTACACAAAAGAGAGGATGAAGGTCCCAGGAAAATTCTTTTTGAAAGTGCAGAAATACGCATGTCAATCAATTTAATAAAAACATACTTAGTGTACAGAAGTAGAATGAAGAATGACGAGAGAACTTCCCTCTCAGCCAAGAAGCAGAGACAAGGGCAGGTTGAAGGGCCTGCTTCTCCCTTGGAACAGAGGGTTGACATGACCCCTTAAAAAGTTGTGGCGGGAAGAGCCGCTTCACTCCTTTTTTACCAGTTCACTAGACACTATCTACCTCTGTACACAAGTGATATTCCCAGTTGGATTAGACTCTTATTCTTCTCCAAAAAATTCCATTACCAAGTTACATACTCTACCCCACCAGGGAAGCTAAGTTGAAACTAAATCAAGCGTTTTGTGGCACCTTAAAAAATAGCATAGCGCACCGTAAATGGTTGCCTTTCAGAGGGCCGGCCGGTTCTGAACTGTTATATCGTGGTGCGTGTATGAAGTAAGTTAACAATGCACATTGTACAAGATGCCAGTACCTAAGACATTATTTATCTAGGCGTACGGGTTGTACACATAATTGAGACATAACTGGTGTACTATTCAGCAAGAGAGAAAGGTATCTCATACCATCATCCCACCACAGTGGTAACACAAACGCGAGTTCACAACGATACCTACTCTTCCATGATGCGATCATCGAGACATTAGCGGCTGGTAGGCTACATCAGTTTTTTGTAGAAGACCCCAACCTGTGGATCTTACAAATCAATGCACCATTCTCTAACTCAATTGCGACATCGGTCAACTGCCGTAGATGTTCCACAACTCATCACTGACATCGTTCAATCATCGGAGGAGGCCCATTTTGACTTTCTGATCGACTGCACCACCACACTATATGGCACATTGACTCATTCATGGCGTTGGTCTTGGGAACGAGAAACTTTCCTACTTCTGACTTTGCCAAGCTCCTGTGGCTCCATCAACTTCCTCCACACGTACAACAATCTCTCGAGGCCTCTAATATTCGGGCAAATGATAGCCACGTGAAATTCGCAGATGAGTCAGTCGAACTCCCTTCCGCCACAATTGCAGCAGTTTCATCGTCTCTCAATCTATCCATGCTTCAAGAGCAAGTCACTTTTCTTACACATGGAGTAAATCACCTCCCAAAATGCCTATCTTGGCGTAAGGGTTGTACAAATAAGTCAGACATAACTGATGTGGCATTCAGCGCGTGATAAAGGTACCTCATACCATTTTCACATTTAGCCGAACCCGTGGGGTATTTTGCACACCTGCACGCACAAAATTTGAGGAGGCGAAAGCCAAATCACCTGTGTGTAGTCAGAACTACACAAACTGAACTTTGAAGACTGAAAAAGCAAACTTGAACTCGTGCTGTTGGATTCGACCACAATAAAAGTAGATATTGTTATACTAAAAATAGTTGGCATTAAACAAAACTCCATTTAAGGCGTTTACTGCACTAAATTAATCAAGCAATGTATCCTGTAACACCGAACCTCCAAAAGGTGTTGGCATTATTAAAAAAGTATGTCTCAAACGTAAACCAACCTACCTTTTTGAGAACGTTGCATACTTCGCGTTTGAGGTTCTTCAAAATGGCAGCCTGGTACGATTCAGACCCTCGAACCTACAAAAGAAAATGTTTTTCAGTTACTAACCAGTCCACGCACATTTTCTACATTATTAGCTGAGGAAAACAAACTGCTTAAAATAGAGAAGTGTTACTTTAGAATGGAGATACATTTGGAACTGTGAGAATGCCAATGAGTGTGTTGTGAGAAGAAATACATCTCCTTCTTCTTAAATCTTGTTCCTAATTGTTTTGTTCAGGCCTCAACGCCAACAGTATGAACTTGCAAAAGCCTCATTATGTTGGAGCTCCTAGAAAGACTTTAATGAACCAAAAACCAGGAACTGACCCCTTTTACCTCGTACTCTGGAAAAATGAAGTGGAGCCTTGTGTTGATGCCAACACTATACCTACACAGTGAGAAGAAATAACGGTACATCTCTTAAGCTTCTGGCAGCAAATTAACGCCTAGCTTTCAGGAAGGTGCACAAGGTAGCCCTATACAAGGATAAACTGTGATAAATGACTGCCATTGCAAATACTGTGCCTGGGAAATTAGCAACGCCAAAGGCCTATGTAAGAAGCTACCTGAATTCATGTTGAAAGCATTACATTGACAGGTCAGTAAGCTGGAAGGGTTCTGAGGATACATGGAAGTTATATTTTGTTAAAAGACGAGGGGCTTTTTAAAAATGATTTTATTCTTTTACAAGAACTTAGGATCAATTTACAACAGAGGGGAGACTGGGAGGACCGACACGTACAGTATGGCAGCGAGACTAGAACACACCGAGAGCGCCAAGGTGGGGGTGCTTTATAGGTTTCCTTAGCCGACACAGCGGCTTTACATCTTAGTCAGCTATATTATTGTAAACAGCACAGTTTAGTACGATATAACTCCTCCCCTAGTACAAAACAAATTGAAGTACATTGTGGCGTAAAATTGACAATAGTAATAGTAAGATGACAAAGAATTTTGACCCCATGATAATAATATAATAATAATAACAACAATAGTAAGATGAACTAATTCCTTAAACAACAATAGTAAGATGAACTAATTCCTTAAACAAATCATAGAACAGGATTCTCATTTGTTCAAGAATGGCTTGTTGTGATTCTCAACTTCTTCTTATGAAGGTAATATCGGAACAGTACAAAGATAAAGGAACTGATTAATAATAAATATAAGACCTTCGTCCAGGAGCTCGCAAGATTAAATCCAAAAGTTGGAATTTAGTTATTTCAGGTTGTATTCTAGTGTTAAAGGGTTATGCGGTAAAATAATGTCTTTCAAATCTACTTGTTTGCCTTCTGGAGCGGTAATTTGTGATTTGGATTTTATTTTCGGTTACGTAATGGTTTTCCAGTGATACTTTTGTGAGTTGCAAACAGTGTTCTGTTTCTGTATTTTAAATTACCTTTAACAGGTTTAGCCAAATATATGCCTCGTAATGTTTTAATTTCTATGCCGGTGTGCTGAAGGATTGTTAGAGAGTCGGCTTGTGGGAAGACTAAAAGATATTGCCCAATTTCTGGTATTAGTTTTACTAGACTTCCCTTCCCAATATTTACTTTTACATAATCGCAACTATTTACATTGCCCGACTGGATAAAGTTCTTTTCAGCATTCGAAATTCGTTTCAAGTTATTAAATCAGCTGGGCATGTGAACACTTTTCCAGGATTACATTTTTTCTTGGAGGCCTAATACTTCAGTGGAAGATTTTAGAAGATATTTTATTCCCGGGATGATACTGTAATATTCTTCTTCTATTTTAGAGGAATTGGTATTAAACATTGAAGTTCGTAGTTCCTCGGATTGGATTTAGGGGTATATCCAAGAAATAAACAATTTCTGACTTACTAACAAAGCATTGAACTTTAATATAGTTCTGAATATCGAACAAATTTTCATTTTCAAAGTTTAATAGTCTAGGCCCATAATAGCTCGACAAAGCGCTTTAGTTCCTCATAAAGTTGTTCTGTACTCAGAATACTAGGGTGCAATTTTCCCACTTCGCAAAAACGTTAATGAGTTTTCTATGTCTTGGAGGATCGTTAGGACAAGGCTTAACAATATTTGATAATGTTCAATAAGTTATTCGTGTCCCTAGCGTGCGTAGATTCCCCTGTGTGGGATTGTTTAAGATCCGTTAATTCCTTTTCTAGTTGGCGGTTGTTAGAGTTAATTGTTTCTACTGTTTTATTGAAATTAGCTATTATGGCTTCATTCACTGAATACTCGGCATCAATCTGGGACTGAAGGCCCCCTTGGTTTCTGGCTATGTGGTGCAAGATCTCATCTAATTTCTTTTCGTCCTCGGCCTAGATTACCGGTAACGAACTTTATTATTATGGATCCTAGACCATCTATTAGACCTCGCTTGGTTCTCGTGTCTTTGGTGATTATTAGATTCTGCGCCTTCTGGTCTATCAATTGCAATGTGTAGTTTAATGAAGTGGTGAGCATCACCATTCTCTTCCCCGTGGACGGGTCATTAAGCACTGATTCTAACGCGGAGTAATAGTTAAATTTAATTGAGTTAACCTGTTCAAATAGTTCATTAAGCGAATAGTAGTGAGAGGGCCCAATGCCGCCGAAATTATTCCTGGATTTGAGGTTATTTCTCGGATGTCTGCTCCGTTGGTGCAAACGAGTACTATGAACAGGAACAACAACATTTTCCTGGAACAATAATTAATTCAAGTACCCCCTGTAAAATCTCCAAACACATTTCTTCCCTAAATTCTCTAATTTCCTCGGACTCAAAGTCTATCAGTCCTGCAGTTGTAAGGATTTCGCGTACTTGCAAACAAAAGCACCGCAATCGTCTGAGTTAGATTGTTGCGGGACGTGTCGGAGTTGTATTTTACTCCAGGTACCGGAAGTCTCGTTGTTCTTTGTTTTGTACTCTTCCGTCAAGTATTTTTCTATTACATCCAGAATTTCGGTTCCGTCCTGGTTTAGGGAGTCTAAATACAATATTCGGTTTTCTTTCATCAATATTATTACGAGTCTCCAATGGGAAGATTTGAAGACGGGAATTAATACTAGTTCTTTTTCGAAGATGTTGGTTTTCTTGAATAATTTTTCACTCTCTCGTACCCACGGCTACAAAGGCGATACAAGAATGTACTAAATGCGAAAGTTTCTGGTAGTTTCGCGTCTTTCTCACAGTGTTCCACAATCATAGACAGATAGAAATTTATTACGTTGTCATTCAACCAATTATTAGCTTTAATGGTAATTAAGTCTTCTCTCGTTAGTTTTAGTTTGAACTTCTCGATCAAGACTTCTTCTTTACTCAGACTTTCGTTCCATGCCGTTTCAACGTTGGGTTTAACATACTTCCTAGGTCTTTTGATATTGGACAAATGTATTTTCTCTTGAGTGTTGTGGTGCCGAGGCTCAATTTCTGCCGTTTTCAAGGCTTCATTGACTGTTTTCAGGTCTTCCTTGATGTATCTGGCTTTCGTTTTTCTTTTATTTGTTTATTTTTGACAAAGACTTCTTTGGGGAGTTCAGGAGTTCTTCTCGGTTTAAATTCAATTTCTCTATCGTTTTTTTCTTTGTTTGACTTGGTTTTATTGTGAACGGTTTCATAGATTACTTTAACTTTGTCCTGGTGTTGATTTAAGTAATTGTTCAATCGGCCTCTTCGTCGACACTTTGATTACCGGATCACTTTCTATGTGTCCATTGAGAATTTCAAAGGGGGTGAGTTTAGTGGCGGAATGGATACTGTTATTGTAGCCTAAAACTGCGTAGCTCATCTTGTCTCGAATGTTGTCTTTCTTGAATTCATCCCGATTGCTTAATAAGCGACAATGTTCTATTAAGGTGGAGTGTAACGTTCAATGACTCCATTTGACTCGGGATGTTGTGAGCTTATGAAACGAATCTTAATTTTGTACAGGTTTAACAAGTCCTTCACAAGTGAGCTTTTAAATTCGGCACCATTGTCCGCAATTATTACCTTTGGAGTTCCGTGATGACAAAAGAATTGGATCAACTTTTTCACGACTTCCAAGCTGTTAGACGAGCTAACAGAGTATGCTTGTGCATATCTTGAGAAGGCGTCAATGATTGTGAGAAACTTCGAGCCCTCAATAGTCAATTTGTCTATGTGCAAAATTTCAAGAGGTTTAGCCGGGTAGGTGTGATATTATATTTTGGCCTTAATGGGCATCGTTCGTATTTGCATGTTTGGCAAAGCTCGCAATTGTTGATGTATTGTTGGATGGATTTCTTTAAGTTAGGCCAAAAATATTTACGTTTGAGTTTTTCGTGCGTTTCCTCGATCCCCGGTGATTTGTCTCTCCTTGGTGATACCGATGGATTAATTCATATCTCTCGATTCTTCAATCACGTCAGTTAATAGTTTCCGGGCACCTTATTAAGTTTATTTGTAGGTGTTTGAAATTCTTGAATACTATCCTGCAGAATTCCTCGTAAAAACTGAACGAAATGTATCAAATGCCTCGTTTTAGGGGCCACATATGATTTCACAAAATTTATTATTTCCTCTTCCATATTGTTTTCGTTTATTTCTGCCGTTATTCTGATTTTGGTTTCGAAAAATTTTTCGATTTTTGGTTTACTGGGCGTTCCGTTTACCTTACTCAGAATTATCTGATTCTTTCCGTGATTCAACGGACTTTCGAGAGTCGGGATTGTAGCACCTTCGTTCCTAATGCATTTGAGTGTATTGTAATGTTTGAGCTGTTGGAGTTAGTTGGGACCGTGCTATCTCCTAAAAACGCGATCATTGATTGATTGTCCGTATTTGCGTCAATATCGGTTCCCAGCAACCATTTTGATTTCTTCTCGGGTCTTGGATAAAGTTTTCCGTTTTAATTTCCTTCAAATCTTTGGTTGTTTCATTATTATTTAGTTCTACTCTGACAACGCATCTGCGTTCATATTTTTCTTCCTTTCTTGTAACAAATTTCGAAATTAAACGCTGCTAAATTTTCCCTCCACCTAAAAGTTTGGAACTAGGATTTTTAATCGAGTCCAACCATTGAAGTGGTTTATGGTCAGTGAATATTTGGAATTTTCTTCCGAACAAATACGGCTTTGAAGTATTCTGTAGCCCAATGGATAGCTAAGCACTCTTTTTCGATGGTTGAATACCGTTCTCGGTTTCGCTCAGCGTCTTGACTAGCAAAGGCTATTGGCAAATCGCCCCGTTCTATTTTGGCTCAAAACAGCTCCCAAGGCCTACGTTACTAGCATCCGTGGTTAAATTAAAAGGCTTGTCAAATTCAGGGTATTGAAGTATGGGGTCGTTAATCAAAAGGTTTTTACAGGTTTCAAATGCTTCAACAAAATCTGGATCGTTTATGTTAATCTTTACGTTTTCTTCAATCTAGAGGTTAGAGGTTTAGACAGGTGGGCCAGGTTATTGATGAATTTACGGTAATATCCCAGGAGGCCTAAGAAGCTCTTGATTTCGGTGCAGTTTTGGGGATTGCAATTTTTATGGCCTCAACCTTCTTCGGATCAGGCTTGACTCCTCAGGTGTTACTAAATGCCCTAAGTAGTGTACCTCCTTACACAAGAAATTCGTCTTGTCGGTTTGGACCTTCAGGTTTGCTTTCCTCAATCTTTCGAAAACTCTCCTAAGGCTTTGGATGTGTTCTTTGCAAACTGGTGGAGTAAACGAGTATGTCATCTAAGAAGACAGTGCATATTTCGTTTTGTATGCCTCGTAGGACGTTATCCATCATTCTCTGGAATGTTGGTGGGGCATTTTGAGGCCAAAGGCATTCGCAAGAATTCCCAGTGCCCACTTTCAGTGGAGAAAGCCCGTTTTTTCGATGCTGTCGGGTGCATCTCGATTTGGTGAAAACCCGACTTTAGATCGATAGTGGAGAAGTATTGGCAACGACCGAATTTATCTAACAAGGAGGAAATGTCTGGTAGTGGATACTTATCGTCTACCGTTTTGGCATTTAGTCGCATGGAAATCGATAACCAACCTAAACTTTTGTTTGCCCGAGGTTGTCAGGTTTTCTTTCCTACGACCCACACAGGACTATTCCAGGGTGAAAAACTGGGGACGAATGATTTTTGTCTTTCCATCTCCTCTATTTGCCTTTTTACTTCCTGTCGGTAAACCTCCTGGATACCTGTAATTCCTAGAGTAAACGGGTACCTCGTCCGTTGTTCGTATGAAATGTTTTACCCCATTAGTGAATGACAAATTTTCCTCACCGGTTTGGAATATATCTTTAAATTCGTACATTAATTTAGTTATAGCTTCCTTTTCCATTTGGTTCATGTGACTCATTTCGATCTTACTTGGGGTTTCGAATTTAATTTTCTCGCAATCGTAATAGTTATAATTACTTTCATAAGTTCTTTCTTCCAGGGCTCTACTTGAATCGTGTTGAGGTTTATAATTTCTTTTTCAAGGCCCGTGTTAATTATTCCCACGTATCGTAGTTATTTTCAATTTTCACAATACTTTCAGGGATTTCGATTTGGTTCTGTTTTTATAATGGACTATCCCTTCTCCCGTTTTTTATATTCTTTACTGGTAATTTTGCCCTAGTGAACATTCTTGGTTCTAATTCGACACTTGTTTCAGTTTTAGTTATTACCTTTTTCTCGTTATTAGCTTTACAGCTTTTGTTTTCAATCATTATTTTCCTCTTTTCAATTTTTTAATTCTGTGGCCATATTCCTGGCTCATTAATAATTTTACTACATCCTTTCCCACTAATTATTTTTTTCTTTTCAATTTGTTTTTGATCCTGTGGCCATATTCCCTGGCAAATTTGATTTTTCCTCAATTTTATTGTGACTGCCCTCTAGGTAGTACAAAGGCAAAGTGGTGTGGGGTAAAGCGGAAAAGATTATTCTCCAGATCGATTGTTGCCTTCAAATATTTTTAGATGGTCCATTCCAATCAACATGTCGAATTGGTCGTGAAATTTGAAGATTTTGAAAGGCAGCACCAAGTTCGGAATTTCAAAGAGCTTCCAACACGGTATTTTTGTGGAATACCGTTCACAGGATATTCCATGTGCCGTACGTATTTCAAATGGGTCTTCCCTGATATTTTCGGAAAATCTTTCGTTAGCTACTTCAGGGTTCACGAAAAGGAACCCATCGACCCACAATCTATAAGCAGTTGCAGGCCTGATGTCGGAGAAATTAAGTAAGGGAGGCTATTCGTTTTCTGATCCAAGTGCATCAGACTAAATTGTGGGCATCTTCCTTGCTTCGCCGTCTCCTAAAAAAGGTTGCTCGGCTCGGATTCGTTTGAGTACGACTTTAGTTTACTATCCGTTCCAACGTAGTTATAATTGGGTCTCGTTGTTTGCCATGACATGTGCGAATCATTCACATTGGCTGTAAAATTCGACTGTCCACTAGGTGGTTGCGGGGTTCTTTGAGCCTGATATTGAGGCTGAAAGTTTCCCTACCCATGGGCGGAATTCTCGCATTATTTCTGGGCAGCGGAAATAATTAGAGCGTCCGTAGTCGTAATTAGGATTTCTGGGATTTGGTTGCCACGACGATTTTCCAGATAAAGTCTTTACACTGCTCATTTGCTTGGACATTTCGATATTTGAAATCGTTTGTCATCATTGAGACGCCTGTCCCAATGAATCCGGTTGTCGATTCCTCAGAAAACTACCCATTGGGTCCTTTAAATGGAGGAGTAAAACCCTTAAGGCTAACTTCTTTTCATAGTGTCTAATGAGTGTAGTGGATTCGCCTTCGTCGTGATTTTGCAAATAGGCAGTTATGTTATTTAATTTTTTTGAATGTTTTCAAAGAACTTGAATGAAGTTTCCCCATCTTTCTGCTTTAACTGAGTCAGTTCTATGTTAAGGGTGAGAGCGTCTTTTTTATTCGTGTATGTCTCTAGTAACGCCTGTTTTACATTCCCGAAAGACTCTAAATTTTTCGATAGGATTAAATCGGCCAGGAGTCCCTGTATTTTGGATATGACTGCAGCCAGTAGCATTTCGTTTTGGAACCCATCTGGGTCCTGTTCGTCGAAATATCTGTCGAACAAGCGTTCGCAGACGTGTAAAAACCTCTGTAGCAGCTCGGGCTCGCCCTTGAATACCGGGATTAGATCGAGGTATTCTCTGGGGACTCTAGTGATCATCTGCTCCCTCGTATTGTTGAGGTGTAAGGATTGCATCCTACTTTGCAGAGACTCGATTATTGCTTGCTGGCTTTGCACTTGCTGCAACAGGATTTCCTGAGAAACTTGTGCTTGGGATTGGGCCATGATTGGTTCGTCAGTTTCAATTATGGGACCTAAGGATCGGAGTTTGTAATGAACGTATTTTTTAATTGATTTAGAAGATTTTGGCGTTAATGCGTCCTAGTTTCTCAATTATAATATTGAAAAAATGTTATTATTTAGAATTTACTTCGTAGTGTGCAGGTTATTATTTAGAGCGGAGAATTCAACAAACGTTGGCGTGAGTTTATCAGAAAGGAAGTTGACTCACAGTTTCCTCATGTAGTCGGCTTCTGCAGGAGTGCTGACTTGTGAGAAGATTAGCGACGGAGATTTCCTGACGTCGAAGGGTTTTGCTGGATGAGCAAAACTTGAGGATCACGTAGTAGTAAGTTGAGGTCGACGTCAAGGTCGGCGATGAAATGAGTTGTCCCTTTAACTCTGGATGAAAGCGAGCTGACCAATTAGCTCGGAAATTTTTCTTCAACCTGTGTGAACAAAAGTGGAAAATAATTATTGAAAGGCGATGTTATGCCACCGTCGAACCGTCTTTCAGGATTTCTTAATTTTTGACGGGTGTCTTGTCTGGCGCTGGTTTTCGGTCGGTCTGTCAACGTTGTCTTCCCTTCTTCGTAGGTTCCGAATTCAGGCTCCGATCTTGGATATGCGGTCGAAGATGAAAGCACTGCTTGGTTCGATATCGCGCTCGAAAATTGGTCCGGAACGACTTTCGCCAGTTATATTTTGTTAAAGACGAGGGCTTTTTAAAAATGATTTATTCTTTACAAGAACTTAGGATCAATTTACAACAGAGGGGAGACTGGGAGGACCGACACGTACAGTATGGCAGCGAGACTAGAACACACCGAGCTGCGCGAAGGTGGGGTGCTTTATAGGTTTCCCTTAGCCGACGCAGCGGCTTTACATCTTAGTCAGCTATATTATTGTAAACAGCACAGTTTAGTACGATATAACTTGGATTTGTTACAATAATCACAATAGTACTACAATGTTCACACATGTTATAACGACTCATGAGGAGCTGGTAGTTTTTGAAGTTGTAAGGTCCCCGGCTGATAGAGCTAACATCCCTCTTAACAGTTGGGTGTTGTTGGTATTTTGTTGGTCAATATTCCAAGGCTGAGGGTGCTACCACATACTCTCCTCCTGATATCATTAAAACGCCCTGTAAATCCTAGTTTCTGAGGATCCACAGAGCATGACTAACCCAAGAAACCACAAAGGCTGTTCTCAGCAAGTTTAATAAAATTTGGGTCAGCAAAGATGAAAGAAAAGCCAAGTTAATGAGCAGATAAGTGCTCTGTACAGTTGCAGCATACACACGAGCTGAGTCAAACCCTAATTAGAAAAGATGGCACAGCGATAGGAATTGCTCAAACTAATTCAGGCTAGAGGAATGTTATGAGATTTGTCGCAGTTGATATTTGTAATGATTTTCCCAGTTTCTGTTTCTTGTGAGACTGGTCGACTTTTAGTCTGTATTGCCAATGGAGGTTTGATAGGCAGTGTTATTGTAAAAATTAGCTACAACTGATATAACCCTCTCAATGGATAGCAAGATTCCTGTTCATGAATGGTCAATAAGGGAAGAAAGAGACCCTGTAATAACTAGCTAACTTAGAATAAACCCCTGGCTTGGCAGATGGATCATTGCATCTCCGCTTTTTCCAGAAATCCAAAGCCCATTCCTGTTTCCCCATAAAACTGGTTGAAGTGTTTCAGTTTATTTATTTTTATTTTGGAAAGTCAATTATTTTGGTTTTGAGGCAACGTTTGTGGTTGTTGTGTTCCTCCATAGTGGTCACTGCCCTGCCACCCATCTTTTCCCAGCCAGGAATATTACGCCTGTTGTCTTCTCTGATGGGTCCTGTTTATGTACCTATTTGAAATGTTGCCACTTGTATACGTTTCTTCTATTTCATTTTTCTGTCACAGTAATTTATGCTGTTACCCGACTACTTAACGCACATCAGTTGCCGAGTTTCACTTCTGTTTTGAAAATGCTAAGGAAAAGCCTATGGTAAAAACAGTTATGTTCATAACACTTTGAAAATATATTACAACAAGATATTGGAGTTGGAGTCTATTGACTCAAACTTGTAGATAGTTCAGGCTCAAGTTAGCAAAGCTACATGGAGCAACATCCTTCATAAACATTTCAATTTGTAAATAGGGTGAGATTTAAAAAAACTAACTTTATTAATTGCTATGGTAGGAATGAAATCGATTGGTAGAAGTTTGTTGGTCATATCTCCATACATTTTAAGGAGCTCGCTTCCTTCTTTTCCATACGCGCAAGCCTTGACATCATCCCAGCTCATTCCATATCTTTGGCAACACTGAAAAATACCATTACCGTAATGCTAATACGTGTTATGTGCACATCAACATTATTATGAATGCAGGGACCTAATATAAACATCATTATACATGGTACTCAGTATCACGCAAAATCAAGAGCTTTCAAGTAATTTTCATGCAGAGTCCAACTGAATGAAATTCAGGAAGCATAGCCACTCAAACCATTTAAAGTGGGACAACAACTTTAAGCTATTTGAACAATATTGAGAATTTCAGCCTCTACATAGAAAAAACAGGCTTATGAGTCAATTATTCACATGATGATGTAGACTTTTTTTAGACTTTTGTAGAGTGTTTTTCTATTGAATCTGGATTATTAGAAAGGTATGCGGTGAAGTGCGCAGTTACTACTAGGGCTACTTCCTCAATGTGAAGCATCACTGTCACTATTCAAGACAACAGTGAGAGAATATTCCAGGAGAATGTGGGAGTGAGGCACCCAAAACGCTCTATCTCAGGACCAATACATGAGACAAGACTTAGCCCTCTGAGGATGGAGAGGACATAACGCTGATAGTGGAAATCATCATGGGATACTGCACAACCGCATCTGTACTATGGGTATAGTTGACACCCCTCAGTGAAGGTGGCGTGGTTCAGATGAGGAAACTCCCTCTGATGTCCTGACCCAGTACCAGAGACTTGAAAGGGAGCAGTTTTTGGTCTTGGGTACAACTTTTCCAAGAGTAAACGTCAAAGAATATTCTTACAGGAAATACCTGGCATTCCCAAGTAAGCTAGGCCAAATAAGGGGCAGTCAGTTATAATATATAAACAAAAATAAAAACACTGCGACACTGCCTGATTATGAAATGAACCCTCAGTGATGGTATAGTTGTTGAGATTAAAGAGCCATATTCCAAGGAAACTTGAGAGTGAGTTAAAAACTCAGTAAAGCTGTAAGTTCTGCCTAGTCAGCAGCTTTCGAACAATGTAACCATCTCATAGCAAAATAGTAATAGAAGGCTTCACGCTCCCATATGCTCATTCGAGAAAGAAAGAGAAGGCCAGAAAAAAACAATGTAATGAAACAAATCCTGAGATTCATTGAAGCTCTGAGGAGATCATGTTCTATTGAACAAGGCAAAGACTTCGAAGTTATGAATCAATGAGCCGTTTTATCACCACTTCTCTCGTCTCATTAGAGGCTTTAAAACTTTTCATAAAACTAAATACTCTCAAACACTAACTGACTTCCAATGGATTCACACAGACTCTCAATGACCGATTCATTGAGGTCATCTGCTTCAGGAGAAGCAGTTAATGAGTAAAAGGTCAAATGTACTGAATTATTCCTATTAAGGGAATATTCAGTGATAGTACTCCAGCAGGTAAGTATGAAGAGCCATATTTGAGGGAACTTGGATGCAGGTTGAGAGCTGGCGATTGTAGTAAACTTTGGCAAAGCATTCAGCAACAATGTAATACTGCTTCCTAATACTGCTCACATATGAACGATCCCATTACTGCTAAACTTGGGCAATTTCTTTCATTTCTGTAGGTGTAAGGATGTTTAAGAGTTGAATGGAACACAGGGTTCATATTATAAATGTAAATGTATATTCAATGACCAGAATTGGCAAATCTAACCCTTTTCGCATTCGATGGATGAAGGAATTCTTCAAATAGACAAGTTGTAACAGTAGCAGCCAAAACTTGATTATTTAAAGCTATCTTAGCAACACAGGCATGAACTTTATTTCCAAGGCATTCAGGAGGGCCGTGTTGGCAAGAGAAATCAATTGTGTCGCCCCTCACAAAAGTCTACAAAATGACAAAAGTAAAATGGAGTTAATAAATAGACAAGGTAGCAATTACAAAATTGAAGCGTTATATACGTGTTAGCGGCTGAGTGAAGGAGGGTTCTATACAGTTAGCTACTCAAGAAGCAAATATAGTTTTTTCCAAAATGTTTCACCTTCATTCAACTCATGAATGATTATTTTAACATGAACCACTGTTATATGCGAGGTGGCATGCACTTTGAAGGCAGTGGTAGAGACAGAAAGGACTTCTATTTACTTCATTTGCATCTTGATATATGCAGATAATGCCCAACTACATAGAAACAGGCAAGCCAGATTTTTCTTGTTTTTCTCTGATGAGAGAGAACCTGTTAAATATCCCCCCTCTATATCTTCTTATTATGATCTGTAAAATTGGCACCACATAATTAAAAGGCCTTCGTCTTTCGAGTTCTTGACCTTTTTGAGGGGCTTCATCCAAATTTTCCAAATGTTATAGCACCACTAATGCATGTATGATAATGATCATGTTTTCGGAAGGCCAAGCAGATAAGCCCATTACTAAAGAAAAACTTTGCACAAGAAAATGTTTTCCTCCGGTGAAGTGTCCAAGTACTAAGGGAGCTTAATCGAATTCAGTAGGCCATTTTACTTTCCGCTACCTGAAGGGAAGGAAAGTATAGTAATCGGCCCAAAAAAAAAAAATTGGGTTTTCTTCAGATCTTTACGTTATGAGGCCTACTGAGTCTAAAAAACCTAATTTCGGTGCGTGGTCCGTGTGTGTCTGTAGTTCGATTTGCGGGAGAACGGCTGATCCGATTGAGCTGGTTCTTTTTTTGTTTTGTTCGTTATTTTTTGTAGACACCAAAATAAGGTTATGGACGATTTCGACCGATGGGAAGGGGAGGGGGACGAAAATGTACCAAAAACTAGGGGTTTTCGCATTTTTCTCGAAAACGGCTCTAACGATTTTGATTAAACTTTCACATTATCTTCTACTAATCAATACCTAACTTTTCTTCTCTATACATATCTCCATGAAAATATGGTGAACGGAGATATAGGCCCATGAAGCAAAAATAGGTTTTTTACGCTTTTTGGCAAAACGGCTTCAGCGATTTTCACCAAACTCACAGGATGTTTTCAAATAGTTAATACCTACATATTCTTTTCAATAAATGTTCCTTTGGCGGTCCATTGAACAGAGTTTAAAATCAAAATGTGTAAAAAATAACGTTTTTTCTAACATTTCCGTAATTTCCAGGGTAACTTTTTCACCAAATGTGATAGACCTTACAGAGTGTCTTGTAGTCACCCATACCAACATTTTGTTCTGTATAATTATTTCTGTATATATATGTTGAACGGAGATATAAGCCAAGTTAACTCAGAAAAGGAGATTTGTCGAATATTAATTTATTGGTATTCCAATTTTCTCAAAAACGGCTCTAACGATTTCGATCAAACTTTCGGAGTACTCTCAGCTAACTAGTCCCTACATTTTGTTTCGCATAAATGTTCCTGTAAGAATGCGTTGAACGAAGATATAGCGCCCGCCTATGTAGGTGGTGTTCGAACTTAAAGGGGTGGCGGAAAGTTGTGTGTTGCTACGCACCAGACATTTTGTATTAGTTTGAAAAGAAAAATGTTCAATATTAGTAGAATCTCATTTTGTGATGAGTTTCAAATATTATCCACATTCATTGGATGGTTGTAACAATAAATATGAGACACAAGACTAAGGTTTATATTGGTGCAGTTGCTCTGTCAATTTGATCAAAATTCAAACAGTGTTTACAGTGAACATTTTGGAAACTTTGGAAGGAACATTTTTTCTTGTGACTCTATTCATCATGTATGCAGAGAAATATGTATAAGTTTGACTAAGCTCTGGCCAAATTAGTTCATTGCCCTTGGCTCTAATGAGAAAGCCCCCAGGCGTCAATTAGCCTCTCCTGCCAACAAAAGATGTTGTTGGCTTGTTTCCAAAGTCGACAAAGGGGGTTTCCCCTTTGGAGTTCCTAACATTTTCTCTCCCCTCCCTTACCACATCTTTGTAGTCATTCGTGCTCTCAGCCCCACAGATCAAACTCTAAACCAAGGCAGTGCACAATCAGTGCTCGTAGTATTCAGTAGCGGCTGCTCAAATGACTGTTTAAACCCAGTGTATCCATACACTCATCTATCAATTCAAGTCTTTATTTCTCTCTGTTTATCTTGCAACCAACAGCATGAGTATAATATATAGATACTGACTGGCTGAAGAAGTTTAAAATAAAGTTAAAAGAAGAAACCTCCTTTTACTTTCTAGGTCTATATCACCAGTCACAGTAATGCCACAGAAAAAAGGACGAATAAGAATCAAACATAGGTTTTGGTGAATAAAAGATATTGTGAGTTTTGTCAAAATATTTAAAGCCAATGGTTAAATTAATTTATTACACTTTTATATTACAATATTAATTTATATTTGATTGTATATTATATTAATAATGTTTCAAATGATTTCAGAGCCATGAGGTGGCAACAGGGGATTAGTACTGTTGCAACATTAGGAGGGTGGAGATTTTGAGATACAGATATGACAATCACAACAGTAATTGTGAGTGACGAATGAACTCTACAATGTTAGATTAATTACCTCAGCTCTTCCATATGGGATCAGGTTG
The DNA here is from genome assembly GCA_020466155.1 of Pachypeltis micranthus. Classification (NCBI taxonomy): domain Eukaryota; kingdom Metazoa; phylum Arthropoda; class Insecta; order Hemiptera; family Miridae; genus Pachypeltis; species Pachypeltis micranthus. Next base: position 31,120,898 of record CM035768.1, read on the forward strand.
ATTGATAAGTAGTCACTTAATTTGTTGGTAGTAGGCAACAGTTCATTGATAAAAAAGCTTCTTGAATCAGGACATAAGCTCTCATAGTAAACATCGAGAGTTACAATATTCTTGCCAGTTCCAGCTCTGGGGAGGATGGAGACATCGACAATCTCTTCCAAGTCCCGCTGAAAAAGAGGAATTAGACCAAATTATACCTTGACTTGAAAGCCAAATATTTCTTCGGACAACAGCTGGTCATAATTAAATTTAGAAATAAGTGGTGGGGTGTGTTCAGCGTGACACATTCTCCGACTTAAGTCGTCGTTGACTGCATTCTGCACCACTAAATAGTAACACATTTTTTACATAGCTCAGATGGTTTGGCAACCCTCTAAAAGTAAGTAAAGAAAGCGTCACGTAGAAACAAACAGGTAACAGCTAGCATGTCGTTTCCAATTGTCTAGAATTGGCGTTTTGGACCAGAGAGAATCACAAGACAGCATTTTCAGTTGCGTTCTGAGATGAAAAACCAGTAGTTCTAAAATGTGTTAGGTTATCCACAATTACCTGATGACCTTCATTGAATGACCAGGAAGCAGGTAGTTTATTGGAATGCCTGCCCCATTGAGAAGCAAGTTCATAAAGGAAGCTATAATATAGTGCATTCTAGAATTTGCTGGGTTACTCTTAACTATTTTATAAACTTTGTTACACGTTGATCATCAGGTGCTTTAATAGATTACCAAACAATTTCTGCAAAAATAATAGAAGAAGCTATAACAAAATCAGTTTCAATTAACATGCTCGATAATTTGTCATACTGCCCTCGCTATTTTCCCACACACAAAAACTGTACATTGCCACACAGGTAATTAAAGCTAAATATTGAAAAATTTTAAGAGTCATTTTGGAGTTGGTCTTGAATTAATTTAACTCATACCCTTACCATGACATCTTATGAAGATGCACGGCAAACATATGATTATAGCCAGTCGAGTTCTGCTGTTCTTCTTAATTGTATTTAGACACCATTTTTTAAATGATTACTTTTTACTCTTAACTTTAAAAAAGCCGATAAAGTTTTTTAAACCAATTACATTGAATTCATTTCTACTTCAGTGAGCTATGGAATAATCCCCCCCCCCTCCATATACTGGTGGCGACTGTGACGTGATATCCGACAAAATCAGTTTCGGGGTAGGGCTACGTAAAACCCTTGAACCATTTAGCTGCAAGGAACAAAACTGTTGAGAAGAAAGGTTACGGAAGGAAGGTTAGGCCGTTTTCGTCCTTCTCCCGTTTTTCCTGTTGGATTTGCCTGGCGCGTGTTCCCGTCAAAAATTGGGTTCTCCTTCAGTTCCTTGCTCCCTTCCCGCGTGAGTACGTTCCTGCAACGGTTGACGAAGCTCGAGAAAACTCGAACGTCTCTGCAAAGTCTGTGGCTCTGTTTTCGTTTTTTCTTTTGGCATGCCTTAGGTAGGAGAGGACGTTTAATTTATCATTCCCTTTTTCTTTTTATTAGTAAATATTTTCTTTTTATGCTGTGTAGGAAGCCCCATGTCTTTTTAATAATTAGTTCCCAAATAAATGTATCTCAGTTGTTTTTTTTTGCTTTTTCTTTCCCCTAAATACCTGGATTCATCCCCACTAGGATTTATTTTATTATTTGCCCCTTTTCCTTATTTATTTTTCGTTACAAATTAATTGGCGCCCAGCGTGGGGCTAATATCTAGTATTATAAGTGGTATCGTATTTACTCATCCTGTAAGCAGTTTATCTACTTTCGTACAGTTTTCTCTTACTTTCGGTTAAATTTTATATTTATCCCTTCATATTTGTACGTTATATTGTTGCTAATATGGCGGAGAAAGATACTGATGACTCATCTGCAGTAGAGGCTGTTAAATTCAGATATGCAGAGCTGAAAGGTGAACGTGAGGTTTTGTTTGCTAGTGCTCAAAGTATTTTTGACAAATCAAGAGCATAACACGAAAAATGTCACGGGATTTAGCGCATCTTATGATCGTTTGGCAGTGATCGAGTCAAGGTCGAAGAATTAACAGCCAGGATTAGACGTTTCAACATAGGCCTTTCTGATAAAGACCAGAAGTACAAATTGGAAGTTACAAATTCGTACCTAAATTTTATGGAAGTAATTGACATTTCTCGTAGCACATATGTCAACATGCTCAAAACAGTTTCAACTCCCATAGCAAAGCCATCAGCAGAATCCCATATCTCTCCTCGTCTGGTAATTACCTTCCCAGGATACCTCTACCGAGTTTCTCAGGGAAAATTGAAGAGTGGACAGAATTCTATTCCCTCTTCAAATCTCTGGTAGACGATGACCCCTCACTTACCAACATGGAGGTCAAGAAGTTTCAATACCTTCGTTCGAGCCTAAAGGGAGATCGCTATCGGTAATTTCTAGCTTCCCGTTGAATGCGAAAGCTATCCGCTAGCTTTAGCGCATTAGTTAATCGCTATCAGAACTGACGAAGATTAGCCTCACATTTTATGAACCGCATTCTGGAATTCAAACCACTTAAGAAGGATCCAACGTGCGCTGATTGGCAGAAATTTCTAAGTGTTCATGACAACAATTGGAATTCACTAGCAAAGCTGGAAAACCTAGACCTTTTGGATTTTGTCAAATTACATCTAGCTCTAAGCCACTTGGACTCTGAAACAGAAAATCCTTTGAAGAAAAATACACTTCTCCATAACATCCCCACTCACCCAGGGAATTTAATAGAGTTCGTCACTGAACTTAGCCAGGGAAGAGTTGCTAAAACCCATCATCAACATGGGACTTCGCCATAGGAGCCTACTTCAAAGAACAGTGCTACTATGGGTTCTAAATTTAATCCCAAGAAATCCGACCAAGCCTACCTCTATCAAGTCTCCCATAAAGAATTATCTGACCGTAAGGATCCTAAACACCTTAAGAAATGGTGGTAAATCCACTGTCTAGTGATTTGCTTGATATGAAGTCACTAAGAATGATCCTCCTATTTCAATGGCTGTATCTGAGAGGAATGCAACTACAAATTCGTGTTGGAATTGTGGTGACTCCAATCATGTTTACACCAAGTGTCCAAAACCTAGGAGAAGGTTCTGTTATGGGTGTGGGCAAACAGGTGTTACAAAATATACCTGTACAGTGTGTAGTCCGAAACTCCAGCAGGAGAATTCGGTCTTAGAAGGTGGGACCGTCTCCTATGCACACTCACAACCTCAAGCAAGTTTTCTTTTCTAAACCATTATCGCCCTTTATCGTCCCTTCATCTGACTCAACTAGAGTTATACCGTTTCCTAACGTGCGACAATTACCATGCAACACCTTCTGGTACTTTATCGTCATTTACTGTCTTACCTTCTTGTCTGTCTACAGTACCCATTGTTCCAGAGTAGTACATTGCCCCTGACACTTCAGGCAACCTACAGAATGGGTCTGATTCGATTCACGCTCTTAGAGACCAATTGTCTGAATTGTGGAACTTCCTCTTGTTTCCAATAAATGATACCAGTCCTGATGGACCAACGACCGCCTTGATTCCTGGATTGTGCGACACCGGATCAACCTTGTCATTCATAGGGAAAATCGGATTTGAACGTTTGGGACTCACACCAATGGCCAATAATAGTGATCAGAATGGAACAAATCAACTGCGTCCCATTATGATTCAGTTAGCTGATGGGACTCGAGCAAGGGGTTCATGCATCTGTCCTATGAAGCTGTATCTGGGTCCAAAAAGAAATAGAATTTAGGTTTTATTATCTGGACTCCCTATCGGTTCCCATCTTATTGGGAATTGACTTTATAAGAGAAGCAGGCATTGCAACTGATCGTCTAGCAATCGTGGCATTTCTCGGATAATCCACATTTGAAATTCAAGTTTGCCAAACCTGGGGCTTCTGCTAGGAATGCAAACCAGGTACCTGTAGTTAACTGTGGAGGTATTAAGGCACTCACAGATGCAGAGCAGGAAATTATTCAAGAAATTGTATCCCAGGGCTTGTCCAGTTTGGAAAGTTCTCCTGGTCTAACTTCCAAGATATCTCATAAGATAGACGTTGGTTCTGCAAACCCAATCAAACAAAGAGCGTACAACTATTAGCGAAGGTATTGGAAGCTATGTACCAGGAATTAGAAGATGCTTGAAAGTGGAGTGAGTCGAAGCTAGTCATGCACCATCATAGGCCTGAGTAGTCATGGTTGTAAAATGACTCCTACCGGTTTGTATCGACTTTCGCCGGTGAACTCAGTCACCAAAAAGGATTCATATCCCATGCCTAACATTAATATCTTGCTGGATAGTCTTCAACAAGCTGCATATCTCTCCAAACTAGATTTACGCCTTGAGGCATTTTGCAAGTGCCATTGGCAGATGAAACAAGCTGTGACATTACTTCGTTCATTGTACCTGGCCGAGGACTATTTCGTTTTCCGCACAATGCCATTTGGCCTGTCTAACTCTCCTGCTACTTTTCAGAGACTTGCTGATTCCATCTTTTTAGATCTGTACCCTCAGGTGATTGTCTTCCTGGATGACATCCTTGTTTCACGTCTGACTTTTCTACACATTGCCAACTATTAAAGGAAGTTTTCACTAGGCTAAAGGAATCAGGACTTAAAGTAAACCACAGAAATGTGAGTTCGGGTGCAAGGAAGTCACGGTATTTGGGGTATAGGGTCAATATTGAAGGTATCAGCGTGGACCCAGGAAAGTGGAAGCTGTAACTAACTGCAGCTCAACAAACTTAACCGAGCCATGAATTCTTGGGAATGGCAGGATGGTATCGCCGATTTATACCAGGATTTTCTTCTATTGTCGCTCCTTAACCTCTTTACTAGGCAAAGGAAAAATTGGGTCCGGACTCACGAACAAGTTTCTGCCTTTGAGACTCTTAAAACTGCCCTGACTTCAGCTCCCATCTTAGCTAGGCCAAACTTTAATCTGCCTTTTATTTTGCAGACTGGCGCCAGAAGTCAATATGGTATTAGTGCTGCTCTCGTACAAATGCAGGACAGCAATGAAAAGAGTAATTACTTACTGCTCCCGAACATTATCTCAAGCTGAGCGTAATTACTCAGTTACGGAAAAAGTGCCTTGCAGTTATTTATGGCATAGAGAAAAACCGCCAATATCTGGAGGGTAATGAGTTTAAGGTCATCACTGATCACTCCTGTTTAAAGTGGCTTCTTGAGTTGAAAAACCCAACCGGTCGCCTAGCTCGCTGGACCTTGAGACTACAACCTTATCCTTTTAAAGTTGAATATCGAAAGGGGGAGCTAAACTGTGCATGGCAGCTTTATCTCGGATTCCTGCTCAAGTAAATCTTGCAGCTATTTTGTCTGCCTCGGAGTCCCTAGTTCTGATCTAACTGATACACTGGCAAGTAATGAGCCAAAAGATGATTGGTATGAGCAAAATCTTATAAGGTTCAAAACCACCCAGAGAACCACCCAGGATGGAAGTGGCATGCCAATCACCTATTCTATTACGGAAATCATTCCTTAAGGGAGCTGGAAGATCCGGCGAGGACTGGAAGCTAGTAGTCCCGTGGGCTTCCGGTCAGCTGTTCTGTCGAATGCCACAATGACCCTCAGTCAGGACACCTTGGCATCGCCAAGACACACTGGCGTGTGGGCAGATTGTATTATTGGCCTGGCATGTATCAAGACGTGCTGCGTTATGTGCAAAGGTGTGATAAATGCCAAAGAGTAAAGCCATGTAACACTGCTCCTAGTGGGTTCATGTACCCTCGTTACCTCACAACACCATGGCATACTGTTTCCGCTGACATAATGGGGCCTTTCCCTCGAAGCTCCTCTGGTAACAAATATCTGTTGGTGTTTGAGGACACATTCTAAAATGGAGTTGAGCTGGTACCCTTGAGAAATACTTCATCTGCTGTGATCCTGGCCAAATTTCGTTCAGTAATTTTAAATAGATTTGGAACTCCGCGGTACTCATAACTGACAAGCGCGCCGAACCCAGTGGAGCTCATCAGTGCAATCTCTTGCCCAGTCATCCCGGAATCAACACTGCAAAACACCAGTTTATCATTTGCCAGGCCAACCCTACTGAGAGAGCAAGCGGAACATCCGTCAGCTCATAAGAACATATGTCGACCAGTCCCACCATAACCAATGGGATCTATTTATCGGAGAGTTCCAATTTCACGCTTAACAGTGTGGTTCATGCCTCAACTAAGTACTCCCCAGCCTTCTTAAACTTTGGACGAGAATTGCAACCCCATAGTTCTGTACGGCTCAGTGTATCTGACAACTCAGTTCAACTCACCAACCTCAATTCCGATGAATGGGCTATCAGGATGAAGAAACTGGTTGAACTACATCACCTGGTCGAAGAACACCTTCTAAAAAGCTAGCACTCAACAAGGACAGCGTTACAACTTGCGTCGTAGGCCAGGCAAATTCCAAGTGGGAGACTCAGTCCTGCGTGGGGCCTTTAATCTATCTTCTGCAGCCGACAAATTATCTTCGGGCTTGTGTCACAAGTATGAGGGCCATTTACCGTGGTTTCAGTCAGCTCGGCCCGGTACATGCATGCGAGCTTCAGGATACCCGAGGCCAGGGGCTGGCCTATGGCATCCCTCAAGCTGAAGCCATACCACCACACCTCAACTGCTGGAGGGGTGTGTGGCGTGATATCCGACAAAATCCAGTTTCGGGGTAGGGCTACGTAAAACCCTTGAACCATTTAGCTGCAAGGAACAAAACTGTTGAGAAGAAAGGTTACGGAAGGAAGGTTAGGCCGTTTTTCGTCCTTCTCCGTTTTTTCCTGTTGGATTTGCCTGGCGCGTGTTCCCGTCAAAATTGGGTTCTCCTTCAGTTCCTTGCTCCCTTCCGGCGTGATGCGTTCCTGCAGCGGTTCGAGCGAAGCTCGAAACTCGAACGTCTCTGCAAAGTCTGTGGCTCTGTTTTCGTTTTTTTTTCTTTTGGCATGCCTTAGGTAGGAGAAGGACGTTTAATTTATCATTCCCTTTTTCTTTTTTATTAGTAAATATTTTTTCTTTTTATGCTGTGTAGGAAGCCCCATGTCTTTTTAATAATTAGTTCCCAAATAAATGTATCTCAGTTGTTTTTTTTTTTGCTTTTCTTTCCCCTAAATACCTGGATTCATCCCCACTAGGATTTATTTTATTATTTGCCCCTTTTCCTTATTTATTTTTCGTTACACGACTAAAACAAACCCCTGCTGCAGCGTCAGATGGCCTATTGAGTGGCGTATATGAACTTTCTCATGTGCTCCAGATCACATTGTTGGTGTTCCTTTCTCCCATGAAACGCAAGACCCATTAAACTTCACCCAGCTGCAGCTGAGGCACTTTAGTACATGCTCCATTGACTCCAGCATCGCCTCGTAGAGTCAATTCCTATGCACAGGCCACATACATTTTCTCTCCAGACTGAGAACCTCCCTTGATCCTTGGAGAGTCTAATGAAGAATCATGACCACCTTTAAACTTCAGCATCCCTGCCAACCGCCTAATTCAAGTGGCTCTTAGTGGCCCCTACAAAGGGCTCAGGTCCCACCAAGTAAAGTGCAGATCCGTCTCTCGCTAGTTTGTTGGCCTCTGCGTTCCTTCTATTTGTGGCCCCCAACATAGTGTTAAAGTGTTCTCCTTTGCCAAGGTCTTCAGACCAGTCAAGCATTGGCAAAACAGCCCTGACAAAATAGCATAAGAAGCCAGCGCATTAAGTGCTGCCTGAGTGTGATATAATATAGATATTTTTTCCGTTCTAATCCTCTACGCAGGAGGTGAGCAGGCCTACCAGTACTGCAAAGAGCTGCATCTGGAAAACTGCTGCCAGCCCACCTAATCGTATCGCTGCCCTATAAGCCCCTGGCACTGCTAAGCCACCCTTCACTGATCTGTCTGTATAGTTGTATGAAGTTGTATATCATAGCATACTGCCACTCCTGTGAGGAATGGCGAGATATGAGAAAGATTTTATGTTAAATTTTTTGATTGTGGGTAAGAGAAAAACGTGTGCAGGATAAGAGAGTAGCTGTAGAGTGAGGTCAACAACTATAATTACGAGACAAATGTAAACACTAATTGAACGAACGAACCCACTGTTATTTATACAAAATGAAACAACGTTAGTGAAATAGCTCTAGCCCGGGGCAGAAATGTCAAATTAGAAATAACATTTCAAGTTCAAGACATTGTGGAGGTTTCACCTCGAGTCGAGAAGAGAACCTTATCTTATGAAATTAAAGAATGTTGATTAAAACTCAAGAGTTCTAGGCAGTCTGAAGAACAATTTGGTTCATTCGAGTGTCTCTGAAACCCTTGCTAGGGGTGGAATAGTGTGATGGGAGATGGCAACATAGTTGTACTGACTGACTCACATTAAAAGGCACCCTCTCGATTGTGGTCTACTGGTTAAGACAATGGTTCATAATCTGACGAATGTTGGTTTATTGGGTCAGAGCTCATCGCGATTGCAGTAAACCAGCACCCAACCACCGGGTTACGAGTGGGTTTGGAAATGTTTGGGGATCCACTGACTCAGGGAAAAATTACTGCAATTGTGAGGAGCTCTGATCCAATAAACCAACATTCGTTGAACCATTGTCTCAACCACTAGACCACGATCGCAAGGGTGCCTTTTAATGGGAGTCAATCAGTACATCGTGATTAATATCTTGGAGGTCAGGAGTCTGGTGAGTTAGATGGCACCACTGTATGGTAGCCCATTATCTTGCTGATCAGTAGTTTGGCTGTTCCTAGAGTGCCATCCACGTATGCAATAAATGCCAAGTGTCGGAAGGCAAGAAGCACGTGGAAGAGAGTCTATGAGCACATCCCACAGGATGGGGGACAACATTCCTCCCTGAGGACAGTCTGCAGTGAACTCGACCTGAGCACAATGACCACCTACCTCGCCTGAAGCAAACCTGCCTCAAGAAAACTCAACCGGATGAACTCGCATCAAATATCCTTAACAACTCCCTACCACCAACACTGGAGTGATACCTAAAACATACACAGCCACCAGTCCCATCAACGTTCAACTCTTAAAATATTTATTTTAATTAAGCGTAACCGTATCATGTTTTATTTGGGCGTAATGTACTCTTAAATTAGTATTTATCCTATCCTACCTACCTTATTACTTCGCATGTTGCTACAACTGTTCAATTATAACTTTGTACTTGCTGAGCTATCAGTGGACGCTAACCAGCCGCATTCCCTCCTTTACTGACCCTCGTTCATGCACAATTACAATATAGATGTATACTAAAATAAAGTTTACTTGACAAACGAAGCTGGTCCCGCGATGACCCTGGAAAGTTGGCTCATCAGACCAACCTCTTTCAATATAATTCGATCGTACAGAAAATCAGTGAGTTTGAAACGGTTACGTGTGCAACACACAGCACGATCGAATTCAAGTTCGAGACACTGTGGTACTACTTGATAAGCCATCATTGTCAGGTTTGCTAAAGGCGATCACCCTACTTCTATAGTCTTCAAAGGTACAACCTCAGAAGGTTGATACTATAATTTCAAACCAGCGTAGCGTGGCTTTAAAAAAAAACAGGATTACCTGCACTCGTAAACTCCATAAAATACTTACTTTGTCAGCGTTTTTATTTCCTCTGATCAACGTGATAAAATAATATGACAGTCCCAGGGCGGCTAGTATTAAGAAGCACGCCAGGGCACGCAGTTTGCACATTCTACTCGAAATCATTGTTAAATGAACGTTGGCAGGTTCTTCAATTTCCATTCAACCAGACAAAACAGCACTTTTCCCCATCGCGGAAAACCGTTAACGTTCGCTCCGTTACACATATGCGTCAAATACTTTCAGAAAGAAAGCGTATTTCATCGTTTATTCAAGATAATGATTAACCGGAAAAACTGACGTATTTGTACCGTTGGAGGTAAATACGATAAGAGAAACGACCTTCCCTCTGATAACGCGATAGCAGAAACTCTTATTCTTATTCCTGCGCGGATATCTGTAGCTGACGCGGTATAATAAGCAAAGGTAAGTGCTCCTCCTAAGTTCGGCCCCCTCCGGACAACTCATCGTTCCCGTTCACCGTTCTCCGTTCCGGCTCGTTGACTAAGACTCCATTGATGCCCAACTGTGAACTGTGAACTGGGTTTCGAGTTTGAGCAAAGTGCATCTACGAAGAATTACTGGTATGCTATCTGGGCACTACGCGGTGGGAAAGATTCTTAACAGGATAAATTCCAACATCAACGCTAGATGCCCGTGCGGGGAAATAGAAGCGGTAGATCAATTTCTTAGAGAATGAACGTTATGATTTGGCACGAGAATTAATAAACGAGGGGAGACAATGCTAAACAACACTAGCTTGAGAGAGATCGAGTGGAAAAAGATTCATTTGTGGAGGGGACCGGTAGATTCTCCGGTATCCCTTTTAACGAAGCCAAGCCGGTCACTGTTCCCTCGGCCTTGGCTGGTGCCCCGATATCTTCTTCTCTCTTCTGCCCAACTTTGAAATGGTTTGGTACGAAAAATTCCTTTTCGTGAACGGAATGAAATCCGATTAAAAATTTTTATTATCAAAAAAATAAAATAATAATGATAATTTACAAAATGCTTAATTGTGAGTGTGTCACTATAAAGTTTCAAATACATAATTCACATGACATGCGGGGTAACTAAACCAACCTTTGATGGCTAATTACGTGCAATCCACGCTTTGTTATTGCTATAAGCGGTGAGGCCATAATTGATACGTGCAAAGTGAGAGCTGAAAGGTATCACTCAAAGAAGTAACGTGGAGTGGTTAGTGCAAGTTCTGGCAGGCATTAGCGCTAAACGGGTATAGATCGGTGTGCTATTTGCGTTCTAATCGCCTAAAGTCACGTCAGGATAGACACCTTTGGTGGGTGATGCTCTATCCGTGAAGCCAGTAGGTCATAGGGGTGGGTATCTTGTACTAATGTGATATTAAGATCATTACGCAGAGTCGTGTTGAGCACATACCGGAGAGTTTTTACTTTCCTTGGCTCTACAAAGTAGAAAGGAAAGTTATGTAATCGGCTGAAAAAAAAAACATTTTGAGTTTTTTTTTCTCAAAAACAGCTCCAACGATTTTGATTAAATTTTTTATATTGATAGCTCTCAATAAGGCAATTATACCATAAAATTCCCATTCGTGGGAAAATGACAACAGCACAATAAATTATCAAAATTTTCGACGAAAAGGGTTTTTAGCGCGGTTTTTTCCTTATGAACTCCGCTGGAATGTTAGTAGAATGTTTAAAAAAATTGGTATTGTAGTCCAACCCAATACCTATAGGGTGAGTGTTTAAAAACGCTCATGAGATACATGGGGGTCACTCCAGAAATTCCTGAGTTTCAACTACCGCCGTTTCACTAACTACCTGTTCTGACAGTTTTTACCCAATCACTCTGCAAAAGTAATTACTATCCTTCTTCAAAAAATTTGTGTTCACAGCCTCATTAATTATATGTGTACCAATTGCTCAATAATGGTTCTGGAATGAGTACGAGCACCACAATAAATTTTGGAACTGTAAGCGCTACCGCTCATTAATTTTTGATAAGTCGTACAGTTATGTTTTGAGCAACGGGGGAATCTCATGGCAAATGCCATATTCAGGTCCGATGAGGGAAGTGTAAATTAGCTTCTCTTGGTTGACAGGAAGGGGGTCGTAGGTTACCGGAAATTTGAGCATCCTGATGCTTTTTTTTTTTTTTTTCGACATCCTTTTATTTACGACCGTTAAATTAAATAACATACCGTATTGTCAAGTTAGCTTATGTATTTAAAACGTTTGACATTAATTAACTGGGAAGTTAATTAAGTACACGGCGCTTCACTTGATTTTGCAGTTAGTCTATGGAGAGATGAAGTTGCAGAATACATAGCGAGGGCGGTTTAGACGAGGCGTTGGTAGAGGAGGTGATAGTCCATCAGCAGCGAGGGGGTTGGAGTGATTTCGGTTATTAATGATGAAGGTACTGGTGTGTTTGTAGAGAAGTTCGGTGGGATTAAGGATATGGAAGTCGTCGTAGATGGTTTTGTTTCTGACATAAGGAGGAGAGTGGATGACACGGCGCTGTAAGATCGAGTTTTGCTGCTGTTCGATTCGACGGAACTCTGACTTCGAGCAGGTACCCCAAATAGGGAGGGCATAGGTCCAGATAGGGCGGATGAGGGAGAGGTAAATCATGACTTTGTTATGGATCAGTAAGTTAGGGTTGTTAAGAAGGGGGTTTAGTTGATTAGTCCTTATTTTTATTTTTCTTAGTAACTCGGTGATGTGGTCATGGAACGTTAATCTCTGATCCAATGTGAGGCCTAGATAACGGTGGGAGTTGGAGGATGGGATTACTTCATTGTCATAGGTCAGAGGGTGGTTGGTAAATGAGCGTTTGTAGGTGTAGGTGACTGTCCGCGATTTGGTTGGGTTTATCTTGAGCCTCCATTTGGTACACCACTGGCCCAGATCATGTAGCATTTGCTGTAGGCGGTTAGTGGCTGAATCCGAGTCGGGGCAGCTAACAGCATAAACCAAATCGTCAGCATATAGAGCTGAGAACTCTGGGGCTTTCGGGAGAGGGAGATCGTAGCAGTAGAGAGTGTAGAGGTACAGGGAAAGACATCCGCCTTGCGGAACTCCAGCATTTATCGGCCTTGCTGTTGAGAACTCTCCCTGAATAGATACTTGGAATGTTCTACCGGTTAGGTAGTGGGTTATCAAACTAAACAAGTTGTTGGGAAGGTGTGGTGATAACTTTGATAGCAGACCCTCGTGCCACAGGCGGTCAAACGCCTGTTCGGCGTCTAAGTACGTTGCTTTACATACGTGATTGGCCTGGTAGGATGCTTTTATGAACGAAGTGAAGCGCTGGAGTTGGAGGGGACAAGACAAGGAATCTCTGAAACCGAACTGCTCATGCGGAATTAAATGACCCGTGAAGTTCAAGAGATGGCCCAAAACCAGGCGCTCGAAGATCTTGGAGAGTAGAGAGAGCAAGCTGATTGGCCTGTACGATATGATGTTATCTTCGAGTTTCCCTTGTTTTGGAATCATTACTATATTTGCGTGCTTCCACTTTCGGGGGAAATAACCAATTCTTACAGCAGAAGTGTATATGTGGGCTAGGCGAGCTATGAGTTTGTTTGGAGCGTGTTGGAGTAGGGGGCGCACTATCAGGTCTGATCCAGGAGCTTTTCTGGATGATGATTTGCTCAGAATTCTGCGTACATCTTTAGGCGAGAAAAATATAGCTGGTGATGGGAAGTTACCCGTAGCTTGCTCTACTCGAGGTCCCGGGTGGGGTTTGAAGCGTGCTTCGAGTAAGTCAGCAAATGCTGATGCTTTTTCCGCGGGAAGTGAGATCCATCGTCCATTCAATTTCAACTGAGGGATAGACCTGTTGCTTTTTGTCAGAGTTTTGGTTTTCCTGTAAAGAGAGCCGTCTTTTGCATTCAAAGATAAAATTTTATCTCTTAGTTTTTCGGGCTCTATGTTCGCAACTTCGGTTTTTATTGCATTCCCAAGTCTGTTTGCTAAGCGTTTGTCACTTGGGTTTCGGGAGCGTCTATAACGGCGTCGTGCTCTCTTCCTTTCGAGCCAGATTTGGTGGAGATGTGGTGGGAACTGTATGTTGGGTTTCAGTTTCATGGGCCCTGTTGGTGCAGCCTTTCTGGCGGCCGTTGTCAACAGGGAGGTGATTTTTTCTATTTCATTGTCAATATCTTGTTCACTTACTAGAGATGTACGATCGTGTAAGTTGTTTGCAATATAGTGTATATCACCCAATCCATCGGATTATTGATGAGTGAAGGCTTTGAAGTGAAACATTTTGGCGTTCCGTGCAGAAGAGTGTGTACAGGGAAGTGATCAGACGACAGATCCTCCACCACTCTGGTATGTGAAATCTGATGGGACAAACCTTTTGATACAAAGAAGTCGAGATGACTAGGTCGAACGTTGACTCTTGGATCGTACCTTGTGGGTACTCCAGCATGATTGATGTGGAGATTGAACCTGCGAGTCCAGTTGTCTATCAACACGCCATACGGATTCGAGGCCGGAGAGTTCCATGACGGATGTTTGGCGTTATAATCCCCACCTAATAGAAAAGTTGGTCCCAGTTCGTGAAGAACACCCAGTAAAGTAGCCATAGACAGATTCCTGTTGAGACGTCTGCATTGTGGCGGTATGTATAACGCTCCTAGTTGCACGTCTAAGCCTCCTTCCAAATGGAGTATACATCGGGCGACTTGTGTATCCGGCTCTCTGATCGGCAGAAGTTCCGATTGATTGATGTTCGATCGTACTAGTAGCATAGAGCCTGCACACCCCACCTCATAAGCGTCGTATGCTATGTAAGATTTAAAACCAGGTAGTGACCATTTTGCATTAACGGGAAGCTTGATTTCTGACAGCATTACAATGTCTATTTTATATAAAGTTACATGGTGTAGAAGCTCGTGAAATTTGTTCCTTATTGATTGTGTATTCCAAATCATGACACGGAGAATCGAATCACTGTTCGAGCTCATGGTTTTATTAGTGATGAGAAATTGATACTTTTTAATGAGGCTGATATTTCATCTTTTATAGCTTGTACGATCTGTTGAATAACTGTGGCAACTATGTCCCGAATCATAGTACCTAACCCTAGCGACTCGATACTGCTGAAAGATTTGTGTACTGCTTCGTTGTACTTCATGGTGGATGTTGTGGGCCGTGGAGTCCTATCCGAGTTGGAAGCTGATGCATGGGCGGGTGTTTGTGGGCTAGTGTTAGGGGTAAGAGGGGGAAAATCAACTTTCGAAATGTCAAAGTTTGATTTAGAGTGGTGTTTTGGATTGTTGTAGGATTTCGTGGCAGTACCAGCTAATTTACGGTAAATAGGGCATCCTTTCCAGCTAGAAGCATGATTTTCAGAACAGTTGACACATTTTCTGACGGGATCATCGAGATTGGAAAACATGTGGTCTTTTGTTTCATGGAAACCCGCACAAATGCCGCAACGGATGGGACGGGAGCACTGCCCGCGCGCATGGTTCCATCGCTGACAGCGTTTGCAATGAATGGGACCTGCTCTAGGCTTGTATTCCTCAATTTTGCAAGTTATGTGAAACACGAATGATCCTGATGCAGAGTTGGATCCTGATGGTAGTTTGAGAAATACGAGCTGACCAGGTGAGTCGGCTATTTTGCGCGAGACCGGGGTATTTGACTGAGCGCTCCATCGGATGGTCGTGAAGAAGTAGAATTACAAAATGGTTGGTTAAACTATAGTGTGCAAGTTGTGACGTTAGCAGCTTCGTTTCAAATACCATAAAAGAGAAATCTGCCGAGCTGGTTGCTTCGATGCAGAGCAAGCGTTCGACAGGGTTTGGCATAAGGGTCTGCTTTGCAAACTTCACCCACACCTGTAATATGGGTGATAAGAGTTTGGTGGATGGAGCGCAGAATGACTATTCAACTGCCAGAAAAGAGAAGCACATTAGTGCCACAGTGTCCCTCACCTACCTACACCTTCTACCGCCACAATATTCTTCTCCCACCCGAACCTCGCTTCTCAGCTCTTTATACTGATGACCTGATTTTACTTATGCCATAAGGATGCTGAGAAAGCAAACGCACAACCACAAAAAAATGGCCAGTTTATAGTAACCCCTGCACACTATGAGCAACACCCGATTTCATATTTTCAATCACATCAGTACCGGGGAAGTATCCTGGACCGCCGTCTCACGTAACTTATCTACTCCAGAGCCTATGAAAAAGATCTTGCCAACACAATTATCTTTTCAATATCACAAACTGGTTCAATAAGGTATTGATATGTCCCATCTCAGTTTACGGCCAATTTCGAAGATTGGAAGGACGACAAATCCAAACGATTCTGAGAGACGGTCTACATTAGTGCGTAACGTGACAATCTATCGGAATTTATAAAGGAGGCTCCAACAGAACCCCGCAAAACGTATGAAGTCGTTTATTGGCAGAAACCTAAACCACATAAATACCTGTGCTAAAACACGTTTAAACCGACCAGAAGTACTGCGTTTGACTGGTCCACGATGCATCATCGTTTCCCAACCATGATAATCTGTGGTTGAACCGCCTAATAAACTTCGATGTAGTTTTCAAACTACTCGCACTTCTCAATACACGCAAGCATACTATTACCTTTCATCAAACGTAATAGTTGATAGTTTGTAGCCGCGATACTATGTTTTCCAAAGAGGTATGTTCTAATTTGATGAAGTCTTCGACACAAAAAGAAAATAAACCCTGAATGATCGAGAGACAGCGCCAGGGATGTAGTTTGTGAAGGTGAGGCCGGAATGAAGAAGGACGCCGAGGTTCTTGACTGAGGACGTTCTTGACAAACAAGCGGCATCGTTAGGATAATCGCGAAGGCGACACTAAGCGACGGAACTTTCAAACCGTGTGACTTTTTGGATACTTTTTTGCGTAAATACCAACCACGAAAGTCCAACACATACGTCATTTGTTGATTCGAACGATAATCCAAAAAAACAAAAAACTCGCTGTCTTGAGACTGGTGGTTGCGGCATTCTGATACGTCAAGTATTTAGGAGTGAACATAGGTGGGGGCTGGGGTTTCAACCAACACCTCCAGTCCCTTAAAGGCACTACCATTGCAAGGTTTGCCTCACAGCGTGCCATTACTAAGGCCACTTGGGGTGTGTGTTACCATGACACTATCCTCATGTACAAGGCCATCTGTCTAGGCGTGATTGGCTACTGCCCCGTTGTCTGGGGTAGCAAACTAACAGTCAATCAAAAGAGAGTATTGGCCCAATCCCAGAAAGCTGCGCTCCTGGGGATCACCAAGGCCTGTAAGACTGTATCAACAGAAGCACTCCAGGTGATCACTGGTCTGTTACAGGTTGAGTGCATGGTTCACTAGTGGTGAGTGAACCGGGAACTTCCCCTGCTTTGGGCTCAACTCTGTGCAGATCTCACCACAGAATGGAAACTTGCGGCCAACTACGAATGGGCGTTAGAGAAATGGCAAGCGAGATGGGAATCCTCGTCAAAGAGGCGTGATATGTATGAGTTCTTCTTCAACACCCGTGAACGTCTTTCAAGAAAATATGTTGAGCCAGTTCCTCAAGGAACATGGTAACTTAAATGCATGGCTACACTTCTTTTCTCTCAAAGACTCTCCATCATGCACGTCATGCGCCTCCAGTGCGGAGGAAAAAAGAAACCACGTGCTCCACTGTAGATTCTACAACAGTTAGCGGCTATTGTTGGGAGAGCAGACAGACTCAGCAGCATTGAGTGCTACAAAGCAAGCCTATAATCATTTCGCCGAGTGCGCGAAGAAGCACGCACCGGCTAAGGAACGTAATCACAGTTGATCTGTCTCTTTGCAACTTGCCACCCTAGTGAATAGTTAGGTCAAGTGGGAAACCAGGTCAAATACTCCTCCCAGATGGTACAGGATTCCTCAGGTGGTCATCCCTGCGTGGTAACACACGGGCAACAGCTCTCTACTGGGAGACTGGCTAACGACCAAATGCCTGCCGTATCTCTGCAGGTCTGAGTTTGATGTATGCTACAGGGGCCGGCCTCTTGCATATCAGCGAAACCGCAACATGCATGACTTAATCTGGAAACAGTCAAGTTTAGGAACAGTCATTCGAGAAACAGACTTGCTGCATTCTGATAACTGCCATGCATGGTTCACCCCCATGCTTGTACATGGCGTTGACTTGAATGACCCATTAAGCCGAATCGCCTCAGAGAGAGGTCTCCAATGCTCCCAATAGTACTCATCTTACAGAACAACTGGAGAAGTATCGTGAGGTTCTAGTAGCTTCCCGTTTTTGATCTGTACAAGGTCACTTTCCTCCACAATCATCACTACTCGCCCGTGGAACAGCAAACGCCGTCGATTTCGGCTTCCAAATGGTACCAACATCTACGTGGATGGATCTAAAACCCTGGAAGGGGTCGTACATTGTCCTGGGTCTGACTCCAACGGATTTTCACGCCCAGATATATGCTGTCATTGCTGGGCCCATCATAATGCGTGATAAAGGGTACAGCAATAAAGCAATCAACATAATTACTGATAGTCAAACGTCTTGCAAGGAGCTGAAGAATTACTGCACAGCGTGAAAACTGGCGAGGGATTGTAGGATGCGGCTCGACTCTTTAGCAAACTCTAATAGGGTTTATTGGTAAATTTATTGGATTCCCGGGCACAAGGGGATTCTGGGACAGGGTGAACCATGCGCCCAGACTCATCTCTGTTCGTCTACTGTACCTATTACATCTTAGTACTATTTCCTACCTGTTAGCCATCGCCAAACGCCAGGCAAATCATGAGGATGCACAGCAATATACGTGCACTCCGGTGGAGCACTCAACTGGGAGCACTAAGGCAAAGCGAGAGGCGTAGGGACGTTTTTGCCAGGAAATTCAGTACACCCGGACGTCCTTTGCTGAGCGAGGGTCAGCAAAGCGCTCTCAAAAGCGGGTCGCGCATTAGAGGGCCCGATTGAGACACTTCGGACTGCTCTGGTGGACACGCATTTTCCTGACGTCCGGTCCCAGTGTCAGAGACTTGAGGGGGTGCTATTTTTGATCTTTGGTACACGTACTCCAAGGGCGGACATCAAAGAGGATTCTTGCAGAAAATACCTTGCATTCCTTAGGAAGGTAGGTACGGACCTGTGAGACAATAAGACTTTAAGCCGCAAAAAAACAAAACATTTTTTGGGGGCCAATCGCGCCATGAAGTTACCAACGCAGAACCGGAAGCTTATCCGACTTCCAACCCTTCGCAACACGACTATCATCCGACTTGAGTTCGATGCGACCTGGCCTATTCTATCTTCTTCTGAGCCGAACGCCGGTCTTCGTACCTTTTTCTCACCTCACCGCCATTCGATCTGTGTGAAGACGACGAACTGGTCAGAAGTTTATTTTGTTTTCTCGACATTTATTTCAGAAGGTCCTCCACCTATTTCATTGTTCTGGCTCAAGCCGTTTTGGTTTATTATTCATTCTGAATAATATTGGTTTATTATTCATTCTGAATAATAACCCTATGTTTTCGGTCACGAAAAATTTTTTACAACCCCCCCTCAAAATTTGATACTTTACGTTTCAAGACATGGAGATTCCAAATTTGCAATGTCCGTCCGCCGTCCCCGTCCCCGTCCCCGTCCCCCGTCCCCGTCCCCGTCCCCGTCCCGTCCGCCGTCCGCCGTCCGGGCCGTTTTGTGCCTTTAACGTGGTCTAAAAATTCGTTCTTTCGCCCAAAAATCCGATTTGGTATCTAGTTGTGCCCGCCATCTCGGCAATCCGATCGGACGAAGCCCGTGGTTGTAATGGGCAAAAACGGTTAAAAATTAACGAAACGCAGTACAACGCGGGAGCTACAAGCGTTTCGTCGTTTGAATTCCCTCCGCCCCGCCCGTCTCATTAAAAACCAACCGCTCTCGAGGCGAGCGAGTGCGGCCTCCCGCTCGCTTCCCTCCCAACGACCGGTCTCTCCCCATTCGCCTTACTCTTCCAATTTCCCGACGTTTTCGTTTTAATACGATTCAATTTTTTAGATTCTTTCGTTTCATTCTCATTATGTTTTTTTCATAGATTTTTGGTTAAATTTTGATATTAGTATTTAGCGTGCATGTTTTCATATTAAAATTCAGTTTTTCTAGATACTTTCGTTTTTTTTGTTTATTTTAATATTACGATTCAGTTCTTTTCGGCCTTTTTTTGGGTTTCATTATGATATTTTTCGATGCTGAATCGAACAGGATGGGTCTCGGAGCATTAATGCTAGGTCAAGCTGATTATCCGAATAATAAACCGTTGTGTAATAATTTGCAGCGTTTTTAATATTTATCCGAATAAAATACTTTATTATAATCCTTCGTGCCTGTCCTATGCGTTTTGGTTTTCGACCAATACACCAGTTACGTCTAGCATTCCTTACACATTTCAGTCTGCAAACACGGATCACTGAAGGGAGAAGAACGTTACAGTTGGTATTATTATTCCCGGTCACGTAAAACAAACAATGTAAAAGGAAGGAAGAATAATAATTACATTTACACGAATAACTAATTAAAAATTTTGAAGAATCATTTACAACTATGTAATTGTAAGACGACGGGAGCATTAACATTTTTTCTTCAAGCCCCTTCCATTAACTAGTTTGTAAAGCACTAAGCGCGAACCCGAAAACACCCCAATAACAAACATGAGACCAGTCTCCACTTTTCTTTATCAAACTGTTGTTTTAGCAGCCCTTCCTGAGCCACTCTGTCTGAGTGCAACATAATAAGCTCTCAATATTGATGAGGCATCTCCGGAATTTGCAAGTTTAATTTTCAACCAGCTTCGATATTTTCAACGAGGTGGAAGTTGTGTACGTCGAAATCTCAGTTTAGCGGGTGCCGGCCATATAAATAAAAAGGGTCATCGAGTGAAACTGTAAGGCGTACGAGCACGAAGTTTGTGGGGTGGAGTGGGAAAGGCTCTTTTTATTGTCGTGAGTTATTTTGTGTTGATTAGACGCGAGTTTACGAAGCTAGTTCTCACGTAGAAACCGGAAACTTTCTTCATCTCACATCTTTCTCTATAAAGCTCGAAAGATATTTACGTGTGTTCCTTAATTCGAACCAGACGGCTCATCTGGTTTGGATGGTTTTGATTACTGAACTCGCTTCCAACTTTTTCACAGTTGTCGATGAAACTCGCAAGGTATCTTGAACTAGTGTCGTTCTCCATGGAAATCGCCCTAAATAACATTTTATAAGGAAAAAAGCAACAATTTACCAACAAAAGCATTTTTACTTTCTTCAGCCCTTCCAACTAGGAAGGTACGTTATGTTATCGACTGAATTTTTACTTTCCTTGGCTCTACGAAGTAGAAAGAAAAGTTAAAAAAAACACTACGGAAATGGTCTGTGTGTGTGTCTGTGAACGCGATTGAGAGAAAACGGCTCAACTAAACAAGCTCAAACTTGATAAGGACACCAAAATAAGGGTATGAGACAAATTCGCTTTAGTCTAAGTATAGTTATCATAGCGATCGAAACACCAAGCGTTTTTTTTTCAATGCCATAAGATTCTCGTATGTGAGAAAATGGCAGCACAACAAGTTACGCACCGGTGTTACGGCTCTTTAAATGGCGAAGAAGTTTACCTTTCAACCATTAAAATATGATATGAAATGAAACGGTTAGCTCTGGAGTAAATGCTATTAAACTGAAAAGCAATGTATTGAAAATAAAAACAAATTCCTGGGTAAGTTAACTGCGAATTTCAGTAAAAATGTCTAAATTTTGAAAATAACTAATCAATTCCAACCTGAAGGCTTCGTAGGGTGAAAGACGATGGTGTCGACGTATGACGACCGCAATTTAGGTGGATATCCACGTGGATTGGATCGGCGGTGAAAAAGCTACGTGCGCTGAGTCGTATCTCCAAATATAATATTCCGGATGTCGGGTGTTGTGGGCCTCAAAATTTGGATAATGCACATCCGCAGGCGAACACTTAACAGAGGGAGGAGAAAAATGAGAATGACTGGTCCTTTGCTGAACTGGGCAGTGCTTCCCTTGTACTGCCTTCGTGCGAGCTGTTACTGGAACGAGAGTTGGTAGTGGAATGTCGGGTGACCACTGTGAGACGAGAGCGTTGTGTGTTGGAGAAGGAGGTCAATCGAGGGAAAGTACAAATGGGGTAATCCGTTGTCGTTGGAAATTAACCCGAACTTAATCCCTTTGTCGGAGGAGAAGCCGACGACTGAACAGGCAGTTCTCGATCTTCCCCGCGGCATCACATGAAAAGGGCCGAAACTGTTGGGTTGGGCGGACGCATCAGGAAAAGGGATCAGCCTTTCAGCGAGTGCTGAACATTCTCCCCCGCGCTGTGGCAGCAGAATAACCCTTGAAGTGGGGTTAGTCAATTAGCTAGGCAGGGAGGCTAGCAAAGGGGGAGCATGAGGATGTGAAAGAGCATGCAGGGGGGAGAGTGGATGCAAGGGCTAGACCACAGAATGGTGAAAAAAGGGTAGGTGTTCGGAAGCCAATGATCGGCTGATGGGTGAGTTAAATTTTGTTGTCTCTTTTTTTGGGTTACATTTTATGTTTTGCATCCAACAAAAGTCAGTTCAAACGACATTAAATTTCCTTGATACCCTGATGAAAACGTCCGGCTTGCTCTTCACCGTAATTATCAAGGTTGCCAAGTGAGTAGTCGAGGTGCGAATGCAAAAAGTGTACCTTAATACTCATTCAACACCAACTTTCTTATTTGAGGACCATTAAAAACTCTTTTCCGTTCTGCATCTGATAAAAATGGAAACTTTTGGCCCAAACATCAGAAGCATTGTCCATTTTTATATGCTGCTTTTACGAATTGCTTCATAAATCAAAACTTGATATGAAGTCGACGAAGAAGAACTTTCGACCGTTCAACTAGAGGCTTCTTTATGACATTTTTCAATTCAGGTTCCATAGAAACGCGTTTCGGTTATTTCTTTTGCGTATAGTGGTTCGTCCGATCTCTAATCTCTCAATCACGTAAGAAATTAGGAAATTTCGTAAACCAGATTCCTGCCCTACGATCATTGTCACAATTTTAAAATCTCAAATTTGCCATTTATTCTCTGAGCGCTGTATTTTATTCAACATCATTTCTATATTTCTATAGTCTACCTTGAACCTTGGAAGAGAGTTGATGAAGGATCAGGCGTTTATTACGAAAATGAACGGTAAGAAAAGGGATGCATGGTTGAGCTTTAAAAAGGTCACAGAAAATGTTTTGGGTAATCACAAAAGCGAGAACTATAAAGAAATAGTAAATCACATGATGCTTTGGGATGTTTAATCAGTCTTGAGGTACACGTTTTGCATTCGCACCTCGACTATTTTCTTGGCAATCTTGGTGATTACGGTGAAGAGCAAGGTGAACGTTTTCACCAGGATATCAAGAAAATGGAACGTCGTTTGGACTGACTGCCTTTTATCGGCAGATTTAACTGATTTCAATCGATTTGAGCCGTTTTTCAGGTTACGAACGAACTGTGATGTACTAAAACTTTGTATATGTACATTTATAGTATTAATTATACTAAACGATATTAGAAAAATATGCGTTAACAGTAGCGCACAATTCAATTGTTTAAATTGGTCGATTTATCTATTTTTTGAGGTTAGGGAAAACTGTGGCGTGGTAGTACAATTCTAACCTGAAATTAGTGTTCAGCGACTTCAAAAACATATGGCAAACCTAATGGCATGCCCAGCACATCACACGTTTTTTGTTTGTTGGGTTGTGTTACCAAACACGACGCAAATCGACTTAATTGCAGTTTTTTTCCTTACAAACTCCCGCGAAAATCTACCTAGGATCGTCTGATAAAATGAGATGACAGTCCAATCATGTATCCATGCGATGAGATGCATAGGAGCTACTCCAGAAATTCCACAATTTCAATCCCCGTCGTTTCACCTACGACCATTTTTCACTGTTTTTACCCGATTACTACAAAACGGCGTCCTTCTCATAAAAATCGCCTGTGAACTGATCGTTCGATAATGGTCGCGGAGTAATTAGGAGCAACACAATAAAGTCCAGAATTACAAGCCCCTTCCGCTGCCGTGTAGAAAGTCATTATACTTGGAGAACCTTACACCGAGAACGGGAAAAACGCTAATCGACTTGCCAGAGGCAACTCACACGAAACCACAAAACTTTGCCAGCGCAAGAATTCGACATCTAGGCCTTTGAATGTTGCCATAGTAGATAAGTATAGTGCTAACCTCATGTTTAGAATTTCTTAAAAACACTTGAGACATTTTCAAGTTAAGATTTTTTTAAGGAGCGTTTGTAAATACGAAATATTTCTTAAAACTTTTATTGGCTAAAATATTTTTAAGATGACCCTAAGTATTTGTATACAGTGGTGAGGGGGGGGGGGGGTACAAGGGCATGTTTGTGGAACTAGTTTAACTGCGGTAAACGTGAGGATAAAATAGAGGGAGTGTAGTGAGTGCTATAGAGGCATAGAAAAAGTGATAATTCGACGCAGTTAAAACCATTTGCTATGGGTGATTTAATACCAACAACAGTTCGTTGTTTGTGAGATAAGGAGACTTCCTATCGACGAGCGGTACTTCACTAGCAGTCCATAGGTTTCACGCCTTTCTGTAACACAAAACGTAAAGTTGGTCATCGAAAGGGGTGCAATTGCAAAAGAAATATGAACTTTGAAAGTATTGGAAACATTCATTGCAAAGGTCAATAAAGCAAAATGTATGAAAGTCAAACGATACATTTCCACCGAATTGCCATTTTCTAACTGAGATGGTGTATCATCAATCCTACAATCCTCAATTTCTGTCTATAACACTGACGGCCTCTAAATCCTCAAGTCACTCCGTCACTATTGTCCGATGTACCTCACAAACGGTAAGCGGTACACCAGAAACTCAGTCCATACAATATCTTGTCTGTCGTGATAGAAGAAGATACCAACGACGCAGAAATGGACGCACAACAGGCACAACAAGCCACAATTACACACCAACTACGAGCAGTAATTGGACAATTACGGCTAAACTACACACAGGCGTCCACGGTGCCCAACGAGGAATCCAGTCAAAATATAATAATTAGAATCTCCGCGCTAGAAAGGAAACATTTGGATCTTATTCCAGAGTTCATTGGTGAGCTTCAACAGGTGCGTAACTTCCTTGATACCACAGGCAAAATTAATGCTCGTTGCTTTAGTCCCTACGACCAAAATCCGAAATGTTAGGCTAATTGCAGCCATTTAAGCAAAAATGCATCCCCCGGCATCCAAAGCCGTATTCTCTGTGAACCTGCAAACCTATCCTAAATAACGGAAGCGTAGCTTAGTTCGTATGCCGACAGACGGGACATATTATCCTCCGCAGCCGAATCACATGTCACCAAACAAAGTGAGAACGACGTCAGCAAAGGGTGGAGAGAGGTGATGAGTCTGCGGCGACGAAGGGAAGACTCGACGGTTGAAGGACGGTTGTTGAGTCGGCAGAAATCAGCGAGAGATAGCTTTTAAAGGTCCTTGGACAAAACGTTCGTATTATGCAGAATTTGGCCAAATAGACTCAATACGTCTCATTTAACAAAAAATGAGGTATGTTGTGCACGTTACTTGCAATTTATTTTGTACTCGCCCTTTGTACATGCTACCGTGAGGAGTCTTCTTCGTGGTGAAGTTCTTAAAGTTTCTTGGAGCCTTTGGAGGGAGTCTTTCCCGTCAATCGTTGATACGAACGTTCCCAATATGCAGTTGAAAACGCGGAAACGTACTAGGGACTGCGCCTAGGGACTAAAACACTTTTTAAAACGGTTTTATTTACAATTTTTTTTCCCTTGAAACGGTGGATGCAGGCGATACCCTCACTGCAGCCACAAACAGGCCAATTGTAAGGGTGTCCATGATCCTCAGATCATGGCCCCCCTGCACCAACTCCAGGCCCCACGACAGTGGTCTAACTTGGTGTGACGTCACCTATGCGCCCCCACCACCCCCGCACAAAGCAGAGGATATCCTTAAGTTCCGCACTTGCCACCTCTTCGGGCTGAAGGAAGGGCCTCCCAAACACACAACGGCGCGATAAACGAGTCCATCGCATACCCTGCCGTCTATAGCCCTACCTCGCACAACCTGCATACCTGTACCTCGCACTTGCCTATATTTGCAAGGTGGTACCTCAGCGGACAGTGACCTGTGAACAGGCCAGATATGATCATCACATCCTTCCTCCCCAGTTGCAAGCACCTCCTTGGACCTCTCTTTGGAGAGCCGGATGAAGAGTTTTGACTGTCTAAGGCTGGGCAGCCCCTGCCAATGAGCAGCCCTGCACCTATCCTCCCAATTGCCAACTTCTCTACGTAGGAGACTCGTAGTAGTCCCAACAAAGGGCTCAGGGCTAATGGGGATCTGCGCTGATCCCTTCTTAGCCAACTTATCAGCCCATTCGTTTCCCTCTATAACCTGATGCCCTGGCACCCAACACAGTGTTACACTGTTGTCCTCGGCCAGGGCCTTCAGTCCAGTCAGACACTCCCACAATTTAAAACATTTACAATTTAAACCAGCAGAGTTACGTGCAGTGAGGAGTGTAGACGGAGATTGAATATTGTAGGAAGATGGGGGGGGGGGTTATAAGCCCAGGATTGATGATACAGCATCACAGTCAGAAAATGGCAATTCGCTGGAAATGCATCGTGTAACTTGAATGCAACACAGATGAATCATATCACTGAAAATCGTCTATAAGTCATCTATCGTTAAATAGGCGTTGTAACAGGAACGTAATTTGAACCGAAAAACCAACTTCCACGACACAACTATCCTAAAGTACTTCGTAAAATGATCAAGTCTTACCTTATGCAGAGCAGCACATAACACACCCGTCAGGTTACTGGCAAGCAGTTGCTGGTAGTCCAAGTCCCCGAAGTACTGGAACAACGTCAAATGTATTTTTGAGAATGACAAAAGGGTTCCAGTATTAATACCCCTGGAAATAATACTAACAGACATTGGAGATTTCAAAACTTTTGTTTTCAAATCGTATTTAACGATGAGCGTATACACGTGTGGAGGTTGAAATGATCTCACAATGTACTTGCTGTAACAGCTCTAAAAGGAAACTAGTAGTTTTTCATTTAGTAGTAAGGCCACTTCCTGGAGGAAGACCTTGAAACTGATGACTCCCCCTCAACCACAGTATAGGCCATAGTCACACTCCATCTTTGGTCATTATAATAAATATCTGATGAAACGGAATTTTGCCTCAGACCCAAATTTACTGGACCGCGACTGGCTCCCTGTAGTCGTTCAGCGACTGTCAGTAGAGATGTTCGTGAGAAACCAAATGTAGATATTGCTTCGTCTGAAGCACCAGGTGAAATTAATCGATTTCGTTATTTTACACTTTTCTTTTCATATTCGGTCAACAGATTGCCATATAAATACATACCAGCACCGGTATGCATACAATTTACCGGTATTGACTAATCGAAGATGCTCTGTGAGTGATCTAAAACGTTTGATGTCTATTTTCTTGTGCGCTGGTATTTTCAGCATTTTTACGAAAATGTGCGCGTAGACTAAATGATAAACTCACTTACGCGTACTTGTATCTGTGTACGTTATGTGGTCGTAAATAGAGGGAGAATATATTACAATATATTTTTACAAAACGCAGCAAGTTATTACACAATGGTTCATCATTCTTATGAACATCTTGACGTTGTCTCACACCTCCGAGATCCACCCTATTTAATTCAGCATCGAAAAATACCAGTAAACCATACGAAACATAACCTGACTGCAATGGAACGACGAGAGCTAAATATTCAATTGGCAATTGGCACGACGTGGGTGGGTACTTTTGATGAGATGGGAGAGAGAGAGTGAGCACAAACGATGAAACGATTACTTTCGCTGTAGTTATTGTCCTACGATTTCTTACATTTAGTAGATTTTGACTCACTGAAATTACTGTGATTTGTAGTAGGTAGTGCTTCCCAAAGCGACACTAGCGCTTCTACTTCCATGCTATCCATGGAACTCTTTTCTCCTGCCCCATCTATCTCTTTAATGTGTCCGTGGCGGTAAAACATATCCGCTATGTTATTACCTCTTCCTTCTTGTCGCCCTTCCTTATGGATTACAAAGTTCTGTTCTCGATACTTTATTCTTTTATATCGAATAAAGTGTTCTAAAGTGTTGAAGTTTACTTGATGGGAGTCTGAGAGATTCCCTGCATCCACTCTGCCAATTCGTACACCATGAGAATTGTTCCATTCGACCCACCATCTAAAAATATCAACGAAACGATTCCGAACATAGCGTATTTGCGAGAAAGCTGTCAAAATTTTATTTTTGTTAATGGCTTCGTCAGATTGGATTACCGAGACGCAGGAACAACTTAACACCAAATGGGATTTTTGTGCGAAAGAACGGATTATGGCACAAAACGGCCGACGACGGATGGAAATTGTGTGTGTGTGTGTGTGTGTGGGGGGGGGGGTTGTAAAAAAATGTTCCTGGCCGAAAACGTAGGTGTATTATTGAAAATGAAAACTGCATCACGCTCGCCCGGGAGAGTTCAGCCCGGTCGTCAATGTCTTCATGAACAATCTCCCCAGTATTACTCAGTGCGTATCAGAAATTTCTTAACGTGTTACCCCACACATATAACATTCCATCGTTCCATTCTGTATCATACTTCAATTGCTC
Organism: Pachypeltis micranthus; assembly: GCA_020466155.1. Taxonomy (NCBI): domain Eukaryota; kingdom Metazoa; phylum Arthropoda; class Insecta; order Hemiptera; family Miridae; genus Pachypeltis; species Pachypeltis micranthus. Next base: position 31,149,198 of record CM035768.1, read on the forward strand.
TCTTTGAATCAATAAAAGTTACCATCGTCGATACCAAGAACATGACTTGTATTTATTATATGTAATATTTATACACACATATATCGAAATGAAAGAGAGTAATTTATGTTTGCAACTTTTTGTAGGCCTCTTCTTATCAAATTTTGAAGTTAATGCAACATACGAATACATCAGAGTTTTGTTTTCATAATTACCAGGATCCTTATTTGAGCCAGTTTCATGAAAAAAGGGAAAAGAAACAGGGTTTTGCTTATTTTGATCACCCCTTCATCAATGAAAACGGCCATAGCCCCATTTCGAACATCACAAAAGTATATAACAAAACGTATAACGAAGGATTGGTTTCCCTTCTGTGAAGAGAGCCAAGTCGTGTTTTTCTCCCTAGTTGATACACACACTAGCTCGCATGATATTTGAGATTCTGACTAAATTGCCGTCAAATGTACATTCACACAAACAATAAAGATCGTTCCCAGGTAATTTGGCACCCAGAACCTCCACCAACAGCACTCAGTAGCCTCGTACGCGTAACCCTGCTCTACGCTTTGAGTGTTACGTTCTCAAAATAGTTTTGTTCAGTGAAAACCACTGCTTTACTACTACTTGGAACTACTTACCGTTTTAACCACGCTTGAATTTTGTTCCAGATATTAGGGCAAAGGATACGACCCTTAAAGCCCCAGTTATCAACACTGCGGAGAAGGGTTTGTCTCATGAGTTTAGCTTAAAATTACGGAATTATACCAAAAATAACTTATTCAGCTGCAATGATGTATATGATTTCTCAAACTAACAACTGTTCATTTGGGCACGAATAGTAGGAGTCCTCAGGAAAGTTGAAGAATATTCGAGTAGAACATTGAGAAATATAGTTATGGAACACTTTTTTTACTCCCCATTGGAGTAGCTACCATCGTTATTGCTGACGCAATTTCTATGAGAAATGAAGAAGTATTTCATTTGATACTTTTCACACATATACCTGTTTTGATCTGGGACTGGGCACACAATGTCGTTTGACTCCAGTTCATCATAATTTTTGCTAGTAGAGCAAAGTGGTCGAGTATCAACTATTAGTTTGAATATTGGGTATTGCATCCCAGGGAGTAGATTGCCTACATTCAACTTCTTTCATAACCCAATAAGACTAAGCTACTGGAAGTTGACACTGACCGTGTACTCGCACCACTGGCACTCATTGCCTTATCCCGCTGGGTTAGGAGAAGGGGAGACCACACAAAGGGCGCCTGAAATCCCTTGTCTCTTATCACACAGAGCAATAGTATAACCCACCATACACCGTGAACAGATATTGAACGAAACATACGCAGAAAATGATTGAACGCGTAAAACACAGCTAGGGCTTACCAAGTTTCTAGAAGGACCTCTGATGACATCTCTCAAGATTCGAACGATTTATTGTCATTCAAGGGTAAATAAATATTGAAAATCTGGTACGTGCAGGGACAATGACCAATTAGATGGACACCTGAGGTGTAATACCAGTCGTCCTTCGCTCACAAATTGAATTTATAAGGTGTTAACCCGGGATTGTTAATTTTGAGTCAGATGAATGAAAGCGAAATATTCTCGAGTCACTTCTTCGCCTTAATTAGTTTTCTCTCTCTTGACAGCAAATTCCAGCCCTCTGCATATTAAATTGGTTACTTTCGTCGTTCCCGCCTCTGCTTTCTCCATTAAATCGTTTGAGTTCCTAATTCACCTCCGTATTTCGCTTTTCAATCCCGAATCCAAACTACTTAACGAACCCTCAAATCCGCAATCACCCGAGTAGCGAAATCTATTTAGTTTTACTGGTTCAGCACAATTCTGAAATTTTAAACGATTAATCGAAGGGAACAGAATATATGACTTCAGGAGTATTTTGCTAATGCTAACTTCTTCTTCTTTACATATTTAACAAATGAAGCAAACGCCAGATGGTTAACACGATTTTTCTTCTAATCTGGATATATAGAGTGGGGAGTTGAAGTACAGGCGAAGGAGCACTCGTTAAAGTTAGATTGGAGCGAATGGACTGTAAAGGTAACAGCAGTGTTCTAGTAAGGGGAACAACTGAAGTAGACTCTAAGATGAGAGAGGCACTTTACGTGAGGGTGTTTGCCCGAATTTAGTGAGAGGCGCAAGGGGTGTCATGGTATTTCACTTGTTGAACGATCCAAACGAGTATCGCGGTGTCAAGTCGACAGCGAGGGGAGTATCATTGAGTGAAGGTAAGTCTGGGACTTTGGTGAAATCCACATTCTTTTCGTAAGAACGAGCGTGTGTTGACGTCTAAGACGAGGTTTTTGACATAGTGTCGAACAATGCTTTTCGTTCTGCTGCCCACTCTTACTACACCACTCCACTACTACCCATTTCATCTCTGTAAACCACCCCTGACAAATCCACGAATGAACCCGCTTTCGCATCGGTAGCTCAAACCATTTTGAACACATCGTAGCTATGTTTTATACAGGTAATTCTGAGTATATTCTTCACGATTGTATGCCAAACTAATTCGGGTATTCTATATTAGTTTCACTCGACAACGTCAATTTGAATTATCGACAACCGACTGGCAGACGTTTATTGGCTGCATCCAGCGGGAAACCTTCCAACTATCAACCCTCGTGAGTGGGAATTCCACCTTTGAACACACAACAGACTTGGCTGGGGGGGGCCTGAAGTATAATCAAGTACGTCTGAAGAAAGACATTATCTGGAGGTTAAGCGCACAATGGTTGCATGCAAGATGATGAACCGCTTGATCTGCTGTACGGCGCAAGTGTAGAGTGGAAACCTGGACCTTCATCATTGAAAGGTGCGCAAGGGCGGGTAAAGATGACCAGTAACTTCCAGTTCCTTTATGTTAAGTCTTAACGCCCCAAGTGAGTCGAGACGAACGTTTTTTAGTTCTGTTAGAGCAAAGCTCACTCGTTTGTACATTGGCGGTAACGCCGTTCCACTTTCCTTCCTAGCACTTACCTTTTATTCCACGTACTGCATTTATTTTATAACCACGTACTGCTCCACTGTAGTTACTACAACAGTGAGCGACGGTTGTTGGGAGGGCAAACGAACTTAGCAGCATTGACTGCTACAAAGCAAGCCGAGTTCGCAAAGAAGGTGATGGCTAAGAAACGTGGTCATAGTTGATCAGTCCTTTTGAAACTTGCCACCCAAGTAAGAACTCCTCCCAGACGGTACGGGATTCTTCAGTTGGTCATCTCCGCGCAGTAACACACGGGCAACAGCTCTCTACCGGGAGACTGGCTAACGACCAAGGCAGGATGTTGGGTGGTGTTGCAGGGCAACTTCCATGACTGATATAACTCTCGTCGAGGGTTTAAAGGCGGCCACTGACGATCGTTCCAATTGGAGTGGCGCGGCGCGAAGTCAGGCGATATTGGAACGACGGAAAGAAGAGTCGAAAGTGGGGTCCATTGACGATCGCTCCACTCCACTCCAATCCACCAGTGCCGTTCTGTCTTTTGTGGTGTATCAAAATTGCCTATTACCTGTATTATCATTTGATTTATTAATGATAGTTTGAAAAGCGTCCTGCCGCAAGATGGACGAAGAAGAATCTCTTCTTTTGACCACAGTTGTATGCTTGTACGCCAAACAAAGAAGACCCAAACGGAAGACAGCACACACACGTAAATTTACTTCAAGAGCTGCGGTTAGAACAATCTGACTGGAGAAATTACTTGCGAATGAATGGAGAAGCCTACTTTCAATTACTCCATTTGGTTACACCAATGATTAAATATCTGGTGTGTTGCAACACACAACTTTCCTTAGCTCTACAACAATTCACTTTGTACATGGCTAATTCTATTTAATCAATTCATTTATCTCTCCGTTAATTTGAACTACGTCAAACAACGCTTTACGGCAGCAGGAAGCGGTAGCGCTTACAGTTCCGGAATTTATTGTGCTGCTCGTACTCATTGCAGGACCATTACTGAGCAATTGGTACACAGATAATTAATGAGGCTGTAAACACAAATTTTTTCAAGAAGGATAGTAATTACTTTTGCAGAGTTATTGGGTAAACACCTTTAGAACTGGTAGTAAGCGAAATGACAGTAGTTGAAGTTCAGGAATTTCTGGAGTAACCCCCATGTATCTCATGAGCGTTTTTAAACACTCACCCTTCAGGTGTTGGATTGGACTACAATACCAATTTTGTTTTACATTCTACAAGAATTCCAGCGGAGTTTATAAAGAAAAAACTGCGCAAAAAACGCTTTAGGTCGAAAATGTTTATTATTTATTGTGCTGCTCTTGTGATTTTCCCAAGAATGGGAATTTTATGGTATAATAGCCTTATTGAGAGCTATCAATATAAAAAATTTAATTAAAATCGTTACAGCCGTTTTTGAGAAAAAAATATTTGGTGTTTTCATCACTATGATAACTACGCTTAGCTTTCGGTGGATTTTGTTCAAACCCTTATTTTGGCGTCCCATGGTGACATGCGGGCGCGATATCTAGTTTGAGCTGATTTGGTACGGTGGTTTTCTCTAAAAATCGTTCACAGACACACATACACACACACACACAGACCATTTTCCCAAATAGTGTTTTCGGACTCAGGGGGGTCTGAAACGTAAAGATCTGAAGAGAACTCAAAATTTACTTCGTAGAGCCACGGAAAGTAAAAAAAGACACAGTCATGAGACAGTGCATTACTCCCCAGGAGAGGCTCACTGCTACATTACGATTTCTGGCAACTGGGATGAATTTTGAAGAGCTGAAATTCGTGACTGCAATATCTGTGGTGGGATCTACAGTTTTGAAAAGATCCACGAGGCTTTGTAGAACGAGGTTTCTTTTCACCTTGTTGTGGTAATTTGGGTCACTCGTTTTCCACGAGCAGCTATGTGCCTTGTATAAATCAATTACGGAAATTACGAAATCCTTATTGGAAACACTCATTTTGCAGCGAAAAACCGTATATTGGGGAAAGAACTGACAGATTAAACACAGGGCAAAAGGCGATAAGTGAGTTGTTCGATTGCGAATCACAGGAAAGTGCCCGGTTCCCCCACTCACGTTCGTTCCATCGCTCCATCTGTCCGGTCGCGTTTCCCCATTCACGAGCAGTTGGAGTGATGCTGTTTTGGCGCGGCGCGATGGCTTTTGAACCGGTTGGAATTCCATCACGCTCCGTCACTCCACTCCAAACCCGACGAGTTTCGCCATTAACGTCGTTCCATTGGAGCGCTACCGCGCCATTTGGCCTGTTGGAACGATCGTCAGTGGCCACCTTAAGAACAACAGTCATCTAATGAGGAAACAGACCTGTGGAGTTCACACTCCACGACTCCTGCCGCCAGTCCACAATCTCGTCAAACCCAAGGACAAGCTAACGCTCGACGAAGCCCTCACACTGAAGCTCGAGAACGAAGGCCATGAGGGACCTGCGAATATACAAGAATGGTACTGCTTATAAACGAACAAACAAAATCGAATGGACATCCGAGATTTTTTACCTTGTCAACTCCTGTGTAGGGGACGTAAGTGTGGCGAGGATTAAGAGCGTCAGTCTCTTGTCCATACTTGAGATGAAGTTTGCCGCCTTCTACACTAATCGCGCATTTGCGAACTTCGGCCCAGTCTTGACTGTACTTCTCACAGCACTGAAAAAAGGTAACAAAGTACGTTGAAGACTAAATTGGGAAGTCACAAAACAAACGAGTAAAAACTGTGCGTGTGTGTGTGTTTATATCTCTTTTAAACAACTGTAATATAGCAGTTGATATTTTTGTAATCGGTATCGTCAAGTCCTTTACTCTTGACTCTTCCTCATTTGTCCTTTCGTTTAGTTGCCTTAGATTTTAGGTTTTTGGATTTAGTAGTAAAAAGTTTTACTTAGTGTTTTTTTGAGTGACCCAGTTCGGTCGATTTCAAGAATTCAGAAAGTTATTGATCCCTCAGAGATTCCCATTCGTTGGAAAAACCCACCCCCTAACACAATACACCTCTCATGTTCTTTTAGTTCGCCTCCCTTTTGGGGAAAACAACCGATTAACACATTCGGGGCTTCATTTCGTTTGGAACGAACCTCTTCTATTAACGGCCTCTTCTGTTCATTTGGGGCTCTCTCCTTCTTTTCGTACGAGCCGCTTGTTTCTTCACTGATGTCGTGTACTCATAACTCCTTGCACAATTCTTAAGTGCTGCAGTTCATAGCGAGTCACTAAGAATATAAGTGTCAGAGAATAAGAATCGACCACCTGGTTTTCGGCAATTACAGCTCACGTGACTTTAAATTTCTGTTGTTACCTTTCTTTTATCTCTCGCGGGGTAAGATTGTGAGTATTGTTATTTTGCTGGTAACTAGTGGAAGTATGTTTTTAGTGACTAGTATTTGTTATTGAAACGGCGCTTCACTTCGTTCAATAATTTTCGATTAGTGGTCTAGAGTTGGAGATTTGCCCTACAAGAGATTTCCAAATTCTCTAGGCCATGCTCGTTGCTGGAGTACTCCAAATTTGACATGAAAATGTTAAAAATTGGGAATATCCAAGGCAAGATGATAAAATGTTGATAGATAGATAGATAGATAGATAGATAGATAGATAGATAGATAGATAGATAGATAGATAGATAGATAGATAGATAGATAGATAGATAGATAGATAGATAGATAGATAGATAGATAGATAGATAGATAGATAGATAGATAGATAGATAGATAGATAGATAGATAGATAGATAGATAGATAGATAGATAGATAGATAGATAGATAGATAGATAGATAGATAGATAGATAGATAGATATAGATAGATAGATAGATAGATAGATAGATAGATAGATAGATAGATAGATAGATAGATAGATAGATAGATAGATAGATAGATAGATAGATAGATAGATAGATAGATAGATAGATAGATAGATAGATAGATAGATAGATAGATAGATAGATAGATAGATAGATAGATAGATAGATAGATAGATAGATAGATAGATAGATAGATAGATAGATAGATAGATAGATAGATAGATATAGATAGATAGATAGATAGATAGATAGATATAGATAGATATAGATAGATAGATAGATATAGATAGATAGATAGATAGATAGATAGATAGATGAATAGATAGATAGATAGATAGATAGATAGATAGATAGATAGATAGATAGATAGATAGATAGATAGATAGATAGATAGATAGATAGATAGATAGATAGATAGATAGATAGATAGATAGATAGATAGATAGATAGATAGATAGATAGATAGATAGATAGATAGATAGATAGATAGATAGATAGATAGATAGATAGATAGATAGATAGATAGATAGATAGATAGATAGATAGATAGATAGATAGATAGATAGATAGATAGATAGATAGATAGATAGATAGATAGATAGATAGATAGATAGATAGATAGATAGATAGATAGATAGATAGATAGATAGATAGATAGATAGATAGATAGATAGATAGATAGATAGATAGATAGATAGATAGATAGATAGATAGATAGATAGATAGATAGATAGATAGATAGATAGATAGATAGATAGATAGATAGATAGATAGATAGATAGATAGATAGATAGATAGATAGATAGATAGATAGATAGATAGATAGATAGATAGATAGATAGATAGATAGATAGATAGATAGATAGATAGATAGATAGATAGATAGATAGATAGATAGATAGATAGATAGATAGATAGATAGATAGATAGATAGATAGATAGATAGATAGATAGATAGATAGATAGATAGATAGATAGATAGATAGATAGATAGATAGATAGATAGATAGATAGATAGATAGATAGATAGATAGATAGATAGATAGATAGATAGATAGATAGATAGATAGATGAATAGATAGATAGATAGATAGATAGATAGATAGATAGATAGATAGATAGATAGATAGATAGATAGATAGATAGATAGATAGATAGATAGATAGATAGATAGATAGATAGATAGATAGATAGATAGATAGATAGATAGATAGATAGATAGATAGATAGATAGATAGATAGATAGATAGATAGATAGATAGATAGATAGATAGATAGATAGATAGATAGATAGATAGATAGATATAGATAGATAGATAGATATAGATAGATAGATAGATAGATAGATATAGATGAATGATAGATAGATAGATAGATAGATAGATAGATAGATAGATAGATAGATAGATAGATAGATAGATAGATAGATAGATAGATAGATAGATAGATAGATAGATAGATAGATAGATAGATAGATAGATAGATAGATAGATAGATAGATAGATAGATAGATAGATAGATGAATGAATAGATAGATAGATAGATAGATAGATAGATAGATAGATAGATAGATAGATAGATAGATAGATAGATAGATAGATAGATAGATAGATAGATAGATAGATAGATAGATAGATAGATAGATAGATAGATAGATAGATAGATAGATAGATAGATAGATAGATAGATAGATAGATATAGATAGATAGATAGATAGATAGATAGATAGATAGATAGATAGATAGATAGATAGATAGATAGATAGATAGATAGATAGATAGATAGATAGATAGATAGATAGATAGATAGATAGATAGATAGATAGATAGATAGATAGATAGATAGATAGATAGATAGATAGATAGATAGATAGATAGATAGATAGATAGATAGATAGATAGATAGATAGATAGATAGATAGATAGATGAATGATAGATAGATAGATAGATAGATAGATAGATAGATAGATAGATAGATAGATAGATAGATAGATAGATAGATAGATAGATAGATAGATAGATAGATAGATAGATAGATAGATAGATAGATAGATAGATAGATAGATAGATAGATAGATAGATAGATAGATAGATAGATAGATAGATAGATAGATAGATAGATGAATAGATAGATAGATAGATAGATAGATAGATAGATAGATAGATAGATAGATAGATAGATAGATAGATAGATAGATAGATAGATAGATAGATAGATAGATAGATAGATAGATAGATAGATAGATATAGATAGATAGATAGATAGATAGATAGATAGATAGATAGATAGATAGATAGATAGATAGATAGATAGATAGATAGATAGATAGATAGATAGATAGATAGATAGATAGATAGATAGATAGATAGATAGATAGATATAGATAGATAGATAGATAGATAGATAGATAGATAGATAGATAGATAGATAGATAGATAGATAGATAGATAGATAGATAGATAGATAGATAGATAGATAGATAGATAGATAGATAGATAGATAGATATAGATAGATAGATAGATAGATAGATAGATAGATAGATAGATAGATAGATAGATAGATAGATAGATAGATAGATAGATAGATAGATAGATAGATAGATAGATAGATAGATAGATAGATAGATAGATAGATAGATAGATAGATAGATAGATAGATAGATAGATAGATAGATAGATAGATAGATAGATAGATAGATAGATAGATAGATAGATAGATAGATAGATAGATAGATAGATAGATAGATAGATAGATAGATAGATAGATATATAGATATATAGATAGATAGATAGATAGATAGATAGATAGATAGATAGATAGATAGATATAGATAGATAGATAGATAGATAGATAGATAGATAGATAGATAGATAGATAGATAGATAGATAGATAGATAGATAGATAGATAGATAGATAGATAGATAGATAGATAGATTAGATAGATAGATAGATAGATAGATAGATAGATAGATAGATAGATAGATAGATAGATAGATAGATAGATAGATAGATAGATAGATAGATAGATAGATAGATAGATAGATAGATAGATAGATAGATAGATAGATAGATAGATAGATAGATAGATAGATAGATAGATAGATAGATAGATAGATAAATAGATAGATAGATAGATAGATAGATAGATAGATAGATAGATAGATAGATAGATAGATAGATAGATAGATAGATAGATAGATAGATAGATAGATAGATAGATAGATAGATAGATAGATAGATAGATAGATAGATAGATAGATAGATAGATAGATAGATAGATAGATAGATAGATAGATAGATAGATAGATAGATAGATAGATAGATAGATAGATAGATAGATAGATAGATAGATAGATAGATATAGATAGATAGATAGATAGATAGATAGATAGATAGATAGATAGATAGATAGATAGATAGATAGATAGATAGATAGATAGATAGATAGATAGATAGATAGATAGATAGATAGATAGATAGATAGATAGATAGATAGATAGATAGATAGATAGATAGATAGATAGATAGATAGATAGATAGATAGGTAGAGAGATAGATAGATAGATAGATAGATAGATAGATAGATAGATAGATAGATAGATAGATAGATAGATAGATAGATAGATAGATAGATAGATAGATAGATAGATAGATAGATAGATAGATAGATAGATAGATAGATAGATAGATAGATAGATAGATAGATAGATAGATAGATAGATAGATAGATAGATAGATAGATAGATAGATAGATAGATAGATAGATAGATAGATAGATAGATAGATAGATAGATAGATAGATAGATAGATAGATAGATAGATAGATAGATAGATAGATAGATAGATAGATAGATAGATAGATAGATAGATAGATAGATAGATAGATAGATAGATAGATAGATAGATAGATAGATAGATAGATAGATAGATAGATAGATAGATAGATAGATAGATAGATAGATAGATAGATAGATAGATAGATAGATAGATAGATAGATAGATAGATAGATAGATAGATAGATAGATAGATAGATAGATAGATAATTCACTTCGGCCACCAGCCTTTGGTGGGCGATAGACAGCACCGACAAGGATTTTGCTAAAATTATTGGAAATTTCCGCAACGATGTACTCTATACTTTTGCTATAGGTGCTGCAGGATTGGCTCAAAATTGTACACTTGAGCCTTTTATGCACGAACAATGCTACTCCCCCTCCCTCCTTACCTATTCTGTCATTTCGAAACATTTTATAGTTGAACAAATCATACAAAGACGATGGCAAGGCAGGTTTTAGGAATGTTTCCGTGGCCACCACTACATCAAAAATTTCATTGTCGTAGCAGGACTTAAAATCGTGCAAATGGGCATTAAGGGACTCTACGTTAGTGTGTGCTATTTTCAGATGCTTTCGGCATACCGAGAAATCAGTTTGGGAGAACCCATGAAAGAACCTATCCTCGCCCATATACAGTTATAGAAGGGGAATGTAGACTAACGCTTACCCAAAACACGATACAACAAAAATTATACAGAGAAGAGCCTATAAGATTCGGAGCGAAATTGTAGCGAGAAAGAATGAAGGAGAGTAAATCACAAAATGAACAAACACAGCACTTCTTGACCGGAGTAAAAGCAATAGTGAACTTAAGATTACTGAGTAGTCCTAGGGAAGTGACGACGATTAGCCAATATTCATGTGCAAACGGGACCACGAAGAGACTAGCATTCACTTTGAACGGAGTTCCTCTTCTTTTCCCCCCAACTCCCGGAGGGCCGAACTGGAGCGGATCCGCACCGCCACAGCACCCTCGATCTTTCTCAGAAGAATATGTCCATTCCTCGTCCATAAAAAACGATAGCTGTATTTTCTTTTGAATTCTTTAGCAGCATTCAAAAGCTTGCGGTTGTTAAAAGTCAGGGAATTGTTAACGAAAATTCTCGACCTCTCACCCTCCATAAGCCCGATAGAGCGAGTAGAAAGCTCTTTCACCTTCCACGCAGCGTTATAGAATCTCCTTTTATCAATTCTTCTTACAAACTCCATAACTATAACTCCCGGAAAGCTACTATGAGGGTTCGGACGCGTACGGAAGTAGTCGGATAGCATCGATTCCTCCAGCGTGAAATCAACCGCTTGAGCAACTGATCTGAGGACTGTCCGCAGGTCTTCATTATCGCGATGTGGGACTCCACTTATTTCAACGAAGTTTTCTCTTTGAGTCTGCTCGATCTCGTCAACCTTCATTTGCATCTCGTCCAGCCGACGAGTAATCACTTGGTGATTATCTCCGAAATCGCTTACTTTTTTCTGTAAACAATCCATCGCCGACGCAAGACGGCCAATCTCAACATTGTTATCGCGTATCTCATCAGAGTACTTGCTCATATCATGCTTCAGACCTTTGAGGTCTTCTTTAATAGCTCGCAGTTCCGTGTTGATAGAGGCCAGTATCTCCTCCTTGATTGTTTTCATTTGCGTGATTATGTCACTTTCTAATTGGGAGGAGGACGACTGGGAGCTCGACCTTGAGAGCGTTGGTGGGGCGTTCTTACTCATCTCGTCCACGTCAGGTAATCGCTCACAACGTTCACAAAACCAGCTTTCTTTCCTTAAACGAAGCGAAAGAAAATGAACTTTTTCCACGTTGACACACCTGATATGAAAAGAAGACGCGCACGAACTGCACACCAGCTTATAGGCGTTATGCGCGTACCCTTTTTGGCACAAATTACACGCAATGGACATACAAAATACCGATCGGAAACACAAGAGAAGAGCACCACGTCCGTTCGCCACCAGCGCCTGAACACAACTGGGAGAGAGAGAGAGCGAGAGAGAGAGCGAGAGAGAGAGAGAGAGAGGGGGGGGGTTGCATAATCGAATAAGAACATCTCGCATCACTAGCTTGAACCATTCTGGACATTTTGTTTTACTTTATGGTTTACGTAAACAGTCAGGTTCTTAGGCTAGTTCAGTGATGATCAGGAGAGCTTATTGCTTGGATCTTTTTGTCTTTCTTAGGCTTTCGTTCGGCCACTGGTTTCCAACAGAGCTCCTCGTTCAGAGTTAGCATGAGCCGGCCAGTGAATTGAACACTCCATTGTCTCATCCTCTAGCAACTTGAAATTCAGCCACAATCCCGTTAACTCTTTCCGTTCCTCGCGGGATCAGATAAGCTCACTGCTCATGTGAGTGCTGCTCCACTACATACAAATTTGCCGTATTTTGGCGCTGTCAGTTGAACTCATTATGGTTTGATATCTACAATAGCCTCAATAATGTTGCATGATCTGTGTCATTGATTACTCGAACATGAACTTACCTCCTTCCCAGCTTGTTCGATGTTGTGGTACTTCGAGAAAAAACAGGTGGTAATCAGAGTCCTTATCAAACTAGAATCCGGCCACCCTTTCAAGGCGCAGGCGTGAATCCGATTGAAATAACACTCAGCAGCTCCGTGTTGACATTGTACAGTTATGTACGTGCCGTCCGAGTATTGCTGAAAGTAACCACAATCGAGCCCTAAAGTTAGTTGGTTTTGCAGGAAAACCCGTTGATAAACAGATTTGTATGGAATTTCATTTACGAGCTACTGAATGAAAATCTACACGTGGTAGTTATGACGTTTCATATGTGAGTCCGAAAAAATTTAGATGCTCAATAAACAATCGAAGTATAGAAGCTATAAAGTTAGATTTACTGTGCAGTCCAGGGTTTGGTCCAAACCACTGGACATGGACCGCTAACCAAATAAATCAATTGCCATAGAAATCAAATAAGTTAACCCAGGCGTTTCCATATGGGACCAGATTCACATCCACGTAGTCATTAAGTTTCCAAACTGCCGGACCGAGTTGGTTGACAAAGAACCGACGGCTGTCGGGGCATAGCGATTCATAATACACGTCCAGGTGTACTTTTTCATCAGACAGCGTCACCTGTCGGCAAAAGATAAAAACATTTTTGATGAACGTTGTGAAATGAAATGCGAGCGAGAGATTTTCAAAATTTAAGTCTGCGATGCGGGCGCGTTACATTTTAAAATACCACATCCCTCGGTAAAACGTGCCAGTGTCCAGTGGCACGCCAGCCCAGTGGAAAAGTTACGTCAGTCGACTGTACCGATGAATAGGTTCTTCCCGTTTTCGAGGAAAGTTCAGTCGCCGTCCAATGGTTCGAACGAAAATTACCCTTTTTTTGTTATCCCGTGATTATTTTGCTTTTTTTTTCACATTGGTTTAGTCGTTGTGGAAAAAGCGAGGTGAGACAACCCAATGAGAGGCTTGTAGAAGCCTAAGAAGAAAAAGTTCGAACCACTGTACGAAAATAAACTTGCTCGTGGAACTGCGCTCGAGAATGAGAGCTTTCATTTCATTTAACCACCTGAAGGAATTAGGGCCATGAGGCCCTCTCTTCCATTCCCCTAGGATACAGGTTTAATGCAAGTCAAGAGTAGTCGCCAATTACATGCGTAGATCGTGCCTGTAGAGTGAGCCAGAATGAAATGCGTGCAAGAGAGCTTGAGCCCGTTATTGCGCCTGCCCGACACAGGCCCATGCTTCCTACCAGTACAGCGAACACTGGGACCAACTCGTTGCAATGCACAAACCAAGAGACGTACTCCGAGAAAACGACCATGACGATTAAAAAATTCGATCGTATTCACAAAAGAAAAACAAATAGTACGCTGCAGCAAACAGACAAAAAAAACGAAGAATATCGATCAAAAGTCGAGCATTTGATAAACATCCAGCTAAAGTTGATAACATCCAGGCCCGATCCAAAAACCCTGCAAATTATTACACAACGGTTTATTATTCTCATGAACAGCTTGACCTAGTATTACTGCTCTGAGACACATTCCATTTGATTCAGCATCGAAAAATACTAGTAAACCATACGAAACATGACCTGACTACAATGGAACTACGGAAACTAAATATTCCACCGGCACCAAACGCCCGTGAACGTCTGTAGTATGTCACGGGCGAGCGAAGGAAGTGGCCCTAACCTTTCTCTGCCCCGTTGGGCAAAAAGAGTCGTGGAAATTGGGACGGGGGTTTCCAGCGAACCCTCGGCAATTGACCCAACGCTGCGAGTCGAGTGGGCGTTGCAAGGCGAGCAGGCGGGTGCTTTTAATGAGACGAGAGGGAGGGAGGGAGTACTAACGACGAAACGTTGACTTCCGCTGTATTTCCCGCGAGTTCTTCCAATTAGTAGACTCTAATAATTACTGTAATTTCCCTATACGCAGTTGTACACGTCTGATACTCATTCCATTCGACCCAGGATGTAAAAATACCTTGAAAGTGATACGAAACATGCCTTATTTGCACATATAATATAAAGCTCTGGAAGAATTTCTTCGCATAATCCAATGCCTTGTCCACTCTCTTCTACGAGTAAGTTCTTCATGCAGCCCTTTGGATGACTTACGTACAAAATCCCGGCACAATTCGCGTAAAACGTTGTTCGATTCAATGCGGGGGCAGCCTTGAAGACGCCATTCCGTCGATCATTTTGGTCCAACTGGCTACGTCTGAACGGTCTACTGGCATCGTGTAATCGCCAATCCTCCTGGCCATGACATAGCCCCCCTCGCCCAATCCATCTCAGAACTGAATTCAATCAATCGATAATATACCATGATGAGGCACTGATAGTAGAATGAGTTATAGTATTAATTTGGTGCGACGCATCACATAATTTTCCTGTGCCCCACGCACATTCAATTTCTACCGCTCTAGCAACCAATCGAATATATTTTTCACTTAGTTTACGCGAGTCTGTTAGAACTCAACTAAATGTTCTACAGTGAGCTACGGGTAGGGATGAGCATTCCAGAGTTTTTTGCTCTTACACCCAGTTGCTCCTAATTATTTCAAGACCGTTATTAAACGTTCATAGAACGCACATGCACGTTTTTAACGAACTTTCGGAAAGTCGTCCGTAACATGGTGAGCGAATTCAGCTTCAGAATCTCAATCAGACGCGATATTTGATATGTCATCGTGTGTTATCGGTAACTTTTCGCTACCAGTTACAATAAGAAGTGATTCGTAGGTTGTCAGGAACAACCGAAGAGGCGCTATAACATTACTATTCATATTTGCAACGCGAGTAGTAACTGAGCGTGATGGTAAGTTGACTACTCCCTCATAATTCTCACGGGGAACCTCATTGTTAGTCCATAAAGCGTAATGGATTCTAACTCCACGGCCGTCTATTACATTCGCCTCGCAAGGCCGACTCTCGGCGATAATCGAATCTTGTTGCGCGGAGCGATTTCATTCGAGATCGTGTTTTACAAATTATTAAAAAAAAACAAAAAACGAGGGCAACTCAACAGGATTTATACTCTCGGCGTGAACTATATTGGTGAATCCATCCGTCGTGTATTGTCGAAGAGGATTGACTTTGTTTGCACGGACCCCCAAGCTCAAAATTTATGTTTGGGATTCGACAGATTTCGAACTGAAAAGAATTGATGAAGGATTTTTCAGCTTTATAAGATCACTACCGTCTACAGGTCTGTTTCCTCGTTTTACTACTGTTCCTGAATACTCGTAAGAGAGTTCATCAGTTGTTTATGAAGGTCATGGAAGTTGCCTGAAGAGTTATGGCAGGTTGTCATTTAGCCAGCTAAAAGGTGCAGAGCTGTTGCCCATGCGTTATCTGGGGGGGGGATCTTAGCCTGGTTTCCCATCTGGTCTAACATCTTCGCAATCTGGACGAAACGTTTGGCAAGGTTTGGCAGCTCATTCAGCAACCGTCGCTCACTGTTGTAGTAACTAGGCCGGAAGAAAGGATCTGCGCTTCTCCCGGTGGGGCCTGAGCCCATTGTAAGGGCCACCAAGAGCCACTTGGTCAAGGAGGTTGGTAAATGGGAGGAGAAGCGCAGGGCCGCCTATTGGCGGGATGTGCCTGGTCAAAGGCAGTCAAGGCTGTTTATCGGATCTCCAGGGAGCGAACGAGAGAAATCCTCAGCTTGGGGAGAGATAGTATATGGATGGTATGTGGCCTGGTTACAGCTCACTGTCCACTAAGGTACCACCTGGCCAGGTAAGTTAGAGGTACAGAATTGCAGATTCTGCAAGGCGTAGCAGGAGACGACGGAGCATTTACTGTGTAAGTGTGAGGGGTTGGCTGAAGTGCGCCTCAGAGTGTTCAAAGTTCATCAGCTGCCACTGGAGGAGGTTGCTGGATGGACCTCAAGGTTGTCGTGCGTTTTGTGCGAGAATGGTGGGGACGTATTGGGGATGCCATACCTGAGAACACCAGCTCCTATGGATCTGGGAGGACGTGAGGGGGCTCATGTTCGCCCAGACAATAGGCCCAGTTGTGGGGGTTTTCCCAGTGCCACCAAGGAAGAGGAGGAGGGGGAAACTAGGAGTCTTAGAGAGAAAAGAAGTGGAACTGTGCGTTGAAGTCGCCATGTCTCGTAAAGAAGAGGCTTATTCAGTGGTCTTGCTCGATCCACTTTCTCATACGACGTTTATGGACGTTGGGGAAAAACTCGCACTTATCACGTCTCTTTGATGAGGAATCCCACATAGCTTGATCGGTATCTGGCCACTGATCACATAGAGTGCTTCAGTGGATGCTGTATTGTAGGCCTTGGTGGTTCACAGGAGTGCAGCTCTCTGGGATTGTGCGAGTATTCCCTTTCTAGACATCACCCATTCCCTAGTCTGCATTTCACTGTCTCCAGCACTCCAGTCTCCACACGCCATTGGATCAAACTGATGATTGTGAGGGCTCAGTATCTATGCGGACGTATAGTTCGCTAGGGTCACTTGCTACTTGCTGGAGGAATTCCCGTTCATAACTGCGACGAGTTGACGCTTTAGAACTTTATTTTAGAAGCGTCGGCGATCTTTGACCGAAATTTGCCCCTGCCAGAAATATTATCGTCATTATTGAGGTTCTGGTTACGCTCACTGTTGTCTTGTACCACCGTACCAAATCAGCTCAAACTTGATATCTAGCCCGCAGATTACCATGGGACGCAAAAATAAGGGTATGAGCAAATCCACCGAAGTTAACTATAGTAATCATAGTGATCAAAACACCAAATATTTTTTTCTCAAAAACGGTTCTAACGATTTTGATTAAATTTTTTTTATTGATAACTCTCAATAAGGCAACAATTCTATAAAATTCCCATTCGTGGAAAAATTACGAGAGCAGCACAATAAATTACCAAAGCTTTCGACGAATTCGATTTTAGCGCGGTTTTTAGAGAAAACAATCGTACCAAATCAGCTGAAACTTGATGTACAGCCTACAGGTTACCATGGGACGCAAAAATAAGGGTATGGGCAAAATCCACCGAAAGTTAACTATAGTAATCATAGTGATCGAAACACCAAATATTTTTTTTCTCAAAAACGGCTCCAACGATTTTGGTTAAATTTTTATATTGATAGCTCTCAATACGGCAATTATACCATTAAATTCCCATTCGGGGGGAAAATGACGGGAGCAGCACAATAAATTATCGAAATTTTCGACGGAAAGCGTTTTTAGCGCGGTTTTTCCCTTATAAACTCCGCTGGAATGTTAGTAGAATGTTTAAAAAAATTGGTATTGTAGTCCAATCCAATACCTAAAGGGTGAGTGTTTAAAAACGCTCGTGAAATACATGGGGTTCACTCCAGAAATTCCTGAATTTCAACTACTGCCGTTTCGCTTACTACCAGTTCTAAAAGTTTTTACCCAATAACTCTGCAAAAGTAATTACTATCCTTCTTTAAAAAAAATTTGTGTTTACAGCCTCATTAATCATCTGTGTACCAATTGCTCAATAATGGTCCTGGAATGAGTACGAGCAGCACAATAAATTCCGGAACTGTAAGCGCTGCCGCTTCATGCTGCTGTAAAGTGTTGTTTGACAAGTTCAAATGAACTGAGTGGTAAATGAATTGATTAAGTAGACAAAGCCACATAGAAAGTGAATTGACGTAGACCTAAGGAAAGTTGTGAGTTGCAACGCACCAGATATTTATACTAACACCAATTCTCCTTTAATCTCCCTTATTCTCATAATTTTCCCTCCTCCGACGTCTCATTACGGGCTTACAGGCTCTCAACGACTCAGTTCAGGAGACTAGGAAAGGGAGGTTCATTGAGGACAAGCTTTACTTCCTGGCAGTTATGCACAGACATGCTTGGAATAAGGTGGTTGCAGTCCGCCAAAACAACGAATTTTACCGTAGTTGAGCTGAGGTGTGGAGGTGTACCGATCTGATAAAGACCGTTAGTAATTCATGCTCTTCATCCAGTCAGTTTGACTTCTCTTTCTGGGGGTGTCACTTGGGGGTTGTAGAAAATGTAAATGACTTACAGCCTGACTGGAAATGGATGAGGAAATAATTAAATAACTATCGCAAAACTCATTGATCCCCTTAGCGCCATTCAGCAATGTTTATTAGTCTAGCAATTGAACTCGCTGTGGGGTGGACACAGAATGAAATCCAAGCCCAATCCACGGAACCCGCGTGGGAAAGAAGCGTAGGTGCAAGCAGCACGCCTTTTGGCAATTCCTGCATAGAGCCTGCCTCCCATTCAAGTCCTCAGGCCGCTCAAGTCGTCGCTAACTTGAAAGTCGCCACAGGAGCCCGCTGCCCACAGCCATCGACACAATGGCGTTAGGCCGTGAAGCCAAGATATTGGATTCGTGATAGTCATGGTTTGAATGAATGAAGAGCCCCGTATGTACATTAGCGTGTTGGCAGGAGAGGGGTAAAGGCCGCAGAGCTGGGCAATCTTTCCGATCGCCACGGGTCGTCAGACCACGCGTCTTATGCATGATAAATAAATTCTAGTAAGGCGGATCGAATTCCCGGATTTCAGGGTTTGCTCCTATTTATCTTATGAACAGCACTAAACCCGTATCGCATCGGTTTGTTGGACCACCGCTACTACTAATTCTTCTGAAGACACTCATTCGACAATCTGCTGCATTTACGGGCGATGTATCTTCATTCAACGCATTTCTACAAACCAATTTATCGATAACAAAATGCGGATAGTTTAGTGTACCGTGCAAGTTTGATCGAAATCTTTATTGCCGTTTCTGAGAAAATCTAAAAACAGGATCATTTAATGTTCGACAAATCTCTTTTTCCCGGGCTGTCATGGATTATCTCTCCGTTCAACGGACAGATACAGAAATAGTTGTGGACAATAAAATGTTGGCATAGATCTCTAGAGTAGATAAAATTCTAATCAATTTTTTATCTCGGTTCAGTGGACTTATGGAGGACGATTTATAAGTATTTACTAGCTATTTAAAGGTATTAAGGCCATTTTTCCAAAATAAGAAAACTAATCATTGCTTCATAGGCCTATACCTCCGTTCACCGAATTTTCGCAGAGATATTTAGCGAGAAGAAAAGTTAAGGACTGATTAGCAAACGATAATTTGAAAGGCCAATCGAAGTCGTTCGAACCGTTTTCGAGAAAGAATTATTCTATGCGTTGATCACCGCGATAACTATAGTTAATTCAGACCGTTTTGGTACTCACATCCCTCTATTTTGGGATCCCAGCGTGATCCGTAGGCTAAATATGAAATGTGAGTCAATTTTGTTAAGCCGTTTCATCTCAATCGCGTTCACACACAGACCGCTTTCCCAAATGGTGTTTTTCGAACTCACAAGCCTTTAAAATTTTTATTTTAAATTTTTAAAACCGATTATATAACGTTCCTTTCTACTTTACTGGGACGAGGGAAGTAAAAACTGGCTTGAGCGATGTGCTTTCCATGCTCGTTTTGACATAATCGATCCGCTAGTTTCTGAATAGTTCTCAGCTCAGAGTAATAAAGCGTTATGTCCGTCTTTCTACGTAGAGGGAGTATCTACATTATTCAATGTTGTTCTGTGATCTCATGGAACCTGAATCATTTACCACTTCTGGCGCTGGTGGCGGTTTCGCTTTCTTAAATTTCTTCAAAATTGGTATTGCTCCTGTGTAAGAAATAGGTATTGTGTAGCTGTAGCTTTTATGCTGGAGGATACCAATCTCGCTTGAGAAATTAGATAACGAGAGACGCAAAATAGTTTGTGTCCCGTTGCTGGAGCACTTTCGAGGCTTGAATAATTTTAAATGATGAAGGCATAGACCGGATGTTTTCAGTCGATCTGGATTTTATTAAGCACTGCCGCATGTGTATGTGTACTCAGTTGAGAGACAGTAGAAAGGAATCGTGATATAAGCCGTACAAAACGATTACTTATTGCATTCCAACTTACGGTATAAACAATACTAAAGAGTTGAGGAGATGCCATAAAGAGTTTTGAACTCCTCTCCTCTTTCTTAACTCACGCTGTCAGTTTCACCACTTTTAATACCTTCGCGATCATTTGAGCGGGAATGCCATCATCTTGTCCGGTTCTTCCAATGCCGGTATCTTTTTATTTTTAGGCAAATTTGGCTAAAACCCAAATAGTCGAAGGAATCTGGGCGGCACCGCTGGGCGTTGTGCCGTTCTTTACAGTAACGATCTGAAAGAAGGGAACTCGAGGCGCTTAAGATGTCTTCAGCGGTCTAACCGTTGCACAAGAGATGAAACAAGGTATTTATTTTGGTGTTTAGCGCAGCTCGTTTTAGCCGGGAACGTGTATGTGTTGAATTAATTATTAATCAGTAAATCAATGATATATAGGACGCAAAACACCTGTTTCCTATGAAAATCACGTTTACTGTAGACCAGAAGAGCTTTCCTCTTAACTTGTGCTGTCGAAACTTTTTAATGACTCGATCGAAGGTTTCGGATTTCGATGTAAATTCGACGTACGCGTGTCTGCCGGTTAACGACTTTGATGAACGTTAGCGATCGAACAGGCTCTTGGGCGGGTCATAATTAATGAGAGGTGGGAATGAGAATAACGTAGAAGGGTTCGAACCGTTGAGTGGAAAACAGCGAATAAATAGGAAAGCGCGGGTACCTGAATGGTTGAGAGGAAAGCAGTGAGGAAGAGGGCGCTGAGGATCATCGTTGCTCTGACCTAAACGGGACTAGAGCTTGTTAGGCAGTGAATATTATTTATACACAAACATTCAGATTTCGCGAAGGGTGGGGGAGCCAACTAGGAGCAGAGGAGAAGAGGCGAGGAGAAAACAGTAAATCTTTACCCAGCTGGAGCGTTCCAAGGTAGTTTGGGCCCTCGTCGAGGTCAACTTGCTCGTCTGCTTCGAATTTGCCGACAAGCAAGCGGTGAGGGAGGACGGTGCTATACAACTCAGTTCGTCCTAACGTCACAAGTCTGGATCATAATGAAATTGGCCACTGGAAGAAACTAAAACCAAACGTTTCACGCAGATGCGGTTTTAACCCGCACTATCCAGGGAACTACAACGCGGGTTGGTTTATTACTAAGTGCCATTCCGTGAATAGGTAAATTCGGCCTTCATTGTTTTTAGTCAAATCTATACGATTAAATTTTACACGAAAATGAAGCTATTACAACCAGCACAATAAGTTGCGAAGTCCAAAAAGAATTTGGGCACCAAACTGAATTTCACGATACTCCTTAACAAATCCTATGCGTCAACTTTAGGACGACAGCAAATTTGAGTTATAAAGGTAGATCGTTTCGACAGTTAGCTCATCGTCAGTAACAAGAACTGATGCATCTTATAAACCAAAAAGTCCAAAGTCGATCTGGCTGACACCGTCGACAGGAGGGCGGGATGGGTGGAGGATAGGGGTAGTTACAATAAGGCGAGTCAAGTTATTACAGAAATGAAACCATCAATGGAAGAACACTTTGAAGAATCTCCTCATTTATCTGATCGATGTATTTCCTATCCGCCAGATCAAAATTGAAGGAATGACGGGATTCGTTCGGGGGATTTGCAAAAATAGAACCCCACCCTTGTTATCCCTATAATCCTTCTCGTGCTCCGTAATTCTTTCCCTGAATTTCCGCCCTGTTTGCCCCCAACACTCTAACCCACAAAAACATTTTAATTTACACGCCCCACTTTTATCCTGAGTTTGTATTTTATCTTATAATGAGCCTAATAAAGATTTAAGACTGTTCTAACCCCATAATATGTTGTATCAATCTAATTTTCCTTTTCCTCTACAACCTCTCCTAAACTAGATTTGAACCCCTCTCTTCTCTTCTTTCTAAGAACCCTATTCCAAATAGAATCAATAAGCTCTGGATTCCTGGTTTTTCTTTAAACAGTTTTTCCTTATTCAAAGGTATAAGCTCGGTTGATAAGACCATGATACCATGGAAAGCAGCATGTTGGTGAACTCTTGGGTGATTTGAAGAGTTATGAGTAGTAATATCTTTTCTATAAATATGAAATTTACGCTTCTTGTTCTTCACAGAAACAGTGAATTACCGCCTAACGCAAATGTAAATCTAATTAACGTTTTAAATTGATTGATTCGGTCGTGAATTCAGCTGTCTTTCTGTCCATGTTCACAGTACTATAACTTCATTCACATATCTTGACCGTTAAAGGAGGTTGTTAGATTTGTATTGGTTAAAAATCTGTTTTTCAATATGGCCCATATTAATGTCTTCGAGTAGTGGTGGTAACTGTCGGTTCTCCTATTTGAAAAATTTGGATTTTGTATTTTATTTCAACGTACTTTCTTCAGTATTATCGTCTTTCCCATGTTAAACCATTATATGTAAGTTTTGGACGTATCCTGACAATATATAGACGTCCTTTGAACGCCAGTATCAAGAGGGGGTTTTTTTAATGGCTCTTCAACGCTAAACTAGGTATTTACTGCCACAGGCCAGCCAATGTCACAAGCTTCTCCTATAGTTATGTTAACGGAACGATTGGAAGCTGTGGTGACAGGGAATGGAACGGGGGTTCAGCTCGCTTGGAGTCGTTCCGGCCATTACAGAATTGAGAGCGAAGAAGCAGTTGACGGCGAAATGAGGGGGGGGGGGACCTCGTGACCGAGATTCGTTCTTAATCCTAGTTCTGGCTATGATCGACTGACTAGGTTCGAGACTTATTCTATAATACTTCGAGACCGACCTGGAATATTTCTTAATTACGAAGGAAGCCTGATTCCTATTCATCACACAACTTTCTAAAAGTCAAAGGGGAGGGGGGCGATTCTTCTGACTTAGCCCATAAGGGTGAGACCAAGATGGAACAAACCTTATGAAAGGCTTACTGGAACGTATCCGCCTCTGATTCCGCAACTCGCCGCCGTCCATTAATTATCATTGTTATCGCAACTGTCCCGCAATTAATTTTACGTTTATTCTGTTTTTGACGCTGAGCGAAGGTCAGAGCAGACTGACAAATGCTTCGTCAGTTCGCGAATTTAAGTCCCAGCCAAATTTTTTTAGGGGACGAGGTAATTATCATGATCTCACCGTCGTATAGATTTCGAAGATATTGCGAGTTAAACTTTTTTGTACGTTCTTTACAATTTTTGACGGCCAGCTTTTTATGTTCAGGGTTATCTGGTACTCATACTCGGCTAATTCCACAAGATTCGCGTAAATTGGGTGAGTGTTGGAGTTATTTTAATTTTATTTAAGCTGCTCACAACAGATACTGCGAAAAAACCGTCCGTCTTCTCTGGCTGGTGAGATGCTGCGGGCGAGCGCTTTCGATGTAAAGACATCACCCTCCAAACATGTACGTTAACTTCAATAATTTACTATCTGGCGGAATTGACCCAAATCATCTTAATACATGAGGATTTGTATTGTTCGGCGTCAAGATGCTATTGAGACAGTTTAAGTTCAACGTCATCAATTTCAAACCTAATTTTGAACTTTCGCTGCGACTTGTTTTGTTCATCAATTCGTTCTTTTTTATTCAATGAGCAACTCTTAGCTTTATAGGAAGTAGAAGAGAAACGTGTCAATTACGCCCTCGTAAGTCACGTCTTATAGATCGAAAGAGGCGAAACATGACTCCCTAGATACAAACGTATAGTGACACACATAATATTTCAACTGTCCCTCACGTTGTTTACCCTCTCCACGGAGATATCCTCGTTATTCCCCAGATTTCCCGCTTCTTCTTGTTTGAGTCTCTCAATATTTTTCGCCGAAAGAAAACCTTCTCAACTTCGATCGCGCCCACTCTTGAGCTCGGGTCTCAATATAAACGAAATGACAGGGAACCGAAAAGATCAGCTTCGAATGGAAAAAAGCTTTCAACTGAAAAAAGTTGGGAGGAAATGAGGGCGCGAGCGACAGTCGGAGAAAACAACATCGAGCGGCTCGTGAAAGTGGCCGGTAGGTCAACTTATCCGCCTATCGACATTTTCGTCGTTTCAGGAAGTGTTTTATCACTAAAACGATCATTAGGGAAATAAATTTGTGTTAATTATCGCGTCGACTTCGAGGCCTGAAATGGGGGTGGGGGGGGGTGAAGAGGCTGGCTAAGCGGATTAGGAACTTTCAGTAGATTATTTCCAATGGCGGAATGTTGCGATTGAACGTCAATAATTTCCTCTTGTTCAGCTCATCAAAATGCAGCATTCGCTCTTCGTGATTCGTAAGATCTTGAAATATTATATACGAAAATAACGAAGCGTGAGTGCCACTCTTTGTTTTTACAACCCCGCAATAAGTTTCTTCGCACAACAGAGAGGAGGAGCTGGGAATTTTAGTATGGGGGATAAAGGCTGAAGCATAAGATGTGTGTGTGTGTGTGTGTGTGTGTGTGAGAGAGAGAGAGAGAGAGAGAGAGAGAGAGAGAGAGAGAGAGAGAGAGATAATGTGAGGACGGGGAGGGGGGGGAGAGATCGTACTGTTACGGTTCTGAATTGAGAACTATAGAGATGAGTGTATGAGACGGTACAGAATTTACGCGGCATAAGAGGATCTCTGGATATGTAACTGGTGAACGGACGA
This sequence comes from Pachypeltis micranthus, assembly GCA_020466155.1. Classification (NCBI taxonomy): domain Eukaryota; kingdom Metazoa; phylum Arthropoda; class Insecta; order Hemiptera; family Miridae; genus Pachypeltis; species Pachypeltis micranthus. The sequence continues at coordinate 31,174,871 of CM035768.1, forward strand.
GAGCAGAGAGCGAGTGAGTAACTAGGTGAGACCTGAAAGACGAATGAAAATGAATTTTAGAGTCGAATGCCTGGACAAGGGCTGATAGTTTGAAGGAGAGGTAGCAAGAAAGAAGGGGAAATAGGATGAGGAAACAGCTCTGAAGGAAAAACGTTGCTGGCATGTGTTGGCAGGGCTTGTAAAGTCAAAGATTTGATTGACAGGGGGCTCTGGAATTCCAGGGTTGCTTGCTAAACGTAGAAGAATTCGTTATTCCATCATAGCGGTCATGTTTCGTATTGTTAACTAGTATTTTTCGATGGAGTTCACAAACTTTGCCGTTTGCGTATCGAGTTATCGTTTACTGGATATAGCCATGTCGTAACGTTAACATTATTCGACGTTGGATTTAATAGGATATGTCACAATTACGCGGTACAAGCGAAAGCCCTGGCATTTTGGTTTATTATTCATTCTGAATAATAACCCTATGTTTTCGGTCACGAAAAATTTTTTACAACCCCCCCTCAAAATTTGATACTTTACGTTTCAAGACATGGGGATTCCAAATCTGCAATATCCGTCCCCCGACCGCCATCCCCCGTCCGCCGACCCCCGTCACCCATCCCCCGTCCACTGTCACCCGTTTCGTGCCTTTAACGTTTTAGACCAATTCGTTCTTTCGCACAAAAATCCCATTTGGTATCTAGTTGTGCCCGCCATCTCGGCAATCCGATCGGACGAAGCCCATGGTTGTTATGGGCCAAAAATGGTTAAAAAAATTAACGAAACGCGGTATAATCGCAAATAAGCCGTGTTTCGTATCGTTTTCAAGGCCCGCTCGACTCGCCCTTCGGACTCGCAACGACCTGCCAATTGCCGAGCGAAGGTTCGCTGGAAGCCCCCTGAAGGTGAAGGCCACTTCCTTCGCACACCCCTCCATCGGATTTTTTACAGGCGTCTGGCGCCGGGGGAATATTTAGTTTCCGTAGTTCCATTGTGTTCAGATCATGTTTAGTACGGTTTACTAGTATTCGATGCTGAATCGAATGGAATGGGTCTCGGAGCAGTAATACTAGGTCAAGCTGTTCACGAGAATAATAAACCATTGTGTAATAATTTGCAGGGTTTTATTTATGTTTTGAGCAAGCTTCACACGCGTCGACCTCAGCCCGCTTTCCAATCCTTCCAGCACCCCGCTCCTCGTTTTTTGGATCCTACAAATGAAACTTTCCAATTCCTGTACCTGAGAGTAATGCGGTTCTGAGTGCATGGAGTTCCCCAATTAGTTTTTCCAGACCCCCATCGCTGGAATTACCGCTCCTATTTGTCCCGTCCAGTACAATAGGTTTCAAATGTTAATGTCGCACATAATAATAGAGCTACCAACAAACGAGCCTTCATAATTCCACGTTTCCCAGACCCTTCCCGTCACCCTTCCACTGGCCACAACCACCCTCCAGGCTAAGTATACCAATACTCCCACGGTTAACTGGCCAATTGGATGAATTTTCAACCCTTTCAGAGTGGTGACCCCCACCACCACTCAAAACACTCAGAAAATCTTAAATATTTCACTTCTATTTTGTACACGTACGCGCTCTTGTCTTGTTGTGATCACACAACTCATCAAATTACGATTTCGCATTACGAGTAAAACCAGTCTCCGTGATTCATTCATGGTCAATAATTCATTTGGTTTATGGAAGATTCAGCTATTTTTTCAGAGCCCTTCACACATCCTTTGTATTGAGAGGTACATGGTTGCGTCGGTAGTTGAATCATTATCTGGACTTGACTGTGACGAGTGGTGAGCATGGCAAGAGCAAACCATCGTTTTATTCTGACTGACTCTCACGAAAGAGAATCCGCACTGAGTCCAGTTCAGCAGTCAAAAAGAACAATTTTAGTGTCAGTGTAACATCGATCTCGACAATTAGGAGATTCAAGGTGACTCAAACGTATTAGAAATATACGACCGTCCGTTTTATTACATTTCCGAACGATTGCCTCTCAATTTCCCAACATTTTACCTCACCTGTCCACCGATTCCCTTTTCTCAACATGTTTTGCTCGATTCTCAAACCATTTTATGCTTCACAATTTTTAAAGCTGCTTATTGAATTTCTCACAATTTGTTTATTCGATTTCCCAACTACTTTTTTCTGAAGTTCGTAACGATTTCTTTCGAATTTTCATTTTTTTCCTCAAGTCAGCGACCATTTAACGCCATTTTATTCGGCAATTAATAGAATTCCCTTCGAGTTCGCCTCAATTAGAAATTATTAAGATATTATATTAATTCCCGAACTTTTCATCGAGTTTCAATAAATCCTCTCCCCCTCTTTTCGAGACCCCCTAACAATTTTTTCGGTTATTATCGGTTTAATTTCACGTTGAGCGGCGCCGTAGTCAAGTTTATGAGATCTAGCTGCAAAAAATAAGCGCACAGTTGACGTAGCTGTTGGTTGACATGGAACTCGGGCTTCGAAAAGATGTCAGAATATTGTTAGATAATTGTTTTTTTTTCTTTTTATTTCGAATTAGTTAACAAGTTTCTTTCGTCGCGTCAGACGTCAGTTGAGTGAACTACGCGCCCTTAAATAATGAGGTATGACGACTCCAACAGCCAGCAGAAACGCAGTTCGCCGAATTCCATTTACGTTTCGGTCTCACGGGGAAAACGAAACCTGCGACGTAATTGGCGGCTAGTTATCGGGACAGGGAGATGTTTTCAATCGAGTTTGTCAAGATGACATCATGCGTTTGACTACGCGGGGGATCTCGTTGGTGTTAAAGTAAACAGTTTTCGTATTGACGTTCTTCCCTCTCCGTGTCGACGCCACTGGCCGATGAAACGGAAATAATTATTATACGATTACCTTAATTTCTTTCTATTATTCAACTCCGTCTCTCGTCACCTATGGATTGAGGCGCAGAGCGCAGGAAATAACGGAAGTTAACCTTCAACATGGGAAGTGGAAAAATTGAACGAAATGTAGGTAAAAACAAACTACGTAAAATGCGATGAAATGAAGAGAATAAGTAACCAATTAACCAAAACGAGCAGAACTCAATACGAAAGCCTTAAAATGCTGGATATTTTCCCGTAAAGCAGTTTAATGGTTCTCACGTACCTCCTCACGTCAATGCTGCTAGCAAGGACCTACGTAACCCCCCCCCCCCCCGACCTTCAACCTCCGAAAATAAACTTTTCGTATGACACGTTCGGTGATGGCTTCTCATGAATTCGATTGTACCATCTATTGATCACGATGAGCTTTACGTTGTTAGGGTAAGATTAAAACACAATCTTGTGTTGTTTATTATCCCCTGTTCTGACTTCATGGGGTTCCGTTTACTCGATTAAATACCGTGAAGTCTGTTTTAACCGAATACATGTTGTATATAGTGCATAAAATGTCGAATGATTTCCTAAGGAATCGTGTAAGGGAAGTTTAGAGAAGGCTGTGTTGAAGTGGGTCGTTGGTTTGAACGGTCAAGCGGCAGAATCCATTATTCAGTGTATATCGAACATTATATAACAGTTGATATTTAATTTACTTGCTAAATATTAAATAATATGTAAAATACTTACTGTTCTCAATTTGATTTTTTGATTTAAAGAAAAAATGTAAGTAATAATATAAAGTGAGTAAATAACAAGATATTATTTTATTCTTATGTCAAGAGCATAATATTTATTTTATTCGTTGTTTACAACTCTTGTCTCGCTGCTACGAGCCTCATTGAACTTTCACACAACTCTTCAACTTTCATCCGAATAATTTTACTCGAGTCTTCCTATAACATTATCCTCGCCTTTTCCTCTCGAACGCCTAACCTCCATTCTAGGCGTTGCGTGGGAGAATGTCACACAATACTCGGGCCGGGATATTCAGTTTCCAACGAATACTGTTACCTGGAACGCCGCCTCAATGCAATTTCCTGCCAATTGGCCGTCGAGGCTTTCGACGAACTCATTTTTTTTTTTTTGAGTTTAGTTAGCAGTACGTTGCAGAGAATTGCATCAATAAGCCTCGGTCTTCCGGCGATCTCTGTAGCCCCTTCATTTCTCTGCTCGGCCCAACGCAATTCAGCCCTCTCCAGCGCCTTCTGCTTCAATATAACAACGGCCTTCTTCTTTTCGAGAGAATTAATTTTTTTTCTCCCCTTCATTTATGCCGGGGATTCTTCTCGTTTTATCTACAAGAGATGTTTGTACGTTTCCGCTCGTTAGCAAGAGGCCGATGAGCTGCCAGTTTCTCCGAACAGCTATTTCTTGGCATTCATTCATCGCGAAACGCAACAGCCTCGTCATTCTAATGACATTCGCTTGAGCGCCAAAAACAAACCTCGCAAACTGGTAACATTCAGCTTCAGCAAATTCGATAAATAAGTTTCATCTTGAATCATGGTTTCCCGTGCAGTCCACGTCCAGTTGGTCGAGATAAAGCGAAAAAGAGAGGGAACATGTTCCTCCTATTTCCATATCGTCAATTAACGACAACTGCAAGGAAAGTATTGTTGTTGCTGCACAAATTGAGTTTTGATCTTTGAGTACACCTGAATGTAAAGAAGCGAGCAGTCTGCGTATATCTATAGCAGCAACAGTGAATGTGATCAACTTGGCGAAGCTAGTTCGGTTATTCGAATTCACGAGTCCCGCGGATGCAGCGCCACCAGGGAGAGCTAACTGGCGAAGATGACGAAGAAGAGACAGCGCAGGTATTTTCATACGAATCACATATTTTTCTTTTATTTCTTGTGTTTTAATAACTTTATTGTCCCTAGAACATTATAGTTGTGAACACCCCTTGATATAGTATGTGTTTGTTGGGGGCAATAGGCATTTGAGAGGACAGTAAAAGTAAAATGATAAAACCTCCAACCCCGCTTTGCTCCTAACTGTATTTACATAAAATGTAATAATTTAAAAATAAATTCGCTTTCTGGTAAAATAAAATTGCAAATAAAAATGAAAGAAAATGAATCTAATCGTCCGATCTTCTGAAGGAGGAATTGTGGCGTCCGCAGCTGTATATCTCAGAAGAATCTCAGATCGTGTCGCGTGGGCAGACGAAAATCGAGGAATGGCGGCTGCGGTAGACCTCTGGTAGCGGTTAACTAGTTTTTTTACCACGCTTTCACTATAACAACCATATTTACTTTCTACATTAAAAAAAGAAAATATATTTGAACAAAATAAATAAATATCCCCGGTTTATATAGGCAGGAGTAGGAACTTATTGTGGAGGCCCTGTCCTACCATGAGTGCCTAAACAGTAAGGCTTTGCCTTGTTTTACATTGCACGTAAGTGCAATCCAGTAGAATATTAAGGTAACGTTTCCTGACCAAATTAGTAATAATAACAATTGTAATGGTTTGCGGCGGACTGCCGATGGTGGCAACACTGTTGCTGCCACCCGTGCAGTTCGCTGCTGTTTATTTAGCGTTTGTGGTTCGATCCACAGACCTCTGGGTTATGGGCTCAGCACGCTTCCACTGCGCCACTCTGCTGCTGCTGGATCAAACCACGCTCTGCTACCAATTTGTAACGTACTTGGGGAATTCTTTACAAAATTACCCGCATACAGGACACGAGTGAAAGTCGTTTCGGGGCCCAAAAAAACGAATAAATTAAATACACTCAATTATACTCACTTGATGTAAATAAATAAATTAATGCCTCTCAGGAAAGTACTGGGAAATGAAATTATAAACCAATAGGGTCCACTTGAATTTAATCAGGAAAAAATAGAAATGAAATGAACTTCTTTTAGAACGAAACAAATAACCTATGCTCAGATTGTAGTAAATGACAATAAAGGGACAATGGGGGAAAATGAAACACCAAGCTCTGATCACTTACCTTACTTCATACAATATAAAGGGAATTTAAATACTTGATCACTGGCTTAAAAAAGGAGGAGACTCGTGTCGGTAGCTGTTATATTGAAATATGTGGCTCCTCCGCTAATATAAACAGCGGCGAACTGCACGGATGGCAGCAACAGTGTTGCCACCATCGGCAGTCCGCCGCAAACCATTACACAGTTTAAAATTAGTATCACAGTAGAATTTATAACTAAAAATCTAAACTTTCTGATAATATTTATTTATTTGTTTCGAAATTTAATTAGTGGGATTTTGTTTTCGAAACCCGGCTTTCCGATTTGTAACATCCACTATGGCTTCTTATGAAGTCCGAACAAAAAAACAGACTGTCATTTCAACAAGTTACCTTCTCTCTTTCCTCGAGTGGTGTAGGGTATTTTAATTCATTTAACGACAACCTTTCGTATTTTATTACCCGATGAAAGCAGTAGTTTCAATACCTCGATATTTTTCCTCCCTCCTTACGCTATCTTCCCCGGTCGTACCCTGTGAGCTAAAGTCTTCCGTGTTTTTTTTGGTCTTTTTTGAAATTTTCCTACAAACTCGACCAATTCGATCAAACCCACAAGGTAGTTTTGGATAACAAGTAACTAAATTTTGTTCTCGATCAGAGTTTCTGTGGAAAGTCGTTGAATTTACAAAGATTGAAAAAAATTTTGAGACGCTTCACACTAAATATTGTTTGTTAAATTCGGTCTCTATATTAAAGTGAACACAGTTTAACACGAATTCAAATTAATTTCATTAAAAAGATCTGGTACGACGCATCACACAACTTTCCTCAGCCCCACAAGAATTCGGTGATAAACGCTTTAGCGACTAATGAAATCAGCTTTTCCTTTCAGTTTACATGAGCTCCATGTTCTACATAAAAACTTGTTACCGTATAAGGTTGCGGAATTTATGAGCTTGCTCTGCCTACTCCACGACCATTATTGTAGAACCAATACTTTGATGATTTGTATGAGTGTCAACTTGATTTTTCTGAGAAGGTTTGCGTTATCTGTATAGGAATTATCGGCGAAAAACTGTGATAAGCAGTAGTTAATGAAACGGCAGTTGTTTAGATTCTGGCATTTCTGGGGTTGCTCCGGGTTATTGAAGTTTTATGGTACAAATAGTGTTTGCGCTGTTCTGGCAATATCTGACTAGGTGGGGACATTGGCTGCACTGCGTGAGGACATACCCTCCGATGTTGTTTCTGGCCAGGTCAATAGAGCTGGTGTAACCTGACGAGGCGGAAACCTATACTACTCTCTCTCAGTCTTGCAGTTATTGGTTGTTTTTTCGTTCTTTGGTATTGCACGTGTTTCGTGCATTTCGTCCATGCTGTTTTCTTCCTTTTCCCCTATTCTCTTTTCTCTTTCCCCTTCGGACAGTTGAACTGACGAGTTTGAGCAGCATCCCGAATTTCGACTTGATAAGTCTACATTATACAGTCCGCATTAACAGATAGCTAATTGAACTAACGTCTTGATTTTTTTGGGTACACTAGCGTCATATGAGTGAGATTGAGGAAAGAACTGTAGTAAAATACGGTTTTGATGATTAATTGTGTTGCTCTCGTCATTTTCCGGTGGATAAGAATTTTATGGGACAGTCAAGTCATTTTGAACTGCCCGTACAAAACAAAATTAGTCAAAATCGTTGGTACCTCTCGAGGAAACATTTTGTTTTGATCATGATCATAACTATGGTTAGATTCAAGTCGCTTTTCCTTCATTTCCTTATTTTGGCGTTCCATGTTAATTTACTGGCTATTTATCCCATTTTTAGAGGATTTAGTTCAGCCTCATTTCTCTCGATTGCGATTCCGAATCGAAATGAACGTAGTAAACGTCTTTGGTTTCTTCCGCTAGTTGAAGGTACAAGTTGAATGCATTTCGGATGATATTGGTCAGGTTGTTGAACGGGTTTCATTTACGCACTGATAAAATCCACGCTCCGTTAAGAAGTTATTTTATTGAGATATCTGTTGCAGAGTTGACGGTTGCTTCTCACCTGAGGCAAAGCGGAATGGAGCGTTTCTTTTGAATCGTTAAGTTGAAATATGACAAACTGCGCGTTGCCTTTCCTTTGTAGCTGTGAGGTGAGCGATTTTATTTCCCCTCGATGCGAGTATGAGTTTTCAACCAACATAAATCTCCAAGCTTTAACGCGATCTCCTAGCGGCGATATATTCGTCGATAGAGGAATTGTTAGGTGGGGTATTTCAGTCGCGAGGATTCCCACTGTGCTGCGAGCTGCGATGTACGAGACAAGCTGAACCGCGTTTTGAACTATCCTTCGAAAAACTCAAAACCGTTTTAGGTCTTCTATCAATCTGCGTAAGACATTCGACGAAGAGCTATTTCCTTACTAAGGGCGGCCGGTTAACCAGCGAGGTGGCCGAACCGCAGATCTGGAGGTCAACACGGTCGTATCAATGTCGTGCTAATCAAAAGCCGCCGAAGGTTAGGGCAAGTTGACCAACAAACAACTCTTGTCAGAAACGGAAGGAACTTCGTAATCAAATCATTTTTGGATATTTTTCTGATCGCGTTAATCGAGTTCATATTCGCGTCTTCGTAAATAGCGAGTTGCTACTCCTAGGCGTTTCTTCATGAGTCTTTCGTTTCTATGGCGACATTTGACGATGTTCGTTGGCATCAATAGCGAGAGTTCGGGGGGAAAGCCGCATTTCTGCGCGATAAAACTAACGAAGAATTTTCCTTGGTACCATAGCAACAATTGATGTGTAAGTAAACTTCGAAACCAGCATGTGTCCCACTTTGGTTCGCAACCCCTTCATGCTTATTCCAATTTCTACTGTTATCGCGCGCGCACAATAAAAGGACTATGGTGGGATTTATTCGTAATAACGTTTCATACCAATGAAACTAGTTTTATTAGATTTTCCGAAACTAACATCCTAAATACTGTGCACGTGAATTCGCATTTGCTCTACTCTTATCCAAGCCCCTATGAAATCATGTACAATGTGTGTGTTTATCAAAATACGGTTGAGAGAAAACCGGGTTCGTCCTCGTTCATTGGAAGTTGAAAAGAAAGGTCGTTCATACGTTTATACGATCTCTGAGGTATTTGAGGAGTTCGTGGCGAACCTGCTGTCCACAGCTTTCTCCCATTACATGGCCCTGGAACAGCATGGTTTCGTTCGTGGTCGCTCCTCCATCACCACCTTTATTCTTTCCCAAGGGCATGTGCCAAACAATTTCGATGGCTTTCTGGTTGATGTAATCAACATTGATTCTGGTGAGGCTTTCGATAAGCTTCCACACAGAATCGTCATGAAGGCTCCTTGAGTCACTTGGCATCTCTGGCTCTCTCCTTGCATTCATCCATGGTGCACTTTTCGCTCCCTTTATTGCAATCTCTGGGGTTCCTCAGGGATTTAACCTCGGCCCCCTCGCTTCATCGGGGTTCGACCAGTTCTCAGGGTGGTGCAGTTCCTTTTGTTGCTGGTAATGTCGAAATCAATCATACGATTTGCTAATTGTCAGACTGCCACACTCTCCCGAATCGGCTCAATGCCTTTGTCGACTGGTGCTTTGCTCGAGGCTTTCTCCTAAATGCAGGAAAGTGCTCCGTATCATCATTACATCGCTTCATATATATGAGGAGAGCCTTAACCGCTCTTAAACCATTGGTAGTGTGCTTATTGGCCGCCCGTCATCTAGTGATGACTTTGGTGTCCTTCTCAACCCGCAACTGTCGTTGACTGACCATATTTCTCTGACTTCATTTTGCACCGTGTGTGTTCTGAGGTCTCTCAAGTGAAACGCTCGTAAGTTAACCCGCTCTCAGCGCCACCGCCCTAAAATGTTTCTTTTTGTCAGATCTCTAGACTATTGTTATATAGGTATTGAAGCAATTGGATTAATTCCACCAGTAAGCAAATTACTAAAGTTAACGTACCTGTTAGGTGAGTTCGTTTCCTCTGGCTGGTGAGTTACTGTGGGCAAGCACTTTTGATGTAAAGACATCATCGTCTGGCTGTTAAGTCGGTATTGGAGTCAGTCAGTTGGTCGTGGTCTTTATATAAGTTGAGAAAGGTAAACGGGGTGGTGAAGCGTCGGTGAAGGGGGGGGGGGGAGTAAGGAGGTCATGCACCTCCGGGGAGACCCACTAGAGGTGAACAGAAAGGAATGTCTCATATAGTCTGTCAGTGGTTGATTCCAAGTCATTTTTCTAAGTCACTCCACAAAGGACGAAAACAGAACATATTAGAAAACACGGAAATTTATAACCAAAAAAACTTCAATGGACAGATCGTAAACGAACAAATCAACACAAAATGCGACACCATATTCACACCACTCAAAACACTACACAAACGAAAACAACCAACTGACGGATTTACAGACCATCCAATACAAAAATGACTTTGAATCGACCACTGACAGACTATACGAGACGTTCCTTTCCCTTCACCTCAAGTGGGCCTCCCCAGAGGTGCATGACCTCCTTACTCCCCCCACCATCCCGTCTACCTTTCTCTTCTTATATAATGACCACGACCAACTGACTGACTCCAACACTGACTTAATGGCCAGACGATGATGTCTTTACATCGAAAGCGCATGACCTCCTTACTCCCCCCACCATCCCGACTACCTTTCTCTTCTTATATAATGACCACGACCAACTGACCGACTCCAACACTGACTTAATGGCCAGACGATGATGTCTTTACATCGAAAGCGCTTGCCCACAGTAACTCACCAGTCAGAGGAGACGGACTCACCTAACAAGTACGTTAACTTTAGTATTGTTATATAATAAAGAGATTCAATTTTTCTCATTGACTATCCAGCTCATCAGATAACCGGATTTGTGTGCCGTGAAATTAAATTGTGAGAGACTCCGCCACAACTACTATTGACGAGGTTCTCATTTTATGGACAAAAGCTCGAATTCCCACAAAACAAAGAAAAAACGCTAATATGTAGATGGAGAAACAGCACGACGATTGGAGAAAAATGCGAAAGTACAAGGATTAAAAAACAGAAAGTTCAACAAAAAGTTATGAAAGAGTTTGTCCCAAAGTTGGATAATCTCTTTGATATTGCCCACCGAGATGCCCTGACTACGATGACTTCGGAAGAAAACAAGGAGTTGGTTCTGAAACAAGACAGAAAGAACGCCCAGGCTCCGGAAGGCCTTGGGCAAACTACTTGAGACGGAAAATTTGGGTGAGCATTTAAAAAAAATCCAAAACCTTCTACCTATTAAAAAAATGTTGTGGATCTAAAATTAACAGTATATCATAGGAAACAAATACAAATGAAATAGGATTCCAAAGTATCAAGTATTTATCCATAATACACAATAATATTAAAAATAACTCATGTTCGCTCTCTCTTGTCACGTTTTTAGGGACACTTGCTCCACTATCTCGATATCAGATCTAGTAACGTATGTACTGTACCAAATATAAAATATTACAAACAGTATGGCCATTAACTTGATGCACGACACGAGCAAAAATATCGAGCCGCTTTAGAGATATTGGTCGGCAAAGTCGCCAAACGGCCAAGATTTTCAAAACTTTGAGGCCCCGGTGGCACGGATCTTCCAATCGTGCTCAAACTCTGGCAATCGAAAGATCTGACAAAATGAAACATTTTAATGGTGTGCCACCGACAAACTCTGGCACTCCAAGAGATAAAACGACTCTAGTTTACACACGTCCCTGCACTTGTTGGGCGCACGAATGGGGGAGCTTGAAACAAATACATAAATTGACGTGGTGAGGGTGAGTGAGGACTGCATTTCGGACATGTGACCCGCACCTCAGAAAACCAAATGAGGGAAAAGTTATCTGTAAAGAACAAAATGAACATCATTTCGAGTCAAATTGCAATACATACTTCATATACTGACAAATCTTTCATACATGTTGTTGTGTGCACAAATGGGGCAGATTGAATTGAGAAATGAATGAACGTGGTGAGTGTGAGTTTATAAACCATTTTATATACCAGTTTGATTGTGAGTTTATAAACGCGAACAAGGGGACTCTCAATAGACGTGAACTGGTTGTGGAAAACTAAGTGGAGGGTGAGAGAGAGAGAGAGAGAGAGAGAGAGAGAGAGAGAGAGAGAGAGAGAGAGAGAGAGAGAGAGAGAGGGAGACTTGAGAGACGAATGATTTGGGAGAACTGGGAAAACGATACAATGATACAATGATGAATGGGCTCAGTTTCCCTCATGATCCGAATCCCACTCCATGAAAATGCTCTAACCATTCTGATCAAAATGATACAGTGCAGAGAGAGAAAAAAATGTTTTGAAAAAACTCCACTTGGGAATGGTTGTGAAATGAATAAGAATTATACCCGACAAGGTTCTGTTCAGCTCAACGGCAGTCGTACATACTTCACGAAAATGTCTTTTCATGTTCAAAACAAAATGTAGCTCTTCAGTTTTAAAATCATACACTTGCATGAAAATGCAAGGAAAGTTATGTGTTTCGTGGTTTTTCTCAGACCGATCCCTCTACTCTCTCTCTCTCTCTCTCTCTCTCTCTCTCTCTCTCTCTCTCTCTCTCTCTCTCTCTCTCTCTCTCGTGAATGTAAAAAGAAGTGGTGTGTTGTTGAATTTGGAATTTCTCGTTATTTTTCTATAGTTTTATCTTTTCTCTGGCAAGTGCAGTTGAAGACCTCGTTAACGTTTTCCGGGATCTTATCACATTGAATAGAAATTTCCTCCGCAGTAATAACGTCAGAGAAAACTATACCTTAGAACTTCCACTGCTTCACTTCCCGGTTTAAATGAGAGCGTTGCATAATTAATACGGAGAAAAACTTCTTCAGCCGGTGTCATAGTGTGGTGCTCACACGCGAAAGTGAACTTGATTCTCAGGCTCCTCTTCTGGTGTCTTCGAATTCGTTTTAATCATCAACAGTTTGGGTTGTTCGTTGACCGACATATGCTGAGGGCTGGGCGGTCTGAAAAACGTTTGAATATGACGCCGTTGGTGATTCTTCTGCTGGCGACGTTTCACACAACGTACACAGTGAATTCGCAGGTATTTATCCATTCAATGACATCACATATGTTTCTCTGATCGCTCAATCGTGAGGACAGACTCGCAACGACGCGTATTCACAACGTTCGACCTTTGCTCCGAGGTCAGAAGATGATTTGATGTAAGTTACCGATTTCTAATTGACTCGTAGTCGATCCTATCTGGCTCCGGGGCCTTGTTGTCTTGGCATTTGTCCTTTTCCGCTCGAAGCTTCAACATTGTGAACGGCTGGTCCAGCAACTTAGATTCAAGCTGATAGACTGCAACGTGCGGCACAACTGGATCTAGCGGCTATTGAAGTTGCCACTGTTTCTGGAAATGCTTCATCCAGGACTCCTGTGCGTTGCAACCAGCTTGTTAGGTACCGAAGACTTTATTAGCTTTCAAAACTCTCAGCTACCCTCCACCCAAGTGAATTCGCTAGCCATTCATAAAATGCATTCAACTTGGCTTCCCTCTTTCATTTACAATCAGATTAGCCTTCGCGCAGAGCAGGACTCTCGATTAGGTCTGAGAAGAGCAAAGGAAACGGTGTCTTCCTCGTGGTTTCTGCTTACAAGCCCCTGAGATGGCACCATCGCAGATCTGATTGCAGCACTAGGCATGACTTTTACCGGCAATAGCCATTCCTGGTCGAGTGCTCTTGGCTTTCACGCATGTGCAGGATCAATCCAAGCTATCCTGAACAATAAGGCGCTTCTCACTCCAAGGCATTTCGAGAAGGGGTGGCAATTGTATTCAGCGACTCGAAAACCAAACGCAATCAAATGATCGGAATACTTTTCACATCTAACAGTGAAATCTGCCGTCCTTCTCAGAGCCCCAGGCGTTCCGCAACATAAATCATGCTCCAATGCGGTTACTAATATGTGGAACGTCGGATGTCGGAAAAGGCGCATAAATGAACTGCTGACACACGGTTCTTGCGCCCTGATTGTCATCCTGCTCGCTCCACCAGTTTCGTATGCCAAAGTGGTCATATAGAATACTGCTGATGCTCCTCTAGGAGCCATACCGTTCATGTTATTCGGCTCTGATGGTACGCACTTGTGATAACCAGCCGCCCCGCGGCAGAGCTCACAGATTCTTGCCCAGGGATTGCTAAGTTAGCATACAGAGCTGCACCTGTTCGAAGATTTTGGTTACCTAGAATAAACATGAAAGAGAGATAACCGTGGGAAGCGAACTGACGTTAAAGCTGATGTTTATTTTTCCCCTGGTACACTCCTCCTTCCCCACCACTTGGAGATAAATGAGATAAATTCTAAGTTTTGTGATACATTTCAGGCATAAAATTCAACATGTTGATTCGGAGATAGCTTTAATAATTTTTGGAGGGCATCAATCAAGTAAGGTCACTCTCGAATTGAAGGACTAAATTTTCTTGATCAGAATTTGATAATTGCCATTAGATAGTCAGGATCATTCTGTAACTCCGATTAACGTCGTTTTGTTGACTTGCACAGCGTTTCCCTTTTAATTTCAGAACTGTAATCCAGATCATACCCAAAAAATCATAACTAAGGCGCTAAGGCATATCACGACACTCTCATCTTCATACCAACCCTTGCATTTCGGAACGAGTTTACCCTAACTCATATGAAGAATGCCGTTGCGCACACGCACGAGAGGAGGATAGGTCGTCTAAAAGGATTTGTTGGAGCACAAACAAAGAGATACTCGCGTTAAGGCAAGTGCTCTTCTGATGCCGGTACCATGCGATGAGTTGGTGGTCAACGAACAAGAGCTGTTAGGTCAATGCACGCTAAGGTGATGATAGTGTCGAACAATGACGTTAATTCGTTATGATACCCACCGGAGAGGGAAGACGGAGGTTGTGTTTCCGAGCTTAATAATTAGCGGGTTTGGCAAAGATGCATCTGGTCGTGACGCATCATTTATGATAACAAACGGAAGACGTCGGTATCAACTAGTAATCGCTCAATGAACCAACGTATGGTAAGGGGATTTAACGTGGAGTACATCCGGTTCAATCCCTTGGAACCTGTAATGATAGCGTCTAAATAAGAGCACATAATTAGCACCAAACCTGAGCCATGTGCTCATACGAAACGTGAACCGAGCGAGAGGGGCCCCACTAATTGGGGCGTAACCGAGATCACTAATGCCAACGAAGCTAAGCGATAATTGGCGTTTGACATGAAGGGGGTTAATCGTAGAAGCCAATAAGCTGACTGACAGTAGACAAGAACGACATCGGATCGTACGTTCATTACGCGTTGGCTCAGACACTCCACTGATTGGATCGGCCCTTTCATGAGTTGAATAGAACATTTCGGGATTTCAATAATCTGTACTCGATTAGCGCTGGCGGGTAACGAGTCCATTTACACCTTTATCAAAAACCACGATTGGCCTTGATCACGTTTTTTTTTCTCATGTATGACACTACCTCGACACCCTTACAGGAATCGTGGACCTTAAAGGATCGTAGTTTTTGAGCTGGCAACGGTCCATGTTATAAATTGCGAGAATAGAGAGACCTGTGTGAGTTCTGTTTCCGTAGCAACGCGACAGAATTGTGTATATGTTGCTAAAATGAGGGGGAGACTGTTACTGTGTGTTGTCGTGCAAAGGCCCCCAATTCTTAATACTGAGCAGACCATTGGGGCGTGGATATCTTGTCAAAACAACGTCTAATCTCTAGTTTCCCTACTAGACGTAAGTGCACATTTATGCAGCAAGTGTCAAAAGGGGCTTGGCAAGTGTCCATGGTCGATTTAGTGCTCTCTGTACCTGCTGTTCCGGACTGGTGGTGAGACGGCACCTAGGCCTCTTTTGTGGCCTATACCAACCCATCAGCACTTCAGTGCCCCCCTCTTATTGTCTGTTGACTGCAAGAACGCTTTCGCCTTGACAGGGACACGCCTTCTGGCGTGCTCGGGAACAGCAGGCCCTCCAGCTCAACTGTAATCAGTCATACCTCTTGATATGTCAAGGCTGGATCTCGTTTTTGGTGTAAGGCACACAGTTCAGTGGGCTAGGTACTCTGCTCCCACTTCTTGTAACTTAGAGTTTTCCCGTCACTGCCTAAACTATTTAGACGTACAACTAGGTAGTCTGCTCCCTGCTATTCTAGTCTGTGAGGGTTTTACAGAGCCGGTGCTCTGTGTCCTGGCCTTACCTAGACATAAATATATAAACGTACAAGTAAATTGCACACGGCATATAACACGCAACACATATAAACAATATAAACATACACCCAATAACTTAGTTCCCTTCCACCAGGGGAGTACTTGGATCCCCCCCCCCCCGGGTTAACTACCTACCTACTATTGATGCCTGGGGAGGGGGAGAGTACTATGAGATTCCTCCCCCCTCTACCCCAGCATCTCCACACTTAACTATCCCCTCCGTTGGAGAGCTTCTCCTCCTGAATTCATACAATTTGGCATTGAAAGTTCCGTGCCCACTGTAGAGTTGGATCGAGTGATATCCACGGCTTTCTTGTAAACACTTGGCCCTCTATGCGTGAGTCGGCCTGTTAACTCCACGTCCCAATTTGCTTGCCACTCGTCCATCAGCCACTCCCGTATTGCCTCTTGCTTGGCCTTGTCTCCATCTACCTGAGCCATACGTCTGGCTAGTTCTCATACAATAGGGACTGTCGCCCTGATCGGTTATGTGATTGCTATGTTTGCCACCTGTGCATCCAAATATAGGTCTAACTGAGGACATAATGCAGCTGTCGAGGCCGTACGGTATGACCTTGTGACTCCTACCAGGATGACCCTCTGAATGCCAACGATCTTAGCCCTAACATTTTTTAAGGGACATGTCAGTGGACGCGGCTGGGTGAGCATTCAATTGAGGGGCACTGATTAAGCTGCCATAGGAAGTACAGTTAGCCTACCAAAATATGAGCTGAGAGCCGTAGTGCCATCATTAGACCACACATTTAAACAAACACCGTATTGTTTACGACAATGTGATCAATTGCCGTCGTGCTAGGAGTAGCCGACAAAAATTGATGTTCGTCTCCAGGAGCTTTCAGAGCAGTGCGAAATATTAATTATGTGTTAAAACATCTGTGTTGAAGTCACCAAGTACAACATTTTGCTGAGTTGCCTGTAGGCTGCTAGCAATATTCAACAATTCACGCTTCGGTGGACGGTATACCACCCCTACTACGACACGTCGTCGATCTTTTATTACTATAAGCTACCCAAAGAGTATGGAGAAAACAAAAATCAACGGAACACATTGACGAGGAACTGAAACTAACGACGTACGCGTTTTTTGAGAAAATCGGGAAAACGATAATGTGTTGTTCGACGAATCTCGTTTTCTAAGATAAATACAAAAATAGTTGCCTAATAGGACGACTAATTACAGTTATGCGGTTCCTCTGAAAATTTCGAAAATGTCCAAAAAAATATTACTTTCGACACATCTTGGTTGTTATCTCTGTTCAGTGGGCTAGTGGAAAATATCCTGCGAGGTTGCTGCGAAATCTTTAAATTATGAGCTTTCATTGCGGGATTATTTCCCCACCCGAGAGAGAGAGAGAGAGAGAGAGAGAGAGAGAGAGAGATTAAGATTTTTATTTAGCAATCAGGGATGAGGCCCTCTCTTCCACTCTCCCTGAAAACATATTTACCATTTTAAAAGTTCTCTTGCAACATAAAATAAACTATTGCTTTAACTAGATCTCGCTAAGTAAATAACTAAAACAGACAAAAACAGTTCAACTGAAACAAATAAATCAAAATCTATTTCACTTCAGTTTCTCTTGTACGAAAACACCTCCATTTAATATAGCCTCAACAGTTTATTTTTAACTTTCTCCGTAAACTCTACCACTTTTTCCTTCATATTAAACCACTCAACATTGTCATTATATAGCTTGCACTCCTGAACCTCGAAAGAACGTGCAAACATTTCGGTTCGATGCTTAGGCATCCGAAGCACTCTATTGTGGTTCCGTGTGACTCTTGTCGCCAGGAACTCAAATTCGCAGCGAAGATATGCCGGTTTGCTGTTTGTTTTTTTTCAGTATTTTAAACATCATTGTGGCCACTTGCAGTCTCTTCCTTTCGCTCATTTTCAACCAGCCAATCCGACGATAGTGAGGGGTGACGTGATCTTCCATTTTTAGCCTCAACGCGAAACGGAGTGCTGCATTTTGGGCCTTCTGTAACCGACTCAGTTCCTCGCTCTTCAAATCACACAATGCAGCAGCAGCGTAATCCAAATGAGGCATTATGAGGCTTTGAACAAGCTGGATCCTTACATGCTGTGGAAAGTCTGCTGCTGTCCTCCTTAGTTGGTAGATGGTCCTACATGCTGTGTTGCATGTGGCTGTCACTTGAGACATGTGTGTGTGTGTGTGTGTGTGTGTGTGTGTGTGTGTGTGTGAGAAAGAGAGAGAGAGAGAGAGAGAGAGAGAGAGAGATATTGAAAGCTTTTATTTAACAATCAGGGGTGATAAGAACAATTTCACAAATATTAACATCAGTTGCATTCATTTACAAATTAAATTAAAATAAGATTCTTCTACATACTGTTCTTCAATATTCCTTGATTAACATTCCTTTAAATTTTTCTTTGAAACTGTCCACTGTTTTACTAATGTCAAACACATCGATGCGATTGTTGTATAGTATGTTGAGGAATGGTGTGCACAGAGCGCAGGGATTTTTAAAAGTTTGTTTTTTGATCGGGTGTTTCGTTAGGTGAAAATTCGTTATACACGCACAGTGGCTTTTTCGGTTTTTTATATTTTGAATAGAGTTCCATCTATCTGAAGCAATTTTCTCTCTCAAATTTTTAGCCAACCAAGGCGGCAGTGGGGTTGCATGCTCATCTGAACGCAGTCTCAAAGCGAGTCGGAGTTCCACATTTTGTGCTTTCTGCAGATGGCTGGTTTCCCAGCTTTTGAGATCACACGGCGGGGAGGTAGCGCAATCAAAGTGAGGCTTGATTAGGGTTTGTGTGGGAAAATCTATGGCAAGTCGCCGTAGTCGCTACTTGCTGCGGAAGGCCGTATAGTTAAGTATTTTCGATTGAGCATTTTTGGATATCCCAATGCCATCGCCTTGGTTTTTCGCAAATTGATGTGCATACCATGCGACGTGCACCACTCAGCAACTCGTGAGAGATCACTACCGAATGTTCTAACTGCTTCATCAATTTCGTTGGCATTGCAGGTCCGGTAGAACTGTAGGTCATCCGCATATTCTGTCCACTGCGAGAACGTCTGTGTTGAAGTTATTACATATAGTATGTAGCATAGTGCGGACAAAATAAATCCTAGTGGTGTGTCTACCTCCACATCTTTCCAAGCTGCCAAGCAGCCATCATCTCCCTTGACAGCCAATTGTCGTTGTAAATAAGACTCGAACCACGTTAGCGCACTTCCTGTGATACCAACGGAAGGCAGTACTGCACCCAAAATGTATATCTGGATGGGATCAAAAGAGTGAGGGAGAGAGTGCGAGGAGGGGGGGGGGAAAGAGAGAGAGAGAGAGAGAGAGAGAGAGAGTGAAGAAGTGGCCTCAAGATCTTCTCTTCCCTGTTCCCACGATAGCTAGCAATATCACAATTATTGTTTCTGGTTGTCAGAAATAAAATAAAAACTAACCTTCAAACCTATGATAATAAAAACTTCGGCTGATATTACATTTCCGCTACACTTTTGCCCTCGTACATTAAAATAACATAAATAATATTTCATCGTCCAACTTCTGAATCTACTTGCATTTATTAAAATCACACAGCACCGGTTGTGCGTGCCGAGGTATATTAAACCATACAGACGTTCACGTAAGAGCGCAACCATGATAACGCGCGTGATATGTTTATTCGTAGTGGATCACTTCGGGTATCCACGTGGCGTCACAGTGTCACTAGTCCCCAGTACCATTGCTTTCGATTTGTCCGCATTCATTGTCATGCCGTCACACCATACGTACCAACTCAGCATTTATGATCAGGATTCCTTCTGACAATGGTACACTTGGTATGTACCTGTAGGTCATCGGCCTATACTATGCAAGCGCACTGCAAGGCAACTGGTCTGATGAAACTGTGAATAGCTTAGCTAAAGCACAAAATTGAAGGGGAACGAGTAAAACTGGAAGAAAACTCTGGTGCAAATTAAGAAAATCGGTCAGATGTATGGGAATTGGAGGGGGAATCAATAGTGGGAGAATAGAATAAAACTCGAAGGGAAATGGGAAGAAGTGTCGGGTGGTTCTATGGAAACTGTTTATTTAATAAACCCCGTTTGAGTAGTATTACGCGCATTCGCAGTGTCTTCTGCACTCTTATCAAATTTGCGCGATCCAGTTACCTAACTGTCAATTTCACCTTTGGCTAAAGTACACTTACTTAGCCCTTCCGTGTGAAATGGAGTTTTTAAAAATTACGGATGCACCAAGCAAAGAGACCGAGTTAGAAATTCGCTGATTCAGCTTTTGTTACAGAAGAATCAAATTGGACTGCAACTTTATTACGAAAGCCTATGCCCGGACTCAAGTCGCTTCGTCGTCAAACAGCTACAACCAACGATGGATAAATACGGCAATTATTTAGATATAGGCCTCATCCCTTTTGGAAAAGCTCGAGTAAGTTGTCAATCGTTTTTTGGCGTGTCTTTCATTTCCACATTGTTGTTGTACTTGACCAACAGGACTTATGCGATAATCGATAACTCGTTGTACCCTGTGAGTGAGATAAACGCAAGAATCCATCCTTTACACGTTTTATGTGTTCGAACATCCCAACTCCTCCACTTTCACCGTTGCGCAATTTTGTCCTTCGTATCTGACCGAGTTGCAGAACTATGTTGACCAACTCTGGAGAACAAACTTAAGCCCTCAGAAACAAATTTTTAGATACCTCGTTCTGCGGCTCGTCCAAAAAATGACTTGAGATGCCCGTTTCACTGAAATTATTCGGGGAGCGAGGCACCGCTTCGAGAAATTATACATTCTCCTGAATAGCAAGTCTTCAATGCCACTAAACCTTAAACGCCTAATCTGTACTACGCTACTGCGCCTGATATGGTTGAATGGTAGCAACGTGCGGGGCTCAGCTTTAAACTCACAGGTTAAGAGAATATAGGCTTTCCAGAACAGAGTGCTCACGTGGTACGCCAGAAACTCCCTCCTAGATAGAGACCTTGAAATTCCTCTAGTCAGGTCTGTTTCCTTATGCGATGACTGTTCCTAAACCCTGACGAGCTCCTGCAGCATCCACCGAACTCAGACCTGCGGAGTTCCTCCTGTGGTGAGATCTGTGCGGAGTTCAGCCCAAAGGAGGGGACGCTGCTATTTCACTCTCCATATGTCAACCATGCAGTCAACTGGTTACTGACCAGTGATCACCTGGAGTGCTTCAGGTGATACGGTCTTATAGGCGTTGGTGAGCCACAGAAGCGCAGCTCTCAGGAATTGGGCCAATACTCTCTTTTGATTGACTGTTAGTTTGCTGCCCCAGACAATGGGACAGTGGCCAATCACGCATAGATAGATGGCCTTGTATGAGGATGGTGTCATGGTAACGCACACCCCAAGCAGCCTTCGTAATTGCAAGCAGTGAGGGAAACCTCGAAATGGTAGTGCCTTCAGGGGACTGGAGGTGTTGGCTGAAGTTGTGCTCATCCAAGCTGGTGGCTTTGAGCTGGTTGTGTTATCACTTTACAAGTGCTATGTACGGCGTATCGAAAAATACATACCACTATGGGAAACCACCCAAACGAACTCATTGCCTGTATCGCAAACAACCCAACTCTTTCAAGATCCGTACGATGCCTTAAGAGAGAAAAGGTAACCAGACTTGCTATGAGTAATTCAGGTACCCAACTTAACCGACTAAAAAAAACAACTCAACTGCTCCTATTCTTTATTTATATTATACAATACTATTGTTTGGTTGTTAGCTTTTTGTTGTAAATAATATTATTGATATTATTATAACTATTAGTAGGGATGCTGAATCAGTATCAGTTTTTTGTCCTCGGACTTCTCACACCTGCCCTAATGGGACTCCCTGGCCCTTAACGCAAAGCCATTGTTCCTCCAAACGCCTTCATACCTGTGGAAATACCACCTCTGGCAACGGATTTCCCTGAAGTGGGGTTTTTCCTTTCTTTATTTTCCCTCTCCTCGATTTCAGATTCCTCTCCACAACAGACAGCTCATCCCAAATTCATTCACCTAACAACTCCTGCAAAAGTCACTCGTCTCCCTGTGCCCACACAAACACTTTTTCCTCCATCTACTCTCAACTCATACAGTTCGGTCTCTTCTACCGATACAGTTTCCCGCTCCTGTTCACGCGTATTTCGAGTCGTCTCCTTGTGTCGTCCAGGGACATCATGTTACGCAAAGTATACCACTTTATGCTACCTTGTACTATATCTATCTAAGCCATAATGTGAAAGAAATTGCAATAAATGTGACTTAATTATCTTTAAAAAATGTTTCATTTCACCGCAGTTTTGCGGTTTATCCAATTACCAACATAGTTAATATCAAATTTTGACTCACTCGAATACTTCAACGCATCGATCTGATCGCCGCATAACATGTTTTCAGATTCGAAACTCTACTCACCACATTATTTGCCAGCATGGGAGCGCCGAATGTTACGGAAACGCCGTTCATTCCTGCGGCCTAACTCGCCTTCACAATAATCGAGACCAAGTCAATTTCATTAGCTGCATGTTCTCTTATCGCGCAGACGTGTCACAAGGGGGACGTCACGTGAGTCGCTTTCCGATTCTATTTGCCCACAAAGCGCTCAACTACTAATTATCTAGCATGTGCCGATCGTGAAACTGTCAAAATTTGGATTTAGGAGATCGGATTATCGCGGCAATTAAAAAATTCCCTTTTGGGCGCCGTATAGTTTACAGATGGAGCAAGGCTTTTTGGTCTCAGTTATTATAATTGTTTTTTTATTTTTATTTGTGCGACATTACTGGGAGAGAAATTTTTTTTTGTGTGGTGGTAGCGAAGAAGGCTCTATTTTCCTCAGCTCTCCTAATAATTCTACGATTGAATTAATTTTAGTCCAGTCAAGTTTGTCTTGCCCCCATAACAATAAGATTCATTTGAATCATGTTATATATTTCGTGCTCTTGTTCCAGTCAAAGTGTCTGTTTTCGTTGAACATAATCATCGAAATGACCTCCAATGTACCGAAAGTTATAGCGCGCTTCTCTCATTTTCTCCCCTCCTTGTTGTTTAAATGCTTCCCTCATCTTCATTCTCAATCCGTGAAGTCGTTGTCCAGTCCTATAATTCAATCAATATTGAATCCCCTCCATACATAAACGTGAAATTAGAAGCTTCTATTCCTTGAAAACGACGTTTTCGTCCCTATCAAAGTACATGGGGACGATTTCAGCCAGTAGAGTCACCGAAATTATCCGATATAAGCCACGTTTGCATAATGATTCTGAACATTCCTTACTGTGGGTACTTGAAGTAAATACTTGTGTTTTGCTGATATTGAACCGGTAATTTGTATATTACCGTATTATCTTGTGCTTTGATCCATTTCAGACAGTGGAGTGATGTCTTGGGTTCATTTGGATTTCGCTCTACTGTAATGCAAAATCTTACCGTTTTAGGTTTAACAGCAGGTCCAGGTTCTTCCATTGTAGCGAATTTTTCAATTTATAAGCGTGAAAACCGAAGAAGGCTACTGGGATGCGTCTGAAAGCATTTTACAAATTAATCATCATGATAGTATCATTAAAAAAAACCCTGCAAATTATTACACAATGCTTTATCATTCTCATGAACAGCTTGACCTAGTATTACTGCTCCGAGACCCACCCCATTCAATCCAGCATCGAATACTAGTAAACCATACGAAACATAACCTGGCTACAATGGAACTACGGAAACTAAATATTCCCCGGCGGGTGATTGAGTGTGATATAATGGAGGGAGGGAGGGAGGGAGTACTAACGACGAAACATTGACTTCCGCTGTAGTTCCTGCGTTATACTGCATATCGTTAATTTTTTTAACCTTTTTTTGCCCATAACAACCATGGGCTTTGTCCGATCAGATTGCCGAGATGGCAGGCACAACTAGATACCAAATGGGATTTTTGTGCAAAAGAACGAATTTTTTAGACCACGTTAAAGGCACAAAATGGCCTGGACAGGGGACGGGGGACGGCGGACGGACATTACAAATTTGGAATCTCCAAATGTCTTGAAACGTAAAGCATCAAATTTTGAAGGGGGGGGGGGGTTGTAAAAAATTGTTCGTGACCGAAAACATAGGGTTATTATTCAGAATGAATAATAAACCAAAAGTTCATTAGCTAAGAAGTTTGATGGAATACCTGAAAGCGAATCCTTGGTGACCTAGCGATCACACGTGTTGCATTTATTGTTGGGAGCACGAGAGGGCGGAAGAAGATCAAAATAATAGAAACTCGGTGAGCGTGAGGAGGAGTGTATTATGTGCAATGAAGTGAGTAGAGTTTGTGTACAAAAGGACGACTCGTAATAAGCGCAAACTGGCGCGGGAAACTGTTTCAGAAGAAGATAGCGAGGTGCATGGGCGGAGAATAATGCAAGGAGACGAGTGAGTTTTGCGAGAGTTCGTACGTGAATGAATTTGGGATGAGCTGTCTGTTGTAGAGAGGAATCTGAAATTGAGTAGAGGGGAAATAAAGAAAGGGAAAACCCACTTCAGGGAAATCCCCGGCTATTAGAAATACTGTGGAGGTGAAATTTCAGCAGGTACTTGTCTTTGGAGAGACAATGACCTTGCCGTTTAGGGTCAGGGAGTCCCGTTTGGGCAGGTGGTATTCTGAGGTCCGAAAAAACCACAGACTGATTTGACTTGCGTCGAACATTTGTAAGACTGGAGTCGTATTGAAGTCGTCCCCTCAGGAGGGGCTTCATTTCCAAATTATATCGAAAACCAATTTATTATTTGACTCATACCACGCATTCCCAGAACAAAGCCTCAAAAATCCAACTAAAAGGTTCAAGGACTCCTATAGGTCACGGCTTTTTTCCAATCAGACGTCGTAGTAGGAGCAAATGTGTCAAAATAATAAAGGAAGGTTCAGAAGAGCATATTAACATCGAATTTTCAGAGAAACAGGTCTCATAATAAGATCGGATGTGTCAAAATAGTCTAATCTGTCTTAAAAAGAGGTGTCGATAGAGTGATCGATGAACAGTACTTCCATACAATGTTTCCCGTGCTTGAAGAAGTAGTGAAGTAGACATTTTATTCACGAACGCAGGAAGTGTGCATGAGGGCTCACAGTGAATTAGTTAGAACGATATTTAGTTATGAACAAATTTAGTCGATGTCGGTAAGGGCCTAAAGAGGGATGGCCGCCCTTCTGCGCATGTTCACCGCCTTTCTGATCCCGTCGATTTGGAGAGTTTTCGACCGATCCATTTTTTCAACATTAATCAAAACTATTACGGAGTTTTCTGGTTCCTGAGTCGGGAAATAACCAAGAACCTCTTCATTTCTTCCGCTGTGGCATTAGTACAGCATTGGCGCTTTTTGATCCTGGTCAGGAAAAGTAGGGTGTGTCGACCACGTTTTCCTCATTCCTTTAAATCTGTTCTTTTTCCTGTGTTCCTTTTCAGGTGCTCGCCGGAACTTGGTTCTCGGGGCAATTCTTCCTTTTTCTTTTGATTTTTCTGCCCTCGTGGGTAATACGATCAGAACGGCTGGTCAGAGCAGGCACGAAAAATTAATGATTTCATTTTATAATTTTAACAGTCGTATTGTAAAGACTGGAAAAGTGGAAGAACAAACACAATTTTGTACAGGGCGTGGCTTCACAGGATATCAGACAGATCAAGTATGTCTAGTTCAACATGTACGTTCCAATGTACGGGGTTTGCGGAGGCAGTACCAGCCTAGTGGCTCCAACCTGCCTCCACCCCATCGGGCAAAAAGAGGGGAAAAGGGAACAAGAGTTACCTCCAGCGAATCCTCGACCACTGTGATACCTGCAGGACCCCATTGCTGGGCTTTTAGGGATTGGCGGAACACTCCGCCTTTACCCTAGCGTCCTACAGAGGCATCCACCTAGCCCTCTGGGCACTGGCTTTCACTGCAGGCTGTGCACCCTCGCAGTACCATTTCGGGCAAAATATCCCTTGAGGCTAGAATGGTCACTAGCCCGCCCGGCTTTGGGGGCCTCCGCTTTGGAGGGGTGTGAACTTGCACCTCCTTGCCAAAGGACTCCACGTCCCTGGTACCTTGCCACAGCTGGATGGGGGAACCGGGGCCCTGCAAATGCTAGTTTTCCGTCCCCTGGGGAGGGGTGAATATCACCCCTGAATCCCACTAGTCCCCATCTAGTTCAACAGTAGATTAACATCGACTTAGATGGTTAACTGTAGGTCGTAACGTCAACACGTTACCTGACTGAGGCACAATACCTCGCAGCCCAACCAATAACGCGTATAACGGTTATCTAACGAAGGGGAAGGGATTTTTATATCGTGGAACGATTCCCTTCTCCATTTCTTCCTTCTTCGTCACAATGTTTGACTCCCTAGAGCTCGTTATTTCCCGCACGAATGCTCATTGCTAATGTTTTCTCACAGCTCGTTATTTTCCGTACAAATCCTGATTGCTAATGTTTCAGGTGTCTTCTAAATGAGGGCGACGATTCCCTTTCTGTATTGAAGTTTTTGCTCGAATGACTTTCGCTGGATGTAGCAATAAGAAGCCGCTCGGGCTGATTGGCAATTAGTGGAGATCGAAGAGAGATTTTCACGATTCTCGAAGGCTATAACTGCTGAGATAATAAAGACTCTCCAAAGGAAGTGTTATAAGAATTATCTATAAAGTTATTGCTTCGCAATTACTTTAAGAGCAAACAGAGCTATTGGAATACCGGCATGAGCGAATTTAGTCAAGACGAAAACCAGCTCAGACAAAGCTAAAAGCCGATGGCTGCACGGGCTGTTGAATCTCCAAAACCAGCCCAAATTTGTGGGAAATTCGTAAATGTTCCGCGAATGCTTGGCGTAGTTTTGAGCCAGAAAGCAGCTCCACGAAAACGTTCAGAGGCGAGACAGCTGTGGTTTGAAATCCGAGAGCAGTAGGAAGTTTAATACCTATCGTTAGACCGGTTTTTGAGGAAAAGGTGTCTCTTTTTTGGTTCTCCGCCTCTCCCCCTCATGTTTACCATCGATGAGAATTACTCAATTGGTTTTTTTCGCTTTTTTAAACATTCAGTTCCTGATGTTCCAATCAATCTTTTCGATAATTTACTAGTTATCAAGCCTCCGAGACCCATCCCATTCGATTCAGCATCGAAAAATACCTGTAAACTATACAAAACATGACGTAACTACAACGGAACAACGAAAATTGGCATTTTTAGGCACGACAAATTGAATGAGACGAATTCTACTGCTCGAAGGAACTCGCTGGACGATGTAGCAAAAGTTATCGTTTCCACGAGCTCATTTCACGCACTCCCGTCTTTTTGACTCGTCACGTAGTGCCGATCGCATAGCACCGCCGTTTTTCCGTAGTTGTCTGGTCATTTTACGTATTGTTTACTAGTATTTTTCGATGCTGAATCCAATTGGATGGACCTCGGAGGCGTGAGACTGTGTCAAACTGGGCAATCATGCTATTGAGTGATTATTTGCAGCGTTTTTCGATTATGTAGGTTTAAAAACGTAAACGTAACATTTTTACACGATTGCGAAGTAAAAAACACCTAATACTGATTGTTTGTGTCTTCGTCTATCAAAAGCAGCACAAATTTTGTATTTAGTTCCGCAAGAGGATGCAAACCAGCGAATCATCGTCTTTGTTTAGGATAAACACAGTAACAACAGTTGTCGTTTCTTCTAACAAACTTTGTACAGTAAAAAGACACTGAAATTGACTGTCGTTCACTACGTTGATGATGCGTTGGTAATTTTGTTTCAGTGCAGTAAGCGTTACGGTTTAAATTGGGGCACCATCAGCCAGTGCGCAAACGGATCCGAAGGCTACGCTTTGCAACAACATAATAGTCTTCTAACCAACAAATTGAAACCGGCCCTTGTATCGATTCCCTGCGTTTCTCTTGACGGGGTAAGATGCTTCAATTCAAATTAACAACAAACCTCTTCAACCCCATGAACGAAAGATATACGTGTATATCTCGTTACTATTGCTCAAATGGAGGGGTAGAGGTTGAGGAGGTTCACGACGCTATTGTAGAGCGACTCAAACGTCTTTTCTCCGTAGGCAGGTTGAATTTCACGAGTGGAAGATCGTGTGTTTGGAAAACGGGTAATAGGGTTACCAAAATTCCATGATCTTGAAAAGTAGAATGGACATTTTTTGCCTTTCTGAATATTTAACATAACCGAGCTTCGGGCAGTGATCACTCACTGCACCAGAGTGGCAGGAAACAAAACTATGATCCTGAACGCTTCACGCGGCATAGGCACACACTAAATGGGAAATGAGGAGAGTGTGAGCCACCAACAAATTTGGAAAGAATGCTACATAATCCTCCGGTCCCAGGTCTTAGTGTATTACTAGTTACTCCCACGTAAATTCGTTTGTCGACAACTTTTCATTTCCTTCAGAGTCATAACTATAGCTTCCTTCCATTCACCCCCACCCTCGGGGAGATTTATAGACAACAGCCACAAATGGTGACACGAGTCCTTCACTATCGTTAACGCGATAAATTGGTTCAACCAATTCCTCATTTACATAGTATTGTCTAGACGGTTTCGATTGATAATTCCACTTCTTATCGGAAGTGCGCAAATTTTCCCTACTATTTTTACTTTTATCGGCTTGCATATTCTGTGGACATACCTTTTTTAAATGATTCCTTTGCATAAATTACAAGAGACGTTCTTGTACCAGCAGGGAGCTGGATGGCTTCGTCCACAAACTCTACAAGGGGTTTGTGCGCCTGCAGATGGCGACCCCATATGCCGTCCTTGTGAGTTCCTTTGTCCTTTTCGGAAGGCAGTCCGGAAGACAGGCTCCTGTTTGACATCCCCAGTAGTTTGAGCGGTGGTTAGGTCGTACTGATGAGACGCAGACTCTTTGGCGGCGGCCACGTTCATGGCCTTCTTCATGGTCAGTTTCAAACGATCTTCTTCGAAAAGGCGATCTTTCACTGGTCCTTTCGGTAGTCCCAGAACGAAACGATCCATGATCTGTTGGTCGAGATCCGTGAACTTGCAAGGTCCTCCTGATGATCGTACACGAGCCAGCCAGTCACATAGTTTTTCGCCTTTCTCCCTAGCAGATGTCTCAACGCGAAAATACTCTCAGCCGGCATAAAATGGTCGATGAACAATTTTACCAAATTACGGCCTGGTTTCTGGCTCGTCAGGCACACACAAGTTGTGTATCAGTCTGTATCTTGATTCATCAAGCGAATTCAAAAATAGCGCTTGTTTAATCACTGGATCAGTGATATTATTGGCCGTGAAGAAACTAACCATCCTTGGCTTCGCGATTTTCCATTTGTTTTTCGTGGAAGAAAATGTGTGCAACTGCCCCACATACGGCGCCTTTGGAAACGGTAAAATGTCTCACAGATGATATTACTCACGGCATAAACTGTGTGCGATGTTCGCAGGGTTTTTTGACTGACGATCTCCTTTAGTAGGTCCAGGTAGATCGATTCAGATCCTGGAACAGAGAATCAGACACTTGGATACGGAACAAAATGAGGGAGCACTCTTTAATTCTTGCCAATTCATATCGTCGGGAGGTTCTCGATCTTCGAAAACCTTCCAGAATCAGTTGATAACAGATAAGCAGTAAACATGGAGTAGGAATAAGAATTCATTCAACATAGATACTACACTCCTGAAGGGTAAGTCAAGTCCAGGGTAGCACGTAAGTGCCGTGTGTTCACTTTAGAGAAAAAGATGACGACGTATCTTGTACAACTGTTGATTTTCAGGCAATTTAGTCTCAACGAACTTTCTATACGCTGTTTCATCGTGGACTATGTTGTTGTACAGACCCTCAAGTCATTGACTGGAACGATCCTTGTTACCATTTATATATACTTATCCAACCAGGCCGTTCCTCTTCTTCAATAATCAATGGTGCCATTGCAAATCAGTAAACGGAATTATTTAGGAATTAAGTTGACTACGCGTCTGGATTCTAGGTCCCAAAACACGTATGAGCTGAAATAGAGTAGTATCCAAACTGTGTCCCTCTAGAGCCCCCTTTTGAACCAGTGAATGCCAGGGTGATAGTTTGTTTAGAAGCCAGACATTAAAAAAATCATCTTAATGCTTTTCTGGAAAACCACCGCTCTATATCCGATGAATGCTCAAAATCCCACTCATTTGGTCGTCTCTTTCCTGGTGCGGGTCAATGTTTGCATTAACGGCAATTAGATCTTGACCTTAATTGTATTTCGAGTCGTCAGACTCCAATATGAACTGAGATGAGCTTTCAAGTCATTAATATTGGCCGGGTTTGCCATCGCACTTCGAATTATATCGGCAACCACTCTAAAATCCCTGCAAGGTCAAACGAGTTGCTCTTGCCTTTAGAACTCGAACCTCGAATCATTAGTTATTGAAGCTCATAGCGTTCAGACGTATGACTAGTAATATCCGTCACGACAATCGTTGTCATTAAATATTGTTGGGCCCACGAGAGGGGGAGTGTAAATAAAATAAAAGGGAACTTGGTGAGCGTGACAAAAAGGACTGTGTTACACGTGAAATAAATAGTGATTTGAGTTTGACTATATAAGGGCGACACAAGGGGACTTGGAATACGCGTGAACTGGTTGTGCTAGAAACTGAAGAGGAGAGAGAGAGTGAGAAGAGCTGTGACTGGCTCGACAGTTGGTAGAGGGAAATGTCTGCGCGAGCACTGGGAAGTCTGTATCTGGGACGTGATAGAGAAGGAGGTAAATCGAGGTGAGGGAAGGATATTTTGGAAAGTCTACTGTCGCTTCGGAAGTTGAACCAAACTTGAACCCTTTGTCTGGAGAAGAAGCCGACTGCATGGGCAGTTCTCAGACTTCCCCTCAGCAAACATGAAAAAAGGATCCAAAACCCAACTGCACTCTTCCCTCGTTAATTCGAGAAATAGACAGAAAAATACACTCGTAAGTTCCGAATTTCACAAGGAAGAAGCTAAGGGAATTATGTGCATCCGTTTCTCACGACAAATCCAACAGTCCTATACGCAAATTTATAAATATCGTTTTGGTAATCAATATCGTTGTGAGAGATATAGGAGCAAGCAAAGTCCTAAAATATACAATTCGAGAAAATCGTCAGTGTGTACGCATTGAGAAAGAAGAGCTGAACTAATTTGAAACCACTTGAGGCGCAATAATAACAGTACAAGCATTTTGGGCTCAAAACTAACTATAGTTATCAGAGTCATCAAAACGCCAAATATGTTTTTCTCAAAAACGCCTCCAACGATATTGATTGACATTTTTCTATTGTGTATTAGTCAATGATATAACCTCACCCTAACCGTTTCATTTGTGAAACAATGAAGAGAGGAGCGCAATAAATTATCTTAAATTTCGACGATTTTCCCGTAGTTTTTTGTCCATCATAAATCAGAGGTAGTTCAATAGACAATTTATACGATCGAGGTTTCATGATGGTTATAAGATACGCCGAGAGATTTGATAACAGCTGCCAGAAGTTTCAACTAATTTTTTCGCAGTGTTTCACTTACAAGTGTTCGATTGAAATCATAGAATGAGTAGCAGTGTTACAATAATCTTTGTAACTATATGCTCCACCACTTGCTAAGTGAAATGTTCAGTTGTTTTACCAAGTGCGAATTATGTCCCAACACTCTCTCTGTGCTCTTGCACTACATTATTTGGATTTATCTGCACCCGATTTCAATCTATCTTTCCGATAATTTATTGG
Organism: Pachypeltis micranthus; assembly: GCA_020466155.1. Lineage (NCBI taxonomy): Eukaryota > Metazoa > Arthropoda > Insecta > Hemiptera > Miridae > Pachypeltis > Pachypeltis micranthus. Next base: position 31,206,667 of record CM035768.1, read on the forward strand.
GTATCGAGCATGACGCAGTCTCTCACACCTCCGACATTCATTCCATTCGGTCCAGAATCGAAAAATACTAGTAAACGACAAGGGAACGACGAAAATTGACGTTTTCTAGGCGTCGCTAGTCAATTGACACTACGTGACGAGTTGTTCTGATTTGTGGTTGACGGGTGGCAGTGCGGGAAATGAGCGCAGGGAGGGGAGAAAGGTAGTCAGTCAGTTGGTCGTGGTCTTTATATACAAAGAGAAAAATAAACGGGATGGTGGAGCATCGGGAAGGGAGGGGAGAGTGAACAGGTCATGCACCTCTGGGGAAACCCACTAGAGGTGAATGGAAACATTTTCTGATCGAAAACTGGTGTAGCATGCAGAATGAATGAATAGCCAACATCGCGTGTTTGTTAAGGACGATATGTTCAAGGAATGCTTATTACAAACGAAAGGCGTATGCAGAAGAAATGGTAAATATTTACTTTCACTCTGCTCATCTTCTCTCTGGTGATTCGAGAAACTTCAAGCCCCTTAACAATAATGTCCTTCAGGCTGAAGAGTTCGGAGCAATCCAGACGGTATCGCGTTTTACACTTCGTGAAACCCACAGGACCACCATTTATACGTATGTACGTTGAAGACAGGTAGACATGGACTCACCTTGAGGGCTGTACGTACACCGTCGGAGCGTAGTAATCGAGCCATGTGCTGTCGGAGATGGAAGGGGTCAGAAAGGTATTTTTCACGAATTAGACGCTCCGTGGTCCATGCGTTTGCCAGGACTTGAATTGGCGGGGTCAGTTTGGTCTGCTTCTACTCCACGTAGGGAAATTAAAAATAACTTCAAATTCAACGAAGAGAAAACGTAAGAAGGTGATTATGGTAATCTGAGGACGTTCTTGTTGGAGCCCCTCAAAGAATTCGTTCCCTGATGGTATTTGTGCCAAGCACCGGATGCGGCGACGAACAAAGCGTAAAGCGTAAAATTGTGAAATCTGATGAAAACAGTTCATTACCTCAAAGTGCAAGCCAAACTGCTACTTATAGTCAAAAGCACAATCCATGAAAAACGACGGTTGACATCTGGCTCGTAATAAACCCGAATTATCGCTAATGCGTTTTCCAGGTAAGCCCGGCCGGCTACTAGAGCAACAAAAACGTCAAACAATCAACAAGCATTCAAGCGAAATGGAGGACATCGTTGGATCAAAGGCTGTCTCGCCTTGTCTGAAAAGAGTAGAACAATAAATGGCTCATCCAGGATCAGACACCATTCAGGCTTTCCCTCCATCGACTTTTCTTGATAAGGCTTCCTGGCTTCCGGGCACCGTATTTTATCCTGTTCGGGGCTAACAATACTAACAAAGCTGTAAGGCTTCTCTTTCTTCCCAATCCAGGTTTACTCAGACATCCTCAAAGTCTTCGTTCGGGAAGATCTATAAATTATTTTTAAACGAAAAAGAGACAACCAAAAATCTGATACAAATATTTGCCGCATCGCAGTAAATATTTTGATGTGAACAGAAATAGCTAGCTGTGGAGTTATAGGGATTTCATTGATCCCCAGTACACGGCAAGTATCGCGCGTACTGTTTTATATTAAGATGGTAACATACACTCTGAACTTCATCAGCTCATCTGTCTTTTAGATCGGAAATGGCCCCCTTACCAGTTCTGCAACGTCCATCCGCCCTCCAGGTTATATTTTGACCACAACGTGGATTGGAAAACCCTTCATTTTCACCAAAGAATTCCATTCTAGTTGTGTCTGCTTATTGGACGAAACCCATGGTTGTCATTGGCACAAAATAGTTGAAAAAATTGGCCAAAAACGACAGTTCTGCAGTTTTATTGCATTTACCTCGTGTTTGGTGTCGTTCCCTAGGTATGTATCGATGCTGAGTTGAATAGAAGCGTGTCAAACGAACCGTGATCATTTTCCGGACTACCTCCCGTCTCACTCCAGCATCCCGTTCGATTCGTCACATGGTACCAATCGCCTAGCGTCGACTAGAAAATGTCAATTTTCGTTGTTCCCTAGCAGTTAAGTCATGTTCAGTATCGTTTACTAGCATTTTCTGATGCTGAATCGAACGTGATGGGTCTCAGAGGTGTTCGTTTCCCGTATTGTTGGTGTAGCCACGTCATATTCTGAATACTTTCGCCGTCGGATCGAATAGGACAGGCCCCAATCATGCCGTACACGAGAATAATAAACTTTTGTGTAATAATGTGGCGCATTTTCGTGTTTATGACCGTACTGTTTTGGTTTCTTATCTGCCCGAGTTCATAAAATCTTGCCACACGTTGCACACGAAGGTTCGAAATGATTCATGCATTTTTTATTCATCTCCCAAAAACACGTCGGTCGATGTCACGACCATTTTCCTGAAGATTGCTTCCTATTACCGTTCAGACCCTAATGAGTCCGAAAAACACGATTTGGGAAAATAGTCTGCGCGTCTGTGAACGTGGTTATGCAAAAATGGCTGAACCGAATCTGCTCGCAGGTTATGATGAGACGCCGAAATATAGTTATGCGGAAAATTCACCAAAAACTAACTATAGTTATCATAGTGTTACGGGGGAGGGGGGTTAACATTATAAGCGATATTGCACTAAGAGAGTCGGGAAGTAGTACGATATCAAGTCGAATGCAATTCGAACGAGTTTTATTCTCAATTACATTCGGAGAAGTTTTACCACCACAAACTGAGTGGAAGCGAACACGAGTGCGGGCGACACAGTGACGAGGGAACCGGCTCAGTTACAACTGACGGCAGCGAAGTCTCAAGCGAATCAAGGCATTTGAGGTGCCCAGTCAGCATAAATGCCCTGGATGAGCCTCTGCTAAATTGAAGTTGCTGAATTGAGTTCAGGGCGTTGCTGTCTACCCAACAAAGGGGAACCCAATCTTGAGCATAGCAAGCGAGAGATAATTTTGATTTAAGTTCCATGTTTGTGGTGGGAGTATTGAATAAATGCACATAAACAGTCACTCACAATGTCTCTGACGTATAAATCTTCTGTGTATCGTATGTCTTCTTCCCACGCAGCTGCGACATCCATGGTTCAGACAATCGGTCAATCTCTTGGCGAAAGACGATTTTCTGAGTATGGGAAGTCGGAGTTTCCCTCCTCCTCAGTGGACACCTGCCCTCAGGTGTTCCAGAAGGGGTAGTGCAGAGTGAAGATGCTGCGTCTACCGTGCAGTGGTTAGTTCCCTTTTGGGAACAAGTGCGGCGTTGACAGAATTCACATGTGTACGTTGAGTAGCAGCTCTTGAGCGTGTGTGAGACTGCCAGATAATTCGTACACAGATTGTGCACTTCCACAAGGGTACTTCGAGCCTCCTGGCTGGAGTTGAGGAAACGTGGGCACTTTTTTTACCCCATGATGTTACCGCAGATACGGCAGGGATGTGGCTTTGGCGATGGAGTTTTGTCTTCACAAGGCCTTCTTGGAAGGCGCGTGGTTTCCCCGGACTCATTGTTTGAAAGGTCGTTCGGGGACAGACACGCGGGAAGATGAGGTGATGAGGATGGGGGATTGAGTGGTTGTGAGGTGTTCAGTGGGTAGGTTTCCGCTGCTGCTATGATGCTGCGAACATAATGACGGGCGAGAGACTAGGTCGCAGCAGAAGCACAGAAAATTTGAAAGCAGAGGGTCAAAAATTCCCATCGCGTTAGAAGAACCCTCAAGTTTTTCTGCGTGGCCAGCATCTCGAACTAATGTAAGGGAAGTTCGACCACCAGTTGGGCGCCAACGTTACTGGGGGGATTAATATTGTAAGCGGTATCGCACTAGGTGAGTCGGGAAGTAGTACGATAGAAGCCGAATGCAATTGGAACAAGGAGTTTTATTCTCAATTACATTCGGGGGAGTTTTACCACCACAAACCGGGAACTGGATGGGAGCGGACGACACGGCGACAAGGGAACTGGCTCGGTTACAACTGACAGCAGCGAAGTCTCGAGCGAATCGGGGCATTTGAGGTGCCCAGTCAGCATAAATGCCCCGGACGAGCCTCGATTTTAGCGGAGTTTTTTCCTTATAAACTACGTTCAAATGTTACTGTAATCTTCACAAAAATTGAGGTGGTAGTTCAATCAAATACCTATACAATAAGTTCTCAATAACGCTCATAATGTATACAAGAGCTACTCCAGAAATTCCAGGATTTCCACCGTCGCCATTTCACTTATTATTATTATCCACTAGTAGAGACTATTATCCTTCTCAAAAAAAAATCGTGTTCGCAGCCTCGTCAATTCTCGAGCGTACCGATTGCAGGTGATGCCGTGAGGTGATGTTCAACAATAAATTGAGTTAGTAGAAAAAGCCTTTTTCTCGAAAACGTCCCAAACGATTTTGATTAAACTTTCAACTTATCTTTTACTATACAGTACAAAACTTTTTCTTCTGCATACGTATCTCCGGGAAAATACGATGACCGGAGATATATAGGCCTAAGAAGCAAAAATAGGGTTTTTACGTTTTTTGGAGAAACGGCTTCAACGATTTTCACCAAACTCACAGGATGTTTTCGAATAGTTAATACCTATATATTGTTTTCAATAAACGTTCCTCTGACAGTCCAACGAATAAAGATAAAAATCAAAATGTATCGAAAATAATGTTTTTTAAAAACATTTTCGTAAATCCCGCGGTAACTGCTTTACCAGATTTGATCAATCTTACAGAGTGTCTTTCAGCTACCCATAGCCACATTTTCTTCTCCGTAAGTATTTCTGTATATACCTGTTGAACGGAGATATAAGCCAAGTTAACTCAGAAAAGGAGATCTGTCGAATATTAATATATCGGTTTTCCAACTTTCTCAAAAACGGCTCAAACGATTTCGATCGAACTTTCGTAGGTCTCTCAACTAAGTACTAGCTACATTTTGTTCTCAATAAATGTTACTGTAAAAAAGCATCGAACGAAGGTGTAGCGCCCGTGTATGTAGCAGGACGTGGAATTTATGAGTGTTGCTGCGCACCAAATCTTTTTTGACGCGATTACTCTAATAATTTACTGAATCTCCAAATACTTTCTCATATTTTTCAAAAGTTTTTGTTTATATTTGTCCGTTTTTACTCAAATTTAATACGATTTTCTTCTCACAACCTTCTTTCGTTGTGTGCTATTCATTTGACGGTTTATTTTCGAGCCGAAGTTCAACCTTTTTTAATTCACCCGTCAAAACGTTCGGCTGAGCTCATCATGAAATAGACGAAATGAAACAATTTCAATAATGAAAGCGCATTGTATCTTAGCTCCGTGCCGCTTTGTACAATTCTCTTCGGAGAAGCATAAAAATGTCCAAGGGCGCGCAGTTGAGCTTCGCGGAATTAACTAAGCTCAGAAAGCAGGATCCTTCTATCTAATTCTCTTTTGAATTTCAAATGAGCAGAAGTCACTTTCGTCCCTTTCGCTCGGCGATTGTTCTCAGAGCTCTGATGTTGTTTTATTCACAGAAAAGAGGGAACGCATCTTATCAGCACGTTCTGACGACTAATCTCTCCTGGGCTGTATGCAGTCTAATCAGGAAGGTACGTTGAGCCGAATCACGTTGGGCTTGTAACTACATTAACGTAATTTCAGCTTTTGTCGGTTTTTGTCGCACCTTCGAGCTCCAAAATTCGCTAGTTAAGAAATTTTGTTTCAGAGGTTTTCCAGTAAAGAGAAATGCTGAAAGTGACGAGAAAACGAGGCAAGAGACCGAGACTCATGATAATCCAGAGCCCCAAAGCGAACCTGAAGGATAATGTCCGAGACGCTTCAATGCGATGAGTGGTGTTCATCAGAGAACATCCGATTTTTCACTCCAGTTCGTGCGAAGTACAAGCCGTTTTATGTTGGCGGGTATATTGACTGTATTTATTTTCCCATGTTTCTATTGGTTATTCAATTAAATAGCGCTGTTTTGCACAGACTGTTTGCTGATTCGAACCGCACAAAACGAAGAAGTAACGAGATAAAAACATCGCTGGATTTTTGGAAGAAATGAGCCAAGTTGTCTCCTGTGAAAAATATCTGGTGCGTTGCAACACACAACTTCCTTAGCTCTACGTCAATTTACTTGTGTTCAAGGCTTTCTCCACTTACTCAATTCATTTATCACTCAGTTCAATTGAACTTGGTCAAACGACACTTCACGGCAGCAGACAGAGGTAGAGCTTACAGTTCCGGAATTTATTGTGCGGGTCGTACTCATTCCCGGATCATTACTGAACAATCGGTACACAGAGAATTAATGAGGCCGCGAACAAGATTTTTTTTGAAGAGGATAGTACTCACTTTTGCAGAGTTATTGGGTAAAAAGTTTAAAACTGGTAGTAAGCAAAACGGCGGTAGTTGAAATTCCGGAATTTCTGGAATGACCCCCTTATATCTATGAGCGTTTTTAAATGCTCACCCTATAGGTACTGGATTGGACTACTACACCAATTTTTACTTTCCTTGGCTCTACAAAGTAGAAACGAAAGTTATGTAATCGGCTGAAGAAAAAATTTTTTCTTCAGATCTTTACGTTTTAGACGCTCCCGAGTCCGAAACACACTATTTGGGAAAATGATCTACGTGTGTGTGTGTGTGTGTGTGTGCTAAAATCGAATTCGTCGAAAGTTTTGGTTTTTTATTATGCTGCTCTCGTCATTTTCCCACAAATGACAATTTCATGATATAGTTGGCATATTGGGAGCTACCAATACAAAAAATTTAATCGAAATCGTAAGAGCTGTTTTTGAGAAAAAAAATCACACAGTTTTGATCACTATGATAACTATAGTTAACTTTCGGTCGATTTTGTTTATACCCATATTTTGGCGTCCCATAGTAACCTGCGGGCGAGATGTCAAGTTTGAGCTGATTTGGTACGGCGGTTTTCTCTAAAAATCGTTCACAGACACACATACACACACGCAGACCCACAAACCATTTTCCCAAATAGTGTTTTTCGGACTCAGGAGGGTGTGAAACGTAAAGATCTGAAGAAAACTCTGGGCCGAGTATTTATCGAGAGGCAAACACGAATTGGAGAGTCGTTTATTACTTTGAGGACCTTCCTGGACAGGTAACCTTAAAGCCTAACGTTTGGGTGGTTCTTCTCGTAGAACCCCCAGCGACTGGTTCGTATGAATGAATTGGCGCTCGTTATTTGTTGTATTATTAGGGTCTTCTTCGCCTGTTTTCCACCTGCCTATTCCATATTCTTTTGCCTTTGTAATAAGGAACAGGACGGGACTTTTACAGCCACTCACCCACCTCCTGTTCTTTTTATCCGCTCCCGAATGACTGACGCAACTACAACATAGTTAATTGCGTTTAGATGGTGACGTGTATTTGTTGAATGTATTTTTTTACACTACCAGAAAAGCAACAGCCCCCCAAGAAATACGATGACTTAGATTAACGTTTGAGTAGAGGAGGATTTATTCCTGCGTTGTATCTTTCCAACAAAACAAGGGCTTAGCAGTAGTAAGCAACATGGACTAAAACGATGCTGTGTCATGTCACTGGATGTAACGTAATCCGTTAGCGTTTAGCTTAAGAGTTGTATAGTACGAAAACGATGACCAGGCGCCCGCGAACTAAAAGTGTATTTCAGGATTTTGCGAAGGATTCGGGAATCGTCGAGTTTGGATATAGGTAATTGGCAAAAAATGAAAGGGGACCGGGAAATAGAGAGGAGGAGCGTGAAACATTGTTATTGATGTGTACGAACAGATCTCACGAGAAAAGAAGGACCACTTTGTTTTGAATAAACTGGCGTTGATTTTGGTTGATTATTCATTATTTTTGCTATGAACCAGTTTTTTACTCCCTCTCAAAATTCGACACTGATTAGGCAGTTTCATTGCATTTACGTCAAGTTTGGTATCGGTTCGTGAGTATTTTTAGATAGAATACCGTGGAACGTAAACTTAGTAGTGTATTGAGGTAGTTTGGAGATGCTTTTGAAGAGCTGCTGACTCAGGCAAAAATTGTGGCAATCGGGGCGGAGCTCCGATTCACAATCTCCGACTTACGTCGAGAATTATGAACCAATGTCCTAACCACTAGACCACGATCGCCAGGTGCCTTTAATAGGATCAGTCAGCAGATCTCCCCCCTGGTCTTTAGCTGCTGCTCCTGGAGCAGACTCTTTTAAGGAACTAATTTATGAGAGCTGAGCGAATCCCCGGAAAATGCGATCTAAGATACGAGAAACGAGGGGGCTACAAGGAAAGTCTTTTCTTGTAGCTAACTGACTCCTATTAAAGGCACTGGGCGATCGTGGTCTAGTGGTTAAGACATTGGTTCATAATTCTCGACGTAAATCGGGGATTGTGGATCAGAGCTCCGGCGCGATTGCCATAATTTTTTCCTGAGTCAGCAACTCTTCAAAAGCATCTCCAGTACAATTGGCGCCCAACTAGTGGTCGAACTTCTTCATTTCAAGAAAAATAAGAGGCCCAGAGAAAAATGAAAAAATTAAGAGAGAAATAATGAGACGAATCCTCTGGTCCGGGATTCGCTGATGCTGTGAAAGTTCCAGCGCGAAGGGAAATAAAATGGGTGACGCGCCTACTACAATGTGAAAGAAAAAACTTTCCTTGTGGCCCTCTCGTTCCTCGAATCAAAGATCGGATTTTCCGGGGATTCACTCACCTCTAAAAAATTCGTTCATTAAAAGAGTCCGCTCCAGGAGCAGTGGCTAAAAGACGAGGGGGGAGATGTACTGACTGACTCCTATATTGGCACCGGGCGGTCGTGGCCTAGTGGTAAAGACATTGGTTCATAATTCTCGATGTAAGTCGGGGATTGTGGATCGGAGCTCCGCGCACTTTGCCGTAATTGTTGCCTGAGTCAGCAGATCTTCAAAAGCATCTCCAAAATACCTCAGCACAGTAAATATAGTGAGGTGAAGGAACTCGCAGGACAATGTTGCGAAAGTTATCTTTTCTCCCTGGACTGCGTCAGTTCGATTCGTTGCATCTTGGCAAATGCCTGACACCACCTGGAAAACGTTGATTTTCATTGTTCCGTTGTTGGGGTCACGTTCCATATCGTTTCGTTGACTAGTATTTAAAAGAACACAACAAAAAAAAACATCTGGTGCGACGCATCACTCAACTTGCCTTGGCCTCACATGCATTCAGCGGTTCTCTCGACTCTAGCGACTACCAAGTCTGTTAATAAACCAATGTTCTACTAGACAGTGGGACGAGCTTATAGTTCTGGAATTTATTGTGCCGCCATATCCCTTCACAGGTGATTTAAGCGACTGTCAACGTTATGTGTTTTGAGTAGGATTGCGTTCACCGTTTTGGAATAATACGGTAAAAACTGTGAGAAATGGTAGTTGGTGAAAGAGTGAGTAGTGGAGCAGCTCCTACATCTTGCAGGTACTTAAATGAACTACCACATCAATTTTTCTGAAGATCCTAGTTACATTTGAGCGGGGTTTATAAGGAAAAACCTAAAAATCGATTTTCATCGAAATGTTTGTTAATTTATTGTGCTGCCCTCGTTATTTTCATAAAAATGAGAATTCCAATGTATCGTCGGGTCGTTTGGAAATGTGCATGCGAAAAATTTAATCAAAATCGTAACAGCAGTTTGTGAGAAAAAAAAATGTAGTAGATCACTATGATAACTTCAGTTAGTTTCAAGCAGATTTTTCTTACATCCTTATTTCGGCGTTCCATCTTTATTTAAGGGCTAGATATCATGGTTGAGCCGGTTTCGTTCACAGACACACGTACACAGGTCTGTATCAATGTAGCCGTTCCTGAAGCCACATGAAAGAGTTATATCAGTCGACTGTCACGGAGGTTCGCTATCATGCAAGAGCCAGGCCACTCGGTATCCATCGGACGGTGACCTTTGGAGGTTCATTTTTTCAATCTCCTAGTGGAGAGCTGTTGCCTGATTGTTACCGCACGAAGGTATGACCCTGGGAAATCCCGTTCCATCTGGCTGACGAGATGGGCAACAGTGGAATCAGAAAAAGTGTAGTGAGGCAAATTCTACTACTTGAAGAAAATCTTGGGTCGATGCAGCGAAAGTTACCGCTTCGTTCCCGCCTGCGCTCGACTCGTCGCGTGGTGCTGACTGCCTAGCGCCGTCTAAAAGACGTCAGTTTTGGTTGTTCAATTGCAGCGGTCATGTTTCGTATCGTTCACTAGTATTTTTCGACGTGGAATCGAATGGAACGGGTCTCGGAAGTGCTCTATAAAATTGTCATTTGCATACCTGTTGTAGTTTTCTTGATTTTTGATGTCGAGTTATATTCTTAATATTTTTCGTAGATTGAATAGTTTTTTGTACGTGACTTCCGCGATTTGTATCGGAGCCAAAGGGCTCCATTGTGTATGACCACTTTAACAACCAAGGCGATTGATCAAAACGAAGGTTTCTTGATCGAGCAAAATGAAAAAGCTCATCATGCGAAGAATAAATCAACAACTCGCGCACATTTTATTTAGTAAGCGAGGGAAAATGCTGGGCTGAAGTTGGTTACATATTCATACGTTTGCCCAGCAGTCCTGAACGGTCGCAGATATGAATATGAAACCTACATGAAATCAGGAAAAGAATATCAGTTTTCCCAAACTGCATATGCATGTCATTCGGTTTTCGTGTGTTTCATATTAACGTCAGCGATCATCCAGAACTTCTGGGCATACGGTCAGAGTTTTTTTTATGTGGGCTATTTTTAACGGGGCCGAATTTCGAAAAACAGAAAAATGTCCCACTTACACCGTCTTCTCTTGATTTCAAATTAGTTTCATATTAATGTCAGCGACCATCCAGGACAGCTGGGCATACGGTCAAACTTATAAGTATGAACGTACAGCTAACTTCAACCCAGTGGAAGAATAGAAGGAAGGAGAAATCTGAAGCTCACATTGATTTTGATTAGCACCAGTTGGCGAGAGAACTGGATGTTTAAGAAGTGTAAGATTCATTATCGAACGTCAGCCGAGGAACATCCCGCTGTTGTGAGGAGCAAATTAGAAAAGTGATGAATGAATGAAGTCCGAGGCAATCTCAATAGACGCTGACTTCGGGGAAATAATTGTCGCTCATAATTCGTCCCGAACAGAAAATCCTTTTCAACGGCCCCATAAATACGTGCGTTCAGAAAATATATCTGGTTCGACGCATCACACAACTTTCCTGAGCCCTCAATGGTTTCGCCTCTTTTGCACTAAGTTAATGTGAACTTGCATGGAACCTACGCCTCACGTCACAGTTATATAAACGTCGTTAGCCCAAAAAAAAGCTACTACGGAGCAGCAACTTCGATGATTCTCGAGACTCGACTCGAAATTCAGCTCAGAAGATCAACCAGACCTCCTACGAATTACCGGGCATGAGAAAATCATAAGAAGGGGGGCTGTGGTGTCAGGTACTATGTTAGTTAGCGGTCACACGTGGTTTGAGTAAACTATTTGCATTTGAGTAGTATCGCGTTCATCATCAATCTTGTGCCCATTTACTCGTAGTAACCCTACATGGTGTCAAGTTTTTACTCTCCGCTACCCGTAGGGGAGGAAAGTATAGTAATAGGGTAAAAAAAATTGGGTTTTCTTCAGATCTTTACGTTTTGAGGCCTACTGAGTCTAAAAAACCTAATTTCGGCGCATGGTCCGTGTGTGTGTCTGTAGTTCAAGTAGACACCAAAATAAGGTTATGGACGATTTCGGCCAATTGGAAGGGGGGGGGGGACGAAAATGTACCAAAAACGAGTGTTTTTCGCATCTTTCTCGAAAACGGATCTAACGATTTTGATTAAACCTTCAAATTATCTTCTACTAATCAATACCTAACTTTTCTTCTTACCTACGCTTTTTGCCGAAACGACTTAAACGATTTTCACCAATCTCTCAGGATGTTTTTGAATAGTTAATTCTTACGTATTGTTCTCAATAAATGTTCCTCTGACAGTCCATTGAACAGAGATAAAAATCAAAATGTGTCGAAAGTAACGTTTTTTCGACCATTTCTGTTAATTCCAGGGTAACTTCTTCACCAGATGTGATAAATTCTAATGGAGTGTCTTTTCGTCACCCATACGCACATTTTGTTCTGCATAATTATTTCTGCATATGTATGTTGAACGGAGATATAAGCCAAGTTAACTCAGAAAAGGAGATTTGTCGAATATTAATTTATCGGTATTCCAATTTTCTCAAAAACGGCTTTAACGATTTCGATCAAACTTACGGAGTACTCTCAGCTAGCTTGTCCCTACATTTTGTTCTCCATAAATGTTCCTGTAGAAATGCGTTGAATGAAGATATAGCACCCGTATATTTAGTGTTCGAACTAATGGGGGTGGCGGAAAGTTGTGTGTTGCTACGCACCGCTCGTTTAGATGAAAAACGGTTGTAACGATTTAGATTGCGTTTTTTTTCGAGGACAGTTCCAAATAACGCAACACTATCATTAAAATGATCATCGTTAGGAAGATTGCGAGAAGCACCAGTTATGAAAAATGTCGAAGAAAATAGATTTTAGCTCAACTTTTTAATTGGCAATTTCGAGCATACGATACTGGAAAAATTCTTATAAGCTTAAGACGGTAGAAGTTTAATAATAATGATGCAACCCACGGAATTCACTATAGTAGCCATTTCAGAACAGTAAACACGAACCTTTTCCAAAAAAATCAATTTGGCTGTCCCATGGATTAGCTATACGCCGGTTCCCCAATGTACGTTTGGAGGCAACCTAATAAATTATGGCACTTGGACGTGTACCAGTACGTTAACCTGCACCAAGTAACCCGTAAACTGACAATTTTCGTTCTGCCTCGAAGGGAATTAACGAAAGAACCCCCCCCCCCCGGCACGGCTGAGTTTCTTCGTTTGGGTTTGTGCCCTCGCTACCCCCCTTCCGGGGAAGTGAAATGAAAATGATAAGAGGCTTCAGTCGCACGTCCGGGCTCACCTTGGGGTCGTAAGGTTGTGCGCGTGTGCGGAGATGGGGTGCGCATTGCCACCCTCTGCCGAGACGACGAAGCCTCCAGTTGGTAAGGAATCGTCAGCACGGCTGAATATACACCTCCTCTCAACTCCCAAACTCAACGTAAGGTATTTGTAGTTATGTCAATTTAGCCTTCTTCTTCGTCTTCACTGCCCTTCGTACCTTACTTCAGCCTTCAATATTTTGAGAATAAAGCAACACACCAAAGATGCACGTTTATCACAAAAAATAAAAATAGAAAATTAAAAAAAAAATCCCAGCGGGGGACACGGAAAAATGAAAGAAAAACAAAGAGGACATTGAGGAAAACTTCCCCCCAAAAAAGAGGGAGAGAAGTTGAGTTGACGGCGCATTGGAGAGGTTTTGGGAAACTAGTGGAGGGCGAAGCGGACACGTTTCGGATGGCGCTTTTTGCAGACTTACCTCCCTCTTCCCGTCCTTTGCTCTGACTCAAGAGAGCTCTTGTATCGAACGTTCAACTTGTTGGAGTTCGACTACCTGTTGTTTCTCTCACCCTCGCACACTTTCTCACCCCCCTCTCTCTCTCACTATTCCTTCCTTTGTTTTCTGCTCCTGCTTGCCTCATTACGCGTCCTCTGCCATTGCCATTGCCATTGCCTTTACCTCAGCCTCACTTCATCATACCGTCCGATCATCTGACTCCATTCCTCAACCTCTTTTCCCCATCATTCTGCTTCCTCTCTTCCTCCTTCGCACACCGCTCACTCCCGCACAACCCCTTTTCTTTTTCATACTTTAAGAAGCCTTTTATAGCTCCGATGCTGCATTTTCTGCAAAACTTCCTTCCGCAACCTATCGAACGACACCCGCTTTAAAGCTTCTTCTTCCACTTCTTCTTCTTCTTCTTCTTCTTCTTTCCTCGAGCCGGAAAACTTCCAACAGCTCAGAAGCCAAAGCGGATTTGAACTCGCCAAAGTTCCGCAGGTGACGGAAAAAATTAACGAAATTCGTTAAGAAAGTTGAAAATACATCAAGCGACGGGCGTCGACGGAAACACGACTTTCATCACCCTCAGCCTAAATCAACACGCTTTCTTCTTTCTTGAGCGCTAACGGCTTTATTTATTTTCCCCTCTCGCTTCCTTTCCAGTCACCACTCGCTTTTCTATCGCAAACTTGCCCTTATTTTAATTGACAAGCATCAAGCACAGCTTCAACCTATAAGGTCAATTTTTTCAAATATTTTCGACACTTGATTTTTGACCGTAACTTTGTTCCAAGTTGATCAACTTACGAGTAACTGAACGAGATGTCAGTACGAAAAAAATAACGAGAGCTCAAACTTGAAATTAAATCGATATTTATCAAATAAATTTGGAAACGCGAAAGAAAGAACATCGAACTGAATTCAAAGCAGCTCGAATAACTCCGCCGATTGTCTCACGAAGGAACGGAACATAGCTCGCGTTAAAACCCCACAATTCCGTCGTAATAAAGTGTCAACTTACCATCACTTCGCGGAAGGAAGAATCTCCGGCCGATAGCTATAGATAGAATTTTATAGGATTTTTTAATAGACACGACCAATTAAAGACGACGCTCCAAATCAACTGAAGCGCGGTCAATTTGAAAGTGACGTTTCTCTAGAACCAACATTTTATAAGATGAATTCGTCGTGAAAAGTATCAAAAGATTTAATAAAATATTTTCCAGTCGAGTCAATTATCCTGTTCCTGAAAATTTTAGAGCACCGAGTAATGTTGGTAATGTGAGTTGGAGCGCATCACTCAACGTTCCTCATTTCTGCGGAAATCAAACGACTTTACTTTGCCTTGAATTCTCTTGGCGATTCCGTCGATTCAAAAAATGACTTATATACTTTTGCGAATAATAAAAATTGAAATTGACTCGAATAGAGTTTTAAAAATAGTTACTTTTGAGATAAATCCTTAGAAAAAAATTCGTTCCTGACGAATTATAGTGTATGCTTTTATTCAATGGGAGGTAAAAGTAAACAGCTGTGAAACGAAAATTGATTGGTCAATTAAGGCTCGTCTGTTCATACTAAATCGGCGATGAGAAAGAAAACTTTCAAAATTTCCGCAAGAACTTAATTTAAAAAACACGAGCGGTGCGTAGCAACACGCAACTTTCCACAGTCCGAACACCAGCTACATATGCGGGCGCCATATCTTCGTTCAACGCATTTTTACAGGAACATTTATGGAGAACAAAATGTAGGGACAAGCTAGCTGAGAGTACTCCGTAAGTTTGATCGAAATCGTTGGAGCCGTTTTTGAGAAAATTGGAATACCGATAAATTAATATTCGACAAATCTCCTTTTCTGAGTTAATTTGGCTTATATCTCCGTTCAATATATATATACACAAATAATTATGGAGAACATAATGTGGGTATGGGTGACTAAAAGACACTCTGAACGATCGATCAAATTTGGTGAGTAGTTACCCCAGACTTTACGGAAATGTTCGAAAAAACGTTATTTCTGACACATTTTAATTGTTATCTCTGCTCAATGGACTGTCAGAAGAACATTTATTGAGAACAATATCTAGGTATTAACTATTCAAAAACATGTTGACAGTTTGGTAATAATCGCTGAAGCCGTTTTTCCAAAAAGCGTAAAAAAGCTATTTTTGCTTCATAGGCCTATATCTCCGTTCGCCGTATTTTCATGGTGATATGTATGGGGAAGAAAAGTTAGGTATTGATCAGTAAAAAATAACTTGAAAGTTTAATTAAAATAGTTGTAGCCGTTTTCGAGAAAAATGCGAAAAACCCTAGAAAAAAAATCATTTTTGTCCCCCACCCCTCCTTTCCATCGGCCGAAATCGCCCATAACCTTATTTTGGTGTCTACAAAAAATAAAAAACAAAACGAAAACAGAACCAGCTCAATCGATTCAGCCGTTCTCTCGCAAATAGAACTACATACACACACACACGGACCACGCACCGATCTAAAGAAAACCCAAATTTCTTTTTGACACGGTTACTCCCCTTGGGGTAGCGGAAAGTAATAGGCATTTTTCTGAGTTTCGTTCTCAAACAAGTTTGAAAAATACTGTAACACCGTACAAGAGCTCGAATATCCAATTTATGGAACGATCGGGACTTCTTCTGTAGTTCTGCAAATCCGTCACTTTTTCGAGACGATAACTCTAACTCTTTTAACTAAAAGTACTCCGTGAAATATACGAAAGGCGTGAAAATAACGGCTTCTTGGCTCAAATTGACAAAACCCCCCATTAACGACACCTTTCGGTCAACATTTTACGAATATTTTGAACGTTCCGAAATCAAATATGAATTGCTACTTCGGTGCCAAAGTCAACTAACTTTACTAGGAATTCAGAAAACCTTTTTTGCGCCAGTTTCGAAACTTTCGTGGTGTTTTGGACGATATCTGGCGCAATGACTAATATGAACATCCGAAAACATTAAAATCCGGAACAAGAGGGACTTCAATGAAGCGGAGCTCAGTGTAAAAAGTGTATCGAATATAAAACCTTAACTTTTTCACAGCTTTGAAATTGCTCCATTTTCAAACGCATTTCGGTGTTTATCTCACAATTCAGTTAATCAATGAAAACCATACGATGAATCTTGTTTTTTTTTTCTCAAAAAGTTATCCGTTTATTCCGATTCGGTAGCGTAAATAACACATTTCTATAATCAAATAAACGTTCCTTAATTTCATGAAGTTGTTGGAGCATGTTTGGAATAAATGTGAGAAAAATGTTGTAAATAAACAAAAATAGTTACGAATCGCGGAAAATACCAGTTGACTCAAATCGCTTCATAGTTGTTTGTATAACACGTGGAATCGCTTTTAAAACTCTTTTCGAACCGTTTTATGTGGCACCGCCAAAATAAAAACAACAGGTGCGCACAAAGAATAATATTTTAACGAGTTTTTTCCCCAATTCATAAAAATGTAGCTTACGAAAAATGGTTGAGAATAACCAAAACACATGAGTTCGTGGAGCGAAGAAACTTAATTTGCTCCATCCACATCGAAAGCTGAAAACGTCCAAAAAATTGGTTATTATTATTATATTAGCCCCTTCGTGTCGAAAAATTGTAAAGACTCAATCTTTTTTTGCGCGCTTACGTGTTTTATGGAGCGTAAGAGAAATAAATTTGATCTGACGGTTAGTTAAAAACATGTCTCGACGAAATTTCATCATAAATCTCGTCGTGTCGACATGTCACAGCTTAAATCTTGGCTCAACTGGTGATTAGGGGGATACTGAAGGAGCCAGAAATATAAGTGTTGGTCGATCCAGTACATCTCGCGTATTTTATCCAAATCAATCATTCGATGAAAAAGCGAAATTATCGTACCATGTATCGGATATTTGATTTAAAAAACAGGTAAAACATAAAAATGGATTTTATGAAGCGTGAAGGCTACTAACTCCGTCAAATGAAAGGTAAGGGATGAACCAGAACCATAAGAAGCACAAGTTGATAGGTCAGTTCGTACTGATAACGTCATGCGTTTTTTTGGAAAAACAATTTATTCGACGAATTTTGACGATAGAAACTACATTCGAAGGGTCTCATTTTAGAATGAGTCATTTCTCCGTTCAACAGAGCGTAAGAGGAAGTTGTGAAGAACCGAAATGCACGTATTAACCTCAATTTTGATCTGTTTTGTACGGACGGTTCAAAATAACTCGACAATACTATAACATTCTCATAGGTGGGAAAATGACGAGGGAGCTGTCTGTCGTCAAAAATTCCGACTTTAGCGCAGGTTTTTTTTTCTCATAAATCCACCTTATATTCACCTAGCATTCGCAGGAAGATCCGGGTGATGGATGATTCAACGAAAAATACTAGTAAACGATACGAAACATGACCTGACTAAAACGAAAATTGACATTTTCTAGGCGACGCTAGGCAAGTAGCACGACGAAATGAGCCCGAGCTGTGTAGAAACGATTAACCTTGCTACTTTGCCCCAAGAGTTACTTGAAACAGCAGAATTAGGCACAACTAGATCTCAAAAGGAATTTTTTAGACCAATGTACTGGCTGCTGACAACGAACGGAAGATTTGGGATCCCCATGGCATGAAGCGCGCTTGAGGTTGGTGGGGGTGGGGGGTCGTAAAACAAACTTCCTTCCAACATCGGTGTACTCTTCTTAATTGAAATGCACTTTTTTCGGATCTTCTCGTTTTGAGGGCTAACGAATCCGAAAAACCTCATTTCGTTGTAACTTACGTGAGTCTGTAGTTGGAGTAGTATGAGTGGTTACCGGGGAAGTAGGACCAAAATGTACCAAAAATGAGGGTTTTTGCATTTTGCTCGGAAACGCCTAATTTTGGTAAAAATTTCAAACCAGCGGGGAAAAGAGGTTTCTTTTACTTTTTGGAACATCGGTGTACTATAATTATTTTCATCAAACTCCATCAACTATTTTATCTTATTAACTATATAAGCCATGTTAGCTCGAAAAACGTAATTTGTCGATCATTAAATTATTGTTTTTCCAATTTTATCAGAACCGCTATAACGCACTCTCAGCTAACTAGTGCGTACATTTGCGCAATGAAGATACGTCGCTCGTGTATGTAGTGGTGTTCAGCGCAGGCCCATTTAGTTGGGGGGGAAGTTCTCTGCTTGCCCCTAACGGAAGTTTTCGTTTCGGGCCTTCCGAGAACATCGAGCAAACCTATTCTTGTAGCTGCAGGAAAGTCCGCTTCCTCTTCAGTTAATTCCAAGCGACAACGGATTTCCTCATCTGGGCTTTCCAAAATATCCTCTTCCCACCCCTCAATTTATTTCCTATCCACAACGCACCGCTCTTCCAAGATTCATTCGTTCCCCAGTTTTCGCAATAGGCGCTCGTCTAACATCTCTCCGGCTAGTAATTCGCACTCCTCTCTCCTTCACCGTACAACCAGTTCACGCTGTCAGAGCCCCCTTGTGTGCGCTTGTATTCTCATAATCATATCCTATTTTAGTACTTTTTCCTTTGTACATGTATGAGCTCGAGTCTTCCAATTACAAGTTTTGTACTACAGTAAAACCCGTCTCCGTGATTGTTTCAAATCTACCCTGGTCGAAAAACAGGGGTTTTGGAACGTTGTATGTGGTTACGCACCAGGTATTTCAATTCAACCCATTATTGGAGAGCGATCTGTAAGATGGTACGCTAGATCCGACTGACACCGCCCTTTTAATGGAGGTCGAGATTCCTGTTTGAGAGTTTAGAAGCGGCCAATGTGAATACTGACCTGTGGCAGCGACTGATGGTGAATGGCACACGATTTTGTGCTTTGACTGATGAATGAAGTGAGATGTATTGGTTAGGAGATTCTATCGATGGGGAATTTTTAAGGAGAATGTCATGACGGAGCAAAATTACGATCTCAGGTTCATAATTGTAATTCTTGATGGCTACGCTTTTTTGTTCCACCAGCATCTGTTCCACGCTTTAATTCTGCTTTCACTTTATTAAAGACTTCACGTTGCCTTGTGTTTCGATCAGACGATGATGAAAACTGAGGGGGGACTTCGGAGCAGCTTTTAGGTAACAACGTGGTAACAGATGACGGGGTTATTGCATATTACCTTCTTCTCCACGCGGTTGCCTTTTCGACGCAGCCTGGTCTTTTCTTCAATCGCAGAAATATCCGAAGTTTCTGTAAATCTTGAGATTGGTGGAGTTATCTAGCATCGTTTCCTCAATGAAACGCGTTGGAGATGTGGTATGTAGGGAAGCTCCACGGTTGGCCGTTCGGACGTCAATAGGAAATAACCTGCGGTAGCACAGGATTCAAGGGAACGCCTGTTTATTGAGGGCGTGCGGTCACCTTTGAAGGCTACTCCAGCGGTGAGAGTTAAGCTCCTTTGTCTGCGGCCGAAGCTAATCCCGTTCTGATCGAGAAATATAATTTAACAGCATTACTCCCAGTCGTGCCTCTCGCATTTTTATTACAACTCTAAATATGGAACAAGCGAGTGGTAATCCAATGAGTAATATACGCGATAAACGTTCCATAATGGACAATACATAAGGTACCAGTACGAGAATTTAAAGTAGCGTCGATTTGTTGACCACTTTTTTTTGCAGCGATTCTCCCTCATAATTGAGGAAATGTCAACAAGAACCTTTTCTGAAGAATTCGCTTCCTATACGATGGTTTTTAAATGATGGTTGTGGAGTGCGTAGGAGGCTTATTTAATGCTAGGACTTTAAGGACAACCAGTGTTATCTACCAGAGATGGGGTTTTCGATGAAGTGTAAATACCAAACATCCAAGGCTTCATTCATTCATTGTTGGTTTAATGTGTAAATTTACTTTTGTATCTCAACGCAAATTAATGAATTTATTACAAGGTGAAACAAGGAGCTCCTTCTAAAATACTCGAACTTAATCGTAGTTTTCACGGAATACGCTTTATGGTATTGTGTCGCTTAAAAGTCCTTCTATGATTAAAGTAAATTAAATTTCTGACCGTCTCGACGTTACGTGGGGAGCACGCGCGTGCGCACTTACGACGTGCGCGGACTTACAGTTAAATATAGAAGAATGAAGTAGAGGGAGATCCAGTCGAGTCGTGGATTTGGGATGCTGATGGCCTTCAGTTCGGAGTTTCACAATTAAAATCGGAGATGTGGTCTGGCGAGATTCTGATGACTGCGCAGAGAACAATACTGGCAATAATCCGAGTCACTAGGTGCCTTCAACTCGAAGTGTCTGGTGGGGGAGACAGCGAGTCTCAGCAGGATCCGAGTTGAGGTGAAGTGCAGGTCGGCGGCTTATTAACACTTAAACACAACTTCGACGGAGGCTTATTGCGTAAACAAGACAGATTTGAGAGTATAAAATAAACCAAACGCTTCGGCGTTGACAACCAGCGTATCGTTGTATTTTATGAAGTTCGTGCCAACTGAGTTTGTATTTGTAGCTAGAATGTACGAAGTGTTGAGGAATATTGTATGGTGCGTCGTACAAGATATTTTCACAATTTATTCCCCACTAGCTCGCCCAACAGACGTTGGAATATTGAATTCGAATTGACATAATTAATAAAAAATAAGGTAAAAGCAAAGAATATGGATCGCTCCCTCTGATAAGGCAATATATCGATATATCACGACCGAGGTCAGGCTTGACTCGCCATGTTTGAAATTAGAAATAACGACGGCTGTACGATTATGCCAATTACTTAATGTTCATTATGTAATACCCCGTTATATAATTATTTTAAATGTACAAAGACTATGAAAAGGAGTTAATTCAATGAAATTAAGAATGGGTATATGAAATAAATATGAGATAACTAACGGATTGATATCGATACATGCAGTCGTAGCGTTATCAAGCGATCGGCCCATACTCTTTGTTTCACCCAAAAATAATAATAATTCCAAAAGCACGCTGTTCATTATTTTAATGCTTTCTTAGTTTTATTTTCTGGCACGAAAACGCGTTGAATGAAAATACAGCCCCCGTATATATCGTATATCGTGGAATTTACGGGGGTTGAGGAAAGCTGTGTGGTTTATATATGTTACATGTTCCTAACCCGCTGATGTCAACAACTAAAAAGCTGTGTAAGCATCCTTCAGGTGCTGACTGCTGAATGTGCACGGGCGAATGGTTAAATATAAGTGTAAGAGCCAGGGCTCGTCAGTTCTCTTCAGCCCTGTCTCCTTGCATATAACTTGTGTCTTTGTAAATAAAGTTCAGTTTCCTTTTTAAAAAGTCGAACTTCTCCCCATCAAACTTAACTTATATGTATAGATGCGTCTGGAACAGTAAACATCGATCTTATTAGAAAACTTAGTCCAACATATCGTGATAAGTAGGAGCCATCTATTAAATTTCGAAATGTTCATGTTTTCTACATAAAGTTAGTCGCTGGTATAAACTGAGAGCAAAACGGGGTTGACAAATAGGACGATAGAATCGCCGAGGGCGCACGTGGAAACAAGCATGATTCGTCGCATCGGATGTTTTGATCGCACTAATTGAAGCTACAATTTGCGTTACACGCCAAACAGGCAAATCCCCCGGTATTTGATCTTCCAATACAAAGCGAGTTTCGGAAGAGTGGAGATTCATTATATGTGACCCCCTGCCCTGCCGCAGCTCTTCGTCCGTCGAATTGGGAGCTACAGGTTCTAAGCCTCTGGGGGTTTTGTTCCGCATTCAGAGTTGGAGCAGGAGGGCGTTTGGAGGCTGGCGGTTAACCGCTCAGCTACTGACGAAGTTCCCACATCTGGTCGTTGAAAATGAACCGAGTACATTGAGCAACAGTCGACTTGCGTCCAGTTCAGTTGAAAGAGGAAGCGTTTAATCCCCTTGATCCGAAACGACGAAGAGAAATTGAATGAGGGCGACAGGAAAAGCGCCGTACAAATGAGACGCGCCTGATCGATGTGGAAGGAGAATCGATCGAGAGCTTATTATCCTCTTTTGTTTTACCAAGTTGAGTAGTTGAAAGGCGGAACAGACGTAAAAGGTGAACTCTGCGCAACAAAGAAAATCCATAAGCAGTTCGTGAAGTTTTTTGTTTGCTCCTCGAGTTGGGCCACGTTCGAATGAATTGTTCCGGCACGAAACTAAGTGACTCGCATGTTATCCGTCACAGATGATCATTTCAGGTTTGAACGTCCAATTCAAACCGTTAACCGATGAAATCGACCACAGTGTTGTGTTAACCCTTATGAAGTGGCGATATTTCACTGCTTGACCAAACTCTTAACCTAATCTAAATAGCCACTTGTGTGTTACCCCTAACCAACTCTAAAATCACTCACATCTGAGTGCTCCAGCAGCAACTCTCGCCTCTTCATCCCCTTACTGTTCACTAGACCCAGCACACCCAGGTCTCTCTTTTCTAGTTTTGAGACGGTAACCCTCTCAGTATTATTTCTCGCTCGGCTTCTTCAGTCAGTTCATACAACATTCAAGTCGACACAGTTTTATCGGCAAACGGCTAGTGCGCTATCATTTGTGAGCTGCTAAGCGGTTCGTTAAATGTCGTAAAACCCTAGTTTTCACTTCAAAGCAGCTTACACTATATTGGTGGTGCCTGGATCGGGATTTAACATCTAAATGGCGTCACATGAATGCAGAATGATACTCCTTTTGATTTATAATATATTCTGAATAATTCACCTGTTTCCAGTCAGGAAAACGATTTTACACAAATTCGACACTTCACGTTTCATGGTATGGAATGTATCTGCCACGCCATATTTTGCCTTTAGCGTCGTCTAAAAAAAAAGAAGTTTTTTCGCACGAGAATCCCGTTTGAAATCTAGTTGTGCTTGCCTGCTCGGCAATCTAATTGGACGAAACGCATGGTTGTCATGGGCCACAAATGGTTGAAAAATTAGTCGAAAACGAAATTTTAGTATTTTCATTGCATGTACGTCGGGTTTTGTATCGTTTACTAAGTACTTTTTGATGCTGAGTCGAATAAGATGGGCCATGAAGGTCTAGAACTGTAGTGAGGTGAAGTCTAGTAGTTGAAGAAACTCACGGGATAATACGAAGGTTGTCATTGCTCATTCCTGCACTGACTTCCGTCTCACTCCAACCACCCGTGACTTCGACTCGTATTTTTACTTTTTTCGGCTCTACAAAGTAGGAAGGAATGTTACGCAATCGGCCAAAAGTCTGTTTTTTTAGTTCTCTTTGGATCTTTACGTCCAAAGCCTTCTGAGTCTGAAAAATACTATTTGGGAAAATGGTCGGGGCTGGTAAACGCGATCGAAAGAAAAAAACTGCACCAAATTAGCTCAAACTTGATGACTGGCTCGCCACAGACTGTCAAAGTAAGGGTGTGAGCTCGAAACTAACTGCAGTTATCATAATGAAAAAAACGCCAAACATTTTCTTTTTCGATTTTAAATGTTTTGTACGGTCAAACGCATTAACACAGCAAAAAAAAAAGAAAAATTCTCATCCGTGGAAAAATGACGTGAGCAGCTCGATTAATTACTAAGAATTTCAACACAAATTGATTTTAAGCGTAAATGATTCTACTATAATCATTTCACAACAATGGCGAGAGCTTTAAAAACAAAAAAAACGTATTACTTCTTACTGTTCGCAATGGTAGGTAGTTAACTAGCAGGTAATACCCCAGCGCCAATGGAGGAACCCTGAGCAGTGTGTGGGAGTATACTGTTCAAAAATGAGTGTAGAGGAAGGTAGAAACGAAAACATTGAAATAAATAAACGACACACTTTTAAACATGACACGCCCAATGTTGATAAGCGATGAGAAAATCTTGTTCCCAAACGTAAAGTGTTGGGTGCACAAGAGGAGGAGCTTGAGGATCGAAATAAAAATGAAACTCGGTGAGCGGGAGGAGGACTGTAATATACGTGCGGAATTGAGTTGAGTTAAAATTGAGCTGAGATGGTGTACAAATGGGCGACACAAGAGCAGTACTCGGAACCTGTGAACTGGCGCGGGCCACCGTATGAGAGAGCAAGAAGTTAGGGGGCGACAGGTGGAAGCGGAATGAATTTGGAAGTGCTCAGTCGTGGAGAGGAATGTGGAAAAGAGAAGGAAATAAAGAAAGGGGAAAACCTGGGAAAGGGGGCTGTTAGAACCAACCAGCCGCAGCTGAGGGATTCCCGCAGGGGTGAGGGGCAGGTAAGAAATACACGGAGACAATGACTGGGGAAGCCCGAGGTCAAAGACTCTAACCAATTTGACGCTTTACGTCGAACATAAAGTGAGAAAACTCCGTGGGGTTTGACATTAACCGGTAGTGCTTTCAATACGTGTGAGAAAATGAAGAAGATACAACGGACGGTAGACTATAACCTGGTGATGGGGAAAGGACAGGCAAGGATGACACGCAAAATCGTGAAGCGTTCCACATTTTCGTCTGGGGGGGAGGAGGAAATACTGCTTCAGTTGCAGGTGACTGATATAACCCTCGTTGAGGATTGGTACAGTCATCAAATAAGGAAACAGGCCCGCTTTAGTTGCAGGACGAGCAGAATATTTGAAAGAAACGAGTCAGGGTGCTTGTGGTAGACACAATGTGCAGAGCTGAAGTAAAGTTGATCAATTGAGAAGACTGATACTATCCCAGACCAGGATTGTAGAGAGTGTGATGCGTTGCACCGTACGTTTTCGTGGAAAGTGAGGCTCAAAACTAAGCTAAGAGACCATCAGAAAATAATGCAGTCAGTTGCGACAACACCTTCGAAAATTTGTGAAGAGAATACGCGAGCGCGCAGGGATGAAAGAAGTTAACTGCGCGTTACGAATTATTGGAGAAATTCTCACTGATTGCTCATGGTTGATGGCACTTGAAAGGCAACCTGTCCCCTCCCCCCTCCTCTTCATCACCATCGCCGTCATTCCGACGATAATTGGATTGGATTTCGGCCTACGTTTCCTCTTGCTCCCACGCCGCCGTTGGTGTTTCCCCGGAAACCCTGTTTACTGGATGTTTGAGCTTCAATTAAAACGATATTGAGTCAACTTTGAGCAGCGAAAATGTTCAGTTTGGGATTTCGCGTAGTTAAAACGTAACTATGTCGTACGCAAAATATGAGCTACGCGTTCGTTTGATATTACGATTTTGAGACAATCAACTTTCATGGAAACGACCGATTGGGCGCATGGAGCACTTTGAAACAGCTACGGACTCAGTTCCGCGTCAATAAAAGGGCAGTATGAAGTACTGGAGTTCGAGAAATGGTACAATCAGATTTCCTATGTTTGGAGAAAGTGGAAAGGTGGCCGCAGCTTACGCCCTCACAGACAAATTTATTTTATGCGCGAACGGACACGCGCTTCCAGCATAAAGTATTTTGTGCCATTGGCTATTTTGAAATAAATTTATGGACTTCAATGATTTAAACCAAGCAACATGGAACCCTACAGTCAATAATACAACAAGGTGTCACCGCCACCGCGGGTGAATCCTAAATAAAGCACTACGTGAAAATTGCAGTTATGTTCCTTACACAAAATGTTCAATTCCCTGCTGCAACACCATCGAAGGGATTCACGAGGTTATCTTCTCAGACTCGAAACACCAGCTCTGAGCAACCTGAACATGGAAGCTTCGGTATTTTTCGATGTTGAACCGCATAGGACCCCGTCTTGGGGATGCAGGACTGCGTATAGACGGACAACAGTTGAATCACGGTAAATATAGTGAAGTACCCACTGCACGCCACCTACTCGGCATCATCCCCTCGGTCCAGGACTGTCTGGCAATGGGAGGATGGCACCCCTTATTCCTGGCGCTTCAGCTGCTCTCTGGGCATGGCGCTTTCAATCAGCGCCTCCTTTTCTTCAGGCGGCGCACATTTGACCTCTGCCCGTGTGCGGGGAGGGGGGGAGGTGAGGCACGTTCTATTCCTCTGCCCACTCTACAACGACGTGCGGACCCGCAGGGAACCCCTAGAACCTCTAGAAAGTGCCTCCGAGCTCCTCTCTAGCGGGTCTGCCAGGCGCCGGTTTGGCATTTTTGCCCAAGCATGGGCAGCTCAGCAGACTAAGCTGGAGTCGTGGACTCCCCCCATTGTGGTGGACCCATCCCAACCCCCTACTTTCTCCCTCCTGTGAAGACACCAACTTCCTCCTCCACGAACCCGTGGGAGTGCAGCTTCCAGGACTTCGTGAAGGCTGTCAGTGAAGACCTGGCTTGTTACCCCATTAGAGTAGAGTGAAGTCAATTCTGGTAATTTAAGGAACCACCCATCAGTTCTAATTGTCTAGCGTCGTCTAGAAAACGTCAATTTTCGTTGTTCCCTTTTAGTGGTCATGTTTCGTATCATTTACCAGTATTTTTCAATGCTGAATCGTGTTGGATGGGTCTCGGAAGTGCTATACAAACATGGTCATTTGCATATGAGCTGTCGTTTTCCGAATTGCCAATATACTCATGTTATGTTCTCAATATTTTTAGATCGAATGGGATTGCGGCCATGGTGGTGTCCTAGGGAATAAACCCTGCAAATTATTACACAACGGTTTATTATTCGGATAATCAGCTTGACCTAGCATTAATGCTCCGAGACCCATCCTGTTCGATTCAGCATCGAAAAATATCATAATGAAACGCAAAAAAAGTTCGAAAAGAACTGAATATTAAATTAAACAAAAAAAACGAAAGTATCTAGAAAAAACTGAATTTTAATATGAAAACATGCACGCTAAATACTAATATCAAAATTTAACCAAAAATCTATGAAAAAAACCAAAATAAGAATGAAACGAAAGAATCTAAAAAAATTGAATCGTATTAAAACCAAAACGTCAGGGAAATTGGAACGGGGGCGCTGGAAGCGAAAGGCGAAAGGGGAGTTGAGTGGCGGGAGGCGCGCTCGCTCGCCTCGAGCGTGGTTGCTTTTTTAATGAGATGGGCGGGAGGGAGGGAGTTCAAACGACGAAGCTCCCGCGTTGTACTGCGTTTCGTTAATTTTTTTAACCGTTTTTTGCCCATTACAACCACGGGCTTCGTCCGATCGGATTGCCGAGATGGCGGGCACAACTAGATACCAAATCGGATTTTGGGCGAAAGAACGAATTTTTTAGACCACGTTAAAGGCACAAAACGGCCCGGACTGGTGACGGGGGACGGGGGACGACATTGCAAATTTGGAATCTCCATGTCTTCAAACGTAAAGTATCAAATTTTGAGGGGGGGTTGTAAAAAATTTTTCGTGACCGAAAACATAGGGTTATTATTCAGAATGAATAATAAACCACAAATGGTTCTGTAATTGGTTAAGAAATGTTATTCATTCAGTAATACCAGGTGACCAGGTTGACCAAACGAACACTGTCTAGCTAATGACAAGAGATTCGCGTGAAGGGTCGAGGTAACAATGAACCACTGGGAGACTGAGAGTTCATACACCACTCACAGGTGTCGATCTTCCAATAGTTGAACCGGTGTGAGTACTAACGAGAGAAGAGAATGGCACTGTACGAGTCCTGAGGCTGACTGGTGACAAGGAGGTGTCAAAGCGACGCGAGGAAATGAAATACGGGAAGGGAGATACATGAAAACCGTCTGAACGCTCAAACGCGGAAACTACGTTGTAGCCTCTGGAAATACCAATCCTTGTGTTCAGCAGAGTTCAAAATAGTGAAAAGAAGAAGTTGGTTGACAGCGGGAGGGGGGGGGGGTTGCTGTGGTTAAAAGATGATTTTGTTTGCTAAGATCTTAGTAAATTCAGGTGGCTAGTTTTTGGTTGTGTGACTATAGCCATTTCTATGCTGAATGAAGGAAGAGGATAGCTCGGCTTTGTAAATTTGTTTAATTGGGATATAGAAGATTACGCATGAAGCCGTTTATGTTGAGGTTTTCTAGGGATGCCAGGGGTGCCACGTGCTCAACAGAGATGTGTGCACTCAATAGCCACCTTGAAGCTAGCATCAACGCGCGTTTTGTTTTTAAACACACTCCGAAATGCGCTGATATCAAAACATTAGAATGTGGTGATATTTCTTTATCCTTTTCGGCCATTCAGCATTCTCCCGTTCTCCTTCGTGTTGAGCGATGGACGAAAACCACCACATCAACAAAGAGCCAAACGATATGAATGAACTACGCAACTGATCTCTGGCAATCCCGAAAGATGTCACGAACAACTGGAAAGGAATTATACCTGCAGACAATACGAGTCATTGGGCTCAACCAGTCGGATGTTCAGCGCGAGCATTCTGAGGCAAAGGGTGGTGACCCCTCGCAGCGTAGCACTTCGGATATTTACGCCCTCCAGGAGAGCGGGGGATTCTAACCTTTCCTGCTAAATGAGGGAACAGACAGACATCCATCAATGACGGCCTGTCACTCAACCCTATCAGTCCCGGAGAAGCCCTGAGAGAAGCATCATCAAGCTACCGGGGCAGGGAGGTGGTCTTGTAGTGGGCGTGCTCGCGAATTTTGCGTTCGAACCTCTTCGACCGTATACGGCTTGGGACTCAAAATCAATGCGACTCCAGATAAGCAAAAGGTATTGAGTTTTGATGACAGCAATATTTCTAACACCATCGGCCTCATGGATCACGATCGCATGACATAACCAGTTAGCTGCTGAAGTGTTTTTGACACGAATTAGTCGATGACTCCGTTTTCCACGCATTTCAACCAGTGAATACAACTTCAATATCATTTACCTTTCTGCTGGACGCTGACCAGTAGCGTAGTAGGCTGGATACGGGTGTGCGTTACCGTGACAGGATCCTGACGTACTCGTACAAGGCTATTTACTTAGGCGTGATTACATACTTTCCTGTTGTCTGGAGTAGCGAGCTCTCAAGGCCAACAAGACAGCTGCCATTGAAGCACTCCAAGTAATCACTGGACAGCTACCCATTGAGTGCATGGTGGACAATTAGAGAGTGAAAAGGGAGCTTCCTTCGCTCTGGGCCGAAATCCGCCTTTCCACTGAACGAACACTTGCCACACTAGATGAATGTGCATTGAAAAGAAGAATAAAGAAACGTGGCACGTACGAGTTTACCCCAACATCCGTGAACATTTTAATGGAAAGTGGCATGAGCCTCCTGGAGGAGCCAATTCCTTCCTGAACATGGCGACTTGAATGCGAGACTCCTCTTCTTTTCTCTATAAGACCCTCCAAGAAACGTGGCCAGTTGATTTCTCCCTTTAAAACTTGCCGCCCAAGTAATTAGTTAGATCAAGCGGGAAACCAGATCAAGAACTCCTTCCAGATGATACGGATTCCACAGGGTCAACGCATGGGGCAACTGCCCTCTGCCCGGAAGACGAGCTAAACGACAATTTGCCATACCTCCACAGGTTTGGATACGGTGGATCCACATCGAAGCAGTACGACACAATCGGTTGAGGATCGGATTGAGCTGGTGGAGAAAGCAGTGTGAAGCCTAGAGATATTCAGAAATCGACTGAGTTGTAAAATGAGGAAAGTTGACAAATGGACACTCAAGAGAAGCTGCTGATTACATACATTGTTTGTGTGCTGATCATCGTCCAAACTGGGCGTACTTCGCGCGCGTGGTGTCAATGTGTCGAAACACAGCCATAGTGACCAGTTGAAGTTACGTAATACGCAAGTGACTTCCCAGGTTTACCTAGGAACTGGGATGATTGAATCCCGCAGCAGCTCCGGCAGAATGGTCCGATGTCACTCATTACGCAATTTGTGGTCTTCTCAAAAGCTCACAGTTCATGAGAATATGAAGGTAGAGGTTTGTTGCAAAGGAATCATGTTATGGCGAACTGGAATTGTTGACGAAGTATAATTAGTGTTATCAGACTAACTAAACAGCGGAATTAGTTAGGAAACGTCTTCGTCGCCGGAAAAGGAAAACAATGAAGTTTGAAACGCAAAGTTATTCGTTCAAAGTTGTGCGCTCTCGATAGACGTCTTTGACTGAGCATGAAAGAGCTGTTGAACCCGCTTCACGTCGTGCTGCGGTTTGAAGAGAAGGGTTGAGATGTGGTGTGTGATGATCGCAATGAAAGGAGCGAGCTGTTTACTAAACAAGCGCGGACGAAAAGCCTCAAAACCAGTAATTCGCGATGATGTGCGTCTAACATCGTCATGCGTCTTGAATAGTTTATGTTATTGAATTACTTTACTCGTTAACTCGAGTACCCATTCGTGAAACGAGAAGAGCCCTGAAACCTCGACTTTCAACGGCACTTATGGCATTCGTGCGCTGAAGAGGTTGGCATCCAACCAAAGGTACGGTAGAAATCCCCTCAGCCGAGGAAAACATGTTCTCGACAACCAGAAGGGTTCGTATTATGAAGAAGATACCAAAAAATTCAAGCATTACGTGCTTCCTTCCGGAGAAATCTCGTTCCAAAACAACGAGGAGCTTCTCGTACGAGTACATCCTCAATCTGAACTTTCAACAAAGACTTATCCGTCAGTTACTAGAGCAACCGTAAAACGGAGGAAATAACCCCTGGGAACATAAGTTAGAGAACACTAGGAACGACATACAGCTGCTTGGTTTCAAGACGAAAAGACGACGTTCTACTCCTAATCCCAGAAAGACTTCAATACCTGGTTGACGTGGCGATTGTATACAGTGGTTGATTGTAGGAATATCCAGTGCGACGGACTTTGGCGAGGGGAAGCTGCATGACGCATGTGCACATTGGCTATCTACGAGTTTGGAAAATAGGTAATAGAGAACTATTGAGTTTTATTTACCTGTGACAAATGGGAAAAGTTGGACTTGTTATAGGAATGTAAATAGCTGGTCCTCTTTACTTTTTGTAGGAATATTATAAATCGCGTAATGCGTAGAAGACAAAGTAAGGACAGTCCCTAGCATGCTACGCGCGTGGATAACAAAGTAATCATTTCAGCTTAAATCGCGCAGACACATCTAAACCTCTAATTACAAGAATGTGACATAAAATAAATGAGTGATGAAATTTAATAATAGACAGTGTAATACTTTTGGATACTCATCCATGAGCGATCCAGATGAGAGTTTGAAGCTGGGGCCCTGGTATATTACACTGATGGCTCAGTGTAGCGTGGCCTAGCAGGGGCAGGCATCTTTGGGCCAAGGATTAGAGCAGCAATCCTGTTGGGATCGCTGGCCACGGTGTTCCAGGCAGAGGTGTCTGCGGTGACAGTCTGTGTGCAGCGGTTGTTGCAGAGGGAACACGAGGAGCCATCTACGAAGAGAGGTTGGCAAATGGAAGGATAGATGCAGGGTTGCCTATTGGCAGGAGGCGCCCAGCCTTAGACAGTCAATGCTCTTTATCCGACTCTCCAGAGGGAGGGCCAAGGAGGGAGGACCAAGGTATTCAGGTTCTGCGAGGCAAAGCTGGAGATAGCGGAGCATGTGATGTGCCGTTGGGTGTTTGGGAGGCCCTTCCTACAGCCTGAAGAGGTGGTGAGGGCAGAACTTGCGGATGTCCTTCGCTTTGGTTGGGGGTAGTGGGAACGTGTAGATGACGTCGCACTAAGGTATCCAAGTGCGTTGTGTGAGCAGGGGGGGGGGGGGCATGAGCTGGGGCTCATGGACGCCCTTACAATAGGCCTGTTTTTGGCTGCAGTGAGGGTATCTCCAGCACCCACCTGTTAATTAAAAAAAAAAGTGAAAATAGATAGATCAGTGATTCAGCCTAATAATGGCATGTTGCTGTTATGGATCCAACGAGTGTGGGGGAACCACAATATTCACGAGTGGGGATCTGATTCGACTGACAAAGGGATGGAATCCGGTCAAGCGGATCAGGTTTGTGCTACAGCCCTTTCTGTACCAGCGCGCCAAGGTGCAGCTACCATAGAGCCCTGGCCATGAAGTATCCGTCTCAGAAATAGAGGGGAAGGGACAGGAGGCAAATCAAGGCAGCTGGCATTATGTACAAATGGAGGAGCTAGCGATAAATATGGAAGGGGAGATCGTACACAGAATCGTTTGACCAGCCTGCATAACATCTTCACCCTAGGGGAAAGAGATCACTCCAGCATGTGTCCGCGGCAGTATCACGCCAATCCAATTAGACGCAAAACAGTTGCGATTGCAATGTCCACTTCGACTGGATGAAATAGAGAGCTAATTGGGATCATGCAACTGAGGCAATAGAATTCTTGTTGGAAACGTTTAGCTTGGAATAGGGGTAGACTTAACGAGGGATAACCATTTCTTGAACAATCTGACCCCAATCCATTAGGCGACTGGAGATTAGGTCTCGGATGAATAAAAGTGAGTTGAATAGGCGCTTAATAGCCGCAAGCGCTCGGCAGCTGTTGGGCTGCATTTCTATTCAACATATTTCCACAGAAATGTCCATTGAGAACGGAAGGAAAACTAATTAGTAAGCGACTTTAATCAAAGTTGTTGGGGGCGTTTTCCTGAAAAGTAACAAAAAATCTCACTTTGGTACCGAAATCCCGCCATCCCAAAAACGAAAATGCAAAAATTCAATTATCGCGAATCGTCGCAGGCACAGCTTAAGGACTAACCGTTTTCTCGAAGTTGCGGCTTCGCTAATATGTCCCTGCAGCATCCACCGAACTCAGACTTGTGGCAGCTATTTGGTCGTCAGCCAGTCTCCCGGTAGAGAGATGTTGTACGTGTTAGGAATCTCGTACCATCTGGGTGTTCTCAATCTGGGTTCCCAGCCGATCTAGCCATTTACTTTGGTGGCAAGTTTCAAAGGTGCAGACACGTTTCTAAGCCATCACCTTCGTGAACTCAGCCAAACGGTTATAAGCTTGCTCTGTAGCAGTCAATCCATAAACAACCGTCGCTCGCTGTTGTAGGCTGCTAAGTTCGACCACCCCTGTCACCACCACACCCAACCCCCCTGGAAATAAAGCGTAGGTGCCAGTGGAACGCCTTTCGGCATTCCTAACCCGGGGCCTGCTTCCCATTCAGGTTCGTAGGCTGCTCAAATAGGCGGTCGGTGGTGTGGAGCCTGGTAGGGCGTGACGCTGCTGGCCATGAAGCCACGGGTTCGAAGGTAAATTCCCCCAGAGCGTTGTTTGGCGCCGGCAGGAGAGAGGTTAAAACCACCAAGTTGGGAACCCTCTCCAACGCCACAGACATATGCGCAGCACTCGTGCAAATGTCACCACCACTAATCAACCTATACTAACCTAAATCACGAACCTCTGAAACGTAACACGCAGTGGAAATTACGTGACAAATATTTATTTATTCGTTGGTGTATATTTTGGTCTTCTCAAAGTGATACTCTCCCTACATACCCCCAATCCTTGAAGCACTTGCAGGTCTGAGAAACACGAC
The DNA here is from genome assembly GCA_020466155.1 of Pachypeltis micranthus. Taxonomy (NCBI): domain Eukaryota; kingdom Metazoa; phylum Arthropoda; class Insecta; order Hemiptera; family Miridae; genus Pachypeltis; species Pachypeltis micranthus. The sequence continues at coordinate 31,240,345 of CM035768.1, forward strand.
GGCTACCGCATCATTAGACTGTCGTTTTTGTCTCCTTCCAAAACACGTTCAAATCAAAATAGCTGTCAAAAACAAACACTTGAAATGGCCGACCTTGTGTCTTATATATGAAATAAAGCCACAAAAAAATCGAAAACTGAATACCACTAGTCTGCGATGATTTTTGAACAAACTGAAATCCACAACTTCGTCGATTTTAATGGCACTTAAATTGATTTCGGTTCGTCCCTCGCTAGTTTCCCCTTACTTTCAACTTACAGCGCCTGTGCACATTTTTGTGTTTACGACTCAACATCACAATGCCGGAAATATTCGAGCGATGTCGATTATGAACGATTATAAGAGTTTGCCCGTGGTTCCCTGTGGGACTCACCGAAATGCACGCGTAAATATTGTAAATATACATAGCACTAATACTAATTCCTTTTATGTCACATATGAGACGGAGCTACGCACCACACGCCCTTGGCAGAGGTTTCTTTCTTCTGTTGATACAACCCCGTTCCGGAGAATTTATTATTTTAATAACGTTACATCGTATAATCTTTGAATCTCAGTGTCATCAGCCGCAGGCATAAAGTATCGCGGTAAATCACTTTAACCACTTCCCTACCAACCTTGTATATGAGCACGTTAGCCCGACAGGCTTTTGAGATATCCCGTTTAGATTTTCTTCTGAGGGGGGATCTCGTGTCAATATTCGTCAAGCAGCTTCTATTTGAGCTTGCGGCAAAATAAGCAAATGAACGCAGAACACGCGACACTTTTCTATGAACGTTCAGAAAAGTTGCACGTGTGAACATGCCACGCTGGATTAGGGCGCAAAGGCCCAAGATTCAGCAGCTAAGATACAAAATCTAGAGGACGAGGATTAAAGAAGGCTAATTTAAATTTAAATTGAGGTTAAAGAAGGGGGTAGTGGCCCTGAGTTAGGTCATAAAGCATAAAGATCATGGAAGATTGCTCGAATAAAACGAGTGGGGGGGGGGGGGGGGAGAGGCAGACTAGTCAGGCAATGAAGCGCGAATGTTTGAACCTACTGGTCAGTCTCAAAGCTCTCGCCTCCAAGTGAAAATAGTACTCAAAGTTGATTGTCGCTGTTCATGCATGAAGTCGGCTAGTAACAACCCCTTTGATTCCAAATGACATTAGACAGACCAGTTATCGCTTTGACTGAGGCGATATCCTCTTCCCAACTCCACTCCTAACTGCTTGTTCGATAGCGTGCACCGTTCACCCAAGTTTCGTTACAGATAACGATTTTGAGTAAGAAATCGGTTTCCTCTCATTGAAACGGTTCAAGAAGCAGCTGTGAAACGTAATCGTTCATTTTTTGAATCATGAGTGGATCAGTAGAATCTTTGCACCCAACGAACAGCAATTTTGACGAATCCTACATCAGTTTTAACGAAGCTCTGTGCACTATCGTAGGATATTCCAAGGTCTTCAGGAATTTCACGAACCTCATCGACGTGTTTCATGGGACTTGCTCGGTATCATTTCGCTAAACCAAGCTTTTACCCAAGGCCACAATGAATTTTGGCTGGTTTTACTTCTTTTTTTTTTTTTAAATAACGATGCGTTGCGCGGCACAAGAATGTAATTATTTCTCACTCATCTTAAGGACGACTGGCAAGGAAGGTCTATGGCCACAAGAAAGTGATACTCTTATCCCAAGACATCTCCTCAAGTGGCACAAGACGCTCAAACGCTCGCCGGCCAACCTGTCTATATGCTCGTTACACCAAACTGCTCGTTTATATTTGGTCGACTCTCGTAGTGCTGGGGGGTTACGGGCAAGGGCTAGAGCACTGCATTAGTGGGTCAATAGTTGACATTCTAAGACACAAGAGTTACGTCATAAAGTCTAATAGTTTGTAAGGTTTTGAGCGAAATAGATAGAAAACTGGTTATAGACGTGAGAGTGGTCACAAATCCAGGTTCCAAGTAACATTTTTGAATTAACGACTTCACTGTACATATATCAACGCAGTGAACACACCACGACAAATTATCAAAAATTTCGATGAAAACCGGTTCACTGGTTTTTTTAAAATAAAACTTATGCAACTTGAAGATTCTCACAAAAATCAGGTCAGTAAAATAACTTCACGTTGGTTATTAAATTAACGTGATGTCACTACACCATGTAACTTAGAACATGACTGCGATGACATCAGCTAAATAATGTAACGAGTAGACCCGCCCTATGTTCTCCACTGGTCTTCTTGCTGTCCGGTTCTGTCACCCATTTCGCATGTAAATTCTTTCGTACTTCAAAGTTATGTGACACGTCGTTCGTGTGGCGTCACTACTGCCAATAGCGATCAGGTGTACAAGAGGCTGGTATTGTAACGTTGTGGATACTCACTGTTGTGCCTGTGGTACCTAGTTTGACCGTGTGCTTACATTCAGGCTCCGGTTCGATCTGGGGGGCTCAGTGTTCCATCTCCCTCAACCACTATTCCGTTCTTACGCTGTAAGCGCCTGCTTGCTTTGCAGGCATCAGGCTGGGATGTCGCACGCGCTGTGGCTGGTCTTGGATTCGTCCAGGATTAGCTGCCGTAGTGTGACATCGTGACTCCATCTGCCCTCAAGCCCAGGACGCCTTCAGAGTTTGCGGCAGCTCTGTATGGTTCGGTTGACGGAGGGGAACTCAGGCAGTGTTCTGACTCCCTCAACTCTTCTGCGTGGGTGGAGTGTGGTTCAGAGGGCATTCATGGGAAGGATTACCAGCACTTTCACGCCGTTCGTGTGGCGTCACTGTCTACAGCGATGAGGTGCACAGAAGGTCAGGATCGTAATGTTATGAATTCTGCCTGTCCTGCCCCTGGTACCTAATTTGAGTCACTGAATCATGTGGTGCAGGTGTGACTGCATACTCCTGGGGGTCGTGTCAACCGTCATGACCCAGTCTGCAAGCACGTTGCTGGTGCATTGCTATCTAAGGACTGGGAAGTGGCGGAACAACGGCACTACCGGGTTGTCTCTGAAGAACGATTGAGATCTGACATCGTTACCGTTGGTGACAACCAGTCTGCAGTGATCCTGAATGTTCAGGTATGTTCTGGCAATCGGGATCATGCGCTAACTTGGCAAGCAAAAAGGCGTGAAGGACAGGACGGATCTTCGTATGGCGGAGGAGCTCATGGAGGGGAGGCAGGTGTGACTGCGTCCTGGCGCGGTGTGTGGGTGCAAGAAAAGTGATAAGGAGATGCATCGGCTGCATATGTCAGCAGGCGTTCTCCGAGGTATCACCCCCTGTGCGTTGCTCAGGTTAAAATGGTGGTCGTTCTATCATGGAACATCCTCTCATCCTTCTTCCCTTTTCCAGTCCAATCACTCTATCCCTAAAGCCGTTGTTGGGTAGCCTTTGGCTCCCTCCCCATTTCCTCAATTATTATTTATTTAGTTTCCTTTTTGGGTGCCACCAAAATTCACAGTCAATAGTGAAGAAAAAAAAGTGTCTGTAAACGCGATTGAGAGAAAACGGCTGAACCAAATCCATAATTTGAACTGTTAGTCCAACTAGGTACCTATACGATGCGCTTTTGATAAAGCTCATAAGATACATTGAAGTTACTCCAGAATTTTCAAAATTTCAACCCCCACCGTTTCACCAATTTCCATTTCCCACAGTTTTTACCCGTTTTTATCCTCCCCGAAAAACCACGTAGACAGCCTCTTAAGTGAGCTGTGAACTGATTGGTCAATAATGATCGTGGCAAAAGTAGGAGCAGCATAATAAATTTCAGAACCATAAGCGCCTCCCGCGTTGTCGTTGGAAACAGACCGAAAAACAGATTCGATTAGTTGCCGGAGCCAAGAGAATCGCAGAATGCACGTGAAGCCAAGGAAAGTCGTGTGATGCGTCGCACTAAATATTATCAAAAATCATTCGTTCCTAAAGTGAGTATAACTTATATTGAACTAATGTATATAACTTTCGAATGTTTTGTGATGGTTCGTTACTAGATGGCCCCGGGTTTCTCGATGTTTATTACATTTGAGTTCTGAAAACTGTGAAACTCGCGATATTTATAGAATAGTTCAGGCAATTCATGAATAACCGTGTAGAGTGCTAATTGAGGAAATGCTTTGAAATAGTTGAAGTGTTCTCAACATCAAAATTGGGCCGCTCCCATCTGCTCGATTTTTGTAAATAACGAACAAAGCATGAGGATAGAAGAGAGTTCTAACTTTTCGAATGACAAACCTGGAATCATGACGTCGTTCATCGTGGTGCCTCATTTCAGTATTAAGCTAACCAGCACTTGTTGCGTATCGGCCCTCGGTTATCCATCACTGTGCGCAGGCTGCGTCGTCGATATCGTCCATCAATTGCCATTGGCACTCATAGTCCCAACGATGCTTAACTGGCCATTGTCTTCCATTACTTTGAGGCTATATCACATGAAGAATGTGTGTACAGTGTCGTACATAATTTCACCATACCCACTCAAGGGCTTTTTCCCGTTTGGAAAATCCTCAGGTAGAGTTATATTTCACCACGTTTCCTCTCGACTCAATGCCGAATGCGGCCTAATAATACGGCTGCCCACGTCCCTTCCATAATGAGGCCCGGCCGATTTCTTGCTGCGACACACCTCTTCCTTTATCCTGGCGTTTACGTCTTCTTTGGACGACGGGCAGAAGTCGGTGCTGCTTCACCCTAAGGGAGTCTGCTTACGCTACCGCTCCATACAGCTGCACCCTTTTCACTGACGTATACTCCGACCTGCCTGAAGGACAACCAGCCTAGTTTGCGGCTCGTTTTGAGCGAATGTGTGTATAAAATGGAACAAAGGGGAGGGGGGGGGGCATTTAAAAGTTCAACAAAACGTCAACTTTCGGCTCGATGCATCGTCAGAAGAAGTCGTTGTCACCTTTTTAATGGTTTTCGCTTTCACATCTCTCCCTCATCTCTACCCATTCTTTACCATCTTTTCAAATATATGTACATTGCAGGGCTCATAATAGAACTATGTTCGCGACTCCAAAGCTGCTACTGATTAAGTGTCACACACAGCTTTACATCCTGCCTCGTTTTCTCTCTTAGTTTCGAGATGTTTATTTCTCTCTCGAACGGTAGATGCTGAGAATAGTATTCTACGCGAAGTTTTTACCACCCCCGATTATAAAAACAGGAATGAACGTTTTCTGTTCCTGATTTCAACTCGCCGGCAATCTAAACTACATCGAACCGTTGACTTAAGTCGTGCGTTGGTAACATATCGACTAACGAGCTGCCAACTTCATAAAAAAGGTTGCGTTAGATGTCAAGTTGAAAACTGCCGCATTATTACATTAGCGGCACGAAATCGTTACATCCCGTGTATTGAGTTACTATTTATACATTAGCAATGAATGAGAAATATTTGCTGTCAACGGGCTTCCGACAGATGAAATTTTCGATACGTTGACGACATGATTGCGCTATACTAGATGCACTCTTGCACCGTTTAGTGGGAGTTCAAGGGCACTTACGTGAAATATTCAATGAGCGGGGTCGACTTCGTTAATAAATTACCTGATCAACGCCAATGGGTCTTTGTTTGACATACATAGAAAGCGACAGACGGTGAAGTCTAATATTGATTTCCCTTACCAGTTTCATATGCTCCGATAGCCCAAGCGATGGTTTCCACATCTATCGGATCGCTTGAAATTACGAAAAGAAAAACCATCAAAGGAAGTTTGAAAAAATTGAAGAACCATCGAACGGAGAGTTGGCCAATAACTCGACGGTGTCGCGTGCCCTAATCTTTCATTCCCACCGCCATTACCTTGAGAGAGCGTTCGATCGTTTCGTTTGATTAATTGAAATACAACAGTTAATCGGGTAAAAGGTATTTTTAACTAGCAACTACACATCGAACTCCTCGTACTATAATATTGTTCGCTCTGTGTCGTACTTCCCAAGTTTTCGGATCGCGATTCAAAGTTTTTCTCAAGTTCAAAAGCCTCGAAACGCATTTGTGCAGATGTATTCTTCCACCGACACGACACCTTAAACGACACTAGAACGCCAGGATGAAGATATGTGGCGTTTCAATTGGATTGGTGGCGTCGATGTGTTGCAACCTCGATGGACTTTATGCTGGACCTTTTACTATCTATCACCAGCTCCTTCCGGAGGAAGTGGATACAGCGCCACCATATAATTCCTAAGTGCACAAGCTCTTCTCTTTCTGCAAAACACCGTCCACAACGACGGTGACGTATAAGTCGACGTTATAAATGTTCACAATAGTAGAATAATTAATACTATACTAAACGAGCGGTGCGTAGCAACACACAACTTTCCGCCACCCCCGCAAGTGCGAACACCAGCTACACATGCGGTTGCTGTATCTTTATTCAACGCATTTCTACAGAAACATTTATGAAGAACGAAATGTAGAAACTAGTTATCTGAGAGTATTCCGCACGTTTTATCGGAATCGTTAGTGCCGTTTTTGAGAAAATTGGAATACCGATAAATTAATATTCGACAACTCTCCTTTTCTGAGTTAACTTGGCTTATATCTCCGTTCAACATATATATACAGAAATAATTATGCAGAACGTAATGTGAGTATGAGTGACTAGAAGACACTCTGTAAGATTGATCACATCTGGTGAAGCAGTTACAAAGAATTTACGGAAATGTTCGAAAAAACGTTATTTCGACACATTTTGATTTTTATCTCTGTTCAATGGACTGTCAGAGGAACATTTATTGAGAACAATATGTAGGTATTGACTAATCAAAAACATCCTGAGAGTTTGGTGAAAATCGTTGCAGCCGTTTTGCCAAAAAGCGTAAAAAACCCTATTTTTGCTTCATAGGCCTATATCTTCGTTCACCGTACTTTCATGGAGATATGTATGGAAAAGAAAGGTTTTGTACTAACTAGTAGAGGACAGTTTGAAAGTTTAATCAAAATCGTTAGAGCCGTTTTTGAGAAAAAGGCGAAAAACCCTAGTTTTTGGTACATTTTCGTCCGCCCCCCGTTCCAATCGACTGAAATCGTCCATAACCTTATGTTGGTGTCTACATAAAATAACTAACAAAACAAAAAAAGAACCAGTTCAATCGGTTCAGCCGTTCTCAGTAGGCCTCTAATCTGAAGAAAACCCAAATTGTTTTTTTACGCTATTACTACACTTTTCTTTCCCTTTGGGTAGCGGAAAGTATAAAACCCTGCAAATTATTACACAATGGTTTATTATTCTCATGAACAGCTTGACCTAGTGTTACTGCTCTGAGACCCATTCCATTCGATTCAGCATCGAAAAATACTAGTAAACCATACGAAACATGACCTCACTACAATGGGACTACGGAAACTAAATATTCCCCCCGTGCCAGGCGCCCGTAAACGTCTCTAGTATGTCACGAGTGTGCGGAACAAGTGGCTTTAACCTTCCTCCGTCCCTTTGGGAAAAAAGTGTCGGGGAAATTGGGACGGGGACACGATGTTGCGAGTCAAGCGGGCGGCAGCGTTGCGAGGCGAGCAGGCGGGTGATTTAAATAAGACTGGAGGGAGGGAGGGAGTACTAACGACGAAACATTGACTTCCGCTGTAGTTCCTGCGAGTTCTTCCAATTAATAGACTCTAACAATTACTGTAATTTCCCTATACGCAGTTGTACACGTCTGATACTCATTCTATTCGACCCAGGATGTAAAAATACCTTGAAAATGATACAGAACACGGCTTATTTGCTATTATACTGCGTTTCGTTTATTTTTTTGACCATTTTTGGTCCATAACAACCATGTGCTTCATCCGATCGGATTGCTGAGATGGCGGGCTCAACTAGATACCAAATGGGATTTTTGTGCGAAAGAACGAATTTTTTAGACCACGTTAAAGGCACAAAACGGCCTGGACGGCGGATGGGGGACGGGGGCTGGTGGACGGGAGACGGAGGACCGTGACAGGGGACGGCGGACGGACATTGCAGATTTGGAATCCCCATGTCTTGAAACGTAAAGTATCAAATTTTGAGGGGGGGTTGTAAAAAAATTTTTCGTGACCGAAAACAGGGTTATTATTCAGAATGAATAATAAACCAAAATAAGGTGCCAATTTTATGGATTTTGAGTGTTTCAAGTAATTGGTTATAGTTGATAGCTTCTTCAAGTACGCGACTATGGCGAAAACAACGCGTCGACAGTCATTAGTAAGTTGAAATCTATATTGGACTATTCCAACCGGACAGGAATGGCGGACCACCGCTGAGCTCAGGTGAATTCAAATATTTCATGAAGCAATGAGAGATGGCGAAGTCAAAGTATATTGACCAAGCGTGAAGGTTCTAAGTCGGCCCGGGCTCATACTTAGCGCTATTAGATTATCGAAATACGCCTAAAGCTACTTTACCAACCAGCTCGACATTAGTATAACCCTAGCTAGCGAGATATGAGAAATAACGGGGCGGGAAACAAAAGCGTACTACGACAGACCTTTATACCTCGTCTCAATTTGTAAAAAGTGGAATTGAGGTAAGTATATATGTGTAAGTATACAGTCAACATTAAGTCCTTAGATTCATGAAACGGATTTAATGTAAACATTAACCCAATTCCACAATTTTCGGTGAAATTGTGATAACTTTAGTTTCTAAAAAAACTTATGAAAGCGTAGTAAAGTAAAAGAAAGATAATTACGACTTTGCCTCGTTGATTGTAGTCATAAAGCGTTGAATTTAGGTAAAAACCGTTGACTACTCGCTTTAAACTCGTAGGTTTCTTAATCGTTCAAAAAAACGAACTATCTGCGGCGAAAATATAAAAAAAACACAACATTGTTGGGAGAGGTATCAATTTTCCACCACCAGGAGTCGCAACTTCACCTCTCGTGCCTGGTGATTTAAGAACCTTTTCAGATAAAATCGACGGTAAGTTCTCAAGGCGCCTCTAACTGCCCTTCGGAGGATTTATTGTTACTCTTTCTTGTAAATGTACCCCTCGTAACCCTAAAGCGTCTCGAAGTACTTTGAATAGGCTCAATTAACACAATTCATGGCAAAATATATTTGAAAATGGTTATCTCTATCGAGACGCTGCAGCGTGTGAATTCATGACTTCGAGATATGGCTTTCCTTGGACGTCGCTACCTGGAGACGAGGCGCCGGTAAGACCAAGGACGAGACTGAAATCGGTCTGTGGTCCCCTGGGCCATCACCACTTTTCTTGGCGACAGATGCAGTTTGGGTACGAGAGAATCCAGCAGAAGATTTTCCCATTAACAGTCTTCGGGGACTTATTCCCACTGCGAGGTGAAATACCATCGGATCCAGCAGAAGTGGAGTCGAAAAACAACGCTTGAAGCTGGGTTTCGTGGAGGGAACACAGGACACGGTATGTGGCTGTTAGGCCGAACTTTTCCATGCCCTGGACCCTCTGGCACCTCAGCCGCAACTCTATCCAGATACCTTCACAACTCATGGACAAGCTGGTGCTTATTAGCTGCCCTTTGACCATTCGCAGGCGGTAGATTTTTGAGAAATCTCAGTTCTGCGTGCCCACAATAGTTGGGTTCTCAACTCAGGGTAAAATGCAGCGCAGGTAACCTGCAACCTCGTCCATAGAAACATCAACACCAGAAACTGTCCTCCATGCCAGACTCTGCCAGTGAGGATTCTCATAATCTTTCACTCTACTCACCTATGCAGTAAGCTTGAGAATCTCACTCCTCCAAAGGAACAAGGAGTCTGAGTCTGCACTGGGAGCAGAGCCTGGTTGCTATTTGCGAAGGTTTGACCCTCCACAAGCTGCCTACACTCGAGCTTTGATGGCTGTTGCAGTACGGGAGGGGATTCGCTCTGACAAATGTTTGTTGACATGGCGTACCCCCTCCCTTACTGCCTGCAATGAGGCGCATCTCCTCAGACGCGCCTGTACCTGTACATAATCCGATCGACAGTTGTTTCCTCATTCATTCCGACAGGATGCTTCTGCCAGACGTGGACCCTTAGTCCTTTGGCGTATTAGAACAATACTGGCACCGGTAGTCGTCTATAGTCAGACATTATAGTAGTACAGTGCCAGAGCACCAGTTAGCCACTCAAGAGGGAAACAGGGCCCCCTGCATACATGTCCATTAATAGGAGTCCTGTCCTGTATTGAGTAGTTGAAATGAAGTTAAGTATACGGACTGTTTGGCTGTACTCAGGTCAAATTAGTTCGCTAGTTAAATGGTCCGGAGCTTTCGGGTCTGGCACAGCTTTGTTTAGTACTACCATTACCAAACCCCATAGCCGACTGTGTAAATCAATTTCTCTCTGTGACTTTTCATGCACAATTTATGACTCGAGCGGACAACGTATTTTCCCTCTTACGGATCCCCCAGTGGTGTTTTAGTCACCCTCTTCCCTCATCACACTTCACTTCGCTCTTACATACTTCTTATAAGGGATTCCAATCCACAAATTCGCACAATGACGTTCGGCTCTCAGCTCTCACAAGATTACCCTCGCTATAGGCAACCCCAGTTAACTTATCTGGAGACCCCTACGCGTGAAGTCATACTCTGCTTTGTACTCTCTTCTGCTCATATCTCCTTCATGTTTCAAGCGTCCCCTCCCGTTCTTGCACCCAACACGGGCTACATGCGAGGAGAACAAAAGGAATAGGGTATAGAACAGGCATAACGAGGAATACGTGCGATAAACTTTTAATATGAAGTTCCTTTGAAAAAGCTCACTCCTTTCGTGATCACCCACGTAAAAACTAGCTTTTTGTACTTGCTTTTTTGTAGAAACTCAGAGTCCTCAAATCGTCATTTGCGTGCTAGTGGAGAATGTACGATTGCCGTATTGCGGTCAAAACTAGACGAGTTTTAGGATTGACAATGTGTGGCAGATATGTTATACTGGTAAGACTCTTGTGATTTTCACTCCCCTTCAATAAACCATCCTCCGTACTACAAATTTCCCTGTCTTGGAACACACGCGCAAAATGTACTGATCTTCAAACAAGAAAAGTCCTCGAGGCACCACATGTTATCGGCCTGCTATCAATTTTTCTCGTTAAAAATTTTTTCGCGATCACTTTATCTGATGACGGAATAGGAGGGGACGATTTCGTCACTCCAATTTGGATTACGTGGATCGCAGTCCAATGAACAACAGCCCCACAGGCTCGTCAGGGAAACACTCGACACTTAACGAAAATCGAGAAATCTCCCAGAGAATTTCCATTGACACGGGAAAAAGCTTTCGGTCGGGATTCGAAAAAGCTTTTGCTACTGTCGCGATTTCTACCGAATCTCGAGTAGCAAACGTATATTCACACAAGAGCCTAAAGGAAGTGTTTAAGGTGGATACTGTACTGCATTTTTCTGAGGGGTACATTCGATGACCGATCCATAACTTAACGCTGTTATTGTGGCAGAGTTGGGCCAAGGAACCCTCAACGTACAGTATCAGCGGAACAAAATGGAGAACTATAACACACGCGGGCCAAGTTACACTGCGAGAAAGACTAACAAGTGAGCCCTAGAACTGCCTTGGGTAAAAGTAAAATTTAATTGAAAATGATCTCATTCACGTATTGGTGAAACGTTTCAATTCGTTTCCTGAAACCACTCCTCGCCTTGAAATTTGAAAAATTTGCTCGGTTGCCATCATGGCTACTCAATTTTACCTTACGTATAGAAGGAAAAGCGGGGTTGACAAAATCGATCCTTGAGCGCCTCGTAGTAGAACGGTAAGTAGTCGGCAAAGGACGCCGTAGCAGCCAAACTGAATAGCTCCGAAGCAAATGCTCGACACTGTTTGCAGCCCATGTTTGGTGTGTGTATCCGTCTCAACAAGATCGCCAGTGAGTCAGGACACTTTAGCGAGACGCAGTGCTGGCGATCCAACCTAAATACAGAACCACGTCTCACCTAGCGTTAAAGGCACTCACAGGGGCCACACTCTGGACCCCCTGCTCGATGTCGCAGCTCTAAGTGAACCCTCACACATTACACGGGCAGCCTATAGACTCTGATAGCTAGAATTCCTGCGACGGGACGCACAAGAGGAAAAGCTGGCCATCACTCAAGAGTGGCTCACAAACAACTGGCAAGCTCGCTACAATACTGCAAATATTGCCACTCACCTGCAAAGAATGCTCTCATCCCTAGAAGCGCGCAATGACAAGAGTGGCGCAACCACTATGAGGGCCTTCAGGTAATTCATGCACAACAGACTGGCTGGTAGCTAGTCAGCCCGGCCTACTGGTAGTTAGTTCGGCCTAGCCCATTAGGTCGTCGGCGTGTGTCGCGTATCTACACTTCCTGAAAACCCTGCTAGGATTGACAAAATAGATCCTTGAGGAACTCGAACTTGGATTTTGGCTCCATTTGAGCTTGTAACTCGCTGATTCTCGACCGTCGAATCCCTGGACAGCGTCTAACCCTGTCGGACGCTCGAGACAAATCAACCATCACAAGCGCACCTTCTGATTCCTTCGTAGCCTCTCTGAAATCAAACGCTTCCACGTGATAAGCACTGATTCTTTCTGCATATCGTGGACCTGTTGAGCGAAGGGCGTCACTGGCTTGTCAACTTTCTCAATCGGCGTGATGATCTCCTGTTTCTAGCGTGTTCCTCCAAGCGACGAACTTTCGCATTGTGGAGAGGCTGCAATGGTTTAACAGTATGTATTACCAATATTATTACCGTTATTTCTGAGAAGTATCTACAATTATTTGGTTTCCAGTGGTTGATTGAAATCCCAATCCCCGAAAATGTGAAAATGCAGGTCTGTGAGTTATGGACGCTGAGCGAGTGTCTGGCAAACCCGTCGCCCGGATAAATCTCATAAACGATTGGACAACCTTCGACTCGGCAATTATTCAATGTGTAATCGATCCTATAAAAAATGCCTTTTAAAATTAAACAGCCTTTTATTATTTACGTCGGCTCAACAGCCGCCTTTTGACTGCGAGGTTGAACGGTGTTGTTGGGGGATGATCGTGGAGTGGGGATTTGAGTCTCGAGCCGGAAGGTATAAGCCTGATTAGACGGCGTCATCATCCCTTGAGCTATAACCGTAGCTTTTTCTTTGGCTGTAACGTTAAAACGTTCGATATGGCTTATAAATGGATCCTTTAAGGGGCTTGTGAGTTTGAATAAGAGTACAAAACTTGAAGCTGGGATTCTCTCGCACGAATTGTTCGGTAACACACGCCGTAATAATCGCAATATGAAGGATTCTAGGTCGTTTTAGGAATGACGTTTTAATTGCGATGTTATTTCGCTTTTATGGACGACACTTAGTCAACCGTTAATGAGCCAAATAATGATGAGAAGAGTTACTTTGTGCATTGGCCTGGAACGGCCTTACGGTAGAGAGGAAATTATAACTACTTTGAACATTTTCTGCTTGTTTCCGGGTTTTCTAGGTATTTCTGCTTTTTGAATCGATTAGTCGCCCGCGCTCGCGAGAGGATAACCCTTTGCAACCTCTCTCAACTTGTTGATGTTTTGCTCGCGTTCGAAGAACGATTTTTTCTTGTTTTAGAATCGTGTTCTTGTAATCATAAGAAAACGTGCGCTACTTCGTCTAACTTACTTGCCGTAAGCTCATTACTCGCACAGACTGCAGCAATACATGAAAATCATCGTGGTATTGGCGGAAGTTAAGAAGACTGCCTGTTCGGCACAAGCCGAATTATATGGGTTTTTGACCTCAGAACGTCCGCTCCTCACGGAATCTCATTGTTTCTCCAAACACCTTTCTATCTCAACCCTTTTGTTTGTACCTGTGGAAAGTCCAGCTCCTCAGTAATTTCCAAGTGACAACAGATTTCTCCCTTTTCTGGACTTTTCAAAATCTCCCCCCTCCCCTCAATTTTATATTCCTCTTTACAACACACAGCTCCTCCCATAAGTCAGTCATTCTTCAGCCGTTTTCCTAGTTCTTCCAACTCATTCTTCTCTCAGGTCTCGCGCTACTCACAATTCAACTCTCACTCTCCCCTTAGTTTCCCAAGCCACCGGCTCACGTGTATTGAGAGTCCCTTGTTTACGTTTATATATTCATACTCAAACTGATATTGATATTCTGTCAAATGTAATACAGTCCTCACTCATGCTCACCACATCCATTTATTTCTCAGTTTCAAGGTCCCTCATTCGTGCACCCAACACTGCCTTTCCGAACCTGGCGCAAGGTAAGGTTCAAGTAACTGCAGATATCGTAGGCGCTACAGTCAATGGATACAGTCCACTGCCTCACCACTTCAACGTGGGAAGTTCCAATTTCTTCGCTCGAACAATTTATTAGATAAGACTTCTAATGCAGCTGCAAATTGAAATCGTTACTTGTAGTACACATCACGTCATTTAGTTTTGGCTCATTAGTATGGGGATTCCAAATCCGTAATGTCAGTTATATCTTCCCTTTAACGTCGTCTTCAAAATCCGTGCTTTCGCGCAAAAATTCCATTCGGGATCTTGAGCCAGCCTAATTGGCAACCCGATCGAACGATACCAGTGGTTGTTATGTGTCTAGAAGGAAACAGTGGTGACGGATATGGTGAGGTAAATGCAAACGCTTGAAGGAATTCGGGCGACAATATAGCGAAAGTTATCGTTTCTCGCTTGTTTCTCGTCTGATCCCAACCACCCGTCAATTCGACTCATCACGTTGGACCGATTGCGTTACCGGCGCCTAAAGAAGGTTCATTTTCGTTGTCCCATCGTAGTCAGGTTGACGTTTATTCGATGCTGAATCGAATGGGATGGATCTCGGAGGTGCGATACTGCGTCAAGCTGTGCAAGAGAATAATAAACTGTTGTGTAATCATTTGCAGCGTTTTTCACTATAAATCCCGCTCATACGATACTTCTTTCAGCAAAATCAGGGTGGTAGTCCAATAGACTACTTATACGATAAATGGTTTACTAACGATCATAAGATTAGGAGGATTTATATAATGAAACTACTATAAAATATTCTGGTGCGGGAAAAGTGACGAAAGAAACACAATAAATTATCAAAAACATCGACGAATCTCGCTAATGTAATAGTAACGTTCTCACAAAAATTTGTACGATAGTAAAACCTGCACAATGACCGTTTAATAATGTTCATAAGATAAGTAGCAGGAACTCCAGCAACTTCACAATTCCAACCACCGCCGTTTCACTATTTCTCACAGTTTTTACTTGATAACTCCAAAACAACGAACACCATCCTTCTGAAAAAACATCGCGTTGACAGTTTCATGAATTACTTGCGCACCGACTGCTCATTAACAGCCGTGGAATGACTAGGAGCACCAGAATAAATTCCGGAACTTTAACTGCTACCACATTCCATCGAGAAAGTTGAGAGATGGTGAAAAATACAGTGAATATCGTTAAATGAAGGTGGAGCTGAGGAAAGTTGAGTGGTGCCTATGCGTGGGTCATAGTATCATGTTTCTCCATGGTGTCTCTAATGGTGCGTGCTTGGAGCACAAGTAGATCATTAATTTCAAATCGGGTGGACTTAGCACTCCATCAATAGCTTGAACGGCGCAGGAGAAATCCCCGCACGTACTGGCGTATGGTAACGGTCGATTCTTTTAATGTCAGTAGTGGGGCAATGTGCATATTTTTTTGGGCTGGATTTCGTCAATGTCTCTTTGCGGTAACACGATATTGACCGTCGCGCCTGGAGCTGCAGCAATAGCCACGGGTTGAACTTTAAGACCCACTTTGAATTCAATCGAAAAGATGAAAACGAAATAAATGCATTCAACTCCTTTTCAATATTAAATAAATGTAACCTAATAGCTCGGATCGTGTTTGAAGATAATGAGGAGACAAGGGATTAATACACTGGGGATTTTCTCACCTTTGTCCAACAATATTCAAGCGGGGGAAAAAGCACTCGAACCATAATCTGGCTGATAACGGGAGAGACTCGATTGGAACTGGGCTCGTGGAAACTTCCATCTTGGAAAGCCGAGTCCTCCACCAGGTCATCCCGCCAAATGGGTAGACAGCGCCCCAGACCCAGAACAAGAGCCGGTGGAGACGAAGGTTATATCCTTCACAACTTTGGAGAAATGGTCGAGTTTTAGTGCCACCTCAGTAAATTCGACAATCTACTCTATATACATGCGGGTAGTCATCATTCAACACATTTCTACAAAATGAGTTCTACACAGTATGTGTGTGTTAGAACCATTTTGAGGAAATTGGAAAAGCGACCGATTATGTTCTCTTTTATCAAGACACAATTCTGTTCATCAATTAGTCACTGAAATGGTTGTGGAGAGCTAAATGTGGTCGAGAGAAGACATCCTGCCAGGCCCTCTCCCCCATGTGCTGCAGGCAACTGTGACGAAATTGCGGCTTCAAATGGGCCTATCGTGTTCCGTTCATGAGCAGACCTCTCAGTTCCACCCCAGGGTCCGTCAGAGCATGTATCGTGACGTCCCCAATACGTCCTCATCACTCTGGTGTGAAGGCGCAAGACAACCTTGGTATCCATCCCTACAATCTCACTCTGTAGCAGGAGAGGCACCCTACCACTCAGAGGAACACCACAGCCTGCCCTTCGCAAATACACGGTGAGTGTTCCACCGACTTCAATCGCAGAATCTGCAGCTCCTTACCTGTGGTTGATCTATTGCGGCCAGGTGGTACCTTAGTGGACAATACTACGTGAGCAGTACATATACAACACGTAGTTTTCTCTCCAGACTGAGCATTTCTCGCAAGTCTAATAAAAAGATTGCAGTTATGCATTTGCGGTAAAAAAAAAACACGATTTTAGTTATCATTATCGCTATTATTCTCTTCGATGAAATATAAGATGAACACTCTAGTTGAAGACATCCCGTTGGACACAGAAATTCGTTACGGATCGCCTCGAAACAATTCCGTGCCTTCAAAGGTCACAATTTCTGAGCATACGGATTTTGTGCGAGTCCCGATCTTTCTCATGGGTTTCCTTTACCGTTAAAAGTAATTCGTTTTAATCTGAATCGATTCACGAAAACCGATATACGAGGAAACACGGTTACTCTCTAAATACAGACAAAAAAAAGCAATAATTAAAAGCATTTTCGCATTTGAACGTTAATTTGCAGTTAAATTAACAGCATCGCAGATGAACCATTAGAGTTCGACGGTAGTGCGGATATTCTCTGTCAGAAGGAATTGATATTGTGGAGGATTTAACTCAATTAATTAGAATTTCGCTAGCTTTTGTCGAAGGTGTGCGCTGAGCAGTTCATCGCTCAAACGCCGATTCCGACGAGTTCATGAGGTAGAGCTTAGCGCATTTACTGGAGAATCCTAATCCCCTCGCTGCGTTGGTTCTTCAACCCTTCTGTAATTGACGTCTGCCCTTTGTTCGTTGAACCGCGATGTAGCAATTCTCCAAAATCGATTTCAAGCGAAGCAATAAGCCGTTCATCGAGAAGACCAATGTCGAGAGCATCGATTTCAATTGAACAAGAAATAATTGGTGTAGCTCGCAAGAAGAGATTCGTCAAATCAGTCGCGGAACACGAGCTGTTCTAATATTTATCTCAGTGATTCAAAGGTTCTGTTCTATTGAGAAGGAGGGGGTTGTCGCCTGCGATTCCAATTTATTTTTCAACGTCGTCCTGGTCGGTTGATTGCCCTATGGAATCTATTTTTGATGTTGCCACAGATCAGATTGGGGTTCATAAGCGTAAGACTGAAGAAGACTCGCAACTACGAAGAGTGGGGATGTGATTCGGCTGAGTCAGGGATGGAACCCGGTGAAGCGGACTGATGATATACTGTCTTGCTCGCTTAAGTAGCGTTAGTAGGCCAGGATAGCAGCCGTAGCGTGATCAACAGAGTTGCCATTGAATGCATGCTGGAAATGTGGAGATTTCAAAGGGAGCTTCCGCCGTTTTGGATCGAACTCTGTGATGACCTCTCCACTGAACAAATGTCAAGCGAAATAGGAATCCTCGACAAAGGAACGTGACATCTAGGAGTTTTTTCCCCAACATCCGTGCTCGGTCTTAAGAGAAAGTGGGTTGAACCAAAGCACTAGATGAGCCAGCTTCTTACGGGATCCTTATCCGCGGCTTCAAAGACTCTCCATCCTGCACGTCTTGCTTCTCCATTCCAGAGGAACCAAGAAACCACGTGCTGCTCGTGTGTAGTTCTTAGAACACTTAGAGACAGTTGTTGGATGAGCAGTAAAACCTTTCAGTACTACAAAGAAGGTTCTTGCTAAACAAAGTGATGACTGTAGCTCTACCTCCTTTGAGGCTCTTGACACCCAAGAAACAGTTGAATCAAGGCGAGAACCAGTTTAAGTTCCATTGTACGCCACGGGATTCCCCAGAGCCACAGTAACACATCATTCTGTGCCTCCCTAACCTGCAGAGGCTCGGTGGAGCTCACGCGTACTCTTGCGTGCCAGCAAATGCGTGGTATTTATGAACGTCTGATGAGATCTTAGTGATGAAACAGAAGATTCCTGTCTGGAGGTTCAGGAAATCAATATGAGAAGAAAACCGACCTTATTGAAGCCCTGTCGAAATCTTTTCCTTTCGATCAGTACGGCGCCTCTACATGACACTTCAAATTAGCAGTGTTTCCCGAACTCACCAGTCTCTTCCTCAACTTTATTGAACCATTTCCAATAAATACGTTTAGGGGGCGTAATTTACCAGTCACCAGTAACCACTGTTTTGCACTTTCAGTAACTGTATAACGAAGAAGGCTGAAATAAAATACGACACGAAGCCAGTACGACAAAACACACACTTAGCAGTAATCGATTGCTAAGTGTCTATTGAAACGTGTGGATTTATAGGCAATTATTGCCGATCATTGACAATGAATTGCCAATGAAAAGGAAGAGGTGCAGTAATTTGCCGCTAGAAATGGAAAATGCCTGGTTCAGACGCATCACACAACCTTCCACAGACCGACGTGCGTTCGCGACTTTTATTGCCATAATAACGTTTAATAAAATTCTCCTCCTGTATAAACAAACAAAATCTCTTTCCTCTCGCATCGAAACTGGTGGCGTTTGAGGGTTGACAAATTTATCCAGTTGCTCCACGACCATCGTTGAGTGACCCGTGCATGGGTGGTTCGTGAGACTGTCAAATTGATTTTTGTGTTCAATATTTTGGAATTATCGGATAAAACTTGAAGGCTGTGGTTTCCAATTCTCGGGAATTACCGGAACTTCTCGGGTCGATCTTATGTATCATATTAAAGTTATTAAGACATCATTGTAAAGGTAGTTTATTGAACTGCTACCTCGATTGTTATGAGAATGTTTTTATTAACCACTTGACTGGAGTTTATAATGAAAAAACTGCTTTAAAATGGATTTTCGTCGACATTTTGACTTATCGTTCATTTTTCAACGTTTTCTGTCAGGGAATGTTTTGTACATCCCCCACCCCCTTTCCCTCCTTTTCATCCTCAAAACTTACGTCTCAAATCACGGAAATTCCAAATCTGCAATGCCATATTTTAACTTAAAAGTGGTCTAAATAACCGCTGTTCGGATCAGCTGGGTCTTCGACCTCCATAATGCCCGCAATAGCCCTAATGGAAAGTTATCCCCGAACACCTTCATCCTCAAGACCTTTTGTTACCTGTGGAAAACCCACCTCTTCAGTTATATCCGATTGACAATGGATTTCGCCCTTCTTCTGGATTTTCCCAAATTTCCTTTTCCCTCCCCTCTCTTTACTTTCCTCAGACATCTTGGTATCGCGAAAGTTGGTCGTCTCCCATTTCTCCCAATACACAGTCATCTAACAGTTCTTACGATTCAGTGGTCTCCCAATGGTTCGTCTCTCTCTCTCTCTCTCTCTCTCTCTCTCTCTCTCTCTCTCTCTCTCTTTCTCTCTCTCTCCACTAGGTGTCTCACAACCAGTTCACATGTATTGAGAGCCCCTTGTTTGGGTTTATTTATTCATACTCAACCGGATATTGATATTCTGTCAAGTGTAATACAGTCCTCACTCAAGCTCACCACATCCATGTATTTCTCAGGTTCAAGCTCCTCCACTCGTGCACCCAACAACCCTGCTTTTGCACAAAAATTCTAATTGAGCCATTCAACTCGGCAACTCGATCGGAGGCAACCCGATGACAAAACGTTGTTATGGGCAAAAAATGGTTTAGAAAATAAGTCGAAAACGAAAGTTTCGCAGTTTTATGGCAATTGCCTCATGTTCAGCATCGCGTCCTAGGCATTTTTCGATGTTGGATGAGATGAGTCTCGGAGGTAAAGAAATGCGTCTAGATAAAGAGCGGTGAAATCACAGTAAATATAGTGAGTGAAATTCTACTACTTGAAGGAACGCACTGGACAATACAGCGGACTTTATCGTTTCTCCTCAGCCTGATCCCATCTCCCGCACTGTCTCACGTCTCTAGCCAACCAGCCAGTCAGTTGGACGCGTCACGTCTTTTCAAATGCCTCGAGTCACCTACAAAAGGTCAATTATCGTTTTTCGGTCAGGCCGTGTTTCGTATCGTTTACTGGCATTCTTCGATGCTCAATCGAATGGCGTGGGCTCGGGAATAAATCGTTGTGCAATAATTTTCATGGGTTTGGTAATTTTTTTCTTCTCCTCTTTTTCTACAAATGAGAATTTGCCGGTATCGCTGTGTTAATTGAAGCTGTCGATATAATATCGGCTCGTTAGAGCCGTTTTAGAAAAAAGTTGGTGTTTTGACTATGATAACGATAGTTCGTTTTTAGCCTACTTTCCTCAAATCCTTATTTTGCAATCTCGTGGGGATCTGCAGGCTAAATAGCAATTTGAATCAATTTGGTATGCGGTCCAAACGGTGTTTTTCGAACTAACTCTCTAAATGTTGTTTTGAACAAATTTTCGGACATTTTCTTATACCGAAAGTACGCTGGGCTAACGAAAGTGAAAATCGATTACTCGATTTCGTTGGTATGTGGTCATTGACGTGTTCATAGTACAGGCATTAGTATTCCAAGCCCACTTGAAGTAAACTTTCCCAAGTACTGATGTAATGCTCCGACGTGGCCGAAACTGAGGGGTCGGAGGATTAACGATAATAAACAGAACTAGTGGTCGAACTTCTTCACACCAAGAAAAGCCAGAAGCCCAGAGTGAAAAATTTTGAAAAACTTTCCACCACCCCCTCAAGTTCGAACACCAGCTCCATATACGGGCGCTATATCTTCATTCAACGCAATTTTACAGGAACATTTATGGAGAATAAAATAAAGGGTTAGCTGAGAGTCATTTGTAAGTTAGTTCGAAATCGTTAGAGCAATTCTTAAGAAAATTGGAATACCTATAAATTAATATTCGTCAAATCTCCTTTTCACAATTAACTTGGCTTATATCTCCGTTCAACGTATATATAAAAAAATAATTATGGACACCAAAATGTGGGTATGGATGGTCAAAAGACACTTCATTAAGATTGATCACATCTGGTGAAGAAGATACCCTGGAATTTACGAAAATGTTCGAAAAAACGTTGTTTCCGACACATTTTGAGTTTGATCTCTGTTGAATGAACTGTCAGAGGAACATTTATTGAGAACAATATATAAGTATTAATTATTCAAAAATCTGGTGCGTTGCAACACACAACTTTCCTTCGCTCTACGTCAATTCACTTTGTTCATGGCTAATTCTATTTAATCAATTCATTTATCAGTCAGTTAATTTTAATCTTGGTCAAATAACGCTTCACGGCAGCAGGAAGCGGTAGCGCTTACAGTTCCAGATTTTATTGTGCTGCTCGTACTCATTGCAGGACCCATATTGAGCAATCGGTCCACAGATAATTAATGAGGCTGTAAACACACATTTTTTGAAGTGGATAGTAATCACATTTTTGGAGTTATCGGGTAATAACTGTTAGAACTGGTAGTAAGCGAAACGGGCGTAGTTGAAATTCAGGAATTTCTGCAGTGAGCCCCATGTATTTCATGAGAGTTTTCAAACACCCACCCTTTAGGTATTGGATTGGACTACAATACCAATTTTTTCAGCATTCTACTAACATTCCAGCGGACTTTATAAGGAAAAAACTGCGCTAAAAACGCTTTTGGTCGAAAATTTTGATAATTTATTGTGCTGCTCTCGTCCTTTTTCCCACGAATGGGAATTTTATGGTCCCTGCCTTATTAAGAGCTATCAATATAAAAAATTTAATCAAAATCGTTAGAGCCGTTTTTGAGAAAAAAAATATTTGGTGTTTTGATCACCATGATAACTATAGCTAAATTTCGGTGGATTTTGTTCATACCCCTATTTTGGCGTCCCATGGTGACCTGCGGGCGAGATATGAAGTTTGAGCTGATTTGGTACGGTGGTTTTCTCTAAAAATCGTTCACAGACACACATACACACAGACCATTTTCCCAAATAGTGTTTTTCGGACTCAGGAGGGTCTGAAACGTAAAGATCTGAAGAAAACTCAAAATTTTTTTTTCAGCCGATTACATAAGATTACATAACTTTCCTTTCCACTTCGCAGAGCAAGGAAAGTAAAAACATCCTGAGAGTTTGGTGAAAATCGTTGAAGCCGTTTTTCCAAAAAGCGTAAAAAACCTATTTTTGCTTCATAGGCCTATATCTTCTTTCACCGTATTTTCATGGAGGTATGTATGGAGAAGAAAAGTTAGGTATTGATTATTAGAAGAAAATTTGAAAGTTTAATCAAAATCGTTAGAGCCGTTATCGTGAAAAAAGGAAAGTATAGTAATCGGGTAAAAAAAAAGATTGGGTTTTCTCCAGATCTTTACATTTTGAGGCCTACTGAGTCTAAAAAACCTAATTTCGGCGCGTGGTCCGTGTGTGTGTGTGTCTGTAGTTCGTTTTGCGGGAGAACGGCTGATCCGATTGAGGTGGTTCTTTTTTTGTTTTGTTCGTTATTTTTTGTAGACACCAAAATAAGGTTATGGGCGATTTCGGTCGATGGGAAGGGGGTGGGGGACGAAAATGTACCAAAAACTCGTGTTATTTGCATTTTTCTCAAAAACTTTCAAATTATCTTCAACTAACCAATACCTAACTTTTTTTCTCCATACATATCTCCATGAAAATACGGCGAATATTGTTCTCAATAAATGTTCCTCTGACAGTCCATTGAACAGAGATAAAAATCAAAATGTGTCGAAATTAACGTTTTTTCGTAAATTTCAGGGTAACTGCTTCACCAGATGTGATAGATCTTACGGAGTGTCTTTCAGTCACCCATACCCACATTTCGTTCTTCATGATTATTTCTGTATATATATGTTGAACGGAGATATAAGCTAAGTTAACTCAGAAAAGGAGATTTGCCGAATATTAATTTATCGGTATTCCAATTTTCTCAATAACGGCCCAAACGATTTCGATCAAACATTCGGAGTACTCCCGGCTAACTAGTCCCTACATTCATTGTTCTCCATAAATGTTACTGTAAAAATGCGTTGAACGAAGATATATCGCCCGCATATGTAGCTGGTGTTCGAAATTACGGGGGTGGCAGAAAGTTGTGTGTTGCTACGCACCAGATATTTTTATTTTTTCAGAAACGACAGTAACAATTTCAATTAAACCAACGCAATACCTTCAACTAACTAGTCCCTACATTTTGTTCTGAATAAATATTCCTATAGAAATGCGTTGAACGAAGATATAGCGCCCTTACGTACGAGTATAAGTCATGCTATTCAATGTGGAAAGTTGTGTGTTGCAACGCGCCAAATATTTTACCGAAGTTTCGTTAAAATAGCGAATCAACGTTGAGTATTCCATAAACCGCTTTTCCCTTCGACCTTTTCAATAACTAAACCTCACAAATGACAGAGCGGGGACTCCCGAAAATCGCTAAATTATTTTGATGATTACCGCTAGCGTTTTGCTAACGGAATTAAGGTGCGGTAGCGTGGATTTTGAATGAGGGCGAAGAAAGTTGTGTGTTGGTCCGCTTCAAACGTTCTCTAGAAGGTCGGAGGAGAAACTAATGCGACGAGCCGCGCGGTCGCGGAGCAAGTCGAATCTTGTCGCCGTTTGCTCCTCGTAATCTTTCACTTTGTCCCAGCAGTCCTCCCGAGCTCGCCTCAGTTTGCGTTCAACTCGCGTTGTATTCACTTGGCGTCAACTCGGGCGACGTTCGCTCCGGCAAATCAACCGACGAAATTGCTGTATTTACCAAATTTATCGACGAAAGAAGTAGTTTATTAGTCGTGAAGGAGTATTTCTCCTTCGTACTGGCACAAAAAACAACAACGGATAAATAACAATTGTCTTATTTCCAGTTACAAACTTAGATCGATTTCGACGATTAAGTCATCGTCAGTAACAACAATGGAACTCGTGCGCATGATGATGATGGCTTGACCGTCGAAATCGATCTAAGTTTGTAACTGGAAATAAGACAATTGTTCTTTCTCCGTTTTATTATTGAAATGGGTTTCCACAACTTCGTCTCGAGTGATTAGTACGCGAGAGTTATGTTCGGCAGAAATGTTCCTTTAGATGTTTTCATTCAAAAGTTTCTGAGTTTATTTTCTTTCCAACCCCCATTCTATTATTATCTAAAAGGCATCAGGTATCAGATCATCGATGTTCTTTTCGGACCATTGTATTTTTTTTTTTTTTTTTTTTTTTTTTTTTTGTATACTGATCTTTAAAAAGAAAAGTTGGGTTCTCTTCGGATCTTTACGGTTCAGACCCTACCGGGCCCAAAAAACCGATCTGTGTGAGTCTGTGAAACTCGATATAAATCCCGCAGGTCACCTTGCGACCTCATTATAATGAGCAAAATCCACCCAAACTAACTATAGTCATCATAGTGATCAAAATCCCAAATTTTTTTTCTCAAAAAACAGCTCTAACGATTTTGGTTAAATTTTTTATGTAGCGCTCCTAATGAGATAAAAATTCCATAACATTCCTTCCTCCAAAAAATGTTTGGAAAAAATTACGAGAGCAGCTCAATAATTACATTGCATTACGACGAAAATCGAGTTTAGTGTAATGTTACTATCCTTGGCTCTACAAAGTAGAAAGAAAAGTTATGTAATCGGCTGAAAAAAAAAACACATTGGAGCACAATCCACCGAAAGTTAATTATAGTTATCATAGTGATCATAACACCAAATTTTTTTTCTTAAAAACGGCTCTAACGATTTTGATAAAATTTGCCGTATTGATAGCTCGTGATAAGACAATCATACCATAAAATTCTCATTAGTGGGAAAATGACGAGAGCAGCACAATAAATTACCAAAAGTTTCGACGAAAATAGATTTTAGCGCGATTTTTTTCTTATAAACTCCGCTGAAAGGTTACTAGAATGTTAAAAAAAATTTGAGCTGTAGTCCAAGCCAATATCTATAGGGTGAGCGATTAAAAACGCTCATAAGATACATGGGAGTCACTCCGGAGATTCCGGAATTTCAACTACTGTCGTTTCGTTTGCTACCATTTTTGAAAGTTTTTACCCAATTACTCGGCATAACTGATTACTATCCTCTTCAAATCAATCGTGTTTACAGCCTCATTAATTCTCTGTGTACCAATTGTTCAATGAAGGTCCGGGAAGGAGTACGAGCAGCACAATAAATTCCGGAACTGTAACCGCTACCGCTTTGTGCTGCCGTTGTTTGATCAGGTTCATTTTCTTATAAACTTGGCTTTAATAAGCTCTTTTTAAGCGCTCTCAGCGGCTATAATAATATGAGTTTCATTTTGCTGATTGTCATTTGCTTGCTCATTAAACTGCTTCTCATTTTGTCTTGAATTGTTTCGCGAATTGCGCTTACTTGAAAGGGACGAAAGGCTAACCGAGAATACGTGATTTTGTTCGGCAGCTCAAAGAATGGAGGTTATTATTATATATGGATAGTTCGTGATAATATGATTCTGCAATGAAATGTCGTCATTTGAGCATTCGAACACACACTGAATTGGTTCGATGACCAATTAAACTGAATTTATTGAGTTGCTCCGACTTGTACCACAACCTTAATTGAGTTACCAATACTGTACAGGAGGTTCGTGACACTATCAACATGCTTTTGATCTATTATTCAAACATTTTGATTTATTATTTACATACACCTATGTGTTCGGTCGGCAAATTGTTTTTGCACCTCCACAACCTGCACAATCGTTGTAGATGTTTTTGAGAAAAAGCAGATTTAGTGTTTTGATCATTATGGTAACTATAGTTATTTTTGAGTCGATTTTTCTCGTACTATTATTTTAACGTTCCGTAGTAACTTAAGCTATTGCATTTGAGCCGATTCTTTTCAGCCGTTTTCTCTCGCGGCACACAGAACATTTTAACAAAAAGCGTTTTTTGGAGCCCTTGAAAAATGTCTTTCGCAAATCAAGTCAATTACGTCTGTCAGAGAAACTTGTTCTATTACGCTCGTGAACTCCAACTATAGGCGGATATAGTGGTTGGTAAAACGTTGATTTAGGGCAATGCCCAGTCTTGAAATGGCTTGTAAATTTCATCGTATATTTGGTCATTCTGATCGTTTAATAATTTGAAACGACCTTGGAGAAACCCGATTTAATTACTGAAAATGCAAATTTATCAATTAAATGTCGTTTGAAAAGTTTCGTGACACCAGCTCGCGGTCGTGTTTCGTGTTCCGCGACGAAAATTCCGTTTCTCGTAAAACCGATGTGATTCCGCGATTCACCAAAATTAAGTACTGTTGATCGGATTCCGGCGTTTTCGACAAACCTACGCACTCCCGCCGGGAACGTTCCGTCAGTTTGAAGACTTCAGCGGTGAGTCCTTACGCATCTTGAATATAGCCCGATTCGAACCCGATTTGATAGGAACCACTACTGCCCCAAATGTCTGAACTAACAATTTATTGCGATCCCGGTACAACATGCTAGCGGATGAGGTTGTGGTGTTGTACGGGATCAACCGTAGTGATGAGACAGAGCAATGCCGTCTGCTCCAAGCCGTAGGTGTGCCCTCCAGTTCGTTGGAGTCACACAAAAAGACATAATGCGGTAGCTAAATACGAAAGGAGTCTGGTATGATGAATTTTCGTTTTCGTGAAATGGAAACATGTTCACTTTCCGTTCACACAATGGGTATGGAAAGTATTAGCCGTACGAATAATAAAATTGAGTTTTTTCAAATCTTTGAGTCTTGAGGTCTACTGCAACGAAAATATCTGGTGTTAAGCAACGCACAACATTGTTAGCCCCACGTAAATTCTTCAGGTTTCAGTTCAGAGTTGTGGAATTAGACGAGAATTGTTCAATAATGGTTCGGGAATGAGTATGAGCAGCCCTAAAATTCCGGAACTGTAAGCGCTACCGCTTTCTGCTGCCGTAAAGCGTTGTTCGACCAAGTTCAAATTAACTGAGCGATAAATGAATTGATTAAGTAGAAAAAAAGCCGTGTACCCGAGTGAGTTGACGTAGAGCTAAGGAAAGTTGTGTGTTGCAACGCACCAGATATTTTGTTAAAACATTCCAGTAACATTGCAGCGGAGTATAAAAGGAAAAGAGCGGTGCGTAGCAACACACAACTTTCCGCAATCCGTTTAAGTTTGAACACCACCTATATTTGCGGGCGTTATATCTACGTTCAACGCATTTTTACAGGAAGATTTACGAAGAACAAAATGTAGGGATTAGTTAGCTGAGAGTACTCCGTAAGCTTGATCGAAATCGTATAAGCCGTTTTTGAGAAAATTGATAAATTAATGTTCGACAAATTTCCTTTTCTGAGTTAACTTGGCGTATATCTCCGTTCAAGATATATATACAGAAATAATTATGAGGAACGAAATGTGGGTATAAGTGACTAAAAGACACTCCATTAGGATTCATCACATGTGGTAAAAAAGTTACCCTGGAATTGACGGAAATGTTCGATAAAACGTTATTTTCGACACATTTTGATTTTTATCTCTGTTCAAAGGACTGTCGGAGGAAAATTTATTGAGAACAATATGTAGGTATTAACTATTTGAAAACATCTTGAATGTTTGGTGATAATCGTTGAAGCCGTTGTGCCAAAAAGCGTAAAAAACATCGAGTCGGCACTCTCGTTTCGGCTCACTCCGTATTTGGGCTACTCACCACCTCGGAATCGGTTCTCAAGCCGGTACTTTATCTATCACTGCTCGTGCCGGTGATACGGTTAATGGCAAGGAGGAGAAACGATAGTGAAGCCTTCTCTCTAGGGGGAGAATGCTGATGCTCAGGAACAGTCCTTCTTCTCGATAGCGCCGTTTCTTGGGTGGTACACTGAGTCTTCAGTCGGTCATTTGAGGGGACGAATCATGGAATTATGCCATCAAAATTATCATCTCCAGTTATATAACCCCTTGTGTACTATGGTAATATAATTAGCATACAAATATAAATTTCATTCTATTCTGCTTCTACAACCTGGCTTTGTCAATTAGATTGCTGTGATCGTAGTCAGTGGAGCTATCTGAGACTGAATGTGTCATACATAGCATAAGTGGCATTGTTTGTAGCGCACATCATCAATACCGTAATTAATCTCGAAATGAATGGCTCACTCAGTGTATTTCAATCAAATCGGATGAGGAGGAATCGATGGACGACCACTCGCGAGAAACGGCGAGAGAAGTAACGAAGCTCTCGAATGAAAATTAGAAACGCTTGATAGGAGCTTTCCACAGGTAGAGGTGAAGTCTGGTAATGCGATTTTCCTCCCAGTTAGGAAACAAATGGTCGTTGCTTCCCACGAAGTGGCCTCATTTGTAAAACGGTAGTGGGAAGAATTGGACACTTAAACGATAACAGGCGGTGCTTATTTAACTAGACCCACAAACCATTTAGGCTGCGTGGGATTTCCACAGTACTATTTTCCGAATGAACCGATTTTACAACAATTATAATATTGTAACGAGGTTGATGTGACTAATACTAGGGCTAGTCCCAGTACTGGTGGTCTGCTTTAGTGTCCTCATAATAAAAATCGTAATTCCTGTTCATGTTTAATTGTAGAACTCAAGTTCAGAGCATGTTGCACCTCTCTGAACCACGCCGCGCAGTAATTAACTTTACCTCGGGATTTCCCTTGCTAACTCATACAGCGGGCCTCTAATAAGTTCTCCACACAAAGCCAGGGCTTGGGTTGGGCGAAATTCACGTTTCGTCATCTGGTTAAAAGAATTAGTACGATTGTTTAACCAACCTTTTAGCAAAGCGTAGGTGCTCCCGTGTTGAGCCCTCTGGCACAATTGACATTTTTTAACAGCCCTTTCTTATTGACCCTTTTCTTCAACTTGTTCTCTGCTATCGACCACCCAACTAAAAAAAAAAAGTACTGCGTAACTTATAGAGATCGACGCTCTGAAAAGAAGCAACTTGATACTAAACTTAAATTTCTGTACAAATACCTGAATCGCTTCAAAATTTTGTGGGACGTTTGCTAAGAATAATTCCTAATCGAGTAAAAGTAGTTGGATGAAATTAGTTCAAAATTGACGTAAAACTGTTGAGGCATCGTGTAAAATGGAGATACTGACGTAAAAAATAAGAACGATCGAATAAAAAATATGAAATTGTTTTCAAATTGCCAGGAAGTTGTCATATCGTAAGGAACTAAAACTTGCTTGAAGGTTGTGTAGACTTGGGAACGATTTCGTTCGTCCAACGGAGTGAAAGTCAAGTTGTTTTTCGCATTGGCGGGATAACCCGATTTACCTATGGCAGACGAAGTTAAGACTAATCAGCATTTTGCGATCTCAACGGTAAAATCGCTCAAAATGCAACTGTTCGGTATGAGCTACTGCTTAAGCAGAATGAACGTGTTACGCCGGGTTATAGAAGATTGAGGTGGTTGAAGATTGGTGAGAAGAAGGTGTTGGCGGTTCAAACTGCTGAAATTCCGTCAGCCGAAATACCTCCACGACAAACTTACCTGGACGTCTGGCGTCCCTTCTAGAGACACGAGGAATGTGAAAGCATTCTTACCAGTTCAAAAACACCGAACGATAATATGTTAAAGATCATTTCTTTTTCAGGGAACTAGAATCTATAATGGAAACATGGACAGATTCAAGCTAGACGATACAACTAACGCATTCAAAAGCAGGTATGAGGAAAGGCTACTACTGCGATATAACTCATATATAAATATCTGGTGCGTTGCAACACACAACTTTCCTTAGCTCTACGTCAATTCACTTTGTACATGGCTAATTCTATTTAATCGATTCATTTATCACTCAGTTCCTTTGAACTTGGTCAAATAGCAGCAGGAAGCGGTAGCGCCTACAGTTCTGGAATTTATTGTGCTGTTCGTACTCATTGCAGGACCATTATTGAGCAATTGATACACAGAAAATTAATGAGGCTGTAAACACGAATTTTTTGAAGAGTATAGTAATCACTTTTGTAGAGTTAGTGGGTAATAACTGTTAGAAGTGGTAGTAAGCGAAACAGAGGTAGTTGAAATTCAGGAATTTCTGGAGTGACCCCCATGTATTTCATGAGCGTTTTCAAACACTCACCCTTTAGGTATTGGATTGGACTACAATTCCAATTTTTTTTACATTCTACGAGAATTCCAGAGGAGTTTATAAGGAAAAAACTGCGCTAAAAATGCTATGGTCGAAAATTTCGATAATTCGTTGTGCTGCTCTCGTCATTTTCCCACGTATAGGAATTTTATGGTATCATTGCTTTATCGAGAACTATCAATATAAAAAATTTAATCAAAATCGTTACAGCCGTTTTTGAGAAAAAACTTTTGTGTTTTGATCACTGTGATAACTATAGTTAACTTTCGGTGGATTTTGTTCATACCCTGATTTTGGCGTCCCATGATAACCTGCGGGCGAAATATTAAGTTTGAGTGAATTTGACACGGTGGTTCTCTCTAAAAATCGTTCACAGACACACAGACCATTTTCCCAAATAGTGTTTTTCGGACCTCGGGGGGTCTGAAACGTAAAGATCTGGAGAGAACTCAAAATTTTTTTTCAGCCGATTACATAACTTTCCTTTCTACGCTGTAGAGCCAAGAAAAGTAAAAAGATCAATAAATGAAAACGAAGTTGTATGAAAATAAGATAAAATAAGAAAGTTACTGATATATGCTTGAAATGGAAACATGACGAATAATACTTACGTTTATGTTATGACTGGAGCAATTTTTACTTTCCACTACCCCAAAGGGAAAGGAAAGTATAGTAATCGTGTAGAAAAATATCTGGTGCGTTGCAACACACAACTTTCCTTAGCTCTACAACAATTCACTTTGTACGTGGCTAATTCTATTTAATCAATTCATTTATCACTCAGTTAATTTTAATCTTGGTCAAATAACGCTTTACGGCAGCAGGAAGCAGTAGCGCTTACAGTTCCAGATTTTATTGTGCTGCTCGTACTCATTGCAGAACCAATATTGAGCAATCGGTACACAGATAGTTAATGAGGCTGTAAACATAAATTTTTTGAAGAAGGGTAGTAATTACTTTTGCCGAGTTATTGGGTAAAAATGTTTAGAACTGGTATTAGGCGAAACGTTGGTAGTTGAAATTCAGGAATTTCTGGAGTGAGCCCCATGTATCTCATGAGCGTTATTAAACACTCACCCTTTAGGTATCGGATTGGACTACAATACCAATTTTTTTAAAAACATTCTACAAGAATTCCAGTGGAGTTTATAAGGAAAAAACTGCGCTGAAAACGCTTTTGGTCGAAATTTTGATAATTTATTGTGCATTTATTGAATGGGAATTTTATGGGATCGTTGCCTTATTGAGAGCTATCAATATAAGAATTTAATCAAAATCGTTAGAGTCGTTTTTGAGAAAAAAAAATTGGTGTTTTGTGGCCTACTGAGTCTGAAAAACCTAATTTCGGCGCGAGGTCCGTGTGTGTGTGTCTGTAGTTCGATTTGAGGGAGAATGGCTGATCCGATTGAGCTGGTTCTTTATTTGTTTTGTTCGTTATTTTTTGTAAAATGAGGTTATGGACGATTTCAGTCGATGGGAAGGGGGGGGGGCGAAAATGTACCAAAAACTTGGGTTTTTCGCCTTTTTCTCAAAAATGGCTATAACGATTTTTATTAAACTTTTAAATTATCTTTCGCTAGTCAGCGCAAATTGTTTCTTCTCCACACATATCACAATGAAAATGCGGTGAACGGCTTCAACGGTTTTCACCTAACTCACAGGATGTTCTTGAGTAGTCAATACCTATATTTTGTTCTGAACAAATGTTCCTCTGAAAGTCCATTGAGCAGAGATAAAAATTAAAATGTCGAAACTAGCTTTAACCAGCTCCAAACCAGCCCTAACCAGCTCCAAACCAACCTAATGGAGAAATGAGCCAGGCCTCGGCAGGCCTGCCGGCTCATTGGGCTGCAGTGTGCACGTGACTCTATGCTACAAGCAACTGTGGTTGCACGCAGCGGAGTCGCAGCATGTGTTGCGCGTTAGGGGCTGATGGTAGTCAGCCCCAGGACCTTAGTCTGATTGTTGGGGGCACCACGTCTCCAGGCCCTTTCGCTGGTTGGCCCCCGCCTGAGCGAAGATGTGAAAGCTGCGAACCGCCGCCTTGTTGGGGAGGAGTCGGGCTGCCTCTCCCATCGGGGGATGACGTGCGCGTTCTCGTGCGTCGCTGTACAGTGATCAGGCGAAGAGGACGAGGGCCACGTTCTCTGCAGCCCCTCCACAGAGGCAGTCACAGAAATGGCGGTGCCCGAAGAAATGCAGCCGCTCGTTGAAAGCGCCATGGCCCGTGAGCAGCTGCACAGCCGCAAAAGTTGGCGGCCACCAGGTCATCCACAGTCGCACCTCGACTCAGGGGAGAAGGCTGTGGAGGTGCCGTGCCATGGGACCATTGTCCCAGCGTGCCTGCCATTTAACCACCATTGCTTCGTGAGCGATGCGCGGCTTCCACTTGACAGACTCCTCCCCACTAAGGGAGGGGAGCAGGGCCTGGAGTGGCCTGCGGTACTCCTCGGTGCAGTTCCGCTTGATGCACGATTGGAGCACCGCGAGGTCGAGTATGAGGTCCAGGGGAGGGGTTCCTGCGAGCATCTGAAGGGCGAGGTGGGATGTGGTGCGATACACTAGCAGGATGGCCAGAAAGATGTCCCGCTGCATGGTGAGTGCCAACTGTTGGTCGCGATGTGTGGGAGACACCCACCATGTCGCCGCCACGTACTGCACCACATGGATGAATACGGCCTGATAGTATTGGAACCGCGCGTATGTGGAAGCTCTCCAGTTCGGCCCAGCCAGGGATCTTACCTGGGCAGTCAGGGCGGAGCATTTCGACCTCAGGAATGCAAGGTGTCCGATCGGGCCGGTTAGCCTGAGCGAAGATGCGAAACCTAATGGGGAAATGGCTCATTGGGCCGGGATATGCACTCGACTTGACGCTGCGAGTGGTTGAGGTCGTGCCAAGCGGAGTCACGGTGCGGGTTGCGGGTTAAGGGCTGATGGTAGTCAGCTCCTGGATCTCATTCTAGAGGGTGGGGGGGCACCACGTCTCCAGGCCTTTGCACCTGTTTGCCCACGCCTGCGCGTAGACGTGAAATCTGCGCTCTGCTGCCTTGTCAGGGAGGAGCTGCCTCCCCCATTGAGGGAAGACGGGCGTGTATCCAAGCGTCGCTGTATAGAGGGCAGGAGAAGAGAACGTGGGCCGCGTTCTCTGCGGCCCATCCGCAGGGGCAGTCGGTGAAGTGGCTGCGCCTAAAAAAGCCGCTTGTTGAAGGCGCCATAGCCTGAGAGCAGCTGCTCTGCCGCAAAGGACGGCTGCCAGCAGCCCACCCGCAGGCGCCACTCGACTGATGGGAGGAGGCTGTGGAGGTGCCACACTGTTGTGCCATTGTCCCTGCGTGCCAGCTACATGACCACTATGGCGTCATAAGCGACACTCAGTTTCCGCTCAATTGAGACTTCTTCCTGAAGTGAGGGCCTGGAGTGGCCCTTGGTACTCCCCGATGCAGTTTTGCTTGGCGCACAACTGAAAAACTGCGAGGTCGAGTATATGGTCCAGGGTGGGGTTCCTGCAGGCATTTGAAGGGCGAGATGGGATGTGGTGTGGTACACCGGCAGAACGGCCAGGAAGATATCCCATTGCATGGTGAGTGCCAATTGCCGGTCTCATTGCGTTGGGCGCACCCACCTTGTTGCCGCAGCGTATCGCACCACGGGAAGAAACACGGCCCAGTAGTATTGATGTCAGGTGTAAGCGGAGGCTCCCCAAGTCTGCCCTGCTAGGGATCTTACTTGGCCAGTGAGGGCGGAGCATTTGGACCTCAAGAAGGCCAGGTACTGGGCTGGGCGCCCACTGGGGCAGAAAACTGTACCAAGGTAGGACGCCGTCGTCCCCAGGGCGACCCTTGAGGCTCCGGCCAGCTCCACTTGCTGCGGGGGAATGGAGGGGCCCAGGCGAAGGACCACAAGTTGCGTCATTGCGAGGGACAGCCGGAGGCGTACCCGATTGCACCAACCCTGGACTAGGCACATGGCCCGCAGCAGGTGGAGCCTGATGAGGCTGAGGTGCTCCGCCTCGACCACGAACCTCACATCGTCCACAAAAGCGATGGGTGCGTAACCGTGGCAGGGGAGGAGGTGGAGTAGAGGGTCGATCAGGACTGCCCACAAAATTGTGGACAGCACTGCTCCCTGGGGATACCCTGAGGTGACGTTCACGGTTGCCCTTTGGTCGCCTGTGCCAGTGGTGGCCACCCGGTCTTCAAGGAAGCTCGATATGAGTCTGAAGAGGTTTGGCGGTAGAGGCATGTGCAACAGTGAGCCGAGGACCGCCGGCCACCACACGGAGTCAAAGGCGCCGCTCACGTCCAGGAATGCGCCGGCTACTGGTGTGGACCATCCAGGGACACCCTCGAACTGGTGCTCGTGGATGGCAGGGTGAATGTTGCCACGGATGGAGGCAAGCACAAGCCTCTCCAGCCACTTGCCCTTGATTGGCAAGGGGCTGATTGGCCGGAAGGCATTGGCTACAAGAGGGTCTCACTGCCGTCTTTTTGGAAAGAAGATGACAGCGGCCCGTATGAGGGGGCGGGGGAAGTACGAGAGAGTGAGGCAGGCGTTAAATAGACTGGTGAACCTCTCTGTGATGGTGGCTGGCGCGTGCTGGTATGCTGGTGCGTATGTCATGGTGGGCCCGGAAGCTTTGAGAGGGGCCATGGCATGCAGCACCTCTCGTACGCTCGCATGCGTCCAAAGGGGGCAGTTGACTCCTGCAGGTGGGATCCTGGCCGCCTCTCTGTCCATCCAGTCAGCCTGTGTGTCGTTGGCGGTCAGTTGAGGCGGGTTGGCCTCACGAATGGACGCGTTGGCAGGGAGGCCGCAGGGTGGCACAGACGGCGGGGGGTTGATGGCTCCACGGGCGAGTTTGTAGGGAGAGGCCCATGGGTTGTTCAAGAGCTCATGAGTGGTGAATCTACGCCATGAGGTGCGTTTGGCTCTGCAGATTGTGCGCTTCAGATCGCGCCGGGCCATTAGCCGGTGGTGGCGGGCCAGGGCAGCTCGTGAGGCGGCCCTCCGGAGGCGGCGCACGCTGTCGCAGCAGGCCTGCACCTCGTCGCTCCACCCCCCTTGCATGTGCGCCCTACAGGCCCTTCGAGGGGTGGCCCCTGTGGGTACGGATCGTCGCGTGCCCCGAATGACTAAGGCCGAGAGCGAAGTGAGGTCGGCGTCTATTGATGACTCCATGTACTGGGTCATGGTGGGGGACAGGTGTACGCCTGTCAAGCCTTCCTCAAGGCAGGCCCACCGCATTGATTATGGCCATGACCTCCAATTCGCGACCATCAGCAACCGCAGAACCCCACAAGGGGCGGTGGGCGTTCAGGTCCCCCCCCCCCCCCACGCAATGACGGGAGTTGCCAGCACTTTGTAGAGGAGGTTCAGGGATGGGGCGACATCAACAGGGTGGGGGGGGGGAAGGTACAGGGATACCGCTATGAAGGGGATTGCCCACTCCACCGAGAAGATGG
The DNA here is from genome assembly GCA_020466155.1 of Pachypeltis micranthus. Taxonomy (NCBI): domain Eukaryota; kingdom Metazoa; phylum Arthropoda; class Insecta; order Hemiptera; family Miridae; genus Pachypeltis; species Pachypeltis micranthus. The sequence goes on from CM035768.1 coordinate 31,276,276, forward strand.
AAGGAAAGCTCCTCTGTACAACTACAGCTGTGAGCTGGGGCTGGTGGGCTAGTGTCGGCGGGGGGTGCATGACACGTGGGGCTGGAAAGTGTATGTGACCTGTCGAGGCGCCGTATCGCTCCTGCAAGAGGAGCAGGTGCAGAGGAGTGGTGAGGGCTAGTTGGTGCAGTAGGTGGTGCGGTGTCAAGCGCTTGCCTACGTTCAGGCACCCCATGTGCTGATCAGGCCTAGGCCTAGGTCTCCATGAGTCCCCCATCGCAGTTCGGGTCCCACTCCTCCTGGGGTGTATGCGAGTGGGCTTCTGTGGTCTGAGGAGGTGGATCGGTGATCAGGCCTGTGCCGTAATCCACATGACGGACGGAGGCTCGTAGTGCTGCCAGATAGCTGGGGCACGTGTCCGCAGTCGCTGGGAGGTTTGTGGACCTCTTGGATTTGGCACAGTTGACGCAGGAAACGACGTTGCAATCCGGACAGTCCTGAGTGGCATGGCCTAAGGCACACTGGCAGCAGACAGGTATGGCTGTGCATTTGGCTATGCTATGGCCGAAACCCCGGCACTGGTGGCACCTTTTCAGGGAGACGTGATCCCTCACTAGTAGGATCAACCATCCCAGACGTACCTTGTCGCGCAGCAAGCGCAGGCGGAGCATCTGGGAGACCTCGAGCACCCAAGAGGTGTGAGGTAGTCCCCTGCAACCTGTACGGTAGATGGGTAGTAGCTCGTTGTTGTGGTTTGCTAGGAAGGGATTGCTCTACCTGAGGCCGCTTGTTAGGCACAGAAGTTGCGTGGACCCCGTTCACTTCCCTAGTGAGGGAGAGGATCTTATCCGCATCATGTGGGGTTGCCACCTCAAGAGCCACACCTGATCCCGTTTTGCGAGAGCGCTTGATGTTAATGTCGCCGAGGTCTGCAGCAGCAATGGCATCGTACCAGGCTGCTGAGTCAGCCTAGGGGTCCATAGGGCGCACAATGACGGTAGATGTTGCATTGTCACGCGGGACAGGGCCGCCTCGCTTCCCTAGCCATTCTCGATTCTCACAATTGATGGACTCGACGGTGGGAAGGGGCCGTGCAGCTTGCATGGGGGGGGGGGTCGGAGATGGCTGGGGGTGGATGGTTATGGCTTGAGGCCCGGGCTCGACGCCTCTTTCTTTTTCTTCCACCTGCTGGCTGCCACTCAATGGAGGGTGTGAGCACGGGTAGTTTAGCGTCTGCAGATCGCTTCTGTGTGGTCCTCTGGGACTTGCAGGTCCACAGCCTCCAGGGCAGAAGGGTCGTGGGGGGGGGGAGTGTTTGCAGAAATTGCACGAATTTCGCCAGCACCGTAAGTGGCGCCTGTGGGGCGCGGTGGTGCATCCCTCGGACGGGGTTTTGAGGGGGGCGCCTTTGTGGTGGCAGTTGCTGGGCGGGGTTGGGGTGGGTGAGTGGGGGGGGCGTTTCGGAGGTCTTCCTTTTATGAGGAAGTGTGTGAGGTGGTGGGTTTGGGAGAACCCGAAGAAGAAGGACGTGGTGATGCTGATTTATTCGTCGTAGGACAAGACATCATGATTGTTAGTAGGTTAAGAAAAAAAATAAAAACAAAAATAAATAAATAAATAAATAAATAAAAAATGAAAAGGAAAAGGAGAACACAGGAAGGATGAGCTGACCAGCTGACCAGTCACCAGCTGGCAGTATCGAACCCAGCGAGATTATACACCTGCTGGTCAGGGCAGCCACTCCCCGTTGGTTATCGGGTTGCGGGCCCCTGCTATCAGGCGCCACCGAAAGGAGCATCACCAACTCTCGGTCCTGCGTGGAGGAAAAGTTGTACCCTCCATCGCGGAAAAGACCCGGACGCCAACGACGCCCCGAGCCCAACGGCTGCTATCCTGTGGGGAAGAAGGAAGGAGAGGAGAAAGGGTGAAGAGGGAATTTGGAACACCCGAGTGACAGAGGCAGGGGGCCTCAACCCCGTTCTGTTCCAGTCTCGAAACAGCTGTCCTGCGGCACGATGCAAAACCACCCTAATGGGGTAACGAGCCAGGCCTGGCTTGGCCTACCGACTCGTTCGTCTGCTGTGAGCGAGCGCCTCTACGCCGGGGCACTGAGTAGATCCCGTGGCGGAGGCGCATTGTGGTGAGTGTGTGGGGATCGTAAGGGAATCGTCCTCCTACTCCTCCTCAGCCTCAACCTGGGGACACCACGACTCCAGGCCCTTTTGCCGGTTCGCCTGAGCGATGATGCGAAACCGGCAGACATCTGCCTTGCTGGAGGGGAGCCATGAGACTCCTCCCACCGCAGGAAGCCGAGGTGAAGAGTGCATGTGCTGCACTCTCCATGGCCTGTCCACATGGCCAGTCGCTGAAGGGGCGGCGCTGGAAGAAGTGCAGCCGCCCGTTGAAGGCACCGTGGCCAGAGAGTAGCTGCACCTCAGTGAAGGACAGCCGCCAGCAGCTCTTTCGAAGCCTACTTTTGATGGAGGGGAGGATGCCGTGGAGGTGCCGCGCTGTGAGACCTTGGTCCCACCACGCTTGCCACTTGTCTATGAGCGCTTCCTGGGCAAGAACGAGTCTCCGATCCGTGGGCTGTTCCTGTAGTGAGAGGAGGAGGGTCTGGAATTGTCCCCCATACTCCACCATGCAATCCCGCCTTATGCATGATTGGAGCACGGTCAGGTCGAGGACCAGGTCTAAAGGGCCTGCAAGCACCTCGAGGGCCAAGTGGGATGTAGTGCGGTATGCCGGCAGGACCACCAGGAGAATGTCTCGCTGGATTGTCAGTGCGAGCTGTCAGTCACGGCTTGTGGGGGCCACCCACCATGTTGCTGCTGCATACCGTACCACAGGAATGAATACAGCCCGGTAGTAGTGATACTGGGCGTACGACGAGGCTCCCCAGGTGGACCCTGACATGGACCTGATCTGGGCCGTGAGTTCGGAGCACTTGCCCCTCAGGAAGGCCAGGTGCTGGTATGGGCATCCACGAGGGCAGAATTTTATGCCCAAATAAGAGGCAGTGGCCCCCAGGGTGACCCTCATTCCCTCGGCCAGCTCGATTCGTGGAGGGAGGGATGGGCCTGTGCGCAGCGTCACGAGCTGGGTCTTGGCCGTGAGGAGGCAGAGGCGTGCTTGGTCGCACCAGGCCAAGACCAGCCGCATTGCCTGCCGCAAGTGTAGCGTCATTAGGCCTGGGTTTTCCGCCTCCACCACGATCGCAACGTCATCGACGTAAGTAATGGGCGTGTAGCCGTTGGTTTGGAGGAGGCAGATTAGGGGTCCAGCAGAACTGCCCATAGGATTGTGGACAGCACTGCCCCCTCGGGGCAGCCAGATGTGACAGTGAGGGTTGTGCCGTGCCTGAGAATGCTCCCAAACTGGTGGCAGGGTGGATGATGTCGCGGATCAAGGCGAGTATAACTCTATCCAGCCTTTTTCCCTCAACGGGTAGACGGCTTCTTGGTCGGAGAGAATCGGCTGCCAGAGGGATGCAGCGCCCACTCTTTGGAAAAAATACCACCGAGGCCTTCTTGAGAGCTCGGGGAAAGTATCCCAGGAAGAGGCAGCGATTGAACACGCGCTCAAAGTGCTGGATGAGAGAGGAGGCGCATGCTGGTATGCCGCTGCGTATGTTGCAGTGTGGCCTGGGGCTATGTGGGGGGCCTAGAAGTGTAGCGCTGCCCTCACGTCGACAATTGTTCATGGAGGGCAGTCCTCACTCTCGAGTGTTGTCTGGAGGGAAGGCCACAGCCAGCCAAGCCAGGTTGGCATCCTGCAGTGCCGCTGTTGGGGGGAGGCTACAGGGGAGTGCGGGTGGTGGGAGTTTGAGCGCTTCCCGAGCTCAGTTGTATGGGAGGTTCCACGGGTTCTCATTGAGCTCCTGAGTGGTGAAGTGCCGCCAGGAGGTCCGCTTGGCCCTGTGGATGGTGTGCTTCAAGTCGCGCCTGGCATCCCTGTATAGGGCCATAGTTTCCTCACGCTGGCTCAGCGCAACCTGGGAGGCCATTCTTCGCGGGCGCTGCGAGCGCATGCAGCAGGCCTGCACCTCCTGGCTCCACCACAGCGCGCAGAGTTTGAAGGGGGCAGTTGAGGATGGGACTGCTAAACGAGTGCACCTCCTCACTAGGGCCGACAGGGCGTCGATATCGCCATCTATCGATGCCTCAGTACAGTGGGGCGCTTCAGGCGGTGTGAGGAAGAGTATCAGGCCTTCTTTGATGCACGTGGTGAAGTGTTCCCTGTTAGCCGAGGCGAAGTCCGGACGTCCTCTACGTGTCCGATGTGTTCTGGTTCCATAGTCCACACAGCGGACAGAGGCAATGTGTTGCCAAGTAGTTGGGGCATGTGTCCGCCGTTGCTAGGTGGTTTGCGGGCTGCTTAGACCAGACACAGTTCGAGCAGGATGTTGGGCCTCGGGCAATGCAGTCCTCCGTGGCTTGGCCCAAGGCGCATTGACCACACGCAGGCTTGCTGGTGCACTTGGCCTTGCTGTGCCCTAATTCCTGGCATTGGAAACTCCTTGTGAGGGAGACATGGTCCTTCACTGGGAGGACCAGCCAGCCCAACTGAAGCTTGTCTCGCAGAAGCCGCAGGCGGAGGGTCTGTGAGACCTCCATGACCCAAGAGGTGTGGGGCACTCAGCACCCTCATCTGCCAGAAAGGAGTTGCTCTGGCGGAGGTCCCTGACGAGGTCTTCAGCCGATAGTGTGGCCGCCACCCCCCTGACAGGCACACGTGGTCGCTTGGCTGTGACTGTGGTGGCATGGGTCCCTTCAACTCCCCTGGCCAGGGAGAGGATGGTCTCCGCGTCTTGCGGTGATGCCCAATGGGGAAACGAGCCAGGCCTTTACAGGCCTGCGGCTTGTTGTCCGCGTTGTTAAATCCGTGCGTGCGCAACTCTACGCCGCAGCGGTTATGATCGGCATGCAGTGGAGGCGCAGTGCAGTAGACTTCAGGAGCTTGTGGGAGGGTTGGGGAAGGCTGTTTTGTCTCCCCCTCATCTCCTGGGCACCATGACTCCAGACCCTTTCCCAGGATTCCCGCTTTGGTAGCGAGGAGTGGGGAGGCTCCTTCGACCGGAAGAAGTTGAGCACGCCGCCACACATCTAGGTATAGCCGACAAGCGAAGAGCACGTGGGTGGCGCTCTCCGTGGCCTCCCCACGAGGGCAGTCGCCGAAGCTGCAGCGCCGGAAGTAGTGCAGCCGCTCATTGAATGCTCCGTGGCCTGAGAGCAGTTGCACCGCCACAAAGGAAGGGCGCCACCAGCTCACACGCAGCCTGTCCTCAACTGAGGGGAGAATGGTGTGTAGGTGTCGGGCGGTGGGTCCACTGTCCCACCGCGTCTGAATTGTGGACAGTACTTTGCCCTGGGGGCAGCCTGAGGTGACAGCGAGGGTCACCCGCTGGTCACCTAACCCAATGGAGGCGACCCTGGCTTTGAGGAAGCTGCTGATGAGCCAAAAGAGGTTGGGTGGCAACGGGAGGCCGCGCAGCGAACGGAGCATCGCCGGCCACCACACCGAATCAAAGAGCCCGCTCACATCCAGGAACGCTGCCACTACCAAACGGCGCTCACTCAGTGCTGCACTATGGGACGCCTCCAAACTGGTGTTCACGGATGGCCGGGAGGACTATGTCTCGAATGGACGAGAGGATTAGCCACTCCAACCATTTGCCCTCGATGGGCAGGAGGCTTATCGGTCATAGGGAGGCGGCAGCTAGCTGGTCGCATCATCCGCCCTTCGGAAAGAACACCACCGAGGCCTTTTTAAGGGTGCGGAGAAAGTACCCATGGGTGAGGCAGCGGTTGAAGAGGTGCATGAAGTGACGGATGATGGAGGACGGCGCATGTTGGTACACAGCAGCATATGTAGCCATGTGGCCCGGTGCCTTGTGGGGGGCCGTGACAAACAGCGCCTTCCTCACGTCTGTTAGGGTCCATGGGGGGTGATCATCACCCTCGGGAGGGTGTCTTGCGGCTGCCCTATCCTTTCAGTCGTCCTCTGAGTCTAGCGCGATGTTGTCCTGAGGGAAGGCGGCATTGAGACGAGCCAGGTTGGCCTCTCGTATGGACGTTGCTGGTGGAAGGACAGGCGGTGGGAGCCTTAGGGCCCCCCGAGCCAGTTTGTACGGGAGAGCCTAAGGGTCCTCACACAACTCCTGGGTGGTGAATCACTGCCAAAAGGACCGCTTGGCCCTACAAATGGTACGTTTTAGGTCTCGTCTGGCGTCCCAGTATCGGGCCATGTGAGGCTCCTTTTGGTCTGGCGCGACCCCCGAGGCAATTCTTCGCAGTCGCTGCACACGCACACAGCAGGATTGCACCTCCTGGCTCCACCAAGGTGCACAAACTCACGGAGGGAGAGCCACCGACGGTACTGCAAGTCTGGTACACCGCCTGACCAGGGCTGACAGCTCGTGAATGTCTCTGTCCACTGATGCCTCGGTGTAGCTGGGAGCGTTCGGATGAGTGCCTACTACCCCCTCCTCGACACGTGTAGCAAACTCCTCCCAGTTGGCAGAGGCAAAGTCCAGGCAGCGTTGCCTTGAGCGACTTGAGCGCCCATGACAAGAGAGTGTGGTCTGCACCCTCCACATGCTGCTGACCCCAATCGGCTGCTGATAGGAGGAGGGACGTAGCAAACGCCATGTCTATATTCAAGGTGCCCTGGGTTCCGGTGAAGGTAGGCTCGAGAAGGATGCCTAGCGGCAGCAGACCACATGCATTAACCAGGGTTGCCACCTCCAGTCCTCGCACGTTCGCGTTTGGCAAGCCCCAAAGAGGGTGGTGGGCGTTTAAGTCCCCCGCAACTAGGATGGGGGCGGGGTGGAGGGCGGCCAGTAGGGTCCTCCGTAGGGTGAGGGGGAAGGTATAGGGACAGGGCATAAAATGACACTGCCCACTCCATGCACACCACTGTGAGCCCTACTAAAGGAAATACTTCTCAAGGGGGAAGGTCGCAGATATAACCGAATAGGTACAAGAGAGCGCAAATCTATATACATAGGTATCACCAGGCCACAATAACGACTCCGTTTGTCTTCAAGAACACAATAACGCCTCCGAAAACGTTTCCGAGGCGGAAGTCATAACGTGAAGATTTTCAACACACCTCGCAAATATACTGTGTGCAAACATATATTCTTGCTCTTTCGTGTGTGTGATGTGATATTCATTATGAGCGAGCGATGTTATATTTTGAGAAATAATTTGTATACAGAGGAAATTCTACGTAAATCACTGTCCTGAGTGGAAGGTTGAGGTAGCCCTATTCCTCGCGGGTGGATAAATAAAGCAATATCAATCAATCTCTCTGTTTCTTTCTCTCTCTTTGTCGTCCGGCCTCCGTCATTTCTTTTTCATACCTTCTGATTGGAAGAAGTTAGCCTCGGCGGAAGAAGAAAAGGGGAGATGAATCGTTAAAACCTGGCGTTGTCACTTTTAAACGGTGGCCGAGGACCGTAACGCCGTGCGTTTCCAAGCGTTGCACTCCCTCGTGGCCAATACAATATTCATCCAGCGAGTGAAATCCGGTTTCCCCTTGTTAGTTTTCGAATACCGTTAAAAGAGGAGGATGGCAAACGGAAAGGCGCTCTAATGCAATTAGGATTTGAGTTAATCGGATCGTGTTTACAGTTTTACTGTGCGGATTGTGGGCAGAAAAAAAAAAATCGTCGATAATTCAACAGAAAAAAAATGCGAGTTGGAGGAATGACATTTGATTTTTTTTTTTTAACTTGCTCTATTTGGTTGCTAGTACGTTTTGGAAATTCGAATTACTCTTTTAGGTATATCGAAGAAATTAACACTCCCCTGCTTTTCACATTCACTCCGCCGTTAATGCAGTCAGGGATTTTGAGTATACGCCCGTGTCGTGAAAGTAGTACGGTCGAAGTATGTTTTTATTGCCCAATTGTATTATCGCGCTAAAGTTTCTATCAAAAACCCAAAACAAACTAAACCCGACGATGGATCGCGAGAGTTCGGCCCCTCTCGCTCTATAACGAGGCGTCCGAAGCTCGGCATTCGTTCAGGAGTGAACAGGTTTCTGAAGCGATGAGGGAAGTTGCCACAGGCCTGGCGAAAAAACTCTCAACGTTAATTTTGACCATGATGTCCCACACAAATAGGTAGTTTTTTTTTACAAAAAAAAAGATTGAACGTTGGATACACAATTATTACCCTACTTCCCTAAAACCTTCAGTTGGTTTCGTATATACGTCAAATTCATTCTAGAAGCCAATCGAAAGGATGCACAAACTGAGTGTAGGTGGAAGACAGTCATTTCAACAAAGTGGGTGGGTGGGGGTGGAGAGATAGGGAGAGAGAGAGAGAGAGAGAGAGAGAGAGAGAGAGAGAGAGAGAGAGAGAGAGCGTGGAGAAGGGTCTGGCGTAGCCAGTAAAAACGAATGTGGTCTGTAACTTGTAAAGCTGGCACCGATGCTTATCGTGAATACCTACACAATCGACTAGTGAAGTGGGGAAAAGCTGCACGCAAAATCGGGAAAGTTTATGAGAGGAGAGGGAACACAAGTTCGTACTATTGCAACAGAAGGACCGATGTTGGTTTGGAGTGTCTCAGGAGCCTTTGCCGTGCTCGTACCATCAAGAATGGGTACTTTTATGCGCATTGCAAGACGGCAGGAGTGGGCTTAAAATAGCTTCACGACCGAATTTGGAGAGATACAGTCCTCTGCATCTGAGAGGCACGAGAAGGCAAGCGCAGGGAGGGCTACGTGAGCAGCATAACTGAGTTCCCCACGCCAATCTATAGGTAGGGCTTAGGCTTCACGCCATTTGGTATGTGTGAAGCCCAGCGCTAATATTTAATGAATCGCTGAAGTTACGTTCTTTACTGCTTTCTACTTAGAGCTGAGGATCGTGAAAATAAATTAAACTAAAAATTGACTTCCATGGATTGAGTATTTAAGCGAAACGCGATTTCCACCACTTCGACTATGTCTCGCCATTCTGATGCCCAACTCAAATCAACAGTGCCATTAGTATAGTACGTAAATAGTTCTCGTATTTTCATCAAATTGATCTTAATACTAGTACGTCTCTTGCCCTTATCTGCAACTCAGTTGAGTGTAGGGTTTAAGGTGGTGGGTGGGGTGAAGGCTTATAATTGACGAGCGACGAATTACTTCATTTTGTTTGTGGGTGTTACACATTGAGGAAGTTCGACGTCAGATTTTATATTTTCTCTGGTGACACGATGTGTTAGTCCGTACGCGGATTTCAATTCAGTCTTTACTGCAACCTCTCTCTCTCTCTCTGCATTTCGTCGAGCGCAATCACGCAGGCGCGTTTAGCTACCACAGAGACAATACCCGCCTTTCTTTCATTATTATTTTCCTGGTTGCGGACATGTGACCCACACCTCAGAAAACCAGGAGGGCAAAAAACAAAATGAGGCAAACGTTATCTGTAAAGAACAAAATGAACATCATTTCGCGTCAAATTGCAATGCACCTTCATATCTACTAATAAATCTTTCATACATGTTGTTGTGTGCACAAATGGGGCAGATTGAGATGAGAAATAAACGAACATGGTGAGCGTGAGTGTGGACTGTATTACACCTGACAGAATAGCGATATCATTTTGAGTATACAAGGAACTCTAAATACTAGTGAACCGGTGGCTTGGGAAACTAAGTGGAGAGTGAGTGATAGATAGTTGAATTGTGAGTAGCGCGAGACTTGAGAGACGAATGAGTTGGGAGAACTAGGAAAACGACTGTTTATCGCAAGGGCTGAAGGCTGACAAACTTTTGGGAGCAGCTGTGTGTTGTAAAGAGGAATCTAAAATTGTGGTGGTGGTGGTGGGGGGGGGATAGCCGGGAAAGTCCAGAAAAGGGAGAAATCTGTAGTCTTTGGAAATAACTGAGGAGCTGGGTTTTTCACAGGTACAAAATAAATGGTTGAGATAGAAAGCTGTTTGGAGAAACAATGATTTGCTGGAAAGCCAGGGTGTACCGTTATGCGCGGACGTTCCGAGGTCAAAACCCATCGAATTCGGCTTGTACCGAACAGGCAGTCTTCTTAACTTCCGCCAATACCACGATGATTTTCATGTATTGCTGCAGTCTGTGCGAGTAATGAGGTTACGACAACTAAATTTAACAAAGCGTTTTCGTATGATTACAAGAACACGATTCTAAAACATGAAAAAATCGTTTTTCAAGCGCGAGCAAAACGTCAACAAGTTGAGAGAGGTTGCAAAGGGTTACCCTCTCGCGAGCGCAAGCGACTAATCGATTCAAAAAGCAGAAACACCTAGATAACCCGAAAACAAGCAGAAAATGATCAATGTAGTTTTAATTTCCTCTCTAACGTAAGGGCTGTTGGCATGTTGTTGGGTGCACGAATGGGGCAGATTGAGTTGAAAAATAAATGAACGTGGTGAGCGTGAGTGTGGACTGTATTACACTTGACAGAATAGCGATATCAGTTTGAGTGTAAGTATTTAAACTCAAACAAGGGGACTCTAAATACACGTGAACTGGTTGTGAGACAAGGTGGCAGGAGAGGGACAGAGAGAGAGAGAGAGAGAGGGATAAAGTTGAGTTGTGACTAGCGTGAGCTGAGAGACGAATCGTTGGAAGAATCGGGTGACAACTGCATCTTGTGAACTCGTGAGATGAAAATAAAACGAGGGGAGAGAAAACTAAATTAGGGGAAGTCCAAAAGAAGAGGGAAACAAAGTGGAGAGAAAGAAAGAGAGAGAGAGCGAGAGAGAGAGAGAGAGAGAGAGAGAGAGAGAGAGAGAGAGAGAGAGAGAGAGAGAGAGAGAGAGAGAGAGAGAGAGAGAGAGAGAGAGAGAGAGAGAGAGAGGAAGTAACATTGAGGGGTAGGAAAAGGAAAAGGATATTTTGAAAAGTCCAGAAAAGGGGGAAACCCGTTGTCACGCAGAAATAACTGAAGAGGTGAGCTTTCCACAGGTACAAACAAAAGATTTTTGATCACTAAGGTGTTTGGGGACAACAATGACTTCCTATAAGGCCAGTCAGTATCATTAAGTGCGTAACTAGTATAAGGATCTTTTTGACTTTTCCAACCCCATAAACAGTTTTTGGGACGTGTATTAGAAAAGGAGATTGAAATCATACATCAATTATTTGATCCAACAGTTGACAAGATGTACTCGATGTTCATCCTCAGCTGTTTCATTATCTACACTATTTAAATAGATTTTCATTGATTTATTAAATAACACAAATACTTTTTACATTTTACACTACTTTAATTTTACTTGTATTCAGAAGAAGGAAGAATTCGTTAATGCGTGCATGAGAGTAATTATTAATTTCTTAATTTAATAGCATTATTTTTTCGTGGGGGCCGTATTTTCTTTTATCACATACGTCATCACATTAAAATCACATAAAAATCACATTTCGACTCTGTGTTCTGTATTTCCTCCGCTAGTTTTCGTTTTAACGGCATCTCACGTCACCTTTTCCTTCGACTGAGCACAATCCCGGTGCCGAGCAATGGCCAGCGGTCCGCTAACTATATCCTACACGAAAAATGTACAGCACATGGCCGGTTGATGAGATAATTACAAAACAAGTCGCCTTCGAGAGCAGAATCGAAGAAGTTCGTATTTAGTAGGCTGCAAACCAAAGTGAATAAATAATCCGGTTTACTTCGCCATATTATTAGTGTTTTGAATTTGACAGTTGACTTAGAAGCAAAAGGGGAGTTCTGGTGACGTTGATGTTCGAATTGTAAAGACATTATCGTCTGGCCGTTACGTCTGTACTCACTCATTTGTTTTATGTGGTTAATTTCACTTATTTGTCGTTTCGCAGGGCAACGAACTTTTGTTTCACTTTTCATTGGATTTTCACTCCTCGCCCAAGTCACAACAACTAAGAGTGATGAGTGATCGACGTTGAACAATTGATAACTCGAAAGTAGGCGAGGACCTGTTGGATTGTAGCACGTAAAAGGGACGACAGCGCATTATCCTCCAACCGGGTGGGACCTCGTAGGCCGAGCGTAAGAAAAACTGTGACAGAAACAAACAACTCTTTCGTCATCCTGTTCTCGATGGACCACATCTAGACAGTTCCTTCTTAAACGGCGACCACTTTGTCGCTTATAAAAAAATGTTCTGTAGTCTTGGTTGTGATCATTCGAACGAAATGTCTAGAAATGATCTGAAACCTCACGTTTCACGAAGGACCATGACCCTACATTTAAATGCGTTCATACACATACATGATTGGAATGTAAAAGAGCAGTCAAAATAATTATTACAATAGTTGATTTTTCATGATCACTTCGGGGGACTGCTCAGCAAACAGTATTGAGTCTAGAGCCTACTTCACCCAAACGATAGTCGTTTTATCTGATTGGAGGATTAAAAGGTTAATTTACACGAACGCGTTTCATCAAACAGCGACCTACATCATGAAACGTCGATATTATAAAACGGTGATTCAGCATTTCACTCCAATCACCCGTCTGCTCGAATCCTTACGTCGCGCTGATTGCACACAGGCGCCTGGAATACGTAATTTTCGTCGTTCCGTTGTGGTCAGGTGTTTTTCGATGCTTAATCGAGTGGGATGGGTCTTGGAGGTGTGAGACTCCGTCGAGCTGCGCAAGAGAATAATGAGGCTTTGTGTAACAGTTTGCATCGTGTTCACTGTTATTGAACTATAGACGACGAATGGAGAAATAAACGTAGCCAATGAAACGGCGACGTTTCGAATTCCGGAATTTCCGCTCATAATTATCTTCGGAACTTGAAAGAACCACCCGAAGTCGGGTTTCCGTGAAATTCACTTCTATTCGCTGCGACACGAAACTATTCGGAAGAGTAGCAACCGAAGAGGAAAGTAGTTAATCGGGTTTAAATTGCAGCTGTAGCTCATCGTTAGAATAGAGATTTCCTGGAAAACTAAACCCCTTTGAGTGAGGACCGCACAGAAGCGTATTGTGTCGAGCCAGCGGAGGTAATTGCGCCCAACCTGTAATTACCGAGCTTGGTCTCTATTTCTTTGAGGAGCTCATAAGAGGCGAAGGGTCTTCTGTAAGGAAGGGCGCTTTCCGGATGTAAGGGTCGATAAATGCTCCCGACATCGTCGAGAGGCTACTTGACATGGAACGGGTGAGGTAATTTGGGTACGATTGTCTGACGATCAACAGTCTCCTTTTAGTTCGTCAGAAGCTAAAACAATATCACGGCGAACAAACAAATTTTCCTCGTGCCCGAATTCAACACAAGAACATTTCAGTCCGATTATGTAATTGGTGACAAAAGAACAAAATGATTGGTTCATATTTTGGTTGATTGACTGACACAAAGTCAGTATCAATATCACCTCTCTTCCTCGGACCTTTGAATTAAGTAGAGTATCACGAAATGATGAAATAAGTAGTCTTTGCAAGCGACACAATCAAAATCATTTCGATTCAAGTCTCCCTGCCATTTTTAATGCTTTATCCTGCAATAATCTTCGCTCGGAGTGTGAACATCTCAATACATAAACAAAATATCCTTGGATATTGTGGCTTGCACGTCGTGTCTGGTCCCAATATACTTAATCAGGCAAGAACTCACTAAACTCACCTCAGATATAAAATAAATATATAAATAACTCTTCTTGAGGAGAAAATAAGGAAATGAAACTAAGAACGCAATAAAACCCACTTCAAATTTAATCGAATAATTAGAAATGACATAAATAAATTAATCGAACTCCTTCAAATATTTAATCAAAGTAACCCATTTTGCTCATATCATTATGGAAGACACTATAGGGACAAGGGAGTTAATAAACAGGGGTTTGATTTGACATATTTATCCAACAATATTCGAGCGAGGGATGAAAAAAAACTGAATTTAAAATCTCTGGCTGATAAGGGGGAGTCTCGTATGATACGTCACAGGGCGTGTGAAGAATCCGAAGGGGAATGAGGAGTTCGAAGCCTTGCTAATATAATCGCTCGCCCTTACCGCGCTGTTCCGCCCATGGCTGATAGCGCCAAGGAATGCAAGCTATATCCTTCACACGGCACAGAGGAGAAACGATTGGGAAGCCTTCTCGCTAGGGAGAGAATGCAATTGGTTAGGCGGAGTCAGGCAGTATTCGTGCCTTGCCCTATGCGTGTCCAGTTCCCAGCCTGATCGTAGATTTCAAAAATTTGTTAGTTGTTGTTTAGGATGCTGGTCTAAACCAACTTCTTTTTGTTGGTTGCGGAAACATTGTGGCCCGGTGATAGGTTTGGAGCGTATTTTTGCCACATACAGTGCTGCGCTAATATGCTGCTTCTCGTTCACTACATTTCCTTTATGGTTACGGACTCAAACGAGGTGCGTTGGTTTTCAGGAATCTGATCGCGTAAAGTTTCTACAATCTTCAACCCAAATCTGAAGCATAAACCAGACCTCGTACCAAAACAAACGCCATTGAAGGGGTTCAGGAGATCGCCAAACCCAACTTCCAGGCTCCAGACAAACCGAATTTCCGGCTCTACAAAAACTAAAACTTTCTCTTATCCCACCTGCTCAATTCGATTTCCAACCGAATGAGACTCATTCGACGATCTTCAGACTCCGAGCTGACACATATATCAACCGGAATCCAATCGTCATACACTCAGTACAAGCTGGAAAAAGTATTAACTACAACTTAATCAGCGACATTGTTCATGAGCACAAGTGAGCGAGTTGCTCATCTCTCAGAAACGATATTTCGGAAGGTTAGGAGGAGAGAAGAGGTTTCCCTCACCCCACAGTACCGTCTGCCAGAAATAAACCAGTGGCTAAGGTCAAATCCAAAAACAACTATTTTTTTCGGGTTTTGGCATCATTGGTTTTTTTCAGAATTTCGCTTCATTTAATTGTGTTTTAGCTGAATGCAGTCCACTTCTTTTCATTTTTCAGTTCGTTTTTTTTTCAATTACATTGGGCGATAGATTGGTCGTTGGTAAATTGGAAACGACGCTCTTCACGCCAAGCTAAGACCTTTGTAAACAGAAAGCTTTTTTCTAACAGTCTTTTTTTTGCCGATGGAGCATTGAATAGGCTTTAGCAGAGGAGCCAGCGTGTTTGTTGTGTGCTAGACGTAGCACGAGGTGAATTACAACTTCAAACTTGTGTATAATTCACTGACACGATCTTCTGTCGCCACCAACGCTTCTTTTGCATCACTGTTTGCTGACAATTTGACACAAGTTGTCTCAACTTCATGTACCTCTCATTGATAAAAGTGCGTTATCCTCCTCGTCCAACCTTGAAAAACCCGCAGTCAAAGGCACTACGTGCAAGCGCCTTTCGTCCCTGCTTCCCTTTATTCCTCAACCGTACTTCCGCCACTGAGGCTTCTCTTTTTTCCAAGTTTTCCAGCGCCCTCCTCTGATCTCCAACCCGCCGTGGCCAGAGGGCTCGCTCGTGACCTGTCGTTCCTACAGTCAAACCCCAAAATTTTAGTCCGCTGTAACATTTCATACTTCACCAACTCTTACGTTCAGTTTTTTGGTTCTTGTGGCCAAAGATAGTGGTTGCCTATTTCCACATTTAAAGTGAATGCAGTAGTACTCCTAACAGGAGCTATTTATTTCAGATCGTCAAATATATGTTTTGCTACGCACCAGATATTTGAAAACGTCATAACTCACTTGACCGATAAACCGAGCGTTGAATTTTTTATGCAACGAACTCGAACTTTCCGATTTTCAACAATTTCTATCCAATTCGACTCCTCACTTACCACGACGCTCTCTTCTTCTCACGATTACGTCTAAAACACGACTCGTTGCAAAGCTAATTGGACGACTAATTACCCCGTGAATGCTAATTAGTACACACGTACAAGTAGACATTACGGAATGAGTTAGGGCCTGGCAACAGAGATTCTTGGGAACTCTCAAATCTGTTATGATCGAGGGTGTAAACAACGTCCCCACCCAACTCTCACAGAACTGGTTGTTGTTCTTATGTTGACAACCCTCTTATAGAGTTTTTCATTTTCTATAACCGGCGGAAAGTTAGGGTTGTAGTGTTGTCACGGGGCGAAAATAAATTCTAAAATCGCCGAAGTTAAACTAAAGCAACAAAGCGTAAACTTGTTACGTTGAGCCTGAATTAGCGTAAAAAGCGTCGAGGGAACGTGCAGTAATTACAATAATCTGTTTACTTCTACGTATTTGGAATGTGAACAAATTAAATATAGTTCGGCCAATATTGATCAAATCTGGTCATGAATCACAACGTTATTCTGGGGTCGAACGGCTACTTGGTGGGAAAAAGATGTTTCCTTTTATTTTCACGTCTATTTGTGAACTACCGAAGTTCGAAACGGGAGCGAAGAAACTCGTACACTTCCTCAGAAAATGGATATTTCCCCTCTTTTCTTTACGGGGCGACAACTTCTTTCGAAGGAGGAAGCAAACTTGAGTTAGGGGGGAAGGAGGGAAACTTTTTTTTTCAGGTAGAAGAGTCCGATCGTACGTCTCTCCAGTTGCCGATGTTTTACGTTTTGTGTTCTACGAAGTTGAATCGATTGATTGTCTTCCAGGCAACTTTCCATTCCGTGCCCTCCCCCGAGCGAAGATTCGCGTCCGAACGAGACGACAAAACTCTTGGATGTTGCGGTTCGAACGGACCAAGACGGAACAGGTGCCGCCCATCACACTACTTTCCTCTTCCCCACACAAAGTGGATGAACGTACATCGTACATGCTGTCAAGTTTAACAAGAACAAAACGCCCCTTAGTGAAAGCTATCACGAGTATTCGACGTAATCGTTCCCTAACTTTCTGGAAAAAAAAAAAAAAAACCACAAACGTTATTAAATTATTAATTTGCTGAAGTTTTAGCAAATTCTCATAGGAAATAAAACTGTCACCCATTGGTGAATCGACAAAAAACGTTAGTAGTGAATTATAAGAATTTTACATTGAAATCTCATATCAGCATTTACCAACCAATTCTCGAATTTCCCATTTATATACGAAAATAGTTCTTGTAATGTATTGGTTACGTTCCTTAACCTGCAAAATTGGATGACGGAGTATTCTCTGCATAAGGTTTCGTACATTTCCAAAATTCGTAAAACGTTCGGCATGAAGAAACGGTGTACTATTTTTAATTAAAACCCTGCAGATTATTACACAATGGTTTATTAGTCCCTGGAACAGCTTGACGGAGTCTGACAGCTCTGAGACCCGTCTCATTCGATTCAGCGTCGAAAATCAGCAGTAAACCATAGGGAACATGACCTGACTACAACGGAACGACGAAAACTAAATATTCTAGGCGCCCGTGAGCGCCTGTAGGCAATTGGCACGATGTGGCGAGTCGAGCGGACGCGTGGTACTAACGACGAAACGTTTACTTCCGCCGTGGTTCCCGCGGGTTCTTTCAATTAGTAGACTTTGGGTCCCCACGTTTACTGTTATTTCATTATTGACGCATTGCATACATCTAGGAATTGTTTCATTAGATCCAACATCTAAAAATACTTAGAAAACTATCCCGAACGCGGCGTATCTACGATAAAACTGCCATTTTTGTTAATTTTTCAAACCGTTTCCTGCCCATAAAAACAATGAGCTTCGTCCGATCGGATTGCGGAGCAGGCGAACACAACTAGAAACGAAATGGGATTTTCGTGCGAAAGAACGAAGTTTTTATACAACGTTAAAGGCTCAAAACGGCCCGAACGGCGGACGGCCATTGCAGATTTGGAATCCTGATGTTTTGAAAACTAAATTATCAAATTTTAATACCTCACAAGACCTTCCTTCAAGAGAAAAAAGGCCTAAGGCACGAGGTCTCCTGAGATGGTGGGAGTGAAAGGGAGCGGTATGGGCATAAGGGCAAGACACATGAAAGGCCGAGTTTCTTGTAAACTTATTTTGTGACGATTTCATTCCTTCCCAGCGTGATACTTTTTGGCAGTTAGATGAAGCCTAAAGCATGTTCCATGCTCAAACGACGTTAGTTTGCATTCTGATATATTATCGTCGTGTTATTTTGACCTATTCACACAAAAAGTTAATCCAAATCGTCGCACCCGAGTTTGAGAGGGGGAAAAAAATCATTGCGTGTACAAAACTTGCACTGGGTGAATGAACAAACCCCAGTCAGCCTCAAACCCCACTCTCTAATGGTCCTCCCCCAGACCCGAATTTCAGAAGGTCTCTCTGCCCTGAGACGGATACAGCAAATTAACAGAATTGCAAATAATCTTATAATAAAAATTTACGAACAAAGATAATGCATAAAGAACATAAAAATTCAACGTGACCAGCCCCAGCCCAATACTTTCTCCGCCTTCCTGGGACTAGCTGAGGTCAGAGGGGAGTGAAAGAGAGGGGTTTCGGGTGCCGGGAAGCTGCTGGAGGATGCGCTTTTTGGCAGTACGCCAAACAGAACACATAAATTTTTAAAATGACTAAAAACGACTAAAAATTAACGCGCGTACAACAAGTGATTGTGGCCTACGGCCGTGAAGAACATAAATCCGCAGGTTTGTTATTTGGCGTGATTAATTTTAGAACGTCATTTACAATCATTCGAGCGGCATATACCGCAATTCGCCGGTTGATTGTCATTCAATCGCGTCACATCCGATGACTTCATTAGGGGGGGGGGGGAACGACGGACACGAAGAATGTCGACCAAATAGCGACAGACGGACAATGAAATATAGATCACCATTGAAAGGTGCGGCCAAGACAGAAGTGAATCGCCGTGAACAAGCCGTCTGTCCCAGAGCAGGTCGATAAGAGCCAAGTCCACTTCTGTTTAGGAAGCGACCTCGCCCGAAAAGCCCCTTGTTCCCGAAATACAAAGCCCTTGGTCAACTGTTAACGATGAACTATTGTTGCTGTCAATGTAGACATGCAACGTAAACGTTAACGAGTACTTCTTACGATTAAAAACGTATTATAATCTGTTTAAAGTATGATTTGAAAGTGGCGGTAAAAAGAATACTATTTTTGCAATGTTGTTACAAATATTAGCCATAACTTAAAATCGTAAAGAAGTAACCTTCATTAGGTTCTAGAAAAAAGAATAAAAATCGTTAGCGGTGGTTCATGCATCAAAAGTATTTCGAGCCATTGCTAGATTATCACTAGCTGGTTCGTGTTTGGGAGAAGAGCTAAGATAACCTTCTTCGCTAACTGGCCGACACGATTATAAGAACCGGAAGGGTCAATTGCTCTTCCACTGTACTGATCTAATCGTTCTGGCTCAACCCATTTTCTCATAAGGCGTTTTGGAATGTCGAGGAAAAACTCGTGCGCGTCGCGTAGATCTCTGGGATTGAACCAGTGTGAATGGAAGAAGTAAGCGCCACGATGCGTTCTTGCACCGTCGATACACTCTTGCGCTCGTTTACTGACCTGGAATGAGAGGGCACATTCAAAGACAACGAATGGGGGAAGAGGTGACGAAAGAGGTAGCCGTAAAAGTGAAGATGATGTTAAAAGTGAGGGCGATGATTGACTACTCAAATGAGTTCTATTTGAAAGTGCTCTCAGGAAGGACACAAGTTTCTGGTGAGACGGAGATTGTAGAGCTATTGTTAAGCAAAGAAGACGTCCAAGCGGGAGAGCCTGAGTTTATCCAGGCACGCATAGGTCAATGAAATGGTTCAAGTTTGGTTGGCTCAATGCAGCCTTCCACCTTCCCCATTTCAGCTTTTTCCATTCCTCTTAATTTATTCCATTTTGCCGGTGGAGAACAAACGTATGAAGAAAAACTCTTTGATTAAGTTAATTATCGTAAAATGTACACTAACAGGACTCTCGATTCCTAGCTACCCCAACCTCAACCTGTCTCTGCTGAAGCATAGCTAAAAATAAACGGAGATTACAAGACCCTGGCACTGGATAATAAGAACCTCCAGGGAGCCCTTTGATCTCCCATATTGGCAGAGCATGATCCTAGTCCTCTTCACTATTTCCTTATGCCCGGCCATTTTTCAACGTGGTGCATGTTTTCGTTTGCCTCGCCACATACGTCCCCTCCCCTACCACAAGGCCTCTCAACAGGCGCCCCATGTTACCATCCACCACGTACTGGCTGTCTCAAGGCCATACCTTCCCCCACTCTAGAACTGTGGAGCCTCATTCGCTTCTCACATTTCACTTAGTAAACCATATCTTTACTTCATGAGTTGTCTGTCCAGTGTAATACACACAATTGTATATTACATTCCCATCATTTTTCAAAATTTAGATAGCTATTTAGTGTGAATATTTTAAAAACAATAGATGAAAGACATATTTTTTGGAACATTTAGAATTGATCTCTTTTCAATATATTGACGAAAAAGTATGTATAGAGAACAAAGTGTATCTATACGCTTTGCCCCTGGCCTGACTCAAGAAACTCTAATTATGGCGAAGGAGTGAGGCGCTCTCACTAAACTGAGTCAAACCTCACATTGGTCCCCCTCCTCCGAAAAAAGAAAATTAGGGGATTTATCAGAACCCTTACTCTCCAACGCATCGGTACCATTGAAGGGGATTGTAAAGTACCTGGGGGTACTTCTGGATGCGAATAGGCATCTCAAATGTGTAGGGAAAGTGACGAGGGAGCTCCACAGAACGTATGAGAACTCTCTAGGCCTGAAACCTAGTGAATTTGGAATAGAATATGGCAGCGCTCTGGCGCGTCGAACTTACCCTTAAAACGCTCTCTAACGTCATGCCTGCTCTTCAGCTGGAAGTAAGCCGTTCAAACGTCCATGACGTCAGTGCACCAGCAGTTAGTAGATAGTACAGCATTACTGGCAGACATTGAATGGAGGAGTGATGGGTATTTCAAGGCCACCTTTGGAAGGTCGATTAATTAACAGGACAACAATCCAACCACGAACAGAGTATGCTCAGTAGGGTGCCCATTATTTTGAGAAAGGTGAAATTTCTATGACCCCCACACGAAATAAAATAAATAGAAAATTCGTTATGAATAGAAAAAAATTGAAAATTCAAATATGATATATAGAATGAGTTCATATTATAGTTTATTATCATAGTATAATTATGATTCTTTTCTGTTCATAATGAATTTTCACCATCAAATTTGAATTTAGCAAACTAAATACCAATGAAATAACAACAAAAAATTAAATAATAAAAATTTGCTTTTTTTGTTGAATTTAATGAAAATTCTAACAGAAATGCGTAAAAATACGAATTTTTATCATTTTACAGTGAATTTTGATAAATTGTCGTTTTTCGACACTATTTTGATATTTCAAACTTTCAAAAGTTGTAGCTGTCGACTTGTTTTGACTGCGTATTCGAGTTTAGCGACCCTAAAAACGTGAATATATGAAGTTTCACAAGTGTGCAAAGAAGTTTGTAAAAGTTGTATTCAAAATCGAGCCACCGGCGTAGAATTTCGTTATGAAAAAATCTGAAAAAATTCATGGGTCATTTTTTTGACATTTTAAATCTAATTTCAAAAAGCAGGTCATCAAAATTGGACCTTTCTCACCATAGTGGGCACCATAATGCTCAGAGCAAGCGTTTGATCGCCACTTACAAACTTTAGCCCCCTGCGGATCCATTTCTGTCGCGTTGGACCACGTGTAGATTGCGAGAATAGGGAGCCTCCCAAATTATTTTTGACTGTCACGCACTCAGCTCCCTGTTCTTCAAGGCACCTGCCCCCAAGGCGACGTGCCTCGTCCCCGTTCTGCAATTCGGTACAACCCACCACATACTCTGCAACTTTATACTGAAAAAAAGCAAATAAAATATGTTTATACGTATTGACGACAAATGCACGCACTGATATTTGATATTGTGATTCAGGATACTTCGAAGCGCAACGATCTATTGAGAAGTTTTTTTTGGTGCGAGTGCAATAAAAAATCCGGAGAAAGTAAAATACTGTAATCTCTCGAATAATTAAAATTGTTACTCAACTGTCCTATTTGGTAGTACCCTCAAGTAGGCATTAATTTTTTATTTTGTGAAAAAATATTGAGCTACGTGTAGAGTGAATTAGTTTTCAGTATTTATATCACTTAAAGTAAATGCTTCCTTCCAACTGACGCTGCAGTCCCTAAGGTTATTACGGTTCAGTCATGTGATAATAATATTTATGGTACTAAGTTGTACGACAGTGACTGATCATGAATGCCAAAACTGTTTCATTCTTATCACGTCGGTAACAAACATTCGATTGATTTTGATAGTGTGTCACATTTTTCGGTATTAAACTGTATTTGTCGCAGTTTGATTCAATACGAAGTACGTATTTTTGAAAAACGCGCAGTGAGCGCAGAGGCAACGTAAACCGCTCTAATGACGGTTTAGTTTTTTCAAACAAAGGTTCGTGCTCGGAAATCGCGACACCGTTCCCTTTTGTTGCAATGGAACGAATCGAAGAGCGCCGGTCGTCAACGACAATGAAACAAAAAGCCCTTCAAACCAACATTTCTCATTTTTAGATTGAACGACCAGACATCTGTCGACCTTCTCTTGTCGCCCGAGCCATTCGAATTCCACTGACCTCTGTTCCACCTCTTACCTTAAAATCGTGTCTTGTAACCCGAACAGTTTCGTTCATCGTTTTCGACAGAATTGAAACTAGGAGAAGATAATTTGAAAGTTTTATCAACAAAACCGTTAGAGCCGTTTTCGAGAAAAAAAGCCTAAAACCCTGGAATTTGGTACATTTCCGTCCCTCCCCCCTCCATCCCTCCTTCCTATCTACCGAAATCGTCCAGAACCTTATTTTGGCGTCTACAAAATTTAATGAACAAAACAAAAAAGGACCAGCCTAATCGGTCCATCCGTTCTCCCGCAAATCGAACTACAGATACAATTTTTTTTCTAAATTGTAAAAAGGACGGTGGCACCCAAAAAGGAGAAACTAAATAAATAATCAATGAGGAAATGGGGAGGGCACTCCGACCACCCTACGCCGGCACCAGGGATAGGATGATAGGAGGATGTTCCATGATAGAACTACCACCAATTTAGATACGACTCGAGCAACACAGGGGTGGTTGGGATACTGCGGAAAACGCCTGCTGACACAGCCAGCCGACGCACCTCCTCAGTACATTTCTTGCACTGCTCACCACGCCAGGACATAGTCAATGCTGCAACCCTGATGTTACCTTCCTCCACTTCCCGAGCCTCCAACACCCCCATACGAAGATCCGTTCTGTCGTATTTGACCTTCATGGCTTGCCAAGTTAGCACAAGATCCCGGCTGCCAAACTACCTGGACAGGATCACTGCAGACTGGGCGGGACCAACCGCGACGATGTCAGGCCTCAGTCCTTCTCAAGAGTCAACCGCTCGCTGATAGCCGCTCTCACTCCACATCCCAGCCCTCAGATGACAACCTGCTTACAGGCCGCGTCATGACGCTTGACACGGCCCTGACGAGTACACGAACACACCTGCACCGCATGATTCAGCGACTCAAACAGGCTACCACAGGCATGACTGTGGGCGTTAACAATATTTCAATCCTGGCCTCTTGTACACCACATTGCTGAAGGCACCACACGAGCGGCGTCATCCGTCACATGAATGCCCCCTGAAGCCCACTCTATCCAGGTAGAGAAAGGGGAGATGGAGTTAAGACACTGCTTGAGTTTCCCTATGTCAACCGAACCATACACAACTGCGGCGTTTCTGCGTGTACCAGTGACGTTCAATGCACTCATGCAGACTTATTTGAAGGTGAACATGTTTCGTCGAAAATGGTAAATTTTAGGCCACGCTGTGAGCCAAATGCAAGAGTTTTTATCTCACCGGGACCAGTAATTTTCTACCAATGACACCTTTGTCTCCGCCGTTGGACATTTTTTATTACTTTCCGCTACCCGAAGTAAGGAGGAAAGTATAGTAATCACCCATGCCCACATTTCGTTCTCCATAATTATTCCTGTATATATATGTTGAACGGAGATATGAGCCAAGTTAACTCAGAAAAGGAGATTTGTCAAATATTAATTTATCGGTATTCCAATTTTCTAAAAACGGCTCTAACGATTTCGATCAAACTTACGGAGTAGTCTCAGCTAAATAGTCCCTACATTTTGTTCTTCATAAATGTTCCTTTAAACATGCGTTGAACGAAGATATAGCGCCCGCAAATGTAGGAGGTGTTCGAAATTACGGGGGTGGCGGAAAGTTGTGTGTTGCCACGCACCAGATATTTTTTGCCAAGTGATCTAAACTTCTGCCAGGGCTTCAGTCATGGGAGAAGTTCAAGGGGAAAAAAAATTTCAGTACAGTTCATAAAATACACACAGTTTAAATGAAAACTCGTTAAATGAAGCCTTTCTGGTTTCGGGGAAATTTGGGAAAGCTCATTCTTTACTTGCGTAGCACATTACATCTCTGTATAAAGTACGAGCAGAGAAATTTAGATGTGCCTTAAATTGGCTCACAGAGTGAGTCTGATCCGAAAAAACGAAGCTGTCATTATACATTTCACAAAACATCGTCTTTCGCGGCTATCCCAAGTAATTGGAGACGCTTGTGCTGAACTGATAATTATAATTATTGATTAAGCCTATCGTACGACCGACATGATAAAAATTATCTAAAGTTTGAGAATCTTTTGTGTGACGTTTCTGTTCAAAAGATATAAGAAGTATCATTATTCCATTTGCGGCTTGGGCAGTGAGCACGAACCAGAAAAGGAGCTCGATCGTTTCAGCAGCTCTCCGACATGATCGCTTATGCGCAAACTCAGCGGATCGAGTGAGGATGAACCGTCGTTCGTTCCCACCAATATTACAAATAATTCGCCACATTTCGCGCGCAGCTATTTTTCCCTCGGCACACTGTTGAAAGGACGGTTTCGTCGACCGTTCACGCCTACCAAATCGGTCAATGGTGGGAGATCCAATCAACGGTTTCTTTATAAAATGAGCTCGTTAAAAAAACCTTTAGGGCAATCGAGAAATAAACGTTTGGTGGTTCTCCGATCTTTCGAAGCAGACTGATGCATATTGTTCTTATTTTTGCAGGTATTTCTGGCAAGCTGAGGGATCAAGCCGCTTTTTCGAAGGTAAAACTAATCGATTCGTTAATTTTGAAAACGAAGTAAATTATAGTAATGGGAATGGATTATTTAGACGGGAGCGGATATCTACGCGCGTCCCCATAATTTACTGTTATTGTAATAACTGGTACTCGGGTTGTTAAACTTTTCAAAACATTCAAATTAATTGTAAAGACGTTATTCAGTTGTAACCCAAATTTCAGGTTATTATAGAATCTTGCTACTTTCTTGACACCAAGAAGTAAGAAGAAATGTTTTCGAAGCGACTTTTTTTGAGTTTTCGTGATATCTTCAGGTTTCGAGGGAGTCTAAGATTGAAAAACACGATTTAGAAAAACGGTTTGTACGTGTTTGAACACGATTGAGAGAGAAGTATCTTCGTATACAACACGAAATACATTTTTCTCGAAAACGACTCTAACATGCTTGTATGGGTGCGTTCAAACAACACAACGTTGCGATACCATTCTCCTGAATGGGAAAATGGAAAATCGTGGCTGGGATGTCACACGCGCTTTGGCTGGTCTAGGAATCGTCCAGGATCAGCTGCGGTGGTGTGCCATGGTGTCTTCATCTGCCCCCAAGCCCAATAAGCCTTCAGAGTTAGCGACTGTTCTGAATGGTTTGGTTGACGGACGTGAACTGAGCAAGTGTCCTGACTCCCCCTACTCTTTTACCTGGGTGGAATGGGCTTCAGAGGGCATTCGTGGGAAGGATTACCGACACTTTCACGCCGTTCGTGTGGCGTCACGGCCTTCAGCGATGAGGCGTACAAGAGGCTGGGATCGTAATGTTGTGAATGATCGCTTTCGTGCCTGTGGTAACCTGTTTGAGTCACTGAATCATGTAGTGCAGGTTTGTCTGTACACCCACAAAGGACGTGTCAATCGTCATGATGTGGTTTCCAGGCAGGTCGTTGGTCCCAACCAGTCTGCTGTGATCCTGTCCAGGTAGTTTCTGGCAGCCGAGATCTTGCGCTAACTTGGTAAGCCATGAAGGTCAAATACGACAGAACGGATCTTCGTATGGGGGTGTTGGAGGCTCGGGAAGTGTAGGAAGGTAACATCAGGGTTGCAGCATTGACTCTGTCCTGGCGTGGTGAGTAGTGCCAGAAATGTACTGAGGAGATGCGTCGGCCGGCTTTGTCAGCAGGCGTTTTCCGCAGTATCACCACCTGTGTGTTGCTCGGGTCGTATATAAACTGGTGGTCGTTCTTATCGAGCAACATCCTCTTATCCTTATATCCCTCTGGTGCCGGCGTAGGGCAGTCTGGGTGCCCTCCCCATTTTCTTAATTAAAATTTATTTACTTTCTCCTTTTCTAAGGTGAGCTTTGGAGGAAAAAAATACCTTTTTTGACATTTTATGTCTTTACTCTGCTACATAAACTCGAAAATGTAACGCGGGAGATGTAACGGAGAAGCGTCACGAAATATCGAATGGTTGAAGTGTAACGCTTGGTAACGTCTGTTACAAAATATAACGCTTGGTATCATCACACGTTTTAATAACCTCAGTGACCAAGTGATGATGTCAATTGCAATTGACGCGGCCATTATATCGAAACCATCAACGAGCACAATCAAACGTAGTTATCATTGCATAAAAACAAATATAAAAGACATAAAATGTCCCTAGTGGTTGCGTACTTGTACGAGAGCTGTACCCGCCGTTTGTGTTTCTCAAAAATTTTGACATTTTATGTTTTTACTTTGCTACATAAATTCGAAAATGTAACGCGGGAGATGTTTCTTTCAATTCTTCAAAACGCATGTTCCTCTAAACATCGCTTCGGCCTGATCCAACATAATGATTAAGATTTTTTTGTGTTTGTCATTTTCTGTCGACGCAACAATAAGATTATGGGCAATTTCTATCAATAGGAAAGGAGATGGGGGCGCAAATGTACCAAAAACTACGGTTTTTGGCATTTTTCTCAAAAACGGCTATAAGGATTTTAAACTTTCAAATTTTCTTTTATCAGTCAATAAATAACTTTCGTTCTCCATATATAGCTCCATGAAAATACGGTGAACGGAGATACCTCCCGTATATGTAGCAGGTCATCGAATTCACGGTGGTTGCGGAAAGTAGTTCGTGTTGTCAAATTCAATTGGACTATCAAAATTGGGTGGTAGTCCAATAAACTGCCTATACGAGAAAATCCTAAAATAATTAGGTACCTCAGAAATTCTTGAATTCATTTTATCGTTTCAAAAACGAAAAAAGGAGGAGCGCGGCCGATCCGTTCGGCCATTTTTTCCTCAAAAGTACACACGCCCGCTAAAATTCAGATTTTCCGATAATGCAGGCCTCAAAATGGCTAGACGAAAGTTCAACAGTTATTTTGAACGCAGCCTTCGTGTTGAGAAAAGTTCATGGCGTTTTCCTTCCGGGTTGACCTTTCTCTCATTCGTGCTCACAGACACAACCGTTATACGTAGCGAAAAAAGTCAAAATAATTGAATTAGCTGAAGATGTTTCGAGTTTGTCGAGAAAAATTGGGTTTTGTTCGTCATTTCAGTTGTTCCAACGTATTTCCAATTTACTCGATTCTGGTCAAACGCCGACTTGTATTCTTGACAATTCGGATTTCACTCTGCCCTTTTTCATGACCCAGACGGCATCAATTACACTTCGCCGAGCATTCAAAGGTAACCGAGTTTCTTGAAAAGAACTGCGCCTTTCCGTAAGAGCATTTTCAACGCGGGAACCTTATTCAAGTAAAAGGTGTTTAGTGAATGGAAGAGGTCGCTCGGCTGAGAGTCAAAGGGGAAAGGCGTTTTTGTGACGAGGAAAAAAAAGGACGATTCTTCGAGCGATTCGGATGTAATAAAAACAAAACGAACAACAAACGCTCTGAACAAACGGAGTCTGTAAGAGATATATTGAGACAAGATTTTGAGACGTTCTGAATAAATGACGTTGTTTTCTACTTATCCTAGATTTATTTTTCTAATTTCCCCCAATCGCACGTCAAGAAACCTCTAAACAATCAAGTTCGTGTTAAACTCCTTACAACGCTCTTCAATATTCCTTCTCAAACTCGTTATTTGTGACTACCAACTGCATAAAAATAAATAACTACAAACACAAGGCGCGAGGTATCGCACTTTCGCAGAATTCGACGATAAGCTACACGTATGGACGCTATATCTTCCTTCAACACATTCCTTCGAAAACTTTCGCGCAAATAAAATGTAGATACCAGTCAGCTAAATTGTAAATTTGATCAAAACAGTTTCGAGAAAAAGCGAAAAAACCACGTTATTTGTCATCACTTCAACTCGCGCACATATTAAAGTGTACAGCCAGAATCGGTCAATGCGGTCTCTAATTGGCAACGTAAATTTCCCAAAGGAGTCGACAGTCCTTCTTTGGATGTCGTAAGACCTTTTTCGCAGTGGCGGAAATTAACGCGAATATTTGGTGCGACGCATCACACAACTTTCCTCAGCGCTGCGTACATTTAGCAATTTTCGTGGAAAACCCGTTGTTGGGTGCACAAGAGGGGGAAGCTCGAGGTTGAGTTCAAATAATAAAATGGTCCAACGAGATGAGCGTGAGATGGATGGGTGAATTCGGTTTGGAGCGAGAGCAGAGAGCGAGTAACTAGCGGAATAACTGAATGTCTGAAGAGTGGTGGGAAGTGAACATTCTGGAAACTGCACGCGGGAAAGTCCGTTGTCGGCTTCAGAAATAATTTTTAAGCCTTTTGCCGTCCGGATTGAACGGGTACTTCGAACTTACCTGGGGCTGCCGTGTCCAAAGCCTTAGGCCAGGAAAGGCTTGACTTGAATGCTCAGGTTTTTCCGTTAGGGTCCACAGAAACGATCGAATTTGGTCCGAGCTGAGCCAAACAATCCTTTCTGGAATTTCTGGGGTTGCTGTTAGTTATCTTATGAGATCTGTGAAACAGGCAACTTATTATACTACCACCTTACGTTGTTTTAAAAATGATAGTGCCATAAGAGCTGGATTTATACGGAAAAAATCGCGCTAAAATGAACTTTCTTCGAAATGTATGACAATTTATTGCGCTGCTTTGATCATTTCCCCATGAATGAGAATTCCATGGTACTGGCGAGTTGTCTTGAATCGTATCTCGTTATGATCACCATGATAAATGTTCAACAAAGGCTGATTCCTTTACCTGGTGCGTCTGGCCAACCCAATGGTTTCGGCCCTTTTCATGTGATGCCGTGGGGAAGTTCGAGAACTGCCCGTTCAGTCGTCGGCTTCTCCTCTGACAAAGGGATTAAGTTCGGGTTAACTTCCAACGACAACGGATTTCCCATTTCGTACTTTTCCTCGATTTACCTCCTTCTCCAACACACAACGCTCTTCCGAGAGACACTCGAATTCCAGTGGTCACACAGACATCCAGCTATTAACTCTCTTCCGTGTAACAGCTCGCACTTTCCTTCCGATACAGTTTCCCGCGCCAGTTCACGCATATTTCGAGTAGTAACTTTGTGTCGCCCTTTTGTACACGAACTCAGCTCCATTTATTACACATATAATACAGTCCTCCTATTGCTCACCGAGTTTCTTTTCGTTCCGTTCTGCAACTCCCTCACTCATGCGCCCAAAAATAACTGTAGTTAGTTTTAAACCGATTTTACTCATCCTCTTGTCTTGAAGTACCAGATTCCCCGTATTCGACTCCATTTGGTTCTTACCATTTTCTCTTAATTCGCCTTTTCTCTTGAAAGTTGTTTTTTGCACTCAGAAGCTCTTCATATGCAAAGATCCGAAGAGAAATTTTCTTTTCGGGCGATAACATCACTTTCCTTCTTACCACGTTGGTCTAAGGATACTTAAAGTGGTATCTTCGAAATCGATCGAGCTATGAATGTTAATCATGATACGGGGTTTCCATTGGTGGTAACTGTCATCGACAAAACGGTTTTCTCAACATCAATAAATTACAGTTTTCAATTAAAAGTGATCCAGGTTAAATTAATCAAACACTCGTTAAACGAATATTAAGTTTCTGAAACCGCTTTCCCTTTTAAAGAAGTAGCTTATTGAATCAACTGAACCCTTTTCATGACGAATTTTCGCCGCCAAAGAAGGGGCGGATGATTTCAACGAGCGTTCTTTCGATGGGCCCGGAATCTATTAAATTCTTTCTCTCTCCCTCTCGCTCATTTTTTTCTTTAACTTTTGCCCTCGGGGCATTGAACCTCGCTCTGCTACGTAGCGCACATTCAAGTATTAAAATAATAAATGCTTCAATAACCAAACTTGCCATCGAACTAACGTGCGAGGAATAACGAATTGCGCTAAAAGGTAATTAAATTGTTTACGCTCGGGAACTTCTAAAAATTACTCGTGGACAAAGGGAGCCGGACACGTGCGACCGAATATACCGAATTAAAACCTCATTATGGCGCACAAACGTCAAACTCACGAAGTCCCAAAAAGGGTTCGAGCGCACCAGGTGGACTCATGAGTCTGTTATGAAAGAATGTGCAAACTCAGACCTTACCCTCTTCATTCAATATATTTGACGAATTCGTAAACATTTTAGAATCAAATTCGGAGAGCTTTTAGATTTTCAATTTTGCTGGTTAACGAAAGTCGTTTAAGAAATCAGAACTATTTATGCGTTCCGTTTCCCACAAAATGAAATGAATTATAAAATAAAAATTATAATTCGGTCGTCAACAGGTTCTAAACCCTGCAAATTATTACACAATGGTTTATTATTCTCATGAACAGCTTGACCTAGTATTACTGCTTCCCCATCCCATTCGATTCAGCATCGAATACTAACTAGTAAACCATACGAAACATGACCTGACTACAATGGAACTACAGAAATTAAAAATATTCCCCTGGCGCCAGGCCAGGCGCCCGTAAACGTCTGATCTGATGGAGGGGTGGGACGAGGGCTTCCAGTGAACGGCAATTGGTAGGACGTTGCGAGTCCAAAGGGCGCTGCGAGAAAACGAAACGAAACACGGCTTATTTGCGATTATACTGCGTTTCGTTAATTTTTATTTTAACCATTTTTTGCCCATAACAACCATGGGCTTCGTCCGATCGGATTGCCGAGATGGCGGGCACAACTAGATACCAAATGGGGTTTTTGTGCGAAAGAACGAATTTTTTAGACCACGAAAGTATCTAGAAAAACTTAATTTTAATATGAAAACATGCACGCTAAATACTAATATCAAAATGTAACCAAAAATCTATGAAAAAACCAAAATGAGAATGAAACGAAAGAATCTAAAAAAATTGAATCGTATTAAAACCAAAAAAAATGAAACGAACAAACTATTAAACAAACCAAAAATAAACGAATAATGAAAAGTTCAATCGAAGATAACAGATATTTTGCTAACGGAAATAGTTGAGACGGAGCGAAACAGTCATTGGTGGAGGTGAAGACGAGAAAAAAAAAAAAAAAGAGTCGGGGGCTTCCAACGAGTAGAGCGGGTGGGCGAGCGTTGCGAGGCGAGGACGAGGCGACGAGGCAGGTTGTTTTTTATTGAGACGGGCGGGAAGGAGGTACTTCAAATGACGAAACGTTGACTTCCGCTGTAGTTCCCTCGTTGTACTGCGTTTCGTTAATTTTTTAAACCATTTTTTGCCCATTACAACCACGGGCTTCGTCCGATCGGATTGCTGAGATGGCAGGCACAACAAGATACCAAATGGGATTTTTGTGCGAAAGAACGAATTTTTTAGACCACGTTAAAGGCACAAAACGGCCGGGACGGCGGACGGATATTGCAAATTTGGAATCTCCAAGTCTTGAAACGTAAAGTATCAAATTTTGAGGGGGGGCTGTAAAAAATTTTTCGAGACCGAAAACATAGGATTATTATTCAGAATGAATAATAAACCAACACCGTTAAATATTACAAAACGGTTGATTATTAAATAGCACAGCGTGGTTATCTGTCTCGAGGCAGTCTCACACCTCAGAGACCCATCTCATTCAAATCAGCACCAAAAATTCCTGGTCAACGCTACGAAACATGATCTGACAAAGACAGAACATCGACAATTGACCTGTTCTCGGCGAAGCGTTTTTTTCCCCCTTTGATGGCCCTGGAAAAACCCATACTGGAGGCTCAACTGGGCCTATTGTGTGGGCGTACGTGAGCCCCATCACGTCCTCCTAGTTCCAGCCCCAGCTTCTGTGGAGCTGGTGTCTTCCAATGCGGCGTCCCCACCATTCTCGCACAAACAGTTTATCGGCCTCCTCGTTCTCTTCTATTCCAGTATGACCTGGCACCTAACACAGTGTTAATGTGTTTCCCTTTGCCAAGGTCTTCAGGCCAGTCAGGCATTTCCAAACCAGCCCCGACATTGTATGGGAAGCCAGGACTTTAAGTGCAGCCTACACAACTCTTCCTCTTGCAAACTCAAGACTCAAAGTCAAGCCAAATTCAAATGAGGTCGCCCATCAGCGAATTAGGCAATTGGCCCAATTGACGTGTCTTCGGAGTGAAACCAGAGGAAAAGTGGGAAATGAGTGAAGGCCAGGGAGAAACGGTAACTTTCGCTACGTTGTCTGGCGACTTCCTTCAAATAGTAGAATACTTTTTACCTAGATTTCACGATTTATCATCAAGATGCAATCCCACACCTTTGAGACATAACCCGCGGTTGTTATAAACTAATCGAAAACGTAATTTTGGCAGTTTTATCGCGATTACGTCGTGTTTGGTATCGTTTGTCAGGGATGTGCTCTCTCTCATCTCGTAGGTGTGAGACTGCGTCAAACTCTGAAATCATGCTACGCAAGACAACATTAAACCCTGGTGTAGAAATTGGCATTGATTTTCAAGTATTTCTCCTCCTCTTCCGGCTCAAACTATCTCCTACTAGTTTGTACCAAACCGTACGTAAGTATGTTCATGACGTTTGTACATGGTCAATTTCGCCCTTGATTTCCCACGACTCAACTATCAGTGAATGTTCCAACAAGTTAGTTCATGTTTGTTACTGATGATGACCTAACCGTCGAAATCGATTTAACAATTGTGCTCATTATTTCTGTGGAAAAATAGACAATTTATTGTTTATTCTCTTTTTTTTAATCGTATAGCGGACTTCAAATTTTATGAATATCGCGTTTTTTTTTTATCCCCTACGCCCCACCCGATGATCGAAGCGAATGAAATCAACTCATGAAACCAGACAACAGACATCCACGCAGCTCATCAGCTCCGTGAACTCGTAACAACCTCTGATCGATTTCTCATTCCCACTTTCTTCGCAGAACCACATTTTTCTCCATTTCCCCTGATTGAAGTACTTCTAAATATCGGGGTTTAGCGGCGATCCCAATTCCAATTTTCAACGAGTTTCACTTGAAGTTTCTCACATGTTTCAGCTGAAATTCGAAACCCAAGAGTAACTGTTTGAAAGAAACAGTAAAAAGTATGATTTGAGTCTATTCCCTTTCCTCCCAACCACGCTGCGAGGTAAATCAGAAGAGCCGTGTTGGGCAAACGAATGGGGGAGCTTGAAACGGCGAAATAAATTAACGTGGTGAGCGTGAGAGAGAGAGAGAGAGAGAGAGAGAGAGAGAGAGAGAGGGAGGGAAAGTTGAGTTGGGAGTAGCGCAAGCAGAGAGACAAATCATTGGGAGA
Source organism: Pachypeltis micranthus (assembly GCA_020466155.1). Taxonomy (NCBI): domain Eukaryota; kingdom Metazoa; phylum Arthropoda; class Insecta; order Hemiptera; family Miridae; genus Pachypeltis; species Pachypeltis micranthus. Next base: position 31,309,894 of record CM035768.1, read on the forward strand.
ACTGGAAGACAACGGTCGTTCGCGAGTGCTGAAGGATGACTGACTAGGAATGAGCTGTCTGTTGAGAAGAGGAATGTAAAATTGAGTGGTGGGAGAGATAGTTGGAAAAGTCCAGGACAGGGGAAATCCGTTGTCAATTGGAAATAACTGAAGAGGTGGATTTTTCATGGGTAACAAATGGGCTTGAGGACGAAGGTGCCGATAAAAAAGTGAATTGCTCCATTTCACAGGAAAACGAATCTCGTTCATTCAACATGATGACATAGATACCTAAGTATAAATTCTAGCTACTTGAAACCTTGAGAGTTAGCGAGCGGAGGCGTTTTGATATGGACTAGGCGTTTTTTCCCCTCGAACTTCTCTGCGAGGGCTTTTAAATTCAGAAGAAATACCACTTTTCTTCATTTGACAGCATTTTCATCGTTCGTTGCCCACCCGCTCATAACAATATTTGACTATAAAACTCAAATCTAGCTCCCGATTCGCCTCTCTAAGCCCAGAAGTTGTTGACGGTGTATTCGAATCCGTTTCTCTCAAAGTTCAACCCTTTCGAAGTGGCGTACAACGCCGCGGACTAGTTTTCATGTCACTCACTGCAGAAGGGTCCAGAAGAGCGAAAAGGTTTATATGTTCCCACTAAAGCCGTTTTCAAGTTGAGTTGTTTCGAAATACGTCTCCACACAAAAAGTTCATTACTGCTATTAAACGATTTATCGACGACGAGTGAAGCGAGTTTAACATCGTAGAACGAGATAACGTCTCGTTAGTGAGCGTGAGTAAAATACTATCGAACCCAGTAGCTTTTCACCGATCGTTAACCGAGAAATAAGAATTTCAACCTTCATTGACTCTTAATTAACGACGACTTCGAGAAAATATAAATTATAACGTTGAAATGCCGGAATTTGCCTACATAAAACCGGCACTTGGGAGGACATTTACTTAAAATTTCCTTCCATTCGGCAATAGCCGTAAACTTTATGATCGTTCAAACGAGGGGATATTCAATCGATAATTGGCAATTAGTGTACATCTTCAAAATCGTATTCCTTGACTTTCCAATGACGAAATTAGGAAATAATTTATATTTTACGGGATTGCAACACTCGCAGATTTTAGATTGTGATCTCTGAGTCGTGGAATTAATTGTTACAACGTCCTCCTGAAGCTAAGACGTAATGACAATGAAGCCGGATGAGGCGCAAACTTGAAGCGAAACGAAGGTTACAAGGCTATCCCAATGACAGCTTCGAATGAGACCACCTCATGATGATAGAAGAGGGGACATGACGTTCGCACTCCTGGTAGTCCACGAACCGGAAACTGCTCTATAAACCAATTTGATAACTGGACTTCAGAGGGCAGTGAAGATATGAGGACTTCAATTTCAGGATAGAAGCGACAACATTCACGACCCTCCTTATGCGTGGTTGACCCGGAGCGTGGGTATTGTGCCGAAATGTGGGTATCGGCGGGACTTCGCCAAGTTAATGTACACACATCCCCGCAGAGAGGTGCGTGAGAAATTCTACTGCCGATCTCTCGATTTGAGTTGTGCCAGTCCGAGTTCACGAGCCGAGCCGTTTGCACGAGTCCATTGTCCTATAGAGTGTTCGAAGTCTCGCGCAACCCAGGAGAGGCTACTGACCCAACGCTGAGAGAGGTGAGATGGGCACGTGAGTGTACTATGTCGGGAATTCTGTCCATAAGCTTGTTAACAAAGAAAAAATATTTGAAAAACTTTTCCCGCCAGTTCTGCGGGAGTCGTCTAGCAACTTTTTGACCATTGGTCATGTACGTGTTCAGCTCGTACGGCACCAAGCTCACAGCCCGAATATTTTCGAAAATATCTTTTGAAAGAGGTCCATTCATGAAATACCACGGGTTTGATTTACGTGTGTCAAACAGCGTGACGGCGAGCTCATCGATCTGGTATCGAATTGGAACACTTCTGATGAGGCAAGGCGTTTTTTATTGAATGAAATCCTTTGGCGCAAGCTTCTAATCACACTTTTAGAAAGCTACTAAACAGCCTGGAGTAGCCGTTTTCTTTGAAAAACTTCTGAGAAGGCGATTAGATTGACTGTAATTGGCGTCAGTTGCATTACGTGCCACTAGTTTGAATTTGATTTGGCGGGAAGAGTAGTATTTCCCTAAACAACGAACAAACTAAATCCGCATTCTCCAAATAGATGAGATAATTGATTGTTGAAGGCGTTGATGCAAGTTTGAGCGATCGCCGTGAGCCGTACTATCTGTAACGGTAAACTGATTTCGTGCCGCAGAAATAAATTTCTGCTCACGAGGGATCGGAAATTCGTCGCTTTTCCCGTTGGAACGCGTGCTATCGCTTTGAAAAGAGAACGTCGCATCGCAAAGCAAATGAACTGAACTCGGAATTCTATTTTCAGCGAGGCGTTGCTCAGGCGCTTCGGAAATGCCCGGCGTGTGCTACTGGCTGGAGCTCATGAATTATCCAATGCGATTTTTCTTTTCATTCCTAATTTACGCCCTCGTCCCTGGAGAGCGGAGCGACGGTGCAGCATATTTTTATCGTTTGAAGTATTGACAGAGGTTCTACTTTGTCTGAATCGGTTGAACGCTCCTTTATTCATCTTGCAATACCTTCAAGCATGTTCCATGCATCCGGCGACAGAAAAGAGAGTGAACTAGGAAATGAAGGGTGAGGGTGATATACGCGAAAAGGGAAAAATAGGGCCACTAAGAGAAGTAGAAACCGGAATATTTGTAAACTAGACGCGTTTTTTCAATGAGTTTACAGAAGGTCGAATACTGAGAAGTTTGTCTCTTACCACTGCGCAAAATTCTTAAATATAAGTATTAGTATCTCAAAGTCATCATTCAGCACCCTGGTATTTTGCGAGGGGAGCCAGGTCAGGCATTCGCAATTACCGTCCAGTTTATTCTCTTTTCACCATCCTCAAACACCTGAGGAAGCACGTTGTGGCCAGTATCTCGTCAGCTTTTTCTCACCGTGAGCAGTTTATAACAGGAAGTCGGGTTTCAAAAAAAAAGTATGACCTTTAGTCAAGTCGTCAACAAAAGGACTGAAGGAAGACGCATGTCGATAAGATGTCTGTGGCAACGAAGTATCTTCTTCTCACCAGACGTCGCGGCAATTAGAAGGCACAAGGTGCGGAGGAATTTCTATAGTCGGTGCTTTCTCTTACTGAAAATGACCGTTCAGATTTGTTCAGGGATCTTCCTGAAGTCTTGAGAGATAGCTTTAACATTTGTTGTGAGTTGATCTGACGGGTTGCGTCAAACGTTTAACAGTAACGAAGCATAGAATCCTTGAAACTATTATTACGCCTTTTAACGCACGATTTGACCAAAACGATTATCGCTCATTCGCACAATCAGAAGTAGATTGAATTCACCTCTTTCCCCCCGGAAAACTAAACTAAACGATTTGTCGAAATCGAAGTTATCCATTATTTTTCACATTCTGGTTTTTCCGATGGTTTTGTTCAAAACGATTTTACTCGTTCTACGAACGACGGAAGTCCGGTCTTTACATCGCGTTCTAAAGCATCGGCAAAGCTCCGAAATAATTGAATTTCGTTCCGTGAGAGAAACGGCTCTCTTTCTCCCTCTCACTCTCGAACGGTTTGATGAGCTATACTACGAAATTCACGCTCTCCAAACTTCACTGAAGGGTCGAATGGAGCAGCCGGAAGTTAATTTTCGAGATGTAAAATGGACTCATCTCCGAGTTCTCGATGGGAGAAGGCCCTTGGGAAGCAGTTGCTATAACTTCTTAACTTCGAGTAACAAAACTAACCTAACTACAGCGACCAGTGACTCCAAGTCGCGAATTTTTCTTGTTTCCGCTTTCCAGGAAACCCGCACGGTTACGTTTACTTTGACGACGTAGGGCCGTTTTCACCAAAACAGCGCTAAACGTGATCCAACTGATTAGGGCTAGATAAGTAAATCAAGACTAGCCGTTTTCGTGCCCACCACGCTAGCCGAGATAACTGTGGGATGCGGTTACGGTTAGCATAGACGTGATTACGCTACGATTAAGCAGTGGACAAATGAGGTTACAGTAAAGTAAGGAAATAGGGCATCTGTTTAACATCCCGCCCCGTAAACAAGTGTCAAGTAAACGTAAACCGCCGCGTAGCCGTCTGTCCCGTAGATGCCCAATGCTCAACAATCCGAATTTGGCCAAATTATTGTTTCTAATTATTGTCAGACACCAAAATGGCCGCATTAACCTCTGCCGAAGCTGAAACTGGAGAGGAGCACAAAGTGAAAATACGCGTACTTCAACTGCAAGAGCTGCGGGAAAAAGCCAAATGAGTCCGGCAGAATGCTTTGTGCGTGTAGGCAAAATCAGAAGCGGTACAAGAAAATGAGAACTGAGCAAGGAATAATAAAAACCCTGCAAATTATTACACAACGGTTTATTATTCTCATGAACAACTTGACCTAGTATTACTGCTCCGAGACACATCAAAAAACACTGTATGTAGGGGTGTGTGGAGGAAGTGGCCCTTACCTTCCTCCGCCCCGTCGGGCAAAAAGAGTCGGGGATATTAGGACAGGGACTTGCAGAGAACCCTCGGCAATTGACACGATGTTGCGAGTCAAGCGGGCGGGTGGTTTTAATGAGACGGGAGGGAGGGAGGGAGTACTTACGACGAAACGTTGACTTCCCCTGTAGTTCCCGCGAGTTCTTTCCATTAGTTGACTCTAATAATTACTGTAATTTCCCTATACGCAGTTGTACATGTCTGATACTCATTCCATTTGACCCAGGATGTAAAAATACCTTGAAAACGATACGAAACACGGCTTATTTGCGATTATACTACGTTTTGTTAATTTTTTTAACCATTTTTTGTCCATAACAACCATGGGTTTCGTCCGATCGGATTGCCGAGATGGCGGGCACAACTAGATACCAAATGGAATTCTTGTGCGAAAGAATGATTTTTTTAGACCACGGTAAAGGCACAAAACGGCCCGGACGGGGGATGGTGGACGGTGGACAGCGGACGGGGGATGGACATTGCAGATTTAGAATCCCCATGTCTTGAAACGGAAAGTATCAAATTTTGAGAGGGGGTTGTAAAAAATGTTTCGTGACCAAAAACATAGGGTTATTATTCAGAATGAACAATAAACCAAAACCGAAATTATGAGGTTACAACTTTTACAAGCAAGGAGAATTGTCGTGTTTAATACACTAATGTGTGTGTGAAAGCGTGGTATTATTTAATATTTCCTACTTATCTGCTACTAAATCCACCCAGGTAAGCCATTTGCGTTTGGGTGTTCTAACACGGCAACATGACGTCTGTTTTTTTTTTCAGAAACTGCTCAGCACACATTTTACGCTAAAAATAACTTGTTTTCGACGGTCGTAATACTTTTGTTCGCAACAGAATTTAAATTCATACTTTTAGAAGTCGTCGGACCCCGCTCATAGCCATCTGAGGCGCCGGGTGAGATGACGATAACCCAACATATTAGATTATCATCGTTGTGGAATAGCAACTGAAATAACAGCACACTTGTAACTTGTATCGTTGTTTATTATCATTATTCTAACATATACGTACATTATTCACAATAATAGAAGCGAATACTCGGCGGAGCACGGTAATGGCGGACAAATATCAGTATATGATTAAGAAAGATAAGAGCTAACCTGCTGTTCCGGACCGGTGGGGAGACGGTTGCACCTAGGCCTCTTTTGTGGCCTACAACAACCCATTAGCATTTCAGTGACCTTACCATTTATTTGCTTGCTACATGTCCTTCCTTATTCAGTCATTCCGGTCGCCCCTTCGTTAATCATTGACGCTTTCGTCTTGGCAGTGACACGCCTTCCGGCGAGCCTGGGAACAGCAGGCCCCCCTGTAAGAGCCAACCGGACCCAACCGCCCAACTTTTTGGGGTTAACGTTTGATCAGGGCTAGAGTGAAAACGGCCCTGTTTCTTTCGTTGTACCGTCAGAAGCGAAGGAGTTTTCGTTTACTTAGTTACTGATGTACTTTCGGTTAATTTTGGAGATTCATTCTGATTAATATGAAAACGTTTTCGCTCCAAGAAATTGTTTTTTTCAACCCTCCTCAAAATTTGACGCTATTCCAAAACCGCAACGCCTGCCGTCCGAGCCATGTATTTCCTTTAACGCGTCATTCAGCCCAATAATGCAGTTTGGGACTTCCCATTCTGATTGGGCGAAACCCATGGTTATTACGGGCAAAAAATGGTTCGAAAAATTAGCCAAAAACGATGTTTTGGCAGTTTTATTGCGATTTCTTCGTGTTTGGTTTCGTTTCCTAGGTATTTTTTTATTAAAAGGCCGAATAGGATGGGTTTGAGAGGTGTAGATCTGCAAGTAGATGGAAATTAGTGAAATCACAATAAATATAGTGGGATAAATTGTATTAATTGAAGGACCCCGCCGGACAACGTTGTGAAACTGATCGTTTCTCTTTGGTCCGGGCTCATTTCTCGCACTTTCTCCTGTCTCATTCCAACCCCCGCCAATTGTATTGATAGCGTCACCTAGAAAATGTAAATTTTCGTTGTTCCCGTGTTGTCAGGTTATGTTTCGCATCGTTTACTGGCATCCTTAGATGCTGAATCGAATGGGATGTACAAATGTTGTAGTTACACATATGAGCTGTCGTTCCCCAGGTTACTGATACAGCCATGTGTTCTTAATATATTTCGACGACGGATTGAATAGGTAGGCCTCAATCATGCTGTTTAAGAAAATCGTAAACTGGCGTGTGGTAATCCGCAGCGTTTGTGAATAGCAGATAACAAACGATCAAGCATGAAGAACAATCATCATAACGAAAACGATAATTTATTGGCCCCTTGTTGGTCTCGGTTATCGAAGATCTACTGGTGCTTCCGTAGGAGTTTCGTCTGTGACTTAGTATATCTCTCACTGTTTGGATGAAGCTATTGGTCAGAGCAATACGCAATTATCGATAGCACGATTCAAGTGTTCTGAGCGGATCGTTTGGCAAGGCGGAGTTCCATCATTAGGCGCATGAATCCGTTTTGTATGGTTCAAGTTTTGTTGCCTAGCGATCTTGTGCAACGACGCTTTAGACCGGTCTGGAGTTATTGACAGTGTAACGAAAGATAGTACACGATAAAAATTCACTCAGGAGATCAGACAACCAAACATCCAAAGTCACAACAAAGAAGTTTCATGGGAATGACCCGTGCTAAATTCCGTCGAAAATGAGGCTACCGAACTCTTGAGCGAACGCATGGAGTGGTGCCGATTGATCAACAAGGATATAGCGGCTAACGAGCTGAGGGATGACGAGCCAGAAGGCAGATTTCAGACAACTGCGAAAGACAGTCAATAACGCTCAGGTCCTTGTGATGAAGGGTGAGGTCAGTCAAAACAGCCAGCGGTAAAACTCGACCAAAACCCCATAACCGAGTTCGTCCTGGAGAACTCCAGTCTTAAAGTGACACACGGGAGACTCTGCCGAGGGTGAAGCGATGCGGGGGAACCAGATTGGAATTAGCGGTACGAGAGCTTCGTACTGATGAAAAATGACACGAACGTCGGTGAATTTCTTTCAGGAAGCCAAGTACGCGCATAGCTCGAGATTTGCGTAAAACGTTGTTGGAAATTCGTTGGGTTGGATTTTGAGCGGTATGACTTCGGTGGTTTACTGCGCATGTCTTTCTCAGATATGTATGAGAGAGCGGAGAGTTTTTTTTTTCGTGAAAAGAAGGAGCGGCAGATTTTGGGCCGAGTCCGGAGGTTGGTTCTGCGGTGATCCTCGAATAGAATAGAATAGAATAGAATAAACTTTATTCGGAACAGAAATATTCATGAAGACAGGAAAAAAACAGAATTACGCGCTGAATAGTGTGGCCCGTCTGTAGGTAAACCTGTATTGACGGGCCAGAGTAGCTCCAATATCATAATAAAACTAAAAAAATATCATACCCATAACTGACACAATCAAATTCCTTATTGATACCAAATCACATTGAAAAATAAATAAAAATAATGCCAAACACAAACTCAATAGGATAAACATGTACCTATAAAACATTATTACAGTGCCTAGCAAGTGACTACGCATGTTTCGTGTGCTATGATTCACTCATATCAATCTGAAAAATGGAGGGTTCTAGACGTAAGGGCTCGTTAGGAGATCCTCTACGCCGTTGGACCCCAGGGCAATAAGCCAGGAGTATACACATTTTTTATAGGAGGACCGGGAGTGAGTAGAAGGGTCCGTAAGAGAAGCCGGAAGAGAATTATAAACTAGGTAGATGAGGTATTGCGGACTTCTAGAGGTAAGGGACAAGTTGATCTTAGGGTGAACGACACGCCGGAGGAACTGGAATCTAGTCGAATGGGGGTTTACGTACGGTCTCTCGACGGCCCAACGGTTGGCATAGAAGAAAAGGACCATGGCCTTGACGAAGAGCTGACGTATCGAAAATACCTTGGCCTCTCGAAACTTCGCTCATTAGGGGCGCTGAATCATTGGATCTTTTTTCCACTGAAACCCGATTTTTTTCAACACTTGCGGATTTCCTTCAGTAAATAAAAAACGCGTCATTACGGTAGTCTCTCGGTGGTGTGCAATCTGTAGTCTCCACGACTACAAACCTTTTCCTTTTTCGAATACTATTACATTCCGTAACCCTGTGGGTAAGAAAAAACATTGTAATCGTGTCAAAAACTATCTGGTGCGTAGCAACCCACAACTTTCCGCAACCCCCGTATATTCGTCGACGTTCTACATTTTCGTTCAACGCATTTCTACATGAACATTTATAGAGAACAAATCGTCGGCACTAGTTAGTTGAGCACAATTGCCTTAGTAACTGCTTCACTGGGTTAGATCAATCTCAGAGTGCTTTCTAGCAATGTATACCTATATTTTATTCTCGGCAATTATGTTGGTATCTATCTGTCAAACGGAAGTATAGGTAATAATATCGTAGAAAACGCGATTTGTCCAATATGAATTTATCATTTTTCCAATTTTCTCAAAAACGTCAATAACGATTTCGGTCAAACTCTCGGACTACTCTCAACTAGCTAATACTAACATTTTGCTCTCTATAAATGTTTCCGTAGAAATGCGTTGAACGAAGATTTGACGCCCGTATATACTGCTGTCGAATTGGCCGTCGAAGTTACGGGGGTTGCGGAAAGTTGCGTGTTGCTACGCACCACATATTTTTATCAAACTCATCCTAAGAGTAATGCACGATAGCGGGCGATGCGTATCGAGCTGATAAAAAGAACAGGTCGATCGCTGCTCCTCGCTGCGTAACCGAGTGAATATTTTAAAAGGCAGAAACTCGTTAGTGCATGTGATGGAAACCCTCAGGTGCCTTTTCATCACCAGCGATGGATGAATTTTTAAAGACTGTTACGCTTCGCGCACCTGCGAAATATACTGTTTTCTGGATACGGTGGTGTCGATACAAAGCTAACGGAAGTATAGTGGTTTACAGCGAGGCTCAACTTTGCCGTTGTTTCATGCCGATTATTCCGTTCGAAGCTATCTTATTCCACCAACCTCCCCACAGAACGACATTTATTTTATACAGTCGATTGTATTTATTCGTAGCTGGGCAAACGGAAGCGTCAGAAAACGGATGAAAGTTGGTAAAGGCTTATTTATGTGCGTCCTCCGCGAGGAGATTAATTGGAGGTGGAGACTACTTCAATGCACGGCCCTCGGGGTGGGCTCATTTATCACGATGCCATTTTCCAAGTTATGTGGCATGTACTTCGAGAAACCTTTGAGTCGATCCTGGCGGAACAAAGTTCAGGACGTGGTGTGCTGTCCGACCGTATCCGTTGAAAACCGGTTACTACGTCAAAAATAGTAACTTTTTGGAGATTAGGGGAATTGGCTGGGCGATCGAGCCTGGAGCCGGGTTTTGTGTCATTATCATTCTTTCCTTTGGCTGTTGGTGCGTCGAAGTGAACTGAGTTTTATCGATAACAATCGATTCTGTTACGGGACGAACCAAACCCTTCGATTCAGCGGAGGCTCGTCCGGGGCATTTATGCTGACTGGGCACCTCAAATGCCCCGATTCGCTCGAGACTTCGCAGCAGTCAGTTGAATCCGAGCCGGTTCCCTCGTCACCGTGTTGCCCGCGCATGCGTTCGCTCCCACTCAGTTCCCCTGTCTGTGGTGGTAAAACTTCGAATGTAATTGAGAATGAAACTCTGTTCCAATTTCATTCGGCTTGATATCGTACTAACCATCCGACTCTCTTAGTGCGATATAGCACCGATATTAATCCACCACGTAACATTGGCGCCCAACTAGTAGTCGAACTTCCCTGCATTAGTTTGAGATGCCGGCCCCCGCAAAAACTTGAAGGTTCTTCTAATGCGATGGGAATTTTTGATCCCCACCTTCAATTTTTTGCCCTTCTGCTGTGACCTACTCTCGCCCGTCATTATGTTCGAACGTTGTCCGTTCTTGACGAACAGTTGAACACAGCTTTGTCTTCAATCGACGACGGCTGCATGGAGGAAGGCGGCACAGATGTGAAGGAGCTTCTGGTCTACCAGCATCTCGGACACATATACATAGATAAGGTCAATGCTTATCTAGCAGCGAAGAAGGATGAACCTACGGATGCATCAACAGCGACATCTTCCCGCGTGTCTGTCCCCAAACGACCTCGCAAACAACGAGTCCGGGAAACCACGAGCCTCCAAAATGGACTGGTCAACACGAGCCCACATCGCCAGAGCCACATCCCTGCCCTATCTGCGGCAAGCATCATGGGAGTAAAGAAGTGCCCACGTTTCCTCAACTCCAGCCAGGAGGCTCAGAAGAATCTACGTGGAAGAGCACAATCTGTGTACAAATTGTCTGGGAGCCTCACACACGCTGAAGAGCTGCCACTCCACGTACACGTGTGAATGCTGTAAACACAGGCATCACACCTACTACACCCATGAGCCAGGACACCGCACTTGTTCCCAAAAGTGCAACCAACCACTGCAGTGGGACCCAGCATCTGCGCTCTGCGCTACCCCTTCTGGAACACCTGAGGGCAGGTGTCCTCTGAGAGGAGGAAACTACGACTGCCCTCACCCAGAGAGTCGTATTTTGCCAAGAGACGGACCGATTCTCTGAACCACGGATGTCGCAGCTGCGTGGGACGAAGACGTACGATCCACATATTCGACTCACACACCCGATCCACACATCCCAAGATGTTTACGTCAGAGACATTGTGAGGTGACTGTTTATTTGCATTTGTTCAATACTCCCACCACAAACAGGGACACCTTTTGGAACTTTAATCAAAATCATCTCTCTCTCGCTATGCTCAAGATTAGGTTCCCCTTTGTTGGGTGGACAGCAACGCCCTGAACTGCAGTGTTCATAAGTACCTGAGGACAGGCACTTCATCAAAGACGGAGTGGTGTTACGGGACGAACCAAACCCTTCGATTCAGCGGAGGCTCGTCCGGGGCATTTATGCTGACTGGGCACCTCAAATGCCCCGATTCGCTCGAGACTTCGCAGGAGTCAGTTGAATCCGAGCCGGTTCCCTCGTCGCCGTGTTGCCCGCGCACGCGTTCGCTCCCACTCAGTTCCCCTGTCTGTGGTGGTAAAACTCCGAATGTAATTGAGAATAAAACTCTGTTCCAATTGCATTCAGCTTGATATCGTACTAACTTCCCGACTCTCTTAGTGCGATATCGCTTCAATATAAATCCCCCCCGTAACAATTCTCTTTCAAGCAATTGACCTAATAGTTTTCTATTTTCCGATTTGTTATATGAAAAGATGAGCCAACCTGAAAGTCGTTTCATTGATTGCGTCTGTGTTTTTCAGACAGATTCTTCAATCAGACAGATCAGGTTTTGATTTATTATTCATGCTAAATAGTACACCTCTCTTTTTGGGCAGGGACGTTGCTTTTACGAACTTCCCCCTCCCCTATCCATCATTACATTGTTCACTTTACTTTGGTACGTTGATGTTTCAAGACATGGGAGTCCATCCACTGTTTGGCGATAAATCAGTTCTTTCGCACGAATCCAGTAGTGGCCCACCAACTTGAAAATTGGTATTAAAATTGGCCAAAAGCGAAGTTTTATTGCGATTGCGTCGTGTTCGGTTTCGTTTCCAAGGTATTTTTTGAGCTGAGCAGACTAGGACGGGTGAGAGGACAATAAATACAGTCAAGAAAATGATGAGCCTGCCGTACCTCTTGCGTATTAGCGAAACTGTAACTTCCATGACTGATGTAACCCTCGTCAAGGGTTAAGGAACAGTCATCAAATAAGAAAAGAGACCGGTTAAGAAAATTTAACTGCCTGAAGGAACCCGTGGGGCGTCCTCTTTCTCGCTGGCCTGCGATTATTTGCCGCTCTGCCTCACTCCTACCACCCGCCAGTTCGCATTCAAAACGTAAATTTTCGTCGTTCCGTTGTAGTCATGTTTCGTACTGTTTACTAGTATTTTTCGAATGGCACGGTTTACAGTGGTGTGAGACCAGGAGTGGATAACCTGGAAATAATGGGAAATGTTGGTTGAATGTGTTTCATACGTTAACCCAACGGGTTATCGTTTCCCAGATTGTTGATGCCATGTTACATTCTTAATATTTGTCGATGTCAGATTAAATAGTTCCCAATCACGCTGTGCAAGAAAATGACAGGGGGAAACGGGAACGGCAAGAGGACTAGGGTGGAAAATAAAGCTGTGCAGATGCAGTTGAATAAAGCGTGTCTGGATGTTGCTGGCTGTATTAGAACATGCCCTATGTTTGCACAGGAGGTCTTGTTAGATCTAGCTCCACTCCATATTCACGTTAAAGGGATGGCGTTCCTGGGGGCTGTGATGCATGTGTTGGATTCAATGCCCGCGAGGTTCAACATCGTGCTACCCTTTCGGATACTCATCCATGAGCGATCCAGGAGGGAAGGGGGAGTTCTCATGTTTGAAGCCCTGGTATACTACACTGATGGATCGGTGCAGGGTGGCCTGGCTGGGGCCGAGAATTAGAACAGCGATCCCATTGGGGTGGTGATCCCGGCAGAGGTGTCTGAAGTGGCAGAAGATTTACATTATGGTGGACAGTCAGGCCTTAGCCTCGTATTGTCTTAGGTTGTGGCAGGTGTGGGAGTGTCTGACTAGACTGAAGGCCCTGGCTGAGAACAACAGCGTAACACTGTGTTGGGTGCTGGGTCATCAGGGAATAGAGGGAAAACGAACGGGCCAGGCCAATGGCTGGCAAAGAAGGGAGCGGCGCAAATCCTTGTCGGCCCTGAGCCCTTTGTTGGGACTACCAGGAGCCACTTACATAGAGAGGTTGGCAAATGGGAGGATAGGTGCAGGGATGCCCAGCCTTAGACAGTCATATGCGGCCTGCATACAGGTCATTGTTCACTGAGGTACCACCTTACTAATATTGGCAAGCGTGAGGTCCTGCGAGGTGGGGCAACAGACGGCAGAGCATGTGTTGTGCATATGCGATCAACTCACAGCGTCGCGCAGTCAGTTGTGTGTTTGGGAGGCCCTTTCTTCAGCCAGAAGAGGTGGCGAGGGTGGAACTTGCAGGTGTCGTCCACTTTGTACGTGGGTGGTGGGGGCATATAGGTGACGCACTAAGTGAGCCCAGTTCTGTGGAGTCGTGGGGGCAGTGGGGGGGCAGGGGGGCCATGAGCTGAGGCCCATGGACGCCCTTACAATAGGCCAGCCCGTTTGTGGCCAAAGTAAGGGTATCTCCAGTATTCACCATTCTTCAAAAAAGAGAATGACAAATAGTTATGTAATAGTTTGTAGCGTAATTAAATTACAAACAAGAAAAGTTTTGATTTCATCCATAAAATTCAATTGGTTTTATATCGTTCCTTAATTTCAATCACACAGCTTTGCTGAGTCTTCTCGTTGATATTATTTATTTCGCGATATTAATTCAGTTTCTCTGTATCTGCCATTTCCAAGTGCTAAGTAAGGAAGCTAGTGTGTTACTCATTTGGTTTGAGTAAGAATAGCTTTCGCCATTAAACTGGAGAGAGCAATGGAGCCTTTTCGCATGTTCCAGTCGTAGTTTACCTCCCAATATCGTCGCTTTTATGTGAGGAGATTATTTTTATAGCAATGCGAATGTACCCCCCCCCCCTGATGCCTATCCATGATGTAATTTTCAGGGGACAGGTTGGAAATTTCGTTGGAAATAATATGACGCATTTTCCTGCTGACTAAGATGCATCGCTTCCAAACTTATGTAGGGCAGAGCATAAACAGACTCACGACACACAGATGAAAACGGTTGCGACAAAGTAAACGAACGTCCGGCACAAACTTACGAAATTATTTAGACAACGCCGTCAACGTACTGTAAACGACAACTTGTTGCCGAAGAGATCTTACAATTAAACTGTCGACCGTTAATGAATCAAACTTGAAGGGGTTTCTCAAGCGCGTCACCTTACCTCTTCTTATCAAGCTACAACTGCAAACTTTCTTGATCGTTGGAATAAATGTGTTCGCATCTACTCGATACTTGGCGAGATGGGGGAGAAAATTGGATTCGGGGAAGTTGCGGGAATTAACTTGGGAGTGAGTCACTAATGTTCCTTCGCCATATCTCACGCGAATGTTTCGTTCTGCCGTTGGCCTTTGATGTCATTTCAAGAAAAGTTTTGGAACGATGATGAATGAAATCGCAAACAGCCCTTTATATAATGGGTAAGAACGTAATTACGATCGATCCTGACACTCTAACTTCGTCTGTCTTCTCAAGCTGAAGAAACGGGCGATCGTTCGAACGACTTCTGATTGACCGGAATAATTCCTAAAGCTGTAGCGGCTCAGATCACGGTTTACTCTTGTCATCAATATCAATTCCTCAATTTTTTATACATTAAAATCAATAAACGAATCATTTAGCGTTGGCATATCGTCGGAGCGAGTTACACCAAAAGAACTCTTCAAAAAGCTTGCTTCTCTTTGAGATGAAATCAGACAGAAGCCTTTTCGAGGTTAGGGCTTCAAAACCCCTGAAAAAAACCTGGCCAGAAACGATGGCCCAAGTACGGTTTCTGAAGGAAGGTTTCTCCTGGCACATGTTCCCTTTGATTTATCGATCGTATCTCCTGTTACCTGCTCCCTTCCCGCGCAAAAACGGTTCTCTGAATCTGTTCGAACGAAGAAGAAGACTCGACCGACACTTCAAAGTCGGTGGCTCTTTATTTTCATTCTTCTTTTGGCATGTCGCAGGTAGGAGCGAACAATTAATTAATTAATTCCATTTCCTCCCTCAGAACACCTTCTCATTGATGAAACACAGGATAGCCTTAGTTTGGTCAATGGTTCATCCGGATTTATCGAACAATTCGACCTTACATTCCCAGGTGGGTACGTTTTATACACCCAGATAAAAGGCTAAAAGCAGATGCGGCTGTACATTTCTTTACCGTCCTGAAGAGATTAGCCGGTCTTTCAAGCCCCCTCCGGTTTAGCGAAGGCTCGTTCGGAGCATCTCTGCTGACGAGTCAACTCAAATTTCTCAAAACGCGCAATATCGTCTTTGGCGTACACGTCTTCTGCGGAGCGTACGTGTTCGTTCCACTCAACTACAACATCCACGCTCAGAGAATCTGTCCATCTCTCCGTGGACGACAATTTTCTCCATACGGGGTGTAGTTGTATGCGAAGATGCTCTAACTACTGCACTCTTGAGAGCTACTAAGGAGGTTTGGCTCGTTTCATCAACGACGTGTGAAACCCGTGTTGTACGCACTCGTGTTCATTGAGTGGCAGATGTAAACACCACGCGTTATATCGATTCGCTTCTCTCCCGAGAGTGACCAGGTGTGAGTGATTTCTACTTTCCTTGGCTCTACGAAGTAGAAAGGAAAGTTAATCGATTGAAAATTCTGAGTTCCCTTCAAATCTTCACATTTCAAACCCTACTTTGAGAAAATGGCCTTTAAGTGCCTGGAAATCACTATAGCACGCCAAAATAAGTGTGTAATCAAAATGCACTCAAAACTATAGTTATCATAGTGATCAAAACGCCAAACTTTTTTTAATCAAAAATGGCACCAACAGTTGTGATTAAATTTCTTGTGTAGATAGCTCAAAATAACAGGAAAATATCATGAAATTCTCATTTGTGGAAAAATAACGAGAGCAGCACAATAAATTACTAAACATTCGACGAAAAACTATTTTATCGCAGTTTTTTCCTTATAAACTCCGCTCAAATGTTATTAAAATATTCAGAAAAATGTACGTGGTAGTTCAAGCAAATTCGATGAGTCTTTGATAGCGCTAATAAGATTTACAGAGCATGAGTAGGAACAGCGCAATATATTCTGGAACTGTAAGCACTACAATTTCTGCCACCGCCAAGTGATGTTTTACGAAGTTCAAATGAACTGAGTCAAAAGTGAATTTAATTAGTAGCAAAGGACATGGAAACCAATGAATTTATGTGGAGCTAAGGAGAGCTGTGTGGTGCGGCGCGCCTGATATTTTGTGTGGTTCCCTACTTCCAGTTCAAAAGAGGGATCACGTTCAATGAGAGAATTTAGTGAAATCTTTTGCTGGATTTACGACCAATGCCAATTGAAGAAACAAAACACCCATAAACTGCATTAACTTGGCACTCTACGACACCTGTTCAATCTGTGATTACTGTGCTGAGCACGTGGTCAATGTTGGGACATTGCTCTCTCCCCCGTCATCTTTCTAAGTTTCTACCTACGAGAAAAATACTCGAAGTATCAAAGCAGATGCTTTCAAAAGAGAGTTTTGTCGTTTTGGGTCGTCTCACTGTCACAATGTTCATGGCTGCGTGGCCGGAGATCTTCGAAATATGTTACCTAACCAGTCAAAGTTCGAGAATATTGGAAAGGTCTTAAGGATATACTGGATAACTTAAACGCAGGATTCGAAAATACGAACCCAGTTTTACGCTAAATAAATTCTTCCAACTCACGAGGACTTGAGCGATATTCTTCACACGAGCGAAGAGCTGAAAAGAATACTAAGGGCTGAGCGTGGAGCTAGAACGATAATAGAATACACATTGGCCTTCCCTCGTGTCAGTCAAATGTTGCCGGCGGAAGATGCGACGAGGGACGAGGAAAACATAGGAACAGTTCAGAAACCGTTTCGCCGTTTGCCTCGTGTTTCTCGTTAACGTGTCAAATAACGTTTGGTTTGAATACATTTCTCGCTAGATACATTTTGAAGCACCTGTTGCTTCGGGAACCAACCGATTCACAGAAATAGAAAAAAAACGTCGATCATCATTCGCGGGCTTCGTCCGATAAATGCAATGAAGCAAGTGATTGGATCCGATATTCTTTGAATTTCCGGTGATCTCGTTTCCATCTCGAAAGATACCATCGCGAGGTAAATTAGTTTTACTCGATGAAATTCGCATGAATAATCAAAGTTCGCTCGAGTAAACAGAGAGCAATCTGTTAGAAACTTCGGATGCGTCCGGCCCCTTGGAATCATCCTCTGAAATACGCTCTTACCAGCGACTGGAGAGCGTTGACACGGTATTTGCAGAGGGAAACGAGATCTGATCAAAACGTTCAGCGAAGCTAGATAACCAATGAATTTACCGCTGACGACAATTATTGACGGCGATGAGGTGTTCGTTAAGAAGAGATATACCGGATAACGAAAAATACGCGTCACCATTTGCATTCAACTTCGACGATAGAAACTCGCGGAACGTGCAACGACGACCAACGAATACTTTTACAGTATTTCCTGACACGAAAGCTCGTTTGGCGTAGGTGAGTTGAGTCCGATGGAAAATATTCTGAGCGAAGCATCGCGCTCATTGGTCTGCAAATGTACGTTGATTTGGTTTCGAACCATGTTTGGATGGCTTCTCGAGCTGCTGAGATAATTGCATGCAAAATGAACTCATGTCGCTATCACTTGGGAATAAACAACATTCGTTTTCTGACCAAAACTCCATCCGGAACATTTAATTTTTCGATTGAGCGGTACAACATTAATCGAAATAAATCTACTATGAATGAAACGACTATTTACAGAGAAAAAATGTTCCACAACACGATGGGGGTAATTATGAAATGAACACAATCACGCAGACCAGTTTATTTCCATGAACGTTCATCAATTATGAATACAAAACAAGTTCAACAGACCAATTATAATGCGCGTCCTGGTTAGAAAGGTTCCCAGCGTGAGTAATGCCTTCAAGGGGTTAAGGTGCTAGAGGTTAGCTCAGATACATCAAGGATAGATCTCGTTCATAATCAACGTAATGGTTGATTATGAATAATAACCCTCATTCTGAATAATAACCCTATGTTTTCGGTCACGAAAAATCTTTTACAACCCCCCCTCAAAATTTGATACTTTACGTTTCACTACATGGAGATTCCAAATTTGCAATGTCCGTCCGCCGTCTGGGCCGTTTTGTGCCTTTAACGTGGTATAAAAAATTCGTTCTTTCGCACAAAAATCCCATTTGGTATCTTGTTGTGCCCGCCATCTCGGCAATGCGATCGGACGAAGCCCATGGTTGTTATGGGCAAAAAATGGTTAGAAAAATTAACGAAACGCTGTATAACGCGGGAACTACAGCGGAAGTCAACGTTTCGTCGTTATTACTCCTTCCCTCCCTCCCGTCATTTCAAACTCAATCACCCGCCCGCTCAGCTCGCAACACCCTTTCAACTCTTCCCGACGGGGCGCTAAGGCCACTTCCTTCGCACTCCCCTCCATCAGATCATAAACGCCTACAGACGTTTACGGGCGCCTGGCGCCAGGGGAATATTTAGTTTCCGTAGTTTCCTTGTAACCAGGTCATGTTTCGTATGGTTTACTAGTATTCGATGCTGAATTGAATGGGATGGGTCTCGAAGCACTAATACTAGATCAAGCTGTTCATGAGAATAATAAACCATTGTGTAATAATTTGCAGGGTTTTTACTACCCTACACGTTTTTTAAGAGAGCGCTACTTTTATACAAGCGGGATTCATCGACCTTTTTCATAATTTATTGAGCTATTTTTTCCTCATTTTCCTCCAACAACTGAAATGTTTATGGTTTATCTATGCATAATCTATCGATCACGGTGACAACTGTAGTTATTTCGCTTTTAGCCTTATTTTGGCGTCCCACATTGATCTGTAGGCTAAATATAAATTTTTAGTCAATTTGGTTCAGGGGTTCGTTTTTATTCACTTTCACACACACACACACAAATCATTTTCCCAGATGGTGTTTTTGGCCTCACAAGCGCTTAAAACGTGAGGATTTACAGTGTAGCCAAAACCTTGTTTTTCTATACGTTTACGTTTTATCTACTTTGCCAGGTTAAGGAGAGCAAACAAAAATTAGAATGTTTTTCACAAATTGTGGGGGAAAGGAGCCTGGAAATAAGGAAGATTAGCCTCAACAGTTGCTGTCACCAAACGTGTTCCCGACGTGTTACGTCTTGGTTCAGTCAACGCACAGCACTCGTTCAATTGCTGCCGCGTCCTCTTCAATAAGGAACACGGCTGGATCTTGAGCCTCGGCAGCCGAACTCGAGCAAGCTTATTCTTCTCCCCTCAAAACCGGCTTAATACGGCGGTTTCAATTAGAATTTAATTCAAGACCGCCTCTCGCGATCGGAAGAAGGGAAAGGCCCAGCGGAGTAATTGATTTTAAAAATTCAACCAGGTTAAGATATCTCGACCGTTTTGGTTGAGAGCTGAAGTGAACCGCAATGCGCCGTCGTTTCAGGGCGAAAGACCCACTTTCTGATTAGCTCGGTAGATAGTGAGAGCCCTCCTACTTGTACTCAACACATGTGTATAGTGCATGTAGCGATACAAGATTAACTAGTAAATGAAGCGGCTCCCTGTGGAGTACGGTGGCTCAACACAAATGTCAAATGTTGACTTATTAGTTGGAAGTTACAACATACATCGCCATTCAGAGGCGGGCATGTACGTTTCTAAATTCACAACTCCATGCTAACACCCCCCCCCCCCACCGGTGTACGTAGGCCATGAAGCTACCGAGTCAGTAACAAAATAGTTCAAATACCGACATTTTCGTTGAGTACTTTCGATTTACATTTAAGGAACCAGTACGTACGTTATGTTCTGCGAACGTACAGCGAATCATCGAACTCACACGAAGAGTGAAAATTAGTGCACGCGCCTAGTATTTGTGTTATAACAAAACACTACAGTTATGGTAGCAAACAATGAATAACGCTAACATGAGACATGGGTGGGATGAACAGCTCAGTAACTGACTTCCAAACTATCACTGATGAATTCGCGCGGAGCGTTGTTGAAAACGTCGGAACGTCTTTTCACTTTCAGACGACGGTTTGGAAGGGCAGGTGAGAAGGGAGGACAAAGATTCTCTTGCATAGGCGATTGCAAGAAGCATTTTCGCTTCATTTCACATGCGTCATACCTAGTTCTGTATGTACTCGTAGAGTAGAGTTCACCACAAACGCAGGACGTTACACGACGGTTTATTATTCTCTTGCACACCTCTATTCAATCTAACGTCGAAAAGAATTAAGTTGTATCCTCAATCCGAGAAACGACAACTGATATGTGTAGCTACCATATTTGCAGAGCGCATCTCAGAACCATCGGTATTCGATTCAGCATCTAAAAATACTAGTAAAAAATGCAAAACTTGACCTGACTACACAGGATAACGAAAGTCGGCATATTCTTGGCGACGCTAGGGAATCAGCACGATACGACGAAAGGGAGTAATAAGGTCGGACTGAGGAGAAACGTTACCTTGAGCTATATTGTCCTCAGAATATCTTCAAGCACTCCCCTCGCTGTGATTTCACTGTATTCCATCCAGGCGGAGTCCTGAGACCCGTTCTATTCGATTCAGCACGGGAGGCAGGCACAACCAGATCCTGAATAGATTGTTTGTGCAACAGCCGGCGGATTTTCTAGACAACATTATCTTAACGGCCGACGGGCATTGTCGGAATGGAATGCATTAAAACGTTCAGTGTCAAATTTGGAGAATGGCCCTGTAAAATTTCTTGATCAAAACCATAGGTCTGTTATGCAGAATGTATAAGTACACATGTCTTGTGATTATTCGTAGCACACGACGTTTTACAGTGTGTCATATGCACTAGCCCATACTCCCATACGTAAATAACTCGAAAGTTTTGTGTTCAAGGTCACAGGGAGACCCTCCAATACTGCCCAGCCATGAGGATCATATGTGGCGTGTTCACAGGTCACTGTTTGCTGAGGTACCACCTCGCAAATATTGGCAAGTGCGAGGTACAAGTATGCAGGTTCTGCTAGGTGGGGAAAGAGACGGCAGAGCATGTGTTGTGTGTATGCGATGGACTTCGCACCATTGTGTGTTTGGGAGGCCCTTTCTTCAGCCAGAAGAGGTGGCGAATGCAGAACTTTCAGATATCCTCCGCTTTGTGCGGGGGTGGTGGGGGCGCATAGGAGTCACACGACGTCACACCGAGTGAGACCAGTGCCGTGGGGCCTGGGGGTGGTGGAGAGGGGCCATGATCTGAGGATCATGGACGCCCTTACAATAGGCCTGTTTGTGGCTGCAGTGAGGGTATCCCCTGCATCCACCGTTTCAAGGGGAAAAAAAAAAAAAAAACTGCCCAGCTGAGGTTCGGGGGTGATTTTTCTTCTCATAATGCATCATGGAGCGGACAAATGCTTCTGGCGTGAGCTGGCCGACCTCGTCTTCCATTGTGTGCTGTGAGCCTGCCCGCCTTTGGCATTAAAAGATGACATGGGAAACACCATCCACCATTACTCTGCAGGGCAGGCAGGTTGGGCTCGCCTTTCAAATTCTGTGCTGGTACTCCCTAAATACTCTATGCCCTGCTAGGAATTGGGTGAGATGCCGCCTGAGCCATGGGCCAAGTGCTGGTCAAACAGGAAAATGCCGTTGTTACTGTGGCAGCTTTATCCGCTGCTTGCTGCGTGCAGATACCGAACGACAACTTGCTATCCACCATTACCAAATATCAACCTGTTCCCCTCGTTTGTAGCTACGTGGTCTCGAAACGAATGTAAAGGAGAGTCTCCATTTTGTGCATGTAGCTCAATATTCTGCAGGGCGATGGACAGCCAGAACGTGAATCTTCTGTCCAGGTACAAATACTATACATTCACAGCTTGTGAAACAAGCTCTGCGCTAATTGTAAGTGATTGCGTGCCGTATGGTTAATAGATTTGCGTGAGTTCAACTTTAGTTCACGCTTGTTGGACAAGTCATTGAGCTCAGATGCGCATTTCTCAAGTTCAATACTCACGCGTTCACTCCTTGAACATGAGCCAAGGAACGCACCACTATCTGCGAATCGTGGTCTTCACTGATGTCACCTAATTTCTGGTATTTCGTTGTCGTCGTTGAAAGGGAACGGTTTTGAGCTTGGGAATATTTCGTCTCGGTCGTTCGCGTTTGGTGAGAAGGTTTGAAGGCAGTTAAAATTGAAAGGCACACTGCTTTATTCAATCTTCCCGTGGCTTGATTCCTTCGGTGGTTTGCGCTCATAAATATAGTTGAGAAGGAGTTGTTGGAAGGTTCGGCCTCAGGCTGGAGGTTCTGAGTCAACCAACGAGAGGAATGGCAGAACATGTCGATAAAGTTAGGGTGCACAAAGTACCATTGTAACTATAGAAGTGAACCCGGGCAATCCATCAACAAAAAAGCCCTTTTCTTCCCAGCTTCGATGGCCCCTAGTTCCCTCGTATAATATTTTCAAACGACAACTTCAGAGCGGCAGAAGTTTTCTTCACTATTTGACTAGCCCAAGTGAATCTTTCTTATGAAAACTGCATGTCGCCAACCTCATAACCGGCTCTTCAAATACGAGTTCGTTTGTCATCGTGTCACCGTTCAAGTTGTAACAAGATTCAAACGAAACCATCGAGCGGGTGGACGTAAAGTACTGGAACCTTCCGGTATACTTTTCATCACCACATCATATCTCTGCGCTAGTCATATCTGAATGCCTCTCCCTCTTTGTTCAAGCCTTTGACAAAGTTTTTCATCAAACCAAGTTCCCCAAGTGGGGGAAGAAAAATGTCTTTCAGATCAACAAGAGGATTTGCAACATCATTTTTTTCGTTGGGGTTAAGATTTCTTGCAGGCCAGTCTACTTGAATGTAGTGTGACTTCCTATCCCTACTGTCCCACATACATAAAAAGCAGCAGACCTTCAGATTCCCACAGATCTTCCACTTGTGTTCAGCGTATTTGATTGATTCGAGGAGGGCTATCATGTTTTCATAAGTCTCTTTCATATGAACTGCATGGCCAACAGGAATAGAAGGAAGACGGTACCGTTGTGCAGTAATACAGCTTTCAAACTAAGCTTAGATGAGTCTATGAAAAGCCTCCATTCAGTAGGATCATGGTTCAAATTCAAACATTTCATCAAGCCATTAACATTGCAACAAACGACAAGATTGTTCTTCTTCACGAAAAAAAAGGAATCAGATCCTTCTGACGCTGTCTGTAATGTGACACCCTGACATCACGTTGTAGAAGGTTCCATTGCTGTAGTCTGGCTGGACCCTGGTCCCCCTCATCCTTTGACAAATCAGGGTCTCGAATGAGATCACTCAATTCCGCTTGACTCCTGTTTCCTTCTATCATCTGTTCTTCTTCACTACTATCTTCATTTTCTTCTTCAATTTCATAACTTTGGGGGGAGGGGGATATGTACTGGTAAACCATTCGAATGAAGAATAGGTCGAATAGCAGAAGGTGTATTTGGGCATTGAATTGTTCCGCTTTTCTTCATTGAAAATCCAGACTTAACAGATGGAGTCAAGCAGAAGTAGCAGTCATTTACATAGTTTGTAGGCTTCCGCCAAACCATAGGTACAGCAAAAGCCAAAATCGTTTTTTTGTTTTTCAACCATTCTCGTAAAGTAACCGAACTAGAGTTACAACATATATCACCTACCTTCACGCCAAAATAATGATGATGAGCAGTCCTAACAATAGGCGTCAGATTGCGTTTTTGTGACGAAAATGTTATTTCACCACAAACATAACAAAAGTTATTCACGAGGTTCACTTCAAATCAATAAATCCTATAAACAAAGTGTGCCAACTTCGGAAAACAAAATTTCTCAATTAGCGTAAATATAAACTATATAAAATGACGTTTTTAAGTTGATTTTTGAACTCAGCAGGTGAAAGTACATAATAATTGAATATTTTTAAGCCCGAAACAATTTCATTGTTGACCAGTGTTTTTAGAGAAAACGACCGTACCAAATTAGATCAAACTTGATATCTAGCCCGCAGGTTACCATGGGACGCCAAAATAAGGGTATGAGCAAAATCCACCGGAAGTTAACTATAGTTATCATAGTGATCGAAACACCTTTTTTTTCTCAACAACGGCCCTAACGAATTTGATTGAATTGTTTATATTTATAGCTCTCAATAAGGCAATTATACCATAAAATTGACCAGAGCAGCACAATAAATTATCAAAATTTTCTACAAAAATCGGTTTTAACGGGGTTTTTCCCTTATAAACTCCGCTGAAATGTTACTAGAATGTTTTTAAAAAAATACCTGTTGTAAATTCTCTATTATTGAACAATAATGGTCCAGGAATGAATACGAGCAGCACAACAAATTTTGGAACTGTAAACTTCCTCCATCCGTAAAGCGTTGTTTGACCAAGTTCAAATGGACTGAGTGATAAATGAATTGAGTAAGTAGAAAAAAGAAACCTTGTACTCGAGTGAATTGACGTTGAGCTAAGGAAAGTTGTGTGTTGCAACGCACCAGATATTTTAAATGGAGAGTGATTCAAGAGGAAGATTTTCACGTAATATTGTATAGAAACACTGATAAATTTAGAGGTTTTTTAACGTGATGTGAATAAACATTGCAATTACATTGCAGACGCTGGCTGCACCCCACACGATAATAACAAAAATATATGATAACAAAAAAGTTCCCGATGGTATGTCTATCTCTTAAGAACACAATAACCATTTTTTATCCTGTACATTTTACGGGGAAAATGACTTATTTACAAAATGATTTAAGCAATCTCGCATTAATCCTTATCCAATCACGTACTTTAAATACATTGTCGATTTAATATGTAATTCAATATGGTCCTTTAGAGCATGTAATTTAAATGAATATTTCCGTAGATTTAAAATGCAGGGACATAACGATGCGGCAGTACCGGCGCGTGCCTAATTAGGATTAATCGGTTAATTATCGAAAATTGTAGTTAAGTTGAAAAAATAACTGAATGGAATAGGGATTTTTTGTTGATGTTGATAATAAAATTATTAATTACCTTTTGTCAAACATTGGACTTACTAATAATTTGTGCAATTTATTCATAATCGTATAGCTTTAAGGTGTATTTCTGAGTATTAAAGTTTTTACGGAAATTATAATCACGTTTGGAAGACGTCGTCGTTCGAACATAAGTCGTAGTACAGTGAACGCGACAAGAGCAACCCAAGGTGTAAAAGATAGGGGGCCGAGAATGTTTAAATATCTCTCATCAATTGATGCCGTGTATCTGGAGACGAAAATGCGTAACGACGTTCCTGGTCTTTGACCTCTGGAATATCCGCACCCGCACTCACACCTCACAGTGTTCTCAACGCTTTTGTTTGTACCTGTGGAAATCCGAGCTCCTCGGTTATTTCCAAGTGAAAATGAATATCTCCTGTGCTGGGCTTTCCCATCTATCTTTTCCGCCCTTCAATTTTAGATTCCTCTCCATAACAGACAGCTCCTCCAAAACTCATTCACCTACGAGTTCTCGGGAAAGTCGGTCGTCTCCCGTTTCTCCCAATTGTCAGCCATTCTTCAGCTCTCGCGATACAATCGTCTCCCAGATCTCTTAACGATTCGTCTCACAGCTCACGCCAGTCCTAACTCAATTGTATCTCTCTCTCCACTTAGTTTCCCAAGCCACCAGTTCACGTGTATTTAGAGTCCCATGCTCGCGTTTATACACTCACACTCTAACTGATAAGGCTATTCTGTCGAGTATAATACAGTTCTCACTCACGCTCACCACGTCCATCCATTTCTCAGGTTCAACCTCCCCCATTTGTGCGCCCAACAGGTACTATCATATGTTTCACCTATCATGCGTTTTGGCCATTCTAATGCAATACACCTCCCATCATGAATCACTCCAGTGTTTCCTTTTGATTTACTCCAACTTTTAATACAACACAATTACAGTATCTAGTTGTACCTGCCTGCTCAACAATGCGATCAAACGAATCTCATGTTTATTATGGGCGAAACATTAACCTAAAACGAAATTTCGGTAGTTTTATTCCGTATACGTGTTTGATATAGTTTCCTAGGTATTTTTAGATGTCGAGTCGTACAGGGTGGGTTTCAGAGGTGGTGAATTCTGCTACTTGAAGGAACTAGCGGGACGGTATAGTGAATGTTATCGTTTCCCCTTGGCCTGCGCTCGTTTCTCGCATTACCTCTCGCAGTTCGACTCGTCGCTTCGTGCCAATCGCCTAGCGACGGCTAGAAAATGCAAATTTTCATCTTTCCGTTGTAGTCTCGTCATGTTTCGTATCGTTCACTAGTATTTTCCGTTGGCGAGTCGAATATTTTATAATTTCCGTAGTCCTAGCTCGTACGCAAGTTGTTGACAAGGAAAGCAACCAACTTCTAACCGGCTACACAGGTCTGCCACATCATGACTACCAAACCAGCATATCCAGTTCCAAACTCTGCTAGTCTCCAGTTCGGTTCGATGTTTAAAACAACTTCAGCTCCGGCACATTTCATAACTTTCCTGACCCTTACGAAAAATCTGTGACTATATAGCCACACCTAGTGATCCAATCTATTAGCGCTGCACATTCTGCGAAGGCTGAACCAATTGAAATAACTCAGTCGAACCAATTTTTTGTTTTACTCGAGCTCGAGTAGTATGACGGAATGTGTAATCGAAAGACGCCATGCCAATCGCATTCAGATGCCGATAACGAAACAGAATGAGCCGCATTAGAAAATTATTTGACCTTTTCTCGGGGGTGCCAGTGAAAAACCTGGTGAGCGGCAGTTCGACTAATTGAGACTGATAATTTTTCCCAATCGAGTCGTCGTTATTGAAAGTGGAACAGTAGTGCAGGGAAGGAGCCAAAAGGTTAAATAGCTTCGTTATTGTCCTTACGACACTACGAGTGAATCAAAACATCCTAATAACGAGCTGGAAACGTGATACTACGTAATAAGATTTCTATTATCTAGGAACTTCAATAAAAGCTATCCTTGAGACTGAAGGAAACTACGTGAAATGGGATCTACTTAGGAGTTGATGAGGCGGAATAGTGGGCGGGATATCGTCAAGCTCAGAGCACGTTGTTTCGAGCGTATTGTTTGTGAGCTGAGTGAGCGTAGTACAGGTAGTATTCAAATCTCCTCAGTGACGCTAATTGACGTGTCTACTCAAGAACACCCTTCTTGGAAATATGTCGTCGGTTCAACGTCGGCCCATAATCACATTTCTCCAGTACAGAGGCTTGTAAGGAAATTTGAGCTCCGCATACAACTCTCACTAATGTAGCAACGCATTATTATCTACGCGGAATTAAGGAAACATTGATGAATTGACATTTCTTTCACGTAGATATTCGATTTACCGAGCATTTAGTTTTGTATATTCATTTTAATTACATATAGGCATCCATCCCTAGCGCTATCATAATGCATTTAATCACAATCTCCTTAGAAAAACGGAACCAATCAAAACTTTTTTTTCACAATACGGGTGCTACATTTTCTTTCAACTCATTCCTACGGAAACATTTATGGAGAAAATAACGTAGGTACCAGTTAGTTGAGTGTACTCTTCAAGTTTGACCGAAATCGTTGAAGCCGTTTTTGAGAAAATGGGGAAAACGATAAATTAATATTCGACAAATCTCGTATTCCGTGATATCATGGTTTATATTCACGTTCAATAAATAACCTATATATATATATATTCCCCGGAAATGAAATATATATATAGGTTATTAAAAGACACTCAGTAAGTTTGAACAAATCCAGCGAAGCAGTTACGCCGGAAAATGTGAAAATGTCCAAAAAAGGTATTAGCTATTTTGAAAACATCCTGTGAGTTTGGTGTAAGCTGTCTTACCAAAAAGTAAAAAAAGACCTACTTTTGCTTCATATGCCTACATCGTTATACCACAACGACCTGCAGGTACCGCCCCTACGCCAGACTACCGAATCACTTCTTTCTCTTCGCGTTCACGTTACCTGATATCCTCATCTTTTTTTTAATCGTTTTTGTTGCCTTTTTTTCTATGTGTAAAGTTCAACCGAACTTCAGATGACGAGGCGAACGCGGCGAGCGCCGTCGTTCACGTTTGATCAAGCGCCCAGCGGGCTACCGTTCTCATCCTCACTTTTCGTTCGGTTAGTTGCTGTCCGGATTCGAACGCCGAATTATTGGATTCATGCTCGAATGTTCATGTGTTTTGATTCCTTCGTTACAGATGCAATCATACATGATTCATTCATCCCGAGTGCGAATCTTATATATGTTGTCGTCTTTTTCACTGCTCTATCTCGTTCGTAATTTTTCTATACCTCGTGCAGCGGGGGTTCGTTATTTATTTATCAATATCAAGTTGAATGTAGAGTGGTGAGTTAGGTGCTATTTATTTATTTATTAGAATCTTAACCGCCAGAATGGAGTTTGGGTGAGTCACGTATTCCCAAGTAGTGATCGTGCAGGAACGATTGATCCTTCTAATTCAGAAGATCCCGCCACACTTCCTTGTTGCTGTGTCGAACAGGACGGGTCTCAGGGGTGCGTGACTCCTTCTAAATGGACCACAATGTACTCATAGTAAATATAAGGAGGTGAATTCTAGGAGTTGAAGGAACTCGCGGGACAAAATTGATCTTTCCTCCCTAGCCTGAGCTCATTTCCTCTCCCCGCCTTCCGGCCGTTCGACTCGTCATGTCGTGCCAAATGCCTAGCCATCGAATGGGTCTCGGATGTGCCTTACAAATATAGTCGTTTACGTGTGAATTGTCGTTTTCCGGATTGCTATATTATTAATATTTTTCGACGTTGAATCGAATAGGATATTTTTCAATCATGCTGTGTGTAATGGTTCGCGGCGGGCTGCCGATGGTGGCAACCCTGTTGCCGCCACCCCTGCAGTTCACCGCTGTTTATAAAAGCGAAGGAGCCACATTTTCGGCAGAACGGCTACCGGTATCGCTCACGAAACTCTCCCATTTTTACTTTCCGCTACCCGAAGGGAAGGAAAGTATAGTAATCGGCCCAAAAAAAAAAGTTGGGTTTTCTTCAGATCTTTACGTTTCAGACCCTACTGACTCTAAAAAACCTAATTTCGGAGAGAGGTCCGTGTGTATGTCTGTGTGTATGTCTGTGTGAATGTCTGTGTGTGTGTGTGTCTGTAGTTCGATTTGCGGGCGAACGGCTGATCCGATTGAGTTGGTCCTTTTGTTTTGTTCGTTATTTTTGTAGACACCAAAATAAGGTTATGGACGATTTCGACCGATGGGAAGGGGGTGGGGACGAAAATGTACCAAAACTAGGGTTTTTCGCATTTTTCTCGAAAACGGCTCTAACGATTTTGATTAAACTTTCAAATTATCTTCTCCTAATCAATACCTAACTTTTCTTCTCCATACATATCTCCATGAAAATACGGTGAACGGAGGTATGGGCCCTGAAGCAAAAATAGGTTTTTACGCTTTTTGGCAAAACGGCTTCAGCGATTTCCACCAAACTCACAGGATGTTTTCAAATAGTTGATACCTACATATTCTTCTCAATAAATGTTCCTGTGACGGTCCATTGAACAGAGATAAAAATCAAAATGTGTCGAAAATAACGTTTTTTCTAACATTTCCGTAAATTCCAGGGTAACTTCTTTACCAGATGTGATAAATTCTAATGGAGTGTCTTTTAGTCACCCATACCAACATTTCGTTCTCTATAATTATTTCTGTATATATATGTTGAACGGAGATATAAGCCAACTTAACACAAAAAAGGAGATTCGTCGAACATTAATTGATCGGTATTCCAATTTTCTCAAAAACGGCTCCAACGATTTCGATCAAACATTCGGAGTACTCTCAGCTAACTAGTCCCTACATTTTGTTCTCCATAAATGTTCCTGTAAAAATGCGTTGAA
Organism: Pachypeltis micranthus; assembly: GCA_020466155.1. Classification (NCBI taxonomy): domain Eukaryota; kingdom Metazoa; phylum Arthropoda; class Insecta; order Hemiptera; family Miridae; genus Pachypeltis; species Pachypeltis micranthus. The sequence continues at coordinate 31,340,114 of CM035768.1, forward strand.
CGAAGATATAGGGCCCGCCTATGTAGGTGGTGTTCGAACTTAAAGGGGTGGCGGAAAGTTGTGTGTTGCTACGCACCAGATATTTTAAGCCAGTGATGAAATACTTAAAGTCCCTTTATATTGTGTGAAGTAAGGTAAGCGATCAGAGCTTGGTGTTCCATTTTCCCATTGCCCCTTTATTGTCATTTACTACAATCCGAGCATAGGTTATTTGTTTCACTCTAAAAGGAGTTCATTTCATTTCATTTCTATATTTTCCTGATTAAATTCAAGTGGGTCCTAGTTGGGTTATAATTTCATTTCCTAGTAGTTTCCTGAGGGGCATTATTTTGTTTATTTTACATCAAGTGAGTACATTTAACTTGTTCTTTTTGGGGGCCCTGACACGACTTTCACTCGTGTCCTGTCCGCGGGTAATTCTGTAAAGGAATTCCCCAAGTACGTCACATGTGTAAGAGAACCGAGATACCGTTGTGTAGTAATTTGCAAAATCAAAAGTAGTATTTAATCAAAATTGTTATCGCCATTTTTGAGAAAAAAAATTGCTATTTTGATCACTACCATTGGCAGTTATTTTAAAAGATTTTTCTCAGACCCTCATTTTGGCTTAATTAACACAGACACCTCCACTTGAAGATCCACTGGAAAGTCAACCTGACCAAAGCTGATTGCTGTAGTTGCCTTATCATTTTAGCCGGAGAAATGGGACCGGAACATTCAGGAGTACGGTAGTTCCATTCAAACCTCAAATTATGAAACGGCTATTGACTTCATCCTGTGATAGCTTGATGTTCGTCTTTATATGATCAGGAACCACGTACTGAATCCCTCTCACATCATCCTGCTTTGTTCAAATTTCCCTCCAGCTAGGATTCAGGCAGGTTGCAGATGCGCCAATTGTGGTGCGGCAACGTAACTGAATCACCTTATTACATGGTAGGGCGGCCGGTTGCTTGAGAAGTTCGCGAGGCGGTCACACGAAGGAACATCGTTCTTAGTGGCGGCGAATGAAAATCTCGTCGTTGAAAAGGGTTCTGAAACCCCGTTGCTCCGGATAAATAACTAAATTTTGCTCGATCGCATTCCCAACTTCCATATTTCCATCAATTTAGGGTTCAAGTCGGATTTGGAGAAGTCAATTTATTTGTTTGGGGAAGAAAACGTAGTTTGGTAGAGTCGCTGGAGGGCGTTTTATCGAGTATTGGGGCTGATGTTCTAGAGACCAAGGAGAAAAGCGTCTCGACAGAAATAAGGCAAATCGTAATATTTTTATCAATATCTAGTCGCATTGCCGGTGGCTCTCTTCGATGTTTTGTTATTTTACTTTTAAAGATGTGAAGGGGACGGTTGGAGGCTTTCAAGAGGAAATACGGGAAACCTGCTCACAGTCACGTCGGTTTATTATCTTCCGTCTCACTGCCGTTGAAAAAAAGATTCTTCGTCTCTCCGTAAAAGAAATAAAAAACATGACTTACTCCAAATTAAATAATACAAGTTGACTGAATCGATGGACGGAATAATTGACGCGCGCAACAAACTGTTGAACACGCACAGCATTTTCTGCAAATTATTGTACAACGGTTTATTATTATTTCGCACAGCTTGACGTAGTCTCACACCTACGAAACCGATCCCTATGAATGAATCATCGGAAAATATTAGTAAACGATACGGAACATGCCCTGAGCTGAACACATGAACATGAGTCTACATACTCCAGGAGCCTATAGGGTGGTTGCAGTGAGACGGGAGGCAGTGCTAATGATGAAACGATTACTTTCGCTTATTGTCCCGCGAGTTCTTCAATTAGGAGATTTCAGCTCAATATAATTACTATGATTTCATTGTTTTCCGTCTAGACGCAGTCGCACACTTCTGAGACACGTTCTGTTCGACCCAGCATTGAATAATACCTAGAAAGCGATACCAATCACGACGTAATTGCGATAAAATTGGCAAAACTGCGGAGAACGACGGCGGGTGGACATTACAGATTTGGAACCCCCAAAAATGTTTATGGAACTTCTTGAATGTTCATTTGCGGATTACTGTGATCTAATTGGGTTCTTGCACGGTATCCCCTTGAGTATTGCACAACAGGGTGGTGATATTCCCATTAGAAAAATTCAAGTGGACGAGAAACGAGACTATCGTTCCCAGAGCTGGACACATTTCAGACATCTTGTTGAAAACTAAATTACTATGCAATCGTGCAGTGGTGGTTATTTTGAAGGGAAGGGGGGGGGATGATAAACGTCTCACGAACAGGAATGCATTCCATTCAATAGAATGGAGTTTAGTGATGTTCGTGTTGACTGTGAGTAAAAGCTCCGGTTATCCAGGGAAAGGAAGTTCGAGTAACTTCAGATCTACATGCCTGAAATCTCTTTTGCTCTTGGCTGTGGAGAAGATCTTTTATAAGTATTTGAGACAGATGTTTGAGGTTGATGCCTCTGGCTGGTGGCCAGCGTGCCTATCACTCAGGGAGATCATGCGACTTCACATTGCGTGCACTAGTCAGGATGTCGAGGGGGTCTTTGACAATATCTTCATACGCAGAATGGAAATGACATTGACCAGGTCAATAGGAAAGTAATAAGGTGGATCGTTGGTGCATTGAACAGCAGAGAGATTCAAACCTCGCTTGGAAGCGTCACGCTGAAGGGAAGCACTGTGAGGGGATGAGTCCTATATCCGTTCCTATGGAACCCGTTGATGGACTCTTGGCAGATCGAATGATGCTGAGTTTTACCCCAAGGAATTGCTTATTATATTGCTGTACTCACTCGCAGAGTGCAAAGTTTGTTATATGATCTAAAAGGGGCGGCTCTGCAGATGGTGTGCTCTGATCCAGGGAGATAAGACTGATAAACCCAGCTAAAAGGGTCATAGTGCCGCACACAAGGCAAAGACAACGTTTGCAACTCTCTCAAGAGGGTCCAGGAACACAAGCTCAGTGAGTTCGAATATTTGGGTGCAATTCCGGATCGTAAACTAACCTGGGAGGAGAACATCAATATACGACCTAGAAGGCAATTACGGCCCTGTGGAAGTGTCAAAGAATATGCATGAGAACATGAGACATGAGTCTAGAATGGTCTGCTGGTTTTGTGAGGCCGTTCTGATAGCAATAATCTCATATGGGTCCAGTGTATGGTAGCACACAGCTGCCATCAGAGAGAACTGTAGTAGCCAAGCCAAAATACAAAAGATGGAGTGCTTACTAATTGCAAGGGTTACGCCATAATCACCGGTACTGTGGAGAAATTGTTAGACATATCTGTCAAGGCAGTGGTTATGAAGAGCGCGTGCAGGCTAACTTGCCTTGGAATAAGCTGAGGTGCCACAGGCATCTGGCTACATTTGGGAACTTGGAAACCTGTACAGAGCGTGGCATAATCCCTGACACAATCGTGCCCAGGTACGAGATAACGGAAAATACAAGCGGCGACCAGGAACCCTGTTTGGACCAGGATAGACGTGAATGAAACTCGGAGACGGATATTTACTGAGCACAAACTTGTAATTGGTGAGCTGGAATATCACAAGGTTTGAAGACTTGGATTGTACAAAGAAGAGGTGACTTACACGGGAGATGAGTTGAGTATGGAATCGCGAACAAATAGGGCTCAGAAGACGTGAAAACTGGTTGTACTCGGAAGGAGGGAGAAAGCCGAACTAGAAGTCGATGAGAGGTGAAAGAGGTATCCGTTGGGAGAATTGGAGACGGCCGTATCGCGAAAGGTGTTAGGAAACAAGTGTTGGGAGAGCTGGGGACGACTCACTTCGGCGACACTTCGTAGCAGAATGAATATTTGGGAGAAGGTATCTGTTGTAGAGAAGGATCTGAGAAGGGTGGAGAGGGGAAAGATGGGAAAACCACCGTTGGAAATATCCGCCGATTTGGGATTTCCATGGGCGCAAAGACCTTTAGAGGAACAATGACCTCGCCACAGGAGCCCGTTAGGCAAGGAGCGGAAATTCCGAGGTCAAAAGCCTGGAGGGATTCGGTGCTTGCGTCGAACAAACCTTATGGAACAGGCTGTTCGAAAGTCGTCCGTTTCAGCCTCCTAATGGTAACAACATCTGCACAGATGGATGTAAAACCATGGAGGGTACAGGCTCTGGGGTGTGGATAAGTGGATCTGGAAGGCCCTGGGTCCCACTCCAACGGGTTTTCAAGGACAGATCTATGCTATCAGAGCTGGGCCGTCATAATGCATGAAGAAGTATATAACAAAACTATCAACACAATGATAGTCAAGCATTTTGCAAGGCGCTGAAGAAGTACTGCACAACGTCAAAACTGGCGACGGAGTGCAAGATGCTGCTTAACTCTAAGTAGTACTTAATGTCTACTGACTGGGTTCCTGAGAACAACAAGATCCCTGGAATTGATAGTCGGTTCGTCTACTGTACTTCCTCTCTGCCTCTAGTCCAGGGGACAGTGAGAGTGTATGCTAGGAGTGTGCAGGCGCCCTAGGAGGTATTAGGCGCCCCAGACGCTAAGTCCCAGAACCAACACACGAGATAAGACGTAACCTTCTGATGATGACGAGGGAGGACTTGTGCAGGTAGTGGGAATCAACACGGGAGACTGCAAACTGAAGAAGCACATGATTGTTGTGGGTAAAATCGTCACCCCTCGGTGCAGGAGGTGCGGTGCAATAAATAGAAAACTCCCTTTCGTGTCATGGCCTAATGTCCGAACTTAGTTGTTTGATACGGCTTCTCCAAGGATGGAAATCTAAGAAGACTCTTGCAAGAAATACCTGACAGCCCTTCGGAAGCTTACATTGGAACAGTGAGGCATTAAGACTGGCACAATCGGACTTTACGCCGCAGTGCTCATCCCAAGTAAGGGAAGGTGGGAGTTATTTGAAAAAACAAGAGGCCGAACAAACATGAAGAGCGAAAGTGTCGGATTTAATCGGAAGTTCGCCTAAATTAGTAAAAAATCGTTAACCTCTCATCGGTCACGCGAAGCAGAGAGAAATGTTCGGTAACCGTCTTAAGGTTCCCAAATTCGCTGATTTCAAACTACTTCTTTTGGAGAATCGTCTGCTATTTTTTGTACTGTGAAGTGCAAATATTGTGATTGACTGGAGGCATCCTGGAGGTGTGCCGCTATCTTCTTGGAGTGCCCTCTTTAGCTGGTAGTTGTGAGGACTTCCTGGATCGAAGACTTTTGATTGCTGTCTGAATTAAAGGACTCAACAGTAGCCTTTTTAACTCATATTTTCTAATTTATTCGTCCAATTTTCGTTTCAACATTGCTTAGCTCAACGGAATAAGAAGGAAAGTTGGGCTCTGATGAGCTAAGTGTGAACTAGCAACTGCACTGTGAGTGTTGCATATAATATAAAAAGTCGTAATAAAGTAACAAAAAAACCATTCCCAATTTTCTCCGTTCAACAAAACCAACCGCTCTTGGTGGTTTACGTTCGTGCTACCTGAATACGTAAGACAATTTAGAAAGCACCCGACAAACCACATTCAAATTGCAGAGTGCACGATTACAGTTTATGTCCTCTGCATTGTGTCGAGGTTTAGAACCAACCAGCCGTTTCCCCTCTGCCGGTAGCCAATTTTACTTGTGGAGCCGTCAAACTGAGCCATTTCGGGGCCCGCTTCAGAGATTGTGGCTTTACCTTCGCGTGATTAGGTAGCACTAATCGTTGTGACGAGGGCAACTCCACTCCTTGGTATGTAAATATTCGTTTCTTGTCTCTGAGCGCTGGATATCGGTGAACTCCAAGCAGAGCTAGTGAAGTGACGAACTGTTGATAAGGCAAGGGAGGTGTATGTTTCTCCGCGTTAGTGCTTACACGACTGAGTTGTTTCTTCAACCTCACAAATAAAGTGCTTTTCAGCAAATGTGAAGCAGCTCACTTTGTCCTGTGCCTGATGGAGGTTTGGGAAGCCAATATAAAGGGAAGACGAGCCGAGTCTCACACTCTCCCACCGCTAGCCGGAAAAGAAACAAGTATTTTATTTACGCTGGAAGGTAAATAAAGAAGTAGGTCAGAGACAGTCAAGGACTCGAAGGAAAACTCAACACTGCGACCTTATCTTTTTCCACCCTCCTTTCTTCCTTTCAAACGCACCCTTCCCCCCTCACCCCACACAATACTATAGTGGCATCTCAACGTTCGAGTTGGCCACTCGTGAATAAGATCCCACTCATTCTTACCGTCAATATTCTCGTGCTTTCAAAACCAAAACTCAACTTCCAACTTTGCGAAACTACTCGGCCCTGGAACGTTGGCTCCTCGTCATCCCGCCGCTCATCTTACCGTCTACAATCAGAGCCCTCTTGTTCGAAGTCATTACAGACGGGACGAGCTCACAGCCCCAGTTCAAGTTCACGACTGACGAACTGCAAAAACATAGTACTTTCCTAAATGCCGTTTCCGCGCTGCTGAACTAAGTTATCTCACCAAGGTGATTTATTTATTGTCTATTGACGAGCATGTATTGTAGATCAATGTGGGAGAAAACAGGTCTCGTTAGAGGGGAATCAAGATGAAGATTGGTTCGCGAACCCCTATCTCAATAGTCCATTCCATCTGTGGTCGTTGAAACCACCTCCGAAATTACGTTTGGCTGCGTGTTGTTACACAGTTGAAATTGGCAATTTCAAATCGTCATACTTATCGCAACTTCGAAACGAAAATCGGGGAAATATTTAACGAAATACTGACCGCCCCTTACTGCGCCCTTGCCGCATTCCTTTGGTCCTCCGCGCCCACCAAAATTTACACGTAATTTTTAAGATTCGGACAAAGAACAAGGAGCAGGTTCAGGATCGGTGATGGGGCGCAAGGACACCAATTCGGTGGTAGGTCGAAGGAGACTACCATGGGGAGTCCTGATCTGAGCAACGCGTGTAACTCCGTCTTCGCCCGGAAACGTTTTTTTGAATACGACCAAGGATCCACTGGGTTGGAACAGAGTTGGCTTTGACGATGGCAAGATAGCCAGGTTCCAGGTTTGGATGCTTCTTTGTCCACTTGCTCCTTTTCTGCAAGTGATGGAGGTATTCATCCCTAAATCGCTTCCAGAAATGCTGTGTTCTTTGCTGCACCAGCTGCCGACGAGACAGACTGTTTTCTGGGAGTTCCAGGAGTGGCAGTTCAGGACGAGCAGAAAGAGGAGCACCAATAAGCAGATGGCCAGGGGTCAGTGCTACAAAGCTCTGAGGGTCGTTGGTCAAGGGACAAAGTGGCCTGGATTTGAGGATTCCTTCTATTCGTGAGAATAGTGTAGTTAGTTCCTCAAATGTTAGAGGAGTGCTGCCTGAGATTCGTTTGAAGATGGCTTTGGATGATTTCACCGTAGCTTCCCATAAGCCGCCAAAGTGCGGTGCTGCCGGTGGGTTGAAGGACCACTCAATTCCATGTGGGGTTAAATGTTCGATGATCTCATCAGTGGTTTTTTGTTGGTGGTACCAACCCAGAATTTCCTTCATTTCACGGCTGGCAGCCAGAAAGTTTGACCCACAGAATGGATGCAGAATGGACAGCCTCTTCTAGCGAGAAATCTATCAAGAGCAGCAAGGAATGCGGGTGTGGAGCAGTTGGATACTATCTCCAAATGAACAGCCTTGGAGGACATGCATATGAGGATACATGAGTATGCCTTGCCCAGTGGTGCCTTCCTACGAAGAGATTCTCAGATGTGGAAGGGTCCAGTTAGGTCGACTCCAACCTCCTGAAATGCTCTGCCTGTTTGAAAACGGCATTTTGGTAAATCCCCCATGAATGGAGCTCGTGGTTCTTACGACAATTTAAAACAGGTGGCGCAACGGTGGACTCGCTGTTTGACAACCAGTCGAGCTGAAGTAATCGAAAAATGATTCTGGAGAAGACACTGTAATAAGGATGATCCAGCATGTAAATTGATTTGATGATGATGATCAATGAGAATTCTAGTAAAGCGGCATTTTCCCGGTAACAGTATTGGATGAAAGAAATCTCCTGCTAAGTCAAAATTACTCGGCCACCCACCCTGACAAAACCACCGCTATCAACAAACAGGTTTAGCCTTTGGTGACTGGTTGACAGATTACAATGATCCAGCAATGACCATTTAAATGGGAAATGATGGTATTGAGCTATCTTAATTTATTGATTTCCAACCTACAAGGGGTACCCCTGTCATTAATTAAAGGTATACCAATTACTGGCGAAACTTACCAGCAGGCACGGGATTTCTCCTTGAACATTACGACAGCAAACGCATTATGACTAATTATTATTTACAACTAATTCTGAAATGCAAACCATACACTGGCAAGCCTACAGTTTCATCTCAAAAGGGATTCATTACAAACGTCTGCGGAAATATTAACGCATTTAAAAAACCGCCTACAGTGCTACGTATAAAACGGAACTGGGGAGGCAATGCGGAAGATGGAAGGGTTTTGTGAGTAGGAGAAGAGAGGAGGAGCAGAGCAGATAAAGCTGGCCTGAAGAGTTGGAGACTTGAAGTTCTGGACGATAAGGCATGAGTCTCCCATCCGTGGGCCCTGTACGGAGTCGTTTTGAACAATTTAAATTCGGGTTGAATGTGAATAATTTATACGTTTCGGTGTTGAAGAAGGTTGGACTGTGGTTTATTCTGAATGGTTTCTGTTGAATAGTAAGAGCATAGGTGCAACCAATGGAATAGTTGAAGAAATCAATGACGATAGCCGTGCTAAAGATTGGCAGCGCAGAATATCGAACAGAATTGTTCGCCATTTGGTCAATTGGCGAGCCGTCGGGTATCAGTGGTTTCCTGGTTGAGGCTCCCTTGCTGACTCTTCCTTTGAGGTGGTAGTCGCCTGGACACTTCTCATGCCGACGAACGACAAACGGATTAGTTCAATTTGCGAGCTCAACTACGCATTTTTCCCTCTTTCCTCCAGAATATTCCGATGGTTTTCGCTCTTCCCTCCCCCCTTATCGCTTCTCAACACTCAACTCTGGAAATTAAAAAGGGACATTCGCGCTATGCTTACAACAGTACCCTCAGGTACATTTCCGCAAATTCTTTCGACTATTTTTTCTTTTAGTACGTCTACAATACCGTCTTCTCTCACGCTCACCGGTTCACTTTCATTCCATCAACTCCGTTCTTAAGCTCCCCCTTTCGTGCGCCAAACAAGTATTAAATCACCTAATTCACATTTACTTACAATACACGAGTGCTACATTGAAAGCACAGTTCTCGATGCCCTTACAGTAAATTTGGTATTTAAATAAACATGGCTGTAACGGTTTATTACTTCATTGCGCGGCTTCACGAAACTCATCATTCGATCCAGCATCACGAAATACTAGTAAACGATACGATGACGACAGTTGAATAACGGAAATAGCGGCGATAGGCAGTTATCACGATGCGGTGAGTCGAACTGACGGGTGGTTGAAGTATGACGGGAGGTGGAGTGGGAAGTAAGCGGTGGCCAAGGAGAAACGATAACTTTAGCTACATTGTCGTGAATTCCTTCACGTAGTAGAATTTGCCTAACTGTATTTACTGTGATTTCACTGTTTCCTTTCTAGGCGCGATCCAACACTTTTGAGACCAGTTCTATTCGACTCAGCGTCAAAAAATACCAAAGGAAATGATAGCAAACACGACGTATACGGCTTATTACTTTCTCCTACCCAAAGGGTAAGGAAAGTATAGTAATCGTGTCGAAAAGAAGTTGGCTTTTCTTCGGATCTTTACGTTTGGAGGCCCATTGAATCTAAAAAACCTAATTTGGGGCGTGGTCTGTGTGTATATATCTGTACTTCGATTTACGGGAGAACAGCTGGACCAATTGGGCTAGTTCGTTTTTTTGTTATTTTTTGTAAACGTCAAAGTAGGGTTATGGGCAATTTCGGTCGATGGGAAAGGGGAGTGGGGTGGGGGGGCGAAAATGTACCGAAAACTAGGGTTTTCCGCATTTTTCTCGAAAACGGCTGTTCACAACATACCGGGGTAGCCAACCCTAATTTCTCTTGAATGAAAAAGTGGACTGTATTTTCAAACACCCCGGATCCGATCAAATTAATTTCTCCCCCCCTTGTCTGCAAACTATGCTTCCGCCGATGCCGAGACCTCGCCGACCTGAAAAGGAAACAAATGCAGGAACGGAAAAATAGGAACTTGAGGGACTCACCTTTAAGAACGTGACAGAAGCTTTTCCCCGGCCGGGAAACACTGGACTTAGCTAGGAGAACCACTTCGTCGCGTCACAACTACACTTAGCGGAAGCTCCACAAAAAGGGGGGGTAAAAGATGATTAATATATCGCTATTTACACGTCAAAAAAATAACTCCGTCTCGATCGACCGCTCGATGTTAAGTAGTAGGTGAGAAGGAAAGGATGGTGGTCTGTGGGAGGTGAGGCGGACACCTGGAGGGGAAAACGATAAGGACCGGCCGGCCCCTTGGCGAATCGGCGGGAAGCAGCTTACGTTTCCAACAACGGCTCTAACGATTTTGATTAATATTTTTAGTACAAAACTTTTCTTTTGTATACATGTCCCCGTGAAAATACGTTGAACGAAGATTTGCCTATGAAGCAAAAATAGGTTTTCACGTTTTTTGGCAAAACGGCTTCAACGATTTTCACCATACTCGCAGGGTGTTTTTAAATAGTTAGTGCCTACGTATTGTTCTCAATAAATGTTCCTCTGACAGTCCATTGAAAAAAGATGAATCAAAATGGTCGAAAATACTGTTTTCCGAACATTCCCGTAAATTCTGGGGTAACTGCTTCGCCAGATGTGATGACAGAGTGTCTCTTAGTCACCCATACCCCACATTCCGTTCCCCGTAATCATTTCTGTATATAAGCCAAGTTAACTCCGAAAAGGAGATTTGTCGAATATTAATCTATCGGTATTCCAATTTTCTCAAAAACGGCTCTAACTTTCCGATCCAACTCACGAAGAACTCTCAACTAACATTTAATTCTCCATAAATGTTCCTGTAGAAATGCGTTGAACTAAGATATTCGCCATTTTTCGCCTGAAACCATCGTGAGTTCCGTCCGATTGGATTGTCGAGTAGGTCGGCTAAACTCGGTTTAGAATGAAATTTTTGTGCAAAACAACGTCATTTTCAGATAACGCGGCCCGGACGGCGGATGGACGAAGCAGATTTGGGATCCCCATGCATTGAAGCGCGCCGAGTCCAATTCGAAGGGGAGGGGGTTTTGTAAAAACGTTTTCCTGACCGATAGCTTAAATGCATCGTTCAGAATGAATAATACACCTAAAGCGAGAAAGATCCAGAAAGCGGTTTTTAGCTTTTCGGAATTCCTGTTTTGTTTTTCCGAAAATGACTGAGGTCGCTTATTTGTATCCCTTGAATTGAAAAGCGGCCGCGCAAGCTGTTTGTGCGGTTTGGAGTAACGCGTTGAGCAACTCGTGCAGTGCAGATCATCAATCAATTCAATAGTTGTTAACAGAAATATTTTTGGTTGGACTACGTAGTTGGCATATGTAAGAATCATACTAAAGAGTAACTCGGGGCGATATATTTCAACGGGCATCACATATAAACGTTCAACATTCTATCTTCTGTGGAGCCTCTTGATTGTCCTGAAGCTTACATTTCTTCCTGAGGCTGTTTCTTTGAAGTAGGGTTCATTTCGCATACAAATGCTAGTGCGTAATACCTTGGTTATCGCGCGTTACATACGTTTGAAGAGCACTAACTCAATTCATCTAGAGATCGATCTCGCTGATATCTTCTTGCTCTCGGACGGAGTCTTAAAAATCCTACCTCATATATGACACTAGGAAAACCATTTAGTATATGAAAGAGAAACACATTGGATACAGATATGATCTGATGGAAAAGAGCATCTGGAAACCACATTTATCTGGTAAATAAAATGTGAGTCGTAAGGAATACAAGACCACAATGTGTTTTGAGGACAAGAAGTTTCCATTGAAAGTGGGGTTCTTCCTGGAAAGGTTTATTATGTTGGGAGAGTTGCCGCTCGTCTATTATATATCTGTGAAGGGTAGGGGAATGTTCAGTGTACTGGTTTCTTGACCGCAACACCCGGGTTTTCTTCCTTCATTGATTAAATGTCTGTCTCAAATTGTCTAGCGAATGAATGTAGTGGTTTTTTACGTTCGCACTTGCTGCGATCTCTCTGCCAGATTACATTATTAATCAATAACTAATAAACGTATTAACAAACAAACGCCTAAGACATTATTCACTCTTTTCAAGTTGGTTCTGAAATTCCCTGGGTGCATCAATATTAGTTAGAGCCATTCATCCCAACGATTTAATCACGAATTTTTGTTTCGTTCTCATTTGGCGCGTCATGGAGGTTCCAACGTGTGGTGGATGTGGCTAGCTGGTATGAAGCAAATATGGGTTATTTTCCGCAATCGAATAACAAGAAGATGAGTTGGTGTGTTTGCAGGGGGTGTCAAGATTTGAGTTCGTTATGCAGAGCTGATTGGAGGCTGCTAATTGAATTTCAATGAAGAGGCCAACGCGGAATCGAGTTCACATCAGGGGAAGTTCCTTTTTGGCTCCCTACATTCCCGTGCATCCAACGGCCATGTCAACGGGCTGCCAACGGTGATTACGTGTACTGTCGCTGCGGACCGTGATTTCGTAAGATTAAAGAACAAACTACCGGATGACTGTGGTCTTAAAAAATGTAGGAACTACGTAGCGGGAAGGAAAGTTATATGAAAGCACGAGGAACGAATTTTGAGTTTTCTTCAGACCTTTCCATTTTAAAGTCTCTCCAGCCCAAAAAATGCCTGTGAGAAAATAGTCTGTGTGTGTCTAAACACGCTCGAAAGAAACAGCAGAACCAAACCGCCTTAAATTTCATATTTGACCGGTAGATCTATAGTTATCATGGTGGATTCAAGTTTTTCAAAACCGCTCGAATGATTTTGATTAAAATTTTTGAATGTAAAGTGTTTTGACCGAAGTAGACTTGAACGAATCATGAAACGTCGTAAAACGAGTGTCGGGGGGACGAATGTCTGTTGGGAGAACTGAGAGAGTCACTTTTGCGAGAGCTGATAGATGACTGTGTATTGAGAGAACTGGGTGATAACTTTCGATCGTGAGAACTAGCCACTGACTAGTAAGGAATGTAAATTGTGGGGAGGGAAAAGGATATTTTGGAAAGTCCAGAAGAAGGGAAAAACCGTTGTCACTCGGAAATAACTGAAGAGCTCGACTTTCCACCGGGACGAACCAAAGGGCTTGAGAACAGAAAGGTGTTTGAGGACAAAATGACTTTCCCTTAGGGCCAGTGAGTCTTATTCAAACAAAACCTCTCTCCATCATGGTTCGTCGTAAATGGAGCTTTTCTAGAGGTTCGTGGCTGCCTAGGACTCAACGAACCCGACCACTCAAAATTAGCACGCAAAAAAGGAATGATCGGAAGTGTATCTGTACTAAGGTACCACACCTGGCCAAGATTGGTAGATCAGAGGTGCAGAATTGCAGATTCTGCGAGGTGGAGCTGGATTCAGCTGAGCATGTACTGGGCACATATGAGGGGCTGGCTGCAGTGCGCCTCCGAGTGCTTGGGGTTCATCAGCTGCGGCCAGAAGAAGTTGCATGGATGGACCTCAATGATGGGGAATTATTGGGACGCCGCACCAGAGAACACCAGCTGCATGGGAACTGGAGGTGGAACTGCGAGGACACGAGGGGGCTCATGTTCGACCACACAATACGCCCAGTGGTGGCAGCAGTGGGGGTTTTTCCGAGTGCCACCAAGGAAAGAGGAAAAAACCCTGCAAATTACTACACAATAGTTTATTATTCTCACGATTAACTTGACCTAGTATTACTGCTCCGAGACCCATTCCATTCGATTCAGCATCGAATACTAGTAAACCATACTAAACATGATCTGAATACAATGGAACTACGGAAACTAAATATTCCCCCGGCGCCAGGCGCCCGTAAAAAATCCGATGGAGGGGCGTGCCTAGGAAGTTGCCTTCACCTTCGGGGGGCTTCCAGCGAACCCTCGCTCGGCAACTGGCAGGACGTTGCGAGTCCAAAGGGCGTCGCGAGTCGAGCGGGCCTTGAAAACGATACGAAACACGGCTTATTTGCGATTATACTGCGTTTCGTTAATTTTTTTAACCATTTTTTGCCCATAACAACCATGGGCTTCGTCCGATCGGATTGCCGAGATGGCGGGCACAACTAGATACCAAATGGGATTTTTGTGCAAAAGAACGAATTTTTTAGACCACGTTAAAGGCACAAAACGGCCCGGATGGGGGATGGTGGACGGGGGACGGTGGATGGACATTGCAGATGTGGAATCCCCATGTCTTGAAAAAAAGTATCCAATTTTGTGAGGGGGGGGGGGGGTTGTAAAAAATGTTTCGTGACCGAAAACATAGGGTTATTATTCAGAATGAATAATAAACCAAAAACAGAGTACCTGTACGACAGAATTTCGCAGTTTGGTCGGGATCCCGCATCACTTCGTGTTGAGTCTGTACAAAATGATGTTGACAGACAATTGGTACGAGGTGACGAGTTGAACTGACTAGTGGTTGGAATAATACGCAGGACAGGGAGAAACTATGACTGTCGCTATCGTGTACCCGCAAATTCCTTCGAGTAGTGGAATTTACCTATTTACTGCGATTTATTTGTTTTCCATCTAAACGCAGTCCTACACGGGTAGGCGGGCACAACTAGATCCCGAATGGAATTTTCGTGCGCAGGAAAGGATTTTTTAAACCGCGTTAAAGGCAAAATATGGCCACAATAACGGACAGACACTGCAGATTTGGAATCCCCTTGCGTTGACATTTTAAGGGGGGTTTGTGAAGAGTTGTCCTAACGAAAAAATATAGTTGCGTTATTCAGAATGAATAATGAACCAAATCAAGAACGTGACCAACGTAGAACTGTTAAACGATGAAATTCTACTCAAGGCGTCTCTCCAGGAAGCTGTTTCGTTAGGCTGAAGAACCCTTTGTGCTCGTGATTATACGATTCGAGCGACAAACTGAATCAGTTTCCTACCGAATGCGTGAGGGAATTCAGAGAGAAGAAAGCCTTTGTCAGTGTCACGTTACTTCGAAGACGGGACAAAGGAACTCACGGGATTGTCATCGTACCATTCAGGGTGACTAATATGAAGAGGTTGTTATTTGTAACCACACATTGAGTTGATAATACGCAATAAACCAACGGAATCAAGACGTAAAATATTATTGGCCTGAGAGGAGAGTTCATTTTTATCTCCAGCGAACTAACTGTTCGTTCTAGGATTGCCTGGGCTGGAGGGTGAGTGCTTTACACAGTTTCGTTTAATCTGCCCACTCAGCACTGAGTTTATTTAGTTGCTTGCATTATCTGTCGTGGCCCCCTTCCACTTCTGGTTTATTATTCACCCTGAATAACAACCATACGTTTTCGGTCAGGAAGTTTCGTATCGTTTACTGGTATTTCTCGTTGCTGAATCGAATGAGATGGATCTCGGAGTTGTGAGGCCACGTCAAGCTGTGCAAGGGAATGATAAACCGTTGCGTAATAATTTGCAGCATTTTTTCTTCTGACCTTCCACTTTCCGTTTCCCCACGGCCGTCAGCCACCGTTCCCCGATAAACCTACGCTAATAACTTCCACGAAGCGCTACATCCCTTTCCTGTATTGACCATATTTGTCGGGAACCTTTTACCAAGAAACATAACCTCAACAGCGATACATGTAATATTCTTGTTGCTGCCATTGGAAGGGCTATTATATTAACACAGCGCTCTGGGGCCTTTTAATTTTGCTCGGATGAGAGGGAAAGTATTTAAAAAAAAAGTTAATTGCGCTTGAATATTTGCACGCGTTGCCTTTGTGAAGTATCTGTAGCTGAAAGGTTTCTGTAGGTTATTTTTTGATTTACCATTCATTCTGGATGACGGTTGTCGGTCACAAACAGTTTTTGACAACCTCCCTCCCCCCTCCGTCGCACGCTCACACTCACGAATTTTAACGCTTTCAAGGCATGTGGCTCCCAAATCTGCAATGTCAAACCACTGTTTATGCCATATCTTGTCAATGTGGTCTAAAAAGTCCGTTTTGCTCCAATTCACCCTTCGGAAGTCCTTTGCACGTCACTCATCTTTTCTCTAAAGAGGTAGATAAATCGGGACTTCCACGTACTTCCATCATAATGACCGTTGGCAAAATTACTAAGGAGTCGCATCGAAGTTCAAGGATGCACGATCAGTTTCTGCAAGGAAGCTCTTCAAGAGAACACGATGTGGATGCTTTTGACGACGTAGACCACATGGTAGTATGAGGTTGAACACACCGAAAACCACAGATGTTCACTTACACGTTGCTTAGAGATGGAATTTGTACATGCAGCAAGTCCTTGCGTTCCCTTGTATCTTTCCATAGGTATAACCGACTGTTTGGGGGACTAGTTCTCTTGACGTGTACCCAACTGCCCGAGGCGGTCACCTCTTGAAGGCTTCGGCAGGCCTACCCATCAGTGGTGGATGACCGTGTTAGCATCATTCATTCCACACTCAATGAAGTAGCTGCTGAAGGAGTCCCCTATCATCTGCAAATATTGCTCCGAATGCAGCCAAAACTTGTCAGGACGGTAGATTTTCATGTTTTCGTGACTTCTATATATTTAGGGATGAACGCCCTAAATTGCAGCTTCCCCACTTTCTCTCACTCTCTCTCTCCCACTTCCACTGCTCGGCTCAGAACGTTCGGAGGCTCTCGCAGGCCACAAGTGGTTGCCCTTATCACGTCTCTTTTTCTTGTCAAGTCCGATTCTCTCGTCCCACTCGTTCAACGGGGATTACGCCCGAAATTACCATCCCACCTGATTCTGTGAGTATGCCGTATGCAAACACTACCTTTGGAGGTTCCTTCTTCCTGCACCGTAGCCTCCCCACTTTGAGCAGACCACACTCTCAACGGCCCTCAGGAGTCAGGAGGCTGATGAATTGAAGTTGCATCGAGGTCCACGCACACCACTAAATGCCCCTAATAAATATCTCATTTTGGAGTTCGTTGTGGTACTGAAAGCCCTTAGCTGGAAAGACGTTTGGTACCTGGCAGTAGAAGCCCACCAGTACCTCTAACTCTTATGCAACTTTGCTTTTATCACAGGACTGTTTCTTTATCAAAATGGAGTGTTCCTTACCCAATGGGGAAACGAGACAGGCCTACCAGCTCATTATGCGGTGATGTACACACGACTCTATGCTGTGGCTATCAATGGTTGCATACCGCAGAGTCACAGCGCATCTTCTTTATTGTGGGCTCCCTCGGACCTCCGTCTCATCAGTGGGGAGAGGGGCAGGAAGGACCAGGGAGTGAAGTGGGTGATACCCTTTTTCGAGGTATCCCTGTACGTTCCCCTCGCCCCATCGATGCTGCTCCAATCCTGGATTGTTGTGGCCGGGGATTTGAATGCCCACTATCCATTGTGGGGGCTCGACACACGCCGATACCCGGCGCCTAGAGGTGGCAGCACTGGTGAACACGTGCGACCTACAGCAACCACGTTCAGGGGGACCCAGGGATCATCGTATATCGACATGGCCTTCTCGACGTCTCTCCTCCTGCTGGTCTCTGACTGGAGGCAGTGGCACGGGGAGGGTGCTGGTCCCACCCTCCTCACAAGGGCGGTCGAGCCCCCTGGGAGAGCAAGCCTCGAAGTTCGCGCGTGTTCTTCACCACCCATAAGAGTTATATCAGTCGAAAGTCATGGAGGTTGTGGTTCCACTAGCAAGCGAGGTTGGCATTTACCCAATCTACCAGGAGAGAGCTCTTGCACATGTGTTACCATATGCGGAGGTATGACCTTGGGGAATCTGCACCATCTGGGATGAGTTCTTAATCAGGTTTCCCACTTGATTTAGCTATTTACTTGAATCGCAAGTATGGGAGAGGGAGAGATCAAGTGTAGCAAAGTAACTGGACGGAACAATCATAGGTTCGCCAAGAAACCAGCGCAAGACGAGCAGGATGGAGAGTCTTTGAGAGAAAAGAAGTGGAGCCGTGCATTGAAGTCGCCGTTTCCCGTGAGCAACTGGTTCGTCCAGTGGCCTGGTTCCACTCAGTTTCTCCCAAGATGCTCACGGATGTTGAAAAAAAGTCCCTCTGAGGATGATTCCCATCTCGCTTGGTATTTATCTAACCCCCACTCAGCTAGGGCGGTAAGGTTTCGATCAGTGGAGAGATCTATACGGAGATGCTCTCTTTCCTCTCTCCACTCAACGGGTGGGTAGCTGGCCAGTGATCGTTTACAGTGCTTCAGTGGATGCTGATACAATGCAGCCTTGGTGATTCACAGAAGTGCAGTTCTTCGGGATTGGGCCAGTACTTTCTTTTGATTGACTAGTGAGGTTTACTACTTCAGAAAACAGAGCAGTAGCCAATCACGGCTTACTTTTATTACACTCGTCTCGTGTTATAAGTATCGCATTATCGTTGTGAGCCGTCAATATGTTTGCTGCACTGAGGTTGGGTACGGTTTCAAGTTTGGCAGCTTCTTTTTGACTAGAAGCAGGCTACCGTTATTCTAAACCCGAATCACTGCCTACTTCGAAGGGTGAGATAACTAAACTTTGAGCGATGAATGGAGGCCAAACGATGATGTGTTCGGCTGAGCCAGAGACTAAATGGCGAGGGACATACACGGAGACAAAGAGAGTACCAAAATATCGACAGCGCTAAAAGCTGAGGTGGACACCAGCAGAGTAGTGAAACGAAGGCGTGTCACTATTAACCCGCTCCAGCAAAGAATGGCTGTTCAATAGTCATCTTGTGGAAGAGGAATCGCTTCAACCATTCCCTCTTCACCAAACTCGTCAACAGAGCAGTAAAGCGTCATGAGACACCGCATTTTCTCCGTCGTAACGGCCGTGGAATTTTTTGAATCCAGTCGGATCGTAATTCTGTAGATTACTTCATTTGACGAAGGCTATCCATATTTCGTCGTGTTAATTCCCTCAATTTTAAATGCGGTTTTAATGTCTAGAGTTTTTACTTCGTCGAAGGAAATTCCAAGAAACTAGCCCTACTATATTTTTTAAGCAGAAAAACTATCTACAGTTCGACGGGAAACAACAGATTCCATAGAGAGATAAAACAAAAGGACAGCTCGCCTGATTATGGACTTTACTCGAGGCGCTTTCTTTCCTTAAACTAGGATCAGTGCAGCCTCAAGTGGGATTTATGATGGAAACCTGAGACTTACAGGTCTGATGGAGACTGAAGGTCCAAAGCCCCCGTTGCCGCTCGGGTTGCCTGATCTTATCTCCAATCGGATACTACAATTGGACAAGTTACCTCTCACAAGCTTCTTCTCAACAAATTTATTAAATTATCGTTGATACTAAAATGCTAGTTAGTGCTTAGATACGACGATACGTGGGGAGGCGGTGTGGTCCATTGACCATCTGTATTTTATTATGGACGTACGTATTAGTCATTAATTTAAGTGCAAGTGGAGTGGTTGTTGTCAGCATGAGCAGGTGCGTATAGTTAGTGAATGATACAATAATGAGATGGCGTGGAGAGCAGACTTGCAGGCGGTCTGGGGGCAAGGCGTCGGAGATGCAAGTCATGAATAGATTCGGGTGATCACGAAGGTAATGAACTTTCAGGTGGACAAACAACGGGTCCTTTAGAGTATGAACTCTCTTGGGCGCGTTGGGGAATATCCCTAATACCCGGTTTTGAACACAAATCTGGAAATTGATGGATCCTCCCAAGAGTTGTCATCCGTATTTCCATACAGTCCTGATGACGTCGTTTTACGTCTAATTAAATTGGCAGGGTCTTGCTTTTCAGGTAGACTTATTGAGTCAGGAGCAAAGCTATCTAATCGGTTGACACGTTATGTGAGTTCTCTTCAGACCAGGTTTTACGGGCTTCTAAATCTGAAAAACACCATCAGGGAAAATGTTCTGCGTGTATCTCTGCATGAGATCCAATTCGACATTAAGCCTGCAGACTACAGTGGAACGCCAAAATAAAGGCACGATTAAAATCCGTCGAAACCCGTTATAGAGTTCAAAGGAGCAATTATCTTTTAGAATACGTCTACGGCGACTTGAATTAAATTTTTTACACGAACAGTTCAAAACGAACGTGGGGGAATGACGAGTATAGCCCAATAAATTATCGAGAAACTATTTTAGCGCAGTTTTTCCATCATAAACCCCTTCAATATGATACAATTCTCAGGAAATCACGGGGGCAACGGTAATTGTGCTTTGAGCATTGCCAGTGGCAATGGAGAGGGAGCCTAGCCTCGCAGCCTTTACCCCTCTCCAGCCAGCACCAATCATCTCTCTAGCGGGGATTTCCAGCAAAACCACGGTCCCCACGAGGCCAATCCCATGGCTTCACGGCTGACAGCGCCACGCCCTAAAGATCCACGCTGCCGGCCGCGGGCTGAAGCCCACGTGGTACCCATTCTATATGGCTGCACCTTGAGCAGCCTAAGGATCTGAATTGGTGGCAGGCCCCGGTGCCGGAATTGCCAAGAGGCGTTCTACCGGCACCTATGCTTTATCTCATGGAGGTACGGGGGCAGTCCAATAAAATACCTATACGATGAAGGTTTAATAACGTTCATAAAATAATTAAAAGCGACAACATAAATGCAGGTATTCAAACCGCCGTTTTTGACACAAGCTTTGCTCGATAATGCAATTACTACGAAATTATTAGTGCAATTATTACACAACGCTTTATTCTCATGCGCAGCGTGATGTTGAGCTATCCTATTCAATCCAACGTCGACAAGTATTAAGAACATGGCTATATCAACAATCCGATTCGATTCGGCATCGTAAAATATTGCTAAACCATACGAAACTACGAAAATTGACGTTTTTTAGGCGACGTTGGGCAACTGACACGACTTGACGAGTCGAAGGCGCGAAGCAGTGAAAGCAAATGAGCGCGGATCGGAGAGAATACAGAACTTTAGCTACGTTGTCCCGCGAGTTTCTTCAATTCCTCTCACTACAGTCTCCGACACCCGTCGTGTTCGACTCAGCATCAAAAAATACCTGAGCAACGTAACCAACCAAGACGTTAAGTCAATAAAGCTACCATTAAACTATTTTTTGTCCATAACAACCAATCGCATTGCCAACTCCTGACACAAAACGAGATTTTTGTGCGAAAGAACGGATTTTTGGACCTCGTTAATGGTAAAGCATATGTAAACCAAAAGCACCTCTCAAAGTAGGCTAATAAATCAGTATTGGTTACCTAATAATGGCCGTGGAATGAATAGGCATTTTAATAAATTCCAGAACTTTACTTTACCAATTTGACCAGAAAATAAAATGAACAACTGACCAGTGCATAAACAAGAGCAACGGTTCAGAAGCTTCTTCTAACACAAGTTTTAGAGTTCAATTCATTAACATCAGATGTCTGCGATGGTCAGACACCATAGCGAGAATAACAAACTGTGACTAGCTCATAACTGCCTGTGACAAAGCCAAGAATCGCTCCCGAATGGATTTTTAACAATATTTATATTTGGAGTGATGTAGAGTGCACATGATTATAGCAGAGTTGATGTTTGCTCCCAGACATGTAGATCTATACGAATTATTAAGTTTGTTGTGGGGATTACAAGACAGGGATGTGCAGCACACTTCCAATTATTGATCACACCCAGAGCTTGAATTAACAACCATTGTGTAATCGTTTCTCATTTTCTCCATGAATTTTCCTTCCCTGTTTGTGATCAGGCTTGTGTTATGAGCTGGCTGTTCAACGCATCTAACTCGCTTTCAACCTGTGTGTTTGCATAGTCCCGGTAAGGCATGTTTTCTCCGCTGCCATGCAGTCATATTCAACATATGTAAATTGGTTTAGCACTTGTGAGTTCGCATATGCAGGGTCAGGCATCTCTTCTGAGCAGCCTTGTAGTCACATACAATACATGCGAATGGCTTCTCACCAGTGTGTGTTCTCATGTGCTGGGCAAGGTGTCGCTTGTGAGTTGTTGTATACCCACACTCACCACAGGCAAATGGTCTATCACCTGCATGAATCCAAGTAGTAGATTCAACGTTATAGGTGGCAGAAGTTGATGGAATGCATTCCATCTGCAGCACCTCAGGCCCCACTCGTACCACATCAGACTGAGCGGGTGAACCATGCTCTTCTTTAAAACATTCTCCGCTAGAATCTAAAGAATAAATTTCACTGGCGTCGCTCATCTCTTCAATTTTGATCTCTGGTTCTGCACTAAAATCTAAAGGATCGACTTCAGAGACGGCATACGTTAGCTCTAATTTGATCTCTGGCTCTTCTGGTAATCCATGAAACCTCATGTTGACGCGTGCGTAGTTACGTTTAACACTGTAGCGTGAATTATTCCGAAGTCCCGCCACGTTCGTAATTGCGCGGCGGTTCTCGGTGCTAATTTTCCCCGTCTTCCGCCAGATGGTAGTCAATGCTCCGTGCAATTATTCTTTTATTTGGGGTTTATCTGCCAGCTCTAATAAAGAAGCATAGTAGAAAATTATCGGTATATTGATAATGCCTTTCAGGAGAAGATACCAAGCTACCTCAATAATTCATCGAAATTCGGTATGAATTTCACATCCCGTCAGTCGCTGCTGCATGTAGGAGGCGGGAATAAGATAACCCGTTTCCGTTTTCATTTGTCTTCCGACATTGCCTGCCGTATCGTCGTGTCCTATCGTTCTACCGTGCCCTCATGTTTCGCCATCGTCGATTTTACTTTTTTTAAAAGTAGTGTTTGGCCGGGGATACGTCCGTCGAGACGAATTGTTGGAGGGAATTCGTCGAAAGCAAATCCTCACCCCGAATTCGCTTCTCGGAGGTGCTCGGCCTCGTCCGTTCTGTTCAACTGGAGTCAACTGGAGCACCAAGGGTCCTCGCAGTGGAATTCAACTACGAGAGACGTACCCTTCACGCATCGTTTGGGTCGGAGCCAAAAGACTTAGAAGTTCCGGTTGTCTGGAAGGCGCCCACCTACCTCGTCGACTCCCTTCCTGTCTCACTTCCTCGGACATTCATTCATACCAAAATTCTAGAGAAGTACCACCTTGCTAATTTGTTTAGAGTTATAATCCACGGTCGTTGGAAACAAGAAATATTTACTTTACCTTATTTTACCGATTTAGATATATCTGTGACAAAATTTTGGAGTTGACATTTTATTTTTAATCATTTTCTGTATAAAACATTTTAATTTTCGAATCAGTTTTAGTTAAAGTTAATTTTCTTGGGTTCATTCCCACTTTCAAATTACCGTTTGTACCGTCACAACACGTTCAAATGAACTGATGAAAAAACAGATCGGATCAGTAGCCAAAGCATTGAAATGAGCTTTATGTCCGAGGAGTCGAGGAAAGTTCTGTGCTGCGTCGCACGTACTGTTTCTCCCACAAAATTGTCAGAACCATGTTCTTCGTTTCGTATTAGCTTTCCAACTGTTCTTGTATCACAATCACGACTTGTTAGATTTTGTATTTTAAAATATCTAGTTGCGTTTCGTGTTGTGATGTTAGATTATATTGGTCGATTCGACTGGACATATTGTGTTTAAATATCAAATAACGATTATATAACGACGTGTTTCCTTAGATAGACTCGAGTTCCGTAGTTGTATTGCTCTATAGTCAGTAATAAGGCGGAATCAAGAAAAGGAAGGTCGTAGTGTGGTGCAGCGTCTTATTATTTCTTTATTACTATCGCAGTTGCGCCACTACTTTTTTTTTGTTCTGTAGTAGGAAAAGTAATAATGAAGAAGATTTGAACGGTGCGCTTTTACTGAATGCGAACGCGACCTGTAATAAAGGATCGCAATTTCATAATACGCCTCTTCGTTCTCTTTTTCGCTATTAAGTCTCACTTGACAGAAAGCGACAGTACGGTCTCATATTAGCTTCATCCCGATTAGGCAGAGGAGCGTGTACAATAACTGAAGGAGAGCGTCAAGAGGATCTTAATTAAAAGAAAAAGAAAGAGAAAAACGAATTTCTACGTAAATGAGATTTAGCGAACAGCGAGGGAGCCTCCTCGACTGATCTCCTTTGCTTCAGCACAAACGTTTTCAACGTTTTAACTAAATGAGGAGACGGTAATTAATCCGGAAAACGTCGACATTCCTCGCTCGTAGGCTACTCTTTAGTTCGCACGCTAAAAAAGGAAAAGGGAAAATGACGAGGAAAATCACGGAAACTCCGGAGTCTTTCGGTAAATTTGAGGTGGAATGACATAGCGGTATTTTGTTCTCAGTTTACATCTGTGCACCTCGTTATTTTATTTCTTCCGGGGTTTTTAATAGTCACGATCTTCTATAGCCTCGTAACGTTAAGTTATTAAATATACTCACAAATCCTCGGTAGAGATAAGAAGCGGGAGAACGCGACGAGCTGAGTAACAACGTGGGCTCTGGTTAATTGCTGTTTCATCTGGGAAATTATTCTGACGATATAACGCACCGCGTAAAGCAAACAATGCGGTTAATTTATGAATACAGTCCCCCAAATTGTACCTAATCGTGAAGCGGATGCCTGTACGTATCGATAGCTCTTTGTATCAATTTATCCGCTCGCCGATCACTTTCGATAATCGATAACGGGCTCGAAAAGATTATTTATTCATTTAGCGCAGGAACGGGACGAGCCCAAAATACAACAAGAACGTTTGGTAAATAGAGGAAGGATGAATTGTAAAATGAATAATAATTGCTGCTCGAAGAATGTGGGAAGGGAGATGAGAGAAGTTGAAGAGAAAGTAGCTGAGAGTGGAGGTTGGTTTCTCTAGAGATGCAGAAGCAAGAACGTTGGTACGAGTATATCTAATCGGAGGAGGATAAGGAACCTTCGAAGGGGGCAAGAAAAAGGGGCACATGACAAGTTGGCATTAGATCCGAGAGACCAGGGATCCGGCTCTGAATGTGGTAAACGTGTGATAATAAAGTGCAATAACGAGCATGAAGCTGCCACAAAAGAAACCCGAAGAAATTGGCCTTCGGAAAAGTCATTTGACTTTAGTGGGTGACAGAAAAACAAATGGCTCGAGAGAATAAAAACCCATGTTCCAGGATTGAATGAAATAACAAACAGAATAACGGTACAATACACGATGAATCGGCCAATAAATGCCTCCGTAGGTCACCTTATTTATTTAACAGATGAAAAACGGCATGAGAATCAGCTATGCGATTCCGCTCGAAAACGGAAAAGAGACAGTTGCTGGTGGCCGGTATGAAATATTATCAACTTTAATACGAAAGGTTTGAAGTCAAAAAGAATCAATTCCTGCATTTCGTTTCTCTTCGATTTTCTCTCAATTTCTCTTTTTTAATTGAATTTTCATAGCAAAAGAAGCTACTGTGAATGTGTCCACCAACTTCAATGCGAATCACAAAGAAACGTCAGCAACATTAGTCTCGTGAAATATAACGCTGAAAATTATTACACAACGGTTTATCATTCTCTTGCCCAGGACCTATCTTTGTGAATTGGAAGTCCAAAAATATTAAGAATATAACGGGTGTATCAACATTCTGGCAAAAAAGACAACTCATATGAAAACGTTTTCTAGGGTTTGCTAGGCGATTGGGTGGTTGGAATGAGGTCGGAGGCAATGAGAGGAAATCATAGCAGGCCGGGGAAAAAAGATAGCTTTTGCTACATTGTTCCACGGATGACTTCAACTACTAGCGTTCCCCTTGCTATATTTAATGAGATTTCACTGTTGTCCATCTAAACGCAGTCTTTCATCTCTGAGACCCGTCCTATTCTACTCAATACCAAAAAATACCTAGGAAACGATACCAAACACGATGTGAGTGCAATGAAACTGTCAAAATCTTCTGGCTGTGACAACTATGGGTTTTTCTCGAACGGATTGCCAAGTGAGCAGGCCCAACTAGATACCAAAGGAATTATTGTGGGAAAGAACGGATTTTTTAGATCGCGTTAGAGGCGAGATATGGCATGGACAGTGGGACTTGCAGATTTAGAATCCCATACTTTGAGACGTGTCAATATGGATGTTGGAGGGAGGGTCTGCTCTTGAAGGCCCTGAGATTTTGTGAGGACGTTTCCATATACCAGCCTGGAACATTTTAGGACCTTCATTCGTCTAGGCCTTCACGCCTCTCTGCCATGGAAGTTCTTCTCTCTTGCCCTCTTCACACTCATGGAAATCCTGTGGTGGGCCGCCATTCTTATACATTCCTGTCATTGTTCCTATCTGTCGGGGGGGTTCAGGGGCGGTCTTGACTCCGCTCTACGATTCATGCCTGCGGGGTACTGGCCTCAGAGCAGTAAGCTCCTCCCTCATCAGGATAAACGGTACCTGGGTGAGTTGAGCAATGCACCTCTAGTCTTCTTGTGTAGTGACTATGGGGAAGACGAATGTATCAGCTGGATCTTGTCAAAGTGGTCCAAACGCAATAAATGCTTAATTTCCTGTGAAGAACAGGGTAAAATAGAAATCCAGCTCACCGTGGACCAAGTGCTGGACTCAGTTGCCTGCGCGGTTGACTGCACAGTCTGACATTACACTGTCGTCTGTTCGGGATTCCTCTTGAGAAGGACAGCAGTAATGTGTCTCTGGGACATATGCGTACTCAAAGATATGCGCACGCTCCATTCACCGGTAGAAATGATTTCCATCTTCAGATGTTGTTTCACGAATGCTCTGTCCTCCAAACAGCGAGTTAGTCAAACTAATTTCGTACTTATAGCGCAAAACAACCGCCTCCAGCCGGACTCGTGGTTATCGGTCTCATAATTTCTCTCGATTTGTAATACTTTAATTTTTCTTGTGCCCCAATGCATAAATGATATTAGAAGTCGGAGGGAAACTAATGCCATAAGAGAAAAGATTAGGGAGCTGGTATATTTTTGTAATACTGAAGAAAAGAGGGCAAAAAGACTCGATACATACACAGCACGAGACGAGTTTGAGTATACAAACGCGAACAAGGGGGCTCTGAAGGCGTGAAACTAGTTGTACAGGGAAGGAAGGAGGAATCCCGATTAAATGTCGAAGAGAGGTGCAACGAATGTCCGTCATGAGAACTGGGAGACGACTCACTTTTGCGAGATCTGATAGATGACTGTGTATTGGGATCACTGAGAGACGACATTTAATCTTGAGCACTAGCGGGTGACTGAGTTTGGGAGGAGCTGTCTGTTATGGAAAAGAATGTAAATTGCGAGGGGAGGAGGGGATATTTCTCACATATATATATTTTTCACAGGTAAACAAATGGGCTGGAGAACAGAAAGGTGTTTGGAGAATCGATGACGTTCCGTTAGGACCAGTGAGTCCCATTAGGCCAAGTGCAGACGTTCTGAGGTCAAATACCCCAACTAATTCGGCTCGTCCCTAACATGGGTCTTGTTTCGGGCACCGCGAAATCCATCACAGATGGTTTTTCCCATCATCAGGTTAACGATGAGGTTGAAGTAGTGCGCTGTTCATTGCAAATAGTAGTCCGAAATTCGGAACTGGAAGAAAAACGAGAAAATCATGAAGATGGACTGGCAACCTGCTTCATTGAGGGCAGGAAGCAGGTCCCAGTTTTGTTGCTCAACTGTCGTCGGCTAAGGAAGCATATTCGGCTTACTCTGTTTTTTGGCCACACGTTAACCCCAATGCGTTCTCTGGTAGTACAGAATTAGCTCTTTCAGATTTTGAGGGCTTTCATGAAACATGTAACCTCATCAGGCATTTCGTGCCTCCTGAAACTATGAAACATTCGCGGGATATGCCCTTAGTTCTCTATTACAAATTGAAATTCTAAGCTGCATGAAGAGATTCTGTGGGTACGGGGGACGATTTAGTTGGGTTTTCACGAGGTCGATCATTTTCGAACTAATCTCATTTTGCTCTGTGACTCATCCCGTCGCTACCCCAGGAATTTGCGCGACTACCGCCGGTCTCCGTTACGTTCGTTCGGCAATAAAGAAAGGCGTAAGATATTAAAGAAATTGGGTTGTGTCCGCCAGTAGGCAAATACTAAAGTTAACGTACCTGTTAGGTGAGTCCGTCTCCTCTGGCTTGTGAGTTACTGTGGGCAAGCGCTTTCGATGTAAAGACATCATCGTCTGGCCGTTTAGTCAGTACTGGAGTCAGTCAGTTGGTCGTGGTCTTTATATACAAAGAGAAAGGTGAAGGGAGTGATGGAGCGTTGGGGAAGGGGCGGGGAGAGGTCTTGTTGGTCAGTCTTGTTAGTAGTACCTTAGCCGGACTGGCTGTGTTAGGTATTAAAGAAATTGGGTTGTGTCCGCCAGTAGGCAAATACTAAAGTTAACGTACCTGTTAGGTGAGTCCGTCTCCTCTGGCTTGTGAGTTACTGTGGGCAAGCGCTTTCGATGTAAAGACATCATCGTCTGGCCGTTTAGTCAGTACTGGAGTCAGTCAGTTGGTTGTGGTCTTTATATACAAAGAGAAAGGTGAAGGGAGTGATGGAGCGTTGGGGAAGGGGCGGGGAGAGGTCTTGTTGGTCAGTCTTGTTAGTAGTACCTTAGCCGGACTGGCTGTGTTAGGTATTAAAGAAATTGTGTCCGCCAGTAGGCAAATACTAAAGTTAACGTACCTGTTAGGTGAGTCCGTCTCCTCTGGCTTGTGAGTTACTGTGGGCAAGCGCTTTCGATGTAAAGACATCATCGTCTGGCCGTTTAGTCAGTACTGGAGTCAGTCAGTTGGTCGTGGTCTTTATATACAAAGAGAAAGGTGAAGGGAGTGATGGAGCGTTGGGGAAGGGGCGGGGAGAGGTCTTGTTGGTCAGTCTTGTTAGTAGTACCTTAGCCGGACTGGCTGTGTTAGGTATTAAAGAAATTGGGTTGTGTCCGCCAGTAGGCAAATACTAAAGTTAACGTACCTGTTAGGTGAGTCCGTCTCCTCTGGCTTGTGAGTTACTGTGGGCAAGCGCTTTCGATGTAAAGACATCATCGTCTGGCCGTTTAGTCAGTACTGGAGTCAGTCAGTTGGTCGTGGTCTTTATATACAAAGAGAAACCAATTTCTTTAATACCTAACACAGCCAGTCCGGCTAAGGTACTACTAACAAGACTGACCAACAAGACCTCTCCCCGCCCCTTCCCCAACGCTCCATCACTCCCTTCACCTTTCTCTTTGTATATAAAGACCACGACCAACTGACTGACTCCAGTACTGACTAAACGGCCAGACGATGATGTCTTTACATCGAAAGCGCTTGCCCACAGTAACTCACAAGCCAGAGGAGACGGACTCACCTAACAGGTACGTTAACTTTAAAGGCGTAAGAGTTATGCCGACCGGTACGTAGATAAAATAACGACTATACTCGCAAGGTCCTCAAGAGCGAAACATGGCGTCCCGAGCCCGAGCTCACATTCCGCTCAACGTGGTATTTTTCCGCTAAAAAAAAAAAACAATTTAAAACGCCGCTGTCCCTGAAATTTTCCGGCCTCCTCGCATCTCAAATCGTTTTTAGAAGCGTCGTATGGAGTATCTTTAGCCTCCAGTTCACAATGAGCTCCATCCATTCTACCCTCTGATTTCTTGGTTGTTAAAGAGATGTACGCGAAAATACTGTTGAGATAAAAAATCAGACGACGATTTGGTCATCTTTGTATTATTTTGTACAAAATGGTAAGTGGCGAGAAACTGTCGTGATGAATTATTTTGAGTACGTACAACAAGTAAATTACATGAGACAGTGAGTGAGAGAGAGAGAGAGAGAGTGGAGAGACAGACAGGCAGAAATGAACAAATTGATGTTGCTGCACAATAGGATATTCAATAATATTGCTCGTTTGAAGGCCAGATGCCCTTAACGGCGAGACAAGAGTTATTGACCAATAAAACGCCAATAAAATGAATATGCTCTTGACATAAGAATGAAAATAACGTCTTATTATTTACTCTCTTCATATTATTACCTGCATTATCTCTGTTCAATGGACTGCCAGAGAAACATTTCTTGAGAACAATATACAGTTATTAACTATTTTAAAACATCCAGTGAGTTTGGTGAAAATCGTTGAAGCCGTCTGGCCAAAAATCGTTAAAAAACCTATTTTTGCTTCGTAGGTTTATATCTCCGTTCACCACGAAAGTACATGGAAATATGTATACAGAAGAGAAGTTAGGTACTGATTAGTAAAAGATAATTTGAAAGTTTAATCAAAATTAGAGCCGTTTTCGAGAAAAATGCGAAAAACCATCGTTTTTGGTATTTTTCGTCCCCCTACCCCCTTTTACATCGATCGGAATCGCCCATAACCACGCGAAATTAGGTTTTTAGACTCAGTAGGCCTTAAAACTTAAAGATCTGAGGAAACACCAATTTTTACTTTCCGCTAAGGGAAGGAAAGTTAGTAATCGTGTCGGGGAAAAAAAAAATCTGGTGCGTTGCAACACACAACTTTCCTCAGCTCTACGTCAATTCACTTTGTTCATGGCTAATTCTATTTAATCAATTCATTCAGTTCCTTCGCATCAGGAAGCGGTAGCGCCTACAGTTCTGGAATTTAAAGCGCTGCTCATACTTATCGCAGGACCATTATTGAGCAATTAGTACACAGAAAATGAATGAGGCTGTAAACACGAATTTTTTGAAAAAGGGTAGTAATTACTTTTGCAGAGTTATTGGGTAATAACTTTTAGAACTGGTAGTATGCGAAACGGCGGTAGTTGAAATTCAGGAATTTCTGGAGGGAGCTCAATGTTTCTCATGAGCTTTTTTAAACACTCACCCTATAGGTATTGGATTGGACTACGATACCAATTTTCTTTAACTTTCTACTAACATTCCAGTGGAGTTTATAAGTTAAATTACTCTGCTAAAAACGCTTTTCGTCGAACATTTTGATTTTTTATTGTGCTTCTCTCGTCATTTCCCCACAGATGGGAATTTTATGGTATAATTGTCTTTTTGAGAGCCATCAATATAAAAAATTTAATCAAATTCGTTAGAGCTGTTTTTCAGAAAAAAAAGGTGTTTCGATCACAATGATAACTATAGTTAACTTTCGGTGGATTTAACTCATACCCTTATTCTGGCGTCCCATGATAACCTGCGGGCGAGATATCAAGTTTGAGCTGATTCGTTCCGGTCGTTTTCTCTAAAAATCGTTCACACACACAGACCATTTTCCCAAATAGTGTTTTCGGACTCAGGAGGGTCTGAAACCTGAAGATCTGAAGAAAACTCAAAACAATTTCATCAGCCGATTACATAACTTTCCTTTTTACTTTGTAGAGCCAAGGAAAGTAAAAATTTAAGTATTCTTCAGGTCTTTACGTTTTTGAAGCCCAAAAACCTAATTTCGCGTGGTCGGTAAGTGTGTGTGTCTGTAGTTCGATTTGCGGAGGAAAGGGGGGGGGGACGAAAATGTTGCAAAAACCGATGGGTTTTCGCATTTTTCTCGAAAACGGCTCCAACGATTTTAATGAAACTGGCAAATTATCCTCTGACAGATCATATCCTAATTATCTTCTTCATAAATACCTCCATGAAAATTTCCCTAAATTCCCTGCATTTTATTCTCCATAAATGTTTCTGCAAAAATGCGTTGAACGAAGATTTAGCGCCCGCAGCTGATGTTCCAACTTGCGGGGGTGGCGGAAAGTTGTGTGTTGCTGCGCACCAGATTATTTTCATTCTGATCCATCCCTGATTATTCGGCTGGTAAGTAACGTTGTGTTCCCTTTGGGCGGCGGAAAGTAAAAAGGAGCTTTTTTACATTCCTTGCTCTACGAAGTAGAAAGGAAAGTTATGTAATCGGCTGAAAATTTTTTTTTTTGAGTTTTCTTCAGATCTTTACGTTCGAGTTCGAAAAACACTATTTGGGAAAATGGTCTGTGTGTATGTGTGTCTGTGAACAATTTTTAGAGAAAACCACCGTACTAAATCACCTCAAACTTCATATCTCGCCCGCAGGTCACCATGGGACGCCAAAATAAGGGTATGAACAAAATCCACCGAAATTTAACTATAGTTATCATAGTGATCAAAACACCTAATATTTTTTTTCTCAAAAACGACTCGAACGATTTTGATTAAATTTTTTTATATTGATAGCTCTCAATAAGGCAACTATACTATAGAATTCCCATTTGTGGGAAAATGACGAGAGCAGCACAATAAATTACCAAAATTTCCGACGAAATCGATTTTAGCGCGGTTTATAGATAAAACAACCGTACCAAATCAGCTGAAAAACTTGATGTCTAGCCTACTGGTTACCATGGAACGCAATAATGAGGGTATGGGCAAAATCCACCGAAAGTTAACTATAGTTATCACAGTGATCAAAACACCAAAAGTTTTTTTCTCAAAAACGGCTCTAACGATTTTAATTAAATTTTTTATATTGATAGCTCCCAATATGGCAATTATACCATGAAATTCCGATTAATGGGAAAATGACGAGAGCAGCACAATAAATTGCCAAAACTTTCGACGTAATCGATTTTAGAGTGGTTTTTAGAGAAAACGACCGTACTAAATCCCCTCAAACTTGATATCTAGCCCGCAGGTTACTATGGAACGCCAAAATAAGGGTATGAGCAAGATCCACCGAAAGTTAACTATAGTCATCATAGTGATGAAAACATAAAATTTTTTTCTCAAAAACGGCTCCAACGATTTTGATTAAATTTTTTATATTGATAGCTCTCAATAAGGCAATGATACCATAAAATTCCCATCTGTGGGAAAATGACGAGAGCAGCACAATAAATTATCAAAATTTTCGACCAAAAGCGTTTTTAGCGCAGTTTTTTCCTTATAAAGTCCGCTGGAATGTTAGTAGAATGCTAAAAAAAAATTGGTATTGTAGTTCAATTCAATACCTAAAGGGTGGGTGTTTAAAAACGCTCATGAGATACATGGGGGTTACTCCAGAAATTGCTGAATTTCAGCTACGCCCGATTCGCTTACTACCAGTTCTAACAGTTATTACCCGATAACTCCACAAAAGTGATTACTATCCACTTCAAAAAATTCGTGTTTACAGCCTCATTAATTATATGTGTACCAATTGCTCAGTAAAGGTCCTGGAATGAGTACGAGCAGCACAATAAATTCCATAACTGTAGGCGCTACCGTTTCCTGCAGCTGTGACGTGTTGTTTGACCAAGTTCAAAGGCCATGTACATATGAATTGACGTAGAGCTAAGGAAAGTTGTGTGTTGCAACGCACCAGATATTTCAAAGAAAAGATGCAAAGGGTATCACCGTGGTTTTCCCCACATCACCCTAAGGGTATCTGTAGTGTGAGAACATTCAAGTCCTTCAACGCCCCAGCACCTACTCGCTGACCAAAGTATTTGGCGAAAATGTGACTAATTGAGCCAATTGACTTGAAACCTTTATAAATGAGATTACGCGCGATTCTCGGATAACACCACGGCTTCAATTAATGAGAGCGCGTACCGGGTTCGCCCATTTCAGTTTTGAGACCGGCACATTCTCGCGAGCACGTTTTACTGATGTTATCGCCTTTTTCTGATTCGAAGTGAGCTCGGACATCTTTAGACTGAATGAAACCCTGAACAACTAGCCAACTTTAATAAACGTCATAATGACAACCGAGGAGGTCGTTCCATTTCACATTTTCTCACTAAACCACCGTAAGAAGTCGCTTTTCATTTCCTGGAAAATTGGAATGTTACATGGGGTTTTATTCAAGCTGCGCAAAAAGAAAAAGCTGGCGGCTGGTTTTAATGTCGTTGAAACGTCATTCGTTTGATGTCCTGGTATATTAATCACTGATTAACGAGGGTTTAAAAATTCATCGGCGCTACGGAGCACGTCCTTATCTTTTAACGACCGTAGAACGGGTTAACTACCTGTTAGTTTAACGAAGTTAGTTAGCGTAGTTGCTTGTGAGTGGGGTTTCTCAACCTTCATCTTAGCTCGAGGTTAACTGTTCCTTACAATTGTGACTCAATTTATCAGTTGAACGAAAAGAGAGGAGGGGAATTTATAACTTAACAGGTAGAGGGAGTTGCCATGCTTCAGAAATCTCAAACAAGTTACCTCTCAAATCGCCATTTTTCCTGAAAAACAGGTTATGTTTCAAAAGCTGATAGTCAGCTATGCTGAAGACAACTTTCCGGTATTAGGGAGGTGGACTCACTCAATTTCAAAGCAATTATTTGACAACTTAACCTTTTTCACTAGGCTCACCAAAAATTCGATTTTTTGACGATTTTCCACTCCATTTTCCTCAATTAGTTTGCGTTATTCAAATGATATCATTCGGTTCTACCAATACTACACTCTTTACGCCCTTCAACAATTTTCACTCAAGTTCAACAGCATTTAAACAACTTTACACAACCTCTCAACAATATCTGAACAACATCCACTTCTCAGCAGTTTCGGCCCAATTTTCGGTTTCTTTGGCGCCACGAAGCGGAAGAAAAAGTGTGCCACACTGGAAACAGTACCCAATCTCAATGTATCAAACATCATGTGACGCGCTAGCGTTAGATGAGTGTAAGTTTTACTTTGGCGTGATTGGCTGCTGCAACGTCACCAAGACAGCATCCAATGAAGAACTCTGAGAGATCACTGGCCAGTTACCCGTTGACGTGGCCATTGAGTGTGGTAGACAGGTGGAGCGTGATAAGAGAGCATCCCTACTCTGGGCGGGTCTTGCATGACAGCGAAATCGCAACTTCCTCGATACGTAACGTATATAACTCTCTCAAGAGAGTTCTGGAACATTGATTTTGATAAGGGGACAGACATGTGTGCGCCTGTGAACGCGATCGAGCAAAAACGATTGAACCAAATCAGCTTAAACATGATATATAGCCCGCGGGTTACCAAGGGACGCCAAAATAAGGGTATAAGTAACATTACCAGTATCGTAATATATATAAGTTGTGTTCTTTATTCCGGAGATTTAGTTTTTAAAAAAACTTTATTTAATTTTCGATGAAGGTTTGTATAGTACAGAAAGATGTGCGGGGTAACACTCGGAAAACATCCCTAGTACGGACTGAGCATATACAAGGGTGAAACGGGGGAGTTTGCTAATGGCAACCAGCGAAGTTCTTGGAGGAGCGAGGTGCAGTTTGATGGAAGTTGGGAGAAGGGATTTCTGCTGATGCAGCCCCTTTTATTATTAAATCTCCCTCTTATCACGCCTACATAACTCCTCCCTCCTTAAGAGGAAAATTTAGGGAGTTAAATTTTCGGTTAGGACGGAGTGATTACATTTTTTCTGTTATGTTTACTACACTTTGCGTAGACGTAAGTTATGAAAAATGTTAAGGAAATGTATAGTGCTACAGTACAGATACTGGGGATGTACAATGGGTAAATTGTATTAAGAATAGGTACTGAAAAGTGAACAGGGGAAGACAGTGACTCAAGGGTTCGTAATTTCATTACTTCTACCTGTTCTTGAGTAATCTGGGAAGTAGTTAGCAGTGATTGGCCAAAAGTCTTGCTGAGTACAGAAGTTAACGTTCTATTTCTGTACGTCCCCTGGCTTATACCTAGCCTGAGCAAATAAACTCCTTTGAGGTGTCTGATTTCCACGTTGTGCTCCGGAACAATCTTTAGTACGTCATCAGAAGTGAATACTAAAATATGTTAGTTGACCTTTTCTATGAATTCTACGTAATTATCCTTAATATCCAATTTAATGAAAGTACATTTACTGTTAGAATTGTTGACTACTATTTCTTTCTCACAATCATTAGCAGAGTTGACTTCTAATAGATTGTTACGCAAGTGAAACTCGTTACCATATTCACAAGCATGTTTTAACAGTTTGACATCTGGACTAAATTTTGATTTAAGAACATAGTTGCTAGTCGGAATCACTGTTACATACTCATTAAGATAAGACGTAGGAATAGGCTGTACAATGAATAGATCATAATTTCCTTCAACAATAGGAACATCAAGAAAATATACTATTTCCTCTTAGCTAACGTAACATTTCACTTTAACATGTGTTTGAACTTTCCACAAGTTCGTACCTCCAAAATTTAATAACTCATCGTTCGAGCAATTTTTCTAACTCGTATAATAAAACATTTGGTTTAATAATACTGTTTGTAATCTCCCCAATTGACAAAATGTCAATGAATTCTCGATGTCTTGAATGACATTTACAATTTGCTCCAAGAGCATAAAATGATCATATAGTGTTTTCTTTACTCGTCTGTTCTGTGTGTTTTCACTACTTGCGACTTTCAAGTCTTTAATTCCCTTTTCAATAATAAAATTATTTTCATTTATAATGTTCAACGTCTCATTAAATTTGCCCATTAGTAGGTGGTTAACAGTGTAGTGTCTTTTAACTTGGTCTTCAATTTCATCGCTTTTAGCTTTGAGATGACTGAGAATGGCATCGTATTTCTCTGCATCTTTTGCATCAAGATTGCCAGTTACGACTTTGACAAGTGAACCTATGCCCTTAACTAATCCTCTTTTAATTCTTTTCTTCGCCAGAAAATCTGAGATGCTCTCGTAAATAGACTCTAATTTGTATTTAGTCGATTCCGTTTGAATTTTGAAATTATTTGACAAATCTTTATCTAGTTTGATCGTTTCTACGACTTCTTGAAAATGGAATTTAATTAAATTGGACGTTAAATCGTAGTAATGTGCAATGGTGTGGTATGAACGGATGATCTTGCTTGGTCCCATCTGGATTGGAAGTAATCCAGAATTGTGAGTAATGTTTATGATATCTGCGGCGTATGCTCCTGTTAGAAACCTGTAAAGTTGTAATTTTAGAATGGTTCTGAATTAGTTTGCCTAACAAAATTTTATTTTTCATTGTTTCTCGCAGTTCTGAGAGGCTAGAAGGAGAAAACGATAATTTTTTACTGGAGCTTATTAACTTCGCAAATTGACAAATGAATACACGCATTTTCCTAGTTTGTCCAGGAGATCTGAAATGTTAGGTAGCGGGTATCAAACTTTCAAACTCTGACTGAACCGAAATTTCATTTTATTCCATTTAACTTACAATGTTTGCAAATTCTTTTCCCGCTTTAGAGCTTTCAACTCCTCCCTCCAAACGACGCGATAATTACGAATAATTTTCAAGCACAATCCGAGAGGTGAACGTCATGATGGGTGAAGTTGTAATTAGAGAAGAAACTTTCCAACTCTTATGAGATTATAGGACGGCGGGAGTACTTTTAAGGTTTCTCATCTCTTCAGGTTGTCGTGTTGAGAGTTACTTTTTGACGTTATATTTCAAGAGGTTCGGGTTGTCAAGCGTCGGAGATGAGTTACTAGAGTTAGCACCCGGCGGAATAAAAATCATAGGTTTATGACTAGCGAAAAACCTAATCCGGGCTCAGGCTGTGGAAAAATATGGGAAGAGCTCACGTCATCACGTCGTCGAGGGCCCACGCAGAAGGCAAAACCCGGATTTCATTACGTACCGCACTCTACTCACTTTTCATTTATTTATTTTTTTGCTCTTTTTCTCAGGTATTTGTTTTCATGATGTTCCCCAATTCTCCAGGACTCATTTCCACTTTATTTCTTCGAATGTTGAAAAAAGTAATCGAGCCCTTTTCGCCGAATCTTTTCTCGGCTCTTGCTTTTACCTTCGGCACAATACCGTTGGTGCTGAGGGGCTTACTCTCCTCACGATGACTTTCGGGCGTTACTCGTTCGACATCCTCCCGCTTGCTTAAAGCCGGAAAAAAAGCTGTGGAAATTGCCACGCTCGGCAACGCATCTTTTTCAACACAATCAAGTAATTTTCGCATCGGATGTGCGTTCAGTTGATTGATGTTATGTTTACTGCCACAGTCGATCACACGTAACGCCAATAAATAAATCTTTGCAGCAAGAAGCGTGGAACATCACAGAGAGGAATGTCTAAGAACGGAGAATAA
Source organism: Pachypeltis micranthus (assembly GCA_020466155.1). Lineage (NCBI taxonomy): Eukaryota > Metazoa > Arthropoda > Insecta > Hemiptera > Miridae > Pachypeltis > Pachypeltis micranthus. The sequence goes on from CM035768.1 coordinate 31,377,991, forward strand.
ACTTACTTTTGACGTTATGTGCCCAAGAAGATATCAAAAGTGATGTTTTCTGTCAGGTAGAATCCTCTGCCGAATGGTTCTGGAGCATAGTCAGCTCTGCAATTCGTGCAAACTTCATTGTCCCTTTCACTTCCTGAAGATCTGGTATTTAACACAATTTTGACACCATATTCTAAAAGAGTCGGAGAGTATTCCGCCCTCTATCTTTACTTAAAGCCCCACTTGGGATGCCACAGCGAAAGTCGTTAGTCCGTTGGGACTGCGATACCCGTTTTCGCTTCAGCAGTGGTTCTTTAGCACGATATAGAAGGGTAGCACGTCTATTTTCGTTCAAAATATTTTTACGGAAAACGGAATGTTGGTCTTAGTTATCTGAAATCTCACTGTAAGTTTGATCATAACCGTTGGACCGTTGAGAAAATTGTAAAAATGATATGTTTGTTATTTTTTTCTCGTATTGCCTTTATTCGATAGAATACAATATATACATCGACCACAGTCCTATAGTGCTAAACACTACAACTCCCATTGAGAGATTTTTGGCTGGAAGTTGGAGTCATATAAAGAAAAGAAATTCAATAGAAATACAAACATAACTTGTAATAAAACTCCCCTAACCCAGAACCTGCCTACTTTAGAGTATAACAGTATATAGAATCAAAACGGCGCAAAATCAAATCAAATTAAGAGGAAAACAGTTCAAACAAGCAGAACTTCCTTACGTAGAAATAATTTTACTTACTCTTGAAGAGCATTAGTGTCATTGGAAAAGTGAATTCCTGAGTTCATAGAGAGTTGAATAAATTCAACCCGAAATATGTATAGAACATTGTTCCAAGTGATGTGTGTCGACCAGGCCTAATCAAAGTGAGTTTGATGCCCTTGTTTTGTTTCCAAGATTAAAAAGTGCACCAGTACGTACAATCAAGTTACGAGATGATATTTGTGTGGTAGGTAACTTTTAACCCGGAGATTCTCGGGATTAAAAGACTAGTTCAGCAATATCCACCTCCCTATGAAGTGTCCTTAGACATTCACCACTTGAGAAACTTCACTTTTGCGCTAGTTGTCTCTAACGATTGTACCATTTGTAAACCTCATAATATCGTAATATAGGTTTGAAGTTTTTTTTTTAACTCAGTTTCCCTTCGGATAAACGTAATTGGCGCAGCCGGTAGAACAAGTTGACGTTGACGGCATATCAGAGGATCGTCTCTACGGTTTACAACGTGCCCAAGGATCTACTGGCTTCACTCGGACTTCACCTTTTTTCACTAACATCGGGAAAAAGGGAGACGGCTACGCACTAGCCGCCCATCTGTAAATATCAAAATTTCACGAACTGCCAACGAGGTAACCAGTATCGTCTCACCTCGCAAAATGAAACGTCTCCGAAATAGTCGTAAGGCCACCAGCTGCGACTGTTGTGCCACCAATTAAGAGGACACCGACACCGGCTCTGACCCACCTCGTGAAGAATCGAAAACCCTCCGAAGAACACGATCATGATTGTTGCCTCCTTATCAGCCATAATAAAAACGTCATTATGCCCCCAAATCAAAGACTTGACTAAAAACGGTGGAATAGTTCCGATCAACGTGGGACTTGCGAAATCGGAGGACTCAGAACACATACTTACTATGACTTAAAAGGGATTTATGACGAAACTGACGAACTAACCCTTTCCTATACTGCCTACGTACGAAGCATCAAAACCGATACACGAATAGTAAACGCAACTGACGAGCATTGCCGTATATTTAATCACACCTACGAGGTTCTCAATCAAAAACTATCACACCTCCGAACTCACAACGAAAACAACCTAATTAGAAGGGGATTTTTAAATGGTTTGGGCTCCATTTTTATATTATTTTATTTTTTTACGTGAAACGGTGGATGCAGGCGGTACCCTCACTGCAGCCACAAACGGGTTTATTGTAAGGGCGTCCATGATCCTCAGATCATCGCCCCCCTGCACCACCCCCAGGCCCCACGGCACTGGTCTCATTTGGTGTGACGTCACCTATGCGCCCCCACCACCCCCGCACAAGGCGGAGGATATCCGTAAGTTCTGCATTCGCCACCTCTTCTGGCTGAAGAAAGAGCCTCCCAAACACACAACGGCGCGATAAACGAGTCCATCGCATACGCACTGCACATGCTCTGCCGTCTCTAGCCCTACCTCGCAGAACCTGCATACCTGTACCTCCCACTTGCCAATATTTGCAAGGTGGTACCTCATTGGACAGTGACCTGTGAACAGGCCAGATATGATCATCATATCCTTTCTCCCCAGTGCAAGCACCTCCTTGGACCTTTCTCTGGAGAGCCAAATGAAGAGTTTTGACTGTCTAAGGCTGGGCAGCCCCGGCCAATGAGCAGCCCTGCACCTATACTCCCAATTGCCAACCTCTCTACGTAGGTGACTCCTGGTAGTCCCAACAAAGGGCTCAGGGCTAATGGGGATCTGCGCCGATCCCTTCTTAGCCAACCTATCAGCCCATTCGTTTCCCTCTATACCCTGATGCCCTGGCACCCAACACAGTGTTACACTGTTGTCCTCGGCCAGGGCCTTCAGTCTAGTCAGACACTCCTACACCTGCCGCGATGTAAGATAGTATGAGGCTAACGCCTTAAGAGTGGTCTGACTGTCCACCATGATGTAGATTCTCTGCCACTTCAGTGCCCTCTGCAGCAGCCGCTGCACACAGACCGTCACCGCAGCCACCTTCCTGGAACACCATGGCCAGCGACCCCAATGGGATCGCTGCTCTGATTCTCAGCCCAAAGATGCCTGCCCCTGCAAGGCCACCCTGCAACGAGTCATCAGTGTAGTATACCAGGTCCCCAGCTTCGAAAGCGGGAGCTCCCCCGTCCCACCTGGATCGCTTATGAATGAGTATCCGAAAGGGTAACACGAATTTGAACCTTGCGGGCATTAAGTCTACCACATGCAGTTCGGGTACCTCCACCTTCACCTTGACAAGGATCAAGTGGCAGGAACTCCTCCTCCCCCGCATGATCAGACCCAACTCCAACGTACGCACAGCCTGGAGAAACGCCATCCTTTTAACATGTATGTGGAGTGGAGCTAAATCTAGCAAGACGTCCTGTGCAGCCGTAGAGCATTTTGTCATACAGCCTGTAATGGCCAGACACGCCCTACGCTGCAGTTTATTCAGCTGCAACTGCACTGTTTTGTTTTCTACCCTAGTCCACTAGACCAGGGCTCCATAGGTGACTACAGGCCTGACAACCGCAGTGTACAGCCACCGGATCATCCCATGCGTCATCCCCCATGTCTTCCCCACCATTCTCTGAGCTGCCCACATCACCACCGACGCCCGATGTAAGGCTTTTTTCACGTATGGAGCTTCCCATCATTTGGGCTCCATAGTAAAAGCCATCTCCGGCAATTTGGACGACGACGATAAAAACAAATATAACGGCATTTTGGCGAATACGCAAACCGAACAAAGGGAAATGCAATACACCGTAAACTCCCAATATTCCGTCTCGGTAAAATTAATGAAATCCTATAATAAAACCCTCAAAACATTAGACTTTAACAATCAACAAATTAAAGCCAAATTGTACCACTTAACAGCGTCCTTAACTCCGGTTCTTCGAGCCTACGACACAGAGATATTACGTCCCACTTCCAGGCGACATTAAATCTGATTTTAAACTTTGTCAAGGAAATCGACACATATGTCACCTTTCGTAAACTCGGGACATTACACCCGAACATAATCAACACAAACGAACTGGAGAATGAAATAAAAAGTATACGTTCAAGGCATTGCGGACGACAAAATAATGTCTCAATATCCCGCTCTACAAAGAAACCAAATTCAATCTGTTTTACTTATTCTCTATCCTTTAATCTCCCCCCCCCCCCAACGGCCAGTATCTAACTGTTATCCCCAAATACAGGGTTGTCCAACACTGAAGGCACTATTAATCTTGAAAGGCGAGTACCAGAGTAATAATATATTTTATTGCAACAGCAATCTAATATGCCACGAGAAATTACTGTGTTAGACCGAAATACTTGTTAATAATTCAACACAACATTGTAAATTTTCCCAATTAGAAATATCAGATAATTATTTTACTCTTCAACCCGAAGCGAACCAACTCTTATTAGTATTCCCAAATGAGAACAACAATGCAATGAAGAGCAGCAGCCAAATTGAAACAATAACACTCAAAGGCATTCACCTTATTAAGCCCGCTAATGATGGAGTTTACACCGTAACAAATTACTCTTAGATCAGGAAAACTCGAAGGGAAGCGAAAAGCTTCTTAGTCTCGTATTAAAATAATTGGGTACCTGTGAGATACCATCAGCCAGAGGAGACGGACTCACCTAACAGGTCTACGTTAAGTCTCCAGGTCAGGTAAAGTCAAATCTGCTAAATGAAGAAAAAGAAGAAGAAGAAGAAGAAGAAGAAGAAAAACCCAGTTTATTGACAAAATAGAACAACATAAAAGATTCCTTCTGCATTACAAAAATAAACAATACCGACATGATTTTTCAAACTGTCTGTCGGTGTCAGCAGGTTATACTAGAAAAATACGAAAAGAAAAAAGAACCTACAGTGAAAACAAAATACAATAAAATAAAAGGAAATTAAAATTAAGTTCATGTACCAACGCAGAGCGATATCTCCAGGCTATCCTACTAAAAGCCACCAGCTGAGGCCATCCACCACCATAAAACAAAGCCACAGCCTCATTCCGTGAAAGGACAGGTTTATTAAAAATCCACTTCGCCGAGAAAATATCCATCACTGGCTCACTGACCAAGCTCCCGGCCTTGAAGCTGGTGTCGAGCTCCCTACATAATGTGAACTTCTCCGAGTCCATAGCCCTCTGCCAGAACCACTGCTTTTTGTGCTCCCTAAAACTCTCAAGGATGTCAGCTGCATGACGCCGGATATATTCAAAGGACCAGGAATCCAATCCATCTATGACACCCAATCCAGGGGCGAGGCGGCCAAGATGCCCAAAATGACCCAAGATGATTTATTTTAGGGAGACGTGTGTCCAGGAGCCAAGATACCTTCCTCAAGTACTTTAGATGGGCTTCAAGAGTAAAAGATGATATGGTGTCCACCCCTGTCTCCAGATGTAAAATGTAATTCGGGGAAAACCTCGGCAACTGGAACAGCTTTCAAATATACATCAGCTGCACTCCCTTCGCCTTTGCATTCTCCTGAAATCCCCAACATCGTGAAGCATAGCACAGGATAGCCCAGATCGTTGCGTTGAAAACCTCCGATTTTGCCTTCAGTGGTACGGCAGGATTGGCAAATAATCTTCCCCAAACATTATTGACGGCAAACTTGGCAGATTGGGCCTTCTGCTCTACGTGCTTGGTGAAGGAAAGACAGGGGGTGAGTTCAACTCCCAAATACTGGTAGCTAGTCACGATCTCAATTGATTCACCATCAAAGTTCCAGTGCTCAGTCGCCCTTCTTCTTCCATCATTCTGGAAAACCATTATCTTCGACTTTGCTAGATTAACCTGAAGTCCCCACTTACTGCAGTAACTCTCCAAAACATCAATATTCACCTGCAGCTCACCAGGGTCATCCGTTATCACCACCAAATCATCTGCGTACATCAGAACTTTTATCACAAGTCCGCCAACCTCGATACCATGTTGCAGCTTTTCTACCAAGTCGTTAATAAAAACATATAATAAAGTGGGGGAGAAAGGACAGCCCTGCTTCACTCCACTCTTAACATCAAAGAACTCTGTTCTACCACCCTCGGTCCACACCGCAGCTGATACTCCCGAATAAAGGTTCCTTAGAACTGATACGAACTCACTGGGAACTCCCAGAGCATGCAGCTTGTAGAACAAATATCCACGGTTAACCGTATCAAATGCAGACTTCAAGTCTACAAAAAATCCATAGACTTTACCACCGGGCTGCTTCAGTTTCAAGCTCACAATGCCAGTCAGAGCGTTAAATTGAATCTGTTGTAGAATAACCTCGTCGAAACCCTGATTGAAATTCTGTCAGCAGATCCTACCCCTCCAGAAAGTCAGACGGCACGCAAGCACTCCCGTCAGAAGCTTGCCCAGGCAATTGATGAAGGAAAGTCCCCTGTAATTTGCTAAATGTTTCAGAAAACAAAATTAAGTTAAAGGAAATTGACCTGAAGTAGTTGGATGTTTTGACATGTCTAAACCTACAACTCATGCGTACAATCAAACGGTCGGGACAAAATTGTAATTATTTTTGTGATGTTAGGTATAATGGTTACGTCTACTATGCTAACTGTACTTCTCAACAATTGTGACGTTTTTAAGCCTCATAACCATTGTGAAACAAATTAATTTCAATAATTTGTCTAATCTAAGAGGGGAGGAGTTACATGATATTTGCTGAGGGCCTTTGCTCTTGAAACTATCGCCACTCGCTTCCCGCCCTGTACCTGGTTACATATATTCACTGATGGATCAGCGGCGGGAGCGAATAATAATGCAGGAGCAGGGGTATATTGTAGGAGATTCCAGATCTGCTGCCCAGTGGGACGCCTCGCTACCAACTTTGATGGCGAGATAAGGGCTATTCGATTGGCATTGGAGAGGATCCCTGGCCTGGAGACCGCAAACATTGTGATGTTGGTTGACTCCCAGGCTGCGATATTGGCAGTGACCTCCAGTTCATATACCGACTCTGAAGATGTTCTAATGTGCCGATCATTCAATTTAACGCTCTGAGTGCGCGTTAACACAGGGAAAGGTTGTTGCCTTCCAATGGGTACCCTCCCACTGTGGAGTAGAGGGAAACGAGCGCGCTGACGAGTTGGCCAAAAAAGGAGCAGAGATGGACCAGCCAACCCCAGCAATACCATACACTGCCTCGAAAAGAATGCTCAAGTCCCGACTCAGCCAAAGAGCCAAAGAAACTTTAAGACGAGCCACTGAGGGTAAACAGTGGAGCATCCTTAATGACCCGAAACAGAGAGCCCCAACAAGCGCTTCCAGGGGGGTGTCAGTGACATGTTTTCGCGCTGCTACTGGACACGATTACCTGAGGAAACATCTCCACCGCATTGGGCTGGCAAATGACCCACTGTGCCCCCTCTGCAACTCCGGCGAAGAGATGACGTCCATCCATCTCAATACGTGCACTGCACTGGAAGATGCACGCCAATCACTGACAATGACTGAGTGCAAGTGGGAAAAAACCGCTGCACTCTACTGGGCTGCTCGAGAGCGCATGGCACTTCTGCCGTAACCGCGCCGTGGAATAATTAAAAAAAAAAAAAAAAAAAAAAAACTTTACCCCAGAGATTTTGGGGATTAAAAGACTTGTTCAACAGTATCCACCTCCCTACGAGGCGTCTTTAGATATTCATTGCTTAGAAAACTTCTACACACTTCTACACAAGCTGTCTCAGACGAGTTGTTGTTTTTAACTCAGTTTCCTTTCGGGTAGAGGTAATTTATATACATTGACGTACTAAGAATGAGCGTATGAGTTTACTGAAAGTCGTTTTCCCAAAAAGGTATAAAAACCTCGTTTTCATAGAAAACTAAAAAAATAGCTGTTCCTAGGCCTATATGCGTTTAGAAGAGGTTTGCGGGAATGTTATTGGAGAATGAACGTTAGGTTGGCCGAACGTAGTTTGGAAGTCTACTCAAAACTGTTTTCGATAAAAATCTTCGTTTTCGAAGATTTAATTCCATCGCGCTGCTCGTAATGTCATTTTCGCTAATTCTAAATCACAAAGCACGAACATTTTAATCGGTTAAGCCGTTCTTCTTACATTATTACACAACAACAACAAGCCGTGTTACACAACGGTTTATTATTCTCTTGAACGACATGATTAAAGTGATATGCAGACGATAATGTTTGTGGAGTACCTCTGAAACTCATCCCATTCGTTTTAGCGTCGAAGAGTACTAGTAAATGACCCGACTACAACGGAAATTGGCCTTTTCTAAGCGACGCTAGGCGATTGGCACGATGCGACGAGTCGAACTGACGGGTGGTTGGAGTGAGACGGGAGGTAGAAAGGGAAAAAAAGTCCTCGCCAGCGGAAAACGATAATTTTCGCTATACTTTCCTGCGAGTTTCTACAAGTAGCCGAATTAGACTCATTATATTTACTGTTATTTTATTGTTCTCCATGCAAACACAGCCTCTGAGACCACGTTTAAGGCCAGATATGTCCAGGAGGATGGACATTGCAGATTTGGAATCCCCATGTCTTGAGTCCCCAACTTTGGGTTCTAGTTGTCGGCAACCGATCGGAGGAAACTCGTGGATGTTATGGGCGCAACAGGGTTTAATGAATAAGCCAAAAAATGAAATTTTGGCAGTTTTATTGCACTTATATCGCGTTAGGTATCGTTTCGGCGTTGAGTCGAACTGGACCGGAAACTAGAGGCGTAGGGCTGGGTCTAGATGGATGAAAGTGCAATCACACCACTCATTATGAGGCAATTCCTACAAGAAGGGACTCCGAGAGCGAAAGCTTTACTTCTTCGGCAGCTTGCGCTCGTTTCCTGCACTACCTCCTTCATAACTACAACCACATGTCATTTCGACGTTTATCGCTTGGCCAAGTGCCACCTTGAAAAATTCGTTCCGTTGTAGTTCGGTCGTGTTGCGTATCGTTTACTATTATTTTTTGATGCTGAATCGAATGGGATGGCTCTCGGAGGTGCCCGAGTTAACCTTTCACGTCGTGTATGTCGAAAATTATTCGTATTGGGATGCATTTTCACGCACGTTTATAAACTCACTTTCCGGTCTGTCGTGTACGCATTTCTCAACACAATTTCAACACATACCCGCGAGACTTTACTCTTATAGTCGTCTGGTGATTTGAGTTCCACGTTCATCCTCAAAAGGAGGGCATAAAATAGATGTAGCTTCTGGTTTTCGTAGCTAAACGAGGCTTGGGATTCACTGCATTCCCAAGATGGACGACTTCAGTGGCACGAGTTCGTTAGCTAAGTTGGACTAACGCAAGGTGCCTGTGGTGAAATACAGTACGCTTTCCTCGTGTATTTGTTAAAGAGTGGACGTTTTAAGCAAATCAAACATACCAGCAGAGCGAAACCTGCCGTTTTTTCTGAATACAATTTTCGGAATTGATTTCTGTGGAGTAAATGGTTTTAAAGGTAATGTAACGTACACGTTAAGTGTTAAAAATAAATTGGCGGCGTATTGACGTAGCCCACCGCAAGCTGCTCTGATGGAAATTACCGCTCATTAGCTCGTTCGGACTTCAACGTAGCCGTTCGCGCGCGAAAATCGCGGGGCAAAGCCGACAGTCACTTGGTGCCTGATTTCGCGCAAACTATACAATGAAAGTGAAATCTCAGTTCGTTTCATGTAAATGAAGAAAGGTAAAATACGCGCGTTAACCCCCCCCCCCCTCCCGAACAGTCAAACAGATAATTGATAGCCGGGAAACCGTCTCCCCTTTTGCACGGTCCAGAAGGCGCTATTAATAGCTCTGAGATGAGGAGTAATGCCCTCGTTATCGCGCTGACCGCTGTCAATGAGGCGGCAGCCGTGATTTTGTAACACGCTACTCTAAAACCGGAGATTCTGGGATATTCGGGATTGCCGTTTTGCATCGTAAACGCAAGATGACGAGTGTGGCCTATTTGCGAGTTCAAAATCAAAGGAGGGCACCTTCTCTATTTGACGACTTGGCGTAAAGGAGGAGAAAAATCGCATCATCAGATTATCTGGAACGATTCGAAGTGCAGTTCGTTACCACCAGAGCATCAACTTTCATTAGGTCGTCATTAAATCCTCAACCCAGCGAGGGCTGATGGGGCTTCCTGCTTAATATTGTCTTCACGTTCAGTTCATCTATGCAACGCTCCAGCCTCATATTCACCAAACTATACCCTTTTCATTGAGACAAATTAATATACATAATGAACGAGATGTTAACATTTTTCAAGCTTATGTACCTTTATATGGGGCGTTGGGCACATGAGAGCGGGAACAGAACGGAGTTGATAAGTAAAAGGAAACTCGGTGATCGTGAGAGAAGGACTGTATTACACTTAATATGAACACACGATATGAGTGTGAGTAGGAGTATAGCGCAGCACAAGGGGACTCTGAATACACGTGAACTGGTTGTATGGGGAACTAGAGCAGGGAGAGAGAGAGTTAGTAGAGCTGTGACTGGCCCGAGAGTTTCATAGAGGAATGTCATCAGTGAACACTGGAAAACGAGTGTCTGAGAAGAGCTATGTGTGTTGGAGAAGGGGGTAAATCGAGGGGAGGGACGGATATTTTGCAAAGTTCAAAAAGGGGAAACCCGTTGTCGCTTTGGAAGTTAATCCAAACTTAATCCTTTTGACTGGATTAACGGCCAACATGAAAATGGGCCCAGGTCCAGAAATAGTTGGATTGAACGCACCTGGGACAAACCCAAGCTCAAGATTCCAACCAGTTCGGCCTGTGCCAAACATAGGCAGTAGACAGGAAGGATTAAGGGTTCGTCATTAAAGTTTCCAAGTTAACGCGAGAAGGGAAGCTTCGAGCGGCTTTTTAGAACTGAGAATGCGTGCCTATAGAGTTCAGTCAAAAGAGGAACTTTGGATTGGCAAGTGGAGTGTGCATATGTGGGAAGTACAGGTACACATTCCTTCGTACATTCAAGGTAGCAATATTTTTTACTCAGTTCACATGCAACTGGTGGCACATAAAGTTCCAGAATGTATTGAGCCGCTGCTACTCATGCCACAACCTATAAAAATACGACTTTTATGTAAATTATGGTAATGTCGACATGAGTTTGCTAAAACTGATTTTGGTAGCATGCAGTTCTGCTCTTACACAGCAGCTGCAAAAAACGACGTCAGTTGACGGGTCATCATAGAGGTTCTTATATTGTCAGGACTATACTTTTGTGGTATCAGATCACGCAAATGTAGACGCGTTTTTACGGATTTTTCGCAGTGATTGTAGTATTTTGTGAATCGATTCAATGGAAAGAGGCAAAGATCGTTAGAGCTTCTATTCACTAAGAAGCGGTGAACGTAGAGTGAAATGGCAACAGGGATGTACGTACTTTGCTAGTATAAGAGCCCAGTACGTCATCTCGCATTTGTTGTCGTCGCTCTTTAAATATACGAGGGATTGCATGTATTGCCTTACCGGCTAATTTCACGAGGCATAATTCAGTTCGAGTATCACGTGACAACTCTGAAATATCGCTACGATCGTGTCACACTTTCCCCGTGATGCCCCTTTTGTCCGAAGTTCGCACCTGATATTTCTCCTCCTCATCGATGATTAATGCGGTGCCTAAAGACACTTAGAGATTCGGAACTACCGAGGTGTTAATTAACAATCCATCAACACGTCAAAGAGAATGACAAATGTCACTTAGGAGCTGCTGCTACCAACGGCTTGGGTTGTGTTGGATTAGAGCTACAATTAACAAACTGGGGCGAAATGTATGAGTTTCAAGAATGAAAATACGCGATATCACATTTTGCTCCGCGGATATTTGCTCTCCGTCGGGGACGTCTCCTTGTTTGGATTCCAGCTCGACTCTCAGATACGAGGTTCAACTGTCTCAGACGAAATTGCGACTACCACCTCAATCTAAGGTTACAGCAAATACATACAGCGAGTTCTAGTCTCTCAGGTCAGATATTGGCAAAAATCTCACTCATATTTGAATGTTCAAAGCATCTCACCGGAGTCGACGACGATACTATTCCAGGAGTCTTCCTTTGTCGACATTTAATTGAACCCTAATTTACTGTACAGTCGTTTGAACCTGTTTCTACAAAAAGTAGCCGTTTTCGCGGAAATAAAATATTTGGTGCTTTGCTCATTATAACTGTAGTTAGTTTTAAACCAGTTCTGTCTCCCAAAATGAGACCATGTCGAACGGCAGGCTAAATATCAAATTTTAACTGATTTGATCCAGCCGTTTTTTCTCCACTGCGCTCACAGACACTTTTTATCCAAAACTCGCCGTAATTGGGATGGTGGCCCCCAAAAAGAAAACCAAATACATAATAATTAAGGAAACGGAGGGGCGAAGGTGCTCGACTGCCTTACGCCGGCTCTAAGGATACAAGGGTTGGGACGGGGAAGGATGAGAGGATGCTCCCAGATGAAACGACCAATAGTTCAGATACGACCTGAGGAACATGCTGGTGGGTGGTACTTCAGTGAACGCCTGTTGACACACCCAGCCGACGCACCTTTTCAGCACTTTTCTTGCACCACACACCACGGACATAGTCAAAGCGGCAACCCTAATGTTATCTGTCTCCACTCCACGACTTTCCGAAACCGCCATACAAAGATCCGTAACGTCGTATTTGCGCTTCTTGGATCGCCAAGTGAGCACATAGTCCCTGAACGTCTAGGATCACTGCAGACTGCTCGGGACCAACGCGACGATTTCAGGTCTCAACCCTTCTCTGGAAATAATCCAGCAATGCCGCTCTCTCTCCACTTCTCAGTCCTCACAAGACACTGCCACCTGCAGGCAGACTGGGTTGTGATGCTTGAAGCGCACCCAAAGATACGACAGCGAGCATTGGCAACGTTACGGCCCTGGCCTCGTGTACGCACAGACGTCACACACAAGGCGTGAAAGTGCCGTCATCTCTTCCACAGGTGCCCTCTGAAGCTCACTACACCCTGGCCGAAAAGTAGAGGGAGCCGGGACACTGTATGAGTACCACCAACCGAACCTTGGATAGCAGCTGCTAACTCAGAAGGCTCATTCGGCTTAGGGCCATGTCTGTTTCCCTATCAATGTGACAATTCCTGAACCCTCTTGAGAGGCTTTTGTCAGTCACATGTCGTGGGAGTTGTGGTTTTGCTGTCATTCAAGAGCCCTGTCACTCGCTCACGTCCACTGAACGCAGACCTGCGGGGGTACAGCAGGACAGTTGGACACCAACTATTCAAGGCACCTTCAACTAAGCGATTATATTTGTCGTGCCAACAATATTGTTGCCACACGCAGTCTGCTATTTGTGTTTTACGTAGTTGAATTGAGGTCTGAATTATCGTTTCCTATCGCACAGGTTGAACGCACAGATCCTTCTTCATGAACTGAGTCTACATTTCAATCACGTTCGGACTTGTTGTTAGGACTTTCTCGTGGGTGAAACACGAAGGGGAATGAAAAACCTGGAAAAGGCCGAGGAGCACGCAAGCGGTTGACACAATCATTTAACCAGTCGCCGGGGCTCACAGGTTGCGTTCCGACCGAAGAGGATCTGATGGAAAAAAGCCGCCCCTCTGCGTTGTGCTAAAGAAAATGATACCCCATTAAGATGAAAAATTGAAGGTATCGTCCGCGTAGCGGCTTTGAGAATAGGAAATGTATTGTACTTTATCGTGGGTCACTGCGTACACGCGACCGCATGATCAACAAGATAGAGCACAGGAGGTAGAGAGCTGGGCGAGATAAATTACACGAATTCTGTGTTTCACAGTGAGAAGTAAAACCTTTTAAGACACTTCGCGAACCGCTACGCCGTTCCACTCTGTTCACATCCCAAATGCGACCCCTTCCAATTGGAAATTTGGCACTGATACTTGAAAAATGCATCTAGGTGCGCATGTCCTGAATGAATCACGAGGAAAAAAAGAAAAGCGGCTTTTTGAATATTTGATACGAAGGAGGTTGTGGGTTATTTATCGTGTCTGCGGGCAGCGATTTATGAGAGGAGCTGGAGGATCAGACGTCATCCGTCAACGGCCAATATATTGCTTGTCGTACACGTGCTACTGCCAACACTCGTAATTGGTGAAGATTTTAACGTCAATCACCGCTCGTCGAGATGCGGCGAATCATGTTTAATCTCAACACTGAATGACAAGATAGCGTATGTAAAACCGAACGCCCAACTAAATCCCGTTATTTCCAAAGGGCTAACACAACAAACATCCAATACGCATATTGGGGAAAACGCAAGCACAAACCACTCGGCTGCGCGCTCCAACGATCCATCTGGCACAACCTGTTCTCTCCTCTACGAAATTACAATTTTTATGTTTTATTTTTATTAACTCTGATGTTGTATATAAACCCATCTTATTTTGACAGACATCTTTTTTCGAAGCTCCGAGATGAATAAGGCATCTTCTAGTGAGAATCCCATCCTGCACTCCCATCACCCCACCACCAGCAATATACCCTCTCCTTCCGCACAAATTATACAACAGTATGAATGTATTATACCCTACCCCCGCCGCACTCATCTACCACACCAGTTTAACATGTTTTCATCTTTTAATAAAAGCTTGCTAAAATAATATTTCCCTTAAGACTATATTATTTACATTGAACATTTCAACAATTTAAACTGTCATACAATATAATGTGTAAGACGCTCACTAGTTTATAAAATATGGACAGTATATTTCAGGATGCCTGTTGAGAGACTCCCAACATGAAGAGACTCAATGATGTCTAATACATCCACAACAAATCAACTTAAAACTCAACGTACTTACCCCCAGCTTTACACTCTAAAAAGTTGTTGTTGTCTAAGTTGTTACCTTTTGTGGGTTTATAGGATTAAATACGTTGTGATTAAATTAGAGCTCTCTATCTGTCACCCATCCTACTCTCTTTCCTTCCTTGGGACGATGACGTCACGAAAATTGTTTAAGAGCCGGTTGACTTCGATCAATGCTTCTCTGGATCGATAGGCAGGAGCGCTAACCCTTGAGCTATGCAGCTTGATATGAATTATGCTTGTAGAAGGGGCACTAGACTACTAGGTATAAGTCGCAAGGGAATCACACACAAACACATACCGCCCACCTCTCGCCCATTTTAGAAAAATACATCATACGCGGCTCTGATCTCATCTGCTCCCCCACTCCTCCCCTGAACGATCATCGTCTTTATAATTAATTAAACGAACGTTACTTACCTTCAGAAAAGCCGCTCTGAAACAAATCTTCGTCGCTGCACATCGGACACTCCAATTTGACCGTTACAAAATCTACTCCACTCATAAAAATGGTCAACATGGTTGGCGGTTGTCAAGGATGTACAAACGGGCCTCCGTCTCAGAGTTCCCTAGATTTCTCCGCTAACTCCTCCGTATTCACGTGTGCGATAGTGCGACAGAACCACGTGAGATGAAGGTTGTTGGTGCCATCTGTGCCAATCAATGTGCAGTATCTTAGTGTATAAAATGGGATATCATGACATTGAACGCCAAGAGGTGTTAAGGCTGAAACCTGCGTAGTCATATGTCACCTTTGTGTAATCTGGTTTTGTGACGCGTTAGTAACAACACCGTTATGACTTTTTTGAAGTTAATAATTTTTTTTGGTTGGATTTGGCATGTCCGACTTTCATATTTAATTTTTGTACAATGTGACTCCGCCTTGTCCACCCCTGAAGGAGGTGTCCCTAGTTTGAGGGAGCAAGTACCCTTATTATGAGGAACAGCTACACCTCGTGTGGGAGCAAGTACACCTCTGAAGGAGGGTCAACAGCTCATCAGTATACTAAATTGGGAACAAGTACGGCCTTTGAAGAGAGCCAACAGCTGCACCAATTTAATGTAGGAGCAAGTACACTTCCTGAAGGGAAGTAACAGCTACGCCAGTTTATTGAGGAGACATGTACACTCTACAGGATAGAGTAACAGCTACAGTCAATAAGCAAAGAGTCGTTTTCTTTTTTAGGTTTAAAAATGAAAAAAAAGGTTTTTTTGAGAGTAGTCACTGACAGGAAGGCCGGAATGGGACTGCCTGAAGTGGCTAGAGGCCCTTGCCATATTTATACAGGTCGAGGTACCCCCTTCTTCGTGCGCTGAGGAATCCCCCAGTGTTCTCAGAGGGTGGACCTGGGCCCAGGGGAAAACCCAGATGGATGACCTTCTGTCAGTGGTTTGTTTCCAACGTATTTCCATAGTTTGATATAAAATATTATAAAAACATATTATTTGTAGGTTGTGTACTTAAGCTAAGTTGATTAAAATGATTATCTTAAAGCTAAGTTCACTACAAATACTAATCACAGCCATCTTGGAGAATACTTTGAAATTTAACGTCCCTCGTGTATTTAATCACCCTCCCTGCCGTTCGTTCAATGGATAAAATGTCAGAAAAAGAGGTAACCAAATGGAGAAAGAAGTTCAGCGCAGACACATGTGGAGAAAAAACTCCTTTTTTGGCAGAACTATCCTCATCCCCATGGGAAGTAAAAACCTGACGACGGTTTAGTAGACAGAAGTAGACTTACATGTAAACCACGCGAGGGACAACCCATCGTTTTCGTTCGACAGACATCTAAAACCGCGGAGAAAACGCTTGAGCTAACAAACAGCTTCTATTTTTACATCTCTTAAAACAAAGTTCCGAGTATTGGTCATCATCAATCTCTGAACTATAAACAGAAGAGAAGATTCCGTCTAGTCCTCGTATTTATTCACGGTTGATACTTAAAGACGCGATGGTTGAAAATATGAACGACGGCCGAATGGTGACCTAAAACAAAAGATTGGCCGTTGCTCTGGGTTGCTATAGTCAACAACGGGGTTGACTAAGTGGACGAACATCGTGACAAACGAGATCATTGAATCGTTCTGCGTCATTAGCGGGTCATTACATTCGGGGTCTGATGAAGGACGAGTTCGATTCGAAAATCAATAGGCGTCGGCCGAAGCGGTAAGTCCAGCGACATCTCAAGACACCGTCTTCTAATTTGAAAAGCTTTCCCCTTTGGCGTACTCACTGGGGTTTTTACTTCCCTTATGGAAGCGTCAGGGAGTAGTAGGTCGAGTTTCTTATACACTTATTTCGTAACACAATTCGGTCCCTCCCAGCATGACGCTTTCTGGTATGTGAATCGAGTTTTCTTCAAATCTTTACATTTCAAGGGCTTCTGAGTCTAAAACTCAGCTAATTATTACACAACGGTTTATTATTCTCATGATCAGCTTGACCTAGCATTACTGCTCCGAGACCCACCCTATTCGATTCAGCATCGAAAAATACTAGTAAACCATATGGAACATGACCTGACTACAATGGAACTACGAAAACTAAATATTCCCCCAGCGCCAGGCGCCGGTAAGCGCCTGTAGGCAATTGGCACGACGTTGGGAGTCGAGCGGGTGGGTGGTTTTGATGAGACGGGAGGGAGGGAGTACTGACGACGAAGGGTTTACTTCCGCTGTAGTTCCCGCAAGTTCTTTCGATTAGTAGACTTTGACTCCCTATAATTACTGTAATTTCACTATATGCAGTTGTACACGTCTGATACTCATTCCATTCGACCCAGGATGTGAAAATACCTTGAAAACGATACGAAACGGCTTATTCGCGATTGTACTGCGTTTTGTTAATTTTTTTAACCATTTTTTGTCCATAACTACCATGGGCTTCGTCCGATCGGATTGCCGAGATGGCAGGCACAACTAGATGCCAAATGGGATTTTTGTGTTTAGACCACGTTAAAGGCACAAAACGGCCTGGAGGGTGGACGGGGGATGGAGGATGGTGGACGGGGGAGGGGGGACGGACATGGCAGATTTGGAATCCCCATGTCTTAAAACACGAAGTATCAAATTTTGAGGGGGGGTTGTAAAAAATTGTTCCTGACCGAAAACATAGGGTTATTATTCAGAATGAATAATAAACCAAAACAGCTGGAACCGAATCGACTACTTGATCGATAAATTATCAAACATTTTGAGTAAATTCGATTTAAATGTAGTCCAATAAACTAAATGTACAATGAAACCCCAATAACGACAATAAAATAACTAGGAGCAACCCTAGAAATTTGCAGAGCCAAACCACTATTACTTAACAGCTTTTACACAGTTGCAAAACTGCTGACACGACCAGAAATCGCTCCTTCTCAAGTCTGTGGCACTGGGCTGGGACGTGTTATGGAGCCTCCTCATCTGTGCCATGCCATAGTTCCCCCTCAACTCCATTTTTTTCTTATTATCCTCGCCGAGTCACATGCATAGCAGCAATCGCCTTCAAATAGGCAGTTCAAATTAGTTTACTGTGGAGCACGTTTTGTTCAATAAATCATTTCGTGTCCCAAAAAATCGGAAAAAGCCTTAACTACTGAAATTTCACAAGGAACTAAACCACTCACAAGGCAGAAGCTATAAAGGTGGCGTACGGACACACCAGACTTGGAATAGCTAAGGTACCACGGACGACTTATGGACATATTCCGGAGTTTGTAAACATTCACAGATTGACATGATCACATGTATTAGTTCGGGAGGAAATACAGCGTGCAACCAGAAGGAAACCTATGGAACAGTCAACGCCGTCGGGTTCGGCTCCCTAATGGCATCAACATCTACACTGTTGGATCGAACAACCCGGAGGGTGAGGGCTCTGGGAGGGGCCGTGGGCCCCACTTCAACGGGTTTTCAAGCAGAGATTTATGCTATCAAAGGAGGCTAGACACTGGGCTTGTGGGACATTAGGAGGGGCTCAATACGTCGTTAGGCATGCTTAGCCTCCTGAGGAATGCCAGTAATTTCCTGCAGGAGTCTTCTCTGTTGTCCAGCACTGGGCCGGGACGTGATAGGAAGTCTCCTCATCTGTGCCACGTCCCTACACGGAAGGGTCGAATATGCCCATAACGTACATGCGTTTGTTCATTTTGCAGTGTCCCGTGATGATCCCCACGATTCTTCCCCATAGGTTCTTCCTCTCCATTCTCAAAAGGTTCTGTCTTATCTCATGCGTTTGTCCTGAGATGTAGCGTTTGGAGTGACTCATTCACGCAGCATGACAGACAGCCTGATTCATTCTTCTGGCATATTCTCCCACAGTCCTCTTGGCCAGTGGCAGAGAAGTCCCTCAGTGGGGCGGTGGCTCTATAGGTACAGCAGAAGAACCGAACTTGGACAGATGGTTCACCCTCTCATTTCCAATGATCCCCCTCATGCAAAGGAATCCAATGTAAGTTAACTCTATTTGTATTTGCTAAGGAGTTGAGCCGCATCTTGCACTCATTCGTCAGTGCCTTACAAGACGCTCGACTATCACTTATTTTGTTGATAGTTTTATCGTTGTACCCTTTATCACGCATTACGATCATAATTCATAAATCTCTGCGTGAAATCCCGTTGGAGAGGCAACCACGAGCCACTTAGAGTCACTTGCCCTCATCTCAGGGCTAGTGCCAGAAACCGACGGCTTTTGCACTTCCATAGGCTTCTTTCTGGTCGCACGTTGTATTTCCTCCCGAAGTTCAAATGAGCTGAGTGACAAATGGATCGAATCGGCAGCTAAAGCTACGACAATAGCTCAATATGCGTGGAGCTAAGGAAAATTGTGTAATGCGTTTCACCAGGTATTTCTCTCCGAGGGTCACACCATTCGACACACATTTTTTGGGCCTCTTTAACGCACCCAGTTGAATACCACAGCCCTAGCCATTCCTAAGAATACATTCACTAGCGTCAACAGTCAATACGTTGAAGAGAACGAACCAACACGCTCTGTGAGACTCATGACTCAGATCTAACTTTAGCGGGGTAATTTAACAAAGCCTGGCGACCTGCATGAGTTCATTCCGGTTGTCATTCTGCGTTAAACTTATTCCACAAGAGGGTTTTCATAACGTAGAAGACTGTGCCGTGTTGGAATTCATAATTCAACGGAACCAACCCACGATATCGGCTGCAATCCAACGTTTTATTTTCAATTAATGTCCACCCTAAATAGATCATTTCAGATGCAATCAAAACAACGCCAAAAAAAACATCGGCGATGATTTATACCAGTTTCTTCCCCTTTTCCAGTGTTGACGCGGTAATGTAATAAACATGAGCTATTTCATCGGGCCGAGGTTGTGGAGGTGATAGAGGAGCACAAATTGTGGTCAGGCTTTTTAATTCAAATGGAAAACGGGCATTAAAGATGGAAAACTCATCATCTCGCCTGTTGGGCCGGCTCTCGGTTGACCGAGTAACTCGATAAAGATGCGTGTCGCGTTTTACTGGAAAGAGAATTTTCTGCACTCACCAAAATGACAGGAGAACGTGAAGCAGTCACTGAACAAACGAAGGTTCACTCTGTAGAAATAGAAGAGGTGTAACGTAATTATTTAGTAGTGTAAACTTGGCTTTGCCGCTTGCGTTTAGCGTTTAAAAATTACGTGAATCAACTGAGTGGCATCCAGAGTAATTCTCAATACTGCACAGACCGCTCAACTACGGTCGTGGCATGAGTAGGAGCAACTCAGTAAATTCGGAACATTGGTGGGAATCATATTTTATGTAAAACTTGAAGTTATGTTTGTACAAGTCCATGAAAACTGAGAGAAAATGCCTGGCACGACGCATGACGCAACTTTCCTTGGCCTCACTGGCATTCAGAGGCCATTTCGCTCCTTACTCAAGAAACTGTTTTTTCTTCTGTTTATAACAACGTTCTACTTGACAGCGGGAGGCGGTTAAGGTTCTGGAATTTATTGTGCTTCTCCTACTTGTATCACGACGATTATTGAGCATTCAGTTCACCGTGTGACGCAAACCATCTCAGAGAGAAGGAATGGACTCTTTAAGAACGTTGACGGGCATTCCCGTCTTTTTTTTTAAGTCCTTCCCGAGAACTTGACCGAAGTTGTTCCCATCGCATTCCCACACACACAGGCTCTGTTTCTCTCTTTGCCCAGTTTCCCCAATCTTGATCGTCACACCGAACCATCTCCCCAGCTGTCAACCGACGAAGACGGAAAGAAGTTGCCCTCTATTTATTTTATTTCGGCCGTGGGAATTTGATTCTTTTGGGAAATTTTGTTTTATATGTTTTGTTTGTTTTGTTTATATTGCGATAATTCGTTTATTTCCTTTCGTTTTCATAAACGTCAAGATTACTAATATTTTATTCACTATTTCTGGTCTGTCATTGGACTTAACAGTGTTCATCCCCTACTGAACTGTGTGAAACGGAGGGGTTGAAATTTCGGAATTTCTGTAGTGGCTTTTATATACGTGTTTTGAGCGTTAACGAACACTCATCGAATAGGTACTTTATTCGACTACCGCGCCAATCTGTCTGAAGCCTCCAGTAACATGGCGGAGTGTACAAGGAGCGCGGTAGCGCTTACAGTTGTGGAATTTATCAGGCTCGTACTCGTGCCCTGTCCATTATTGAACAATTCGTACTTTTAATTTTTTTTTACGGATAATAATCAAATGGTAAAAGAAGGCGACAACGGCTCTATGGACGTATAAGAGAATGTGCGGGAGGGCATGGAGCTTAAAGCCCAGAATGGCCTGCTGGTTTTACGGAGCCATTGTGAGACCAATAATCTCATATGGGTCGATTGTATGGTGGCATAGAGCTGCAACTGGAGAGAATGGTAGCAGCCTGACCAAAGTACAACGGCTGGGCTCAGGAATTTGGAGACCTTTAAGGAGCTCAGCATGACCACGGACACACGATGGTGCCCATGCATGAGTTCAAAAGGAAATATAATGTGCAGCCGGTGGAGGTCCATGGAACAGCGAGGGTCGTCAGTTTCGGCCTCCCAATGGCATCAACATCTTCACACATGGATCGAAAACTCCAGAGGGAACAGGCTCCGGGGTGTGGACAAGTGGCTCTAGAAGGAGCGGGACGCACATTGCCCTAGTCCCCACTCTAACGGTTTTCTCAAGCAGAGATCTATGCTATTATCGCCGGGGCAATCTTAATGCATGAGAGAGGCTGTAGCAGCAGAACTATCAACATATTGACTGATAGTCAAGCGTCGTGCAAGGCGGTGATGAGTTACTGCACAACGTCAAAATTGGCCCAAGAGTGTAGGATGAGGCTTAACTCCTTGGCAAGTGCAAATAGAGTTAATGTGTATTGGATACCTAGGCATAAGGGGATCATTGGAAATGAGAGTGCGGACCATCTGGCCAGACGCCGTTCATCTACAGTACCTATTGAGCCCCATTGGGGGATATCTCTGTCACTAGTGAGAGGACTGTGGGAGAACATACCAGAACACTGCATCAGACAGTCTGGCATGCTGCGTGAATGAGTCACTCCAAACGCTACATCTCAGGACAAACGCATGAGATAAGACAGAACCTTGTGAGAATGGAGAGGAAGAACCTATGGGGAAGAATCGTGGGGATCATCACGGGACACTGCAAAATGAACAAACACATGTACGTTATGGGCATATTCGACCCTTCCGTGTAGGGACGTGGCACGGATGAGGAGACTCAATACCATGTCCTCGCTGAGTGACGGAGACTTGAGAGAGAGCGACTTTTGGACTTTGGTTCCACTTCTCCCTGGGTGGACACCAACGAAAATTCTTGCAGGAACTACCTGGCTTTCCTCAGGAGGTTCGGCATTGACCTGTGGCCTTAGGACTGACACAATAGGTCATCTGGCAGCGGTGCAAATCCTACTTGTGGGACAGTCAGAAGGCTATATATATATGTAAACTCTTACTCTCGTGTGTTTGGGACGCTTATCTCCCGACGGTTATCGGTCTAACGGTTCCGTCGAGAAGCGCGTCGGATCGAGCAGTAGTAAAGGCAGACTTGATGCGAACGCATGTTAATAACCGCGAAAGTACCTACCTCTATTTTGTGAAGAAACCGGATGTTGTGTAAAACACTTATTTTTCGATTCTTTAGCCCAATACAATATAAAGCATCAATGTTGTGTTTTCATTACTGATTAATCCACGCTGCCGTCTTACATATATATATATATATATATATATAACTTATGTTATTCCAACTAGCATACACAGCAATAATAATGATTTCTAAGGTGTCAAGCCGCTGCGTCGGCAGTAAAACACTATAAGTATCCCCACTCGAGCTCAGCTCGGTGTGTTCTCATTAAGACGTCTTGCTGTAAACTTCGCGTCCCCCTCTGTCGTAATTTGCAAAGTATTTGTAAAAGTTAAAATCTTTTGTAAAGTAAAAAATAAATTCTTTTAAAAAGTCCCCTAAGACTTTACACATTTAACTGGCGCAGTCGTTCCGGACCCGAAATTCTCGAGCGAATATCGTTGAATAAGTCAAAATCCGCGAGGAACATCGCAGATTTAGACTACTTTCGAAACCACGCTTTACAACTTCACGACAGAGCGGAGCAGACGTCGAGACACCCCGTCAAGATACGGTTGCGAAGATCATCTCGCTTTCACAAAATTCCTCTATTAATTACTTCATTTCTCATCCACAGAAAACGTCGATTTGCGGACTCCTCGGCCTTTAAAAATTAAAGGCACTATCTTCTACTTCAGCGAGAAACGTCGCCTGTTGCAGATTCGCAGAAAACTCGCTCAGCAGCTGCTTATCTCGCTAGACGTTGCGAAAATCGTCGTCAACGAGCTCAACCCGAGACGACCAACGGCTTTCAACATCGCCAGATGAAACTCCTGTGAGTCACAACTCCAAGTTTTCTATTTAAATAATTTCACGAAGTAATACAATAGAAGGATTAATAACGAATTTATTAACTTTTCTCTCACGAAAAGATTCAAATCATTTGTAATAAAAAATCTTTAAATTCCGAGCATATTAAGAAACATTTGTAAAAAGCATTTTAACTCGAAGGGTTCGTAAATAAAAGGCTTCAAGATTCCGAAATCACTGAAGCAATACGTCCACTATAAACTCCGTTCACTAGGTCCTATAACTGAACAAGAGGAGTTGCCAAACGTAACAATGTCTCTGCCTCAGAACTCAGAAATGTTTCCACAAAATGCAGAAATCAACGCCCAACAATTATCGCAAGAACAATTGATACAAGAACTCCAAACTCAGCAAGCAATGATAAACGACCTGCAAAATAGCTTACAATCGTTTAGATTGAGAACGGATAGGAATCTTAGGAAGGCGATTCCCAGGGAATATTTAGACCTAATTCCTACATTCAGGGGAGAACCGGAAATTCTACAGAGGTTCATACACGTCAGCGAAAAACTCGTCGATCGATTCTACGACGAAATCGACCCTGATAGTTTCGATAACGAAATGTTGTTAGCTGCTATAGTTGCGAAAATTCAAGGCCCTGCGGCTGAATTAATCCTATCAAAGAATCTAGATTCATTCGCGGAAATAAAAAACGCACTATTGGAGACATATACGGATAAAAAGGACATATACACCTTGAATATTGAACTCACTCACTTAAAACAACAGGAAAATGAATCCCCATTTCAATTTCTAGAAAAATTCAAAAACTTAAATAACATTGTGGCTTACCTATTGAATCATGAAGGGAGCGAAGCAAAGGTCCTTTCCAGCCACTACGAAAAATTAGCACTTCGTACCCTGTTACTCCACTTAAAGGACCCTATGGGCAATTTTCTGAGGAGCAGGCAGCCAGAATCCTTAGGATCAGCACTCTCGATGATGAATAATGACGTGCAGCTGAGTAGCACGACAAAGGGCGAAGGTAGTTCAAAACCCAGTAATTTTAAACCAAATAACTTTAGAACTCAGAACAACAACCCTAGAAGCCAAAATACTTATTTCAGGCCCAATAATTTCTACCGTCCCCCGAATTTTAGCCAAAATCGACAGTTTGTACCATTTAACAGGAATTCGCCAAACTTTCAAGCTCAGCGACCTCCGTCGCAACAACAAACGGGTTCAAAACTAAATCCACGGACGCAAACCGAATTTTAAGTCAAATTTTAACCCGCAAAGCAACATGTCAAGAATGTCGTGGCAAACAACTCATCCTCCGAACCTCAATAATTTTGAAACTACAGAAAACTCTTCTGTAGAGAACTATCATCCAGAGAATAATTTTTTTAGGGCAGGGTTCGGGAGAAAACGAACCCCAGGTTCAGTTTAATGCATTTCCAATATAAAAACACAAGCCTGCCATACCTTATCTCTCCAAGTACCGGTTTAAAAATTTTCATCGATAGTGGGTCAATGGGTTCTTTTGTAAATCCTACCGTGGCACAAGCCAGATTTTCTAAAGATATCATCGAAGACCCGTTTGAGGTTAAAACAGCCCATGGAATTTCCAGAGAAAAATTCTCTACAGAAATTTTATGCGAAAAGTTGTTTAGCACCCAGGACTTAAGCTGCCGTTTAAAATATTCCACTTTCACGATAGTTTTGACATGCTATTAGGAATGGACCATTTGACCAAACTTAAAGCTACAATAGACTTGGAGAATAATGTATTCCGACTACCGCACGTGACCCTGCCATTGCACTTTTCGACGTAGAACGAAAAAGTAGAAATTCGCTAAATAAACAAAGTAATAATAATAATAATAATAATAATAAAAAGAAGATGGACGTAGTAACGAATGAAATGAATCTATCTCGAAAATTGGGAAACGCTGGTACATGTAAAGACATTTGAATGAGACTGGGAATGGAAGTAAAAGAAATTATCACGGAAGTGAGAAAATTAAACTTAACGCGAAGCAAAAATATGAAAATCAGGAGGAAAAAGCTAAATGTAAAACACAGGAAAAGATGCCCAAGAGCACGAAAAGGTGAATGAAGGTCCAGTGGAGACAAATGATGAGAAAATTATAGAAAATACCCCGAGTTTCAAAAAAAGAAAAGAAACGATCAACTCTGAAGAAAAGATGGAAATTGAATTAGAACCAACGATGGGCACTAGAGTAAAAGTACCAGTAAAAATATAAATAATGGAGTAGGTATCGTAACGTATAAAAAGAGATAATACGATCGAAATCCCCGAAAGTTTGGTAAGTGTCGAAAATAATTTTGCGTATATAGGGATGATTAATACAGGTCTTGAAAAGAAGTCCCTGAGTTTAACTACCCCAACATGTTTGGAAATTATTCCTGAAGACGGAAATATTAAAGACAGTAATTATAATTTTTACGATATTGGGAAAATAGAATTTGACCCAAGTAAAATTGAGACAAGTCACATGAGTAAAATAGAAAAAGAATCCATTATGAAGTTAATTTACGAATACAAAGAAATATTTCAATCCAGCGAAGACCCATTAACCTTCACAAATAATGTCAAACATTTTATTCGTACAACGGATGAAATTCCCGTCTACTCAAGAAACTACAGATATCCGGAAATTTACAGAGACGAGGTCAAAAAACAGATTAATGAAATGGTGGACCAGCAAATAATAAGACCAAGTTTCAGTCCGTGGAATAGCCCAATTTGGATAGTCCCCAAGAAAACCGACAACTCTGGAAAACAAAAGTATAGGCTGGTCATTGACTTTCGCGGTCTCAATGCAAAAACAGTGGACGATAAGTACCCCCTGCCTGACATTTCTTCGCTACTCGATAAGTTTGGAAGGTGTCAGTACTTCTCTACAATAGACTTAAAATCAGGGTTCCATCAAATCGAGATGCACCATGATAGCGTCGAGAAGACTGCCTTTTCAACTGAAAACGGTCATTGGGAGTTCCTCCGGATGCCGTTCGGATTAAAAAATGCACCACCCACATTCCAACGAATGATGGACAACGTCCTCAGAGGAATCCAGAACGAAATCTGCACTGTTTTCCTCGACGATGTACTGGTTTACTCCACGAGTCTACAAGAACACATATGTAGTCTACGTAAAGTGTTCGAACGACTGAAACGTGCAAACCTAAAAGTCCAACTTGACAAAACCAACTTTTTATGCAAGGAGGTGCACTACCTGGGCCATCTTGTTACACCTGAGGGAGTAAAGCCTGACCCGAAGAAAATTGCTGCCATAAAAAGTTACCCTATACCCAAAACCACTACAGAAATCAAAGGATTTCTAGGCCTACTTGGTTACTATAGAAAATTTATAAAAAATTTAGCGGACGTAACAAAACCACTCACTCTTAGGCTGAAAAAGAATGCAAAAATCAATACCAGTGACCCAGACTACGCTGAAGCTTTTGAAACTTGTAAAACTTTATTAATGAACGACCCAATACTTCAGTACCCAGATTTCGATAGACCTTTCAATTTGACTACAGATGCGAGTAACGTAGCTTTAGGAGCAGTATTAAGCCAGGACGTGAAAGGAGGTGATTTACCTGTCGCTTACGCTTCCCGTACTCTGAATACTACGGAAACAAAGTATTCAACAATAGAGAAGGAGTGTTTAGCAATCCATTGGGCAGTCGAATATTTCAAACCATATCTGTATGGTAGAAAGTTCAAGATATTCACGGACCACAAACCACTTCAATGGTTAAATTCAATAAAAAATCCAAGTTCAAAACTCTTTAGGTGGAGGGAGAATTTAACAGCATTTAATTTTGAAATTTGTTACAAAAAGGGCAAGAAAAACCTAAACGCAGATGCACTATCAAGAGTGGAAATAAACCAAAATGAAACAATTCACAACCTTGAAAACATAAACTCGGATGATTTTATAAACGATTCGGAAGAAATCGAGAAAATCTTAGGAACTAACCCGAACTCTGAATTGGATCAACAATCTATGATTGCATTTCTAGGTGACAGTAGAGTTCTGACAAATTCTAGCGATTCAGGTAACACTATTCACTCCAATGCCTTAGGAAACGAGGGAACTACAATTCCAAGCACGGACAGCCCCTTAATCACGGTAGAAATCAAATTATTCTGATTGAAGTTGATAGAACACCAAGGAAACCAAAGATTGAAAAATTATTTGAGTCGAGGACAAGAATTACTGCTGAAATTAACAAAAATGACGTAGAAAAGGATGTAATAGAATTTGTCAAATCATTTGTAACACCCAAAACGAAATATATGATTCATTTCAAACCAGATTTCTACGAACGGTTCTGTAGTATCGTGTTCAAAAATTTTAAAAACTCAGAAATCAAGCTCATCAAATGCTCTAAGCTACTAATAGACGTATTGGACGAATCAGAGAGATACAATTTAATCGACCAATATCATACCGGTGAAACCAA
Source organism: Pachypeltis micranthus (assembly GCA_020466155.1). Classification (NCBI taxonomy): domain Eukaryota; kingdom Metazoa; phylum Arthropoda; class Insecta; order Hemiptera; family Miridae; genus Pachypeltis; species Pachypeltis micranthus. The sequence goes on from CM035768.1 coordinate 31,405,865, forward strand.
TCATCGCGGTATTGAAGAAACTTACGAGAAATTAAAGAGAAATTATTTTTGGCCCAATTTAAAGAAGTCAGTACAAACATATGTCAATAATTGTGAACTTTGTCAAGTGTGTAAATACGAGCGGTGCCCACTCAAGCCAAAATACAATATAACGCCGACACCGACTAAACCCCTAGAAATCTTACACGTGGATAAATTAACTATTGAGGGTTCAAAATTCCTCACAATAGTCGATGCGTTCTCCAGATATGCACAAGCATACTCAGTCAATTCCTCTAACAGCCTGGAAGTAGTGAAAAAACTCATACAAATTTTTTGCCATCATGGTGTTCCAAAAATAATTATCGCCGATAATGGCGCAGAATTCAAAGGTTCGTTAGTAAAGGACTTATTAAACCTACACAAAGTTAAAATCCATTTCGTAAGCTCTCAACACCCAGAGTCGAACGGACTAATAGAACGTTTCCACTCCACGATCATTGAACACTGCCGATTGCTAAATAATAGAGATGAGTTTAAAAAGATAATATAAAGGATAAAATGGGCTACGCCATCTTAGCCTACAATAATAGTATCCACTCGTCTACCAAACTCACACCCTTCGAAATCCTCAACGGACATGTGGAAAATGACCCTGTACTTAAAATAGACACGGAGGAAACCATATTAAATAATTACTTAGACCAACATCGAGAAAAAGTTAAGGTCATTTTACGAAACGGTTCATGAAAGGAGTAAATTGGGCAAAGAAAAAGTAATTGAAAAATTGAATGAAAGTCGTGAGGAAATCCGGAACTCCCTAAAGAAGTTTTTATAGTGAACAAACAAATCAAAGAAAAAACTAAAGCTAGGTACACCAAAGAGAACCTTAAAGCAGTCAATAAAGAATTGAAAACTGCCGAAATTGAACCCCGACACCATAACACTCAAGAAAAAGTTCACATAGCAAATATCAGAAGACCCCGTAAATACGTAAAACCGAATGTGCAAATGGCATGGGATGAAGAACTAAACCAAAGTGAGGTGTTAGTAGAAAATTTCAAATTAAAATTAACTAGAAAAGATTTGTTGACACTTAAACACCGAAATTGGCTGAACGACAACGTGATAAATTTTTATTTCGAAATGCTCTCAGAAAAAATGAATGAAACCAAAGATAGTCCAAAGGTCTTCGCCTTCAACACGTTTCTATACGTGTCCCTCGTGGCTGGTGGTTACGAACGAGTAAAGAACTACTCACGAAAAACCGACATCTTCGAGATGGATACGTTACTCATCCCAATATTCAAATCATCTCATTGGAGATTAATTGTAGTAAACGTTCCAGAGAGGAAAATAATATATTTGGATTCTCTGAATCAGGAAGGGAATGATATTATGGACATCATAGAACTATACTTGAAAGAAGAATTCAGGAACAAATTAGGTTCAAATTGTCAGGAAACTTGGCAGAAAATACAACTCACAAATATTCCACAGCAAACAAACTCCGACGATTGTGGAGTATTCGTGTGCAAATTTGCCAAGTCATATGTTGAAACACAATCCCTAGATTTTGAAGTAGAAGAAATTAATAAGTTCAGGAGGGAAATGTGTTTAGAAATTTTACAAGCACGCGAAAACTAATATGTTTCAGAATTCTCTTCTTGTTAATCTCGCTCGTACGAGGGTTCGAAATCAGGAATGTCACCACAAATCCAGGCCTATTGTCAGCCACAATGGGAAGGCCAAGCTAGTAGAGGGCTACCATACATCGACACACTACTACCTACTGGACGAGCTACGAACACAAATTCACACATTCAGAAACAACTACGAACAAACACTTACGGCACTTAAAGACGAATCTTACGACAGCGAGAAAACAGACATGCTAATTACATCATTGAACTACACTTTTAACATATTAGATCAGAAATTAGAAAACATTGAGCTGCAGAATAACAATCGTAGGATCAAAAGAGGGTTGATGAATGGAATGGGATCGCTCATCAAATTCCTGACCGGAAACTTGGATGCTGAAGACGAGAAAAAATATAACGAAATAATTGATCATTTGAAAGCTAATCAAGAAGACTTTCAATCGCAATTAAATTCCTTATACTCAATTAATACAGCAATGCTGGAAAACTTCAACAAAACAGTCGACACCATTAATCATAATAACCATCAGCTAGAAACAGAACTTCGATACTTACAAAGATCCACTACAGGGGAAGCAGTTCATGCCCAAGAAATCAATGACTTATTAGAACATTTTCAAATTATGTTAAACCTTCTAATAACTATTGTTCAAGACATTGAAGCGTCGCTAACGTTTTGTAGGATGGGGAGACTCCACACCAGCATTTTGGGAACACAACAACTTCATGTAGAATTAAAAAGGTTATCAGAACATTACGGTCCCAGATTTTTATATCACAACGATGAAAATTTCTCCAACATTCTAACTCACATCAAGGTGCAATGTGTCCTTAGCCGTAATGAAATCATATACTTCTTGGACATTCCATTAGTGAACCCCTTGAATTTCGAGCTGCAGTACCTAATGCCAATTCCAACTAAAATAGAAAATAGTTATTTTAGTATTATTCCAAGTACTAAATTTCACTTAAAATCCCTACCGTCGTCTTAGGATTACAAGAACAATGTAACCCTGGACAACCAATCTTGTGTCCAGCACATTTAATAACTTCGGAACCAGAACTCGCTTGTGACAAAGGTTTTATTCAAGCTGGGAAAATTGCGGAAAGCTGCGAATTTGTTAAAGTGGAAATTAATGAAAATTTCGTAAAATTGATACCGCAGATCAACCAATTTCTTTTAGTTTTTCCAAACGAAGATGCAATAACGATTAATGATGAGACAGGTACCGAAATCATCACACTAAGTGGAACTTTTCTAGTGAAACCAGGCATTGGCCGCGTTACTTACCGTAATGATACTTTGTTCGCCGCGCATAAAACTACTTTCGGGAAACCGATAATAATAAGTGCTACCAATCTGAAAATCAACAATGTTTTACGGGCAGATCGGGAAATAAATTTAAAGGACCTTGTGTTAACTTCAGTAACTTCCAGTAACACACATTTTGTGAAGAGATCTGTGATCTCAGAACTTAGCATGCCCAGTGTTTGGACAATTGGGTTGTACCTCATGTGTACCTTTTTCATAATTTTTATCTTTATCAAATATAGACTCCATGTAAGAAAGGTCAACCTAACTCAACAGCTTTAAATGCTTTATTGTACAATATGTAAATAGTTTTAAAGGTGTCAAATTGTAATTTGTTTTATAATCTTTGTATTTGTTTTTTTTTAAACTTTGTAAACTAAATGGGAACTCTTACGTAATTTCACAGTAGACTATTGTTATTGTGATCCACAATGCAATTTAATTGTTTTTTGAACTAAGGGGGGAGGACTTATGTTATTCCAACTAGCATACACAGCAATAATAATGATTTCTAAGGTGTCAAGCCGCTGCGTCGGCAGTAAAACACTATAAGTATCCCCACTCGAGCTCAGCTCGGTGTGTTCTCATTAAGACGTCTTGCTGTAAACTTCGCGTCCCCCTCTGTCGTAATTTGCAAAGTATTTGTAAAAGTTAAAATCTTTTGTAAAGTAAAAAATAAATTCTTTTTAAAAAGTCCCCCTAAGACTTTACACATTTAACTTATATATATATATATATCAAGTCAACACTTTGCAAAAGCGGTGATTATGGAATTTCTGGAGTAGCCCCTGTATGAGTGAGTGTTATTTAATACTCATCGTATAGGTAATTGGTTAGAGTACGGTCTGAATTCTTCTCAAGATAAAAATTAATCAAAATCGCCAGGGTAGTTTGAAGAAAAAAAAATCGGGTGTTTCGATGGCTGTGATAACTATAGTTAGTTCTGAGCGGATTTTTCTCCTACCTTCATTTTGGCGTTTCACTGTACGCCAACCTGCGGGATAGGTATCACGTTTGAGCTGTTTTGGCAAAGTCGTAGGTTCACACAGACACTCAGACCATTTTCCCAAATGGTGATTTTCGGAAACGTTAAGATCTGAAGAGAACTTTTTTACTCAACCGATTACAAAACTTTCCTTTCTACTTCGCAGAGGCAACGGAAGTAAAAATGATTGGATGATTGAAGTCATGAATAGTTTACTTGTTGCTGAGGAATGTTGGGTGATGCGTCAAGTATTTTACAATCATCCCATGAAGAAGTTGAAACTGAACTTCGGGCGTGTTATAACGTGGTGGTCGTGAATTTCAACAATTTCGTTGATAAAATTCAAATTGAGTTTATTGATCGGGTAAATGGTAAGAGATTTATAAGAAGCCGTAGTTCAGAACATTGTCCGTTGATGCGCGAATAATCGAGTTGCGATTGATGGACTCATCTTCCAGTCATGTTTTTCGAGCTCGAGATTTATGGGGCCGGCTTTGTTTTCCCCCTGCGAAGCGCTGAAAGTTTCAATGCACAGGAGACGATCTCGTATATTGTTCGCGAGAGTGAAGGAGAATTAACTACTCCATTGGCGGTAATTCGACGGATCACTGAAAATGCACGGATGCCGACGATAGAGTCTGACGTACGACCGCAGGGACGTTAAATCGAAGAACTCCCATCAACGCTCGCCTTTTATCTTTTATCGAAAGACGAGAGGGTTCGCCGCCGATTTATTGTGTCATTCAGTTTCACAATTGGAAATTATACGTTCGTTTTATTTATTCATTGAGCGGATATTTTAAGGCTCTTAGAAACGAGAAAAGCGCTTTGTCAAAGGACAATTCGCCGTCCCGTTTCTCCTTTAGATGCAGCGAGAGGCCCAGAAGAGAGCAGTTAATTTTTAATGCATACGATAACTTCTAGGAAGAATGCAATTTCTCCCGGACGATTATTTCGCGCGTGCTCGGGAGTTTCAAAGAAAAATAGAAACGTGAAGTCGGAGAATATGAACTTCGGCTGTGCGATATACCCAGACGTTCCTCGTTTATAAACATTCCTTATAAAACGCCTCAGCGCTCTCAGTGATGATGCGTACAACAATCCACATCGAAATATCATCAACTATTATACGTTGCCAAGTCCAATAACTAAAACAAGGGCCATTCCAAAACAGTTTGAGTCTACCGTCAGCTGTTCGTTCCTTTTGGAATTGAAACTACACAACTGTCCCCTCTACTGACATGAACGCGTCTCGTGAGCTTTACCGAAATTGTTGAAGCCATTTGCGGATGATTTGCAGAAAGGTGGTTTTGACATGTTTCAGCTCATACAATCGTTCAAAGGCTGGCCATAGAGCAAAATGTCATACAACTCTTTTCTATCGCTCTAACAACTAATAAAATGTTTTTTCATCCAATTTATACAAACTCGGTAGAACGTACCTCAACTTTCTGCGTGAAATTTATTTAGTTGCTCCTAAATACGCCACGACTAATATTGACTAATCCGTGCATACGTGATTCATGAGACTGTCAAGTAGAGTTTTGTAAGGAGAATCGTCTTTACAGTTGTGGATCTACCGAGTAAAACCTGTGAGGAATGTGAAACGGGAATTCGGCTTTCAGAATTTCTGGAGTTACTCTTAATCAGTTTATGATGGTTATTAAGCTTTCATCGTATAGACGGTGTATTGGACTATCACCCCGATTCTTTCGAGAGCGCTAATATGATGTGAGCGGGATTTATAAGGAAAAAATAATAAACCAAAACCTTACTACGACATTTTGAGAATTTATAGCATTTTTACACTGCCGAGAATTTCACGGTACTGTTGTGTTGATTGCGAAGGTCGATAGAAAAATTGTTCGAGCTACTTATGAGAAAACAATATACGGTGTTTTGATCGTTATCACTACAGTCGGTTCCATGATGATCTGCTGGATAAATATGATATTTGAGTCGATTTTGTTCTGACGTTTTCTCTCCATCACGTTCATAGACTATTTTTAATAACGGCGTTTCTCAGACTCTGTAGCCCTTACAACGACGCAGGTCCGATCACATAACTTTCCTGCTTACTACGCAGAGCTAAGGAAACTGGAAAGGGGTTAAAACCAACGATTATTTCGTATCACTCCGCAAATTTTCGTCCGTTTAAGGAGCCATTCCGGAGAAAATAGTAAAAACGGTAAATTAATATTTGAAGGATCACTTCTATGGCTTATATCTCTGTATAAACAGATACAGAAGTAATTAGGAAGAACAAAACATGGGTATAGGTAAGATTCATCAAATCCAGTTGTTCAGGCAACTACACCACTTAGTCATCTACTGAGTTACATAAGAAGTGTTTTATTTTGTTTCGTTTTAATGTGAGTGACTTCAGCGCACCAGCCATCACCAGCTCCAAGCGCAATTTTATGTTATTCCATTCCAATCATCGTCGCCTCACCACGTGCCTCGTTAAAACGGCTTATATATTGTATTCATTGCCCCTCACTTTTTGCAGTGACAACAGTAATTACTGCGCATTCGGCATTCTCGTCGGGTCGGCCGGTAATGGAGGCGCCAATGAATTGGAGGTGAAGGGGGTGCACTAAAACAATAATTGGATGTAGATACGTGCGATTGGTATCGCGACTATAAAGCACCTAACTATCTTGTCAGAGATAACGTAGACGGGTAAACTAATCGTTTATCGTATGTCTCAGTCATCGCTAAAGGACTATTTTAGCACAAATACGCCCGAAAGCGCACGGCCATTGAAGCGCAGTTTGAGTTCCCCCGAGGTTATTAGTACTACAGTCCGTCGCCGGTTGGAAATGGCTGAAGATAAAGAAATCGGAAAAATTACCCTTGGACAACTGAAAAAGTGCCTGGGAGATTTGATAGACTCTAAAAAATTGGCAAAAGCTGAAGACCTGGAGAAAATTAGTGTTAAAGTCGATAGAGTTGAGACTCAAAGCTCTCAGTTGCAAAAAGAAGTGGTTGATTTGCGGTCGAAGTTAGAGGCGGTTGAGGAGAAAGTACGGCGCAATAATCTCATTTTTGGCGGATTAAATTGTGCAGATACGGAAAACTGTGTTGATGTTGTGTCTTGCTTCATGAAGGACATTTTCAAATTGGATCCGGTACCGGATATATCTCGAGCCTATTTTATTGGGAAAAGAGGTATTGGAAAGAAAACTATTTTAGCTGAGTTTTGGCGCCCTGGTGATGTTTCCCGTGTTATAAGCAAATCCAGTCGATTAAAAGGTACTGGATTTTTCGTCAATCAGGACTATTCTGCTACGACTAGAGCTCGAATGACCAAGTTATTGTTCATTAGAAGAGAGCTTATAAAGGTGAAAAGTACAGTCAAAATCCGGGTACAGGGAAATAAAACGCTGATTGAGGGAAGTAGCTACTATTGGGATGACCAGATGGGCCTTCGCACGATAGATGGAAACGATGGGGCTCTTCGACTTGGAAATCAACTAGGTATTGATCCTACAGGAATTTTGGCTCGAGTGCCGGCCGGGGCGGCGTTACCTATGCGATCTTGAAGAAATCCTGTCTGCCAGCGAGAGGAAGAAGAGAACATTATTTTTTCGTCGACGCTTTCAATTTTGGCCTATAATATTAGAGGTTTGGCTGTAAAAAGGATGTATCCGGATTTTTTTAATTTTGTTCGAGAATTTAGTATTTTCTCTTTGTTAGAAACGTTTGTAACTGAAGAGGGCATTGTTGTTTTTTCAAAATTTTTTCCTGATTTTGATTTGTTGGGGGTCCCGGCCAAAATAACTGCTCACTTTGGAAGAGCTCGGGGTGGGGGGCTATATGGTATAAGTAAAAAGGTACTGCGATTGGTACATTTTGAGAAACTGGGGTTAGTGGATGTTGTAAGGGCAAGGGTGGGAGAGGGTGTTATCTTACTACCAGTCTATTTGAATGATTGGGATGTGGATTTTGAAAACTTGGCTCGTGTGTTTGAGGAAGAAAGTGGATCGAGAGTTGTGGTGATAGGGGATTTTAATGCAAGGGTGGCGGATGGACAGGTTTTACCATGTGATTTCACTTCAATGCAGTGTTCTTGGCTAGAAACCGGGCGCCAAACAAAGGATCATATCCTAAATTCGAGGGGGCGAAAATTACTTGAGTTTTTTTAATAATAATGGTTTAATTGTTTTGAATGGTAGGGTTCCTGGGGAGAGCCTCGGGGAGTTTACGTATGTTGAATCAGTAGGGTCGTCGGTAATTGATTTTTGTGCGGTTGGTGGGGAAGTGGTTCATCTCATTGATGAATTCAAGGTTTTAGAAAAAGTATATTCCGACCACATGCCCATTTGTTTGAAATTACGATACCGTGAGGAAAGTGAAGATGTTAATACCCTTACTCCTCTCCCCAGGTTTCGCTGGAGGGTCGACAGGGAGAATGAGTATAAACGGTTGCTTGATGGTCGAGTTTCACAGCTTCCAGTTTATTTAGGAGATCCAGCACAGGAAATAAATGCGCTTTTAACGATTATTAGATCCACAGACGCAAATGGCAACAACGATAACAATTTGGCTCGTTCAGGAAAGAAACCTTGGTTCGATTGGGAATGCGTTCATGCCCGTGTTCGAGCGTTCAGCTGTTTGAACTTGTTCCGTCGCTCGAATTCAACAATTGCCAGGGAGGCTTACATTGAAGCTAATAAAACATTCAAAGTTTTGTGTAAATTTAAAAAGAAACTTTTTTATGCACAATTATTGGAAAATTTCCAACAGGTGAAGGATAGTGCTGAGTTTTGGCGATTGGCTAAGTTGTTTCAAAGGCGTTCATCCAAGTATTCTGCTTCTATAGCTGCAAATGAGTGGGTGGGGCATTTTAAATCTTTGTTATCTCAAGAGCCTTCCAGTGTGTTGCATAGCTATGTTGATCCATTTTTAATCAGAGAGGAACTCGATAACCCGTTTTCTGGAGAGGAACTGGACGCTGTCTTGAAGAAACTTAAAGTTAATAAGGCACCAGGAAGCGATGGGATCCCCTACGAGTTTTTTTTAAAATGCACCGCAAGGATTTTTAGATAGATTGCTGCAAGTATTTAATGGTATCTACGACTCTGGGGATGTACCAAGCAATTTTGGTGAGTCGGTTATATTCCCTTTGTTCAAGAAGGGCAATCCCGAGGACGTGCGGAATTATAGACGGCTATCATTTTTGAACTCAGTGGCCAAAGTGTTTTCTGCACTTTTGCTGAGGCGTTTGACTGACTATGTTACAACTAATGAATGACCTTTTGCATGAAAACCAGTGTGGCTTTCGTAAGAAATATAGTACTGTAGATGCCATATTTGTTCTCACTAGTGTGGGAAAGATGGTGTTGAGTCGAAGAGGGGGGAAACTCTACGCCTTTTTCGTCGATTTGAAATCAGCTTTTGATCTCGTTTACAGGCAGTTTTTATATGTAAAACTTTTTGACTTGGGGGTGTCTGCTAAGTTTGTCAATATTTTGAGGGCTATGTTCTCGGGATCAGTTTCTTCTGTTTGGACGTCAAATGGGCGAACGGAATATTTCGAGGTAATGAATGGGTTACGTCAAGGGTGACTTCTAAGTCCGTTACTATTTTCGTTGTTTATTGACGATTTGTGTGATGCAATGAAAAATGGGGTTACAGTTGGTAATACTATGATTAGCATATTGCTATATGCCTACGATATAGTTATTTTGTCGGAATCTGCAGAAGGGTTGCAGGAAAATATTGATGGTTTGGCAAACTATTGTGAAAACTGGGGTTTGGAAGTTAATTTGCAAAAATCAAAAGTGATGGTGTTCCGGCGGGGTGGTAGACTGGCAGTGGGTGATAGACGGCATTTTATTTCTACTGTTTTAGAGGTTGTTAATGAATACATTTACTTGGGTGTTTCATTGACGTCATCCCTATCATTTTCTAGACATGTCTCAGTCAAAGCGACTGCAGTAAAATTTGCATTGAATAATGTGTGGAGGAATGCGGTCATGTCCCCGTCGATCCCTTCCCAGTCGAAGCTACAGATTTTCAATGCTGTCTCGCGTTCAGTCTTACGTTATGCGGCGCAAGTATGGGGTTATGAAGAATTTGAGGCGGCTGAGAAGGTGCTTCGCTATTTTATTAAAAAATTATTTTGCTTACCCCAATGCACCCCTAATTATGTACTTTACCTTGAAACTGGCCTAGATTGCATATTTGGTTTTACTCTATCCTTGCATTTCAAGTATATTGTCAAAGTCTTGAAATTGCCTCAACACCGCTTTCCCAGAATTATGGCGGAAGAAATAATTAATCGGGGCATTTATTGGTTTGCTGGTTGGTTACGCTTGGCTCAGAAGTGTAGATACCCGGCGGGAGGGTTGAATAATAAATAATCACGTTCTGAGTGGGCACCGACAGGCCCAATTGGAGAGAGCACGCCAAACTAACAATTATTTATTGTTTAAACAGCTCAATCATAATATTAGGTGTGCGGACATTACGGTAGGTAGATCTTTAGGATTGAACAAAATTAGGTGGATGCTTAAACTGCGTGGAGAACTAATATGGTTAAATGGAAGTCCACATAGTAAAAAACTCGTCAAAAATTGTGCTCTTTGCAATTATAATGTCCGTGAGGACTTATATTATTTCTTGGGGAAGTGCCCTATTTTAAATGAGTTTAGGGTCCCATCATTGGGTAAGTCGGAATTTAGTAGGGAGGAGGTTGTACGGGTCTTGGACGATCCTTCACGTTGGTGTGCCCTAGTGATTTTTGTACAATGTGCACTGAAGTACAGAAAATTATTGATTTCTGAGTTTAATTTTGATTAGTTTCTTTGCCTTGTATGATTTGTTAATTTAAATTTGTATTCCTATTATTTTATTGTATTTTTAAAAAAACTTATTTACTTAATAAAGCAGCGTTAACTCCTGGCAGACGGATTTTCAATAATCCATTGCTGTATAGCTTTTATTTCTTTTGTGATATACAGTTGTATATAGTTTATTTAACACTTTTGATTAATAAAGCTTTTTTTCTTTCTTCTTCTTACAGCCAAAGACCAATTGCACATCATGTAGGAGCATGAACTTAACTGTAATGAAATAAAAATGAACCAAGTACCAATTTATTTTGTACTTTTTTCGCGCGCAGTTACTTTTATTTTCTATTTCTATTATAAGAGCTCAACAATTACTTTATTTTTATACTCTCTTTGTATTGAGCTTCTGCGTGCAAAATCTGGCCTGATAAGAATTTCACCACTTTGCCACAACTCCAGTGAAATAGTTACTCTGGAAATTACGAAAACGTTCAAAAAAAGATTATTTTCGACACATTTTGGTTGTTGTCTCTGTTCGATGGACGGTTAAGTATAATGGAAGGTTTAGGAAAAGCCTGGCGTTGGGGAGAGTACCGCGCTTCACTCCAAGCAACTTCAGAACTCTTAGCGAGGCCACAGCCCCCTTGATGCCAACCCATGGCTTCACGCCACCGGCCTCAGGCAGAAGCCCCTGAGGTTCCCATTCAATTTGGATGCAATTTTAGCAGCCTTAGGTCCTGGATGGGTAGCAGGCTCCGATGCCGGAATCGCCGCAAGGCGTTCCACCGGCACCTACGCTTTATGCTTGTAACGAAAAAATAAATAGGGAAAAGGGGCAAATAATAAAATAAATCCTAGTGGGGATGAACCCAGGTATTTAGGGGAAAGAAAAGCAAAAAAAACAACTGAGATACATTTATTTGGGAACTAATTATTAAAAAGAAATGGGGCTTCCTACACAGCATAAAAAGAAAAATATTTACTAATAAAAAAGAAAAAGGGAATGATAAATTAAACGTCCTCTCCTACCTAAGGCATGCCAAAAGAAAAAAAACGAAAACAGAGCCACAGACTTTGCAGAGACGTTCGAGTTTCTTCGAGCTTCGTTCGAACCGTTGCAGGGACGTACTCACGCGGGAAGGGAGCAAGGAACTGAAGGAGAACCCAGTTTTTTGACGGGAACACGCGCCAGGCAAATCCAACCGGAAAAACGGGAAAAGACCCCACGGCCTAACCTTCCTTCCGTAACCTTTCTTCTCAACAGTTTTGTTCCTTGCAGCTAAACTGGTTCAAGGGTTTTACGTAGCCCTACCCCGAAACTGATTTTGTCGGATATCACGTCACATGCTCATGGGGATTCCGGGGGTTGGAAGTGCCCACGTCTATCCCATCGAGAAAGGTGTCAGGCGGTGGTCAATGTCCCAGCCTGAACGGCGATCCCTCTTTCCGACGAGCCGAGGGCGGACTACTCGATATTCGCGACTCGTCCTACCCACTCTAACCTACCACTAACTAACTGTCAGAGGAACATCTATTGGGAAGAACATAAAGGTATTAACTATTCAAAAACATCCTGTGAGTTTGGTGAAAATCCTTAAAGCCACTTCGCCAAAAATCGTAAAAAACCGATTTTCGCTTCATTGGCACGTAACTCCATTCGTCGGATTTTCATGAAAGTATTTATGGCAAGGATAATCAGAATACGAACTGTCAGACAATAATTTGCAAGTTTCATTAAAATCGTTAAAGCCGTTTTCGAGAAAACTACGAAAACCCCTGGTATTAGGTACATTTTGGTCCCCCACCCTCCTTTACCATCGTCGGAAGTCGCCCATTACTTTATTGTCGCTTCTAATAAATCTCTACGAAACCGTAAAAAGAACCAGCTCATTCGGTCCAGCCGTTCTACCACGCACTGAACTGAAGACACACCCGGATCACGCGCGGAAATGAGTTCTTTAACGTAACGTGTTAAGTTCTTCAACTTAATCAAGATTCGACCACTTTCCAGATGCTGCGAACACGATTGCGGATTCATTAATTCGAATTTAAAAAGGAAACACCACTCCTTACCACTACCGGTTCAGCCAGATGTGAACAACATGACATCATGTCAAAGTTGGAAGGGCTTTGGGCTTTTGGGGGGGCAGTTACTAATACGGCGTTCCAAGTCTATAAAAACTGCGCGACGACGGGGCGTTGAGAGAAACGGAATGGATGAGGCAGAAATGTCATTAACAGTTGATTATTGGACCTCAGAATAGTATTTCGCCGCCTAAAACTGCTGTTACATTATCGATTTCAGAAGCGTGAACTGTTCAGAAAAACAAACGAAAAGCGATAAAAAATAGATAAAAAGAAGGTTCTCCGACGTTGAGAGACGCATTAACCTGAATACCGTCTGCTATAATGGAAAACAGATATGACCCACGCACTGATTTCTCAGGCCTCACGACGCACATCATTTATACCCAACGAACCTCGTTACGCAGAAAAAGCTCGTCATCGTTGGGTCTTAGGAGGTAATCCTAAACCCATCGAAGTGCACAATACGTCAGAAAAGACTCCTATTTCAATTTACCAGTCCGCGTAAATAATAACCTGTATAAAACCACTCGAGCACAAAGGTTTGTCAGGAAAGTCAATTAAGTTTTTACAAAACCAAATTGAGCGAACAATTCATTTAGTTCTGATTACCAATAAAGACGTCGACTTATTTATGTTGAGAGTACGTCCAATTTAACAATATATGGAATTCTTCATGTTTAAATGCAAACCATACGAAGCAGAAGCACACGCGGGGGAAACACCAAATATCTGGTGCACAACTTTCCGCCCCCGCCGTAAATTCTGTCGCATATGAGGGCGCGCGCTGTATCTTTGTTCAGCGCATATCTACGGCAACATTAATGCAGAACAAAATGCGGGTATACGTTGCTACAAGACAGGAAGGTGAGACTGATCAAATTCAGTGAAGCAGTTACTCTGGAAATTTCGAAAATCTTCAAAAAATATTATTTTTGGCACATTTTGGTTGTTATCTCTGTTCAATGTACTCTGCAAGGAACATCTACTGGGAACAATATATATTGATATATAAGTATTGAGTATTTGAAAATATTCTGTGAGTTTGGTGAAAATTGTTAACGCCGTTTCGCCAAAAAGCGTAAAAAACCTACTTTTGCGCCATGGGCCTACGTCACCGTTCGTCGAATTGTCACGGAGATATTCATGAAGTGGACACAAATTGGGTACTGACTAGTAAAAGATAATTTGAGTTTATTCCAAATCGTTAGAGCCAATTTCGTAAAAATTGCGCAAACCCCTAGTTGTTAGTACATTTCGGTCCCCCACTTTTCTTTCCCAATGATGGAAACCGCTCATAACCTTATTTTCGCGTCAAAGAAAAGTTACGAACAAAACAAAAAACAACCAGCTCAGTCAGTTTAGCCGTTCTTCCACATATTGAACTACAGATACACACATACACGTTTTTTATTCTCAAAGCTCACCGTAAATGGACATCAAAAAAGGAAAAACCAATAGTAGTATAATTAAGAAAATGTGGAGGGCGCCCAGGCTACGTGTTACGTCAGCTCTTGGGATTGAAGGATTGGGACGGGGAAGGAATGAAGGATAAGAGGATGTTCCACGATGGAATGAACACGAGGTTCCAAGAATGCTGCAACCCTGACGTTACCAGCCTCTACTCCACGAGCTTTCGACTTGTCATATTCGCACTTTTAGCTTGCCAAGTTATTGCATGATCCAGGCTGCCAGATACTACCAGGACATTCACGAACACTGCAGGCTGGTTGAGATCAACAGCAACGATGTCAAGCCTCCGCCTTTCTTTAGAGAGAACCCAGCAGTGCCGCTTTCTCTCCTTGTTCCCAGCCCTCAGAAGACAATGCACAAGCAACCTCCTTGCAGACCATGTCATGATGCGTATATGGACACACCTGATTTAGCGACTCAAACTGGTTACTACAGGCACGACAGCGAGCATCCACAATATTACGATCTCGGCACCTAGTAGGCTTCATTGCCATAGGCAGTGACTCCAAACGCTCCATGGATCACCTCTGAAGCTCACATCACCCATGCAGAAGATTAGGGGGATTCAGGACACTGCGTGATTCCCCGTTTGTCAACCGAACCATGCAGAGCAGCCGCAATCTCCGACTTAGGAGCAGATGGATCCGGCGTGTCGCCCTACCGCAGCTGACACGGAACGGATCCAACACCAGCCACAGCGCGTGCGACATTCCTGCTGGATGCCTGCAAAGCAGGGGCTGTACGCACATGTGGCGCTATGAATGCACGCACATGGGGCGCTATGAAAGCACGCACGGACCACGCGCCGAAATGAGGTTTTTCGTATTCAATAGACATCAAAACGTTAAGATCTGAAGAAAACCTTTTGACGCTAAATTGTTATTCTCAAAGTGTTCATTAAGTTGCTGTTTGATACACTTCTCAATAAAATTGGGGATGACGCTCAATAGCAATACGGGACGATAATTGGCTGCGTCTACATCTCTACCGCCCTTAAACGGGAGAATTACTTTGGCAATCTTGAGGGAACGCATAACTAAGCAAAATAATGATTATTATATGCGTTATTGAGTCACTTAGATAGGTAGAATAATTTTTTAATAATTTCAAACAAACCCCATCAACACCTGGTGCGGAGTTTCCATTCATAGTTACTAGAATTACGTTCGGGTAATTTCTGTACAAATTTGAATTGCGAGATGGGCGTGGATCTAAATTGCTGATTACCAGGTTGAAAGGTGAAGTTAGTTTGCGGAGTCAGTTTTTCTCCCACGCCAGAAAAATATTCATTAAAACTACGTGCAACTTGAGCTCACGCTTCGTTCACATTCATTTCAAACCTTAGCGATCAACTTATTACGGTGACCCTCGTTTTTACTTTTCCCGCAAAATTAATCCTTCAAGATCTACCAACACTCTTTTAGTTTTCATTCGGAATCCTTGAATTGTTTTCCATAATATTCTTTCTTTACATTCTTAAAACATAAGATTTGAAGAAAATACGGGAACATTTTTTACCTTATTAGATAACTTTTATTTCTACAACGTAAGGCTAACAAAATTGGAAAGAGAAAAGGGATAAAAACAGAACTGGCTGGAAGACGTATTTTTACTTCGTTCGAGTTTCTACACAACGGCAAACTCGGAGGTTTCTGAAGAGGTAGCCAGGACGCATTAATGGTGGGATAAGAAAATCCAGTCGAAAACAAGGGAAACAGAAGGGAGGAAAAGGCTACAAATTATTACGACTGGTTGATTGTTATTGTGTTGCGCAGCATGATTTAGTCCCACACCTTCGAGACCCATCACATCGAAAAATACTTGTAAACGACGCTAAACAAGACCGCTACCATAGAACAACAAAAATTGACCTTTTTTAGGCGACCCTAAGCAATTGGCAAGCCGTGATAAGTCGAACTGATGGGTGATTGGAGCGTGACGAGAGGCAGCCAGGCCGGAGGAAAACGATAACTTCCACTATACTATCGTCGAGAATTATGAACCACTGTCTTAACCACTAGACCACGATTGCCCGGTGCCTTTAAAGAGAGTCAGGCGGTACATCTCCCCCCTCACTGTTAGCTGCTGCTCCTGGAGCGGACGACTTTAATGGACGGTTTTTTTTTTGCGATTTGGACAAAAAACGCTCACACCTTGAGATGTTGCCACTTGGTAGAGCAACCTCGCAGTGGTTTGACTCGTTTTTGTGGAGAGAAATTCGGATTGTACAAATAGCTGGGACTCCGCCCACCCAGCTCTCATAGTCACCCGCGTTCATGAGGATGTAGTAGACTCCGCCACCACTAAGGGCAATGTATTCATATACATCCCCCCACGTTATCGATGTGTGGATGGCTGGAGCATAAAGGGGGACTGTGTGGATCCTGTACAGGTCGATTGTGTTTGAAGAACAATGTAAACGAGATCGTCCAGACTGGCTGCAACCTTCACGGTAGCCACTTGATAAAACCACAAAAGTTCTTCAGAGGCCTCCTCTAATGGTAGCTGTAGGTGCGAATTATGAACCAATGTCTTAAACACTAGACCACGATCGCCCGGTGCCTTTAAAGGAAGTCGGGCGGTACAGGTAGTTTGATTACCATCCTGATTTTTTTCCAAACGCTATTAGCACCCTTCACTCCGGTTCTTTTCTAGACGATTTTGTGCGCTTATAATTTCGCTGTTCGATCTCCTCCATCCTGCTGAAATTATTAGGACGGGAGAATTTCAGTTGCTCTTCAATTGTGTCGTCGCGATAAACTCTTGAGCGTGTAATTTGCATTCCATCGGTATGTGCGATTCTACACACTGCCTGGTGTCTAAATCGGAGGATTGCAGGCGGATAATTGTCGGTTACGGTTTCGGATGTGAGTTGCATACAACCGCTAATTGGATTTCATGTCAACGACGGAATTTCTTGCTTGAGGCCTTGTGACCTGTCGGGATATCGGTATTAAACCACATTTTCCTCGGTAGAGGAGTCGTCTGCCCATTTTCCCGGGGGCGTCCGCAATCAACAGCTTCATGCTCGCTGTGGCAACCTCCTTTAGTTCGAGGTGGGCTCGAATTGCCTATTTTACGCGGCCTTCGTGTTGCCGCAAGTTCTCTCTCTCTTTAACATAATTATAGTTTTATTGTGATATTTTATTGGACGTGTTTAAAATGTCGTTACGTCGAGGAGACGAACTCACCTAACAGGTACATTAACTTTAGTAATTTACCTAATGGCGGAACTAACCCAATTACTTTAATACCCGATAAAGAAATTGTTATAGTAATTGAATACTGAGGCCTCTTCTGAGTGCCCTCTCTAGGAAACCAATTACATACTTACCAAAATTTATAATGCTTACGTGTAGCATACTCCCTATCAAATTGAAAACTTGCACTAAGTTATACTATAGCTGTAGAATTTTCATAATCTGCATGCTCTCACAAGAACAGGGGGGGAGAGGGTCGTTCACAACTGAGGTGAGCACGTTGTGTGGTTATGCAATGAGGGGCAAGGCTGGTTTCGGCCTCACCAAGCCGTGGGAGAGTAAGCCAAAATATGTCAAGCAGAAATGTTAAACATAAATATCTGTGCACAAGAGATCCTGTTCAAAGGACTCAGTGGTAGTGGATATTTATATATTCTCGAACAGCCAAGCTGCCTCAAAGGACATCTCGGCTTACACCTTCAGACATTGGCTGGCACGAGAAAGTCTTCAGGTGCTCGAACGAGTCGGTACCCATATTAGGCTTTCCCTTACTTGGATACCAGCTCCTAGAGGTCACAAGGGCAACGAAGTCTTGCCTTGCGAAAGGGATACAGAACCTCTAGCCATGGGGCCTGAGCCTCACATAGTAGCGACGAAGAGTCACCTAAATCGGCAGCTGACCCAACTGGAGACACAGGAAAAACGCGTCCATTGGCATGGCCAGATACGACTAAGACTGGCGAATAGGCTCATTGTGTCTTCCTGTTCAAGGTTAAAGGTAATGCTCACCAGACGGGAACTGAAAATCCTTACTTTTTTCCTCACTGGGCACTGCCCTCACTGGGAGCTTCTTAAAAGGGGCTAATATGGGCGACGTCTTTTATAAGGTAAGGGACAGCGTCACAATTGACCCAAAGCATGGCCGAAGTGACAAACGGACTTCGGTTGTGTGCCCTCAGATCAAAAACAAAAGCCAGGCGGGAACATACACATTTGACTGATACTGGGCAATACGTCTGTCGTTCTTGTGAGTGATCGAACCGAATCGTGCAAGAGCACGTCAAGTCAATCGAAAATTGGTCCCTCGCACTGAAGTATATTGAGACGGGTTCATCCCTACACCTAAACGATCCCACGTCGACTGCCTTCCCTCGAGGTAGAAGCTGCATCAATGTTCCGGTATTCCTTGTGTCAATATCATGCGCCTGCGTTCTAATTAGCGAATTTATCATAAAGTTACTCGGAGCTCCTGTATTTCAGAACTTTGAACAACATCCGTGCCAGGGTTCGCTTTCCTCTCTGCCTTCCTAGAGCTCCGTACGCTGGTGGGACTCGTTGATTGAGCCGCTCCGGGACAACTAAGCGCACGTTTGCATTCTGAGCTTTCTGCACTCTGACTACGTCTTCACTTATTACTTAAGGAGCGTCAGAGAGGGAGAGAGAGAGAGAGAGAGAGAGAGAGAGAGAGAGAGAGAGAGAGAGATTGATTGATTGATAACGTCTTTATTATTGAATCTGGCGAGGTTTGGCCATACATGGCCATTCTTCCACCTAACCAGAGAGAGAGAGAGAGAGAGAGAGAGAGAGAGAGAGAGAGAGAGAGAGAGAGAGAGAGAGAGAAAGAGACGGAGAGAGAGAGAGAGAGAGAGAGAGAGAGAGAGAGAGAGAGAGAGAGAGAGAGAGAGAGAGAGAGAAAGTCTAAATTTATGTAACCACCCGCGAAAATTAGGGCCAAGTAGTCCTCTCTTCCACCTTCCCAGGGTATGTAAATATCGATTATAATTCCTTTTACAAAGGAGAAAGAGTTAACATTTAGGTTCTCAAATATCCAATAATTTCAAATAAATTCAGTATTCTTCAATAAATTCCTAAAAGTTTCTGATTAAAAATAATCGCGAATCGTGATACTCATAGTATATCCTAGTTCAAAAACGAATGCCGTTTATAATAACACAGTTTTATGAGCTGAGATTAGCAACATTTCGCCATGAAAGTGAGAGCTTCGTAGTTTGGTGTTTTAAATTTAAGAATTTTAAATACTACCGTGGCTATTAGCACCTCCTTGAGTCATTGAGTCTGAAGCGCATGGCGTAATTTCCTCACTATTCAAGTCACACACTACTACGCTACTGCTGCGTACTAAAACGTAGAAAAGATTAGGGATTGGACAAGTTGCAGTCTGATTTGAATTGGGAAGTCGAAGGGAGAGAGAGGAGAGAGAGAGAGGCAAAGAGAATGGTTTTGTCTTGATTAGTTGCAATGAGCATTACTCTTCGTGGAACAGTAATGCGGAGCGAAAGCACTCAGCTTAATATAATGCTACAGCTACCGGCTGCTTCTCTTTTTCTTTCTCAGACGCTCATTCCAGAATGAAGTCAATAAACGCGTAACTACAGGATGAAAAGCGAGATTGAATTACGTGTTGACGATCTGTGAACGAAGTTTCATCAAAACTCAGGATGTCTTTAACAAGTCAACACTTATAGTTCTCCACGAATGTCTTTCGAACCGCCCACTGAACACAGAAATGTGATGAAAATCGTGTTTTTTAAAAGATTTTGATATTTTATCAATAAACGCGTAGCGAAAATTGGTCAAATTGACGAAATATCTTTAGGAAACCTAAACCTATATTTTGTTTCCTTGTGGGTATTTCTGTATTTATCCGTTAAACGCGTTCACTCACTGTAAAGTGGATAAACGTTGGGGCAATGTGAATTCTGCGCCATTAAGCACAAGCAGTTTCTACATTAAATGCAGGTCAAGTTGTAACAGGTTTGTATTAACTCAAAAACAAATCGGATCATTCGGTAGAGCCATGAAAATTGCTGAGGAATGTTGTTTGAAGCGTCGCACCAGTTACATTTTCCACGAAGTCGTCATTCGTTTCGTGGTATTTAAACCATTTCCCTGTTTTCGTACGCATGACGTAAACTCCTTCAAATGTACATCATCTTTTGGCTGATGTGACTTACCTTGAACATTGCATTTTGGTTGTTGAAACCTACCGCTTCGTCATTCCATGCATGGAACTCCCCTTGAACCGGTCTGTGCGTGGTCAGGAGCTGTAAATTGAAGTTGTATCGAACCGTTCTGCATCATTCAATTACAGACTGAGCACGGAGTCATTCGCCTTTTGATCGAACGAATTGCATTGAAACGGCAGCATTTGATGGGCAGGTAAAAGAAGAGAAGAAACACGGTGACTGCATTACTAGTTTGGGTGACGTTTGATGTGACATTCTTCATACTCCCGACTTGAACAAACAGCGTTTTGCTGATGACAATCCTCCGACGAGGAGTTTGGTTTGTAATTAAGCTGCTCAAACGAAAACAGCGTTCAAACGCCAAATGAGCCTCTGAAACCCCGCACAATTCTCGATTTGAAGGACAAATACTTCGCGTTCTAAACTGAGAACGCGGTCCCACCGCAGCTTTGCCACAGGTGCTCTTCAAATCACCCAACCAAACCATTTCCCCACCCCTCTTTTTCACCCTTTACATTGTAATCAAGTTTGGTCTTCTCTAACGCCTCTCTTTCTCTTTCAACTGCCGAAACAACTAAATGAACTTTAGGCGCTTGGTTTGGCAACGTGTTGAATCAATTTGGAGATGATGACGATAAACAAAGCTGATTCGTTGAGCCGGGTCAGGATTGAAGAGTAATTAAAAAAATCAATGGAAGCGATCTCAGGTGAAGTGTCGCAATGGGGACGAGGGAGAGACAACAATTGATTGCGTTCAATCCTACTTCAAGGTTAGTGAGTGTTTCACTCGGGCGAGTCCTAAGGGTGAAAAAGCTTGAGGGACGTTAAGGAAGAAGTGGGGGAAGAGCACTTGATTTATTTAAGCCACTTCGGAGAATCCCCGGTCTTCCAACCCACATATCCTGTTCCCAGAAAGCCCGTATATCATCTTCTCACAAACAGGATTAAGGTCAAATATTACGTTTAGGCCACACACAACCTTAAAACTTTTACTTGACAAAATGTCTAGAGGCTTACTTGTACAGGAGTAGAACATCAAGAGACTTACTTGTTCAAGAATAAAAATGAGACTCTACAATTTAAGGAGGCTCCATCCAGTAGGAGTAAACAACAAACTAGAAAGAGCGACAGACCAACAGGATGCTCGACACAAAATCCTTTCAGAACTTTGGAACTTTTCGGTAATTTGTTTAGGTTTGCTAGGTGATTAACTGTGAAGATTTTGAGCTTTGTCAGACTCTCGGCTCGTTGCGGTCTCAATGCTCATGCACAAAACAACATTTATGATTGAAATGAAATACGTACTTTCAGAGTTCGTCAGCATCAGAATGTACAGCCGAGAGAAGTGGATCTTATTCCACTGACACCAGGAGGGAACATGTTCAAGCAGATTTGATAAAAGCACATAAATTTCTGCCGCTTTTACGAGTGTGCTCTCTTGCTGGTTTAGAACCGTTATTCATGAAGCTCCTCCGGCACACCGTGATTGGAAGCGTAGCTTACAACAGGGCAGTTGTCATTTTCTAGTGCGCTGCACGAAAGCGAATAGGTTCTAGCAACAACGGATGGTAATACTCCACTGAGCACACAGACAGGCAATGTTTTGGCCAGTACTACTTCTTCTCCAATACTGAAGGAGAGTGGCCTCTATCAAGTCCAACAGATGACTTCAGGACAATCCAATTAGGCGCCAAACATACCCTATCACGTGGAATGTGCAAACTTCACACCAGGCAACTTCTCGCAGGCACGCTGGGATTGCTGATACAGTACAGAGATGCCACGAGAGCCATAGCCCCAGCAATACAACTCGAGTACACCGATGAGCGCAAATTGGCCCACGAGTGGGTGCTGCATCATTGGTAGGAGCGGTAGAACACAAGAAACACGTAGCACGTTGTAAGCACGTTTATTTAATAAATTAATAAAGACCTTTGTTACGGGAGGGACTAATATTGAAAGCGATATCGCACTTAGAGAGTTGGGGAGTTAGTACGATATCAAGCCGAATGCAATTGGAACAGAGTTTTATTCTCGAATTACATTCCTGGAAGTTTTACCACCACAAACCAGGATCTGAGTGGGAGCGAACGCGAGTGCGGGCGACTCGATGACGAGGGAACAGGCTCGGTTACAACTGACAGCGAAGTCTCGAGCGAATTGAGGCATTTGAGGTGCTCAGTCAGCGACGAGCCTCCGCTGAATCGAAAGGGTTTGGTTCGTCCCGTTACACCTTAGTTGAACAAGGTTTATCACTATTATAGCAGTTTTAAGTGTATACACCGTGTGTGAAGATGTACATATTTGTACACATATGGGTGTACCTATGAGATATTTCTCATTGTTTCGTGACCCTAAAATTGGTTAGGGATGAGGAGAGAGAAAGAGAATGAAGAGGGATAGCGAGTGTTTGGACATTGGCTGTACATGCATAAATCTGCCATGTCGAAGTACGTCTGTCTTCTCTTGGTGGGCTATTTACGGGAGAGGGTTATTTGATCGTACGTATCGCATAATGACTTTTGAGAAGACCGGCGTTCAGCGCCAGATGAACGTCAAAGAGCGTGTCGGCAAAGTGGATCGAAGCGCAGACTGTATTGCATTAGAGAGCAGGACGATATAATGGAATTTAGTATAAATGTTTGTACGCCCAACGATAACCTGAACTTCAGAGAGTTTCCTCTTTTATCCAGTGTCAATTAGATAAGGGCAATTGTGATAAGGGGTAAGGGGCTGGTAGAATGACGTATACGGCCGAGACAGATGGTACCTATTATAGCCGGGAAAGGAACGAGATCACCGCAGATTTGCTGTCAGAAAAGAAGCTGGGGAGTTAAAGGGGTGGAGAATTATTGTTTGAGAAGTTCAGTGAAAAAAGAACGAATACCCTAAAAGAATCTGTCGTGGAGTTTACTAGTCGGCTTGATTGATCCACTCAAGGATTGTAAGGTTGATTGAGAATATCTTTCTCGAAGGGACGTCTGTTAAAATCGGAGAATTGCAAGCCGCTTGTGGTTCACAAGTTGAGCTGAAAGCAGTTAAATCCCATCAATCTTCTAAAAACTTCTGACTGAGTAAGTCGAGTGAGAAGTTGGAATTTTTCGCAAGCGGGATAACGTAGGACTTGTGACTGGACTATCCCGCTTGTTCTGAGTGGGAGGGAGATGAACCTCACTCGCTACGTTACATTTAGAGGGGGGGAGAGGGCAATGACAGGGTCAAAAGGCTTGTAGAGACCTCGTTCGTATTATTGTGGAAACAGTGTGAAAACGGATTTCCCCTTTCCTTCTTTTTTTTTTTCATCCCTAAAAATACTGGATGAACCACAAGACAGAAGAGACAGGACGGAAATCTGTCCACAACCGAATTTCAATGATTCTTCATACCAGTCACTCTACTTCTCTTCTCCGCCACAGCTGCTTACTTTCTTACACACCTAAGCTCGACCTTCGAAGACATTTTCATTCCTTTTTACACTACTTTCATATTTCATTCGACCTGCACCTCCTTTTGAACTAGAAAATATACACAGGTAGCACATTATTTATCACGTTATTCACCATCATCTCGAGCGACCTCGACCTGACGCTTGCATGATCTCGAGCAATAGAGCTTCAAGTCTTCCTCACCAAACACGACAAGTATCAAAAGGAAACGAAAAGTTCAGGAAACTCCCACCTTTTTCTTACATTCTTCCCCAATGGGTTTTATTTCGCCTTACGCTGATCCGTGGGTTTTATTCTAGTCCCCTATTATTTTATTGACAACGGGATTTGGAAGTAACGAGGCTGTAATGCAATGAGGCCGAAAACTCTGCAAATTATTGCACAACGGTTTATTATTCTCTTGCGTAGCTTGACATCGTCTCACACCTCCGAGGCCCATCCCATTCGATTCACCATCGAAAAATACCAGTAAACCATACGAAACTTGACCTGACTACAACGGAACCGCGACAACTAAATATTCCAGAAGCCTATAAGCAATTGGCATGACGTTGCGAGTCGGACTGGCGGGTGATTGGAGTGAGACGAGAGGGAGTGCAAACGATGAAACGATTACATTCGCTGTATTGTGTAGTTCTTTCAATTCTCAAGTAGACTTCGGCTCACTATAGTTACTGCGATTTCACTATTTCCCGCCTCTGGGAATTTTTCCATTCGACCCATCATCTAATAATACCTGGAAGTTAATGCCGAACACGGCTTATTTGCGACGACACTGCCAAAGTTGCGTTTTGTTACTTTTTTAAATCATTTTTTTCCAATAACCACTTCGTCGGATCGGATTGCCGAGCAGGCGAGCACAACTAGACACTGATTGGGATCTTTGTGCGGAAGAACGGTTTTCTTAGACCACGTTGAAGGCACACGGACAATGCAGATTTGAAATCTCCATTTCTTGAAACGTAAAGTATCAAAGTTTGAGGGGGAAGTGGGGTTGTAAAACATTTTTCCTGACTTAAAACATAATTGTTATTACTCAGAATGAATTTTAAACCAAAACGCACAGTTATGATCGCGAAAGAGAGGCAGATTGAAGGCACAAAACAGCCCAATCGGACACCACTAGGGAATGAGCTGCGAATAAAGTGAAATAATAAGTTGTCAAGGAAATGATTTCCAAATTGCCAGACACGAAGTGAGAGAGAATACAAACATTTTAACATTTGAATTGGTAAATGAAAATTAAATCGATGTTTTCCAAAAGAGCCTTCAAGAAAAACAAAAAAATATCTGGTGCGTTGCAACACACGACTTTCCTTAGCTCTACGTCAATTCACTTGTGTTCAAGGCTTATCCTACTTACTCAGTTCTTTTGAACTTGGCCATACAACACTTCACGCCAGCAGAAAGCGGTACTCATTCGCGGACCATTATTGAGCAATTGGTACCCAAACGATTAATGACACTGTAAATACGATTTTTTAAAAAAAAGGCAGTAATCACTTTTGCTGAGTTATTGGGTAAAAACATTTAGAACTGGCAGTAAGCAAGACGGCGGTAGTTAAAAATCACTATGATAACTATAGTTAACTTTCGGTGGGTTTTGCTCATACCCTCATTTTGGCGTCTCGTGGTAACCTGCGGGCTAGATATCAAGTTTGAGCTGATTTGGTACGGTTATTTACTCTAAAAATCGTCACGGACAAACAGGTTGACTGTTTCTGAACTCTTAGGTTATCGGCTTGCTTTGTAGCAGTCAAAGCTGCTAAATTCGTTTGCCCTCCCAACAACCGTCGCTCACTGATGTTGGGGAAGGACTCATACGAGTCACGACCCTTTGGTTCACCGACACAGACAAACAGACCATTTTCCCAAATATTGTTTTTTGGAATCAGTATGGTCTGAAACGTAAAGATCCTTTTTTTCCAGCCGATTACATAACTTCCCTTCCTACATTGTAGAGCCAAGGAAAGTAATAAAATGGAAACGTAGTTGGTGGAACTCGCCTCCAAATTCGGACTGTGGTTATAATACAATTTCCGTAGAAATCCGTTGAACGATGACTTAGCTCCCGTATATTTTTCTGTTCACGGCCCAATAATGTACTCTCCCAGTATTGATGTGAGAGCCCATGACTCTCGCTGGTCGTTAAAATAAAACGAATAATCATTCTCTCTCTCTCACTCTTTTCCGCGTTTGGGAGTCAAAAAACATACTCGAAGTTTCGAACCGAATCCGACGTGATGAGCCCGTTTAATAACAAGTTTTCAGGTCGTTCAGGACTTGTGAGGTTGCGTAGAAGGTTTGGGGCGAGTGGTACGAAGCTCAGTTAGTTGAGATGAGTAACAAGATTATACTTATACAACGTTATATAGGAATTTCTAAAGAAGAAAGAAGGAGCTCGATTTGAGTCGTTACAGTAACAAAACCGTGTTCCCAAACATGGTGTTTCTTTTCCTACAGTTGAAGGTCTCATGATCAGTAAACTTTTCTCATACAACTCCAATAGTGTCTTTATCCTTCAGGTGGAAGTAAACATAATTCACCGAGGAGCCCGATTACTTTCCTTAGCACGTTTCATCCAATAATCGTAAAAATGAGTCGAATATTCGACGCGTCGTTGAATTATGGGGATGAAGGAGGAAGAGGACTGTAAAGGGCAGTAAAGTTAACATTTTACTTAAGATTCCTCCTCCCTCTAACTATGACGAAAACGCTGCATATTAATACACAATTATCATACACAGCTTGACATAGTCTCACACCTCCGTGAATCAACCCATTCGATTCAGCATCGAAAAATACCAGTAAACGATACGAAACTTGACCTGACTACAACGGAACTACAAAAATTACGTATTCGCAAGTGACACGGTGTGACCAGTCGAGCTGATGGGTGGTTGGAGTCAGAGGAGAGGGAATGCGAACGATGAAGTGATCTTGTTGTGATTTCACTGTTTCCGGTCTAGGCGCAATAATATGCCTCTAATAATACTCTTTCCATTCGACCCAGCGTCTGAAAATACCTTGAAAAACACTGCGAAATTGCAAAAAAAAACTGCCGTAAGTGCGTTGTGGTTAATTTTTGTAACCATTTTTACTTTCCTTGGCTCTACAAAGCAGAAAAGAAAGTTACGTAATTTGCCGATAGCAACCACGGGCTTTGTCCGATTGGATTGCCGCGCAGGCGGGTACAACTAAAAACCAAATAGGACTTTTGTGCTAAAGAACATGGATTTTAGTCCATGTCAAGGGGAAGATATGGCTCGGACGAAGGACGTACATTGCAGATTTGGAATCCCGATGTCTTGAAACGGAAAGCGTCAAATAGTCAACTGTTCCGGCCCGGCATTTCTCTACAAACATCATCGAGTACGAGCCACGGAGGTGTTTAAAATTGTACACACGTTGAACCGAAAGTCGACGAAAGCAGTTACACGTTTTCTCTTCTGGTTTGTCAGAAATCAACGCTCATTTACCGCCTTGTCTTGAAGCTGGCAGATATTTACAGTTCATCGATTCTAACGACTCGGAGGCCCCTTGATTACGGAAACCAGTGTTATGAAGGTAATCATTGGAGTCTGCAATGTTTCATGGCTTCTGAGCCCCCCCTTCACGAAAACTTTGATAAATATTCTCGTTTCCCTTCAGGTTCGACCCGGTTTCAAGTTGACAAGCAATTGGGGAGTTTATCGATTGGATGTTAATAATTCAGCGCGAAGTTGCGTGCAGTCGACCCCAGCAGATACGGTAGGTAACAGGTGGCTCAGAGTGATTTCAACCTCCCATTAACGCCACAAATATTCAACTTGTCCTCGCCGTGTTAGGTTGTCTTAATAGAAAACGAAAAAAAAGCGAGGAACGCCCTTCTGACAATTTTATTTGCAAGCTACCGTAAAGATTGCGCATTTGGGTGTCAACTCGATCGCCTTCAGAAAGATAATTTAAATTAATCAATCTTGAAATCACAATTAATAAAAGTGTGGCACCGGGGTATTGAAATGAACAAAATGATCGTAACTTCTGAAATCTCTGTCTTTTAATAGCTGTGAAACAACGACACTTCCAAGATTTAGGGCCGGTTTATCAATTCTTCAGTTAAAACGTTGATTAGGTAGCGGTCTGTTAACGATAATCAAGGAGTGAAAAACTACTAGAGCTCGGGTCGCGTTCATCAATCGCCAATTGACTAATAGTTAGTTAGCGAGAGTTTGACTGCGGGGAAAAAGGGCTACCACTACGCTCAAACGAGAATCCCTCGAACGAAGAGGCAACTTGACGAGTTTTCATCCAAAACAATGTGTTGGATAGTTGGTACTATTGAGCCACCTTAATTTGCCGCCTGTCGATTTCATTATTTGACATTTTAATTCGAATACCCAAAATATCAGTTGCAGAATTGTTAAATAACATATTTGAGATCTTTTTCTATTTTTTCAATTCTCTTCTTATCTTTTCTTACTTCTCATTCTTTTCTTACTTCTCTTCTTATTGTGTGGCTCATTTTTCGTATTGTGATTATTTTTGTTAAGTGTTTGTCGTGATTTTTTCCGTCGATTTTATAACTTTCCGTCGTGAGTGGGACCAGCATAAGTAAAAAAATGTTCCTTACAGAAAACATCACGTGTATTATTCAAAATTAATCATACACCAAACAACTTTCAAAAAAGTTGAAAAACGATACATGATGCTTTTCAACACCAAATGTGTGGTGTTTCACAAAAATTGACATTTTCACGTGTGTGCAGTCGATAGCACCAATGGCCTGTGGCATTCTAGCCCAGTGGTAAAACGCTCTTTGGGCTTTTGAGATTTATTCTTCTCCAGACATCGTCTTTATGAAAGTGGGGGCAAGTGAACAATGGTCTGGGAAACTACTCTCACAATGAGGGAGGCCACAGAAGTCGCCTACAGCTAATAGCATCGAACCTGCAAAGAGAAAACAAAAATTATTATTTACGTGTTCTGCATAATTCCGAAATGTAGATTTCTTCAGATATTTACGTTTGTTAACTTTCAAAACCACCCTTTCCAAAACATGGTGTGCGAAAGTAGACACGAATGAGAAAGAATGACTGAACCTAGTCAACTCAAACTTGATATTCACGATCCCACACCAACATCGGACGGTCACAGAAAGTTATGAGCACAAAATTATACTTCTCACTGAGGTCAAAACGCATAATTCTGGTCTATCGTTCACATATATTAAGCAACGAAATGGAAGGTCAATAATAATCAGAAAGAAGCAAACAACGTACGGTATACTTCTCCGTATATTTTATACGGTTCACTTTTTCAAAACGGAACTTCACAACCATCGTCTTTATCAGTTCCAACGTACACAGTAAGAAACACTATTGCATTACTTGGTAAAGACCGCCGAACGTACGAGGGGATTAGGAAAGTTGTGATTCGACGAAACAGATTTCGGGACTGATGAAATTGAAACGTAAACATTCGATGAAAGCTCTAAATTACTTTTCGATCTTGACGTAAGTTATATCACGCACGAATGTAACGTGGTAGGTCGATAAAATATTAGTCTGTACTTACCGAGGCTGTAGAACCTGAGCGTTAGGAGTTTCTTCTGACGACATTGCGTGATGTTGATTATTTGGCGATTCTATCCTCGTTAGAATTAGCAAAAGTACGAACACCGTTGTTTCTTTCGACAATCGAAACATAGTATGACAATTTACGTCGTCGAGCGTATCAACAAACTCGATTCTCGGACGGACCTGGTACGCGTCTATCTCTTCGTCGGAGAAATTAGTCTGTGAGCTCCCAGTCGGAGTCCATTGCTTATAGAATGATTTTAAATTCAGTTGGCAGAACCCCAATAAATAATAGAACGATAATAATAATATGATAACGAGAGCACAAACGAAAACAGATCGAGGCAAACGAAGCACATCATGGCTCCAACACAATTTTTCAGATAACTGTACAACTTTCTGATAACTGAAATAACAGGTCGAAAATAAATAAACACAGATAATAAATAAATAAAAACAGATCGAGGCGAGCGAGATACATTATTTGACAGATGTAAGGGTTAGATATCCGATAACTAAAGAGCGAAGAGACGAGTTAAAAAATAACTAACAGCTAGGGCTAACGCGGCGTCAAAGTGAATTGATGAACGCGTCTTCGGTAGTTAACGAACGATTTGACTTAGTCAGCCTATAGTCAAGCTAGCAAATGACATTGATTAATCGGCCCTTAAAGTACAAAACACGTGTCAGGGCGCAAGAGTGTGAGAGCTATGAGAGCAAATAAAAACAGACGAATGAGTTGAATGAGAGAAAGGACTGAAATTACACTTGTGAACGATAGGGGCAGAGTACAGAGTTGAGCATGTGGGAGACAGAGTTGACGGAACACTAAATTTGTGGTTAGGTGAACTAGTGTAGGAATGAGAGAGGAGAGCGAGTGAGTAACTGCGTGAGTATCAAGACTCGACTGTGAGCCTTACTGGGTGAGAACTGAGTGTCAAATCTGGGAAAGAGCTGAGAGTTGGGATGCCTGAGGAGATGGCGGGAGTGGGAAGGAAAAACAAAACCCAACTGAACATTTAGGAAACTTTAAATGAGAAAATCTGTTGTCAGCAGGAGAGGCTAATTGAACGGGTAGCTCAAAACACACGGCATCTCTCGTTTGAAAGGCCTCAGGCCGGCAAGAGCTGAACTTGAATGCTCGGGAAAGGCCCAGTTTGGGATTTTAGGTCAGGGCCAAGGGGAACTTCAGCCAGAGCTGACCCAAACATTAGGAAACACTAAACAGTATTTTTTTATCCTTAAAAACAAGCCAGAGGCAACGCTACCAATTTAATTGATGCAAGATATCAGAGTGTTGATATTGGAAACCGTAATCAGACACTTACACATCTGGTGGGAAGCATCACGCAACTTCTCACAGCCCCCATTTGATAGCACGCGACACATTCAGGCGCTGAATCGTCGTTCATCGCCATTTCTACCGAAAAATACCTAATAAACGATACAAACACGACGTCAATGCGATAAAACTGCCAACATTTCGTTTTTGCTAATTTTGTAATCCAATTCTTGCCAATAACGACCACGGGTTTCGTCCGATAGGATTGCTAAGTAGGCAAGCACAATGAGATCCCAAATGGAATTTTTGTGTGAAAGAACGGATTTTCGAGACGTTAAATGCAAAGTATGTCCTGAACGGGTGTTCGTACTCGTGAGTGTGTTATTCAGAATGTACCAAAATCGTTCGACTGGCTGGTCCTGATGTGACTACGGAGTACTATTTTACGAGGGGGATGGTAGTTGAAAGCTCACCCCGTGATTCGAGTCTAGTGTTGTGATGCGTGCATCGGAACATGGGCCTGTTTCGCGCACAGAAGCAATCGGGGCTTCCCACCCACCCCTGGGCACCTCAGTCTTCGCTTACCTTTCGAACGCACTTGTTGCCCCCTCGAACAGTCGCTCCGCTCGGCGCACGTTTCTTCTCGTTTTAGCGAATGTTCGTTTCTTCGAACTCGGGATTTTTCTGTTTGTCTCTCTTTCAGTTGCTGATTTAAGCTGGGCTTCTTCCCCCCTCGTGTTTGTTTTGCTATTGGCGTGAATTTGTGTGTGTTTCATTACTATTCGCCGACGCGTGGGAAACTAATTCACTTTCTACGTGGACGGGGAAACTGGACGTCCCAAGTCGTTAGGTAAATACTGCGTTCCTGTTTCCTGTCCAATGCAGCTCAATTGACTTACGAAATAATACGCATGACTTAGTTTACAGTAACACAGTACAGTCAGGACTAGAAACTGTTTATTACGCTACGAAGATTTCAGGTAGCACTTAACCCAACCGAAAATCCAAGGGTTTTCTTCAGATCTTTACGATTTGAGGCCTACTGAGTCTGAAAAACCTAATTTCGGCGCGTGGTCCGTGTGTGTGTGTGTCTGTAGTTCGGTTTGCGGGAGAACGGCTCATCCGATTGAGCTGGTTCTTTTTTTGTTTTGTTCGTTATTTTTTTGGACACCAAAATAAGGTTATGGAGGATTTCGGTTGATGGGAAGGGGGGTGGGGGACGAAAATGTACCAAAAACTAGTGTTTTTCGCATTTTTCTCGAAAACGTCTCTAACGATTTTGAATAAACTTCCAAATTATCTTCTACCGATCAATACCTAACTTTTCTTCTCCATAAATATCTTCATGAAAATACCGTGAACGGAGATATGGGCCCCTGAAGCAAAAATAGGTTTTTTACGCTTTTTGGCAAAACGGCTCCAGCAATTTTCACCAAACTCACAGAATGTTTTCAAATAGTTAATACCTAAATATTGTTGTCAATAAATGTTCCTGTGACGGTCCATTGAACAGAGATAAAAATCAAAATGTGTCGAAAATAACGTTTTTTCTAACATTTCCGTAAATTCCAGGGTAACTTTTTCACCAGGTGTGATAAATTCTAATGGAGTGTCTTTTAGTCACCCATACCAACATTTCGTTCTGCATAATTATTTCTGTATATATATGTGGAACGGAGATATACGCCAAGTTAACTCAGAAAAGGAGATTTGTCGAATATTAATTTATCGGTATTCCGATTTTCTCAAAATGGCTCTAACTATTTCTATTAAACTTACGCAATACTCTCAGCTAACTAGTTCCCACATTGTGTTCTGCATAAATGTTCCTGTAGAAATGCGTTGAATGAAGATATAGCGCCCGTATATGTAGCTGGTGTTCGAACTTGAAGGGGTAGCGGAAAGTTGTGTGTTGCTACGCACCGCTCGTTTTTTGTCAAATTTTATTGCAATGGCAACTACAAGCACTTTATTCCCGATAAATGTAGTAATTATTCACTTTAGAACACCTTCACATACTTTCTCATTTGTTGGATGACCTCACCTCTGGCACAATGATTTTCACAATTACAGCATCTTGCGTGGTTTCGGTTTATTATTCATCATGTTCTTCCCCACAAAAGTTATATTTGGCATCTCGTACCAGCCTATTCGGCAATGCTATCAAACGGAACCAATGGTTGGGCAAAAGATGGTTTAAAAATCACATTGTAGTTTTTCGTCAATTACGTCGTGTTTGGTATCGTTTACTATGTATTTATCGGGACTTAGTCGAATAGGGTGGTTCTCATAGGTGTAGGATCGCGTCTAGACCGATAACAGAGAAATATGTTGTGAGGCGATTTCTAGTACTTGAATTAACTCGTATGGCGTAAATTATTGTTTCTCTCCAGCCTGCGATCATTTACCACTTTGCCTTTTGTCCCACACCAACCACCCAGTCCGTTCGACTCATCTTGTCGTTCCAATTGCATGGCGTCAGTTCACGTTTACTAGTATTTTTCGACGACGAACCAAATGGGATGGGTCTCGGAGGGGTGAGACTACGCTAAGATGTGCAATAATGTTGTCGAGAGAGTAATAAATCGTTGAGCAATAATTTGTCGCGTGTTGTAGCATCTACGTTAACCAAACGAGTAGGTTCCTCGTTGGTGTAACCCTGCAGACGTTGATTTGTCCTTTATGACTTCATTGACTGCGTAGACAATCAATGTACGCTCGCGTGTTTCCTGTG
Organism: Pachypeltis micranthus; assembly: GCA_020466155.1. Taxonomy (NCBI): domain Eukaryota; kingdom Metazoa; phylum Arthropoda; class Insecta; order Hemiptera; family Miridae; genus Pachypeltis; species Pachypeltis micranthus. Next base: position 31,439,367 of record CM035768.1, read on the forward strand.
TCAACTCACCACCTCTGTACATTAATTGGTTTGAGCGTTGCAGCCCCACAACTGCGCCCGGACTGGCTCGAGGACTTCAATTCGTTTTTGATCGACATTTTGCAGTTTCACCTAATCGGCCATTACATGTGTCGGAAATTGATGGACTTTGTTTTTATTTCTCCAACATTTCTGGATAAATTGCCTGGTCGGCATTTGTAACAACTTTGCTGTTCAGCAGAACCCGTGTATAATCATATAATCAATTCGATGATTGGTGAGATGAACACGTACAGACTCAGTCTCACGCAATTTGGTTCTTTAGCGGCTGTACAGTTTTGAAGATGGTGGATTGATTGTTGGAGTCGCTGATTGACTCGTGGTTACCACCACCAACAAAAAGGATGGCAGCGTTGACATACGACAGCAAAATGAAGACTGCTGAAAACGAATAACGAATCTTTCTCAGGAATCATAAATCCAGTACTTCTCGTCAAGGGAAGTCATTCAGCAAGGGCCGAAGTAGTTGGGATCTTCAGTTTGGGCCTTTCCCAAATACGTTCATATCCAATTATTTAGGACCTGGGCTCTTTTTCATGTTAGCTAGCGTCTCCTCTTGACACAGGGATCAAGTTCGGTTTAACTTCCTAAGGACAACGGATTTCCCTTTCTGGGCTTTCCAAAATGTCCTTCCCTCCTCTCGATTTACCTCCTTTTACACAGCTCTTCCCAGACACTCGTCCCCCAGTGCTCACTATAAATATTTTTCTATCAACTCTCGGGCCAGTCACAGCTTTACTCTCACTCTCTCTCTCTGCTCTAGTTTCTCACACAACCAGTTCACGTGCATTCGGAGTGTCCGTGCTACTACCTCGTGTTAAAGCTCAATACACTCATGCTCACCGAGTTCCCTTCTATGTATCAACTCTTTTCTTAAGCTCCCCCTCTCTTGCGCCCAACAGAGGTGATTCTAGAATTGTGTGACAATCGTGAATTTTCGGATATAAGAAATTCCTTTAGGAAACGCAGTGAGTCGTTTTATTTCCTACTTGATGGTGGAGCCGCAGTCCGTAAGTAGGTAACTGTAACAATGATGACCCGTTCGTTCAGTTTTCGCTTTGTCCCTCTCAAATTGCGATCCAATATTTGAAAGTCAATTACGTGCATACGATAATGTCGGGTCGTTTGAAACGAGGGAATCCGATGGTGTATCGACAGCAACGCAGCAGTTAATTGGAATTCAGCAAGATTCCGTAGCAGATGTCCGATGAACCTAATTTGAATGCATGTTTAAAGAAAATGCCAGTACAAGAGTGCAAATCGAATGATGCGGGGTTCTTGACGAGATGAGAAGACGACTCCAGATCGACGATGTATTCAGCGTCCATCGAATTGACATGTTCCCTGCAGAGAGAGACGAGGAAAGCTGTGTGATCCCCTCGTCATTCTTGTAGACCGTTACTACGAGAATTTTATTGCTTCGGTGAGTCACAGCCTCTCGCTCATTCTTCTTATTCACTCTCTCGCATCGAAGTATTTACGGTACTTCAGACTAATGACCTCGTTCGTTCCGCCCTTCATTTCGTCGACGGTGAAGAGTGTAATTACAGTGACAAGACGGAAGAATGTTTCAATTACAGTGGCTGGCTTATAAAATGAAGTGAGACGATTATGGGGCTTATTAAAGGCTCCCGGCGGGCTACAGGTGTTCATACTCTGACAAGTAGCCCGAAGTGAATTTACGGCCTTCCCCCGACGAAGATCGATTCTTCACAGCTGAACTCTCCAGAGTAGATAAATTTGTATCAGAACAAAGTGAAAGCGTTTCGTCTTTCCCTGAAGCGCCCAAGGCGAGTGAGCGAGAAAGTGAGCGGGGAACGAGGCGCTCGCAATATTTCAAACACAATCGTTTAGTTACCGCCGTCCGACGCTCATTTCTCTCAGTCAACAAGTGAAGTCGCTCGCGTCAATTCAATTAAAGACAGTCAAAATGTTGGTTCGGGGTGTTCCTGGTGAAGCAATCGTTAAGGTGATAGACTGCAACGTTGTAGGTCTCAAGTTCGTAACTCGTGGGTTGGCGAAATCGGCCTACAACACAACACATTAAAGCTCGTTCTTTTGAACAAGACGTTATTCTGCGATCTTCGCATCAATGCCAGTCATTCTAATCTACATTATCAAGAACGCACCATAGCGCCCGTGAAATATGGTTATTTCCAAAAATCTTGGATAATGTTCTCCATAATCCACGCGAAGGCAAAGCTGCGCTGACATAACTATAATTGCTCATTAAAGTAATTGGGTTAGTTTCGCCAGTAGGTAAATTACTAAAGTTGACGTACCAGTTTGGTGAGGCCGTCTCCTCTGGATGGTGAGATACAGAGGACGAGCGCTTTCGATGTAAAGACATCATCGTCTGGCCGTAAAGTCAGAACCAAGACCACCATGCCTATTCCCGAAGGTGGAATGGTTGGGAGTGGTGAGGGAAATAAAATATTTGGGGGTAATATGGGAAGCATGTGGACCATGTGATGGGGAGGGCAAGGGAAAGGTTCGACAGGGTGTTAAGGATGGCAAGGGAAAATTGGGGGGTTGGGAGATGGGCTCTTCGCACCATCTACCAGGGTATGTACGTCGCCATTGTGGAGGGGAGGGAGGGGGAAGCCCTCGTCAACATATTGTCAGTTGATGAGTGGCAGAAAAGGTGGGAGGGAAGAACTAAATGGAGGTATACGTATGGGTATTTGTCGAGTGTTAGGGAAAGGATGGAGGTTGGATGGATAGGGTTCAATTATTACTCCACCTAGCTAACCCCGGGGCATGGGGATTTCGAGGAAAAACTGCGGGGTTTTGGGTTGGCCAGGGATGGGATATGTGAGTGTGGGGGCGTGGACACCGTCGAACACGTTGTGTTTGAGTGGGAAAGGACAATGTCAAGGGATGGGGTAGCTAGGGAAGGTGGGGAATGGGATTGGTCGGTGGTTAAGGATGAGGAGGGTATTGGGGAGGGGGTGTTGGAGCGTTGGGAGGGTGTTAGGTTGAAAAGAGTGGTGTGCAGGGCCCAGTCAGGGCTGTTTGTGTATGTGTTACTGTTTTGTGTGTAATAAATTGGGGGATTAGTACAGGTGGGGTAGCGGCAGTTCCAGGGGTGGACAACATCCCATTCGCGTTCAGATTACGATACGAGACGCTCGTGTTACGACTCATTATTTGACGATAGGAGCGCGTAATGCATGCTTAAGAAAATATGCGGCGCGACTCCTTTCATTGCTTTCAGTGATCTTCCATTTCATTCGCCTTCCACATCTTCCCACGTTTCAATGCGTGTAAAAGGCCCACAACCATTGTCGTGTCTTTCAAATATTACGAACAACGACCTCAATCGGTTCAGCGGCCCTCTTGCACAATTAATGACAGCCGTACACTGAAGTTCGACAACTTTCGAAACAATTTTGCTCTAAAATCCATTTCATAACGTAGAGAGCACAGATATAGCATAGCATCCAGCAGCCTAGGGTTATTGCTGTAAGCATTTCATCTTCAGCTTCCGATGACGTACCACATTCGAAAGATGTTCCAATCCCGACTTATTTTAAGTACAATTCCGGGAAAAGTTGCCGCTAATACGCGAAGTAGGTAAAGTGAACAATGGAGGACTTGTCTCCGGGACGTTTCTGAGTTAAAGCGACTAAGTGGGTGTTAAGACGGATGACAGATGTCGTCATTTTCGGTGAGTCGTTCATTATGGGAGGCAGTCGTATATCCCGTTAATTCACCGCGGCTCACGTCAACTGCTTGTTCTTACACGATGAAGCCGTAATAACTGAACATGATGAGCACGAGCTGCGCTGTTACGGTTCGTATAAATCGATTTCAATCATTTTGCTGGCTTCTATCAATGAGAACTAGGTACATTTCCAAATAAAACAGTCAAAACTTGTTGACTACGTTATAGGATATATTCGGGCGTCTCGCAATAATACATCCTTCCTTCTTAACCAGTCTCGTATATTCGCACAGAAATAGCCAAGCCCACAGGTATCGAGATAGAAAGAAGAATTTTCATAACCTCCCGATCGCGGCAATGCCCCCCCCCCTCTCTCGGTTGTTCAGCAGTTTTCTTCCTCTTCAGATTTATTCGGAGCTGCTTTGAGTGGCTCTGTCCGATAGGACAGGCTCTGGTGTTCCAAGTCACAGCTTAATCCGATCGGGGTGGCAATGGGGGGTGGTTAGGCGTTTTCCCAAGGGAGGTCCTCGTCATTCCTTCTTGAGCGAGTAGCGAGGAGGCGCGACTCGCAGTGGCGCAGGCAGGAGGGAAGGTACGCTTGTGGTTGCTGGGAACGGAGCGATCGGGTTCTTGGTGACTGGAGTTTGGTGGAGCATGGGGCGCTGGGCTTGAGCGGCGGTGTTCGGTGTAGGGCCTGGTTAGGCGGTAGCGCTCCGGCATCTGCGAAGGGGCCCCAGAGAGTGATGGGCCTAGGCAGTCGAAGCGAAGGTTGGCGTCCGTACAAAATGTAGGCCATGGAGCACTGAGCCTGGGTTGTGGGTTGGTTGGCAGGAGGATGGCATCCATGGGAAGCGTAGGCCACGGCGCTTTAAGCTGGAGTGGAGTGGGAGGAGGTGCGAAGGAGGTCGTAGTTGTATCGGTCGAAGGCGCGGCGGCGGACACGGACGAGCAGTAATGGACGGTTCGGGACAGACGTGCTCCAAGGTACCCCCCTACTAATTTTTACAAATGTGATGTTTTTACAGTAGTGAGTAGGTGATGACTAGAATAGGTGCAGAGAGAAATGGACAGAAGAGTAGTACCGACAAGATTCCGCTGAAACAGGTAGAGTACAGGGAAGACTAAGCTTAAGACTAAGAACAAGAGTAAAGTGGAAGGTGCAGAGAGACGAAGGCCTAGTGAAGGCGATGACCCGAAACTGGTCTCGATGACATGCAAACAATAAATTCGTTACCTGGCCTGTTCCACAAGTACTCATGTTGCCTTCATACTCTAATTTCCTTATGGTACTACCTCTTAGCTCCAAACCCACGCTGAATGGCTTTCGTGGAGCCAATTGTCCACAGTTATCTCCCTGTTAACACACTTAGCATTAGACACCAACCCAAAAAGTCACAAATTAGATCCCGAATAAAACCCCTTATGTCTAAGATGCAGCAAGCAGTCACTAAAGACACATAACTACTGCCTTCCCTCCCCTCCATAAAACTTTCGCCCTCGAAAGTTCATTTGCTCCGCAGGAGAGGAAAAGGAATAGGCCGATCGCCTCGTTGCGCACCACGGACCCGATATTCCTAACCACCCGATCGCGGCAATGCCCCCCCCCCCTCTTCAGCAGTTTCTTCCTGTTCAGATTTAATTGGAGCTGCTTTGAGTGGCTCTGCCCGTTAGAAGCGGCTCCGGTTTTCCAAGTCACAGCTTAATCCGATCGTGCCCGTAACAACTAAATAGGAAAGTAATACGGGAAACACTCGTGGGCGATTGATGGTAACACAACTGTAAAAACGACCAAATTTATTCGAAATATATTTGTAGCACTGTTATCGAAATGTAGGTGGCTTTTGGTAAATATTCTTTTAAACGGTGACCGTGAACAGTAACGTCGTACGCTGAGCAACACGTAAATAGTTTGCCTTGAGAGTGTTACCCTGCCTTTGTCCTATCAACAGTGGTATTACGTTCAAAACCGTAGTTACCGCAGTCCAACTCGAAGAGTGTCGGAACGTAGGCGTAAAAGGAGCGCTAAGGAAGTCAGTATTCCACATAGTTCATCATACGTTTACATCTGCATTCGGCAGGCTCTCACAACTGCAGTTTTATTTACGGGAATGTGTAAGACGCGTGGTGGTGGCATTAGGATCTGACCTTGGCTAGCTGGCTAACAGTAATATCGGCGTTCTAGACTCTACCATACTCCCTCGTGTGGTTTATTCATTCAAGGGAAAGGATTTGATGATGCGCGATCTTCCTACATTTGATGCTACAGGCAAGATTAGAACCGACAGTAAGAGCAGGAATGTGTGAGGTCAAGTGCGCCTCTCATCGGAATGTCTACCGAAATGTAGACGCAAAAGTTGAAGTCGGAAGATGAAGCAAAGAAGAAAGTAGCGGCAGCAAAATGGCTGCCAGTAGCCCTTACAATCGTTCGATTCATTCTATCTGGTATAGGCTGTTGAACCAAGTGGACCTTTGTCTAATAGATCACAACTATTCAAGGAAGGAAGCTTTATAATTAATGTTGACCCGAAACCATTCTTTCACACAGAAACCTTTTCATAATTTCCAGGAACCGATCGGGTGGTTCAACGAAATTCGTTGCAAATCCTGTAAAAAATGGGAAAACGTTTGGAAGTTGTTGGGAGTTTAAACAAAACCGTTTGAGAGTAGATTGAAAGCCGTTGATACGTGAGTCGTAGTCTTCAAAGAAGTGTGTTACGATTGCTGAAACGTGTAGTTGAGTACCGTGAAAGACAAATGCGCGCGCAGAGGAGAAATAGTCGAAAATACGCTTCAATACTAGTCAAGAATACAGTGAGGAAATATTACAGGAGGATACATCTGAGTGCTCGGGGTAAGACACGCCAAACGTTTCATGTCAGATCTAATGCATGAGATGGTGAGCAGGAAGGACTTGATGAAGGCAGGTACCATCACTTGAACAAATAGATGTGCGTTATAGCTATGAGTGATATCCCTCGTTGTAGGTCGTGAAGCAAAGCCGAGGAGTCCTTCTAGCAAGTCCTGGCTCAGTTCCAGAGACTTGACAGGGAGCGATTTCTGTTCTTCGGTGCAACTACTACAAACTCTTCCAGAAAGTACTCGAAAGGAACAGTCAGAGCTCCATAAAAATATCAAAATCGGTGGATTAGTTGAGGGGTTTCATCGCCATTCATAAAAACAATACACACAAGCGGAGAATATTTACAGGAGGCTGCTCAAATGAAGGCGAATCTTGAAAAAACTTCTTGGCAAGTGGAACTGCACAGTTGATTAATTTTGATAATTCGTCGAAATTAAAACTTTCAAAGTAAACGAATAGGGGTTCTTTAAGAACTGGCACGTGACACCGTGCTGTTTAGAATTTTAGCTTCTTGCCCCCTTTTGACGCACGCTGTTCTAACGTGTGAGCTGAATTCAGAACCTGAACCTCAATTGAGAGGTGGAATGTAGATTGGCAACTACGAACCCTGGAGTGAATAATGAACCGAAGGTTGAAAGTCACTGGAGCGAGCTGAGGGGATAATTGTGCAGAGAAGAGAGATAGTCAAACGATGGGCGGTTTATCTAAGCACCCGTAGAGCGCTCCATAATGTCAGTAGTGATAAACTACTCTCGATATAGCAGAAATAAGCTCGAATACGCTAGACCGTTGCTCGAAGATGACGTACGGGATTATGCAATAAACGTGTTTGCTCCCGATGGATCGTGGGGCAGCTCAATGCTCAAAAGAAAATTTGCGAGCCGTACCTCGGTGTACAGCTTGCGAGTAATTAAGAGTCACGACCCGTAAAATTACGAATCCCAGCGATTTTCGAGAACGTCCTTTTGGCTTCAGGACGGTTGAGCCCTTTTACTTTTTCCAAGTAATCAAGCTCATACTCGCATCCTCCCATCCCTTGAGCCTCTCTCCTAACGAACCGTCTAAACCGTTGTCACCCGTCCTTTCATCGGTGCTCCCAATGCGGGAAATCCTGGTCCGCTCGGAGCACTTCTACTCGCCTTTTCCAAGACCTTCGAGTCCTTTAGTTCTATTTATTTACCGAGGAACATCGAAAACTAATCTGCTGAAGTTCATCAGAGTTCTACATCACACTCTGTCGCATAAACTATATAAAGTGAGGGTCGATCGAGCAACCAAATATTTTCCTACAGATGATTCATTGCATTAAAATGTTTCAAAATACGACTAGTACAGCACACAGTTGGTGAGATTGTTTAAGAACATGGCTCGCAGCTTGAGTTTCAGAATTGCATAACGTGTTCACTTGATTCACTTACGCACTATACGACAATAGAGCGTGGATTAATCATACTTTTAGGGCAGATGGAATAAATACATTGTTTATCGCTAAACGGGCCCAAGCGCAGCTCCATCAAAATGTATGGCCTCACATCATAATAGAGGTCACCGTTATAGGCAGTAACTAAGGTCCCCCCGCTGATGATGCAGCAGCTGATCCATTACTGCAGAAGGGAAAACCTTCAGTTGATTGTCGGGTGCGACGCCAATACACATAACAGGGCATGGGGCAGCACAGACACAAATGAAAGAGGTGAGTCCCTTCTTGACTACTTACTATGCAATGAAATGGTGCTGTGCTGGTTAATAGGGGGAGTACGCCAACTTTTGTTACATGCAGGCGGAGGGAGGTGCTGGACATTACGGTCTCAAGTACCTTCTATGCCAGCAGAATAACAGATTGGCATGTCTCTGGGGAAACTTCAATGTCTGACCACCGGATGGTGAGGTTCAGGCTGCAGTTCCCTAATAGTGTGACGGAGACATATCGGAACCCCAAGAACACGGATTGGGTTCTGTACAGCAGTGTGTTGGCCTCCAGTTTGGAGAGCTACAGCTGTGAAATGCAAACTGTCGAAGGTGTAGAAAGGGCGACAGGGGAGATCTGCGCAGCTATGGTAGAGGCGTATGAAGAAAGCTGCGAGTTGAAAACCCGAAGATCCAATAGGGAGGTTCCTTGGTGAAACTAGGAACTGGAAAGGCTTCGGAAGGAAACGAGGAGGCTCTCTAACAGAGCAAAAAAGAAGGGTGAGTGGGACGCATATAGGGGTTCCCTCAAAGCGTACAATAAAGTCCTTAGACAGGCAAAAAGGAAATCCTGGAGAGACTTCTGTGGGGGCATGAAAGACTTGTCTACCATGTCCAAGGTACAGAAGATCCTCTCTAGAGAAGAGAGGCCGCAAATCGGTTTTCTCCTAATGGCAGGGGGAACATACACAAGGGGCAGCAAGGAGACCTTGGAGGAGCTACTGGCAGCTCACTTCCCAGGGTCTCAAAGCCTGCAGTGGGGAGATAGCCCCCACCATCAGCTGAGCGCCGATGGTGGTACCTCTCATGGGCAATCAAGGAACCCACTGCTAGGCAGCCTCCAGATAAATGTTCAGACTTAATAAGGTTAAATGGGCTGTTGGCTCATTTAAACCTTACAAGGCGCCAGGTGCAGATGGGATCTTCCCAGCCATGTTGCAGCATGGTAGGGAGGCTCTGGGTCCGTTACTGGTGAGGCTTTTCAGGGCGAGCTATGTCCTTGGGTACATACCCACTATGTGGAGGAAGGTGAAGGTGGTCTTTATACCAAAGCTGGGTGGCTCCTCGGCCTGGCTAAGGGCTACCGCCCCATCAGTCTCATGTCCTTCGTGTTGAAAACAATGGAGAAAATAGTGTGCCTATCAATAAAGGAGTACTATCTTACTCAGAACCCCATTCGGAGTTCCCAGCATGCCTATCAGAGGGGGAGATCCACTGAGACTGCTCTGAAGGAACTGGCAACAGTGCTGGAGGATACTCTGAGATCCGGAGAGGTTGCGCTGTGCTGCTTTCTGGATATTGGAAGGGAGGCCCTTCCAACCAGCCGCAGCCGTAATTGAGGCATACGACGTATTGTCGAAAGCCCCCCCCCCCCTTATCCAGCTCGTGAGCTTTTCATAGGAAAAGAAAAGGAACACGTTGGAACGTCGTTCTCCGGGAAAAGACAAGGGAAATCGTTCTTTAGGAAAATTCAATTCAAATTTCCAGATAGATACTCGTTTGATACAGACGGATGTGGGTGTGCGTTTTTCGATCTATGGATTGGGAGAACGGTGCAGCCACTTGCATTTATGGTTCAACTTCCAGGTGCGCAGCAGAAGCAGTGGCGAGTCGGACAGACAGCACTCCATCACTTACTGAAATAACCGAAAATAAACCAGCAAAAACACAGCCCTGTTAGAACGTGTTAGAAAACATGGATACCTACAAACTATATAACGTTTAAACGGATAGATCATAAATGAACAAATTAGTATCAAATCTGACACAATATTGTTGGGAATGTTGTCACCTGACTGTTGTTGTCGTGTTGTTTTAGTTACCGTTTATAGTCAGTTGCTTAGTTCGATCGTTATTACGTAATGTTTCGCTTAGTTCGTAACAATATTTACACCACCGAAGACATCACATAATTGAAAACGATCTACTGACCTACCAAGCAACAAAAAGAAGTGAATATCCAGTTTATCATCCTCCCTTCCCTTCCAGTCAATCACCTACGTCCATGGTAAGGTTTGCACATTGAGAGGGCTCGCCCCCAGTGCACCGTGCACCACCAACCAGGAAAGACAGACTCGCTTTTTGTCAAGTTTATGAGTCAACATTCATTAAAGTTGATACAATAATCGCGGCAAATTGATAAGGTCCCAAATTCCTTCTCCAGTTTGTTTGACCGGTTATCACTTTGCTCTTGTCGTCCCTTTGAATTGTCTACGTGTTGATCGCTCAATAAAGATAGACACCTAAGTATGAACGAGATAATCACGAGCAGGGCTGTTTCCTTATCAACATGACTGTTCCTGAACCCTCACGAGAGAGGTCGACTGTCCCGGAGGTTGCAGTTTGCCACGCAGGGCTAAGTGGAAGCCCTGGAGGTTTTTTGGAAGGAAAACACTTGGTATTAAATAAATCAAAATTATATTAATATAAAGGAAAATAAAAGGAATCCTCGGACAAATGAACTGGCGGAATGAAATTAGAACAGGGATTACGGCCCTTGGTGCACGGAACCGATTTGCGGTGGCGGAAACGGAAAGGTTCAGGCGTCGGCGGTATCGATGGGGACAATAAAAACCCAGCCCCTTTGTGAGCGGGAGGCCCTGCCCCTTCTCAATGCCTGCAGCCCCCCCCAAACGCCTCTGTCGCGTCATGTGACTCGTCACAAGTTTCGCTATCACGCAAGGCCCCCCAACCACTCGCTCAACATCTAATGAACCTGAGCTGTGGAGAGGTATGGCAGGTTGTCGTTTAGTCAGTCTCCAGGTGGAGAGGTGTTGCGAGTGGAAATAGAGTTGAGGTATGACCCTGGGGAACCCCTTTAACATCTGGGAGGAGTTCTTAATCTGGTTTCCTGCCGGATCTCAATATTTACTTGGGTGGCAGGTTTCAAAGAGACAGATAAAGTGTGGCCACGTTGTTTCGGCACAATCTTTTTATAGTTATAAGCTTGCTTAGTAGCCAATGTTGGTAGGCTTCGCTGCTCTAACAACCATGCCTCGCTGTTGTGTGAATTACAGTGGAGTAGCACGATATTTCTAGTTTTCTCTACACTGGAGGCACAAGGCGTGCAGGATGAAGAGTCTTTAAGAGAGAAGAAGAGCTGCGCATCGAAGTAACTGGCTCGTCAAGTGGTCTGATTCGACCCACTTTCTACCAAGACGTTCGTGTTGAGACCAAACTACATAATCACTAGCAATCTCCAGAACCTGACCGCCTGTACTAGTTCCAATAGAGCCAAACAATAGCTGAATGCACGTTGGGCTCAGGAAGTCGTGTGACAAATACACTGGCAAGCCCATACGTCTACCTTTCTCGCATCCGCTAGAGACGCTTTTGCGACTCCGATTTTTAATCGTTTCACAATATTTTTTGTAATCTTGGATTTTACCGATTTCTGCTGTATAGCTTCGCTCATTTTATCGATTTTCTTCTGAAGATGCGAGGGCAACTTCCGCCGATCATTTTCGCTGAGCAGGAGCCCTCGGGTCGATGAAAAGCGTGGCAGAGCTGATACTAAGACGCTCAGGCTATTCAGTTTTACAGTGCACTTCATCGTGACGCGTGATTCTGAAATGAATTCAGTCACCTCAGACCATTTTGAAACTCTTCGCTTAATTGCTATTTTATATTACAGAAAATGTTGTTCGCGCGTCTTTTTATTGTCGGGATTCGTAGGCAAGTAATTGAACACAACAGAACACACACTATCGCAAAGTTGACATTTTACTGCACTTTCGAACTCATTATCTCGCCATTTTGTGAATGCAAATGTGTTAATTTCTCTTGGAAGTTTTAATCGTTCGCTCCAATTGAATTCTAGAAGACCGCTCTGTAGAAATTCCGGAGAATTCGTCGAACTTGTAGATGAGTTCAAACGGCGAAAATGAATGTCAGTCCGGACCATCGCGTCTCTTGTAAGTTTGTTCTCAGAGAGAATAATCAGTCTTCCGGGTCGAGAGCCGTTGGCCTATAAATCCTTCTACCCAACTTCCGAACTGTTGTTGTGTAATGCAGTGAGGGTTAGCAACGAGGGAGAACCACCGCTAAAGCGGGAAAGTAGCTAATTTTGACGCGGTTTCGTACCGTCCATCATCCGATGTCAACGGAAATGGAGAGAGGGCCGACGCGTTTTCTCAAATACTTCGGAAGTTTTCAGGAAAGAAAAAATTTATGAGGGACCCTCACGACGGTTCTTTCTCGGAGAACTCGTTTCGTAACCAATCCAACTCACGAGCTGCCACTGAAGAATTCAAATTCAACGAAGTTCAAGCGTTTTAATACGGTTTTCATTGAACGAACTCAAATATAGTTTCACCAGAGGGCCGCGTTTTTCCATAACATAACGTCTTATATAGGCGAATTATTTTACACTTGTGGAGAAGTTGCATTGGATTTCTAACGGAATTTGCCAAATTTGAACTCGTCTACACACAGAGAGTCTTACGAATCCGTCGATCTCGGGGAGAAAACATTGGGTACGCGAATCCGCCACACAGACACACGTCATTGTTCCGAATCACGTGATTCTTACAAACCCCTGACTAAAATACCGTGAAAACAGATTGCTAGACCAGTAGACTACTAAAGAATCCTGCATGAAATTTATTCCTCACCAGAGAAAAGGTAACGGGCAGACATTTTAAAAAAGCAGATAAAAGTGAATAATGTATGATGATAATAATAATTTAATTTAAAAATAACAGCAGAAAATTAAAATAATATTATTACGTGTATTAATAGAAAGAGACAACAGAAACAAAGGTTTTCACGGCCGAGGCTTATTACGCAAACAAGACAGATTGGACAAGATAAAATAAACGAAACGCTTCGGCGTTGACAGAATCCACATTGAATTTCCATTCCTGTTGAAAATACTGGTCAGTAGGCCTCGGCATTCCCTAATAGCTAGAGAATATAACTGATAGCCAGTTCATTGACGTCCATTGTGTCCGCATTCATAAGGAAGAATGAAGTAGCGATTTACGAAATTCCAAAGACAAGTACACTTAAACGTTCTGAATACATGTTTCGTGTTGTTCATATTAGCATAGTAGAATAACACATTGCAAATACCACTCCTCGAACGAAATTGAGCTAACGCTGGACTGGGACGTGTAATTAGTTAAAAAAAAAAAAAATGTCGAAAACTACGGGAAAGTCAAACCTGAATGGGGTCAACAAGGGAATTCTCGACTCAGCCGCCATTTATTGGAAACGTACTGAAATAGCTCTTGCTCGGGGAAGAATCGTGGAAGTTTTTCGCCTTCGACTTTCTAATGGTAAAGTTTGGAACTGAAGACGTGGCTGCCCATCAACCAATTAATTTCTTCCCTGGCGATTCCCTCTAATTATTTTCTTCAATTCCACCTCGTCGCTCCTCTCGCCGTTTGAATTGCACCCTTTTGAACCAATCGACAAGCACAACGTTTTCAAGTTGTAGTTCTACAATAATCGGTTCTCTGGAGGCATTGCCTCTCACTTCCTAAGGTTTGCAAAATAGCGTGTGTGGGTTAGTGGTAAATCCTGAGGAATGTGGCTCAATCTTCTTGGGGCTATCCTATTGAGATTGAAGTGTGACGGTCATGGATTTCAGCTTTGACTCTCAGCTACAGAGGTACAGGAGGTCGAATTTCTCGAGACAGCCCTCCTGGCGGGCAGCTATGTGAATTCTGATGAGTCCCTTAAGAACTTTTCCAAGACTCCAAGCAAACTGCAGCAGAAGCTACGCTTCTTTTCGCGTCACATCGAAATCTCCCAAATTATATTCCTGACCTTTGATTTGTTTCAGGCTGGCCGCAGGGGTGTGTCGCGGCAGCACCATCTGCTACAATGCCTAGTACCCATTTTGAGCTTGTGCTAACTCCGCGTGGTTCAGGGGAGACAGTATCTTGACTCATCATAACCTTGAATGTAGACTAAGCTCAAGATCAGGCTAATCAGGGTTTATTATAATACATCGGGTAACTGTTTGGTCACAGATCAAAAAGTTTTTCAGTAGAGACTTGTGCAAAACTAGGTCACCCGATAATCCAAATTCATGTTTCCTACACCACATTAATAATGCCCCTTAGGATTCTGAGATCAAACGTCTCACACAAGTGATTTGAGTTAAGTAGCTGAAGTTGAAGCGGTTGAACGGAAGCCTGTGAGATTTCAGCGTTTGTGGTTCCACTGGTCCGAGAACAGTGAGCCTGCTTGTCCTTCCAAGCGCTCAAAAAGCACAGCCCTGTGGGCCGCCTTATTTGATGACGGTCGGGCCGCTAGTATTCAATCGGCCGTGAATGATTGAAGGTGATCCTTAAAGGAGCCGTTCCGGCGCAAATGAGTACCGAACGCTCCGCACGATTTATTCCTGTGTCGCGTCCCTTATCACGAAGTGAGCTTCGGCTATGATCCCCCCTCATTCAAGGAGAAGCACACACAACTTCATCTCTTACGAATTTCTCTGTTCGTAATAGACTGAATCGAAATTTCTTCACAGGTCTCCTTCCTTATCAAAATTACTGTTCCTTGACACTCATAAAAGAGTCGAAAGTCATGGAGGTTGCGGTATTGCTAACATGCGAAAGCACAGACACTCGCTCAGCATCCACCAAACCGAGACCTGCGGTTTTTCGGTAGGTTGTCATTCGCCAGCCTCCCATACATAGCTGTTACCCACCGAGCGGAGATATGACCCTGGAGAATCCGTACCATCTGGAAATACTTCCAAATCTGGTTTCCCACCGGATCCAACTATTTACTTGGATGGCCAGTTTCAAAGAGAGGAATCGACTGCGATTGTGTTTTTACTTCCATTGGCTCTACGGAGAAGGAAAGGAAGTTATATAATCAACTGACAACAAAATTTAAAGTTATTTGGGAAAAAAAATTGACTTTGTAGTCCAATCAAGTACCTACACAATTAACGATTGGTAATGCGGTGAATTCCCAATACAATGGCCGCGGGTCATTCACGAGGAACTTCGGTTCGCGATTCGGAACGTTTACTAGCGACAATGATACTGATGAGCGTAAGAGTTGAGCAAAGTTTTGTCGTTAAAGTGAGTGTAAACAAAGCGCGCGAAACCGAGTCAACGTGGACAAACAGTGCGCGCCTAATGCAACAGAACAGACATCGACGACAACAAAAATAATAAAAAATATCTCTCGCGTAATGCAGCAGAACAGATATTACCGATCGCAAAAAAATATACGTACTCGTCAGATATAAAACCGATACACCAATCCACAACACTTCGCAAGCCTTTTTCTCTGAATCGATAAAACAAAGTCGTATTAATTTGCATATCCATGGCTGGTCGAATTATAACAAACAAATAAACGCGAAGAGGGCAGCCCCCACTAAAGCAGGAGCCGGACTTATTCGTATTTTGAAGAATACTGGTTGCCAGTGATGAAAGTTGTAACTAGCACCAGTATCAATGACGCTCTTCAATTTTCCGAATCGCGAACCGAAGAACCGGGCAAATGTACTCGCGGCCATTGTTTTGGGAATTAGTCGGTAATGCTTATAAGACGTATAAGAGGTACTGCAGAAAATACCAGAAATTTGCCTACTACCATTTCTCACGAAGAATTACGTAGACGGTCTCTTGAATCACCCGTGAACTGATTGCTCAATAATGGTCGTGGCACAAGTAGAAGCAGCGCAATAAATTCCAGAACTATCCAGCACCTTCTGCTGTCACGTATAATGTCATTGTGAGTATAATGAAAAACAGATTTGTTTAGTTGCCTGACGCCAAGTAAAGCTGTGAGATGCGCCGCAACAAATATTTTCGTCATAACTTTGTCCGGCTATACGCTTGCTTAGGAGCAGTCAATGCTGGAAGGTTTTCTCACTGTTGTAAGAACTGCAGTAACGAAGCACGTGTTTTCTTGTTTCCTCCGCATCGAAGTCGCCGTGCCCCGTGAGGAACTGCCTCGTCTAATGGTCTGATTCAACTCACTTTCACTCAAGACGCTCACGGATCTAGGGGAAAACTCGTACGTGTCACGTACCTTGAAGGAGTATTCCCATTCTGCTTGCCATTTCAAAATACCGCTAATCGATACGAAACATGACCTGACTACTACGGGATGACGGAAATTACATATTTCAGGCGTCTTTAGGCAATTGGCACGACGAGCCCAGATGACTGGTGGTAACTCGAGTTTTTCGCATTTTTCTCGAAAACGGACACTACGATTTTGATTAAATATCCAAATTATCTTCCAATAGTACCCAACTTGTGTCTCCATTAACGTCTTCATAGAAATTCAGTACACGGAAATATAGGCCTTGGCGCAAAAATAGGATTTTTTTCACATTTTGGCAAAACGGCTTCGACGATGTTCACCAAACTCACAGGTTGTCTTTGAATGATTAATACCTATATATTGGTCTCAAAAAATGTTCCTCTGACAGTTCACTGAACTATGAACAACAAAGCGTGTTGAAAATGATGTTTTTTCCTCAACATTATCATGATTTCCATAGTAACTACTTCACCGCATTTGATCAATCTTACGGAGTGTCTCCTTTCTACTCGTAATGACAGAAGGTTGAAAATATCTGACTTAAGATTATTGTATACGTGCTCTGTAGATAAAAACGTTATTTTCTTGAGTCACATTGGAACAGTATCAACAGACGGAAGAATCCCGGTCTTGGCTTGGGAGTCTCTTTTTATTTACTCTTAAACTGTAGTGTGTAGTATCTTTGTAGAACTCAATATTTGCATTAAATTGTGTGTTAGTGCTCTTCAAACACATTTCGCACGGACCGACTGAGGGGAGGGAGAGAGAATACAGGGAGGCACTGAAGCTGCAGGACGAGTGGCAGTTTCCCGTGGCCACAAAATGGGCCCATGTCCCAACTCCCCGACCATGTTGTCTGGATCCCGTATAGATCTTCCAGCGGTCTCATACCACCGCTCAATGTGTACCTAGTGATTTTCCTTGGTTCTATAAGTTATATGGGTTGATTCCTAAGTGTGATTGGCTTGCGGATGCTGTTCGCTATGAACACTGTACAAAGAAAATAGTGAGCAGGCGTTGTATGTCAATCCAGACAAATCCAGCCTGGTCCCATTCACTAAGGAACGCAATATTACAATGCGAGCACTCTGGCTCAGGGGTGATCATACGGGAAATGAAACACTTGGGAGTCCTCCTGGATAGGAATCTCGTGTGCACAACACAGATCTGTTTCTTTATTTCATGACTGTACCTAAACCCTCGACGAGGGTTATATCAGTCATAGAAGTTGCGGTTTCGCTAATATGCAAGAGGCCGGCCCCTGCAGCATCCACCGAACTCAGACCTGTGGAGGTACGGCAGGTATGTGGTCGTTAGCCAGTCTCACCGTAGAGAGCTGTTGCCCGTGTGTTACCGCGCGGAGGTGACCACCTGAGGAATCCCGTACCATCTGGGAGTAGTTCTTAATCTGGTTCCCTACCTGATCTTACTGTTTACTTGGGTGGCAAGTTTCAAAAGGACTGATCAACTATAACCACGTTTCTTAGCCATTACCTTCTTTGCGAACTTTGCTCACAGAGCTCTTCGCAGTGATGATGTTCGTGCTACACTCTCTGCACAGGGGGCTGAAATGGAAAAGATCTATATTGTGTCAAAATGTTAGGCTGCACTTAAGGCCCCGGCCTCTTACAAGAAGTCATCTGGGCTAGTTTCCGGATGCCTGGCTGGGGCTAAAGACCCAGGTTAAGGAAAACACTTTAATCTGGTGTAGGATGCCAGGTCATAGAGGAATGAGGAGACGAACTAGCAAGATATGGATCTGCACTGACGTCGGTGGCGCCTGAACCCTTCGTGGGGACCACCAAGAGCCACTTGCATAATGAAGTGGGCAAGGAGGAGGAGAAGGAGGAGGGCTGTTTACTGGTGGGATGTGCCAGGTCAAAGGCAGTCAAAGTTATTTATTAGACTTTTCAGGAGAAAGTATGCTTGTGATATGTAGCCTGTTCATGGGACTCCACCAAGGTACCACCTGACCGAGATTGGTAAGTAAGAGATACAGAACTGTAGATTCTGCGAGGTGGGGATTGAGTCAGCGAAGCGTGTATCGTGTACTTGTGGAGAGCTGTGGCGCGCCTCAGAAAGCTTGGGCTGCTTCTGTAGTGTGTCATGCGAGATTGGTGCGGACGTGTTAGGGGACGTCGTTCCAGAGAACACCAGCTCCATGGGGCGTGACCAAGAGAACATCAGGCTGCTGTTGCATGCCACGCATGCTATCTGAGGCCGCAGTGTAGGTTTGTCTCGGTTGCACCAGTTCGGAGTGGTGGGAGGGGGAAGCGTGTCCTATGTGGTCTCAGGTACGTCAATTTATTCATGACGAGTCCTGAAATTGCTGTTGGGCTGTTTAAAAATGAACTGAAATGAAATTTTAAGTTTACGACACGAGCCGTTGCAAAAGAAAACAGCAGTTTTCAATCGTAAAGCACGAATAACTATAAAAACTGCTTGCTCAGGCGAGACCGTCGAATAGAACGGGCAAGTGGAAAAGGCCTCTTTTTTAACGACTAGCCTTCAGCACAGTGTTGCAATTGAAAAAGGTCCATTCGTCAGCGTTATAATTTAAAAACATGCATACAGAAAAGTGGGGGGAAAAGGGACGATTGATTCACGTGATGATTGAGGAGCAGCTTTCTTCATAAGGGAGATCTCAGATAACAGCAGAATCCGAATCATGAGAGCTGTATTTTACTCAGCCGAGGTCCATCGCTGGAACAGCAAGGGGTTTTGGTTTATTCAACAGGTCATGAAATACTTCTCACATCCCTCGTCTCATCTCACTCCCTCTTTTATATTATAACGCGGCGCTTTGGGATTCCTTCAACAGCCACTAACCTCTCACTAACAGCCTTCCATTCCCAGTTCTGAGAAGCAGTTTGGCTTCTCCGCCTGATTCCGCTTTTTGTTAACAGAACAAAACTGTCGCGTTGAATACTTGCTTTCAGATGCCGCCATGGAAACTGCCGTGAAGGTCGCACATTTACATTATGTTCGAATAGATAAGTTTTACTGCCGCCATTCCTTCCTGCATACAAACAACCTTTTCGGGTCTTGTTTCCCTCTTTCCCGGGGGATTAGTTCGAACATTTCGTTCAGTCCACCTAATTAGAGTTGCAGACAATGTTAGGTGGTTAGTCGGAACTTTCCAACTTCCAAAGTATCAACACACCTGATTTCTTTTAATGTATTTTTAACGTTAAAAATATTATGAGCGGTTTCCGTCGAAGGGATGTGATGTGAGTGAGGTCGGGGGAACAGGAATAAACCAAAAAATATCTGGTGCGTAGCAACACACAACTTTCCGCCACCCCTTTAAGTTCGAACACCACCTACATAGGCGGGCGCTATATCTTCGTTCAACGCACTTTTACAGGAACATTTATGGAGAACAAAATGTTGGGACTAGTTAGTTGAGAGTACTCCGAAAGTTTGATCGAAATCGTTAGAGCCGTTTTTGAGAAAATTGGAATACCGATAAATTAATATTCGACAAATTTCCTTCTCTGAGTTAACTTGGCGTATATCTCCGTTCAACAAATATATACAGAAATAATTATGGAGAACGAAATGTTGGTATGGGTAACTAAAAGACATTCCATTAGAATTTATCACACCTGGTGAAAAAGTTACCCTGGAATTTACGGAAATGTTAGAAAAAACGTTATTTTCGACACATTTTGATTTTTATCTCTGTTCAATGGACCGTCACAGGAACATTTATTGAGAGGAATATGTAGGTATTAACTATTTGAAAACATCCTGTGAGTGTGGTCAAAATCGCTGGAGCCGTTTTGCCAAAAAGCGTAAAAAACCTATTTTTGCTTCAGGGGCCCATATCTCCGTTCACCGTATTTTCATGGAGATATGTATGCAGAAGAAAAGTGAGGTATTGATTAGGAGAAGATAATTCGGAAGTTTAATCAAAATCGTTAGAGCCATTTTCGGGAAAAATGTGAAAAACCCTAGTTTTTGGTACATTTTCGTCCCCCCCCCTTTCCGTTGGCGGAAACCGTCCATAACCTTGTTTTGGTGTCTACAAAAAATAACGAACAAAACAAAAAAAGAACCAGCTCAATCGGATCAGCTGTTCTCCCGCAAATCGAACTACAGAACACACACACACACATACACACGGACCACGGGCCGAAATTAGGTTTTTTAGACTCAGTAGGGTCTGCAACGTAAAGATCTGATGAAAACGGTTCGGGTAGCGGAAAGTAAAAAGAGGGGTGGGAAAAGGATATTGGAAAGTCCAGGAAAGTGGGAAATCCGTTGTCAATCGGAAATTACTGAAGAGGCGGACTTTCCATCGGTAACAAAAGAGCTTGAGGACGAAGGTGTTTGGGGAAACAATGACTTTCCTTTAGGGCTAAGTGCGAGCATTTTGGACTCAACTAATTCGGCCTCCTGAACACCTTTATTTTGACGTTTGAGGATATATATTAAACGGGACGATTTGGTTCAACCGTTTCTGTCGATTGCGTTCACTGAACGGTTCTACGACTCAGTACGTCATGAAACGTAAAGACCTGATGAAAAGTCAACAAACCAAATTGGACATTCTCAAAGAAAAAGGAAACCACACGAAGAAAACTGATAGACGACTGACGTTTGGACGAGAAAAATGACAAGTGGGCGTCTCGTAGTGTTCCTGCTTACATCAGCGTTCATCAAACGCGGGGTATCTGGACTGTTTGTTAGGCACGTTCTGTTGACGTTTCACTTATTCACCGCAGCGGAAATATGAAACGCCGTACTCAACTCGTAATAGGCACTAGTAAAGGTGGTAGAAGCTGAAATCCGTGCGTTTGTCGGATGTCCCGCTTGTTTTTTCCCACTTTCCTGGTACAATCAACTTACGCTCCGTGATATACCTCATTTTGGTCGCTTGGAAACCAATTAAGTTGGAAAGGGGCAATTTCGTCACGAAACTCGCAGTTCTCATTGCGTCCTAGTACAAACATCTTGCCGTTTATTGAATTTTTACTTCCGTACGCCGTTTGCGATTTTGTCAGGCCATAAAAAAACTTCTGAATAATTCCAGCTCCAAGATTAGTTGAAATAGGATCGCCAGTTATCATTAGGGAAGAAGAAGAGATTGATAATAATTCAACCTCGTCATACAGAGAAGCGTCAAACTCTCCATTACGTCCTTCAATTTAACTGGTTCATTCCAGAACGCGCTTCCCAATAACGAACGACAAAGTATTCAACACTCACAGTATACAAGTTTAAATTTGTGGGAGATGGATTCAAAGTCAAGTGCTTTACCTCCACACTCGTTCTTCAGATTAAATTAGTAAGACAGCTAGGTACTGATTATTGCCAACGTACTGTGTAGAGGACAACTGAGAGGGTGCATTACATGTCGAACCGACGGGACGTGAGCATTTGGCACACTTAAACTGCGAGATCACATAAAAACCTACGAGGACAATTTCTATTCTGTCAACAACACACCTGTTAAAAATATTGCGGCCTTGCTTTCCACTGCTGCACAGTAACTACGTTTCCTATACCGCACAATATTCTTTAATGAACCTTTACCTACTTGTGCATATTTTCAAAAATGTACAAAGAAACTGCAGTGAAGTTACGTCTCTGTTTATTTGTTTTCAGGTGACTGCTGAAACAACACTTGAACATTTGACAGAGGAATGAGTGCTGTCTAACCACTGGCTCAGGTAAGGAATATAGCACCGCGCCAAAAAACTGTTTGATACTTTCCAAAGTCAAATGAAATGAGCAGTTAGTATCGGGTAGTATTAAAATACACATGATACTCAAATTGTGTCCAAATACCGAGTGCTGCCCAAAAGCGCCAAAACCACCATCACCCGGCTGAAACCAAAAATTTTCTTCAATTCTCTGGTGAATCCGAAAAAAAATCTGTTGCGTTGCAATACACAACTTTCCTTAGCTCTACGTCAATTAACTCGGGTACATGGCTTTTTTTCTACTTAATCAATTCATTTATCACTCAGTTCATTTGAACTTGGTCAAACATAATTTCACGGCAGCAGAAAGCGGTAGGCGCTTACAGTTCCGGAATTTATTGTGCTGCTCGTACTCATTCCGGGACCATTATTGAGCAATTCGTACACAGATAATTAATGAGACTGTAAATACGAATTTTTTAAAGAAGGATAGTAATTACTTTGGCAGAGTTATTGGGTAAAAACTTTTAGAACTGGTAGTAAGCGAAACGGCGGTAATTGAAACTCAGGAATTTCTGGAGTAAGCCCCATGTATCTGTTTCTTTATTTCATGACTGTACCTAAACCCTCGACGAGGGTTATATCAGTCATAGAAGTTGCGGTTTCGCTAATATGCAAGAGGCCGGCCCCTGCAGCATCCACCGAACTCAGACCTGTGGAGGTACAGCAGGTATGTGGTCGTTAGCCAGTCTTACCGTAGAGAGCTGTTGCCCGTGTGTTACCGCGCGGAGGTGACCACCTGAGGAATCCCGTACCATCTGGGAGTAGTTCATAATCTGGTTCCCTACCTGATCTTACTTTTTACTTGGGTGGCAAGTTTCAAAAGGACAGATCAACTATAACCACGTTTCTTAGCCATTACCTTCTTTGCGAACTTTGCAAAATGGTTATAGGCTTCCTTTGTAGCAGCCAAAGCTGCTAAGTTCGTTTGCCCTCTCAACAACCGTCGCTCACTGTTGTAGAAACTACAGTGGAGCAGCACATGGTTTCTTGTTTCCTCCGCACTGGAGGCACAAGACGTGCATAATGGAGAGTCTTTCAGAGAAAAGAAGTGGAGCCGCGCATTGAAGTCACCATGTCCCGTGAGAAACTGGCTCGTCCAGTGGTCTGGCTCAACCCATTTTCTAGAAAGACGTTCACGGATGTTGGGGAAGAACTCATACGTATCACGTCCCTTTGACGAGGATTCCCATCTCGCTTGCCATTTCTCTAGAGCCCATTCATCGATGGCGGCAAGTTTCTGTTCTGTGGTGAGATCCGCACGGAGTTCAGCCCAAAGCGGAAGCTCCGTTTCGCTCTCCAATTGTCAATCATGCACTCAACAGCCAAATCAACTGGTAACTGACCAGTGATCACCTGGAGTGCTTCCGTTGATACAGTCTTGTAGGCCTTGGTGATCCACAGGAGCGCAGCTCTCTGGGATTGGGCCAATACTCTCTTTTGATTGACTGTTAGTTTGCTACCCCAGACAACAGGGCAGTAGCCAATCACACCTAAATAGATGGCCTTATACATGAGGATGGTGTCGTGGTAACACACACCCCAAGTGGCCTTAGTAATGGCACGCAGTGAGGCAAACCTTGCAATGGTAGTGCCTTTAAGGGACTGGAGGTGTTGGTTGAAACCCCACCTCTCACCTATATTCACTCCTAAATACTTGACGTTCTTTTCAAGAAGGAGCCTGTGGCCGTCAAAGCGTATTGTGGGTGGATTATTCACTTTCCCCTTCAAGAGGATTAGCTGGGTTTTTTCCTCAGCCACCTGCATCTTGACGTGCTCGCACCATTGGTTGACAGTGCGGAGCACATGGTGAGTTTTTTCTTCAATTTGGCGGACTGACTCTGCAAAGATCAGCACAGTCAAGTCATCCACATAGGCGTACGGCTCGCAGTCAGTCTCCATGAGTTTCCTGAGAAGACCTTCGAAGAAGGCATTCCAGAGTGCTGGTCCTAAGACATTCTACTAACATTCCAGCGGAGTTTATAAGGAAAAAATCGCGCTGAAAACGCTTTTCGTCGAAAATTTTGATAATTACGTGCTGTTCTCGTCACTTTCCCACGAATGAGACTTTCATGGTATAATTGCCTTATTGAGAGCTATAAATGTAAAAAATGTAATCAAAATCGTTCGGAGCCGTTTTTGAGAAAAACAATTTGGTGTTTCGATCACTATGATAACTATAGTTAACTTTCGGTGGATTTTTCCCATAACCTTATTTTTGCGCCCCATGGAAACATGTAGGCTAGACATCAAGTTTCAGCTGATTTGGTACGGTCGTTTCCTCCAAAAACCCCTATAAAGTCGATTTCGTCGAAAGTTTTGGTAATTTATTGTGCTGCTCTAGCTATTTTCCTACGATTGAGAATTTTATGGCATAGTTGCCATATTGGGAGCTATCAATATAAAAAATTTAATCAAAATCGGAGTCATTTTTGAGAAAAAAAATATTTGGTGTTTTGATCACTATTATAACTATACTCAACTTTCGATGGATTTTGTTCATACCCTTATTTTGGCGGCCCCCGGTAACATGCGGGCAAGATATCAAGTTTGAGTGGATTTGGTACGGTGGTACTTTCTAAAACAGACTCATACACACACACACACACTCACTCAGGGACTCTGGGATGTCTGAAACGTAAAGATCTGGAGAAAACTCATACATTTTTTTCCAGCCGATTACATAACTTTCCTTTTTACTTTGTAGAGCCAAGGAAAGTAAAAACTTTCTACTGGTTGTGTACGTGCCGGAATCTTGCCCTGTTTTGGCAAGCCAAGAAGCGCCAATATGACAGGTCGGTGCTGTCAGAAGCTCGTGTTTTACCGAGTTCCAATGAACTGAGTGGAAAATAAATTGAATTAGTGGAAAAAGCCATGAACACGTGGATTGACGTAGAGCTAAGGGATGCTGGACGATGCGGCGCACCCGATATCTTCTTCAAATTCATTTAACGTATCACGACGGATGTATTTTAAGAACAGGGTAATCGAGATGAGCGCCTGCTCAAGCATATTACGGTTAAAATTCCGCTGTACCGTTTTAACATTGCCTGTAACTTCTACAGGAGTGTTTTCATATCAAAATTACTCATAAGAGAGTAATATACATTTACATGCACTGGTCGTACAGAGTTTTTTAAACTACGAGAAAAAAAATCACAAAAAAGTAAGAGGTATTTTAAACACCTCTTGTCACAGTATACATCATCGGCGTTGCTCGATCTGTTCGCCATCACCGAAAAGATCCTGATAAGCCACGAGTCGGCGTAGACTCCAAGATTCTTTGTTTACTACTCGTTACTAAGCCCAGGTTAGCGTTAAAGCTGTACTCGGCAGTTTTATTTTATCTAAGACGACCACGCTTACATCGCAAGAAGACAGTCTCGATCAATCGATTCTGTGACGTCGATAAAAGCAGACATCACCGCAGACTTAAACGCTTATTATTTTGCAATCGTGAAGTCGCGAGTGACTGGTGATGGTTCAGGTATTTGGTTCGCGTAAACGTCGGCACGATCCTTCATGTCAAAAGTTTCCGGAGCTTCGTGTTAAATTTAGAAAGCGTAGGCGATGCCGGAACGAACGTCCGCGATATTTTCATAGCTTCAGGGCTTCTATAAAACGATGCGAAGGAAGTAACTTCTAGGTGGGCAGCGCCATGAAGTTTACGGTGGAGCGCCGGACGGTAATACGGTAGGAAAAGGAGAGCGAATTCCAGAGAGTGCGGGAAAGGTTTTGGAACAAGGACCGCTTGTTAATAATAATTGTGTTTCTATTGAAGTGGAGGTTTACGCAGAGCGGAGCGCTTCCTGGCATCAACGCCATTACCTCATCCCTTCGACTGCTTCCCTTCATTTCATCCCTTCCGCTTCATTACGGTGTTTCCAAATAAAGAACACCGCCCGGGAGTTCCTAAACGAAACTGGGCTCGTGAGCTTCATGTCGATACCGTTAATTCCTCTTTCTACTGAATAACATTTGGCGCGAAACACATAGGTTTCGGTCAATTCCCATAAAACCGACTTAGTGCTCTACGTATTAAGACTGTATCTTCGCTCCGCGCATTCATACGAACACGCTTATGGAGAACAAAACGTAGGTACTGTACTATACAACTGTTTCATCAACTTTTTCGGAGCGGATCTTAAAAAATAAAGTTTGTGTTAGGCGACTCTCATTTTCTCAAACTTACAGAAATGGTTGTGAGAAATCTAATATTCCTGTGAAACACACAAAAAGGGCGACTTAATTCAGTTCAGCATTTACCAACATTTATTTATTAGTACAAGCAAGTATATTTACCAATTCCTAGACAAAAACATAGAACAGAAAAAATATTAATGAGATGGGTATACAATAAACTTAACCAGTGGGTTGTGGAATATAGATGATTGTCGTGGTTGTATACCATATACAGACGTGTACACAAACACTGGGGAGGAAAAGGCTTCTGATTGTGGCTAGCGAGTCGACAAAGAAGTCGAAATCGAGGAGGGCATTTAGCAGCAAATTAGTGAAATGGGAATTAGAAGAATCAACGCAGCAATTCGAAGCAACTTCTTCTTCAGAAAATTCTGCCCATTGGGCTACGCTAGGGGCTTCTCCCTGACGCATACCGATTAAAGCGAACGGCTAAAGTTCAAAAACATGAAACATGGTACTTCTCCAGGTCAAGGTCCCAATACAATTGAAGGAATTTGTAACTATGGAGCTATGGCGCCATCCCGCTTTAATACAATCAACGAGGACTGTGCGTGAGGCGTCGAGAAACAGGAATTCCGAACGATGTTGAGGAAACGAAAGGGTAGCAACTGTGAGTCCGGAAGAAAGAACAACCAATGGCATGAGGCGAAAACTTAATATTGTTGGGTAGATCGAGTTCCATGATAGTTGATAGTGACTATAGAAATAAACCGAAGAGCGGGAAATTCGGCTGCTAAGGAGCGCCACTCAAAGCTAACTTTGGCCGAATTTCGTGAGATGACAGCGATGCTCGTAGATATTGGCCTGGAAATTTTTGAAATGGGTTTAAATATACGATCAATTCGTGACATGGATAAAGCAGTGAGCCGATTAGGAAGCATCAGATTATTTTGAAACTAAGGAGCAAATATCGACTGGTTGTGCGGAACGAAAATATATCCACTTTGGTTAATTCGTTCGATAATAAAACGTTTGTTTCATTCCTAAATAAGGACGTAATCATTTGACTGATAAGCCCTAAAAGCATTTTGGGAAGAATTGTAAAGAAATAGGAGCAGAGATTTATTTTTCAATCACAACATAAGCGCTCCCTTTTATATATGGAGCCAGACAAATCAGCTTGAGAGGTTTTTATGCGGATTAGGATTTCCATTACAACTCTTTCCGCAGCTCTTCATGCTGTACGTGGAACAGAAGATATTGCATCGTTATCTGTTAAAGAACTTCGGGGTAGATGGAAACGATACGTTCGATAGGTTTATGAAAATATCTGGTGCGTAGCAACACACTACTTTCCGCCACCCCTTTAAGTTCGAACACCACCTACTTATGCGGGCGCTATATCATCGTTCAATGCTTTTCTACCGAAACATTTATGGAGAACAAAATGTACGGAATAGTTAGCTGAGAGTACTCCGTAAGTTTGATCGAAATCGTTGGAGCCGTTTTTGACAAAATTGGAATACCGATAAATTAATATTCGACAAATCTGCTTTTCTGAGTTAACTTGGCTTCTATCTCCGTTCAACATATATATACAGAAATAATTATAGAGAACGAAATGTGGATATGGGTGACTAAAAGACACTCCATTAGAATTTATCACATCTGGTGAAGAAGGGGCCCTGAAATTTACGGAAATGTTCGAAAAAACGTTATTTTCGACACATTTTGATTTTTACCTCTGTTCAATGGACTGTCAGAAGAACATTTATTGAGTACAATATGTAGGTATTAACTATTTAAAAACATCTCTAAAGTTTGGTGATAATCGTTCGAGCCGTTTTGCCAAAACGCGTAAAAAACCTATTTTTGCTTCAGGGGCCTATATCTCCGATCACCGTATTTTCATGGAGAAATGTATGGAGAGGAAAAGTTAGGTATTGAGCAGTAGAAGATAATTTGAAAGTTTAATCAAAATTTTTAGAGCAGTTTTCGAGAAAAATGCGAAAAACCCTAGTTTTTGGTACATTTTCGTCCCCCACCCCCCTTCCTATCGGCTGAAATCGTCCATAACCTTATTTTGGTGTCTACAAAAAATAACAAACAAAACAAAAACAGAACCAGCTCAATCGGATGAGCCGTTCTCCCGCAAATCGAACTACAGACACACACACACACACACACACACACACACACACCATGCCCCGAAATTAGGTTTTTTAGACTCAGTAGGCCTCAAAACGTAAAGATCTGAAGAAACCCCAATTTTTTTTTTGACCCGATCACTATACTTTCCTTCCCTTCGGGTAGCGGAAAGTAAAAAGAATTGGCCAAATGCCGTTTTCAGGGTTTTCAAATTGGGATAACGATGTCAGGCGAGATTCCTCGAGGAGGATGCAGAGCCGCGTCCTGGGGTCCCACGAGGTCCTAAATGTAGCGCATGCTCAGGCGCAGTCTCACCTATCCCTACCTTGATTACCTGTAGTAAACTAGAAGGCGAGATGAAACTACTAGGGGAGAACAGAAATAAAAGCTGGAGCACTTCGGCCAAGATTCATTTACCTGTCATCTCGGGAGCTCTGTAGACTTTCTCGCCCGCGCCAGAGTTCATATAATAATCCACTGCGGAGTAATATGGTTGTAACTTGTCCGGTGGCTCCATATAGCGTTCAATCGCACGGAAGATTTCATTGAAAAATTAACCGGTTAAATGCCTCATGTGGTTTCTTCCTCTGCACCACCTTCATTAATATGAGAGGGGTAATTACGGTACCGGTTCTTTAAGGGCGAGAACGGTGCGAATTTGTTCGCAAAGGAAAGGGGGGACGAGGAGCTATGTCTGCTTCGGTGAAATTCGATAGAATTCTCGGGAGACTCGATTGCGCGGGTCTTACCCACAACAAAAGGCGTGTGAGCGATGCAAGAAAATGAAGCAGTTGGTATGTCAGTCAAAACAGTTCAAGTGCAATTCACAAGCAGAAAACAGTAACTGCGTAAGGTGGTTTGTCCAGTGAACCGGTAAAGTATTCGCCGGAGAGCTCTTACTTGAAACAAACATGGTGGATACATAGCCAGGAAAGCAGCAGATGAGCGGCAATGGCAATGTCTGGGTAGTTCTGCGAGGTCATAGCAATTCTAAGAGCCGATCATTGCAGTCCGGATGAGTGCGGGGGACAGGAGCAGTCGCTTCGAAAGAAAACAAACGTGTTTATGTTGGGCTGCCATCAGGGACTAGAATTACTAGAGTTGCTTGCCAAGTACAACTTGGTTGTTGCCAACAACCGAATGACTGAGGCGACGACCTATGATGGGCCGGGAGGAAGGTCGTGCATAGACGTCACAGCCGTGTCTCACACCCTGCTAGTCAAATTGCATGGTTGGCAAGTCGTACTAGGTGCAACGCATAGTGATCATATGGTTATTGACTTAGCCATCGCAGATGACTGCATCCTCCGCAAAGACACGAGAGAAAGGCGATATTCTGTGGGGTACTGGAAGGTGAACTGCGTGCTGCAGACACCGACCAAATTGTGCAAGCTTCCATACCTGAAGAGGTGGACAGAAAAGTGGATATATTTACCACAGCACTGCACTCTGTTGGGCTCTCTGTACGTGGGCAACAGAAGCACAGGGCAATCAAAGTTCTTAACTCCCTCAAGCAAAGCCAGAACGATGTACTAACACGCTCGTGACCCTGATGCCAGAGCCACACTCCGAACTGCCTTCATCCAAGAGAAGGCCTTCTACCGTGCCATCCAATGAGCGAAACGGCAAGGATGGCGAAATTTTGTGGAAACGGAGAGCTCTGAGAACCCCTGGGGTAGACATTAGAAAGAGCAAACGTAGAGCAGGTCTTAGCTACGAGGCAAAGTCAGGCTCGGCCTGCAGCATCGAAATTTCACTGGAAACCCTCCTCGAGAAGGCGTTCCCTGACGACCAAGCAGCTCGAGATACTGAAGCCCAGAGCAAGGGAGCTGATCATGGACCCTCCGAACGAGCTCGACATCCCATTGTAGACAACAGGCGAGCTGACCTGGAGTGGTGGTCGTACAATTTACGGAGGTTGCAGAAATCCATCAGATATTTTTTAACTTTATTGGGAGTGTATCATTAATAAATGCCATCACACAAACAGCTCACACGACACTTGAGATAAGTGAACCATCCTAGTGCTGCTAATCGCTAACATTCAACTACCACGTTTTAATATACAGAGGCGGAAGAGAAGGAAGCGCGAGAGCATATCAATTAGAGCAGAAACGTCCTTCGTTCTTCGAAAAACATGGCAGACCGCCACGTTAACCTTAAAAATATTTCTCTTTTTAGAAATTCCCCACGAGTTTCAGAATACTCACGAATTCATTTAGCCCCGAACGTGATGAAATTCGCTGATCGTTAGAAGGTGAGCACTTAATTAAACTTGGAGAGCTCACTCACATATTCTCACGCTAAAGTGTCGGAATATCAATACGTACTGCGAACGTCTTTTTCCTACACTCACCTACGTTCTTCTACGATACAACTACGACTCTGTTCACAGACAATATCGTGTTAATCACTAACTACTAATTTATCCGCTAAATTCGAGGAACCCTGGACAGTTCTTCAGTGACACAAAGTGCCCTAATCTTTATTTGTTTTCGTCTCCGTTCAACAAACTTGATGGTGGAAGGTCCGTGATAACAAAATGCAAATCACAACAACGTTTTTACGCTTTTTGGCAAAACAGTTCCAACGATTTTCTCCAAACTCACAGGATGTTTTCAAATAGTTGATACCTATATATTGCATCCAAATAAATGTTCCTCTGAGATAAAAATGAAAATATGTCGTCAGTGGTTTTTTGAACATTTATGTAACTTCCCGAGAAACTGCTTCACTGAATTTGATCAACTTTACGGAGTGCCTTCAAGCAACCTATACCCACGTTTTGTTGTGTCAATCTGGTGGTGATGTTTGTCGTTTTTCCAATTTTCTGAATAACGACTCGAACGATTTGGATCAAACTTACGATTCCACTCTCAACTATCTAGTACCTACATTTTGTTCTCCATAAATGTTTCCATAGAAATGCGAAGACACAGACGGGCAGGTCGTCGAATTTACGGGGGCTGCGGAACGGACCAGACATTTTCCTTTGGTTTTTATCTTTTCAAGACGCGAGAATGCGGTTGTAGTCTATGCATATCGATAGAAAGAGGGAGGACAAATCACAAAACATTGGAGGCTGTTCCATTTTCTTCGGGTCATCCATCATCTGAGGCAGAGTTTTTATACAATCTCGTCAAAAATACTATAGACGGAGATAACCATCTTCTCAAAACGTTAGCGGGAAAACGTCTAAAATGTGCATTAAATAATACGAAAGAAGAGAAAGAGAGAGAGTGAGATTGAAGTACGGGCAAGAGAAAGCCTCGCGATTGACCGTAATCAAATCAAAGTGTAAGCTAACGTGATTTGCACTAGAGAGATAGTTCGATATCACATGCTCTTTTTCCTCGACGTTGGATGATTGGCAGCCCTCGAAGGCCGTCGAGAAAAACGATGCGAATAGGGCTGGAAAGGCCGTCTCGGGGCAGAGTCAAGTGCTTCTTACTGGCTCGAGGATTGAAGGTCTAATGATGGCGAGGGGAAAGTCTGAGTAGCGGCCAGCAAAAAAGTTGATTTCAGTTACGCGGCTTTCGTATTTTGCTGACCATCACGATGAACATTCGGGTTTCGGCTTCAGTACAAAAAAAAAAAAAGAAAAAGCCAAGCGCATACATTTCACATTTTTCTCTGAAGTTCATCGAGTGGAAAACAAAGTCAAAAACCTGTTTCGGACGTTTTATCACTGACGGATTGTCCTCTATCAATGTACCTACATGTACCATCCGTTGGTTGAAGGTATAGGTCGAAAACCAAACGAGGTTCGGTGAACGTATTAAGTTTTCAGTAGAAAATTGCCTCAAAAACCGAGGTAACGATTTTGATCGAGCTAGCAGGTTGTATTTGACGAATCAGTACCTGCACTTTGTTCTTCAATAAAAAGTTTATGGAAATGAGTACCATCGAACTCCCCATAGGGTGAATCATATATTTCAATGTGTAACACCAGATGTTTTGGAAAAATTTCGAATAAAATCTATGTAATAAAAATGAAGGTAAAATTCGGTAATCATATAAAAATCATATAATAATAATAGTATAGTTGACCCAAATAGTATAGTTGATCAAATGAGAAACTCAGAAAGAAAATATACTCAAGAATCAAGTCAGAACTGAACTTGTTTTGTTTTTCAGTCGTCGTCAACTACCTACAACTCCCCTTTATTTTCATCCCCTCGTTCCAAGTTATCTTTCAGACGATCTGCATATACCACTTCCTGTTTCTTATTTGGCCAATCGCTCAGGGAGATCGTGTGACCCAGCATTGCATGCACTAGTCAGGAAACTTGAAGAGTCAATAAGGGAATAAGGAGATTGCCTTAGGGGCCTTTGACATTCGCAGCATTGAGATGGCATTGGACATATTTAATATCAAAAGGAATGAAATGTGCTGAACAGCAGAGAGATTCAGACTTCTCTAGGAAGCTGCTCGCTTAGGGCGAGGGCTGTGAGGGGATACCACTCATCAGGAACCTGATGATGAACTCCCTTCTTGAGAGACTTAATGGGGCTTGGCTCTACGCCCAAGAGTACGCTAATGATGTGGCTGTACTAACTCGAAGAAGAGTGCAATGTGGTCTATCTGACCCGATGGCGGCAGCTCTACAGATGGTGCGCTTGTGGTGCAGGGTGATGGAACTGTCTATGGGTAAAACAGTTCAGCTCTGTGAGCAGATCAAGTATGTGGGTTTGATTGTGGATAGTATACTAACCTGGAAACAGCACAGCAGATATACAATCAAGACGCGTCAAATAATGCATGGGAGGACATGGGGCATCAAGCCCAGAATGGCCACCTAGTTTTTTGAAGCCATTGTGAGCCAATAATCTCACATGGGTCGATTGCATGGAGACACAGAGCAGCCATCGGAGAGAAGTGAACCAGCCTGTCTTAAGTACAAAGGCAGGTGTACTGATACCAGGGGTGATGAACATCACACCAACCATTACCATGAAGAAAATGTTCGACCCTCTTTCGCTTGATATGTTTATCAAGGCAGAAGCTATAAAGCTTTCGTACAGACCCACCAGGTTTGGAATAGCTAAGATGCTACAAACGACTTATGGACACCTGGCTATATTCAGGAGTTTGGAAGCCTTAGCGGAACTTGGCATGGGCACTGATATGATGGTGCCCATGCATGAATTTGGTAGAAAAAACAGCGTGAAACTAGAAGGAAGCCTATGGAACAGGGAATGCCTTCGGATTCAGCCCCCTAATGGCATCAACATCTACACAGTTGGACTCAGGAGGGCCCTGGCCCCGGGAGTGGTGGGACGTATATTGCCCGGCTCTCCTACTCCAACTTTTTTCCCATCAGCTTGACTCCCGCAGCATTCCAGTCTGTCTGATGCATTCTTCTAGCATATCTTATCATAGTCCTCTTGACTAGTGACAGGCAAATCCCACAGTGGGGTGGTGGTCCTATAGCCGACCGAGCCTGGACAGATGGGTCGCCCTCTCATTTCCAACGACCGCTTTATGCCCAGGAATACAATACACATTAACGCTTAAATGTAGCTTAGACTGAAATGCTACGGGAGTGAGGCACAAGCTGCATCCTGCACACCCCCACCAGTTTTGGCGTGTGCAGTAATTTTTCAATGCCCTTGACTTTTAATGGTTTGCGGCGGCCTGCTGATGGTGGCAACAGCGCTACCCGTGCAGTTTGCCGCTCTTTATAAAAGCGGAGGAGCCACATTTTCATCAGAATGGCTATCGACATCACATACGAATATTCCCCTTTTGGTTTCATACCAAAATAACCCTATGTTTTCGGTCACGAAAACTTTTTTACGACCCCTCCTCAAAATTTGATACTTTCCGTTTCAAGACATGGGGATTCCAAATCTGCTATGTCCGTCCGCCGTACCCGTCCACCATCCCCCGTCCGCCGCCCCCGGTCCGGGCCATTTTGTGCCTTTAACGTGGTCTAAAAAATTCGTTCTTTCGCACAAAAGTCCCATTTGGTATCTAGTTGTGCCCGCCATCTCGGCAATCCGTTAAAAATCCGAAAAAATTAACGAAACGCAGTATAATCGCAAATAAGCCGTGTTTCCACAACATCCTGCCAATTGCTGAGCGAGGGTTCGCTGGAAGGCCCCGTCCTAATTTCCCCGACTCTTTTTGCCCGACAGGGCGGAGGAAGGTTAAGACCACTTCCTCCGCACACCCCTCTATCGGATCATAAATGCCAACAGACGTTTACGGGCGCCTGGCGCCGAGAGAATATTTAGTTTCCGTAGTTCCATTGTAGTCAGGTCATGTTTCGTATGATTTACTAGTATTTGATGCTGAATCGAATGAGATGGGTCTCGGAGCAGTAATACTAGGTCAAGCTATTCATGAGAATAATAAACCATTGTGTAATAATTTTCAAGGTTTTTAAGCCGGTGTTTAAATTCCCCTTTATATTGTGTGAAGTAAGGTAAGCGATCAGAGCTTGACGTTCCATTTTCCCCATTGTCCCTTTATTGTCATTTACTACAATCCGAGCATAGGTTATTTGTTTCATTCTAAAAGGAGTTCATTTCATTTCATTTCTATTTTTTCCTGATTAAATTCAAGTGGGTCCTAGTTGGTTTATAATTTCATTTCCCAGTACTTTCCTGAGAGGCAATATTTTGTTTATTTTACATCAAGTGAGTATATTTAACTTGTTTGTCTTTTGGGCCCTGACACGACTTTCACTCGTGTCCTGTACGCGGGTAGGTCTGTAAAAGAATTCCCCAAGTACGTCACAGACTATATCAGTCATTTTGTTGATAGTTTTATTGCTGTAGCCTTTATTGTGCAATATGATGGCCCCGGTAATGATAGCATATATTTCTGCTAGAAAAAACGTTGGAGTAGAACCCCGAGCATTATACGTCCCACCCCTCCCAGGGCCAGTGTCCTCCAGAGCCCAACTGTGTAGATGTAGATGCCATTAGGGGGCTGAACCCGAAGGCATTCGCTGTTCCATAGGCTTCCTACTAGTCGCAGGCTGTATTTCCTACCGAACTCATACATGGGCACCATCATGTCATTGGCCATGCCAAGTTCCGCGAAGGTTTCCAAACTCCTGAATATAGCCAGGTGTCCATAAGTCGTTTGTGGCATCTTAGCTATTACAAACCTGGTGGGTCTGTACGCCACCAGTAGCTTCTGTCTTGTGAGTGGTTTATTTCCATGTGAAACTTCAGTTGTTAAGGCTTTTTCCGATTTGTTGGGACACGAAATAATTTATTGAACAGAACGTGCTCCGCAGTGAACGAATTTGAACTGTCTATTTGAAGGCGATTGCTGTTATGCATGTGGATCGCTGAGGTTAATAAGGAAAAAATGGAGTTGAAGGGAAATTATTTAAGCGAAGAGTTGAAATGATATCTCCTCGTTGGAATTATCGAAGTCCACCTTTTCTTTCAATGGCACGTAGTCCCTTCCTGTAATTGAATCAGCACGAAAGAGCTGAGGGAAGAGGAACAAAAGCTGGGGGAAGCCCGGTAAAATTGAGGCTGGAATACCCGATCTGCGACAGCAGCAGCTCCTATTGAGGTTCTCCACGGTCCGTGGCCCCGTTGTGAACTGGCGTTTCGATCAGAATAAAGTCGTTGAGGCAGAGCCCGCTCCTGAACAATTTGAGGGAACTAAACTGAGTTCATGCAACAAAATCGTATCTCCATAATTGATGCGACGCTTGGGACTTGCAAATTACTGAACTACCGCTCCTTTGTGGACTCCGCTCTCTCTATTCGAACTCACTTCTTTTACTTAGCGGTGTATGTATTGTTTCAGGCAATTGTTCTACGATTACTGGGCTGTAACGAGAATGCGCTGCCCCGACGAAAGGTTAGGAGTAAAATTCCCCAACCTCCGCACGTTCGGTGACTTTTCTCGCCCCGAAGAGTGGTCTAATGGTTTGACGTTTTTCGTTCCCCCGATCTATTAGCGAGAAATCATTTGAAGTTATGTAAATAATTTAGCTTTATATACAAGGCAACTCTAAGCAATTGGCACGACGGGACGTGTCGAGCGGGCGCGTGGTTGGAGTGAGGCGGAAGGCAGTGGGGGAAACGAGCGCAGGCCTGCGAAAAACGAGAACTTTCGCTATATCGTCCTGGAGTTTTCTTCGAGTAGTATAAAACTGCTTAAATTGTATTTACCGTGATTTCACTGTGTTTATACGCATCTGACACCGATACCAGACACGACGTAATTGTAATGAAACCATCACGATTTCGTTTGTGGCTAATTTTTTAAACCATTCGTCCGATAGAGTTGCCTACTACGTCACAAATGGAATTGTTGTGCGACAAAACGGATGCCTAGAAACGTAAAGTGTCAAATTTTTGAGGGGGATGGGGGTTGTACAAAAATTTCCTGACTGAAAACATATTTACATCATTCAGAATGAATACTAACTCAAAACGATAGGAATCCACCGGCAAAATTAGCGCTCAAAGCTCACTGAGACCAAAATACTTGTTTCGTGACATAATTTCGTTCCCTCCTAGCGTGACGCTGTTTTTCAGTTTGGTCAAGAACGAAGGATGCGTGGAACAAATTCATCCGATACTAGGAGCCTCATTCCTTTAATAAGGTCCCCCAGGAATTACTCGAATTAACAAATCTTAACTGCGTAGGACAACTGCGATCAAATGTGACACCCACGCACTGACCATTTTCTCTAACGGTATTTTTCGTGCTCAGTGGCCCTCGAAACCTGAGGATCTGAAGACAATTTTTTTCCAGCCGACGTAAATTTCCTTCCCACTTCGTATGGCCAAGGAAGTTATAAAAGGTTCCAGGAAGGTGGAAAATGTGCGAGGAGTTGAGAGCACTTCAGCACTATAGAGGTTGCTCCTAGTTATTTTATAACGTTCATTAGACTCTGGTAGGATTTAAGGAGAAAGGCTGAGGAAAAACCCGGTTTATTTTATTGCACTTCTTCCGTCATATTTCCGCATTGTTTGGAACTGTCGCCTAAAAAATCTTTTCAACACCATTAGGGGTCATTTGAAAGAGAGCACATTTGGTTTCGATCGCAAGCATGATCGTAGCCACTACTTTATCGAAAAACGCGCAAAACTTCAAGGTGACATCTTGGGAATGGCTTAAAGTCAACGAGTCCCTAAAACGTGACATTTTGAGAAAAACTGCACTTCTTCAAATTTAATTCAGTTAAAAGTAATTTAATGAAAAACTGAGCCACTATGTAACGCCAAACAACAACTGCAGTTTGTAGAAACGAAGTCGGCGCTTGCGTAATTTTCAGTGAACTGCGCTAGGCTTTCGTTTAGGGAGTTAAGTGTTAGAAAGGCAGCATTAGGTACAAGCTTTGAAGCTGATTCGAGGGTGTGCTCCTGAAAACTTTACATTGAACTCAAGCGAAACTACCCAGTCATTTCGTAACCCCTCGCATCTAGTTTCGGAGTAGTTGGCGAAGTTGTCTGCAAAACCCTGCGTTCATGAAACGCTCAAGACCAACCGATATAAAATGTAGCCAGGTTCTCTTTCTTTCGCCCTGTTCAATATGTTCAACGTGAGCGAGCTCCAAGGCGTTTCTCGTATTACACCAGACGATGGGAACTGCCTTCCGAAAGTTTGCCAACTGTAAATTGAATAGAAACAGCACGAGGGGGCCTGTGCGACTTGGAAAAACAAAGTTTTCAGGGAAAAAAGAGCGTCAACGTGGCGCAGGAGCGGGAAATCAATTGGAAAGCGTCAAGTATGTTAATGAAGCTCTCGCTTAGGTTTTTAACTTCTCCAATTCAACGCGCTACAGTTTCCGGACATTTCTCCATCAAAATCTGAATCACATCACATTCGCGAGGAGACCCTTTCGACCAGCGTTTATTGAAGTGCGCGTCATTTAACGTTGGCGATAGTTGGCGCGTTATTTTCCGCACTACTGAACGGGAAAATAAGATCCAGAGCTGATCACTCAAACCAGGTATTCGAGATGGCGGAGAAGGCAAGGTCGGCTTACCAGCAACTGAATTCAGATTACGAGGCTACGGGAAACCTTCGGTTCATGGCTCCGCAGCATTTGACAATAGTGGACTGAGAAACTGGACAAGATAGTCGTCAACACAACGAGCGATTGCAGTGTGCAACGTGGGAGGGGGGGGGATATGAACGTGTTATCCTCTTAGTATTTCTTGAGTATATCATTCCTCCCAAAAACCTCTACATGTTGCGAGAGGTGTGGAAATGTTGGGAAGCAGCTGGTTCGCGGAAGGAGGTGGTCAGGCATAAAGGGAAAACGTTCATTCGTTCCCTGGCTTGCTTCCTGCGTGCTCCTTTTTGTTCTATCGAAGAAATGTTCGTCCGCCGAAGTTAAAGTGTACGCGGCGCAGTGCACTGTACTGCACTTTGGAGAAAGCGGTTAGTTCTAAATCTTGGTTGACAAAGTCAAGCACAAGGCTGCTGACAGGAATGTCATCGTGGGAGTAGCTGAATTATTCATCTTGCGTTGCTTGAACGTCGAAATCTCGAGTTTCATTACCAAAGGCTGAATCAGGAAACGGAATAAATTGACAAGTCCGAGCGAGGGCAGTTGGAGTTGGGGAATCGGCTCAGGCGGAAGTTGGCCGCTCGGTGGGGAAGCCAAATAATCTCGTGTCTTGGGAACGTGGAGAGCCGACGGAAGTCAATCCAACCCTTGGTGAGGTTGAATTCGCGATGGGCTCCCGGGAGAGAAAAGAGATTCCGGTATCGGACAGAGGACGGATATTGAGTCAGACGTCGTTACCCCCTTAAGCTTCGGGGGTATCAGCACAGAAAACGACGGATACCCCCCCCCCCCCCCCCGAAAAAAAGGCTAATTTGGTTGTTGCGATTAATTCGAATTGGAATCGGGCCGAGTCCGAAAAATCAACTTTCGGTCGCCTCTCTAGAGATTGGAATGGGAGTTTGGAGATTGACAGCGTAACTTGATGAAGCGTTTTGGGTATGAAACGGAGTGATCGTACAAACGTCCCCGTGCTCCTAATTGAGTTGTGTTAGGCATGTTCCACAAAGCTGACCGCGCTGAATAATAAATACACATTTGGACTGACCAATGCCTTCCAGCCAATCACCGCTGACGACGTTAAATTGGCCTTTCTGTCTAAGGAGCGCCTGGAAGCTGCTGCGCCCTGTAGTTCTCTGGGCCTCAACACTTCCAAGCTCTCAAAACTCCCCGTTGTTCTCACTTCTTTAACAGTATCGTTCTCTACAGCAGACAATTTTTAACTTTAAAACAGCCACAACAACCAACCCGAATTCCCAAGGTGTTTTATTAAATAGTCGGTGCCGATAATTTGCTCCGAAGAAATATTTCCCTGCCTGTTAGCACAGAGAAAATCGAATAGCTGGTGCGACGTATCACACAACTTTCCTTAGCCCCACGTGCGTTCAGTGATTTTTTTGTCACTTGCAACTAATCGAATCTATTTTTTATTGAGTTTATACGAACTTCTTAGCTCAACGTTACAAATAGAAACTGATAGCCCTCAAACCTCCGAAATCCATTGCGCCTCTATGGCTCCTCACACGACTCATATAGAGTGATTGATGTGAGTGTCAACGTGATTTGATGTGGAAGTTCAGAAAAAAAATTCTAGGGAAACACAATTACGTACCGAAGTTCGTCAGAAAAACGACGGTAAGTCGAATTCCTGGGGTCTCTCTCGATTACTTTATGACCGTTATTAAACCGCCGTCGTATATGCAACTCGTTGGACTACAGCTCTGATTTTTTGTTTGTTTAAAACGCTACTGTCACGTGAGCGAATTTTATGAGCTATTCAGTCACATGTATCTCAATAAGTGTGGTTTGATTTAAAAAATGTCTAAATTTCCGAGTACATTCCACGTTCACATTCCAATCTCCAATTAGTATGAATAGAACATCGGAGAACATTATCGAATGGATTATCTGAAATCATTTTTTCATCAAGAGCGATCACTGCACTGTTTAATCAGAATTGGTAAAGATGTGGCTTGTATCGCAAATGGGCATTCACTCAGAAGGATAAAATCCATACGCTTAATGTTTTGCTAAGAAACTTGTCTTCATGGCCGGGCGGCAAAGTTTCTGTTACGAAGAGATGTGATGCACCACTCATTCGATTTAAAAAATAAAAATTTTTATTATATGTGTTGGGCACACGAGAAGGGGAGCTTGAGGATCGAAATAAAAATGAAACTAGTTGAGCGTGAGGAGGACTGTAATATACGTGGGGAAATGAGTAGAGTTAAAATTGAGCTGAGATAGTGTACTAATGGGCAGCACAAGAGCAGTAATCAGAACGCGTGAACTGGCGCAGGAAACCGTATGAGAGAGCGAGAAGTTACTGGGGCGATAGTTGGAAGCAGAATGAT
Organism: Pachypeltis micranthus; assembly: GCA_020466155.1. NCBI lineage: Eukaryota > Metazoa > Arthropoda > Insecta > Hemiptera > Miridae > Pachypeltis > Pachypeltis micranthus. The sequence continues at coordinate 31,479,995 of CM035768.1, forward strand.
TTTGGAAGAGTTCAGTCGTGGAGAGGAAAGCCAAATTGAGAATGAAATAAAGAAAGGGGAAAACCTGGGAAACGGGGCTGTTAGAACCGGCCGACCTCAGCTGAGGGATTCCCAAAGGTGAGGGGCAGGTATTAAAATAGACGGAGACAATGACGCGGGGAAGTCTGAGGTCAAAGACTCGAACCGATTTGGCGCTTTGCATCGAACAGTATAGTATAGTAAGTCTATTAAATATTTATATTATTCCTTATTGGCACATGTCTGTGTCATCAGTTTTGCGCATTAATATTTACAACTGGCGCCCACAATTATCAAGTGGACCGAAACTATTCGAGCACTTGCACTTACAATGGTCGTAACGTCCCATTGAGATATCATCGGGTCGACAGTCTGTGTCGAGAATATGCTGGGGAGCATCTGTTCGCACATCGTCGTGAAGAGTCGAGATAACGTGTGGTCGCAGTGAGACTTCCAGCTGCCCGGGAAATGAGCACAGAACACGGGGTAAACGATAAGTTTCGTTATATTGTCCCGTCGTTTCTTTAATGATGTACAATGTGGCCAACTATATTTACTGCAATTTCACTGTTTTCGATCTAAAAGGAGTCGCACGCGTATGAGACTCGTTCCGTGCAACCCAGAAACGAAAAATACCTTCGGAACGACGTAATAGCGTTGAAACTACCAACGTGGTTTCGTTTTTGTTAACTTTTCGTACCATTATTTTGCCTATAACAACCGTAGGTTTCGTTCGGTTAGATTGCCGAGTAAGCGGGCACACTTAGATAGCAAATCGAATCATCGTGCGGATAAAGCGTGGTTTAGACCATGCTAAATGCTAAATGTAGCCTTATCAGCAGCCGGCGGACGGATGTTGCAAATGTGAGTTCCCCATGCCTTGTAAAGTGTCAGGGGTCAGAGTTTGAGGGGTGGGGGGGGGGGGTGTAAAAAAGTTTTCCTGACCGAAATCATAGGTGTATCATTCACATTGTGGAGTCAACTTAGGGCTTGTAATTAAATGATTGTTGATCTCCTTGCAAAAATTAAAAAAAAAAGCGAAAGAAAATTAATACGAAACCACTAAAAACGGAACTTGAGTAAAACATAACACAATTTTAATTGGATCGTGGATCCACTAATTAGGGCTTGGCCCAAAAGTTTGTACAATACGCGTATAGCACAACGACGGCAATGTACCTTGAGGAAATGTTCCCTGTTGAAAGCAGGTGTATGGCGAAAAAACTGATTTCATAATCAATGGTGGCTACCAAAACTAATGGTCGTCCTGGACGAAGAAAGTTCGAAAAACGCGTGTTAAAAAACAAAGAAAATGGCAGCAACAACGCTGACCGGTGCAGACGAGAAGGTCGCACTACGCGGACTTGTGCCCAAACTCGACGACTTACAACTTCTTTTGTTGCGCTCACCCAAATTATTACGTCGAAATTAACCCAAATCTCAACAGCCTGTTTGGGTTTTGGGTTATTGTATACGCATTTGACATTTTGATCGCAATAATAACCGCAATTAGTTTTTGGTCAACTTTCCTGTAGGATCTGTGGTATATGTGCACTCATTCTGATAAAGACCGTTTTCTGGAGTGATGATTTTTGGAGTTCACATAATAATGCTGTTCGGCAGGCCGCATTAGCTGGGCCTTTGACATACAAAATTTCCGTACTAGCACTAACGAAAAGCCATTGTTTCCCCTTCGCCCTCAAGCCATTTCCAATTAACAATGGATTTCCTCCTGTCCTGGACTTTCCCCTCTATCTTTCCCCACTCCTTAATTTTAGATTCCTCTTCTCAACAGATAGCTCCTCTCAAGTCAGTCTTCCTCCAGGTCTCACGATATAGTCGTCTCCCAGTTCTCCCAACGATTCGTCTCTCTGTTCGCGCTACACCCAACTCAACTTTCTCTCTCTCTTTCTCGGCCTTTCACGAAACAGCCTATTACGTACATTTGCATCCTATTATGTGCGTACATCCTTCCGGGAATGATCAATAATTGTACTGAATGATTCCGTGGTCTGCTGACAGTAAATCAATCAGTGTAACGGATGTACCAAGGCAAGCTTATTTAAAACACCTGACGGCGGTAGTAAATACCCGGATATGAAAGATTAGTTAAGATAAAACAAGGACAACAGGGAGATGAGAAGAGCAATGGGTGTTAGTATACAAGTAACATTGCGAGGGGACTAGAATGAGTACTTCTGGAGATCCACGTTGTCTATTAGTGGATAACGTCGAGACAACTGCTCCCGGAGAGCATTTGGAATTCGGTTCTCAAGTCTGAACCATATCAACATGACACCTCGCACCGACGATAAGGGCTCTCGACAGCGCCCGTTCTTCCGCGGTGTAGCCCTACAATGTGTTGTTTCTGAATAATACACCAACGTTTTCGGTCGGAGAAGGGTCTCGGAGATGCAGGACTGCGACTAGATGGAAAACAGTCAAATCACCGTAAATACAGTTGCAGCGTTTTCTTTTAATCGATACTTCCGATGAATCCACCTTTTCATCGAGCTGTACTGTGCAACTGTGTGTAACACGGGAACAACAAACAGAGTTAATCAGAAAGCAACGCGATAAATGAACTTAGCAAACAAACCCTGTTGTGTGCTCTCTTCGTCATTTCCGGTAGCAATTATTTTTAGAAAAAATGCAGGTGAAAGCGTTGTTCTTTTTGGCACTGTTCCTTCCCCCCAGTGAAGAGGAACACAGCCCTCTATAAGGCTGGTCATGGCCTGGTATGACTTGTCATCGAATAGGCTTCGACGGTTTGGTCTCGTAGCTACAAGTTGCATAAATGCAGACTGGACCGTGACCAGCCCGAATTCTTGCACTACGCGGCTTTCATACTCGGTATCCTCTAGTACCGCCCAAGGAACGGCACTATCGAGAGAAAGGACTGTTCCTGAGCATCAGAATTCTCCCCCTAGAGACAAGGCTTCACTATCTTTACTCCTCTTTGCCGTTAACCATATCACCGGCGTGAGGAGTGATAGTTAGATAAGGTATTGGCTTGAGAACCGGATTCGAGGTGGCGAGTAGCCCAAATAGTGCTTGCTCAGTAGAGGACGATCGCCGAGCCTTCCACCCAAAACTCTCTCCATTTCCGTCCCCTGAGGAAGCAGGTTGGCGTTCATTAGCTCTCAATATAATTTTCTAGTCTCCACAGTTTTTCTCTTTCCTAGTCTCCCAGCACCTTCTCTAACACCTATCTCTTCGCACCTGTTTCTATTTACTATCGTTAATCGTCCGACCCCTCAGTTTCGGCCACGTCGGAGCATAACATTGGTGGCAGCGGTTTACGAACAAGTCACCAATGTTACGAGGGGGGTTTGGTGACGTTTGGGGATCCGCTGACTCAGGCGAAAATTACGGCAATCGCGCCAAAGCTCCGGTCCACAATTCCCGACATACGTCGAGAATTATGAACCATTGTCTTAACCACTAGACCACGATCGCCTCTTAAAGGAAGTCGTACACTCTCAACGATACTCTCACAGATAAATGTCATCTGGCGACCCTTGACAGACGTCGTTGCTAAACCGACCTTTTGCTTTCGGCGCGGTTTCGCTTCTGCAAAATATAATCGGTTCTCCGTCTCTCCTATCGTCGAGTACCTCCCACTACTGCTTGCACCCCGCCAACTACTTCAGAAATCAGCCAGTTCCTGAACTTCCACGCAGTGCTGGGCTCATGCGAGTCTTCTCGCGACTCTCAACAGACATTTCGATACCTTCCAATCATCCCTGAGCAGATCAAAGGCGTCAGTTTATTCACCCCAGTTAGTTCCTCAGTGAGTTTTTATTAAGGTTTCCGCGTTCCTGAATTAGCCAGTAATCTTGTTCGATGTTTACAATGTATTATTTTTTTAATGTACGAAGTTCACCGGTTTCCGAAACAAATAAATAAACTGATGAGGTGGCTTCTACTTAACCAGATTTTGATGATGTTACCACGCCCATTTTTATTCGCGAACCTCGCTAAAATCAGGATTGGAGTGAAAACACCTCGTCATTTAAAAGTCACATCGCAACTCAACCAGTTGCTTCGTCGACATCGACATCGTGAGTGGTTTGAACCATGTGTTAGGAATAGTACAGGGAACCATCGAGTTTCTAAATTGATCTTTTCGCGAAGAGCTTCTATCTGTAAAAAGCGGCGTGAATGGTGTGTTTAGTCGGCTCAATAAATGTTTTCCATCACTCGTTCGCCGAGCGAAACATATTTGGCCACGTTATTTTCCGTCTATCAAAATGATTTTGCCGTGCGCGTCCTCAGCTGAGAACGCTGTTGACTCAGCTCTCGAGGTTCGAACCGATCAAATAAAAGTTTAATATGCTGTATTTGTGGCCAGTTGACCTGACGGAGCTGATATTTGTTCAACGTCAGGCGTTAAAAGTTATCTTCATCTCGTTCGCTTCGGCTCTTCACAAGGCCGGAATTGGGAAGCATCCTGCGTTGGCGACTACTTATCTCGGGCTAGTTGTTATTCAGTACCAGTTGACGCAATTTGAACTGCCGGAAACCTAATCAAACTTGAGCTCGCAAAACTCGGAGCTCATAAAAGGAGCCACGGGGGTTAATTTATGCCACGCGTTCACAACTTACCGCCGCAACTGCCTCCAATTATTCTAAAGACACGCGTTAAATTGACGATTTAAAATTCTTATCGCTCGAATATTTTCATGAAGTGACAGTTTGAAGAGGGGGGGGGGGGTCTTGTTATTTACGAGGATATAAAAGTAGAATGAAGATGTTACTACTATGAAGAGCTCTCCTCAAATGAGCGAATGGTGAGCGTTAACGCAATAAACTTTTATGTCTGGCGCTTACCAACCGCTTCTCAAGCTCATGATCCTCGTCATTGAGCCACGAGCTCACTGGACCGCAATACTTAGCTTCATTTTGAGTGCAAATTTGAGTGAGTTTCATTGCGGGACTTCAGCTGTAACGCAGCTAACGGTCGAGAAAAGGTATGAGGACGCCATACCAAGTAAGACGGCAAGTTATTCTCTCGGCTGAGGAGGAAAATTGTGTTTCCTTCAATTCTTCTCTCTTCAAATAAGAAATACCGCATTTCGGAAATGGTGTGTGTGTGGAATTTGATGGTCAAGCCTGCAGGGATGCCAAAGTAGGGTAAAAGGAATATCAGCCAAAATTGACTACAGTTATTGTAGTTGTTACAGGGGAGTAGGGAAGTAGTACGATAGGAACCGAATGCAATTCGAACAAGGAGTTTTATTTGTGAATTACTTTTGGACATGTTTTACCACCACAGACAGGGAACTGAGTGGGAGCGAACACGAGCCTGGATGACACGGTGACGAGGGAACTGGCTTGGTTACAACTGACGGCAGCGAAGTCTCGACCGAATCGAGGCATTTGAGTCAGCATAAATGCTCCGGACGAGCCTCCCCTGAATCGAAGGGTTTGGTTCGTCCCGTTACATAATTTTAAATAACGCGACAGTACCATATAATTCTCAAGATTAGTGGGTGAATGACGAGAGCAGCACAACAAATTATTAATGATTTCGAAGGGAATAAATTTTGGCGCAGGCTTTTCTTCATATATTACGTTCAAATTATTCTAGCGTTTTCATAAAGATCATGATGGTGTTGAAATGCCTACACGATGAAAGAATAACGCTTATAAGATAATTAGCAGCAACCCCAGAAATTCTGGAATCCGAATTACCTTGTGTTGCCATCCCTCATACTTTTCACGCACCCATTGTTCCACCAGGGTAAATGTCCACTGTTGTCTACCCTTGTGGTTCGCCTGCGGTTGTGTCTTTGTCAGCGATGTATTCAGTGGCTCGGTCTCATACCGGTAAGTGACAGAGTCAGGGCACCATATCAGGGAATCCTTACTGTCTTCATAGTTCAGCCAGTCCATGTTTTTCTTCTTCTGCCAGTCCGCATTCCTTTGGGTACTGTAGGTATTGGCGTCAGCACTCCCCAAGGAGAAACCCACCTCTACGGTTAATGCCCTTACTTCTCCAAATGGTGAGATGTGCGGCGGAGTTCACAGGAACAAACCCTTGGATATCATTGTCCTTCAGTGTCCTGACGATTTTCTCCAATCCCGTAGTCGGAATATATTCTTCATGGGGAAGGTACACCGACGCTACAACGCTCATGTTTTAGCGTCGCCACTGCAGAGTCACCAGAGAACAGCATGAAGAGCGAGAAGTACTTATAGAGGACGTGGGACGCTTGTTGTAATGGTGAAGCAAATTATAATAAGACACGCCAACTCCCATGCTCTTATCTATCCAATTAGTACAATATCAAGACCTTGACTTAACAAATACAGCAGACACATGACGCACCCCTGCAGTGGTGCAGATTGACTTGAAGCCTCTTAAACATACTTAGGAATAACTGCGACTCAGGAGTGGGAGCCACTATATATAGCACCCTGTAGTTCTTTCGATGCACAGGACCTTTCTGCACTCCACATGGAGACGAGTCCACCAATGACTCACAGGCAGGTTTGGATGTCATCCAACAGGTTGGGAATGAATGCGCCAATCCTCTTGTGATTCAGTTGGTTTGGGTCACATACACATAAAATGATCTGAATGATGCTGAGTGCGAGCCAGCCCTTGGACACCTCGTCTATACAGCTCACAAGGTCCATTCCGTAGGGAGTGTCCCCAAAAGTTTACCGCCCTCTCCTCCGGATTCAGGCACAATCTTGCCTTCATTAAGTGGAGCATAGTTTTGTGTTCAGTGTCCTGTGCCAAGAAGGTGGTAGAGTTGTCTTCAATGACCACTGACTCCTTGATAACGCCCACTACCCAACAGTAAAGGTGCTCGTCCCTCCTCTTTTTCTCAACATAATGTTTGGAGGGGATTCCCTTCTGTTCCCCAGGGCGTTTGGTACTGACGTCCCCACCGATTGTGGCGCAGGAGTGCTACCCCCTTCTCTTCCAATAGGAGTAGGCACTCTCTTTCTGCTTCCGTCACTAATGATAGTGCTCCACACCTTGTCAGAAAGCCTAGAGGGTTTGGGTGTGAGCTACACCTCAACCCCCCCCCCCCTCACGCAGCCTTCTTCTGTGTAGCCATTGAGTCGATGACTGACTGGACATCGGATTGCTCCGCTTTTGGGGAGCTAAACAGCGTTTCCCTGGGGACACTGGAAAGGATTTTTTCGTGCTCCATTTACCAAAATACTTCCGGTCCCAGTTGTACAACTGCTGGAAGACAGTTATAAAAATTAGTGCATAAATTTCTTAAAATAAATTAGTTAATAATGAATATAACACATAATAGTACATGTAATTACATATTACGTATATAATCAAATAACACTTCTGGTGCGTAGCGACACACTACTCGTGAACTCGACAACCTGCCACATATACGGGCTGTATCTTCATTCAGCGCATTTCTACGGAACCACTTATGAAGCACAAAATGTAGGCATTAACTATTTGAAAACAGCCTGTGCGTTTGGTGAACATTTTTGAAGACATTTCGTCAAAAAGTGTAAAACATCTATTTTATCTTCATTGCCATATAACTCTATTCACTGGGTTTTGCATTACAGATATTTATGGCGAAGACGAGTGGAATACTAACTGGCATAGGCCAATTTGCAAGTTTAATTAAGACCGTTAGAGCTTGTTGGGAGCACAAATGGGGGAGCTTGAAACAGAGAAATAAATGGACGGAGTGAGCGTGAGTGAGGATTGTATTACACCATCAGATTAGCGAATAGTTTGATTGTGAGTGTTTAAACACGGGCAAAGGGAATGTCAGTACACGTGAACTGGTTGCGGAACAATACGTTGAGGGAGGGAGAGAGAGAGAGAGGGATGTGAGTAGCGCGAGATTTGAGAGACAAATGATTAGGGGAACTGGGGAACGACTGTTGTTTGTGAGTGCAGAAGGATGGCTGACATGGAAGAAGCTGTCTGTTGAGAAGAGGAATCTAATATTGAGGGGTGGGAAACGGTAGTTGAGAAAGTCGAGGAAAGGGGAAAATCCGTTGTCAATTGGAAATAACTGAGGAGTGGGTGGTTTTACCACCGGTAAAAACAAAAGGGCTGAGGGCGAAGGTGTTCCAGGAAACAAGGACTTTCCATTAGTTCTAATGCAGACATTTTGGAAGTCAAAGACCCAGCTAATTCGGCCTACCAAACAGAGCCCTTTTCGAGAAAAATGCGAAAAGCTGTAGTTTTTGGTACATTTTGGTCCCCCACCCTCCATTCCCTTCGACGGAAACCGCCTGTAATCTTATTTTCAAACAAAAACGAGTCACAAAAAAAAAACAAAAAAAGAACCAGCTCAGTCAGTTCAGCCGTTCTCCCACTAATTGAACTACGAACTCACACACAGACCACGCGTCGAAATTAGGTTTTTTGGAGTCAGTACGCCTCAAAACGTCCCGACCTGAAGAAAAGTCAACGTTTTTTTGTTTTTTTTTTTACACGAACCCCTTCGAATAGCGGAAAGCAAAAAAAGCATCTCTCGTAAATACAAAATAGCCTTGCGAAATTACCATGCAAACCGTCACTTCGCAATCTCCTTTCCACTTATCTTTCCAACAGCCAAAATGAGTTGCCGTTAGTCGATTCAACTCATGCTTGCTTAACTGCCACTTCAGCTGCGTCCACGATGACGGACCGATGGAATTCTCCGCTCCTAGTGTGGTCATTATTTTCAGACGTTAACGTTCCGTGAACGACTGCTACAAATATTCACGAATAAAGTTCACAAGTTTGAAAAAAGCGTTATGGATTCCCCACTATTCGAATTTCTCGGTTGTGCACTTCACCCGCCCACAGCAGGTCTCACTGCTCCGAGGAGTGGTTATTTTCTTGTCTACATCTCAAGTTCAGTACGTCTTCAAAGAAGTGTCAAAAATGTTTTCAGCGTGAAGGAAAATTCGTGTAGCCTTTGGTGAGCTCTCAGATACCTAATATAGTATACAGTGAGGATGAAGAAAGTTATTTCGTGTAATGCGCTCAAATCACTTTTTTTTTTTTTCAAAAAATCTTTTCCGTTAGTATTCGGTAACAGTTGAACAGTTGATTCTATAAAATAAAAAAAAATAAAAAATGGAATCGCTCCATGAAAGGGAGTAATTGTTAACCGACTCGCGACAATACTGCGAAACTCGTGGACACAATTGAAAGTATCTTTGGTTGACGACAGAAATAGCGTAGTTTTGCCGCCATCGAGAAGATGTCGTCAAGAATAGGGAGACAGAACTAGGATAAGGAATGACGTGGGGCCGGGACAAAATTAAAGGCTCGCAGACAGACGAGGAGGGCCATTTATATTGAGAAATATCTATCACGCTCGTACGCGAATCTATCGACTGAGCCGCATTGTTGGGCCGCCGGAAATTGAAGTGCCTGGCGTAGTCTTTACCTTCCTTCATAACATTCTTAATGACCGCAATATTTCCTCTCGGCATAATTCCCGGTTTCTCTCCAAACTCTCATTCACATCGCCCTCCAAGTTTTCTCCTCCTCGAATTCCGCATTACTTCCGCCTACAAAGGAAGGAAAATATGGTTTTCACAGAGAAAAGATGTGGCTATCGCGAAAGAGAAGACGAGATCCAGGAAGAGCCGAGTCAACCTCGAAATGATACGTTACATCAGTCAAACGATAACATTTGATACCACTTACCAGAGCCATTACTCGCTCTCACCATCTCACTTACACTTGGCCCAAAACTTTGTGTCCGCTCTTATTGAAGTATCTGCTATGGACGTATAACGTTCGAACCACTTCCTAGCACTGGGAACCTTTTCCAATAGCAATCTGAAAATCCCCTCGGTCCTCTTCTTTTCACCCTTGACATGAATGGCGTCACGGGCTTCGGACCGTGCCAAGTTCTTAATTTATTCTGATTTAACATGGTCTGCACGCCCTCGCTGATTGGTTTGTCAGAACTGGCTTATCTCAAAACACATCAAAATGTGCAATCATGGCCAATTTAGAATTTTTTGTCACACGACTTAAACCTACTTGTTTGGTGAGTCCGTCTTTTCTGGCTGGTGAGATATTGTGGGAGAGCGCTTTCGATGAAAAGACATCATCGTCTGGGACCTGTTTCTTCCTGTATAAAGACCACGACAAACTAACTGACTTTAGTACTGACTTAACGGCTGTTTTACATCGAAAGCGCTCGCCCACAGTATCTCACCAAACAGGTACGTTAACTTTAGTAATTTACCTACAGGCGAAACTAACCCATTCATTTTAACACGACTTAAACCCTTTCGCCCCGGGTTATTTAAACGCAATGTTAGATTTAGGTGCAAAACTTAGACAAAAAAAAACATTTTTTTAAACTGTGCTGTAAATAATTATTAGGTATAGTTTCGTTTGATGTTACCAAAATATACCAACTGGGTGATTAGTGTCGTCGATACAACCTCTTTAGGATTCATCGTGGAGTGTGCCGCCAAACAACGCAGTTATAAACCTCACATCTCTCTCTCTCTCTCTCTCTCCTTCAACGTATTGTTCCACAACCAGTTCACGTGTACTGAGAGTCCCCTTGTTTAAACACTCACACTCAAACTATTCGCTATTCTGATGCTGTAATACAACCCTCACTCAATTTCTGATTATATATTTTGCAACAGCCAGTGAACTTTTACCATCGTCTCCATCTTCATATTTAGTTGAATGTGGATTTAGCGCAGCTACTGACAAAAAGATAAATCACCTGCATATTACACAATTAAAGCTTACTAAATTGGAGCCTAATTATAAAATCTCTTTTTAGCAAGCATCAAGCTCAAAGATCACGGTTAGGAACTCAAATCGCCAACTCCGATTTTGCATGCAGCCTAACCAGACCATCCCTTTAACCATTAATTAACAGCACTCCTTCTCATTTCACATCCACCACACCACACTTTCCCGATATCGCTATTCATTGTTTACTTTCCATTATCAGTTATCAACAGTTATGCCAACAGAGCAGCAGAAATTCCAGCACACTATTGTTCTTAAATCTGACCAACAGCGCTGTTTCCAGCAGCAACTCCGCCCACCACCGGAGGGAACGAGGTTGTAACCTCTTCCGTTTTTTAATAATATGATATTTTTTTCTATCTATCGTTATTCACTCATCATCTACCGTCATCTTTCTTTCTTTTTGCGACCTCGTGTGTGCTGCTTCTTTTTCGTCGCCGAACTGACTTTAACCGTTTTGTTTTCCATCGTTTACGGCATTTTATACGCCGCTCATCTCCTCTCGTTCGGAATCTCACCATCATCCGGACGCGCTGTACAGCGACTCCCGACCATCCAACAGGGAAGACACCGGAACGGGTTTGAACGATTTTGCGCGCTCTCTCGGCATTCCTCTACTCGTGATTCCGAGTTGGATTTATACAAGTACCACATCATTTTTTTTCATTTTGTGTTCCTCCAACCGCTAATTGTCAATAAACTCTTGAACTCCTCCGCCCTTTGTAGTTGTATCCGGTTGCTCAAATCGAAATTCACCATTTCTTGCACCCATCACATATTAGTTTCTGGGGTGAAACAAAGAATATGGACCGACCGCTTGTTGACGCTACGACTGCATGTATCGATATCAATCCGTTAGTTATCTCATATTTATTTCATATATCCATTCTTAATTGTATTGAATTAACTCCTTTTCATAGCCTTTGTACATTTAAAATAATTATATAACGGGGTATTACATAATGAACATTAAATAATTGGCATAATCGTACAGCTGTCGTTATTTCTAATTTCAAACATGGCGAGTCAAGCCTACAATGTCGGGCATATCGATAACCTGACCTCGGTCGTGATATATCGATATATTGCCTTATCAGGGGGAGTGGTCCATATTCTTTGCTTTTACCAGTTTCTGAAGCTGGTGAGGTGTGCGGGGTTATAGCCAATGTCAAACGGCAGGCCCAGAGCATACAAAAAAATTTAGAAATGTTAAAAATGGGAAACACTGCTCAGAAATATAATCGACGAGAGAAAAGCTGCTTGCTATTTTTTAATTTAGCATTTATCGATTTTGCGAAATGTACAGTCAGGCGAACTAAAACGGAGGAGTCGTTCTACAAACCACATTAAGTTACTTTGTCCAAGAAGTGCAGTTCGTGAGTAGTTTTACTTGCAATGTCGCTAGTGTGCACATTGCCATACGTGGAACGAACGGCGTGGAAAAGCCGTTCTTTCAGCTGATCCGAAAAGATTAACAGCGCATTGTGGTGGACGTTGGGAAAATCGAAAATAACGCTCCTGAGAGCTAAAGCTAGCGACGGGGCATCAACGATTTAGTCCGGTTGAAATCTCTTGAGAGACCCATCGTTGCGGACGTTGTTCGGTTGGGCGTGTAATCTCGACGAGGGACGGCAATTGATGGAAGTTCAGCAGTTCTCTCAACTTCAGCTTCGTAAATGTTCTATCAATCACCTTCGCTTGTTGTGAAACTTTCTTGCCGACGCGTCCTGCATTCAGTTTGTTTTGGTCAATCGATTTTATTTGTTTTCACTCCAAAAAACTACTTTCGTTCAGAAGACGGACTACAGCACGAGAGAAACAACAGCGTTGTCCATCGATAAAGCCAACGTATGTACACTATTCTGAATTGATTGTGTTCGGTTTTCGGCTTCAAGTGTGTATTTACAGAGCGCGGTAGAGACTGAGATAGAAAAATGCATGTATGAACGCCACGAAACTAGCGACTTTGGGGTACATTATACTTTCATTACCCGTTTACCAGCTGTTATCCGGGCAATGCGTCTATGCGGCTACGTTGTATCTCCGCAGGTCTGAGTTTGTTGGGTCAATCGCTACCTCCCATTACTTTCAATTGATATTATGAGTGTTAAGGAACAGTAATGTTGATGAGAAAGCAGACCTGACTCCACTTCAGTACTTCCGTCTTTACACAGAAAGCACTCACCCACTGCACACCACCAGTCCAGGAAGACAGGCTCATACAACATATACAGAGACTTTCTTCTGACTTTCACCACGCTGAAAGCTTATTCTATTGCGTCTTTTGAAGTGTTTCCATACTTCTTTCGTTACCAAAATAGAAATCAATGAAAACCCCAATGACACTTCGTTACTTTCACAAATGCGAGTAACTAAGCCGGAAAACGTTATTAGTTTTGGTGAAGTGACTGAGACATTCCAGTGAAAATTAAACGGGTGCCAGGCGACTATTAAAGTGGGGGCTTCGGATGATCGGGAAGACGTCAGGTTTTGATTGCCAAAGATCGTAATTAATGTCGAAAAAGCATTATGAATAAGATGATATCGAATTAAACTAAATGCTAATGATACACAATTGTGTTGAATCATAAACTGTGGACCCGTTCTATCCAGACCGGAGTTTCAATTGTTCGTTTTTGTTTCAGGACCTGGTTTCTTAGAATACGGTACGCGTGAGTATTTAAATTTAATTATTCTATTACAGCTCCTTTCTCTAGAGCCTAACCAATAAAACACCGTAGCCATATTATGCATTAGATTATATTTTACTGAATCAATCATGCATTGTTGACTCTGAGTTGTGAACTTGTCTGAATGTCACTGTCAAAAAGTCCTCAACCTTCGCTTGATAGTTAATTGGAAAGATATTTAATAGGAAAATCAACGCTGACATCGCTCTAGTCACTGAGTTATTCACAACGTGAAAAGTTGGGTAGTGGACTGAGTAGAAAGCGTTGAATATCATATGCCGCTATGTCACGTGAAATGAACAGAGAGCTCAGTGTTGTTTTCTCAAAAAGAGGACTTAATCAAAAGAGCGTTTGCCGAGAAATTGAAAGGAATCGTGCGTCATAAAATACGTGAAGGGGAAAGTGAATGAAAAAAAAAAAAAATTGTAGAAACGGCTTTCTTAGCTGCCGGCTCAATTGCCCTCTGGCGAACTCGCGATCGTAAACGAAGGAGACGGCAACAGGAAGAACTCCGCAATCCATCACGCAGAAAGAGTCGTAGCCCGCTTTTTCGCTTCGAAACGGAATAACATTTTTGCCGGTGGAATGTCGCCGGATATATCGCAGGTTCGGGGGGATAAGTGATATGATCATATTGTCCACGATCGATAAATGCGCTGTACCTCGAGGTTTGAAAACGGCCCTCAGTGTGAACCAGCGTCGAAAAATGTCCATTCCGTTTATCGAATGACTGGTAGCAGACGTCCTCAGTGTAGATGTGCCAGAAAATATGTGAACAAATGCGTTTGGCGAAGGAATATACAGCCTGACTGCACCGACAAACTTATTATCGTGTAATTAATAACGATAAGTTTATAAAATGGGTTTGGGCTCATTCCCCAAGGTGTTTACCACCACAAACCGGAATGATGGCGAGGATGAGTGAAATATTGATCGGTTCTTCAAAGGTGTAGCTGAACCATGGAAAGGGGAGGTCATCACAGTCGTGATACGCGTAATGCGGTTGATTCGTGGGCGCGGGACACCTTGAGTGTGGAAACATGCCGCGCTCAGACCTCAACAAGGCTGCTGCGCCCTACGACGGGCTCCTTTTGATCGTGGAAAGTGATTGATCATTCGTGCACATCGCAATGAACCTTCGATGGAACAGTGCCCGTCTCTGTTCTGTCCACTCTTCTTACACTTACTCGCCCAAAGGGATACGGAAACGTCGTCATTCCCAAAAAACTAAAGTTTACACCAATTATTGTAGTCCGACTATCAACTATTTTAATTGTCCTTAGAGCAATTCCTTTATTCATAAATATGTAGTTTCTTCTGTAAATATCTGTACGTGGGGGCCCGAGAGGGGGGAGGGGAAGGAAAGATACGGGTGTACGCTCAAAAAGCCGAAAAAATGTTTCTTGCTGTTTGACGATTGTGTCTTTACATGGTGAACGCCTACTCTTCGTTATCCATGATCATTTCGCTGACTTCCTGTAGAATTGAAATAAAAACACAACTAAGCGAAAACTCCGAAAACGTTCAAATTTACGCAGAAAACCCCCGCTTGTTTTTATTATATATCTGGTGCTACATATGCGGGCGCTATATCTTCGTTCAACGCATTTCTACAGGAAGGTTTATGGAGAACAAAATGTAAGGACTAGTTAGTTGAGAGTTCTTCGTAAGTTTGATCGAAATCATTAGAGCCGTTTCTGAGAAAATTCGAAAACTGATACATTAGTTTTCGTCAAATCTCCTTTTCTGAGTTAAATTGGCTTATATCTCCGTTCAACATATATACAGAAATGACTACGGAGAATGAAATGTGGGTATGGGCGGTTAAAATACGCTGTGTAAGATTGAACAAATCTGGTGAAACAGTTATCCCAGAATTGACGAAAATGTTCGAAAAAACATTGTTTTCGACACATTTTGATTTTTATCTTTGTTGAATGGACTGTAGGAGAAACATTTATTGAGAACAATATATAGATGTGAACTATTCAAAAACATCCTGTGAGTTTGGTGAAAATCCTTCGAACCGTTTTCGACAAAAACCTTAGTTTTTGGTACATTTTCGTCCCCCCCCCCTTCCACCGGCCGAAATCGTCCATAACCTTATTTTGGTGTCTACAAAAAATAGCAAACAAACCCGAAAAAAAAAATGAATGAGCTCAATCTGTTCAGCTGTTCACCCACAAATCGAACTGCAGACATGTAGTGGTGGTTTGGTGAAGAATAGGTAAACTCGGCAGAGCTTCGTTTATTCTCCTATGGCTTGATCACGAATGCTTCACAAATCGGAAACTTTTTCCATGGGTTTTCCTTCCCCTCCCCAACTCATGACCTTCTTTTTTGTTCCGTTCAACAACCTCTATCATTTTCTGTCCGCATCAGCCTTTCAGCCATCTCTGATATGATTGTAGCCTCCTCATGTGGTTACCATCTTCTTCTTCGTCCTTGCTGTTGTTGATCAAAACAGACACACACACACACACGCGGATCACGCGCCGAAATTGGGTTTTTTAGATTCAGTAGGCCTCAAAACGTAAAGATCTGAAGAAAACCCAACTTTTTTTTGACAGGATTACACAATACTTTCCTTTCCCTTCGGGTCGCAGAAAGTAGTAAAAAGGGCGAAGTGTCGTTTAAAAATACGTACCTGTTTTGGTTCCTCTCAAATATTTCTCTAACCAACGAAGACGTGACAAAAGCACCCAGGAAACAGCGGTTCGGGGGTTTACGCGAACATATGTACATTCCACGTCGAAACCGAGTAGGAAAGAAAGTTACCTCAAGTTGAGTTTTGCTCCGTTTGTGAGTGTTTTTTTTTTAATTCTGTTTTTCCTGTTTCAAACTTTTGATTAGGGGTTTCATTTGGTATATTTCACAATATTTTATCAGTTATAACACTACCGGTAACACGAGATACTTTGTGAAGAGTTTAGGTCAACTGGATCGGCTGTGATTGGATTTGCTCGAGTGAAGCGTTCAGAGCATCGGAATTGCTTTACCCTTTTAGGTGACGATTAGAAAGAGGAGGCGGAAGAGATTGCGGGATGATTGATATCAGTGGGTTGCGGTGGACAATGATGCGCATGTATAAGCGATCGTAGTGTAGCATTTATCGTTTCTTTAACATAAGGTCGGTATGCAGAGTGAAACTCCTCGCAAACCATGAAACGCTCGAAATTATTAGTAGCACGCTGCTTTGAAATGAAAACGCCGTTAGATGTGTGGGTCGTATTAAACTGCTAGTAAACCAAACGTACCAAGTTCACCTAAACTGAGTGAAAAGCGGTTTTGATTAGGTACCAGGGTTTCAAAAATATTTGAATGTACGTGGGGCAGAGAGAAACTTCGTACCAGGCATTTGAATTACTAATTAGTTGAGTTGAGCCACGTTCGGAATGGATCTGTTTTTGAATGCAAGTATCAAGAAAAATGAAGCGCTCAAGCGCCGGAAGGAAGTTTCGTTTGTTCGATGGCCTTCAGTGCACGGGCATTGAAAATGATGAACGGGGAAATGAAATCCGTCGGTTGGCTACTCGGTTGCTTCTCTGGTTAAGTTGAAAAGGAACGAGTCTCGCTCTCAACTAACTTGAAAGAAGGAATGAAAATTCGTTCCTTTCTCGGTAACCTCAAGGAATAGCCATGAATACAGGGCCCTCGATCAGTCACGACAACCTAAAATCGATAAACCAGTTCAATGTCTACAAATCTGAGAGCTTCACGAATGGCTTCTAAACGCCACAATACTTAGTTCCCGTTGTTTGTGTTGAGTACTGATTCCATATAAGTTTGAATCAGTCAATCGGTGTACAGTGGTCAAGTCCGGAAACATTTGTTTGGTAGGCCGCATTAGCTGGGTCTTTGACCTCCCGAATATTCGCACTCGCACTTAACAGTACTCACCGGCCCTACAGAAAGCCGTTGTTTCCCCAAACTCCTTTCTATCTTAACCCTTTTGTTTGACCCTGTGGAAGCCCACTTCACAGTTATTTCCAATTTCCCCTTTCCTGGACTCTCCACATATATTTTCCCATCCCTCAATTTTAGATTCCTCTTCTCAACAGACAGCTCCTTCCAAGTCAATCACTCTTCTGCACTCGTGAACAATATTCTCCCAACGATTCGTCTCTCAGCTCAGGCCACTCACAACTCATCTCTCTCCCTCTCCCCCCCCCTCTCTCTCCCTCCCTCTCTCTCCCGCTCCCCCCTCTCTCTCCCTCTCCCCCCTCTCTCTCTCTTCCTCTCTTCTTCTTCTCTACTCAGTGTCTCACAACTAGTTCATGAGTCCGCGTTTATGTACTCACACTCAAACTAATAAGCAATATAATACAGTCCTCACCCACGCTCACCACGTCCATTTATTTCTCAGTTTCAAGCTCCCCCATTCGTGTCCTCAACACCTGAGCGCTTCTGAGTTTGTAGCGCGTTACATAGACGTTCACAGACGTCAGGGTGGACTGCTAGATGCAAGAAACGAATAATTACCTTGTCCCCGCAGGTTGACTGTATACAATGGTACTAAGAGGGTGAACATGACACTTATTTGATATTCACATTCTACATGGAGACTCCTCTACGTGCTGTAGCAGCAATCCTACTTATTCGAAAAGGAA
The DNA here is from genome assembly GCA_020466155.1 of Pachypeltis micranthus. NCBI lineage: Eukaryota > Metazoa > Arthropoda > Insecta > Hemiptera > Miridae > Pachypeltis > Pachypeltis micranthus. The sequence continues at coordinate 31,498,045 of CM035768.1, forward strand.
ACACTCCATCTCTTCGAAGTGTAGACAGTACCCTCTGCTCTGTTCCAGTAATAAGTGAAGTTGATTAATTACCTTGAGGATATGGTTCAACTTCAACGTAATTCCTTCTTTTCAACCATCTCTGATTCTTAGCCTTAGGAAAATTTTTCCCACAATTAGAAAGAGGCATCCTATGATTCCTCGATGCCCATGCAGAGGAATTCGAACACAATTCTAGTCTCACCCAACGTTTATTGCCCTACTGTGATGATTTTAGCTTAGACCAATTATTAGACCATGGTTTCTTGTACCAAAGCCCACCTTGGTTGACGGCGAAACTCAATCATCCTGTAGAACGGTTGTAGGTTTCCGAAAAATAAACAAATTCATAGAACCGTTCCCTCTCCCCCATGTACAATGCCGCCTAGGCAAAATGTCAGGTTTACAGAACATCATCACACTGGAAACGAGATAAAAAAACCAGCTTCGCCATTCCTGGTATTATTTAGGGGGTATGGCTTACTGAATGCCCCCGCCACTTTTCGAAAGATGGCTTTCAATCTTGCCAAGACCCTAGGCTTCCAGCGAGCTCTTGCATTGTTGGACATCATCCGTTTTCACGCTTAATGAAAGGGATAGCGCATAGCTTCGACTTTCAGAGAAGCCAATATCAAACTCTAGTCGCTCAAGCGTCGTTGCCTGCAAAGAAAAGTGTACTACTTGAGTCACATTGTTAGTGCTGCAAGTATTCAACCTGATGAGTGGTGGGATACTACAGCGATTCCGAGTTGTGTTTCTGCACCACGAGTTCCATTGGAGAATGGATTGGCCAGGACGAGTCCGATCGCTGGGGTGCCCACGATAGGACTCAGGCAGTATAATAACAAATGTTTCCGTAACCGAGCGGTTTCACTGAGTTATTCTGCAGATGAAGAGCAGAACGCTGGGCGGGTTTTTGTCGTATTCACGTTATATTCAGAAGACCGTCTTAATGGACAGGGCACCACGTACTTTCAACATCGGGCTACAAAGCGAGAGTTGGCTTTAAAATGCCTGCGGGGAGTTTTGTAATTTCGTTGTGATATTCGATCAATCGATCCCTCGAGTCTTCCATCATCTTGACAAGGAAAGTGTTGAGGCTGAGTTCTGCTTATACAACCACTTCATTACCACAGTTTCTCAGTTGACTCTCCCTTCTTGATCCGTCCTTCTGAAGAGAGCTTTACTCCTCGAGAAACCCAATCTTCTTTTATCCTTTTCGTACTTCTCTCCCACCCCCTCCCACCCCCTCCCACCGCCAACGCAGCCACGCGCCAGCGGCGCTTCATCGTCGTGTTTGAGAGATAAGTGAACATTCCTATGAAGGCATCCACATTTTCATGAGAGGAACATGAGACTCTTATTATCTCATACGACAACGAGCTCGACGTGCTTTTCATTCTTTCTAGACTCATGCGTCAATCACCGGAGCCTCAGAATGAGGTTGTTGTAATCAAAACATCGTAAGCTTTGAGCAAATTATTCTCGTCTTTTGAATTTGTGTCCTCTGTTGACTGCACACAGTTACATAAGCAGTCACCAACAATCTCTTGGATTAAAGTCACTATCTGCAGTTTTCTCCCCGGCGGTCTCATCTGGCCTGTTTGCAACCTATAATCGTCCTCAAACGCTACTGGAGTTTTTAAAGAGGTGATAGTAGTAAATTCCTTCTGAAACAAAAACGTGTTACAAAAAGAAGAGCGCGACTGTGAAATAAGCTGTTGATGGTCGGGAAACGAGGTGATTTTAATTTTTTACTTACTAACCAGGCACGGAGAGTCCTGATAGCAAACAACTACAAAATGGATGTGATAGTGGACTGAGGTGTTAACGAAGTACTGCGAAGATCTAAGGGAAGGGAGCCATGCGAACTATCTCACAAAAATGATCAAGCAATGTCGTACTCTTACCAAAACTGTCCGAAACAAGTTTAGTATACAAATAATGTAGTCAATTAAACCAAGAGCAAATGCTAATAGTGTATAAACCTTTGACGTGTTCGTGAGATCAGACTGAGTCGCGACAATTCGATGAGAGAAAGGAAATTTAATTTGAGAACGCATAAACATTTACCAATATCAAAAACTCTAATGAAAAATAAAATAAACATTCCATAACCATGCCTAGGTTACGGGTTGAACATATGGATTACATGACTTCGATTGCTACATCACTCCCCCCCCCCACCAAACGACGTCCAGAAAGCGCACAGTAGGGCGAACAAGTCTACCAGATCTGGTATGCAGTTGGCGTAGGAGCAGCCGGCGGATGAGAGTCGTCATTAACAATCCTAGATTGCGGTGAATACAGATTTGTGTGGTCTGGATGATGTAGCAGATATGCAGGTTTGAGTCTGTCAGAAGAAACAATGATTTGACGATCTGGCAGTTGCATTTTGAATGTTTTTCCAAATTGTTCAATAACTTTGTTGGGTCCCGAATATGGTGGTGTTAGTGGAGGTGCAACATGATCCCGCCGAAGGAAAACATGAGTTGATATGTCAAGGTCCTTATGACGGAAACACGTCTTCGAGCTGACACGAAATGTGATAGGAGGGTGATTGGTGCGAGAAAAGAATTCGCCAGGCAAACTGAGGAGTTGGCCATAGACTGCTTCTGCACAACTTGTGCCGTTGTCCTCTCTAGTGCTGGAACGTAGGCCCAACAGCACCGTAGGAAGGAGCCGGGTCCAGCTAGCATCATCTAGTTGTGCCATGAGCGCAGCTTTCAACGAGCGATGCCACCTCTCAACACAGCCATTTGACTGGGGATGATAGGCTGTAGTACGGCACCTCTGTGTTCCTAAGAATCCTGCTAATTTGTTGAAAAGGGCTGACTCAAATTGCTTCCCCTGATCTGTTGTCACTCGTGCTGGCACACCGAAACGAGAAATCCAGTTTTTGTAAAAGGTGATGGCTACAGTCTCAGCGGAGATATCAGAAATGCGGTAGGCCTCAGGCCATCGTGTTGAACGATCAATGATGGTCAGACAATAGCGCATTCCCTCTGAAGGTGGAAGTGGACCAACGAGATCCATATGTATCTGCTCAAACCTACCAACAGGTGCCAAAATTCCGGGAGAACTCACTGTGTTTCGTTGAACCTTTAAGCGCTGACATGCAATACAAGCACGAGTCCAATTTGCAATGTCGGTATTCATTTTGGGCCAGAAATAACGATCAGTTATGAGTTTTCTGGTGGCACGAACTCCTGGATGACTAAGTTGGTGAAGTTTATTGAAAATGGCTGAACGAGCACAGAGTGGTAGATATGGACGGCATCGGGATGTAGAGCGCTCACATAGCAGTGGATGGTCCAGGAAAGGAAGTGAAATTCTTTCAAATTTCAAGCTAGGGTTGCAAAGCATCTCTGGAATTGACTCATCTTTCAATTGCTCCATCACGAGTGCTGGTAATTCATCAAGTAGGTCGAAAGCTTCAATGCGCGAGAGCGCATCAGCGACTTGATTGTTCTCTCCAGCTATGTGCCGAATATCAGTTGTAAATTCGCTAATGAATGTCAGCTGTCGGATTCGACGAGGAGTAATGGATTCTACTTTTTGACTAAATGCGTGAACAAGAGGTCGATGATCAGTGAAAACGACGAACTGACGTCCCTCCACTAACGGTCGAAAATTTTTCACAGCAAGATATATGGCCAATAGTTCCCTATCATAAGTTGAATAACGCCTTTCCGTTGGTTTGAGAGCTTTACTGAAGAATGCCAATGGAGTGCAGTGTCCTTTCATCTGCTGTAGGACTGCACCTACATGAGTATCTGAGGCATCACATGCTGAAGGATGATCTAGAACAGTTGCTCCTGCCAGGGCCTGCTTGCAGTTGGTGAATGCTTGAACAGCGGCGTGAGTCCAATTGAGCTGATCCTTTGAGTTGTTAGCACGTCCTTTGAGCAGATTGTTAAGCTCTTGCTGTACATGGGAAGCCTTAGGAATGCACCTGTGATAAAAGTTAAACATTCCTAAAAATCTTCTTAGTTGTCGCATAGTGCTAGGTTGTGGAAAATTTACAATTACTTGGACTCTGTCAGTATTTGGAGCAATTCCATGTTGAGTTACATGATAACCGAGGAAATCCACCTCATTCTTAGCATACTCGCATTTTTCCAAATTTATAGTGATTCCTGCTTGATTCAGTCGAGAAAATACTTCCAAGAGATGTTGTCTGTGTCTTTCTTCATCGGTTGATGCCACCAAGATGTCATCGACAAAGACATAGATGTACGGTAAGTCGCGGAAAAGAGAATCCATAAATCTCTGGAGTGTCTGACTTGCGTTGCGCAATCCAAAACACATACGAGTGAACTCGAACAGTCCAAATGGAGTTGTGATCGCCGTTTAGGGAATGTCAGCTTCGTTGATTGGGATTTGATAGTAGGCACGATTGAGGTCCATTTTACTGAAAATGGTGCATCCATGAAGGTTATTCTGAAAGTCGAGAAGGTTGGGAACACCATATCGATCAGGTACTGTTTCATCATTTTATGCCCTATAATCGCCACATGGACGCAGATCCCCGTTCTTTTTGTAGACAATGTGGAGAGGGCTTGCCCACGGGCTCTTAGAAGGTCTGGCAATACCGTCAGCAACCATCTGATGAAATAATTGTCGGACTTTAATAATATTATCCGGAGGTGAACGTCTTGCTCGAGCAGTGACAGGTGGGCCTCTAGTTTCGATGAAATGCTGGACAGTGTGTTTCGGTTCTCTAAGGCCTGTTGATGGACGAGCTACGTCAGGGAATTGTTTCAGTAGACTGGCGCACCAGTGTGACTGAGGTATTGCCTGAATTGTTGAGATAGGTGCAGAAGTAATTTTCCCACGAGTGCTTAGACCTGTAGATCTATCAATAAGACATTGACCACGAAGATCAACTGAAAGTCCCCAATGGTACAGAAGGTCAGCACCAATGATTGGTCTGTCCACATCAGCCAGGATAAATGTCGATGAATACGGTCGTCTCATGCCCAAGTCAAGGTTTAATCGACGAGTTTCCCCATAAGTATTAATTTTGGTGTTATTGGCTGCATAAAGAGAATAGGCAGAAGGTTGAACATTCTTGTGAGGCCATTTGCAAATCGGGTATACAGAAACAGCAGCACCAGTATCTATTAAAAATTGTTGTCCCGTCACGCGCTCACTGACAAATAGGCGGCGATTAGAGTTGTCAGCGACGGCATCCGCCTTGGCCGTCGCCTCCTCTAGTTTGACGTATTCGTATTTGCGTTGGTTGCAGGACGTTCCTACCATTCACAAGGTTGCACACACTTCCTAACCTTTGCTTTGAATTTGCAATAATAAAAACAAAGTTTGCGACGGGAGGTAGAATTGGAGTAATTCGACCGTCGGGAATCTCTAGAGAGACTGCGAGTACGGCGCTCTGAGCAAAGCGCAGCGACGTCAACTGCGAGTCGACGTACCAACTCGTGGAGGCTTTCTTCCGTTTGTTGAGTCGACGTCGAGGCAACTGCATGAACCAGCGACGGTTCGTAAGTTTCGTGCAGACGGTCGGCCACGCTGGCCAATTTGTCGAGATCAGTTTGATCCACTGCAATTAAAATGTCCCGCATGCGTCGCGGCAAACCCCTAAGTCACAGAGACTTAAGAAGGTAGTTGGATACACAATGCGCAGCGAGAAGTCGAATTTCCCTTAGAAATTGTGAAGGTTTTAAGTCCCCCAGTTGTTTATCCTCTAGTAAGCGCTTGATTCTTTCGCACTCCGACTCTGCGTAGGTTTCGATTAGACGTTTTTGCAGATCCTCATAGGGAGTTTCGGATGGATTCCGAACCAAGTCGGCCACTTGCCGCAGGATTTCATAATCTAATTTGGCTATGGTATCTTCGTACCTTCGTTCGGAAGAAGTGATGCGCGCAGATGAAAAGATTGCATTGGCCTACATGAACCACATTTCTGGGTCTTGCCTCCAAAATTTTGGTAGTCGGTCGGCAACGCTATGTATAACGCCGAGAGAAACATCTATGCGTTTCCTTCCCATTTCACTCGTGCCTTTTTCATGGTCTTCGTCACTCATCTTCGCGAAAAGATCACATCGGGGTCACCACTTTGACGTGTTTGTGAGATCAGACTGCGTCGAGACAATTCGATGAGAGAAAGGAAATTTAATTTGAGAACGCATAAACATTTACCAATATCAAAAACTCTAATGAAAAATAAAATAAACATTCCATAACCATGCCTAGGTTACGGGTTGAACATATGGATTACATGACTTCGATTGCTACATCCCTAAAAATATCTTAATAAACCAAGTTGTAACAAATACTCTTTTCGTTTGTGCTATTGAGGCATGATGAGTCTTGTCAGTAAGCCATGACGAAGTGGAAGTGATGGTGAAGCCCTATTGTTTGGCACGCCAAATTAGCTGGGTATTTGACCTCCTCAGATGTCCCCACTTGCCCTAACGGAATCACCCCCCTTTGTTGTACCTATGAGAAGTCCCGCTTCTCAGTTATTTCTGATTGACAATGGATTTCCCCTTCTTCTCGGTTTTCCCAAATATCCTTTTCCACACCCCTTGATTTACATTTCTCTCTCACCTACGGGTTCTCACAAACGTCGGTTGCCTACCAGTTCTCTCAAGTCAGTCATCTATCAGCACTTGAGAACGACAGTCGTCACCCAGTTCTCCCAACAATTTGTATCTCAGCTCGCGTTACTCACAACTCTGTCCCTCTCTCTCTTTCTATCTTCTTCTACTTAGTGTCTCCCAACCAGTTCACGTGTATTTAGAGCCCCTTGCTTGCGCTGATATACTCAAACTCAAACTGATAACGCTATTCTGTTAAGTATAATACAGTCCTTACTCATGCCCACCACGTCCATTTATTTCTCAGTTTCAAGCTCCCCCATTCGTGCAGCCAACTTTGGGTGTGGACTCACATGCTTTCCGTTCAACGTTTTTTTGTAATTAGTATTAGATTTAAAAATTTTATATTTTTAACGCGTCCAGAAAGATTCTGCTGTCAATGTTCTACGTTCCACAGTGCAAGTGGTTTGTGGAAGTGACCTAGATTAATTATAGTAAGTCGTAAAACCAAAACATACCCCAAATTTAAATGAAAACAATGTCAGCTCTATGATGAAACGAGACAGTGAGATCGATTACAGAGGATTGTAGAATGGATAGAAGCAGCTACATTACCACCTTTTAGGCTGCCCACTTCATCATTCGGGTATTATAAATATTTCTTAGAAAAGGTTAGAACTTCAGATTTTAATCAGTTTGTCATAAAAATGGTGTTCGACTCAGCTCTAGCTGTATCAGTTTAGTGCCTTAGGCTCTAACCATTTCCGCAGTGGAGTTTTCGTTATCACACTTCTCAGCTCTTGCTAATAGTCGACTATCACCTTTCGGCCCTGCACCAGTTCACATATCCAGAGACCCCCCTGTGTCTTCCACATGCTCCACCTAGTTAGTTCTCAAGTGTAAAAATACATTCCTCTCTCCCCCATTCGTGTCATTCGTCAGCGTCTATTCGCACGTACTAGACATCACATGTATTCCTCTTCCTTGCACTCAAAGCATGGTTGGATTTAAAATGTAAACAGATGTTCATGCTCGCAACTCTTACTGGATAGGTGTACGTCAATTACACATCAACTAAAGTGCTTTCATGTGACAGACGAAGCAGTTGAAGGCACAAATAGTTTCGTAGGTTAGATTTTGATTTATTGTTTACATTACAAACATACCAGTCACCATCGCATTACCGCTAGGTGCGAGAACGATTGTGATTTGCAAAATTTAAAATGAACGGGAAAGAAAATAAATCGCTTGTGGGGATGAACCCATGAATTGAAATAAAAACAAATAGATATATTGAAGAAGGAAATTATATTTTAAAAATGAGGAAAGAAAAGAAAACGAAATTTAACTGTCACAAAACTAATTTAAAATGACGACTTGGGTAGTAAGAACAAAAAAAATAGTGTCTTCTCCTACCTAACCTAAGGCCTGCCGAAAAATAAATAAACTAGCCCACCGTCTTGTACACTGTGCAGTCTTCTCTCTTCGTTCGAACCGAAAATTAAGTTATAAGGTACAGAGATTTCTTCGGGAAGAGAACGGGAGATATCGCAGAACAGGAAAATCGGGAACGTGCTCCAAACAAAATCCGCCAGGGGAAAGCATAACCTTTTTTCTCACCTCAAACCTTCCTCCTCCTCCGACGAGCGCCATTCCAAGCGATTCGATAGATGCTTTAATTAGCGCGAGAGGAGACACCCAGCCGCATCCATATCCTTCTTCTTTCACGTTACAGATTTTAAGTTAATTTCCCGTCAGGGAGCATGTTTTACTGAACCTCCTACAATAACGCTTGTAGTAAACGCCTCAGACGATAGCTGTTCAATCGGTGCAAGAGAATAATAAGCCGTTGTGTAATCATTTGCAGCGTTTGAAGTTTCCAACCAGCCAATACTAATCCTAGTGGCTCTACGGTCTGAGTAAATGTCTTTAGCTACAGAATTAATTATGTATTTAATCAATCAAGGACTTAGGTAGCAGACTTTGGTGGCGGACAAGCTGTGGAAAGACGTGGCATTCGCGCATATTGAGCGTCATCCCTTCTTCTTGCTTGGGCCTTGTGCAATCAGGTTGACATAATCTTCCTTCCCTTCCACCCGGCCTGCGCTCATTTTCCCGCACCCACCCCCCCGTAACGCTGCAACCACCCGTCAGTTCGACTCGTCACGTCGTGCCAATTGCCCGGCGTCGCTTAGAAAATGTCGATATTCGTTGTTCCCTTGCAGTTGTGTTCTGTCTCGTATCGGTTACTGGTGTTTTTCGATGCTGAATCGAATGGGAGGGGCTGTACGATTGTTGATCTAGTCGTGTTATACTCTCAACACATTATGACGTTGGGCTGAATAAAATAGGTCACAATCATGCTGTGCCAGAGAATAATAAACCGTTGTGTAGTACATTAGAGCGCATTTTGAACATTTCCGTTTGCACCTACTTGAAATATTGTCTGAGGAATTAGATTTTAGATATTGTTTGCGTGGGGATACCTTATGGCCCAACATGGGGTAGTTTAATTCAAATTACTGTAGCTCTCTCTGAAAATGGTCGAAATAATCCTAAACCTGCCCCTGAAGTTTAAACTTTCGTTCGCCGATTCCTCGCGGAATGGCTTATTGTAGAATACAATTTAGTATTAATCAATAAAAGCGACCATGTATGAGACCATTAAAAAAAAAGAAGTTCATAGAGCGTCTGATTCCTTCTCTCCCACTCCCTCCGTATAAATGGGCCCTTAAAAAGCATTTAGGTAACCAAAGAAACGAGGAATGCCCAATCACTCTTGAGTTTTTCCTGCAAAGTAGACTGCAGACCCACACATTTTGGTCGTGACTCACGTGACACCAAAAGAGCGTGTTCTGATGAAACCTCAGCTTTAAAATGGGACTGACGACCAGAACGTTTTTCAACCGAAAGTAATAACCACACGGTCCACAGAAAGAGGCAGTTAGTAGTGTGGGAGAAGCGCTGTGAAAGTAATGTGGTACACCCTTTAATTTGAAGACGATTCCATCCCAACGAGATTGTTTATAAAACAAGCCTCTGTCGAAAACGGTGGACGAACGACCACTCCAAGGATAAAAGTCAAAATAGACTCTTGCGCAAGTACCCGGTTTTCCTCAAGACGCTAGTAATGGGCTAGTGAGACTTTCGGACTGATGTAGAAGGACTTCAGGCAGCGGACAGTCAGAGTTCAATTCTAATAATAATGGTAAAATGTTTGCACCAAAATGCGCCTCAGATCCTCAGCTGTGATGGGGGTTTGTTTGAACTCAAAAGGTCTAGTATTTAAACCACTCACTCCGTTTCACTTTACGCCATTTTTCACTATTTTTACCCTGATAATTCCAAAATAATAAAAACGATTCTTCTAAAAAATTCGTTAGAACGATCTTATGATTCACTTCTGAACTGGTTGCTCAACCTGTTACTGGCATGAAAAGAAGCATCTCAATAAATTCCAAATTTTTGAACAATACACACCTTCCTAAGTAAAACGTGAAGGTGCATTACCTACTTCAAATGAACCGAGTGATTGATATTTTTGAATTAACTAAAGCCGTGAAAATAATGGAATGTACGAAGTTGAGAAAATCGGTGTGATGCGTCGCAACAGGTGATTAGTAAATGTGCTTTATCATACGTTTAAAACCACCTGTGCTCTGCTGCCAAGGTAACGTGTAACAAATTATCTATAGCCAACAACGCGGTACGTTATAAGCTCCGTGAATTCAGGAAGTAAAAAGTGCACGAGCGTATTCACCCGCGGTGGCTCGTGGCGCGAACTGCTAAATTGCGGAATGAAACGTGGGGAAGTTGCTACCACATTGAGAAGAGCTTCGAAGGTGCGGACGAAGGGAGGAGCTGATAAATAACTCACCTTTGGAGACGTCGAATAAATTTTCATTGAAACTACAGCTTACGTAGTTGTAACTTCCCCAGCCCTGTCTCTAGAGGTACCCGGGTATTCCGGAGTCACCGATATTTATTGCCGACTCAGAAAGAGCAAAATTGTTCGCATTTTCTCTTCCGCGGCCCCAAAGGCAAAGCGATCACATTCTTTATGAATGAGCCACTTGCTTTTAACGACCGACCGCCGAAAGATGTCTCTTAACAAGAAGGAAGTACCAAGAGGTTTCCCCACAAGGATGACGTTAGTCCCGCTCTTTCGGATCGTGTTCGAAAGAATATTTTATTTATTGTTTATCTCTTGATAAATTCATGCTCAAAGCTTAAACAGTTTTATTTCCATCATTTCAGATTCCAGATTGTTCATCGTACAAATTATTACACAACGGTTTATTATCCTCTTACACAGCATGATTGTGACCTATCCTATTCACCCCAACGTCGAAAAATATTAAGAATATAACGCGATTATGTCAACAATCCGGGAAACCACAGCTCATATGCGGACGACCCCCGAGACCCATCTCATTCGATTCAGCATCGACAAATCCTTGTAAATTGTGCGAAATGTGATCTGATTACAACGGGAATTGACATTTGCTGGGCGTGGCTTGGCAATTAGCACGGCGTGACTAATCGAACGCGTTTACTTTATCATTTTATGAGTTGCGCCTTCACTCGACTTCAATTATCACAGATTCTTGGTGAACAATGCACTTACCTGGTTGTTCCGATTCACATGGTATGTCAGTCAAGTAGGAAGGGCTCATTGATTCGTGCGTATTTATACTTTTCACCGCCGATTGTACGCCAGTTAATCCCGAATAGCCAAGCGCTGTTGACCACCCTGCGATCAATCAAGAAGAAAAAGGTAGCGTTTACACTATCACAATTTCTCTAATTGTTCGGTTCTTGAATTTTTATAGGAATTGGTACGGCGACGACGAATTGATGATATCCAATTTACGTCGACGTGAGGGGTCCCGAATGATGAGCTACGCGAGAAGTGTTTACGCCGATTTTAAAGGGAAGGCCACTAGTTCATCATCTAGTCGGCTTGAATTTATAAAACTCTCAAAGTTCTAGGGCAATGGTAGTGGAACTGGTTCACGAAGTTTGAATGAGTCAACTTTGGCCATTTGTCGTTATTTACGATGAAGCGCTCGACGATTTTTCTTTTATACCGCCTTTTCAACGAACTGCCGGTAATCGTGTTGGTGTTCCTCGAGAAACACCCGGAAAATTAAAAGCAGAATGAAGTGAGGACAAGACCGGAATTACTGGGCAGTAGCTCCTGCATTTGAGAGTCGAAAGGAAGGCTGCACAAGGCTCAAAACAAGAAGAAGGGATGACGCTCAATAAATCCTGTATTCAGCAGCTTGCAAGACATTTACTCAGGCCGTAGGACCACTAGTACTGGCCAGTTTGAAACTTAGAAACGCTGCAAATTATTACGCAACGGGTCATTATTCTCATCTGAAACCCATTTTATTTGATTCAGCATTGAATATGTCTCGAAAAATAGCTAAGAGACGATAACAATCCCGACATAAAATTGCCAAAATTTCGTTTTCACCATGTTTCACATATAATAACCATGGGCTTCGTCCGATCGAATTGCAAAGCACACGGGTGCAGCTAGATTCTAGAGAACGGATTCTTTATACTTCGTTGAAGGCAAAATAAGGCCTGGACGGCCTACGTTGAGCAGGCACTCGTTAACCTCTACACTCTACTGAAGAGCTATAGCTGGAAGACAGGACGTACGAAGTAACGATACAAACTCAGGAAAATCGATTAGGAGATCCGTAACATTTAGTTTTGAACATCCGAACCCACTGGCCAGCTAAGGATTCACCCACTTAATTTAGTTAATTTGTTAATCGTTTTCGTGGATGATGAATATTTACTTTGTAAATGGGCGCACGAGAGGGGGAGCTTAAATAAAATAAATGGGAACTCGGTGAGCGCGAGAGAAGGACTGTACTACACGTGAAATGAATATTGACTCGAGTTTGAGTATGTAAGGGCGACACAAGGGGACTCAGAATAACCATGATCTGGCGCGGAAAGCTGTAGCGGTGGGAGAGAGTGAGAGCTGTGACTGGACCGAGAGTTGATGAAGAAATCATGTACGCACTGGGAGACGAGTAGTAGTTAACCTTATGGAACTCCGTCAGCCCAACCCACTCACCACAAAGCTAACATGACGTCATCCTCCCCCCCCCCCTCGACCATGTCATTAAGTGACGTCATACCCCTCCAGCTGAGTGGACCCCCCCCTCCTCTGAAACATGATGTGATGCCCCCACCATTGCCATAAATTCTGAGTGGATCGTGACATCATGCCCCCTAGAAGTTGCACCAATTGTGGGTGCATGACGTCACATGAGGGGGTTGATCCACTCAGAAGTTACAGCAATGGTGGGGGCTTGGCGTCACGTTCCAGTGGGGGGGGGGGATCAGTCAGAAGGTATGACACTGGAGGGAGTATGACGTCACATGATGATGTCAGCGGTGATGGGGGGGATGGTGACGTCAGTCATTCCAGGAGTGCCTTAAGGTTAACCACTAAGAGTACAGCTGGGAAGCTGTGAGTGTTGGAGGAGGTAAATCGTAGGAGGGAAGGACATTTTGAAAAGTCCAAAGGGGGAAATCCGTTGACGGAAGTTGAACCGAACATAATTCCTTTGTCTGAAGGAGAAGCCGACTGAATGGGCGTTTCACGGACTTCCCCAGGGCATAACATGAAAAAGACCAAACGCATCTGGGAAAGGCTCATGATCACAATTGCTTTGCCCTGTGCCGAACAGTCTCTATTAAATAAATAGATATTTTTTTAATACTGTTCTGCAGTTCTCCAATTACAGAATCGTTTCACATTCGAAGAGTAATCAAGACGAGAATCGACGTAAGGCGGAGGAAGGTGACTCAAGGTACTACTTTTTCACGCTTCACATTGAGCGTCGACTACAAGAGCCCTCCGACCTTATGTTCCGATTGAGGAAAACTGTAACCTGAGCAGTTTCCTTCCCTCGCAGAGTGCGATCATTCAAAGCTTAAAAGTCTCTCGCCCACTTAGCGCTACTTCCGCCGTGACATTATGTATTTCTCACGGGCTTTTTCTTCTTACCTCGTGACTCTTCTGATTTGAAAAATTGGCTTTCCACCATTCACATTTATTCCGAAAATCGATGGATATTATACGCATTGAGCACTCTGAATTATAATGAGCTGGAACGACTGCGCAAAGGGAAAACAAAAAACAAAAGGGCGACAAAGAAAAAGGTCGAGAGAAAGGCGGAGAGGGAGAGAAAGGCGGAGAGGGAGAGAATGAAGGGAATTGAATAAAAGTTTTTTGAAAGCCTCACATGCCTCATCACATCACAGAGGAAAAGTACACTACACCGAGTAAATTAAAGTTTTTGCCATATAATACGCACCTAAATGCACTTGGAGTTGAGACAAAACACTGCATAACACAAAGAATAGCGGGTGTTTTCCAAAATGTTTTCTTTGAAGGTTTCAATGTAAACGCTAATGTTACGTCTCAGAGTCGTGGAGAGTTTGTTGAATACGAAATACTTTCAGAACAAAGTGATACACATAACACGACTGTATATACACTGGAGCCTATCCAAAGTTGAATCTCCAAATCTAGTTTTTAATGTGTTGAGAAATTTGAAAGAATGAAACATCTCCAGAAAGGTTGTAAGGCTCTAAAATGAAGTGGAGTGAGAGTACTCATAATGGTAGAGTAGAATGGAATGGAACTAATTAACTGGTAGTGGTGTAACTGAATTGTTGGAGCGAAGTGAGTGTAAAGTAAAAACAAAAAAAATTATGAGAATGAAAGCACGTTATCACACGCGACGCTGTATGGGCAGGTATCATCAGTGTAGGCAGAAGAGCGGTGATTTGAGTAGTGATTGGCAGTGAAGGGTCGGGATAGAGAACTGTTTTGGTTGGATACTACTCTGGCATGATCGTAGCCTTACAGTGTAAAGTGAGGGAGGTGAGGAAATTTAGTTGGAGTTGGTCAGGTTGGTAGCAAGGAAAAGAACGAACTTTAAAAACGAATTCATTGCAGTGCAGATCATAAACTGTCTAACTTGTTTAACTCATTCAACCCAGCCCAAATCTTACCTGTCCTATCTAATTATCTGAAGTGAAAAATACTGTTTCTTTGCGTTAATACCATACGCGGAAATGCGCTTTCAGTTTTCAAAACCTGCAATACCGGGAGATCCGTACATTCTGATAGTAAAGTAATGCGCAATAGTATTAATAAATTTATGGAAAGTTACTTCAAACATTAATAAACCAACAAAAGTAATAAAACTCAATAATTAATTGCCTTAACTGTAATGTCCAGAGGCGGCTGTCCTGAAGGTGACTGAGAGACCACACTGAGGCCTTACCTCAGGGCTGTAAGGGGAAACGGGCTCATGCCAGGTAGCCAACGAATATACTGGGACAGGCTGGGTCCCTGCCAGAAGGCTCCCGGTCTAATTGTGTTAAGCAGCGGTTGAACATCGAGTATGGAGTGTATTTTGAATTTTGACGATGTTTTCCACCGCCTCATTATATTGAACCAAACTGGTTGGCCAAGGCCAAGTGAATGTCGTAACATTTAGGCTGAAAACACCCTTCTTGCTTAGAAATTCTACACAGGAAGATAAATTCGGTCGACAAGCTGCAGTTTTCACACCGACGGCACGAAAAAGGATGGAAAAATTCGAAGGAGTCGCAGAAACGATTTTATTGTCTGGTTCTGAGGAGGAGAAAAAAAAGGCTCGAGGGAAATAAAGCGAAGGAAAGAATTGGTCCGTCGTCTTTCAATATGAACCCTTCAAAAGGCGATTACGTTAAGTTCTCGACAAAAGACGAAGTTAAAAGACCGGTAACTGGGCGCGGTGACATTTATAAAACGGGAGAACGGAATGTGAAGCAATTGCAGGGGTGACGGAAGCGTAGCGTTTGTACGAGTTTCTTAGGCTCATTCCCACCAACTCACCTCCAATTTAAACTAACATATAACTTCTGCTCTGGTCTCTTCAAAATTAACTTGTTTTTAAAACAGAAATTTATGTTTACTTTTTATCAAACGTTGTCCCGAAACCGCTGTGTTGCTGATTATTGGGTGGACATCGAACGCTCTTAGGATTTTCATATCGTCCCTATTTCAATCGTTTTCATTGCCGATATGCACAATCCATTAATAGCGCAGTTTCGAATAAACGTGGAATCATCCATCAACTAAAGCTAAGGATTTAAACGGAAAGGCGGAGTTTTCTTCCTGCCGCCCTGGGAATCTTGAAGGACTGAGGAAAAACCTGTTTTATCCCCGTGTTTGAACAGGTCACCTCTCGATATCCACCATCATAATATTTGTTTCTCAACCAGCTGGTGCTCTTCAAACTCCACAGAAAAACGCACGAGCAGTTCAACAGCCCAAACACGCATGAGAGCAGTGTTCAAAGTATTTGAGTTTGGTTGCGCTTTTTTACGAGTAAAATAAACTGTTACTTCGTCATTAATTACGTAGTGCGTTACGCTAATTGGTATTAATAAGTACTGAGGCGCTTTATGAAAAAGTTAAACCAGAAAAAGGACAAATTAGACATGTAATTTCACGGATATCTGATGCGAGGTATCTCAGCAAATTTCCTAGAACTTTTCCTGCCAATTAGTGCCTCTTCATGAAGAAAAGTAAACGCTGCAAATTATTACGCAACGGCTTAGCTGACTTGTGTTGATTGTACAGCTTGACGCGCTATCACACTTCCGAAGCCCGAATAGTCGACTTGAGACTACAACGGAACAACGAAAATTGACATTCTCCTGGCGACGAGGGGAGCGCAGGCCGGCGAAAAGCGATAACTTTCGCTATATTGTCACGAAACGTCCTTGAAGTGATAGAATTTCCCTCTCCATGTTTACCATGATTTCGTCGTTTTCGATCTAGACACAGCCCGGCACCTCTGAGACCTATTTGTCTGAACATTGAAAAATACCTAGTAAACGATACTAAACGCGACATAACTGCGATAAAAGTGTCGAAATTTCGCTTTTGACAACTTTTTGTAAACCCTTTTTTGTCCGGCGGACGGACGTCGCAGATTGCAAATCCCCATGCTTTGAACGTTCAGCGTGAAATTTTGAGAAGGGGTTTCAAAAAATGTTCCACATTGAAAACGTCGACAGTAGTTTTAAATCAGGAATGTTGTAGGCGATTTCACTTACTCTTTAATTGTAACTCGCATTGGGAGAATGCTTGTTTAGACCACGAAGGAGGGGTTTTCATTCACTTGGAAACTAATTCCCAAGTGGTAAACGAAAATGCAAAAAAAATTGTAGAAAATAAAAACGAGAGTATATATAGGAAAATGAAATTAGGAGCTCCTACTGTACTGAGAATAAATTTAAGTGAAACTAATGTTCGAGTAGAAGAAACGTCCGAATAAAAAGAAAGTTTCGTCTGACGGTTATTGCTGAGACGTTGGGATGGCGGAGGGAGACGATCCTGGCGAGCTAGCAGGTCAGAAGAAGATGATGCAGATCGTTGAGTAGGGGAATGGGTGACTTTGGCGCAGGGGCTAGTGGGGATAACCTGAATGAAACCTCTGTTTTAGGAGAGAAACCCTCATTAGAGATTTTAACCTTCTTGACAAGGTTCCTATCACCACACTGTTGATGTCAGCGGGAGCAGTTGAAAAAGTTCCATGGCAGGGCCAAGACTTGCACGCGGTCAAGTGAAGGAGCGGTCTAGTGGTTAGCGTATTAGAGCCGCACGCTAGTGACTTGCCTAAAAAGGGATGTTTCATTCAGGTTATCCTCAATAGCCCCTGCGCCAAAGTCGCCCTATTCCCCCTACTTCGTCGATTCCCAATTTTGAATAGCGGATGCCTGGGATACTGATGACACAGCTATTTTAACAAGTTGGCAGAAAAAAATGGGAAGCACGAGCGCGGGTGAATTCTAAGGCGGACAATGTGGTGTCAAATCGAAGGCAGTTGGGTGCAGTAACGATTTGATGAAGGCGTAGGCACGTACAATCCAGACGGGGCTTGATGACCATTCACAAGTCCACGGCACTTCTTACGTCTACGTTATTATTAAACAGAAACAACTAATTCTCAGTCTTAGCTCGTCGTTAACAACCCTATGTGAAAAGTGATAACGCGTAGTGTTCCCGAATCATATTGAGCTGCTGCTATTTATCCTATGACCTTTATTGAGAAACCACTGATGAGACTAATACTCTGGATTTTCTGGGCAGGTTTCCGTCCACAATAGTATAACTATAGGGGAAACACTGCGGAGAAAGGAGCCGCCAAAACGATATTAGTGAGTTCTGGAATTTCTGCGGTATCTCCAGGCTATTTAATAACCAGTATTAAGCTTCCTGAACTGCCATCCGATTTTGGACGAGACTCGTAGGGCGCTTGTGTCAACACGGCTCTTTTACTGTTTCTCAAGCACATGTTACTATAAGCACAGAGAGGGGCGTTCTTCCCTGTATGGAAGGATGTGGTGGATTAGAAGCACAATATTTTAATAAGATACATCGAACCAGTTATTCACAGTGAAACCCGCCTAGTTGCGACGCAGCAAGTGCTACGCTGTGACGCTTCGGGATTCGTCAATTTACTTGACACCTAGTAAAGCACAGCTAGTCACTCAAGTAATAAATAGACACCATAGAACTATAAGACTCAAAGCAGTCTGGATATGGCCAGAAATGCAACTTCCCTTCTCTCTACAATGAAACAGAGTTACAACTTCAGCGTCACTTGGCGCCAAAGCCTTAAGAAAACAGGTGCTGCCTTCATATTCCTACCAAATAGACCATAAAGAATTTCTTACGACTCCTTAGTTTCCAAAACAACTCTCAGAACGGCCCTACAACCTGCTGTCCCTTTTCTGCATATCACGACCAGGCCTGCTCGCCGCTTTCTTCCCTCGTCACAAGTAGTAAAACCGTATCATAAACGCTTAGTTGACGACACAGTCAGGTAACGAATCTTCTTCTATCGGCGGAGTATCACTGATGTAGAGCCCTGACACGCCGACTAGAAAGCAGCTTAAAACTGATGACAAGAAACATAATAAATTACCATCGCGTCACTCAAGCCACTTCCCTTTGCCATCCTCCCATTTCCACAGCCCTCAACTCGGAGATTAAGGAAAGTATTGAAATCGGATCGAGAGACTAGTTGAGTTATCGTCACTTCCCGAGCCAGAAAAGCCGAATTTTGGCTCAGTCTTTATCAGTAAAGCAGCAACCGAAGTGAACAACGTTGGAGGGCTTTCAACCAGCGCATGAAATAACTTGAACTGCCGACAAATAAAAGGAGGAGTCAATTATCTTGGAGTATATACTGCTTATCGAGAACAGGCACTCAGAGTACGCTGCAAAAGATAACTGTAGACACTCTCATGAGACTAGTGATTCACTGGGAGCATTTTGGGGAGGCACAGGGGGCACCTCAAGATAAATAATAAGAATGTGAAATATTCATGTTGTAAATACAAGCTTCAGGAAAGACGGACAAGAAGATGGAGGGTAGAAATGTTGGGGTGAAGAGGAATCTCTCACGAGATGAGCTGAGCATAGTAACTGAGCAGAAAGGGAACTCATAACGTTAGGGAACTGGTGTATTTTTTTGATTAGTCTAAAAGTTCAGATGGAAGCATCACGAGTCTCTATGGCCTGAATTATTTTTGGCAGTGCTGCTCGTAGTTGACGAAAGATGACAGAGCTCCACGCCCGTCTGCAAGGTCTGGCAGGCAGCTATCAGCAGTCTTACGAGGAGTGTTAGGACACGATTGGGGATCCGCTGACTCAGGCAAAAATTAACAGCGATCACGCGGAGCTCCGATCCATAATTCCCCTTGAACCATTGTCTTAACGACTAGACCCCGATCGCCTGGTGCCTTTAAAGGGAGTCAGTACATCTCCCCCCTCACCGTTAGCCGCTGCTCCTGGAGCGGGCGACTTTAATCTTTGAGAGTTGAGCGAATCCCCGGAAAATCCGATCAAAGATTCGGGGAACGAGAGGGCGACAAGGAAAGAGCGCTTACTTTTCATTCACATCGTATTAGGCGCGTCACCATTTATCTGTCCACTGGAACCTTCACGGCGTCAGCGAATCTCCAACCCGAGAATTCGTCTCATTATTTTCTCTCTTAATTTTTGAATTTTTTCTCTCAGTCCCTCTTCTTTTTCTTGGAATGAAGGAGCGTGGACTTGTTGTTGTGTTACTAGGGGGGTTTGGAGACGTATGGGGATCCGCTGACTCAGGCAAAAATTAACAATTCGTTGAGAAGTATGAACCAATGTCTTAACCACTAGACCAGGATCGCCCGGTGCCTTTAAAGGAAGTCAGGCGTTACAGCTGTATGAAAGTAAACCCTTCGTTATTAGTTGAAATGCTACGAGGTTTTCCTCAAGTCGGTAGTGAAGTGCTGGAGCGTATAATAATTAAACTGCTCGTGCGTTGACTTGAAACAGTTCATCAGATTTTCTTGAACAATGGACAGCTAATGACAAATTGAAGTTTGAGGTGACAAGAACGTGGATAGTGCACGGTTGTGGAGCTTAACCCCAGAATTGGTAACAACCGTCAGCCCACTGAGAAAGAGGTTTCACCTCCTGTGTTAGGATTACTCTTCTGCAGACTGATGAAATAGGATACCACGAATTACTTGGGGGGACTATTGTACTTATGTCGCTGTATACTGCTGTATACGACCAAATATGTCAACAGGCTCCAGTGATTGGAACCTGAATCTCCGCACTCTGCTATAGGATGGCGAAAATCTGGAGGATTTGCATTCAGGGTCCGCCTTCCACAACCATCAAATGGACTAGGAAGCATGTTATTTAAGACGATCTTGAAGTTTTTCCGAATCACCCTGAAGGGAGAAGATGAACGTTTAAACGTTAGATGTTAGGCAGGTGGTTGGTTGTGTTCAACTGTTTTCAATTCCAGCACGAAAGCTCGTGAGTTGATCTTTTGGATGTTCAGTGCATACCAAAAAAGTAGAGGCCAAGCGAATACCGATACGCTCTTCAGAAATAATTCGAGATAAACGGCGTTCTACTAAAGAGGAGCGTTCATGGTAATAATAATAATGGGCCGCTGCGTGTTAATTCGCAGAGTGTTTCCCAGGTGGTTGAGCTCCGCTGCGGGAAGTCGAAACTACAACTTCGGGCTTTCTAAACTTCCGATTCTTGAAGTTGAGCCTTCCAGACCTTCTGCGCCTTCCTCTCCTGGAAATCCGCGGTCGAAGTAGATAGTGCGTACAGAAAGTCTTGTTAATTTCTCATGACGCCCCCCCCCCCCCGGGAGCCACCTGTAAACTTTGCACGGAGGATTCTCAATCTTCCGATGTCCGTCCTGTACAAATTAGTTGTCCGCTACAGCTCCAAACCTCTAAATACAGCGACCCTTATTTAGTGTTCAAAGAGTGAGAAGGAAATTATTATTCATTCGCTCAACCTCGCTAGAGGCTCTGGTGACGATCGATCCTTCCGCTGCCAGCGTCGACGAGGGAAGTTGACGTACAATCGCCTCATGACTTCGTGATGATATTTTCCATTTCCCTCGTCGGCCTAAACAGCCCGTCGTTTCACGACCTCAAAACCCGAGTCCATAATTATTTACTTGCGCGTTATGAATTACAAATATTTACTGATATTGTGAAGAAGGTAGTACGACGCTGTCGAAAGGCTGGAAAACACGTGATTAAGCCATTCACAGGCGAGATATATATATATTAATCTGAACAGGAACATAATAACCCGCCTAAACGATATAAAGCCTAGTTAGAGACTAATCGCATGGGGTAGAAGGCTGCGTTATAACTAAAGTTTTATCTAACATCATGAGACATGCATCAATTCTCGTTATTCCGTAATATTTTTTACTTGCCACTATGCTAGTCTAAGAGAAGCGTTGAAAATACCTCAGATGTGAAAAATACCTCTAGGAGTTCCGTGTGCATTAACCAATATTTACCATTCCAACAACTAATAAAATCAATTTTTTTAGTTACACGAGCAATCAGTTCGTGACTGTCAACTTGATTTGAAAGCCTCGGAATTATTGGATAAAAACTGTGAGGAATGGTAATGAACTTCTGTAAACAGTCATACGAGCGGGATTTATGAAGTAAATACTGCACTGAAACCTTCGAACTTTTAATTAATTTATTGCACTATTCTCGTCATTATCCTGCACAGTCGAATTAAACGGTAGTATCATTTTATTTGGAACTGACCGTATAAGAACGTTAATCAAAATCGTTCGAGCTGTTTTCGAGAAAATAAATATGTTTGGTGTTTCGGATCGCTATGATGACTATCGTTAGTTTCAAACCTATTTTGCTCATTCTTATCTTAACGTCTCACTTTACTCTGCAGTCTACAGTATGAAATTAAGACGGTGTAGTTGTGCCATTTTCTCTCAATGAGACGTCAGCCACACGCAGACCATTTCCTTAGGCTCAGAAGCCCTTAAAACGTACAGAGCTGAAGAAAACGTAACTTTTTCCTAGTCAATCACAAATTACGTAACTGTCCGTCCTACTCTGGCTTGTCTGTCGGCCTGTTCAATGATTGAATATGGCGTTCCTTGGGGCTCAGTACTTAGTCCAACGCTGTTCTTAATTCTTATAAATTACTGCACTACCTTCATAGCCTCTTTCCAGATAAAAATTCTTTTCTATCTCGCGAACATTGTTCTTCATTATTAATGAGACATAAGAGGGAGGATCTGCTCCTAGTGGCACCATGAATTTACTTCTGTGGATTGAGAGCCAGCCGTGAGCGGTTTCCCACGCATCAGGTTGGCCCTCACGCTTCTCTGCGATGGCAGCTCTTCTTTCTTGCCTGCTCCACCCTCACGAGGATCTCCCAGTGTGTCCCAATACCCATATATCCTTCCTTAAAACTCAGCAGTTGGGGAGATTCATGAACAGGGATTTCTTTCCTCCCAGCTAGATGCTGGCCTCGAATCAGCAAAGTGCCATTCTCTTCTGGCTGAGCAGTGCACCTCCAGTTTTCCTTCGGAATCCAATACAGGGTGATCGAATGCCTCTGGTGTGTGCTGACGAACTGTGCGCCACCAGCCTACCCACCCTTGGAGCGAGAAGATAGCTTCAGAAGCCTCATCCACCATTGCCGTGCAGAGCAGGCAGTTTGGGCTTGCAGTCTTTCTGATTCGGCGCAGAAATGCTCTGAATGCTCAATTTCCTGTCAGGAACTGGGTGAGGTAGAAATCCACTTCACCATGGCGCTACTTGAGCCATGGACAAAGCGCTGGAATTAGCTCTTTCCTCTCGGTTGTCAGAGGGTGAATTGGGATAACGCCTGCTACCACTAACTCTACCTCCTCTGCACCACAGCCATCTGCTTCCGGTGGTATGTAATGCTCAGTGTATCAGTTTCTTACAACAGTGAGCGACAGTTGATGAGTAAACTTTCCAGCTCCGACTGTGGCAAGACAAACATTTAACCGTTTGTGCTTCCCTTTCACAGTTTGTGAAGATTATGGCTAAAAACGGCTCTCTCTCTCTCTCTCTCTCTCTCTCTCTCTCTCTCTCTCTCTCTCTCTCTCTCTCTCTCTCTCTCTCTCCTTCACACAAGGCTGTGTCACTTTATCTTTTACTAATCAATGAATGCCTAACTGTTGTTTTCCCTGTATATTTCTGTGGTAAATTCGATTTACGAATACAGTCCCTAAGACACGAAGTAAGAGTTCTTTCAACTTTTAGAAGAAACGACACTAAAGTGTAAAAGTCTGCGAGAATAGAGGTGAAGTGATGAGTAAAATACCTACGAACGTCTGTTGCGAGTCTTGCGGCGAGCGAACTATAACTGCAGAGAAGGTTGAAAATTTATTCCGTATGGCTGAGTTTCGTCATTTTCCTATCAAGCTCAATCGGGTCTTCGTGATTCAGTCGTTTGAGACGAACTAACCGAGAATAAAGAGGTGTAACGAGGGGAAGACGTAGGTTGTGAAGACGTGTAACGAGGAATCACACACTTGCGATTTCATTGTTACCAAATATTTTCTAAAGCGTTGTTTCCACTATCAACTTATTGCTACGCAGTATAAAAGTAAGTGTTAAGAAGATGAGGCGAGGATAAACTAAAATTTGTTAAAGTAGTTTTTACCTTTTTTTCACGATTAACAGTGTTTCTGTCAAAGCTTTCAGACACAGCCGGGTTGTTAAGCTATCACATTGTT
This sequence comes from Pachypeltis micranthus, assembly GCA_020466155.1. Taxonomy (NCBI): domain Eukaryota; kingdom Metazoa; phylum Arthropoda; class Insecta; order Hemiptera; family Miridae; genus Pachypeltis; species Pachypeltis micranthus. The sequence continues at coordinate 31,521,791 of CM035768.1, forward strand.
TTTTTTTTAAATTAATCCACAGAGTTTAAATGTGTTTGAGAGAACGTGGATTGAAGATAACTAAGCATTTTCTTGGCTCATGGCAAACACCTATTCCCCACCACATATGTTCGTATTATAAGGGTATTCCCCTACACCCATTCTTTGACAGACTGATGAGTTTCTCAAAAGTTTAGGGCAAGCATTTTGTGATGTCACAGCACGCGCGGAATGAGGTACTTTTTGTGAGATCGTGTGACGTCGTCTCAAGAGAATCTGCCACGTTCATCTATGATGAATAAGAATCCGTTTCAACTAATATACAATATAGTAAGCTAGCAGATAGTAGCGTCGACGCGAATCCAGTAACCGAATTGAATAGAATAAATCTTACGACGTGATCGCATTACCTCCTCAATCGCAATCATGAGCCCCCCCCCCCCGTTCACCATCGATAGCGTCTTTACTCTGGAAGAGGTTAATGCCAGAAGGACTCCGATGAGCTGAAATCCTGTTCCGCTCGTTGTTCTCTCGTGATCCAATCATGCCCGCAACACATCATCGCAAGGGATAGTTGTGGTGAATACAATTGTTTTCTCTGAGAATGAAAGAAAAGGGGCACCGAGATGAGGGGCAGAGGAATTACAGAATTGTATTACGGCGGGGAGAAGTAAATGTTCACATTGTGCCAATAGCCCAGAAACGATTTAATTGCTCTACTGAGAATGTATAGCCTCCCAACATCAGACGTTGTTTCGCCACTATTTCATCGCATTGGCTGTTTCCTGCCAATACTGATCGCCATTGTTTACTTCTTTAGATCTCTCTCTCCCCCCCCCCTCCCGCCACATCAAAATTTTACACTTGCGTGTTAAGGTATGGGGATTGGAAATTTGCAATGTCCGTCCTCCCTCCGGCCCTTAGGTTGCCTTTAACAAGGTCTAAAAAATCCGTTTTTCCACAAAAATCCCATTTGATTTGAGCTCATGGTTGTTATGGGCACTAAACGATTTAAACGAATTTAGTTCGGTATCTTTTTTTTCGTATTTTTCGATGCTGGGTCAAATAGAACGAGTCATCGATTTGTACGACTGCGTCTAGATCGAGAACGGTGAGGCAAATTCTGCTACTTGAAAGAACTCGCGGGACAATACGGCGAAAGTTATCTTTTCTTCCTAGTCTGTTCTCATTTCCTGGGCTGCCTCGTTTCTCGCTCCAACCACCCGTCAAATAGACTCGTCACGGCGAGACAAGCGCTTACGGGCGAATACTACTACTTCAAGCAACCTCTCGGCCAATTTGGCGAATGTTATCTTTTATCCTCAGCCTGCGCTTATATCTTGCTCTGCCTCCCGCCTCACTCCATCCATCGGTTCGACTCGTCACCTTGTGCCAATTGAATAGTGTTGCTTGGAATATGTCAATTTGCGTCGTTCCGTTGTAGTCAGGTCATGTTTCGTATGGTTTACAGGTATTTTTTGATGTTGAATCGAATGGGATGCGTCTCGGAGGTGTGAGACTATGTCGAGGTCTGCAAGAGAATAATAAACTGTTGTGTAACAATTTGCAGCGTTTTGTTTTCTCACAGGTCGTAGAAGAAAAGGTCTGCTCCCCGCGACTTAATTCCTTCGTATTGAGAACCAATAAGGAATCGTTGAGCACATTAACGTCTTTTCAGCATTAAGCTCTTGTTCTCTTCACCTTCAGTAGAATCTTGCAACGTGCCTCCATTCACATGCATCTTCTCATACTGGCTAGCAGTTTGGGAGGTTCAGGAGTGGGTTTTCCTCCATGACTTCATTCTTCATCCAGCTTCCTGACATTCTTCCCTTTCAGCTTACATCATTTTCTTATAGATTGATGTGGGGGCGTTCCTAGATTCATATCAAATTGAATTGGCTGTGTAATTATTTACCACCTCCCCCTGCAGAACGCGTATGTCTGGAGTCATTTCCCGCTGCCCGGTACACTTTGGTCGTGTAGAATTATAAATTGATATTCGCATCGGAGATGGTAATAAACGACCATTCGGTCAGGTTCACCTAAGTGAAAGAGGATAACGGGATAACGCAGTCATGAAACTTGTTATGATTTACTGCAGTATAGAAGCTGGGAATCCAAGAGGATTCTCCCGAAGCTCTAAAATAACGACAAATATTTACCAAAGGAAAAATGTCCGAAACCCAACGCCAGGGAGCGCAGCACTCCCTCCGATGATTCATCATCGGACCCCGAATGAACGGTGGCTAGATATTCGACCCTACGTTGATTCTGCAATCCATATTTTCTCGTCTCCTGAACCTCTTCTAAATCACCCTCATGTATTAAGACTTCGGTGCTTACTCGACACTGAAAAGGTAGCTTTCAAAAAAGAAACCACGCTGATCTATCGGGTTTTGAATTTTTTTTCGCTTCTGTACGACCCTGTATCGCGGTATTTATACAAAATTTATACGCGGTATCAGTCTGCTAGTAGGGTAACTCTTTCCACCGATTTGTGAACTGAAAACTGAAAAGAGGGCATCATTCAACGATTTCTAAACCTGACATTAAACTTACAGTCCATTTGTTTACATGTGCGTTTTACTTTACCGACAGCTAAGGACAGTGTTTGGCTCTTTTCGAGCCGAATCAGTTCAGTGCCTTTCGGCTTAACGGAAGATACAAAATCTTCTTTGGCGTGGTTCACCTAAAAGCTCAAACTTACACGTCGTATTGTCTCGTCACACGGAGTACCTATCCCAGAAGTAAACTCAGCCGACTATCTTGGACTCAATTTAGACAGGAAATTGATATGGGACACGCGTATTTCAATTCTCAAACATCCGCTTCAAGCGTCCTTTAACCACTCGTATATCTCACAATTCTACGACTTATGAACGGTACAGAATTCTGGGGAGCAGCCAGTAAGACCCAAATACATCGAATTCGAATCTTTCAGAACAGAATCCTCCGCATGATTTTCTGGTGCTGCATAGTTCGTTCGAAATTCTATTTTACACTCTGACTCAGAATATTTTTCCAATCAAAGACAACATATGGAAACAATTTACTACACTGCAAGAAAAATTGACCTCACACTCCAATCCCTTACTACAACAATTAGCTACTAACCTACCACAGCCTAGAACAAGACTCAAGAGGAAACGTCCCACTGATTTACTCGAACAATCAGAACACAATACAAATAGAAATACCTCATGCACGTTCCACGTCTATGATTTTTACATTTCCGCAACTTATGCTCTACTTCAATGTATTTTTAAATACAATAAAGTATTAATTTGTTACAAAAAAAATCTACTTTTACCCTGAATTAATATAACTGTGGAAATTCGACGGAATTGATAAAAAAAGACTTATGGGCCGAAAAATGACATTTCCTTTAGTCCCTAACGATTTCCATCTATCTCACTAGGGTGTCAATACATTAAGTAAAGGTGACTGGGGGGACTTGTTGTTGGAAGTCTCTTCCCCACCCCTCCTACCAATCCCCCGAGTATCCAAACATGAAAGTTTCTCTCTCACAAACTCCTACGGGCTGACCCCTTGTAACGATACTTGGTGCTCCTCTGATTGCATAGCCGAAAGCCTTACCACTGGGCTATGCCGCCTGTTGGAAATATTGGGCGTGGAAGAGGTGCATTAAGGACATTGCAGGTACAAGTGAGAATCACGCAGACCCCTCTACCACTAACGTTTGGGTACTTCGTTAATGGGTAGGAAATTAGGACAGGGGTCAGGAGGGACTTACTAATGCACGATTTGACCTTGTACAATTGTACAGCAAATCATCTTCCATCCTCTCAGACTTCGTGCCACAGTCCTCCAGTCTCGCCCACTAACGTTCCAATGACACTTCGTTGAACGGAGACAACGGCCAAATTTCTTTCTTTTTATTTTATTGCATTTATTGACAAAAAGTATACACTTACACTCGATTATAAATTATACCTAAATGCTACAACCCCTCTAAGAGAACTTGTGTGGGGTTGGAGTAGAATACAAAAAAAAAATCATACAAAAACCCTAAAGAAAAAAAAAAACAACAAAAAAAAACAAACTAAATATCAGATCGCTTCCTTAATGTAAACGAAGTTTCCATACCTTAACAGAAAAGTCCTTAAGTTTTTTATTTTATTTATTTTTTTTACCTTAAGTTATCTAATGTTTCTTTTTAATTCTAATTTGAACCTCTCCAAGGTAATTAACGGTACCTGGTCTACAAACGTTTGGCCATTAAAAATAGTTTTGCCCAAATTGTAGAAACTTCTGCTGTTGTCATCCTTCTAGGAATCTCCACTTGTATTTTGTCTGCCAATCTGGTGATACTTCTATTTCTTTTAATTTTTCCTGCTAGCAATTGGTTACAAATAATACCTATTGTCGATTTTTCTAACAGTTTTTTAAACATTAATATTTTTGTTTCCTTAAATAAATCTTTTGATGGATACCTTTGAGGTTTATTAAATAACAATTTTTATTAATAATTTTTGTGTGGTCTATACACTCTTTATTTTATTAGACTATTCTAAATAATGCTAAAAGTTTTCAAAATTTCTGCAGTAAGTTCATAATTGAATTTGAATAACTTGACGTACTACCTTTTAGCAACATAAATTCCCATTTTTACTTTCCGCCACCCCCAAAAGGGTTGGAAAAGTATTCTAATCGTGTCAAAAAAAAAAGTTGGGTTTTCTTCAGATCTTTACGTTGTGAGGCCTACTGAGTCCGAAAAACCTAATTTTCGCACGTGGTCCGTGAGTGTGGCTGTAGTTCAATTTGATGGCCGATTGAGGTGATTATTTTTTAGTTTTGTATGTTATTTTTTGACGACGAGAAAATAAGGTTATGAGCGATTTCCATCGATGGGAAAAGGGGTTGGGATGTACCGAAAACTAAGGCTTTTGAATTTTCCTCGAAAAATGCTCCAACAGTTATCATTAAACATTCAAATCAGCAGCTTCTAGTAACAAGCACAAAACCTTTCTACACTATAAATGTCTCCATGAAAATTCAGTGAACCAAGATATAGGCCTACGAAGCAATAATTGTTTTTTGCACTTTTTGGCAAAACCCCTTCAACGAGCAAACTCGCGGAATGTATTTAAATAATTGATCATATTGTTCTCAATAAATGTTCCTCGGACAGTCCACTTAACAGTGATAGAAACCAAAATATGTCCAAAGTAGTGTTTTTAGGAATATTTCAATAATTTCCGGAGTAACTGCAACGCAAGATGCGATCAATCTTATGGAGTGGCTTTTAGCTACACATAACCACGTTTTCTTCTCCGCAACTATTTCTATATATATCTGTTGAACCAAAACATAACCCATGATAGCTCAGGAAACGAGATTTGGCGAATATTAGTACCTACGTGTTATTCTTCGTATATATTTTAGTAGAAATGCATTCAACTAGGATACAACACCCGTTCATTTAGCAGGTCGTCGAATTTAAGGGGGTTGCGGAAAGATGTGTGTTGCTACGCTACCAATATTTTATCTCTCGTTGGTTCTAGTAACCATCCGTTGAACGGAGATATACGTCAAGATACATCGGAAGGTGTGCTGTCGAAGGCAGATTAAATGATCGTTTTTCACATTTTACTTTCAGATAATTTACAGCAAGGTTTCGTTCTCCATAAACGTTCTCGTAGAAATGCGTTAATCTAAGAGAGTACACATGATTGAACTGGTGCGCTTCGAGCACTTGATAGAGTTTCTGTAAGACGGGGATTTATCCGCAAGACAAACTAAGTTTGCAGCATGCAAATCAGTCGGCTAGTTAAACAGTAAAGCATTACGTTTCAGCGCGAGAAAGCATTTATTATAAAATAACGACGTACTGCATGAATTATACGTTTTCTTTTACTTCGAAGAGCGAGAGTTCCGCACTTCGGTTCCTCCATTGTACTCTAAATGGACTCCCTCATTATACGTCTTCCGTTTTCAATCCAACGCCAATTCAACGCGCGAGCAAAAAGCTGCAGAACGAAATTTAATTATTAATACGAAACTACTCCTCGTCATTCGACACAATGACTGTTGAGTTCGGCGGCAAAACCTTTTGTGTTTAACGTTCGTCGAACCAACTCACCAGTTGGCGGCTGCTTCATCGCTCTACTTGATTAACCAGAAAGGAAAGGTTTAACGTTCTCATGAAACGGCGGCTTCAGTTCTTCGTCTCATTCGGCCGTCCCCTTGGAGCTTCTTTTCATCCTATCGACGCTCTTCTTTTCAGTTCTCATCCGTCCGTCTTTTGATTACCGAAGTGAATAAAGTAAGGAGATCCTTCCCGTTGAAGTAATTCAGGTGCTTCGATCTGAATCGAGACGTAAGTAATTAACTGACGAGCGGAGAATGAGTCCCCTATTCTTAGAGCTGTCGTTACGTGTTTTAATGTGAATACGCTTGAGAACGTGTGTAGAACTTGAACTTGACAACAAAAAGTCACCGTTCGTTTGGACTCATTGAACACATAGCAGTCTAATAGACCATTTCCGCGATCACATCGCGAACTATTTTGGAGGGTGTTCCGAGTGAGACGCATGAAATTGTTCGGCGATAGTTTCAAATATCGACTGAATCTCTTCAACATCCGCGCTTCACCGCTTGTAACCAACGCTAGAGCATACCTCCCCGAAATTCCGTCTTACTCTTGTGCAAAACAAACGTCGTTGCTCTTTTTTTTGGTAGTCCAATGGTAGTACACCACCAGTTTGCTTCATTACCCCCTTTTTTTGTTTCTTCTTTTCTCGAGTCTTGGTCGTCTTCTTCTTCAACGAACCTCCCAACTTTGCTTTAGCCTTCATTGCTGTTGCTACTGCTAACCCTGCTGCTCGCTCCCCGAGGGATGCGTCTGAAGTCTTGACACGAGCCCACGCACTCTCTACCAAACGCTGATCAGCCAGTCCACGATGTACGTTATCTTTGTACAAAGCGTACGCAATGTCATGTGTCTTACAGGCTTGATCCAATTTGTTTATACAAGGATCACCACGATCTAATCTTTCTCTCAATCTTGTGCCTGGACCGCAGTATTGATATCCGCCAGGAAGATGAAGTTCTATCGGCAGTGCGTCTATTGCCTTGTTGATTACTGTGCCTGTCGTCTCAATCAATCCGCAACCTTTGATGGTTTGTTGGCGACTGAGTCGTTTGTTCCTTACTCTACCCATTTTATATCGATACTGACGTTTTTTACGTTGAATCCCGTTTTATTAGGCATTTCTTAGAGTATTACTACTAGGATCTATAAAGTACTTTGCGATAAAGTTTTGCTCCAACCAGTTTGCTCTGTAATTAATCATCACTCTGTGCTCGGGTAATGCCATTGTATTGTAAGAGTCGACCAACATTTCTCCCATTACCCACGTGATCGCTTGACGCACGGTAATGTGCAAACAAAGTTGTGCCATTCCATCGTATTCAAAATCATGCTGCGAGCTTGAGATCTAATTTCCACGTGAGGTATAAAGTACATGGATTTCACTACGACTTTGACGTCATCGGTGACGTGGAAACTTTTGACGTTGGCTGTCTTGACGTTTTGAAGCACAAAACTGATTGAATCGACCGCTGTAGACAGGTGGTTGAACTGGTCGAAACTCAGCAGCACAGACTTTTTCATTCCTTGCTTGAAGAATAGCACTCCAACGTGAAAGTCTAGTTGTTTAAAAAGTCCAACTGTCACAAATTTAGTGTTTATCGGATTGACGTTGTAGGTGACTTGTAGGAAGGCAGAGAAATCTTCTTGTTGCTGCGGTTTGTCCAAAGGGAATTCTACGATGGACACGTCTTGTTGCGATGACTCATCTGATGGTTGATGATTCACCTCTCGGATATTTCCCTCCTGTCCATACTCCAGCTCTGCTAGTTGGTTGTTTGGTAGGTGATCTTCCATCTCGGTTGCTTGACTCTTAATGAAGTTTTAGAGTCATCTACCGGGTTTATATACACTGCGACACTAGTGTACTCTGCTGACAGTTCCGGACAATGGGCGGTACTCGGCGAGAGAGTCGTGCACGATTAAGCAGTATGCGTTGGTACCGGCAGGAAATTGCTCGGCTGCTTCAAACTCTAGACGTACATCAACGGGCCCGATCTTGAGGCTTTCATTTTGCTTGGAGCAATCAATCACAAATATCGGGCACGTTCCAAACGTTGTAGGATTCATAAAGGGTTGAGGGCTCTTCCCGTAGTACGATGCTTGAAATCTGGCGTAAATTTCATACATCAAAGCAATATCACCTCGTAGGTTATCGTACGGATAATATTGTGAATTCAAATATAGTTTGACTTCTCTCAAACTACACACGTCAAACGTGCTAGTATGTCTCCCGACGAGGTTTTTTCTCAAAGTTTAAAACGCCAGAATAACGTATCTCGACTTCTCCAATTGCGAAGATGTTTTGATGGTCCATGATTGACGAGCGGTAGTTGGTAAGGTAGGATACTCGTGTAGCTCCCAACTCCTATATGGCATTTCGATGGTAATGTCTTGATCCAACATCTTGAGCAGTGGTAACTTTAAGGCCTCCGATACTTGTACGTGAGGAACTCTCCAATACATGTTGTGGATATTGAGATTGTAATCGTTAAATATTTTCGAGAACAAGGACAGCAGGCTGGACCAATCCAATTCGCTTTTGCAGGTTTGAGAATCATAGTTACGATAGCCAACTTGGGGAAAGTAAACGAGGCGAAGCATAGCGTTATATGGTTTGGATTGCGGTTTCACAATGCATGACGCGTGATGGATTGGGTGTGAATTTGAACATGTTTGAGAGGAGCAATGATTTTTCGATTGACGTACAATGGAACACGTTTCCATCTCTCAAGGGGGTGATTCCGTAGGTTTCATTAGGCAAAGTCTTGCTGAAAATTTAGGAAATGCAGCATTCGGGTAGGCTCAGAGCGTTTAAATTATATTCCCGATCGAGCTCTTGAGTAAAATAATAATGAATTGGGTTCATTCCTGTCTCAATAGGTATCATTGATGTAATTAGTCGGCTCAATGAACTGTTGATCAGAAGTGGCGAATATCGATGTTTTATCGCACGAAGGGTGAAAACCGATGAAATTCAGGCTGATGTGTATTGTAATAGAGCCGTGTCAACATTCATCTCCGATTGAGCTCTGTAAATAACGATGTAGACCTTCGATCTAATGCAAAAGCCTGTAAACCCTCGTGCTGATGCTCCTCCTCCTAAGGGTCTCACCGAAGCTTATCCTCTCAAAGACTTGCATCTCTATTTAATTAGACGCTAACATTGGGATTCAAAGATGCCCTGATTTCCTGTATCAGTTGATCTAACCTATTTCAAGCTCTTGTATCGCATTATTCAGAATTTAAAACGGAAATATCTCTCGTCAAATATAATCTGTTTGCGTTGTTCCGGGCTTCATTGGGGGATTTAAACTCCCACTGCACTTGAATCTGGAGGATTAAGCTCGGTAATGCTACGTTTCCGATGACCTCTCATCGGAGTTGATTAACGTAAGCTTCTTTCGAAGACGTGATAACTCGGTGGGCCTAATTGCATATGAGCCCTTCGCTAAATGCGAGCTTATCGTTTCCGAACGCTAATGGAAAATCGACGGACGAACAAACGTGTGCTATATGTGTGAGCCTGCGCTGGTTAGCTCTCACGACCTTGTGCTATTCCTCAATTATGATTAGTTTTCATCACATACGTCGTGGCTCTTCTCGGGGAAATGCGCTCGTGGGCGAATACAATGGACGCTAGTGTTGCAGACTTCTGAGAAAGCTACTATCTTAACTCTACCATCACTTTGAACATGTTGTCCGATCTACAGATTTTTCAAATGTTGCAACTGTTCTGGTTCATTTTCAAAATACTCGTTTTGTGCGTTTTGGAGTTGGAGCGCTTGTTGGAGTTGCAGTTTATCCCCAAATAGCACTTCTTATCTCTAACCAAGCTCTTGAGCAGGGTGGTGAGGGCTAGTGCAGCGAGGAGTGACATGAATGGAATAATTCCCATCTGCGTTCCAGGAATCGCGTCACCTCCGACGCCTGATGACATTTAAACTTAAATTGCGGTGAAGGGACAACAAACGGCCTCTTACTTGGGTTCACTAATCGGTCTAATATCCACTAACAACTATCCTCCACCCTCCATTCTCACCCAATATTAACGACCACGTTTACCATATCTCATTACAACACGAATGAAATAAGGCAAACTTGTTCCACTTATTACGTATTTATTCAACTTCGGAGTGCGCCCCGATGTTCTCGATTGGTTCAGTTCTCGACTATTTATCAGGCCTACCCATAATGCTCTTCTGGCTACTGCGAACATGTTGAAATCAGAGGATAACAAATGTGTGAGGAAATAATGTCTAGTAGGCCTCACAGTGTTTTAATGATTCGCCCCCATTCACTTGTATTAAATACACATGAATACGTAAAGAACATTTTAAATTGAATGAGCGTTCACGAATCAAAACGCATTTTCCCGAAACATAGAACTTGGCCGGGAAGATATATATTGAGTTTTGCATCAAGTTCAACAATTGTGATTACTTCGAACCTACAAAAAGAGTAAATTTGTGTTCAGTTGAAATCAAATCAAACTTCGATCGGAAAATAAATGTGTGCACCCCTCACTGTCACAACTAGGGAGTTTGTCATCTCCATGCACCCCTAAGCTGCACCCACACCATTTCCAAAGGACCGAGCTCTACTCACGAACATCCTTGGAAAATATGTTTCGTGGGGATTTCAGGATGTTATATATCTTTGAATTAAAGTTATCACGCAATCAATATCGATGATTCAGATTTGAACGAATGTGAAGTTAGGTTTCATGTAAATGTTACCAGACAGCCGTCCACGCTGTGCCAGCAGTGGATGATGAGCTTCTTTCATTATTCAATTTGATATTAGTTTAAATTATATTCCAGCTTCAAAAAACTGCTTCTGTTTCATTGTTATATCGGGCGCCTTAACTATTAATTTTAGTTGGAGCAAGATTTTAGTTCAACGAGAACATCGAAGTATGTAGCTTTGAAGAAAAAAAAGGTAGGTGAGTAGTTGTTGTAGTAACTAATATATGTCGCTCCGCATTTATATTTTATCGATATAAATGTTCTTTCGAAAGACAATCTTTTCAAGAGCAGACTACCTTTGCCCGCCAACCTGATGTGATTGCAGATTCAATATTTTCCTGGGAGCGAAAGAAGCGAAGTTTGCTGTGAAGGTGGTTTTAACTTTCTTCCCATAGTTTCCCGTTAGTCAATTTATGGTAACACCGGCGATCATTTATGGTAACATCAGTCAGACCCGCGATTGCGGTCACTTCCTCTGGTACGTTAACAGTTTCCTGTTTTTACGCGCAACGTGAAGTTTTGTTTTACCGAATTTACATGAGCTGTGAGAAAATTGATTGGATCAGTAACTAAAGTCTTGAAATCGCTAAATGGAGAGGCGAGGTAAGTTGTTTGATGCGCAGCTCGAGATTTTTTCCCCCAGATGGCCCGTGTTCTATTCCACCAACTCATCCTAAGAAATTTCACCGTTTTGCGTGGGGTAGGTTTACCATGTTGCACACTACCGTGGTTCCACTGCACGAGAGGCGTTCCAGCCGTAGGCCAGTTAAGCGATTTTGCAGGCGAGGAAGGAATGATGATAGCGGGAGTAACAGAACGCCCAGGGCTCCTCAGACCACCCCGTTAGGGTGTTCGCGCACAAATAGGGGTGATGATATTGACACCTATTAATCTGGGCGAGCACGTTAAATGAGGGTCTCGTGTTGATAGTGGGAAATGACAATTAAAATGAAATGAATAAAGCTGTACTGATAAAATAATATTTGAAAATTAATATTAGAAAATTGCTGTCCGTAAATAAATAAATTAAAATTCTTCTTCGGCACGGAACGTATAAATCGGGCAGTTCTGACCTTGTTGGAACGATGATAACGAAGGAGAGTCGACTTTGTGTTGCGTGACTGCAGTAAGAGATCGCGATGATACCGCTAAATTTGTCCAACTAAACGTAAACCTTAAATGTCTCTTCCGGGCACAATTTCACTGAGTACGAAACAAAAAGGCGATTCCGATCAACCTCTTCTTCGGGCTCTCGAGCGCACATGGCCGGAGATTCGAGCCCACCAGGCCGGCGAACGTCCTCGAGAGGAGGGGCCGTCAGGTCCGGTCCGGTCCGGTCTTCGATGCCTTCGATGCGCCGGCGATCCTTGTGAAGCTCCGTGGTATCAAGAACCAAATAAATAAAGAAAAGAAACGAAAACAAAGCAACTCTCTTGGCCGTAACAGCTGGGTACACACAGATTTTCAAGAGAGAATTTTCCGTTTAGGCGAACTTCTCGGGCCAGGCGGAGCGTTTAACTTTTACAGACTTCTACTCAGTTAAGAAGGACTGCGCAGGCCCCCAGGGCCTTAACAAATTTTAGAAAGGCCCTGGGGGGGGCCTGGGCAGTCCGCATAAAACTGATCTTCTTTCCTCGAGTGAGGAAGGGAGTAGCTGTTGTTGACTAGTTGATATCAATGTTGAGCAAAATTAAACCGGACGCAACCAGGGAGACAGTGGTAAACAGCTTGAGGCGATATGCGTGTCAAAATGTCAGGCACTGCCACGTGCGCCCGTTTCCTAAAAACCTAGGGAGAAATAAAAACCCTCATTAAAGTCTCGCATTTTTAAATTACTGGAGTGCAACTTCTGATGCACTGTTTGGTTCATTCGTAAGTAGTTACGGTAGTCTTCTGGGTCCATAGTTAGCTGGGAGAGTTTTTTTGTCTAACTTTATTAAGACTATTTATAAATATAAATATACCTTAATGGCGTGATGGAACAAACTGTTTTTCAAAACCGAAGGTTACGCACTTAGTTCAGTACAGTAACCATTGACATTTGACATTGAAGCGGGTCTACGTTCCTACAATATTTAAAAAATGGCGGGGACGAACCAGGCGTTGATGCGATGGTCTGGCGAAGCCTTCATGGACCAGATGATTGGGGTGGTGAAGATTGTGCGTGGTGAATGTGGACATGATGCGATGTAAAAGAGCCGTAGGGGTTTCCAATGAGAAGTCACTATAAATAGTCAGGTTGCGAACAAATGGAGGCGTGTGGATAATATGTTTATGCAGGGGTGCGTTTTGCTGTTGCTCAATACGGCGGAATTGCAACGGCGAACACGTGCCCCAAACAGCGATGGCGTGAGTCCATATTGACTGGATAAGGGAACTGTAAATAAGTACTTTATTGTGCAGGGAAGTGGTGAGATTGTGCAGAAGAGACCGTCAGCTGAACACACGGGACCGTAATCGATGCAGCAATACAGAAATATGGTCCTCGAATGTCATATGTCTTTCTAGGATCACTCCTAGATACCGAACTGATCGGAGATTCGGCATAGTGTCGCCTAGAAACGTGAGGGGTGGTTCCGTGTACCGCCGTTTATAGGTGAAGGTCATGGCATGAGATTTCAGTGGGTTAATTTTTATTTTTCATTTTGTACACCACTGCCAAAGGATTTCTATTTTAGATTGTAGGAGTCTCGCCACAGGAGTAGCATATGGCCCAGAAACAGCATAAACAGTGTCATCTGCATACATCCCTGAAAAATCGGGTGTTTGAAGCAGAGGCAGGTCGAATGAGTAGAAATATGGACCCAGAACTGAACCCTGAGGATCTCCTGCGAGTACTCGCCGCATTGTGGATTTTTCATTTTGAATGTTAACTTCAAACGTTCTCCCCTCTAGATAACTTTGCAAGAGAGAGTACAAGTTGTTTGGAAGGTATGGTCTGATTTTGAAAAGGAGGTCGTCATGCCAAAGCCGATCAAAAGCTTGCTCCGCATCAAAGAAAGCTGCACGGCACACATGTCGTTGATGATATGAGTTTTTTATATAGTTGGTGATCCGTTGTAGCTGAAGTGGTCAGGAATTAGGTTGCTTGTGTAGGTCATGTTGTGTAGGTGCTGGGTGAGTGCAGACTCGATATTCTGTTTCAGCTACCACACTTTGCACAATTTAGCGAAACCACGATAGGTTACGGCAACGCAGTTTTCATCACAGGCTTCAGAAAATGTCTAAGAATTTCTTCAAGGAATTCCTCTCCGGAAATCCTCACTGTATGCACCCAGAGTAAGGCCTGGTGGGAGATCTAGATAAGCTGGTGCACCAGAGTTGGTCTCTCTAGGAAGACTAGATGTGTTTCAAAAACGTGTTGGTATTATTTGCATACCAGTATTACTTGTTGCAGCGCACTTAATGGTATACCACAATCGGAACGTGGAAAGTAACGAAAACAAGAACAGAACGATAGTTGAACAATGAGGATCTTTGGAGAGCGTTATTAAGACATTGACCACGCGATAGTCTTTCATTAGGTTTGCAGTAAAGAATTTTTTCCCCGTTGAGACAGGAATTTACTTTTTTCCTCGAAGATCCATTCGGAGGGAGCGAGCAGAAATGATAAAGTTTTGTTACTGCCCTTCAAAAGAGTTGGCGGGAGCTTCACGAGGACAAAGCCTTGAGAGATACAAGTCGAGAGAGAAGGGTTTTGTACACACCGTCTCCAGTTATAATTATCAACCCTAGAGATAGTTGGCCTGAAATTGAAGAACTAGGCGTATTTGAACAAGAAAGGAGATGAGAAATGCTCGTGGAAATCAACTGTTGGGAGTGGAGGGAAAAAACGTTTTTTGCCAGGTCAACTATACTCGTACGACTTTCCGTCGGAGAAGTTTTCCTCTACGTTTGACTACTACGGAACATCGAATGTATAATATGAGCAGTAATATGTAAGTAAATCGGGGCGGAGCTGCTCTGCAACCGGCCATTAATTTCTGAGACTTTTTTGTTTAGTGTTTCTGTAAAACCGCTCAACTTCTTCTGATAAACGAGGTTTTTTCAATCTCTCGAATATCAAGTAAACTTTACGACGCTACTAGAAAATACGAAACCGTGGCAGAGGTTTGTTTAACAAGCGCTGGAGTATCACGATGAACTGTAAAACCTCGCTGGCGAGTTTCATGGCCGTTTCCATATCCGCAGAATTGCGGGTTTTCTCCAGCTCAAAATTGTTGGTTATCTCGTCGATCAGCCTTCGCTTCATATTACCTTGTCAATGTGCGTCACGGAGAGTTGTGGGACGACGAAAACAGGAGGCCGCTCATTCGCTTCCTCGCGTGATGTTATTCGCTCTCGTGTGACAGTATGCCATGGGGAATTTTCTATTAAATTATTATTCGAGGGTGGAGCCCATAACGGCACCTGAAGGAGGAAGGGAAGACTGGAGAAACTCAAAAGAAATGAAACCGAGTAAAAAACACTTGAATCAAACGCATCATTTCACTTTCCTCGCCTCAGATGTTGCACTAAATATAACGTCAGCGCGTTGCTTCAGAAAAGTTCATTAACCTGTTTTTGGTTCAGTTAACATGAACTTGGTAGCTCAACGTTCAACGTATTTACTGGAGGCGGTTAAGGTTTCGTAAATAATTGAGTTGCTCCTACCTTAGTTGCGACATTCTGTAGGTGTTAATTTCGATTCGAATCCATTTGTTTCGATTCAAATATTTTTGTATCCAGATGTGCGGCAGATGAGCCTCTGAGGTGTGGGTAGAAGCTTGAAGGTCCTCTGTTGTGGCTTACTGGGGTCCTTCCGAATCTCAGGGAGCGCAGAAAGTCCTAACTGCCGTGTCCTGGGAGGAGGAGAAGCCGTAAGAGCCATCAAAAGATGGGGTGGGCTAGCGACCATTCTGGCCTTAAGGGTTGTTAGACCCAAACATGGTAGCACGAGAATGTATAGCCCTCGGCCTTGCGCCGGTGCATTATGGGTTAGGTCCACTACAAGTGGCTGCCTGCGCAGAGCAAGGTAGGTAGAACGAAGCAATCCAACTCCTACCCAGGGCAAAGCCAGACAGTGCTGGAAAATTGTGGTGGTCGTGGAGTCGCTAGGGGGTAGTTCTCTGATCCCAAATTTCCTTTTTCAACTAGGAAGTCTGAGGGAAGCGGAGGCCACCCGGTCGGTACTTCCCCAGACATCCCCAAATGCAGAATTGTAACTGTAAGTACGAGTATTTAAAGTATTCAGCGCAGCCGTTCTTAGACCGTGCCAATGAGTGCTCAACACAGTCATAGTTCAACCCCCTCCACTATGGTAGACCCTGCTCCTTGTGACAGAATTTGTCTTTCCTACATCAAGAACAAGAGGAATAGCGTGGCCCCTCACTATTAATCTTTACATTCTGAAAACTCTCCTTCACAGTGTCGGCTCATCAAATTGTAGGAAGAGTTTATGGGAAAGGTACTATAGATAACCGAGTCTCGTCCAAATTTTGCCAGCCCTCGAACAAAGCGCAATCCTAACACCAATTACTGAATTTTGTTTTTTCTAAATTCTCTTATATTTTTTAATTCCGTGTGAGAAAATGTTGAAATGGTCCGTGTGTGTGTGTCTCTCTCTCTCGAGAACATGTGATGCAGGTGTGTCCGCGTGCTCATGGGATCCGTTTCAAACGTCAATACGCGATCAGTAAGGAGGTTGCTAGTGCCTTGTCATCTGACGGCTGGGAAGCGGAGAGAGAGCGGCAATACTGGTCTGTCTCCGGCAAAAGACTGACGTCTGACAGCGTCACCGTTGGTCCCGACCAGTATGCAGTGGTCCTGAAGGTCCAGCTAGTATCTGAATGCCGGGATCTTGTGCTAACTTGGCCAGCCAAGAGGCGCAATTATCACTGGATGGATCTTCCTATAACGGTGTCGGAAGCTCGTGGAGTAGAGGCAGGTAACATCAAGGTTGAAGTATTCACTGTGCACCATGCGTGACTTGCGTCGGCTGGGTGTGTCAGCAAGCGTTTAGAGGTACCATCATCCGTGTGTCGCTCGAGTCGTATATAAACTGTTGATCGTTCTCTCGTGGAACATCCTCTTTCCTTCCCGTCCCAAACCGACTATCCCAAGAGCGAGCGAAAGGTAGTCTAAGCGCCCTCACCATTTCCTTAATTATTATTTATTTAGTTTCGGTTTTGAGAGCTACGGTCCCTTTTACGGTAAGCTTCGTAAAAAAGGGTGTGTTGTTAGTGTGAGTGTGGAAATTGAGGAAAAATGGTTGAACCAAAATAGCTCAAACTTGATATCTGGCATCCAGGCTACCACTCGATGCCAAAATAAGAGTATGACCAAAATTCGTCCAAAACCAACCTTAGTTATCACAGTGATCACAACAAATAAATTGTGTGTTACCAAAAATGGCTCTAATCATTTCGATTTAATTTTTTCTGTCGACAGATCTAAATGACTGGACAATGCGATAAAATTCTCATTTGTGGGAAAATGACGAGAGCAGTACAATAAATTACCAAACACTACGACGAAAATCGACCTTAGCGCAGTTTTTTCTTTATAAACCCCACTGAAATGTTACTAGGATCTTTGTACAAATTTCAACGGTAGCCCAATTGAATTTGGACCTATACGATGAGCGTTTGATGAGTGGTCGTACGATATGTATGAGCTACTCTAAAAATTCCAAAATTTCAACCCCTACATCCATTTCCCACTGTTTTTGCCCGATTATTCCAAAATTATGAAGATGATCCTTCTTTAAAAAAAACACACGTGAAGGGATTGCTCAATAATGGTCGCGGCAAGAATACGAGCAGCACAATAAATTCCCGAATAAATAAACAGAACGGAAAACAGATTTGACAAGTTGCTAGTATCGCTGAATGCGCGTGAAACCAAGGAAAATTGTGTGGTGCGTCGCAGCAGACATTTTTCACCGAACTGAACAAGGGCGGATTAAAAAAATTCGAATTATTGAACAAATTGATAAATTTCAGGAGCCGCAGTTGTTAACGATTTTTTTCAACGAGCCCAGAAAATTTCGTTAATTTTTGGATCGGTCGAATTAATCTGTACTGGTAGAAGTGATGTGGTGAAAGTAAAACGATTAGATTATGTCCAGTGTTTTCGTCACTGGATTTCGTATATTGGTGCCTTAGAAAAAAAAGTTTGTCGTGAAAAATATGGTTAATCAGTGAGTTGTCGATTAAACAATTTTTGTGCAAATAAAAGAAAGTTGGATGGCGTAAGACAGTGGTTTACATTGTAATGAAGCGATTGGTTGATTCAACAATCGCTTGTGCCTGGTGAGCTTGATCCATTCCTAGTTGATACATCTTGACGTGTGAATTTTCAAACTCGAAACAAATAAAGTTGGTCATTGTTGAGCGCGCGCGGTTTTGTGCCACTGCGGAGCGAGCGATGGCAAAATAAAACTCCACCACTCTATGATCAAAGCAAAAAGACAATGGAATCAGTGGTCCATAGGACGACGGTGAGAGGTAGGTGGGAGGAATGAACGAACGAACGAACGAACGTAAATGTAAAAAACATCTCCGCGTGAAACTTGAAAACGACTCAAATCCAACAGCCGCGGCGGTCTTGCGAAAATAAAAATGGGGCGCGTTTTGGATAATCCCGCTTTTGTTTTCCGCCAAGGTTTTCTCGGATTCACATTCTCCTCTTTTTTTCACACTTTGATTCCAGTACGAAAAAAACGGTGATGAGCACGGAAACCAATTCCGACTTCCAGTTCATTGGGCGAGCGATAGCGCCTTTTAATTCGTCGTAGGAACGCTCCGGAATTTTCGTACGATACCAGAAGGGGCAAGTTGTGGTAACACGAAAATGTTTATATTGAATTCAACTCAACATATAATAGGTCGAAAATATACAATTCGAATTGGAAATCACGAAAATCGTTTTAGTCACACAACAACGTGACAAAATACTATACAAAGGCATTTAAAAATGAAATATCAGATGCTACGCACGACACAACGTTTGCTACTAATTCAATGTATTTTTCACTCAGTTGATTTGAACTTCACGGTGGCAGAAAGCGGTTGCACTTACAGTTCCAGAATTTATTGTGCTGCCCCCGCTCATGCCCTAAACATTGTTGAGCGATACTTAAACAGAGAATTGATGATGCTGTACACACGATTTTTTCGAGAAGGATAATAATCAATTCTTCCGGTTGCGTAAAAACTTTTGTTCACGCGCCAAATCACTTCGCAATTTTCTCGTCTTTCTTGTGTTGCTGTGTTTCCTTTGGACCGGGCGCGCGCCCTCGGGAGAATCGGTTCTTCGTATCGTACCACCCCTCTTCTGTTCCTCACCTGTATTCGGCACCGACTTCCCTTCACTTCACCTAATTTGACTTTTGCCTTCCGTCGTTCAGCCTTTTTCCCTTATTTGCCTTTTTTGAAGCTTTAATTCTTCCTGTTATCAGAGAATACCAGCCAATCGCAGCGTGGTTAATTTTAATTTTTTTTTGTAATATTGTGTAATTTTGCTTGTCTGTCATTTAAGTTTATCTTAAAACTAACACACAACCTAAACGCATTACGTCCTTCTGACTTGATTGGATTTCACGAACAAATCACGTCGGGGCGGAAGGCAGAAGTGAAGTGAAGTCGGTGCCGAATGCAGGTGAGGAACAGAAGAACCGATTCTCCAGATGGCGCGCGCCCGGCCCAAAGGAAACACAGCAAGACAACAACTGGGCAGGCACAACAAAGACGAGAAAATTGCGAAGTGATTTGGCGCGTGAACATTCCGCCCACCAAAATTTGGAAACCTAAATTTTTCTTCTCAAGAAGCAGGAGTTCCCAGATCTTTGGAATCTGGCAAGGGTAGAAGGGGGATTAGCTCTACGACAAGGCGTTGAAGCATGGAGTCACCATGTTTGATGGTGACCACTCCATTTGCTCCTGGATGGGTGGTAAAGATGCTAGCAACTGGCCAATGCATTTGCCATCTGCTGAGGCGATGCTCCTTTATGTCCTTTAGTGCTCCGCCCACCAAGTAATGACCCGGGGAGAGGTGCTCAGCTTCTTCTGGGTCAGACGAGAGAGGGCACAGTGGCCGAGAATTTAAGATAGCTTCTATCTTTGAAAAAAGTGTGGCCAACTCTTCAAAAGTGAGAGCTGTTTTTCCAGCGGCAGCACACATTTGGCGTTTCACAGAGCGGAAACCAGCCTCCCACAACTTCTAAAAATGTTACTAAGTGAAACAGCTGTGGTTTAAATTCCGGAATTTCTGGAGTAGCCCCTGTATCCGTTAAAAGCATTACTAAAAACTGATCGTGTAGGTACTTGATGGGACTGCTACCTCATTTGTTCTGAACATTCAAATAAAATTTGAGCGGAGTTTATAAGGAAAAAGCTGCGCTAAGGTCGATTTTCGTCGAAATGTTCGATAATTTATTGGGCTGCTTCCACCATTTTTCCAGAGAATTTTATGATGTTGTGTCATTTGTTGCTGTCTATACAGGGAATTTAATCAAAATCATCAGAGCCAGTATTTGAGGAAATATTTAGTGATTTGATCACTATGATAATTATGTTAGTTTTCGAAGGATTTTGCTCATAATCTTATTCCGGCGTCCCATAGGATCTTGCCGGCTAGATATTAAGTTTGAACTGATTTGAGTCTACCGTCTTTTCTCAATCAAACAACACAAACATAACATTGTCACAAATACAGTTTTTCGAGCTCAAAAGCCCTTAAAACGTAAAGATGTGACGAGAACCCAAAGCAGTTTTTTTAGTCCAGTGATACTAGTCTACATAACCATAACAATCAACTCACAAAACCTATAATCTATTTGCACTCATAGGGCAAGGAAATTATAGTGCTCGTGTCGACAGAAAAGTTGAGTTCTTCAGATCTTTACGTTTTGAAGCCTACTGATTTCGACAAATCCAATTCCCGCGCATCTTCCGTGTGTGTGAGGTATGGTGGGGGGGGGCTGTAGTTCAATTTGCTCTTTTTACATTGTTCGTAACTTTTTTTGGACGCGAAAATGATTTACATCGATTGAAAAGGAGAGTGAGGGCCGAAAATGTAGGCAAAAATAAGGATTGGCGCATTTTTCTCGAAATAAGCCGTAACAATTTCGATTAAACTTTCAAATTAGCTGCATCTACTAATTAGTACAAAAGTTTTCTTCTCCATAAATATCTCCATTAAAAATCATTGAACGAAGATATGACCCTATGAAGCCAAAATAGGTGTTTTACGCCTTTTTACTGCTTTGTTTGCATGTTAAATTAAATCGAGCCGCGACTACGATTATTTGTGCTCGAAAATTCAACTCCGCGATGCATAGCTTAGTAGAGTATAATGGAAGTAACGTTAGGGCGAAGAAAAAGGTGTATGTACGCGCCATTAAGGCGAGTATTTACTCGGATTCTGAGAAACTGAAAAGCGAATTGCACTTAGTATTTAAAGTATTTCAAAAATAGTAGCACGAAAATGATTTGTTGCGAAAAAGCTTAAAATGATCACGTGTTTGCCCAGCTTTCGAAAAGCCGTCTCCACGGGCTGTCTTGATATTCCTCTAAATTATGGAATCTTTTCCATCCTAAAACATCTTTTGACTACTTCCAATCACCGTCTGGTTTTAAGGATATTTCCCAAGATGCTACGTCATTTTACGACGAAAAGGATTATTTTTGATTGAGTGACAAGGTGCAACAATCCGTGAAAGAAGGTACGAGTATAAGCGATGAGGAAATCGCGAGGCTCAACTAAAGCGGAGCAGCAGCGACGTTATTTTGAATGACGTTATGCTTCGGAACGGGCCCTCGACTGCTGGTTGGATCGGTCTCTCTCTTCACTCTCTCACTCTCCTGCCCTCTCTTTCGCTCCCACCCGCACTCTTCTCACTCTCTTGCGGTTTAATCCGAGCAGATTTAGCTGTTTCTCATTTCCGAAAGCCGTCTTTTCAGATCATCTGACTCAGAAGATCATCCTGTATCCCCTGAGGAAGGACCAGCCATTCACCGCTCGAAACTGCACCGTAATTAGGGCAAGCGAAATTACCATCGAAGTTCCGTGCCCCTTCATTTCGTTTATTCCATGTTTCGCTTTCATTGCCATTTATTGCCAAGTCCCTTTGAGTTGTTTGCTTGGGAATTGAACTAATTGATTGAAAAATCCTGGTGTGCTTTGGTTCAATCGCTTACGTTTTGACAAAGTTTAAACGAATTTCGTAACGTCCGTTCTTCTGTATATCCGACGCACATGTTTTCTCACATCGGCGCAAACCCCCTCGTCGCTTCCTGTCGATTGGTGGTCCTCCGCTCAACAAATAGAATAGAGAAACATTTATCGAAAACAATGAATACAAGTATTTAAGGTAGGGGTACACCTGGGAGGATGACCTTGAGGTCCCCTTCTCCCTCTTTACCCTCCAGCTAAATATTCCCCCTTCCCTCGCACAACCATACGATATGACGTCTGACCCCCCCCCCTTGTTTACTGTTGGGACAAAATTGAATAGTAGGGGGAATGACGTAACAAGAGGGGATTGACCTAGATCCTCTCAGAAGTTACGGCAACGATGAGGGCGCGATGTCACACAATGGGGTTGACCTAGATCCTCTCAGAGGTTACAGCAATGGTGGGGGGGTATGACGTCACATGGTGGTGTGGGCCAGGGGGGTGGGTACTTACATCATATCATATGGTTGGGCGAGGGGGGATGACTTCATACAAGCTTCAGGGTGAGGATGGGGACCTCAACGTCATCCTTCCAAGCGTACCCCTACCTTAACTACTAATACATATTTACTACTCGAGTTCACTCAGGAAGAGTGAAACGGGGAAAAAACCGTTCGGGCAATTGAGATAAAAAATCAAATTTAGATGGCTTTGGGAGAATTTATAATCAAATTCTTTGGTTTTCCAGAAATAGAGTTAGATTTTGCTATTTTTTTATTCAGGATGAATCTAAGTAATAAGAGGCAGGGGGTTTGGGCCAAGAATAAGAGCGGTGATCCTATTGGGGTCGCTGGCCACGGTATTCCAGGCAGAAGTGGCTGCGGTGATGGTCTGTGTGCAGTGGCTGCTGCAGAGAGGACTGAAGCGGCAGAGAATCTACATCATGGTGGACAGTCAGGCCACTCCCAAGGCCACCTCATACTGTCTTACATCACGGCAGGTGTGGGAGTGTCTGAGTGGACTGAAGGCCCGCGCCGAGGACAACAGTGTAACACTGTGTTGGGTGCCAGGGCATCAGGGTATGGAGGGAAACGAACGGGCTGATAGGTTGGCTAAGAAGGGATCGGTGCAGATCCCTATTGGCCGTTAGCCCTTTGTTGGGACTACCAGGAGACACCTACGTAGAAGGTTGGCAATTCGGAGGATAGATGCAGGGCAGCTCATTGGTAGGGGCTGCCCGGCCTTAGACAGTCAAAACTCTTCATCCGGCTCTCTAGAAAGAGGTCCAAGGAGTTGCTTGCACTGGGGAGAAAGGATATGAGGATCATACGTGGCCTGTCCGCTGAGGTACCACCTTGCAAATATTGGCAAGTGCGAGGTACAGGTATGCAGGTTCTGCGAGGCAGGGCTAGAGATGGCAGAGCATGTGCTGGGCGTGTTCGGACCTTGGTCCGATAATCTTGTTTCGCTCGGTGGCAGGGCCTTGGCGATAGCGCCCCTCCTTTCTCCTCATCCTCAGCCTCCCATCGCTCCTTTTGCTCGGATTCAGTAACGTCGTGCGTGAGCCGCACGCATACGAACAATCGGACACCTCTAGGAAACAAATAATTGTCTCAATACAAATACGAAAAAACGGAAATCAAACGGTCGGAGTGCGTCAACTACTCTACCTACAAAATTGGGACATCGGATTCGTGCAGCCGGCCGGCTCCATCTTCACTCGCCTGGAACTTCGAGGTAAGCCCAAACTCACCCATTCCTTCCCAGCAGAATCCTCGCTCCTCCGGATTAACTTGCTGCCTATCGATTAACCCGCCATCGAACAACCAATTAAAAAAAAGAATAACTAGAACACAAAAAATAATTCATACAGTCCACCAGCAAAACCCAACAGGGCGTGAGTATGCGATGGACTCGCGGGACCGCGCCATTGTGTGTTTGGGAGGCCCTTCCTTCAGCCAGAAGAGGTGGCAAAAGCAGAACTTGCTGATATCCTCCACTTTGTCCATAGGTGACGTCACACCTAATGAGACCAGTGCCGTGTTGCCTGTGGGTGGTACAGGGGGGCTATGATCTGAGGATCATGGACGCCCTTACAATAGGCCCGTTCGTGGCTGCAGTGAGGGTATCGTCTGCATCCACCGATTCAAGGAAAAAAAAAAGTAATAAGGGTTCAGTGTAATTTTCCATGATGCTCCATCGTACTATGGAAAACGTATTCAATTGTGAGCACTGCATCACCACAGGACCCCTGGGGCCCCTAGCGCGGCGGACGACAGCCTGAGGGTGGGATGTGCCAATGTACCCCGTGGCCGTGGTCTCTGGAGTCAACAAATGACTGCTCTTTGTCATGCGAAGCATCCAGCGCAGGGATACGTGAACGCTTTCAAAGCTCTGAAAATAACATACACCCTCTGATTCTTGGACGCCGTCATGGTCCATAGCTCAGTATCCCGTTGGAATTAGGAGTTCCTCGTCACGAATACAGCTGGTAGCGGGACAAACGAACACCTTCGCTTCCTCTCCTATATTATTTGGACTTGATCAGATATTTTTATCGTACCTCTTAATATAGTAGTTCAGTATTCCCCACAACGACATGCACGCACACTCAGGAATGTGTAATGTGTGTTGTGGTAGTGTGCTGCCTCCTCCACCTGCTCACCCTTGAGAAAAGGGTCTTATTCATGCTGTTCTGTAAAAAGGGGTTTGTTCCTAATCATTTTATGAGCGCTGTTGAACTCTCGTCGTGGTTTATTGGACTACCATATTAATTTTTCTGAGAGTGATGAGCGATAAGAGATGGATTTGTGAAAATAAAGCAGAAGTGAAATCGAATTTCTTCAAAATGGTTGAAAATGTATTGTCCTACTCTCGTGAGTTTTCTTGCATAGATCCTATTGTCGTTCATAGTTAGTTTCCGAAGGACTTTTGTCATCCCCTTGGTTTGGTATCTCATTTTTATTTTCGGGTTGGATATTAACTTTGAGCTTAATGGGTTGAGCCATTTGTTCGGAGTAAGAGCCAGTGAAGAAACGACTAATATCGAGTTGCTAAACAAACGTTTGAGGGGAGGACCGTCCAAACAAAGTGACTGAACATGAGAAACTGACCGTTGGGATAAATTGACAGACAACTCAAATATGAACTGGACAAGTGAACGGCCGATAGGGGTCACGTAATGAGCCGAACGGTACTCAGCGGAGTGAAGGTTCGCTGCAAGATTTATTTCTGAAGTTATTTTGTTAGAGAGCGCGTTACATGCGGGCCCGAATTCGATGTAGAGCGGGTGTATTGGGACGGTGAACAGGAAAGAGCTCTAGTGAGACTGATGGAAGAACCCTGGAGGAAAGAGGGGATTTCAATTGGTCAATTTTCGTTCTCGCAAGGAGATAATTTTCAGTTAAGACGCCTCGAGTTGATCCACTATCTGCCACTTAGGATACCTCTCGTTAAGTAATTTGAAGCCCGAGGATTACTTCCAAAATTCAGCCTCCCTGGCAATAGCAACTCCAGGAACAACGATAATCCTTGGGAGTGACGGTGGAATGGGTTTTCACCATCCTAAACCTGTCTATCAGGAGTTACGCAACGTAATTTGTTCTGCGGGATATCCTAGCAAAAATATGCCTCCTTTTTGATGTCTAAAATTGAAACAATTGTTGTGTTTGTCAAGTCGGAGGTGATTGTGAATTGCAACCTGTACCAGCTTTGTTAATACTAAAACGTTATTACTATAACAGATTGTTCATGGTTGAGTAGAAACGCGTTATCCTGCATTTGACGGCTAACGGATAAACCTGAAGGATAACTTCCGAATTATAGTTAGCTGAAAAATTAAGGAGATACTTCTAATGTGGGCCTTATTTGCGTTCCTCACCATTGATTACTGTATTCAACTTCACCCTAGTTGAAACGAAAAACTCTCAATGTGCTCAGGTTCTTTGAGCAATTACAATCAGTTTAATTGGGCAATTAAAACTGGAAGGAAATGGCGATGGTAATTAATAAAGAAGATAACGAGGATGAATTATTTTCACGGTACAATGTATACGCGGGTTTACATCTCTGGAAAACAAATAAGCCTAATTGATTCGACCCGAGAGACCGAGAGGGATCAGCCCGTTCTACTCCCAGCGGTGCCTCCCGCTGGGATCTCAACTTGGCCTTGGTTCAGTTGGAAAAATCTGCGCCTTTTCCACTCGAACAACGCGACGGGAGAAGCCCTTTGACAATCGTATCGTGTTTCCTTCGGGAACGTTAATTTCGATTCAAGTGAGTTGGAAAAAGCAATTGAGAAAAACAAAATATATTGCGTAATACGAGTTAACAAATTACGTTTCATAATATTTATCAAGAATGGATAAAAACACCTAAGCCTGTTGCTTCAGAAACCAAACCTAATTGGGTGATGAAATAACTCGGTATTACATGCCTTAACTTACAAGTGTTACAGATATTACAACTTACTAAACTTGATTAACCATTTCTTCAACTATTCAAATGCGGCAGTTTTTCTCGGTTAACGTTGACTTACCAGTCCTAATAGCTGTTCTCCGCAGAAATGAATTTTACCATCTTAGATTACGCTGCAATCGGAGTAAAACCGTGGTCAGAACTTAACCGCCCAAATTTAGGCCGACATCTTAGTTTACGTCTCAGTATCCAAGAAAGAAAATGATGATCATTGTTACCTCTTCATCCGACGCCCCAGATGCATACAGACAACGTCTGACTTCGATAATTTGGACGATGCCCATTTTCCGATGAGGTACGGATTGTCGAAAGAAATGTTCTTCAGCGTATTGATGAAAATAGAAGAGCATTTGGACAGACAGGTGAATCACGAAGCTGTATCGAGTACTCGTCAAACTCACTAACCCTCGCCAACAAAACGAATTGTACTTTGTGTAACAATATGTGATGTATGAGTCGCTCTACTCAAACCGAATCGAAAGCCTTTCCAAAGTCCAGCAAAAGACGTGCAGTTGTGTGTGCTTGAGATATCTGGTGTATGTAAGAAGAACGTACTCTGTGAGCTAGTACTGACTTAACGGCCAGACGATGATGTCTTTACATCGAAAGCGCTTGCCCACAGTAACTCACCAGCCAGAGGAGACGGACTCACCTAACAGGTACGTTAACTTTAGTATATGTGATATTTCTCCACGTTTTGGTTTAGATTGGCGTAAAAGTGATACGGAGTGAAGGAAGTATCACGATATTCTTTGAGGCGACCTTCCCTGCTCACTGTGTCAAGTGCTCACTTAACTCACCGTATTTACCTAATTAACGCGCACGTTATTACGTTAATGTCTCCTCGATCAACAAAGTTCACATAATCTTCCATATATCAATATTCCCTTTTCCTTTGGCTCTTTCTAGAAGTGATTTGATCTTTGATTATCCCAACTTACTTATTAATTATTCTTGCTTTTCCGCAATGGGATACAGGAATGGTTTTTGGGTATGTATGCTACAAAATTTGTGGTAGATGATACAATTTTCATTATTTTATCTTAAACTAAGAGAGCCAGGGCAGCTGATACAGCCAGTAAGTTAATCTCACTCAAGTCCCATGATTATCACGTACGACCTTCTTGATGGATTGAAAAGTACAGGAATTGGCGTTGGGAGCGGACAATATAATTAAGCAAATTAACATTAGACATAGTCATTCTCACATAACCTCACAATTTCGGTTTTTATTTATTCTTGCTCAGCTCCTCTCATTGTCTTTTTCCATCGGCGTTTTCCAGTTTGTTTTGATTGTATTTGCATTTCACGCTCCATACCAGTTTTAGATCCGACAACGGTTAATACGGTGTAGCGGTTGAGAGGCCGTTTTAGACAACTTTTTACGACACGGGATTGACCCCAAAAACAGCGTTAAATAGACGCAAAATTACCAATGAGAATTGGTTTGTTGCCATCTCGATGTGGCTTAAATCGCGGCTTGTCCAACCGCATTCGATTGTCTGGGCGGTTACATCCTAACAGCACGGCGACCTCGAAAGAAGTCCGACCGTGGTTCAATTTTCTAACCTTCGTTACTTCGATCGTGGTTTCGGCGGTTTTGATGAAAGCGGCCCATAGTCCTAACCACATTTATAAATCGAGTGGGGGAAGAGATTGCTCTAACGTTCAGTCTAAAAGCTAGATAAAATATCTGGTGCGTTGCAACACACAACTTTCCTTAGCTCTACGTCAATTCACTTTGTACATGGCTAATTGTATTTAATCAATTCATTTATCACTTAGTGCCTTTGAACTTGGTCAAACAACACTTCACAGCAGTAGGAAGCGGTAGCGCCTAATGTTCTGGAATTTATTGTGCTGCTCGTACTCATTCCCGGACGATTATTGAGCAATTGGTACACAGATAATAAATGGGCCTGTAAACCCGAATTTTTGAAGAAGGATAGCAATCACTTTTGCAGAGTTAATGGGTAATAACTGTTAGAACTGGCAGTAAACGAAACGGCGGTAGTTGAAATTCTGGAATTTCTGAAGTGAGCCTCATGTACCTCATGAGCGTTTTTAAACACTCACACTTTAGGTATTGGATTGGACTACAATACCAATTTTCTTTAACTTTCTACTAACATCCCAGCGGAGTTTATGAGGAAAAAACTGCGCTAAAAACGCTTTTCGTCGAAATTTTTGATTATTTATTGTGCTGCTCTCGTCATTTTCCCACAAATGGAAATTTTATGGTGTGATTGCCATATTGGTAGCTATCAATATAAAAAATTTAATCAAAATCGTTGGAGCCGTTTTTGAGAAAAAAATTTTATGTTTTCATCACTATGATGACTATAGTTAACTTTCGGTGGATCTTGCTCATACCCTTATTTTGGCGTTCCATAGTAACCTGCGGGCTAAATATCAAGTTTGAGGGGATTTAGTACGGTCGTTTTCTCTAAAAACCACTCTAAAATCGATTACGTCGAAAGTTTTGGCAATTTATTGTGCTGCTCTCGTCATTTTCCCATTAATCGGAATTTCATGGTATAATTGCCATATTGGGAGCTATCAATATAAAAAATTTAATTAAAATCGTTAGAGCCGTTTTTGAGAAAAAAAACTTTTGGTGTTTTGATCACTGTGATAACTATAGTTAACTATCGGTGGATTTTGCTCATACCCTTATTTTGGCGTCCCATTGTAACCAGCGGGCGAGATATGAAGTTTGAGCTGATTTGATACGGTGGTTT
Organism: Pachypeltis micranthus; assembly: GCA_020466155.1. Taxonomy (NCBI): domain Eukaryota; kingdom Metazoa; phylum Arthropoda; class Insecta; order Hemiptera; family Miridae; genus Pachypeltis; species Pachypeltis micranthus. The sequence continues at coordinate 31,551,004 of CM035768.1, forward strand.
TATCTAAAAATCGTTCACAGACACACTTTAGTGACACACACACACAGACCATTTTCCCAAATAGTGTTTTTCGGACTCAGGAGGGTCTGAAACGTAAAGATCTGAAGAAAACTCAAAATTTTTCTTTCAGTCGATTACATAACTGTCCTTTCTACTTTGTAGAGCCAAGGAAAGTAAAAAGCGTCTTCGACGCGCACATTTGCATGACGCGACTAAAATGTACAGAACCCTGATAGATAGTAGGAGTATAATAGTGAAGTAGGTATACTGGTTTGAGCTGGAAAGTTGGGTGTAGAGGCTGATCTGAAAAGACAGGTCCTCCTGATGTGCGTATTACAGAAACAGAAATTGAGCTTCCAGTTGGTATTTTGTGAAACGCAGTTATTGCAGTGAAACGCAGTGTTGCATGTTTCTTCCTAATTTACGGTGAATGTTGTAGAATTTGTTGTCGATTGTTTAAAACTGAAAAACGAATTACTTTCTGACGTCGCTTCGAACAGAAATAACAAGAAACGTATTAGCAATCTTGAGAGTCCTTGACGAACGTTAGATAGTTATTAAAATGCGCATGACATAGTAATTATTTCCACTTTTATTTGATTTGGTGGGATCAGTATTGGAAATATGGTGCAAGTTTCGCTTAATTTACGCATTTTGGTTTATTATTCATTCTGAATAATAACCCTATGTTTTCGGTCAGGAAAAACTTTTTACAACCCCCCCTCAAAATTTAATACTTAACGTTTCAAGACATGGGGATTCCAAATGTGCAATGTCCGTCCGCCTTCCAGGCCGTTTTGTGCCTTTATCGTGGTCTAAAAATTCCGTTCTTTTCCACAAAAATCCCATTTGGTGTCTAGTCGTGCCCGCCTTCTCGGCAATCCGATCGGGCGAAGCCCATGGTTGTAATGGATAATAAACGGTTTAAAAAATTAACAAAACGTAGTATAATCGCAAATACGCCGGGTTCCGTATCGTTTTCAAGGTATTTTTACATCCTGGGTCGAATGGAATGAGTATCAGACGTGTACAACTGCGTATAGTGAAATTACAGTAATTATAGTGAGCCAATGTCAACTAATTGAAAGAACTCGCGGGAACTCCCTCCCGTCTCATCAAAACCACCCGCCCGCTCGACTTGCAACGTCCTGCCAATTGCCTACAGGCGCTTACGGGAATATTTAGTTTCCGTAGTTCCATTGTGGTCAGGTCATGTTTCGTATGGTTTACTAGTATTTTTCGATGCTGAATCGAATGGGATTGGTCTCGGAGCAGAAGTAATAGGTCAAGCTGTTCATGATAACAATAAACCGTTGTGTAATAATTTGCAGAGTTTTCTTTTATGGCCATAGGAAAGAAGCTCATAGTTACATATCTCTCTCTCTCTCTCTCTCTCTCTCTCGCTCTCTCTCTCTCCCTCTCGCTCTCTCTCTCTCTCTCTCTCTCTCTCTCTCTCTCTCTCTCTCTCTCTCTCTGCTGCTGTGTGTTTCGCGGGGAAAGGTTGGGGTAGGACTCTATCAGTGGCCGAATTGGCGTTTAGAGTCCTGAAAACCCACCAGGCGGCTCACTTGTATGACAACATTCGGACGGCGATACTTGCAAAATCCTCCGCGGTGCATGGGTCAAAGCCGTACAGCGGGAATATTCACTTCACTTCAAACAGAAATAATTCATTTGTAGTGCTGCAGTTAATTACGTGTGCGAGTCCTGCTTTCTCTCTTGCACTGCTCACCTTTGTTTGGAAGAATAATTGTTCCTAATGTAAGTATTTATCGTTAACTATTTTTCCTGGATTGTTACATGCTGCGCTAATGGGTGGACATTATTTTCGTTACTCGTTTATTATGTTCGGTTGTGTCTAGTAGAAACGTAAAACGGCGAACGAAACGAATTAACAAGAACCTTCCTTGAAATAAAACCAAATGTGTCGTTTCATCAGGAAAGCTGGATTATTGAAATTATGCCCATTCACTCACCCATTTGAATTCAATAAATGGCTCTTGATTGGTAAAATAAATAAGTAATTTCTCGGACTGGAGACTCGAAAAATGGATTTTGGGAAAGATAGGACGTAAACACTATCAACACTTTGATCAGTGAAACAGCTTTTGGAAGGCTAAGCCTAAGGCTGAATAAGAATGAAATCACTGGAATCCGTTCGTGATTTGCTCGAACAAAAAATAAATATTAAACTATAAGTAACTTAATCCAAACTAAACATCAAAAACGAACATTAATCCTTGACGTTGAATAGTCGTGGTTGTCCACTATGAGATTCACTAAAACCAGGATTTTTCATGCTTTGGATAGTTCAAAATTTCGTTATTCAAGTAAAATTCGAATTCCTGAATCATGAACGTGTCAAAGACGTATAATATTTCACCAATTATCTTGTTCAAGCTTGGCATTCCACTCACGTCGAATATCCCGAGAAGACGAATGCGTTGGAGTATAAGAGGATTTCGAAATAGTCGTGAGTTGTATTCTGAAGGGGGCAGAGGGCGTGGAAGCGCGTTAGATGATAAGGGTCGCTCTGAAAGGCTGCACTGTTGTATATCAAGCCGGAGCCGAGGAGACAGAATTCAGATGGTGTCACTTATCTGGGAGAGAACACAAGCCACAAGTACTCGGAGGAAAATGAGGTCTCTCCTCTCAGCCGCCATCGACGTTCGCCTCTACCTGACAACATACCTTAAACGTCGAGTGAATTAGCTGATGAGAATACCGTCTGACTGATTTCATTGATACACGCGTTATAACCACTCGGTTCCTTTGAATCGATAACGATCCGCCTAAAAAATTCAACGCCTAAATAATTCTGAATAACTTAGCTTTACCATATTTAAAGTATTGCACACATTACAGGGAAAGGTCTTAGCTGGTGTGCAGATCACTAAATAATAAACTAACGAATCGGTTGTGAGTGCATTGGCGCGTTCGGCCCTTTGGAATTTTATTGCATGAAAGTCCCATTTTCACAATTTTTCTATTCAATTCTGTGCTCATTGCCAAAGCAGGTTTAATTTCTTTCATAGCACCCATTCGTAAGCCCTCTAAAAGGTATTGAAAGGGGTCATTTATCACATTTTTCTGTCATAATCTTCGCAAACTGCGGAAGCAAAGCCCAACAATTACGAATTTGCCTTGACGCAGTCAGCGCTGGGAGGCTTACTCAACAACCATTTCTCACTGTTGTACGAACTGCAGTGAAGCTGGGCACTGAGGATTGCCCACCGCAGGAAGCAAGTGGCCGTGGTGAAGAGGTGTGCACTCTGCATTACTTGCTCATGCGGTTTTGTGAGGGGGGGGGGGGGTTGGAAATTTTTGGAGAGCCACTGACTCAGACAAAAATTACAACGATCATGAGCTCCGATCCAATGTCCAACTTTCATCGGATTATGAATCTTCGTCTATAACCTCTAGACTGGGTGGTACCATGCCACACTGTTTCTCGGGAAGCAGCGTTGGTGGTAGCAGGTGTTATGCCAATCCACATTCTGATGGCTGAGCCAACGTCACAGTAAGGTGGATTTTTATCTCACTCAGTTCTTCATGGCACATGAATCATTCAAGGCGTACGTGCACTGAATCGGTAAGACTGCAAGCCTCCACTGCAATGGATGATGCTCCCCATGCCACTTTGTCGTGCCAAAGGTGAGCAGGCAGGCGGCGACCAGCGGAGGACAGAGGCATTCGTCCGCACCACGTTGAATTCTGAAGAAAACTGGAGGCGCTTTGCTGAATTTACCCAGGCAGCGTTCAGCCAGAGAAGGATGGAGCTTGCTGATCCAACGCTTGTATCTCACAAGGATGAGAAATGAAGACGTGGAGTGAAGGTCACTCCTGAAACTTCCAAATTGCTGAGCAGTATGGTAGAATGTATAACTGCAAGAGTCTCGTGGGAGTGAAGTGGACCGCAATGTGAGCGCTAACCTGACGCAATGCACTATACGGTTCTGGGTTGATTTTCAATAGCTACGAGTAAATTTATGATGCCACTAGGAGTAGACACCAGAGCTTCTACGTCCCAAAACAGCTGTAGAAAGGTTCTGGCTCGACCCATTCTGCCAAGACGTTCTCGAATGTTGGGAAAAAGCTTCACGTTTGTTTGATGAGGACTTGCCATCTATCCAACGCTCATTCGCCTAATGCTACTAGTTCCCGTTCATCAAAGAGGTCGTCAAGCAGTTTAGCTCAAGGTGAGGAAAGCTTCTTTTTCACTTTCCAAATTTCCAAGTTAGACTCCACAACCAAGTTAACGTGGTTTAGATGGTGTCACTTATCTCTGAGAGTACACAAGCCATAAGCAGGTAGATGTTCATCACTCGGAGTGCTTCAGTAGACACGACCTTGTAGGCTTTGGCTCTCCACAGGAGCGAAGCTCTTTTGGTTTGGGTAAATAATTTCTGTCGATTGACTTCAGGGTAGTAAAACCCTAGACAATGAAATAGTAGCCAATCATGCATAAGTAATTGGCCTCATACATGAGAATTGTGTCTCGGCTGACGTTTGGATGTTTAGTTTTACTTTTCATCAGCTCTACATAACTTTCACGCACTACTGGAACGAACTTGGAACGAGTGATGGGGTTCTAGACCCGAGTTGGAGGACCGACCGGTCAGCACAAGCAGACCACCCACATTGGCATTGCAGTCTGGAAAAGTCGTTCCAAATGGCTGATTCAATAACTGAGTCCTTAGGGCACATCTTCTCAATCGCTGTGTGACTGTAAACAGATATGTAGGGTTGGACCCGCGTACAGGAACGTATACCAATTGGGTTTTGGTTTGATAATACCCTAAAGCGGATTCATATTTGAGGAGGACTGCAGAGGTCGGTTTCTTAACGCACATTAATGTAAGGACGTAACGATGTGTTTATCAGATGTGACTATACCTCAATGACCTCAAATTGCGCATACAACTCTAACCGGTGTATCAGTGAGTTTATGTTCGTAGAGCGCACACAACAGTCTACTATTCTCATGAACAGCTTGACCTAGTATTACTGCTCCGAGACCCATCCCATTCGATGCAGCATCGAAAAATACTAGTAAACCATACGAAACATGACCTGACTACAATGGAACTACGGAAACTAAATATTTCCCCAGCGCCAGGCGCTCGTAAGAGTCTGTAGGCATTTATGATCTGATGTAGGGGTGTGCGGAGGAAGTGGCCATAACCTTCCTCCGCCCCGTCGGGCAAAAAGAGTCAGGGAAATTGGGACGGGGAACCTCGAACTGAGCGATCCCTCGGCAATTGGCACATTGTGAGTCGTCTGGGTGGGTGGTTTTGATGAGACTGGTAGGAGGGAGCACTAACGACGACGAAAGGTTTACTTCCGCTGTAGCTCCCGCGAGTTCTTTCAATTAGTTGACATTGGCTCACTATAATTACTGTAATTTCCCTATACGCAATTGTACACGTCTTATACTCATTCCATTCAACCCTGGATGTAAAAATAATTTGAAAACGATACGTAACACGGCATATTGGCGATTATACTGCGTTTTGTTAATTTATTAACCATGTTTTGTCCATAACAACCATGACGGGCACAACTAGATACCAAATGGGATTTTTGTGCGAAAGAACGGACTTCTTAGAACACGTTAAAGACACAAAACGGCCTGGATGGCGGACGGGGGTCAGCAGACGGTGGACGGTGGACGGACATTGCTGATTTGGAATCCGCATGTCTTGAAACGTAAAGTAACAAATTTGGAGGGGGGGTTATAAAAAAATGTTCCCGACCGAAAACATAGGGTTATTATTCAGAATAAATAATAAACCAAAAGTAAAGCGGTATTTTTGTGACCTCATCAGATAATTTGAAAAGCTCTATTTAAACATTCACGTCAGACGGACTGCACGGACTGCACGACGGTTTAATTTCCTTTTGAAAAATAAAGCCATTTGGTTGAGTAAACAACCCTCAATTAATGACACGTCAAAGCGTTGATGGATTATTGGGTTCCCACCTCAGCCTTTAAAACGGTAGCTCATTTGGTCTGAAGAGAGCTCTTCAGAAGGTATCAACCCTCCCCTAATACCGGTATTCGCTTTCTCCCTCTCTGCCCTTTTCAGCATGTTATGGAGTTGTTAAATACGCATTCTCTCAGTGGGACTTACCGAGGAGTCTCTTACTCAAGAGCCACGGTTGGGTGTATGATCCGACTGAGGCGTCAGAGTTTCACATTATTTTCAGATACGAAGATATATGTTATGGCACTGTGGTTCGCACGTATGCGAGTGTCCGTAAAAAGAGTCGACGGAGCAACTTAGCTCGAATTTCCAGTTCATCCTTTGTGATGCGTCCAGGTCCAACTTTGCACTCAATATAGAACCAACTGTTTGAATGGAACTCATTACGCGAATTGAAACCGCCGAACTTTCAACGACAACTGCAGAGCAAAGCCTCGACAAACATTATCTGTTTTAGTGAAAACCAATTTGTTCAACTTACATTTCCTACCAATGCAACTAATCGAACAGAAACGTTCTGTTGACTTTACAATATTAACCTACTAAACGGTTGCTCAGCTTGTTGACTGGTTAACTCATCTTTGACAAAAGTTTCTCTCTCATGCGATTTTAGACCAGCAAACGTTCTTTCGGGCGCAGGGAGGATGTTTGGCATACTCGTTATACAGGATCTCAACTGCTTCCTGATAGCAAATAAGACACTGAACACCGTGCACCATACAGAACAGCACTGGCTTCATCACTGATCCTTGCTTTCGACGATGTCAAGTATGCAATGGACAACAAAATGGAAAAACGAATTTATATCGAGGCACTGACCTCGTGATCAACTTTTCCAAGCGCTAGACGCTACTCTGCCGGCTAAATACTGTACCGCTCCCTCAGATAGAAGTGGGGAGCATGGCGCTTTCTTAGGGGACATTTTTGAAGAATCTCAACGGGGGTAAATGAGCCAGGCCAATATCTGGTCTATTGGTCAATTTGTGCCTCACAGAGAGGTGCACGACGCTTGCACATGATGCCAGAGCTCCATTAACACGTTCACTGCGTATCACGCGGCTCCCGCGTGAGGGGGTGTGGGTCTCCCAGGCGGGTCACGCGGCTCCCGCGTCAGGGGCTCCCTTCCATAGTTTTGGTTGTATCCATCGTCAGCCTGCAGGTAGAAACACTTTCTGGTAACGACGCACTCAGTTTGTATCCACTCTCCACTCTGGACAGGCCGTAGGAAGTTTGACGAAGTATTTATCCAAATTCGGGGTTTGGAAGTTGGCATGTGTGCTCCATCATATTTTGACCAAATCGACTTGAAAATGTAAGTATGATCATCTAGAATTACACATTATATTTACTACTTTTTAGTTTTTACTACTTTTTTCACATTTATTGCGATTAATATCCATCGTTCCGCCAATTAATTTTATTATCATTGTTTATTTTCACAGGTAAAACCGAGCAGTGTTTACAACTTCTACAGTTTTTCCACTCGTTTTCTGATTTTTACTGAGTGCTTCTTCATATCTGTTCGACGCAAAGTGGCGGAGTCGATGAACTCTGACTTCCTCGCGTCACTGTCATCGACCCCTAATTGTCTCCAACCATTTTGATACCTGCGCCTGCGGGAATCCTGAGCCCCCCAGCCCCCTTTTCTAGGTTTTCCTTCCTTTCTCCCAAGTTCATTATCCTATCGACGACTACCCATTTGGGTGTCTTTTGAAGATTTCCCCTCCCGGAAGCGTCCGAAAAAAAAAAACATTCACATTTACCTACTCGTTGGTTGTACAACTCATTTTTTTGTAATTGCAATCAAATTATATTTTTGAAAAATTTTAATTCTCACTTTCTATTGAATATAATCCCGATGCAATGGTTTGAATTGATTTTTGGCAATAAAAAAAAACACCTCGATCTCAACTTCCAGGCTGGTCACGCGGCTCCCGCGTGACCGACATAATCGCCATAAATATGCATTTGTCAAGGAATATCGGCAAAAATGTTGAGTAACATTAATCAATACCTATCTAAGGAGTTGTATGCAACGAAAAAAAAAATCAGCACGGGGGGTCAACCCAATGATGGTTGATACGCAGTGAACGTGTTAACACCTCCCACTCATGGGCCCACCTGAGTTTGAACTCGTCCATCGCCAGTTGCAAAAGCTCTGGGATGTGCACACTCATGGCTTCCTCATACTGTGTTAAGATGCTCTTTTTTATGTGTCTTCGCGCCAAAGCCACGTCCAGCTGCAGGTCCAACGAGAACCTGCAGGGCCAAATGCGGGGAGGTAAGATACGCCTGGAGGACTGCCAACAGCATGTCAACCTGGAGCGTGTATCCAGAGGGGAACATGCCCCGTGTGGATTCGGTATTTGTGACGATAGGTATGAAAACTGTAGTACTTGTGTCTGGCATGCTGTAAGGCTCCCCATGTGGGCCCTGATATGGATCTGGAGTAGGCAATGAGGGCAGAGGACAGCCCCTCAGGGGGAGGGTCAGGTGAGGTGTTGAGCAGCCCCGAGGGCAGAAGGCTGTGCTCAGATATCCAGCCGTGCCCTCCACTGGTATCCTAACACCCGCATCCAACTCTTCTGCGTGGAAGAGCAGAGGTATTGGAGTACGCATCACCACGAGCTGGGTTTTGGCGCTAGCCAATCGGAGTTTAAGAACCTGGATGTTCTCGTGGAGCTCCCAAGTGTCTACAGTCTTCCGCGAGTATAAGCTCTCTGTAAACCATAGTGGACTTGCTATTTACTGTAAGCACTTAGCTCTTTGAGTCGATGGTTACGCACAATTGTTTATACAGTGACGCGACTACCGAGCAAATAACCATACACCCGAGGATCCAGAATGCTGGGGTTTGGTTCATCTGTTGATGGTACGAGCATGTTACCCCATAATTTCTCAAGCTCAAAGAGCACCTACAACATGCTATTGGGACGATGCTGTTCAAGATGTTTGATTTTGGGTCACCACAGCATCTGGTTGGAAAATTCTCATTCCTGGAAGATTGCGACCGGCGTCATATTTAATTCAACCTCATACAAAACTCCCTCCATCGTATAACTGTTTTCAACAGACAGTAATCCACATCTACAACAACAATCCTGATCTCTTCAAAAACAGTCGAAGCGTGAAAACGTTTGAAACTGTTCTCTCAAATCTGCTGATGCATAAAAGGGATATGAACATATACGAAAGAAAGATTTGCAATGTACGTTTGTACTGTTTCTACCTTTGTTTCAAAATTTGTTTGTTCACTTGAATTTAAATCTCTCTCCCCCCCCCTCTCACTCACTCTCTCTCTCTCATCCCACTTCCACTTCCCCTTCCACTCCCACTTCTCTTCCAAGGAACTCAATCGCTTGACTCAAACGCGTCCTAAACAACGCCGTGTGGAGACTAAGAGAAGGGAAACGGTTGAGCGATCGCATTGCCTCTTTTGATTGACATCACTCAAACACATACTGGCATTGCGAGTGAGTGAAGAACGGATCATCTCATCTCGCTTGACGTAGCACATGTAGGTGTGGGGGTAGAGCCTGAAAATGATTCCTGGGTAATTGCATCTCACTCCTCCCCAATTCTTGTGAAAGAGAAAGACGGCTAGTTGAACAATTTGTTTAAAATAATCGTTACGTTGCCAAATAAATTTGTTCGTCGTAATGGCGGCCATCGAGGGATGGGAGGAGAGAAGGAGAGAAGTAAGGTGTGAGGATGCTGTTACTGCTTTTTGACCCCGCCAACCGCCACTACCAAAACCGTTGGTTTTTTCTACATGCACCAAAAAGAACAGCGTGGTGGATATAGGTTCAGTCGAATATAGTTGGAGTCAGCGTGACGCTTCATGTAAGAATAGCTTATTAGACGTGACGGATGTCGTGAAAATTCAACTGTACGGCGTCCAGCCAGTCTTCGCGTGAGTGCTCCATCAAAAAGGCTCTTTACACCTCAGGTCTTACGAAGTCTAAACGGCAAGTGTAGACTCTTGAAGTTATCGGCCAAACTTTTCTACGAGTATTTGCCACGAGTTTAATGTTATGCCTGTAACGTACGTTGCCATGGAGGGTGGTAGAGTGGGGAAGTTGGTGAGAGTTAGAGGGTGGAATTGACCATCTGCCAACGTTATCACTCTCTACTGACACGCCATGTTCTCTCTCTCTCCTCACACAGTCCATCCCACACCGATAGTCATGCTTTCGAGGAACTGGTATTCTGCGTACTTACCCTCAAACAATCTCCACGCTGGATGAAATTTCTAGACTTATCACATTCAACCCGAGCCTAGTTTAACCTGTTCAACCCCCGGACCGGAAGTGAAAAATACCATTTCAACGCCTTAATACGGCAAAATGTTGTATGGAACGTAGATAAAACGATTTATTTATCACAAAATCTTGTTAAAACTAAAATTCTTAATTGAACACCAATTGGCAGCCTCTCGGATCTGGGCCCAAGATCATTCACGTGAAGTGAGGCAAAACCTGCAACAATTTCTTAATTTTTTCCAATTTTTTAGCTAATCTATATAAAAAAGGAAGGAAGTATTGTAAACGAACTGAAATCGATTCTGAAAATAACAATTTTTATTTTGTAAAGACTTTAAAACTCACCGGCCTGGACCGGAAACATATAATAGGACTTTTTTTTGTACTGACTAGCATACAACTGAGAAGACTTACAAATGCGAAAATGTATCAAGAATTGTTGATAATATGTACAAGAAATATTGTAAGCTAAGAAGTACAAAAAAGGTAAACTTTGAAAAAGTCTGCAATTGTCCTGGGTCTGCGAAGCGTTGAGCGTTGGAATCTAAGAATATTTTAGAAAGTCCAATGCGGTGAAATCCGTTGTCAAATTTGGGAATGAAAAATACCGAAGGGTGTTCGTCCCGTAAATAATCCTTAACCTCTTTTGTTTAGGGTCGAGGGCTGATTGAACTCAAAGGAGTTAAGAAAAAACTCGCGCCTGAGGGGCTTTCCCGATGGAGCTAAGGGCCATGAACTTGTCCTGTCAAATCTGTGTCGAAGAGTATTAATTACTTGAAATATAGTAGAAACCCGAATGAAGTAACAAGTATATGCAAGTGACTTCTTCAACCCCAGCCCTCATCAATATCCTCGATTACGCTATATGTCGCAAACCTTCTTTTAGTGCAGTACCGCCGTAGATATAAACCTACAGACGCTGCACTTCCTCATATCAAATTCACACGACCCCGAAACCGTGAGCACCTGTTCATTCTCAGTATGATCCCCGTTCAGTCTCAGTCAAATCTTAGTTCTTGTGTTATTTGATCATTTAATGTACGGACGTAAGTCAGGACTGGAAGACGGACCCAACCCAGGTTGCATACGAATATAATCAAACGAGGCCGTCGATGTCTTACGCACAGTGTCGAAGTCTTACTAACGAGGAAACTTGGGTCTCGAGACGATCTTCCTTTTGGTGTAAGTTTTATTGGTTTTAAACATACCTCCCTATTTTTGTAAGTTTTTTTGGTCCGAATGTCAAATGAATACATTGTAGAGCTACACATCTGAGCTGTATAGACTTCTTCAAAATCCGCTTAGATTCCTCTTCTCTCACTCTATTGTTCGTATAACCACTGGTACACTATACTCCCCCACTTCTTGGAAGCTTAGTCCATTTGCTCTCTGTCGTTGTGGCGTGCGCCAAATAAACGAAAATCGAGTGGGACATGAAGCTCTCATTTGAGGCTAGCGGGCTGGTCGGCGACAATTGACGCAGTTGTGTCGTCCAAATCATAACAGAATAAATCTGTAAACTCCAGAACCAAGCGAAGGAAAAATTCGAGGGAGGATCCACTTTCACGGGACTTCGGGGTAATGGAAGCAGTCCTTCATACGCCGGAGGAAGGAAAGAAGGCAATAAACTGTCGTTCTTCCTTTTATCCTTTTTCCTGGCTGTAAGCAACCAGTTCTGAAAGGAAAATGTCTCATAATCGACTCACATAACCCTCCTCCCCCCCCCTCTCGCGCCTACACCCTTAACATCACCACCACGAACCATTCTACAACCGCTCGGTTAATATAACGCGTGTTTATAATGTCAGATCGACTTCGGCTTCGCTTGTGATGTCGTCTGCTTTTGATGGCTCTGAGTTCCATGAGGATAGATTGGAAAGAATACTCGTAAAGTGTAGCTCGTAAACATTTATGCGAAATGATGAAATATGAGGATGCGTCATGCACTTCGTTTTTGCCAACCCAGTAAATAACAAAAACCCTGCAAATTATTACACAACGGTTTATTATTCGGATAATCAGCTTGACCTAGCATTAATGCTCCGAGACCCATCCTGTTCGATTCAGCATCGAAAAATATCATAATTAAACCCAAAAAAAGGTCGAAAAGAACTGAATCGTAATATTAAAATAAACAAAAAAACGAAAGTATCTAGAAAAAACTGAATTTTAATATGAAAACATGCACGCTAAATACTAATATCAAAATTTAACCAAAAATCTATGAAAAAAACAAAATGAGAATGAAACGGAAGAATCTAAAAAATTGAATCGTATTAAAACCAAAACGTCAGGGAAATTGGAACGGGGGCGCTCGAAGCGAAAGGCGAGTTGAGCGACGAGCGGGAGGCGGAGTCGTTGGGAGGGAAGCGAGCGGGAGGCGCGCTGCTCGCTCGCCTCGAGTTTTTTAAAGTGACGGGCGGGGCAGGGGGAGTTCAAACGACGAAACGCTTGTAGCTCCCGCGTTGTACTGCGTTTCGTTAATTTTTTTAACCGTTTTTTGCCCATTACAACCACAGGCTTCGTCCGATCGGATTGCCGAGATGGCGGGCACAACTAGATACCAAATAGGATTTTTGGGCGAAAGAACGAATTTTTTAGACCACGTTAAAGGCACAAAACGGCCCGGACGGGGGACGGGGGACGGCGGACGGGGGACGGCGGACGGGGGACGGCGGACGGGGGACGGCGGACGGGGGACGGGGGACGGCGGACGGACATTGTAAATTTGGAATCTCCATGTCTTGAAACGTAAAGTATCAAATTTTGAGGGGGGTTGTAAAAAATTTTTCGTGACCGAAAACATAGGTTTATTATTCAGAATTCAGAATGAATAATAAACCAAAATGAGAATGGTTAAGTGAAACGAGCATTAATACTGAACAAAACTCATCGCAGTAATTTTACGATGGGAATCTTCTTGCCGCCCAAACAAACCTTTACTTCATACCTACGTTACGAATGTGTTTTTAGAACATTTATACCAGCGTATTCAACCAACTACCTAAAATGGTTGCATGAAGTACGCGCTATTAGCCTCCTGTTTTGATCCCTTCAACTCCTGTGTTGCATCGCTGAAGAAGTGTTTCCAGGTGGTGAAGAGTATTCGGTGGGCCAGATTAGCTAGATCTTTGATCTCCAACCTAACGGAGAGTCATTGTTTCCCCGAACACCTTCGTCCTCAAGCCCCTTTTGTTTACCCATGGAAAGTCATTGTTTCCCCCATCCCAGACTTTCCAATATCCTTTTCCCGCCCCCCTTTTTACATTCCTCTACACAATAGACAGTTCCTCCCAAGCTCATTCACCTACGAGTTCTAGCAAAAGTAAATCCCCCAGTTCTCCCAAGGATTCATCTCTCAACTCACGCTGCTCACCACACAAATCTCTCTCTCTCTCTCTCTCTCTCTCTCTCTCTCTCTCTCTCTCTCTCTCTCTCTCTCTCTCTCTCTCTCTCTCTCTCTCTCTCTCTCTCTCTCTCTCTCTCTCTCCACTTAGTTAGTTCTCAAGTGAAAAAAATGCATTCCTCTCTCTCCCACTCATATCAAGCGTCAGCTTCTCTTTGCATATACTAGACATCACTCGTATGTCTAGTACATCACTCTGTACTTCCTTGCACTCAACGCATGGTTTGATTTAAAATTTAAACAGATGTTTATGCCCACAACCCGTACCTGATAGGTGTACGTCAGTTACATACGAACGAAAGTGCTTTCATGTAACAGACAAAACAATTGAAGGCACAAGTAGTTTAGTAAGTTAGATTTTGAATTATTGTTTAAATTACATGATTAGATACCAGTCCCCTTCGCCTTATCACTAGATCGTGCGAGAACGATTATGATTTTAAGTTAATTTCCCGTCAGGGAGCACGTTGTACTGAACACCCTAAAATAGCACTTGTAGTAATCACCTCAGACGATAGCTGATTCAAGCGGATATCTCACTTAAGACACTCCATCAACACGACGCATTCCCACGTCCTCGATTATTTCCTCGGACTGCCAACACCGGGCTTGTTGAGATATTAATTAATATCGGTCGCTTACAGGACTTGGGAGTCCGCTTATGATGACGAATTATCACAAAGCGGATACTATTTATACGCTCTATGAGATGTGTTGTCATGTTCCAACCTGTTATAGCGCGATTAAACCTCCGTTTATTGCGAATTAACGGATTGAGAAATAATTAATGCGTTATTTCATTTTAGGAGAGGGCTCGGTAACCCCAATTTTCATATCCCCCAAACAATATTTCCAAGCTCCGTGGGTTTATTCAGTTTATACGAATGTTCGACATAGAAACTGGTAGCGCTTGAGACTCAAGAATTTATTGAGCTTCTCCTACTGATTCCACGACAATTATTCTGAAATGAGTGCACGGATGATTTAAGTGGCTGTCAACTCGATTTTCCTGAAATGGGTCGTGTTTAACGTTGGTAGGTGAAACAGCAGTGGTTCGAAACCTCCCCCCCCCCATCCCTATAAACTGATGGCCGTTCTGACAGCCCCCAACTGCAGCCTGAGAGGGGAGTATTGAGTACGTCTGTGAGCAGGCTCATGTCCTCATGGTTCCACCCCCAGATCCCATGATGTTCCCTGATGCAACGTGCAGACCAATCTCGCACGCAAAACAGCCATGATGATGAACCTAAATCGGCCACAGCGCAGGCACCCCACACAGTACGCGCTCCTCTGACTCTAAGCCGACTTAGCAGAATCTGGAACGTTGTACCTCTCACTTACCAATCTTTCCCAGGTAGCAGTACCTTATTGGACTTTCCAAACCTCCTTGTTCAAGTGGCTCTTGGGGGTCCCTACGAAGGGCTCATGTCCCGCCCAGATCTGAGTAGATCCGTCTCCCGGCAGTTTGTCGGCCTCCTCATTATCTTTTATCTCTCTATGACGTGGCATCTAACACAAAGTTGAAGCGTTCTCCTTCGCTAGGATCTTCAGCCCAGTCAGGGATTTCCAAACCAGCCCTAACGAAATAAAATCCAGGGCTTTAGTGCTGCCTGACTGTTTGACATAATACGGATCTGCCTGGAAAACTGGCGCCAGTGGACCTACTAGGCGACCTCTCACACTTTCAGTCTGTATGGCATAACATGGCCCCCAGCCTCAAGCGTAGCCCACCCCCTACCAATGTGGATCATTCATGAATATGTATCCTGAAGAGTAGTTCGAAGTTATACTTCCCCTGTCGTAGTTGTCTTTCACGTGCACTCTATCGAGTATCAGGTAGTGAGGCGCCCGGGCCTTTCTACCCCGCCTGAAAAAGCCCGGTCCCAGCATACATGCTCCCTGTAAGTAGGCACAGCAGGAACTCCAGTGCAGTCATCAAACCTTGATACGTGCGGCTAGTCTGCTTTACTACCAACCTTGTTTGTTTTTTTAAATGGTAGTATCATATGAGCGGAATTTATGAATCTCAACTTTTAGTTTGTTACTAATTATGTCTACTTGTCAAAACTAATATGACATTGTAGGTTATCCACTGAATTCGATTTGATAATTCAAACTACAGGACTTGTGCAATATTATTTTAATGATTAGAAGATGTAATGGCTTTCAGTGCGGACTGTGCGGAGTGGCAACACTGACCGTCACCCGTGCAGGCCGCCGCTGTTTATATTAGCGTCGGAGCCGCATTTCGAGATCAGAATGGCTATCGGCTCGTCAGCGAATAATATTCCTGTTATAAGCCAGTGTTTAAATTCCCCTTTTGATTGTGTGAAGTAAGGTAAGCGATCAGAGCTTTGTGTTTCATTTTCCCCTTTGTCCCTTTATTGTCATTTAATACAATCTGAGCATAGGTTATTTATTTCATTTTAAAAGGAGTTCGTTTAATTTCATTCATTTCGAGTTTTGCCGATTAAATTCAGGTGGGTCTTAATTGCTTTATAATTTCATTTCCCATTACTTTTTTGAGAGTTATTATTTTATTTATTTGATTGAGTGAGTATTATTGAGCGTATTTGATTTGTTGTTTTCTTTTGGGCCCAGACACGACTTTCACGAGTGTTCTGTACGCGGGAATTGTGAGACAATTCCCCAAGTACGTCACAAAGATCAGGTTCAAGTGTGATTGGCTCGGTGGCATTCAGACGTAAATGCCACCATTTCGTTACGCCTAATCTTAATGTCGCGTTTGGGTCTAAATTAATCCTTCAAGTCATCTACTTGGTGTGATGAGTTCACGCGGGAATCGTAAACGAAACAAATTAGCGTAACAATGTAAAAATATCTGGAGCGTAGCAACACACAACTTTCCGCCACCCCTTTAAGTTCGAACACCACCTGCATATGGGGGCGCAATATCTTCGTTCAACGCATTTTTACAGGAACATTTATCGGGAACAAAATGTAGAGACTAGTTAGCTGAGAGCACTCCGTAAGTTTGATCGAAATCGTTAGAGTCGTTTCTGAGAAAATTGGAATACCGATAAATTAATATTCGACAAATCTCCTTTTCTGAGTTAACTTGGCTTATATCTCCGTTCAACATATATATACAGAAATAATTATGAAAAACGAAATGTTGGTAGGCGTGAATATAAGACACTCCATTAGAATTTATCACATCTGGTGAATAAGTTACCCTGGAATTTACGGAAATGTTAGAAAAAACGTTATTTTCGACACATTTTGATTTTTATCTCTGTTCAATGGACCGTCACAGGAACATTTATTGAGACGAATATGTAGGTATTAACTATTTGAAAACATCCTGTGAATTTGGTGAAAATCGCTGAAGCCGTTTTGCCAAAAAGCGTAAAAAACCTATTTTCGCTTCAGGGGCCCATATCTCCGTTCACCGTATTTTCATGAAGATATTTACGGAGAAGAAAAGTTAGGTATTGATTAGGAGAAGATAGTTTGAAAGTTTGATCAAAATCGTTAGAGCCGTTTTCGAGAAAATGCGAAAAACCCTAGTTTTTGGTACATTTTCGTCCCCCCACCCCCCTTCCCATCGACCGAAATCGTCCATAACCTTATTTTGGTGTCTACAAAAAATAACAAACAAAACAAAAAAAGAACCAGCTCAATCGGATCAGCCGTTCTCCCGCAAATCGAACTACAGACACACACACACACACACACACACACATACACACGGACCACGCGCCGAAATTAGGTTTTTTAGACTCAGTAGGGTCTGAAACGTAAAGATCTGAAGAAAACCCAAATTTTTTTTCGGGGCCGATTACTATACTTTCCTTCCCTTCGGGTAGCGGAAAGTAATAAAACGTTGGTTCGCTATCAGTATTTAAAATGGCGACACGAGTAGCCAGGTAAGCCATCTGGAGCTCAGTTAATGTCATTTCATACAAGAACTTCGGGCGGGAAAACATGACTGGATGTTGCAAATTGGTATCTATGGCAGGAGGGGGGAGGGGGGGAGCAATCGGATCGGACTCACCGATGCGATCAGAAATGGCGAGTGGCAAGTGAATAAAAAACCCCCTCCAATTGAGGAAAATATTGAAGGGCGACGCGGCGGGAGACTGGATAACTCTATATGCATAGAATGTGCCTCGTAGCAAGTTATAAAGCTCTGTAGGTGCTAAAATGTTGGAAGATGGGATCGCTGCGCACTATATTTTCGTTCGGATCCTTTGACCCTAACATCCTTTGACTCTTCTAAACGGTGTAATGGCCGTCGTGGCGTATCATTTCCGAGCGACTAAGAAGAAATTCAAAGCATCATATTTAACCTTCGCCCTCACGTGCGATTCAACGACCTCTTCCAGCATTTCTGAAAGTTTGCCGTCAGCAGAATACTTCGTTGCGTTGATCACAAGGGACGTAATGGAATTAGAACGGCGTTGATTGTCTCCGAATGCCTTTGAGCATAATCATCAAGTTCAGAAGAACTTAAATTACGTTACACTCCCGACAGATCTCTCTCCCTCACTCTAGTCCACCCAAATACGCTTCAAAAAGTCACGCCCTACATTAGAAGTATTGAATCTTTTAAAATATTCGATCCCGAACTTATAAAAAGCGTTACCGTTCATTTTCGAATTCGTTCAAGTACCCCCACGGCATTTACCGAAGGGGCACAACTTCGCTAAAATGTGAAGCACCAAAGTGGAATTGCTATGATAGCCGTATTGACGCTCTTGACGATCCTATAAATCTTCATTCCATCTCTGCCACCTTTTCAGAGTAACGCGTTAAAAGAGTTTGACGGGGCGGCAAGTAATCATCCGAACCGCAATCAAACCAAGTCGCTGTATTCAAATACTGTGTCCGATCAATAATAATCTTCAACCACCTACTCCCTTCTCGCCAAAGCCAATCACGCAATTCCTGCTGTGTGAATTTACCGAAGGATGAACTGACGAGAAGGGGGCGGGGGTTATGTAATTACCACGTCACACCTAATCAAAACGCGCGGTCCACCGCTGACCTGGTGGTTCAATAACGACGTGGTTGATGCGAATATTATCGCTTGCGTTAACTACGTGGGGGGCAAATTCGGAGGCATTTCGCGCCAAAAACTCCTTCCTTCGTTTCAATTCCAGACACAAGTGATTTGAGAATATCGTTGTCTGCCAACTAAAGCATTTGCTGAACAGTAACTCTAAATCCGCAAACATGGGATGGGAGTGTGAAAGAGCGAGAGAGGGAGAGAGAACGAGATTGATAGTTTATCTATCCACCGGGGAAATTATCGCCCTACGGACCATTTCTACCATTTGGAACTCAAATACTAACATCCCTCTTTGATTGAAATGCAAAAATCCAAAGTCCAGCAACTACAATTGTACACGTACATAAATTAGTATAAAACTATCTACGTTGGTACGGTCTTTCATCACCCGAAACTCTCCTTGCGCGAAAACTTCTAGCAAAACTGTGTTATCGAATTACATTCGCACCAAAACGCACATTTAATAACAAAAAGTGCAATCGTACGAAATAAATATCGTAAGCATACCAGATAACCGGACACGCCCTCATCAGGCTCAGGTAAGTGAGAAATACGTTGTTTTTCGTCTGGCCTTGGACGGTTGACCTCTGGTGGGCAGCTAGCCTACGAATCTGAGCGTCTATGCGCGATTGACATTGCCTGAAGCTGGCAACACGGTTTCCGCCACAATTGGCGCAGCGAATGAGCTGGTTATCCCTATGGCAGGACGAAACATTGTGGTCACCGCCACACCTCACGCATCTCAACTTGAAGTTGCAGTGCTTGGTGGTGTGGAAAAACCTCTAGCAGCGATAGCAAATAGTTATCAGCCCGGAGCGGTGGTAAATGATACTGGGACAGCCCTCAGCATCTGCAACGACACCTCCTGCGCTGCGGAGACCACGAAAATCTGTAGCTCTTTTTTCGAACCATTTTCAGATTGAACTGATAAACTTCAATAACCCCTTTAATTTGGTTTTGGAGAGGATTTCTGAAGGGACAACCTCATGGTCTTCCCGCGATTGGAGGCAAATATGGGCGGTCTTACCTCTATGCTTGAGGAGAAGTTCTTCTTTACGAGTTCCTTGATTTCTACGATGAAGTCCTTCGTGTTTGAAGGCACCCCATCTAATATTACTGGGGAAATCCTCTCCTTACGGGTGGTCTCAGGGGCGTAATACCAAGATCCAGTCGGGAAATCAATTGTGTGAGCGTTATGAACGGAGGAAACCGAAATAAAAATGTTAAATGAGAGCCTCTATTGAGACTATGAAAAAATACCGACAGTTCTTCGCTCGTCAGAATATTTCCATTCAAAGTAATTCATTGGACTACCATCACTAGGTGCTTTCAATAGGAGTCAGGTGGTAGATCTTTTCTCCAACCAATAGCCGATGCTCTCGAAGCGAAAGACATCAATGAATGGACAGGATTCGCTCAACAGGTCTAAGTGAATCCCAGGAATTCAGTTATAAGTCTTCAGAACCCGTAGTTTAATTAGAAGCTTTAAAGGCCAGTTAAAGAGAAGAGTGGGAAGGAAAAGGGCCACCTTTCTTCCTCAGCTTCGAAGCACTTCGCTCCTTTTCATCATCCACTGGAACTTGATCTCCACGCAGTGTCTGAGAAAACAATCAAAATACTCATCCCATCTGTTCATTTATCAAAATTTTCTTCGCTAACCAAATAGTAAAGAACATATTGGAATCGTGTAAAAAAGAAATGTGTGACAGTCACACATGGTAGAAGTGAAACTTTAACGTGCAAAACCGAATCGCAACCGACAAGTGGAAAAACAGATTGTTAAAGTACTTGTCGAATTTGAAAACCTGCCCGTAAAACTTCGAGTAAAAATTTTTTTGCGATGCGTTTTTCCACTTGTCCGTTGCGATGCGGTTTTGCACGTTAAAGTTTCACTTCTACCATGTGTGACTGTCACAAATTTCATTATTCACAGGTTTACTGCAAATTATGATTTGGTTAGGGTAGGTAAATTGTAATTAATGCATTTTTTATATTATTTAAACATATTTTATTTTATTAAACAGGAAAACAGAATTCAATCCGGGAAAAGAAACATCCATAGTCTACTCTACAATGCGCTCTATTGACGCCGCTGGGCGAGTGCACATGAGCTAATTAAGAAGTTAAGGAGAGCGAAAACGACAGGCGGAGGCAACGATGCCCAGCCACGTGGGGAGCGGAAATAAGAAAATAACAGTTGAGCACATGCCACCGGGACTCTGGTGGAGGACATATCACACGAGAGCATCTGCTCAGCTGTCCCTCCTATCCCCGCTCTCTGCGCGTGGCTGCGCATTACGCAGTTGCCCTCTCTCCACCGCCCCTAGCCTTCCCTCTCTCTGTCGCTGTTAAACCTGCTCTCGCCGTCGTCTTCCCCTACCACGTGACCGATAACGGATTTTCGTGACTCGAAAATCCTAAGACTATATATAGAAGTTTCACTTCACAAAGGTTGAGTTCGGTTTGTATGTCTAGATTTTGATCCCTACTTACTTTCGACGCTCGGTCTGTATTAAATTTGCGAGTTATCGTCGGGTCTGGTTGAGTTCGTTCTTTTTACTTTCCGCTACCCGAAGGGAAGGAAAGTATAGTAATCGGGTAAAAAAAAAAAAAAAAAATTGGGTTTTCTTCAGATCTTTACGTTTTGAGGCTTACTGAGTCTAAAAAACCTAATTTCCGCGCGTGGTCCGTGTGTGTGTGTGTGTGTCTGTAGTTCAATTTGCGGGAGAACGGCTGATCCGATTGAGCTGGTTCTTTTTTTGTTTTGTTTGTTATTTTTTGTAGACACCAAAATAAGGTTATGGACGATTTCGGCCGATGGGAAGGGGGGTTGGTGGACGAAAATGTACTAAAAACTAGGGTTTTTCGCATTTTTCTCGAAAACGGCTCTAACGATTTTGATTAAACTTTCAAATTATCTTTTACTAATCAATACCTAACTTTTCTTCTCCGTACATATCTCCATGAAAATACGGTGAACGGAGATATAGGCCCATGAAGCAAAAATAGGTTTTTTACGCTTTTTGGCAAACGGCTTCATCGATTATCACCAAACTTTCAAGATGTTTTTGAATAGTTAATACCTACATATTGTTCTGAATAAATGTTCCTGTGACGGTCCATTGAACAGAGATAAAAATCAAAATGTGTCGAAAATAATGTTTTTTCGAACATTTCCGTAAATTCCAGGGTAACTTCTTCACCAAATGTGATAAATTCTAATGGAGTGTCTTATATTAACCCCTTCCAACATTTCGTTCTCCATAATTATTTCTGTATATATATGTTGAACGGAGATATAAGCCAAGTTAACTCAGAAAAGGAGATTTGTCGAATATTAATTTATCGGAATTCCAATTTTCTCAGAAACGGCTCTAACGATTTCGATCAAACTTACGGAGTACTCTCAGCAAACTAGTCCCTACATTTTGTTCTTCATAAATGTTTCTGTAGAAATGCGTTGAATGAAGATATAGCACCCGCGTATGTAGCTGGTCTTCGAACTTACGGGGGTGGCGGAAAGTTGTGTGTTGCTACGCACCAGATATTTTAAATTTTGTTGGCAATTAATAAGATTTTGCGCAAATACCATCAACGAGAATGTAACAAAAACCAGAGGTTTTCGAATTTTCTTGATCGAACTTGCAAATTATGGTATTATAATCAATTCGTATATTTTGTTCTCTATACGAACGAAAATACTTTGGAATAACTGCTCTAATGATTTTCATCAAACTCGCGGAGTACGTTGAACTAGTTTATGTTTATACATCACCCGATATAAGAACCCAGACGTCCCGAAAATCGAGTTTTTCATTGTTTTCGAAATATCCACGGTGAACGTAACTGAATTTCAACGAATTGACGCAGTGACTTCTTGCAATCATTAACGACATTTTGTTCCCGCAACTGCATCTGCTGTACCGAGGTGTGAGCCAAGTAACGTCGGGTTGTTAAATTGTCGAACCTAAGCGATTTTGATTAAACTTTCAGCTAGCCCAACTAACCACTTCAACTAACCACAATTCGTTCACGATAAACATTTGGACAAATATAGTGCCGCTTATACGGCATATGATCGATTTTACGATAAATACGAAATTCAGTTGGTGAGTGTGTGGCACTACGCTCTAGACATTCAATGTCTTGTTTCACCTCTGGGGTACATATCATTTTTGCAGTTTAAACATCGTAACAAAATTCGGTTTCCAAGAGGTGGCATCGGAGAAGAGAAACCCTAACGGCAAAAACGTTACCGGCCCCGAGCCGATAACCAATACCCATTTTTACTGTCTGGTAGGAAAGAAAGTTATTTAGTCGGGTGAAAAAAGATGTTTGAGGTTTCCACAGATCTTCATGTTTCATGGGCTACTTAGTCATAAAAACATCATTTGGGGGAAAAGGCCGATCGAGTTTTTCCCCAACGGAGCGTTTTGGGAGAGATTGGGTCGAGTCGGATCATCGAAAATAGTTCTTACCACAGTATGCGACGGTTGTTCGATGAGGAGTCAAGTAAGCTTGGAGGCACAGCGAGTGTCCGTGCTCTCGCATATTAGCAAAGCCGCAACCGGCGTGATATTCATGAACGACTGATTTAACCCTCTTAATGGATCCCGAGATTTCTGTCTGAGGGTTCGGGAACTGTCAACATGAGAAGGAAACAGGCCTGTTTGCGAACGTGATTGAAAAAAAAAATAGCAGAACTAAATCGACTAAAATTTCGTATTTAACCAGCAGATCACCACGACATGACCTCCAAAACAACCTATGAGAAAATGTGGGGTTAAACTATATGTAGTCCGATTTTGATTAATTTTCTGCATAAGTAACGCAATGATACCTCGAAATTATTATCCGTAAGAGGCCAGCGATGTTGCAGAAATGTTTTCCTTATAAATCTCGCTAATACGGTACTGAAAAATCTACTCTTCATGTTTCAGCACAACATGTTTTCCGTTGTGCGTATGTGATGTGCGCCTATTTATCCAACGAAGTTGAACATTATTGCGGTTTGTATTGTGAAATAAAGTGGAGGATATTTGAATTGTAGACCATCAAGTTTTGTGATGCCGAAAACGTAGCGGGAGGTAAGTTAATTGAAGTTCCCCAATAAATCCGAATTTAAGACGCAGCATTGATGAAACATGGAGCTGTTAGAAGATCTTCGACAGTCTTCTGCAGCGAGAAGAATAAACCTTCCAACTCCTATAACAACCACAACCTTTTCAATAAATTATGCGCTCTGGAGAGTGGACGTTCGAATAAATCCCACACCAGTTATCCGAACGAAGTGGTGCAAACACACGACCTCAAAATTCTGTATCTCCGAACTATTCAATGGCTCGCCAAACTGGATGCTCGATGTTTGAACATGGAAATGGAATCTTTACAGTTCGGAACGCATGTACGTGGTATAACTTATTCATAATGCGCGGCGCGAGCTAAGTGGAAGCTCTTGAGCTGAAAGAGATGCAAACCCCGGCTTATTTGAAAGTCGTATGCGGGAGCACGTCGACTGATTTGAGGCGTGATAGGAAAATCTGGTCGAATGGAGAAGACCGGTTGGAAAATAGTCGAGGGTTGAAAAAGTTGAATGAAAATTCACGAGTTCGAAAACAATTTTTGAATGAGGAAACGGTTGTTTTTGTCTCCGACAGGGGAAGATTGTTAAGCGAAGAATAACTAAACGAAGTTTTACATTTTCGATTCTGAAAATCAGGAATAGGTTTGAGCCGTGGAAGGACGTGAATGTTCCTGAATCCTGTCGTAGGCGTGACCTGGAGGAGTGTGCCGGGATTGCGGGGGAGGGAATATCTTCCGAGTTTATTGTCATGTCATTGGAACGCGCTGAGACGCTTTAATGGTCGACATAAACTCTTGCCAGGAACACATTAACATCGATTGAATTCCCTGCGTTATTTTATTACGACGTTAGTTCCCGACTTGAGAATGTGGCGGTTCTGAACAAATTTAGTTCGCTGGTCTATACGTTCGGAATCTTCACGTTGCACATAAATTAGAAACATTCAGGCTGGTTTTAATGAGCGATTGTGGAGGTGGGACCTAACAACGTCCAGAAATTGTGTAACGTTGCACTGGAACAACCTTCGATGGCCGCGAGAGGGTGTCGTTTATCGCTCTGCCTCTTCCCTCACCCATCACAGGTCGGGTCTTTGTCAGACAACGGAAGGAATTACAATTAGAATTATCTATATCCAATCGTTGACTCCGATTTAAGCACCACCCGCTAAAGTTACAATTTTCAATGCCCCAACCCAACGACTGGGGAGAAGTTTGGAAGTTTTTCTTCACCAGTGGTCACGATTTTATTCACAGGCACCTTGCCTGGGGCTAAAACCGCCAGATTCGAATCACTCGGTGATAGTGAAAAGAAGTGTTTGAGTTTGATCACATTTACATTGTCGCAGTCAGCTAGAACCTACTTTTATTTTAATTTTTTCGGAATGAAGAAAAGCAGTTTAAGACGCACAGCAAAATTTTCAGGGTTTTCAAATTTTCCAAGTAGTTAGAGCCGTCGATTATTCCGTAAAGCATCAAATATGCCTCATATTTTGGAGGAGACACGGCTGTTTTTAATTTGGATATAAGCCCGTTTGGTGAAAATCTACGGATATAAGCCAATTTAAAAAAAAAGGTTTTTAGGCTGTATAAAAAAAAAATCGAATTTCATTTTGTTTTGTTCACTTAATATGAATGAATACAATCATGAAAATGTGTAAGTAAATAGGTAAACACATATGGATGGGAGAACACAATACTATGCTTCGCAAGACGTCCAATACGATAACAAAATGTCGAGGAGTTATATGTGAAGTTCGTCATAATTATGTTTTAGGCAGTCACATTCAAGGGTCTCATCGGGCTCTTCATTTCCCGCAAAGTTCTTTTCGGTACCATGTGAGGTCTGGCTACTGTTAACACGCCCTTTGAACAATTTTCGGCCGAGGCCCAAAGCAAAAGAATTGTTGACATACTACTAGGCCGTATTTTTTTTCTGGGTTCTCTTTGTTGTTATCCGCAAAAACTATTCAAGGCTGACCCCTTTCCTTGACTCGCCACTTTCGGCATCAACGCGAAGGAAGGTCTTGTTTCCCCATTCCAGTCGCAGTATTAGAACGCACGATGATTAGCTTTAATTTCACTCCACAACACCAGTTTGCAAATTTTTGGAATTGTGCTTAAAAGGCCAACCTTTCGCTTGGAGCAGAATGCGATAGGAGTCCCTTGTCCCCATCTTGTTTCCAGAGATCGTCGTGTGTGGCTCGCCTCTTCCTCGAACTCTGATTCAACATGACGACCGTCCCCGTAAAAACGCGAAAACGAAATAAAAAATATCTGGTGCGTTGCAACACACGACTTTCCGCCACCCCTAAAGTTCGAACACCACCTACATAGTCGGGCGCTATATCTTCGTTCAACGCATTTTTACAGGAACATTTATAGATAACAAAATGTAGGGACTAGTAGCTGAGAGTACTCCGAAAGTTTGATCGAAATCGTTAGAGCCGTTTTTGAGAAAATTGGAATACCGATAAAATTATATTCGACAAATCTCCTTTTTTGTGTTAACTTGGCTTATATCTCCGTTCAACATATATATATACAGAAATAATTATAGACAACGAAATGTTGGTATGGGTGACTAAAAGACACTCCATTAGGATTTATCACATCTGGTAAAGAAGTTACCCTGGAATTTACGGAAATGTTAGAAAAAACGTTATTTTCGACACATTTTGATTTTTATCTCTGTTCAATGGACCGTCACAGGAACATTTATTGAGAAGAATATGTAGGTATCAACTATTTGAAAACATCCTGTGAGTTTGGTGAAAATCGCTGAAGCCGTTTTGCCAACAAGCGTAAAAAACCTATTTTTTTCTTCACAGGCCCATACCTCCGTTCACCGTATTTTCATGGAGATATGTATGACGAAGAAAAGTTAGGTATTGATTAGCAGAAGATAATTTGAAAGGTTAATCAAAATCGTTAGAGCCGTTTTCAAGAAAAATGCGAAAAACCCTAGTTTTTGGTACATTTTCGTCCTTCATCCCCCCCTTCCCCTCGACCGAAATCGTCCATAACCTACAAAAAATACAATTTTGGTGCCTACAAAAAATAACGAACAAAACAAAAAAAGAACCAGCTCAATCGGATCAGCCGTTCTCCCACAAATCGAACTACAGACACACACACACAGACATACACACAGACATACACACAGACATACACGGACCTCTCTCGAAATTAGGGTTTTTAGACTCAGTAGGGTCTGAAACGTAAAGATCTGAAGAAAACCCAACTTTTTTTTGGGCCGATTACTATACTTTCCTTCCCTTCGGGTAGCGGAAAGTAAAAATATCTGGTGCGTTGCAACACACTTTCCTCACCTCTACGTCAATTCACTTTGTACATGGCTAATTCAATTTAATCAATTCATTTATCACCCAGTTTCTTTGAACTTGGTCAAACAGCAGCAGGAAGCGGTAGCGCCTACAGTTCTGAAATTTATTGTGCTGCTCATACTCATTGCAGGACCATTATTGAGCAATTGGTACACGGAAAATTATATAAGCTGTAAACACAATTTGTTTGAAGAGAATAGTAATCACTTTTGTAGAGTTATTGGGTAATAACTGTTAGACCTGGTAGTAAGCGAAACGGCGGTAGTTGAAATTCAGGAATTTCCGGGGTGACCCCCATGTATCTTATGAGCGTTTTCAAACATTCACCCTTTAGGTATTGGATTGGACTACAATATTAATTTTTTTTAACATTCTACTAACATTCCAGCGGAGTTTATAAGGAAAAAAAAGCGCTAAAAACGCTTTTGGTCAAAAATTTTGATAATTTATTGTGCTGCTCTCGTCATTTTCCCACACATGGGAATTTCATGGTATAATTGCCTTATTTAGAGCTATCAAGATAAAAAATTTAATCAAAATCGTTAAAGCCATTTTTGAAAAACAAAATTTGGTGTTTTGATCACTATGATAGCTATAGTTAACTTACTAAACTTAACATACCTGTTAGGTGAGTCCGTCTCCTCTGGCTTGTGAGTTACTGTGGGCACACAGCCCACAACCAACACTCCCAAGCCAGAGGAGACGGACTCACCTAACAGGTACGTTAACTAGTAATTTGCCTACTGGCGGATATAACCCAATTTCTATAGTTAACTTTCTGTGGATTTTGCCCATACCCTTAGTTTTGCGTCGCATGGTAACCTGTAGGCTAGACATCAAGTTTGAGCTGATTTGGTACGGTTGTTTTCTCTAAAAACCGCGCTAAAATCGATTTCGTCGAAAGTTTTGGTAATTTATTGTGCTGCTCTCGTCATTTTCCCACAATAGAGAATTTTATGGTATAGTTGCCATGTTGGGAACTATCAATATAAAAAATTTAATCAAAATTGTTAGAGCCATTTTTGAGAAAAAAAATTTGGTGTTTTGATCACTATGATAACTATAGTTAACTTTCGGTGGATTTTGTCCAAACCCTTATTTTGGCGTCCCATAGTAACCTGCGGAAGAGATATCAAGTTTGAAAGGATTTGGTACGGTAGTTCTCTCTAAAAGTCGTTCATAGACACACATACCATTTGCCCAAAGAGTGTTTTTCGGACTCAGTTGGGTCTGAAACGTAAAGATGTGAAGAGAACTCATTTTTTTAGCCGATTACATAACTTTCCTTTCTACTTCGTAGAGCCAAGGAAAGTAAAAATATAAGTAGGTAGTCACGTAAGTCGGCACACGACACGACAATGGCAAACTAATCAAACTTACTGCTGTTACGGAGGGGGGGGGATTAATATTGAGAGCGGTATCGCACTAGGTGAGTCGGGGAGTAGTACAATAGAAGCCGAATGCAATTTGAACAAGGAATTCGTGAATTACATTCGGAGATGTTTTACCACCACAGACAGGGAACTGGGTGGGAGAGAACGCGAGCGTGGGCGACACGGCGACGAGGGAACTGGCTCGGTTACAACTGACGGCAGCGAAGTCTCGAGCGAATTGGGGCATTTGAGGTGCCGAGTCAGCATAAATGCACCGGACTAGCCTCCGCTGAATCGAAGGGTTTGATTGGTCCCGTTACACAGCAGTTACGCATCGTCTGAACAACTGTGAGGCACAATCTCTGTACAGGACAACTCATGCTTGCCCAGTAATAAACACAGGTGCTCAAGAGTAATGGCAACACCACCTGTTGTCAGAGTTGTTTATTACTGGCTATTTCAGAGCCCTGCCTAGTGCTTACCTGTATCAGTTGGAAAATAAATCACATTCGAATTTGAAGAAGGAAATATCGGTTTGGCCCTTTCAATGTGAAATTAATAACTAGCATACCAGTAACGGATGGATGTAATCCGCTTTGTTACAAACAAGATTCTACAACATAACGAGTGGATATAAACCGTAGCGTTGGAAACCCGACTCTTTGGCAAGCTTTTAAAGGAGGGTGTAAACTGTTTCGCAGGGAAAGCGACTCGTGAGGTGATGGGACTCATACCAAAGCTACAGGATCAGAAAAAAAAACAATTTTAAAAATGGGTATGGGCCCGTTTGAAAAATAAACTCCTCTAGTGTTGTGTACCTCCCTTGAAAACTCCGGAGGGATTTTGATGGAGCTAACTATAGTTATTAGTCTGAACCCTGTAGCTCCGAAAAAAAAAGAAGGAATTTTAGACGTTCAGATCATAATTTGGAGCCCGGGGTATCATCTCCAACTACAGGAATGAAAGCGTTGAGACGGACACGAACGAGGGGTATGATTAATCGTCTGGATTCGGAGCCCACCAGTTTTAAAACGCATGTGGGGGGGGGGGGAGGTATTGAAACAAGATAACGATACTTTTTCGCAAATAAGTGGCACCTTTTCTCCACAATACAACACCAGAAACAGAGGAGTGAGTTGTTCATTATCTCTTCAATCCCTTATTAAACGAAGATTTAAGCCACAATACATCGAAATGTGGTCCACTGAACGCCATAATCTTACCTAATTGACAAAAAGCGTCACGCTGGGAGGAAACGAAATCATGTCACAAAATAAGTGTATGAGAAATTCCGCCCATTGGGCTTCCCACTCTCTCATCGTCTCCTTCCACACCTCTCTTTTACTCCCGCCTGGAGTACTATTTCTCTTGAAGGGGATGTAACTAATTACAAGTAGTAAATCATCGTACTGGAGCGACTGCTCAATTAATACCGATACCCAAAGCCCTCATTTAAATATTCTTTCAGTTCTGTTTCGAATTTGATCCAGAGAATTTCCCATTTCCAAATTGAGTCGGGGCTTTAAGAGGCATTGATTCGATGGTCCGGGGAGGTGAACGTATAGAGATTTTGTTCAATTTCGGAGAAAAAAAAGGTTTATTTTCACGGTAGGCAGAAGGGTTGCTGGACGGGCACTGGTGGCGCGCTGGTGGGGGCGCTGAAAGGGATCGCCTCTCCCCCTCCCTTTCCACTACCTCTTCCAATTTTTTGGCTCATTCTGATCCAACTTTCTTCGGAAACAAGAGCCGTTTCATACCCATTCCTTTTCACCCCTTTTTCTACGTGAAAAGTGCAACAGATTCGGTTGTCTTTCGTGCCTGTTTACGAGCAACTGTGACTTTTCCTAAAAGCGTTGGTGCCAATCGAAGAGCTAGAGAAACTTGGAGGAGTCCTCCTCTTTCACTTCCTCTTCCCATTTATATTTTCCTGGTGTATTCTTTTTCCAGGTGCTCGCCGGTCGAGGGTGATCCGTCCAGCGATCAGAATCACACGGGCTTCCCATTACAAGGATAGTCATTCTATTATAATTACCCACCCTCGTGATAATGGTCATTTCGGGGTTATTTTGCATCTTATGGTGATACAGTCCACCAAGTTACTTGAGCACAAAAAAGAGGGGGTTTCCCTAACTACTTTTCACTTTTTTTAAAAATATTCTCTCTATGGCAGATTGAAATATTCACGCTGATGGAGGAAGGGGCGGATTGCTAATTGTATTTTTCAATTCAATGTGTTGGAATCTAGTAGAAAGACCTGCTACGAATCTCACAACTTTCCTCAGCATCAAGTACGATCAGCAGCGTGTTTTACTCTCTCGTTGAATTTTTTGCCGCTTAAAAAGGATGCATAGATCTAACGTATTAAAACACATCTGTGGCCACGTGTGCTATCTCAGCTTTGGTAGTTTTGTTGTTTATTTTCTATGCTTTTGCGTGTGACACGGTTATGAGGAGGTTCTACGTGTCTTCTGATGGCTGAAAATTGAAAACCCCTGTTAATCAAAAAATGGATCTAGTTAGCACGTGTGTTTTTTGTTGATCGTGGAACATTCGATTGGACAGTAACTTCTTATCTCAATTCTTTTGTTTTTAACATCATACTATAATGCTGAAAGCGTATTTTTCTTGTACGTTCGAGTGGATTCAGGCAAGCGTTACTGGATGAGACCTTGGAAATCTCCAGAAATAAAGTAAATACATTTAAAAAATGATAATAACAATTGGAACCAATAAAACTGGTTTTTAATCAATTCAAAATTACTGATGAACCTTTGCAGTTCCGCCGAGCCCTGTGACACATCTACCGCTCAAAGCCACTGTTTTCCGGTTGGGATGGTGGTGGCTAAGCTTGGAGGGTTTCATGTCACGTGGAAACCTTCGCCCTTCATTTTTCCGCCTCTATTTTCTTCTCACCGAACATTTCCCCTCCCATCTTTGACATTGCAAGATTTATGACCGTTGCTCGTACGTCTGGGCACGTCAGCGTCTCTTTTCCAACTCCTTTCTTCTCCCGCCTATTTGGAGGCACAGGTACCTGAAACCAATTAGCTGAGACGTATTTTTCACAAAGAAAAGACACCTGACGTCGAGATCCCTGAAATCATGAAAGATGTAATTTCGATTCCTGCCCTTTCCCAGCCTCTCACGTGTCAAAAAGGATTTCATTATTAATAGGAATTGTTTGGCGGAAGAGGAAGATCCTAGTTGTATTCGAAAAGAGAAGCCTAGAAGAGTCCTCGTTTTTTTTTCGACAACAAGGGCGGAAAAATTCAGTTTCCAAGGTTAGCGACGAATTCGTGAGACAAATGTTCAGCCTCTCCGTCCGAAATTGAAACGGATGTGAGAAATTGACGAGTTTGCGAGAATATGGAAGGTGATGGAAGATTTGGCTCCAGGGCGCTTGAGGGGCTTGTGTCTCCAAAACGAATTTGTCGTGTGAGCTAGTTGCCTATAGATTGACGATACGCGTAGAGTGAGGAACAAAAGCTCGCACGCCTCGAGTCATAGAACCTCCACACACTGTAAAATCAGACGGTTTTGACTCCGAAAAAAACGATTCAAGAAAATGGTTTTGGAGTTATTCCAAAAATGCCAGAATTTCAATCCCCACCGTTTCACCTATCACCATTTCTCACAGTTTTTACCCGATTATTCTGAAGCGGCGAGCACCCTCTTAAAAAAAACAGAAACGCATTGACACTATCTTAAACCACATGTGAACTTGTTGCTCGATAATGGTCGTGGCACAATAAATTCCGGAACCTTAAGCGCCTCCCGCTGTCATGTAGAAGGCGAATGTTATAAACAATGAAACACAGATGTGGTTAGTTGCAAGAGTCAAGAGAATCGTTGGATGCACGTTAGGCCAAGGAAATTTAAATGATGCGTCGCACCAGTTTTTTTTTTTTCAGAAATCGCCCTGACGATTTTGAATTGTACGAACAGTTTTACAAGTAACATAACAGAGCCATTAAATTCTTATCTGCAGTAAAATATCGAGCGCTGCACATTAAATTAATAATTTATCATTAATTTCAAGGGATTTTAGCGCAGTTTTTTTCATATAAATCCTGCTCATACGAGACATTCTCAGAAAAATCAGAGTCATAGTCCAATAAACTATCCATGCGATGAGAGTTCAATAACGCTAATTAAATAATAAGGCCGTGTACTCTTACTACCATTTCTCACCGTTTTCACTCATCGATTCCCAAACAGTAAACACTAATGTTCTCAGACAAACCATGTCGACAGTCTCATAAATTACGTATGTACCGATCACTCAGTAACGGTCGCAGTTTAGGTAGGAAAACTCAATAAATTCCGGAACTTTTAGCGTCACCAGGTTTGTATAAAATGAATGAATTAGTAGACGCAGAAGGCGTCAAAATCTCTGAACGCATTGGGGCTGAGGAAATTTGAGTGATGCTTCGCATCAAATATTTTTTACCGATCGAAATACTTTCCGTTGCTCGTTGGGTTGTGAATCGAATTTAAAAAGTGATACGCTGTTGCGTAACTGTGAGCTGGAGTTGTGAAGGCAATAGAGGTAGAGGAGTGGGTAGGGAAGATCATACGGGAAGGGGTAAGGAAAAGGGTTTTTCGAAACTGATGGACCTGCGGGGTCCTCAACAAGTACGAACGAGGGTGAGAAACCTGACGCGGCTAATTCGGAACAAGGGGGAAAACGTGATCCAAACCGCATCACTAGGGTGAAACTTAATTTCGAATTCACTCCACGAAAGAAGCTAAGGAGAAACTACCATCGAAAGTATGTAGTTCTGCAACATTCTACTCCATTAGGCTCCCCCCGTACTCTTTTATTTTCTGCTCTGCGCGGAAACCCATTGAACCATAAATATTCTTCTGGGGCTCTTGATTTGTTCAGTTTACATAGCCACTCGCAGTTTGGACAGTCGATTTGCGAAGACGAAGTGCCAACTCCTGCTGACTTATTGGTCATGCTGGCGTATCATTTGCCATCCACGACTGTTTGCTTTGTAGCGCACACCAGCTAAGCCGTTATAATTACCACTGAGCCGTTATCCAGCTCGAAATCACATGAATAAATTGTGAACGTTTAGAAGACAATAAATCCGCCGAAATTCGAATTATTAGAGGACTGATGTGCGTTTGTCACACATCGGGATTCAAACCTTCCCCAACGATTTGGGCTTTGTGTCCACACTGATGTTACTCGTTGGTTAGGTCTCTGATGCAGGGTTTCTTGTGGGTACAATCACGTGGAGGTCCGAACTAGAGGTCTTGGTTTTCTCCTCTTTGTCCGCCCTTTTCTTTCCTTCTGCAGTTCCACGGTTTGTTTGCAGTTTGCACATATGTAGTCGCTCCGCTACAACTTGGCAAAACATTTTACCCAAAAGCCATCTAAATTATCTGTCCTTGCCGCTGCTGGATGGCACGTGGTTCTGAGTTCCCCAGCATTTTAGCGAAACTGGTGTATGTGGCTTTCATAGAAGGAGTTACCGACGCATTCACACTGTTACAGAATAAATATAACAAACTGGCTGTACATAAAACAGCGACGGCTAGTCTATAGGCATAGCCAGTATTGATGAGCTATAGCAGCCATTGGCAGCGTACATTCGCGACAAACAACATAAAAATTCTTCTTCATATGTGATGGGTAGACAATGCAACCCACATTATCGTGCAGTCTCGACATTAACGAGGTGCCCTCCTCATTCAGCCCAAATGCTCCTTGAAATTCCATCGGCGTCCTCCGGCTGCTGTCTAATTATCGATGTAAAAATAAGTCGTGTTTAGCCAGCACGGCTGAGACTAATTGCAAGCTTCAAGTGATTAGGAAGGGAGTTGAGGAATCCCCCCCAACTTTCCACGCATCGCTTTCAAGATCGCCCACTAATCCAGCACAAATCTCCACATAGCCAGGACCAGCCCCAGTATAAGACGCCAAAGCAAGATAGAAATTATCGCGGAGCTCGGGCGATTGATAGGTACGATCCATTCTCATGGAGACCACATGAATATCATGCTAAGTAGGCGACATAGGAGAGGGGATAAAGAGGCACTACTGCCCGTTTTACTGCTGTTTTATCGGCAGAACAAAGGAATTGGAATTTTCTTCAGACCTTCACGTTTCAAGAGGTACTGAGTCTGAAAACTATTATTTAAGAAAACCGGTTTATGTCAGTGAATGTGATTGGAAAACGGCGGAACCAAATCAGATCAGAATTGACATTTCGCCTGTAGATCATCACGAAAATCAAAATGAGCAGAATCGGCTTACAACCAACTATAGTTATCATACCAAATTTTTGTCTTTAAGACGGATTTAACGGTATTGATTAACTTTTTTTGCACGAGAACTAAAAATTATATATGAGTTATCACAAATTTTCGTAGATTTTAGCGCAGTTTTTTTCTCAAGGATCCAGATAATACAAGCTTTCTCAGGAAAATTATGATGGCTGCCTCATGGATATGTAACTTACGTGATGAGAGTTTAATAACGATTAGAAAATAATTAGTAGCGGCCCCAGAAATTTCGGATGTCCAACCGTTATTTCACTTACAAACATTGTTAAAAGTGTTTACACGATAACTAAAAACCCTGCAAATTATCACACAACGGTTTATTATTTTCATGAACAGCTTGACCTAGTATTACTGCTCCGAGACTCATTCCATTCGATTCAGCATCGAAAAATACTAGTAAACCATACGAAACATGACCTGACTACAATGGAACTACGGAAACTAAATATTCCCCTGGCGCCAGGCGCTCTGTCTGTAAACATTTATGATCCGAAAAATTTTGTTGAGTCGCTTTGTAGAACATTCCTTCCTTCTTCGTTGGTTACAGGAACACCAAAGCGTTTGAAGCGCTGCATTAGTGAAATACGCCATACGACTGTCCGCTAAATCAACAACGTTTGCGGCGCTCTGATGTTTTGTCTGTTCTGACTGGTTTGTTGTTCGACATCCATCATCCTGCAAATATCTGTACTGTAATAGGTGAACAAATAAAATTGCATCTGGTGTTAAAGTAATTGGGTTAGTTCCGCCAGTAGGTAAATTACTAAAGTTAACGTACCTGTTTGGTGAGTCCGTCTTCTCTGGCTGGTGAGATACCATGGGCGAGCGCTTTCGATGTAAAGACATCATCGTCTGGCCATTAAGTCAGTACTAAAGTCAGTTAGTTGGTCGCGGTTCTTATATAGACAGAGAAAAGTTAATGGGATCGTGTAGCGTCGGAAAAGTCCATTTGGAGGTGAAGGGAAAGGAATATAGGGGTAGAAGATATCAGGGCGCCAGCCAAGGCCGAGGGAACAATGAACGAAGTCGTGGCCATTTAGGCCCATCTCCCCAGAGTTATTGGGGGTCGGCTTGGCTTCTATAAAAGGGGTTTCAGAATCTACCTGTCCCCTCCACAAATTCTAGGATCTTTTTCCATTCCGTTTCTCTCAAACTAGTATTATTTAGTATTCTCTCCCCTATTATATTGAGTCTAGTACCAAACCATAACCGGCACTCCCCAAGAAAGTGATTTACCGTTTCTATTTCTCCACACGGGCACCTAGCGTTGATGTTGGGATTGATCCTGTTGAGTCTTACCCACCGCGTAGTGCCCAGATAACATCCCAGTGATTCTTCGTAGTCTTACCTTACTTAAGCTCAGTACCCAATTGGTTCGTTGCAAGTTATAACTAGTTATGCCCATAATTTTGGAATATTGGAACCCTTCGTGGTTGTTTATTTCGTCCCTGACGTTACTCCACATTTTCTCACTTATTTTCGTGTTCAGTTGTTGCATTGTGATAGGCGAGAACGGTTTTGGTCCGCAAATGTGTCCCCTGGCCTTGGCTAGTTCATCCGCTCTCTCATTCCCCGCATATCCCCCATGACCGGGTATCCATTTTAGCGTGATTGTGTTCCCTAGTTGATGGAGTTTCCCAACTTTGTACTTTGTTTCTTCTATGAGGTAGCTCTTGACTATTGGGTTGCCCAGTGTTTTTACCACAGATTGGTTGTCAGTATAGATAGCTATATTCGTATTCCTAATGTTCCTTGATACAAGTGTGCTAATACATGAGTTTATCGCGATGAGTTCACTTTAGTACACTGAGTTGTTTGTACCTAATAAAAGTGATTCCTCTCATTTATGTTTGGAGCCGTCTGTGTAGCAGGTGATTTCAGATTGATCCACCACTGATTGCTTCGTTCGTATCCTCCACTAGTCGTGAGTCTATTCTAGTGTTGAGGTTCACCTGGAACTGATATGTCATTGTCCCGTCATCCATTGGCATGCTTGCCTCAGGTGCAAATGGACCTGTGCCCGTCATTGTGGGAGTGGTTCCAGTCCCTATTTGTTCTGAGTCTTAGTGTCCCTCTCATAGCCTCTTGTGTGATCTCCCATTTCATTGCTAACACTCCAGTCAGTTCGGCCATTATGACATTGGGTGTACTGTGAAATGCCCCTGTAATTGACATAGTTATAACTCTAACTTGTACAGGGCACTGTTTTTAGTGACTCCTGTCCACCATATCAGTGCTCCCTACACAACTCTAGGTCTCACTATCGTTTGATATGTCCATATCACATATGCTGGTCTTAAGCCCCATGTTTTCCCTACCAGGCCTTTGATCTGTAGGAGACGTTTCCTCCCTTTCTCTAATTGACTAGCTATCTGATGTGTCCACCTTGATTGTCTGCCTAATATGACCCCTAGATGTTTCACTGATGATGCTATAGGGGTAGCATGTATGTCTTAAATAGTCTGTTGAATGTCGATTCTAAGTCTTTTTTGTATGGGGTGGTCTTTAAATCCGTCAGTTGGTTGTTTTCGTGCGTGTAGAGTCTTGAGTGGTGCAAATATGGTGTCGCATTTTGCGTTGATTTGTTCATTGATGATGTGTCCATAGATGTTTTTTGTTTATAGATTTCCATGTTTTCTAATATGTTCAGTGTCTTCCTTTGTATTGTTTATGTATTAAGATGCTGCAGTCCTGTATTTCGATAGGTTCGTGTCCAGTTGACTTGAGGTGGTTGGCAAAGTTTGAGTCGTCTTTGTTTCTATTAAGAGATTGTAACGGGACGAACCGAACCCTTCGATTCAGTGGAGGCGCGTCCGGAGCATTTATGCTGACTCGGCACCTCAAATGCCCCAAATCTCTCGAGACTTCGCTGACGTCAGTTGTAACTGAGCCGGTTCCCTCGTCGCCGTGTCGAATGTAATTGAGAATAAAACTCTGGTCCAATTGCATTCGGTTGATATCGTACCAACTCCCCCACTCTCTTGGTGCGGTATCGTTATCAATATTAATCTCTCCCATATCAAGATTTAATGTGTTCTGGATATTTGCGATCAAAAGCGCTCGCCCACAGTATCTCACCAGCCAGAGAAGACGGACTCACCAAACAGGTACGTTAACATCAGTGTAATTGCATCGCCCTGCGATGAGGTGTGACTAGGCTCGTAAACTTCGGAGTTGTGTGTTTCGTATTTAAGCAGAGTCGTGAACGACGTGGGTTCAAGCTGGAAGAAAAGAAAGAGATTAGATACGAAATACAAGAGAGTGAAAGAGATTTCTCTGCCCACTAAGCCCCAGAAGAAGGATGGCGAAAGAGAGCTTAATATGGAAATAAATAAATCTGATCCGGATCAACCATTTTCGCCCCCCCTTTTTTTTCTTTCTCCGTCTTCGGTTTTCTTACAATTGCGGTTCAAGTGATTGTCTTTTGTATTCGAATCGCCAATCGTCTGATCTACAATTCAACGAATGCATTGAGAACTGTGTGCGCTAGCATCGTGCAATCAAACCTCCGACTGAGAGGTAAGCAAAATCAACGACCACGCGCTGTTCAATCAAGTGAACCACCGCGCTCAACCAGCTTCGCTCATTTCAGCCGATTCCTATGCGGAATAATGTGACAGAGCCGTGAGGCGAGTGTTTCTGAGGATGCCAGATGAAACTATCCTCGCAACTCTTTCCATTCATTACAGCCTCCTCGCATATCCGATCTTGACCCGCCAGTACTCGTTACGCACAACTGGGCGTCGTTACTCGCGCCTGAGATTTTTTCTCAGATGGGGTTTCCGTGTAATTGCTGCTCTGTTTTTGAGTAATCTAAATATAATCGTTTGCTCATTCAGCAATTAATTTTTTCTTACTTGTCAACTATATTTTTTGCAACCAAAAATGAATGGTTGGTTGGTCGATGCGTAAATAAATGACGTTTGAGTTCGTCATATGATATTAATAAGAACAGTTGAATCGTACACTATTTCTCTATCCTTCAAAACATTGTCACAAGCGTTATGCATAAGGTTAGTCCGGAGTTCCTTCACATTTACGAGTTGGACTTTTTTGAAGTCGGCCATCGGCGAAATCGGGAACCTCTTTACTTTCCCCCGCTCTACGGAGTCGAAAGAATATTTATGCAACGGGTTGAATGAAAAAAGTTGAGTTCTCTTCAAATCTTTACGTTTCAGAACCTACTGTCCGAAAAACTCTATTTGGAAAAATGGTCAGTGAAAACGGTAAAATCTAAACTGCTCAAAATTATTATCCAGCATGCAGGTTACCAATAAACGCCAAAGTAATGGTACGAGCAAAATCCGTCCAAAACTAACTATAGTTATCATAGTGATTAAAACACTAAATATTTTTCTCAAAAGCGGCAGTAACAATTTGGATTCAATTTTTTCTGTGGAGCAGTATTTTCCTCATAAACTCCGCTAAAATGTCACTAGAATGTTCACAAAAAATGCAGCTGGTAGTGCAACCAAGTACCTATACGATAAGTCTTCAATGACGCTCATAATATATACATGAAACACTCCTGAAATTCCATTGCCGTTTCACTTATTACCATTTCTAAAAGTTTTTACGCGATAACTCTGGAAAAGTGTTATCATTATCTCTCTAAAAAAATATCGTGTTTACAGCGTCATTAATTCTCTGTGTACCAATTCCTGGATGATGGGGAGAGTATACGAGCAGCGCGATGAATTCTGGAATTGTAAGTGCTACTGCTTTCTGCCACCATGAAGTGATGTTTTACCAAGTTCAAATGAACCGAGTGAAGAATAAATTGCATTAGTAGCAAGAGCAGCGGACACCAGTGGACCGGCGAGGAAAGTTGTGCGCACCTGATATTTCGTGAATAGTGTGCTAAGGTTTTGGGTGGCTTTTTCCCGATCAAAGGGTTGGAGAAAAGAATGTCCAGTATTCCATTAGAAGGTTGGCATTTTCGCAAATAAAATAAAACCGATTGAATTGGAGATGAGAAGAAATGAAACAAATAAAATAGTCGTGCAAGACGTAGTTGCACGCAACAATAAATAATAAATAAACACCCAACCGCAAAACATTTTGGGAAAACTGCTAATAAAGTATTAGTTTTTTATAAAAATCGCGAGAATAACACTGTAACGAAGTAATTTGGGGAAAAGTGTTTAACTGAAAGTGATTGACTCTAAAAGTTGCTTCGAAAACAGCTTTTCTCATTCGAACTAGCAGCTATTTTCCAATATGAATGGCGAACTAATGGAAAGAGAAACTTCATACATAACTGCGATGACGCGATATTATTATTTAAATACTTACATTGGTACGTCAGCACTCACATGTAAGGGTTTTCTTCTCTAATTAGGTTTCGGAAAAACAAACGCTTTATTCTGGCACCCAGAAGTAAATGAACTTGACTATCCGGTGCCCTTTGTATAGAGATGCCCTCACAAGAGCTCATGTTTCCAGTGTTCGTGTATTTCAGGCAATGCTGCTTTGTTCAGACGTGCGAAACAAAATCTCTCTCAGAGCGAACTGGCTGGCATTTTTGAGGTTTCGCCTCAACTCGGACGTTTTATTGTTCTAAACTCAGCCACGCGTACTTGAAAGGCAAATACTCGAGCGGGCTGAATTGGATTGGGACAAGAAAAGTCCTGGGGGGGGGGGGTCGGATTCTGAGGGGAAAAACACGCTCGCTGATTGACTGACGACTCTCAGAGACACGAACTACTGAACAAACTTCGAAATACTTCTTTCACGATGGGCTCGAAAGTTTTCTCATTATTCGGTTCCTCTGGCAATTCGGAACCTGTTCTAAGTCAAAATCTGATCTCAATTCCGTTTATTATACAACAAACTGTTTGCTAGTAGGTTGCATCTATTTCGGAGGATTGCCATAAGAAATGAAGATTTGCAATCTTCTCAAAAAAGTCAAAGGTCTACTGTTTTGCTACACGAGGAATTTGTTTCATAGCGTTCCTTGAGAAATCCTCGGTCTGCGGAGGTTTTTGAGAACCGAGACAAGATTTAAAAAAGTTTGACGACGTTTTGATTTAGTTATTTGTATCAGTTTGAAACCGTTCGTTGCAAGTGAAGTTTAGTAAGTGATGAGTGTGGGAGAGGACTGTATTGTTACACATGAGAACGATAGAACTATAGCACAGAATATATAGCACTTATCTAGACAGTAAAGAGGGTCTCTGGGTAAGTGAACTGGAATATTGACAAGGCTGAAAGTCAACTGACTGTCTGGGCGAGACCTACGATTCGAAAGCCGAGGGAGCTAGCAAGTAAGAGCGGGGAAGTGAGATGAGGGGAGGATGTAAGGAAAAAATCACCGGGGAATCCATAAGAGGAAAAGTGCGTTGTCCGGCAGGGCTCGAAATGTCAGAGAGCTTATTGTCAGGTGGCTCTCGGTATTGGCGGCTAATACTGAAAGTTGGGAAAGACCTAGAGCTTCAGGATCTCCTGTAAGGGCGAAGGGCACTGAACTGATTCCGCCAGAGTTGAGCCGCCGTAATATTTTCACTTACAGTCCTCATTATTATTCCTACATCCTATGAGTTACTTGTGGGCTACAAGCCTTGGATTGCGCCCATTGTGCTCCCGAAGTAAAAGTGAAAATTCTTAAAATACATGGTACCAACGCCGAGCGCTCAATTTCACTCTTCCAGCATAATTTCGCAATTGTAAACAATTACACCACCTTCAGCAGTGAAACTTGGGATTGTGAAACATTCGCTAACTTAGCCCAGCCTTAATACATTTGAAAGAGTCTGGGGAGGGGGGGGGGTTTCCGTTTTTCGGTATCACGCCTATTTATTCTGTGCGAGGCTCCACGGCAGTTCTTTTACAAGTTACGTTAATCTTTGAATGCTTTTCGAATGCTCTTCGAATGAGAACAGGTCGATCAGTTCCAGAATAATGACCTCGTGAACGCACGATGACGGGGACCGCTATATCGTATGGCTTCATTAGAATAGAAAGCGATATGACCCGCACGGCTT
The DNA here is from genome assembly GCA_020466155.1 of Pachypeltis micranthus. Lineage (NCBI taxonomy): Eukaryota > Metazoa > Arthropoda > Insecta > Hemiptera > Miridae > Pachypeltis > Pachypeltis micranthus. Next base: position 31,592,773 of record CM035768.1, read on the forward strand.
TGGCGCGGAATATCCCAAGAGAAGCGGCGGTCCATAGAAAACAAACGATCCAGCGAAGCTGAAAAATTCCGTTGCTACCTCTGTCCCTTTCCGACTGGGAGTTACTCGGAAGGCATGCGGTCAATGTGGAGAGGGACTTCCACATACCTCACTTTTTTTTCTCTCAATTTGCGGAAGGTTGGCCGCAGTATTAACACAAAAAGGTTGCTTACCGAGGCGGTGCACAATCTGATGATCCGCAGTTATTTCACTTCAAACGGTTCTTTGGGGAGATCGAGTTTGACTTGATACTAGACTAACACTATTTCTGCCCTACTGCACACCATTTTCTTAATATCGTATCAAACCGATATTACTCTGGGAGGGCACCGTCGTCCTTTAATTTCGGATCACGTTGTTAACTTCTACATCTGTATTGGGCGTCACTTCGTTGTTTTCAGAAGACATGGCAGTGTCATAAAACATTAAATTTAGTGTAAAACAAATCATCTGATAGACGTTAATAGCATAACAATTTATTTTTTCGTCATATCTTCGTTTCAAATGACGATGAAAATATCCGGTGCCGACGTATCACACAACTTTCGGCAACGCCAGCCCCGATTAAGACAGGCGAAAAGGCTCGTCACGCCTTTCTGTCAAAGGGCAAAGACGATGCTGACTCTCTCCAGACAGGATCTGAGAGTTCTGACAAGCTTCCTCACCGGGCACTGCCCACTCAGATATCACCTCAACAAGATGGGCATCTCAGAGGTGGTAGAATGTAGACTTTGCAGTGAGGAGGACGAGACGGCAGAGCACACCTATGTGAACGCCCTGCCCTGGCTGCCAAATGTTTCGAATTTTTCAGGGGACCCCTGAACCCCAAATCATAGCGGAATCTGCGGTGAAGGACGTGCTCGGCCTCCGAAAGGGGGCGGTTATTTACGACGCCTTTTACTAAGAAAGGGTCAGCGTCACTATAGGCCCATATGTGACCGCAGTGACAAGGGGACTTGTCCCGCACGCCCTCGGGGAGAAAAAAAAATCACACAACTTTTCTTGGCCTCACGCGCATTTAGCGATTTTCTCTAGCAACTAATCAAATCTGTTTTTGATTCTGCTTATAACCACGTTCTACATGACAGCAGGAGGCACATATGGTTTTGGAATTCGTTGTGCCGCTCCTACTTATGTGTCAAAGATTACCGAGCGATGAAATTCTAGGTTATTTAAAAGGCTATTCACGTGATTTTATTGAGAAGGATTTCGTTCGCCATTTTACAGTTATCGGATAAACACTGCGAGAAATGGTTGTCATGTGGAGCTGTTCATTCAAAGAATTCAAAATCGTTGGGGTCGTTTTGGAGACAAACAAATCAAGTGTTTTGATCACTATAGTTAGTTTTCCGCGGATTCATTATGGCGTTTCAAGCTAACCTGTGGGCTAAGTATCAAGTTTGAGCTGATTTAATTGGCTCAATTGCGTTCACAGTCACACACACAACCGTTTTTCCTAATAGCGTTTTTTTACTCGTAATTTGAAATGTAAAGATCTGAAGAGAACTCAGCCAAATACCTAACTTTCCTCTATACTTCGTAGAGCCAAGCAAATTACAAATAATCATACGAAATGAGCAGAGTTGGTGTCTCTTCTATTCATTGATTTCCTTCCAATTGCGTTCAACTTACAATCATATGACAGGGGGTTTGATTGACTCTATCTAGCTGGATATCGACAAAAGTACTGAACCTCGTGTGTAGCAATTCCACTTCTAAAGGTGGAGAGGTGCGTCTCTCTGTTGTTCGATATAAAAACTATGCAAATTCCAACATTATTATTCCAGTGGGAGCCTTTTGTGCCACCAAACGGTTGTTGAGTCGTTCCATACATGCGGTATTTTTGTTTAGTCAGATTGATACGGTCTTTTGATGTTCCATCAACTAGGAACCGCTGCATGTGTTGAACAAAGACTATTGAACGTTATAGTTCACTATCGTCTGCTTTAAAATCAGTTTCGGACGATTCACTGTGTACCGTGTAGACGCTAAGATCGAGTATCAACTCGCAATGAATTGGTTAGCCCGGCGCCCCTTCGTTCATTTAACATCCAACATCTTGAGTAAATTTGGTATCTCTCCCTGTTAGAAGTAATGCGAGAGTGTGTTGACTTCAACGACAACCTACAACGATAAATGAGCAGTCAACGACGCCGAACGACATCAATCTGTCACTGGCAACCCTAAAAGTCGCGTGCTCCCAAAACAGCATGCTCGACATAGGAACCATTTCAAGAGCAGAAAATACAGCAAGCGGCGTTCATTTAACAGCAGCTTTGGATGTCAAATAGTGTGATGCCACTGAGCGTGAATGGAGGGTGGGTGGAACTTGCGAAGCCAAAAAATGCCAATTTCTGATAAAATGACGAGAGCACCGCGACAAATTATCAAACATCACCAAGAAAATGTTCGATTTTAGCGCAGTTTTTCCTTATGAACCCCGCTCAAAATGGAGTAGCTAAATAATCTGCCTATACTGTGGAATTTCATTAACCTTCATGAGATAGCGAATAGCAACTCTAAGTATTCTAGAATTCAATCCACTGCCGTTTCACTTACTACCCTTACTCACTGTTTTTACCGGTTAATCCCAAAACTTTCTTTTGAAAAATCGCGTTGACGTTCTCATGAATCACCCATGCGCTGCTTACTCAATAATTATCGTAGAATAAGGTGTAAAGCTACCGGTTTCAATATAGAACTCTTAAGTTAAGGTGTATCCTGTTCATATAAGCCCGAACGATAAATTAGTTAGATTAGTTGCTCGTGCGATTTGAATAGCTTTATTAAGGCAGATGCGACTCACAAGACATTTTTCAAATATATTCGACCGCCTAAACTTGCTGTTCCTATTTATCTTCTCTTCGCGGCATAATCGAATATTTTCGCCGGTAACATGAGGGATATGGAGATGAGGTTGTATAACCTGCTGGCGCCGTGTTTTCCCCGCTTCCATCATCCCCCTATCACCCGGAACAAAAACGACAGTATGTCGTCCCAAAGTGGCTGCGTATGTCGCAATTTTGAGTAGCCGATCGCCCTCAAACGTCAAATAAATACTGTTAAAGCACCTCCAAGACGTCAGATCGATTTTGATTCACGTTCCTAAAGGTATTTTGGTAACTCTTCGGATTTCTCGAGGACTACTCCCCTTCCTCGCCGTCACGTCACCTTTTTGGGCCTCTCTTTGGTAGATAGTTTCCTCACGTATTGTTGATGGAAGTTGCTACAAAAGGTGAGGAGCGCCGTTGGATTGAGTCAGGCGAAAAGCTTCCACAGCTCACGTTGTGCGAGAGGGGAAACAAGAAGGTCAAAAGAGCGGGCTAGTCCACGGGAACCTCTCTCAAGCCAACGGGAGAACTTTCCGGTGACTCCGAATTTTCTTTAGCCCTCCCCCCTTCCCCGCAACATCCCTTTTTTCCGTCTGCCCCATTATACGCTTGAAAAGCCCTTTCTTTTGTTACTCTCATTAATTACTTTTTCCTTTTCCTTTTGGTTTATTATTGCTGCCCAACCCTGCAACAATAATAAATGTCTTTCCCGACAATTCAATAATAATACTACAGTACAGCCAACTCGTTTCATTTCTCAACCCGACGGATATAATATGTAGCAATCGGCTGAAGTCTTCTTTTTCTGCTGATTACAAATTTCGGAACCCAGATGAATATTGACCATCATCGTAGGCCTAACCCAATACAGAACTCGTATTATATTTTTCATCCCTTTCTAGAGAACCCCCAAACCCTTCGAGGATTCACCTTTTTTTAATAAACACTCCCCGAACCACTTCTCCCGACTGTTTGGAACTCTCTCTCACTCCTACTACTCATGTCAGGTGCTTGTACAATTCTTGAAAATAAAGTTTGCACGGGGATAATGAGAACGGGGTCAAAGAGCGGGGAATCAATCCCGCCAACTGTGTTTCGTTAAATTATTATACACATCAAGTTTTTGCATGATTTAGTTCCAGGTTTAGCTTACGACGTGACTTGAAGTTTCTGACGTTACCTTTTTTATCTACTATAGAAAACGATTAAGAGGGAGAATAACAACCTCAAACTGTCGCTACTGAATATGTGTTACTATTGACTCAAAGTCAATAAACGTATATAATCCTAATACAACAGCCAAGAACGTCAAAACTGTTTTTTCCGTAGACTCCTTTAACCTGTCTAAGGATTTCGCTATGAGAATTGAAGCCGCGTGGGAATTAAAGTAGATCCACTCAATTTAATAAGAAAATAACGAAAATGAAAACAGGAAACGTTTTTGTAGTATTATAGTAAAATATAGCCCCACACTCTGATTGCAAGTGAAATACAATGAAAAATAGCAACGGGGAACTAAAAGACACTAAGCAATTGTGTAGTCAATCGGCTGCTTACTTTGATTCACAGCGATGGAAACTGCGACAAAGATCTGCCTGGAAAGACGCAGAAAAGGCTCACACAACATGCGGTCAGCACGCGCGTAGGCCTGCCGTGAGAGTATTCAGAGAGAAGAGGCTTTATGGGCGCGGCAGAAAACTGCCCACCAATGGGAAGTAGGGAAATGACTGAGACATCGCTGGGGGCTTCGATCCTTTGCATCGTCCACTGGCATCAATTACGAAGTGCTTCGTACACTACGTCTTGAAGGCGTAACATAATACGCGCACAACGAGATGTTAAAGGCAACCATTGAGGTCCTCCCTATTGGGAGGGAAATACAAATGCAGCTGTATACTTTGCCACATGAGGTAGGATTTGAGTTTCATAGTTCAGCGTCTTTAGTTTTCCGCTGAAGACATTTTTTCCAACCGAATACTACATTCAATTTCATCATTGTCATTCAATTGTTGAGCGATGGTAACAAGAAGAGATCGCGAATATCGTGGCTTGAGTTTACAATTTGTTGACTTGGTTATAAGCGTATTAGCACATCGACTTCGTAAAACTTCTCACGCGCGCGTCGTCACAGTATTTGTCACACGTGAGCGCTCGGTCTCGTCTGATAAATAATCGTTCTCGTATTAACGAGACTCGTTTACATTCCACAAAACGCGATCAGATTTCTGTTATTGATTGACGAAGCCTCTTGGGATCGGATCGTTGCTGTAAAGCCGTAGCCCATTTACCGACCGGTTGAACAGAGCCTTAAACGGGCGGATGCTTTTTTTCAAGAGCACTGAGGAAAATCGCTCAGTATAAAACACTCACTCCGGAAAGCCGTTAAGTGAATCACGAGAGTGCCGTCATATTGTACTACCTCCAAGCCGCGTTGCTTAATGGTAAGACTTTTCGAATGAAATAAAATATTCATCGAGGCCCACACTGATTTTCTTTCCACGCCCTTGCGATTACTTGAAACAATCAACACGCGATGAAAGCAGACGTGAATCTTCACAAAGGATCCATATTTATACATTTGGAGGACAATATTTGAGGGGCAGTAATAAATAATTCTTGTCTTTACCAAACTTTCGGTGTATTTCACAACCGTTAATGAGGCCTCCTGATAAGGAAACGTCAAATGGGATCTAGTATCAACTTAAAATTCGATTGAAACATATCACTATGATGATAAAGTTCCAGAGGTGTTTAGACGGAGGCAGCTATCTTCGTTTTCATATCAGTTTTGTACCCCCCGTCAATACGTTCGTGTTTCTTCCTGAAAACATCAAGATATAGGATGAGCTTGGAGAGTTTTAACTTGGAATTTAAAATTTAAAAAAAAAGAAAATTTGTAGATAGTTTAAATTAATAAATAGGAATTAGGCGATTTTATGGATAGATAAGAAGATGGATATTGTGTATAGAAAGAGGTATAGACAAATAGGTTTTTGTCGCAATTCTGAAGTGAGTATTTATTTTGGTATTTTATTTTCAGTGAGTGGTTAGTTCTGGGCTTTTCGGCGCGTACAACCATTCCAATAAGTTCATTTAGAGGGATTGTTGCATTTATTCTGTAGAATAGGTAGAAAAATATCTGGTGCGTTGCAACGCACTACTTTCCTTAGCTCCACGACAATTCGCTTTTGTCTTTTTCTACTTAATCAATTCATTTATCACTTAGTTCATTTGAACTTGGTCAAACATAATTTCACGGCAAGCAGAAAGCGGTAGCGCTTACAGTTTCGTTTATTATGCTGCTCGTACTCATTCCAGGACCATTATTGAGCAACTGGTGCACATAAAATTGACGAGGCTGTAAACACGATTTTTTTTAAGAAGGATAGTAATCAACAAGAACTGGTAGTAAGCGAAACGGCGGTACTTGAAACTCGGAAATTTCTGGACTGAGCCCCATGTATCTCATGAGCGTTTTTAAACACTCACCCTATAGGTATTGGATTGGGCTACAATACCAATTTTTTAAAACATTCTATCAACATTCCAACAGAGTTTATAAGGAAAGAACCGCGCTAAAAGAGCTTTTCGTCGAAAATTTTGATAATTTATTGTGCTGCTCTCGTCATTTTCGCACAAATCGGAATTCTAGGATATAATTGTCTTATTTAGAGCTATCAATATAAAATATGTAATCAAAATCGTTAGAGCCGCTTTTCAGAAAAAAAAAATTTGGTGTTTTGATCACTATGATAACTATAGTTAACTTTCGGAGGATTTTGCCAATACCCTTATTTTTGCGTCCCATAGTAACCTGTAGGCTAGACATCAAGTTTCAGCTGATTTGGTACAGTTGTTTTCCCTAAAAACCGCGCTAAAATGGATTTCGTCGAAAGTTTTGGTAATTTATTGTGCTGCTCTCGTCATTTTCCCACAAATGAGAATTTTACAGTATAGTTGCCATATTGGGAGCTACCCACATAAAAAATTTAATCAAAATCGTTAGATCCATTTTTGAGAAAAAAAATTTGGTGTTTTGATCACTATGATAACTATGGCTAGCTTTCGGTGGACTTTGCTCAAACCTTCATTTTTGCGTTCAATGGTAACCTGCGGGCTGGATATCAAGTTTGAGTGGATTTGGTACGGTGGTTCTCTCTAAAGATCGTTCACAGACATACACACACACACACACACTGACACACTTATTTTTTTCAGCCCCGTTTACATAACTTTCCTTTCTACTTTGTAGAGCCTAGGAAAGTAAAAAGCTTTGGCCTACATTTTGCTTCAGTAGAAAAGCGTTGATCGAAAATAGAGCCTCATCGTATTTCCGGGGTTTATGGGAATGTGCGTGTAGACATCAACCACATATTTTCCTCCTTTTGCTTAGCCCTTAGGGTTAGGATGGAAAGTTACGTAATTACTTTCGCGGTGTAGAAATTGACGCAGTCAACGAGAAACTAGAGTGAAAGTGAACTAACGGAATGCAAAATAACGAATTACCGAGGGATGTTAATGATCCTGAAAGAAAATTGGGCGAAGGCACGTCACATTTCACGAGCAACGTATTGGTCCTCTAGTCAGCTTTCATTTGCCGTTGTTTTAGTTTTGTGTTCTCCAGGGTTTCATTAAACGCCGAACAAGTTTCATTCTTCACTCGCCCAAATATAATTAACACGGAGCGCCCGATCATTTTCTCGTCCACATTTTTTCATGAATAAAGATGAGGCGAGGTTTTGATTGCCAAGAAAACTCGTGCTTCACATTTATCAAGGGGTTTTTTTTTAACCCTTAGGAAGCGGCTTCGTTTCACCACTTCTCTTGAGTGGATTTCTCGACAAAAACATCTCCCATTAATTTAAAGCACGTTACGGACTACTCAGATATGGTTTGTTATATGGTTTTGTTCGCTGTTTGCACGTAAATGTGCGTGGATTGAGCTCTTAATCTTTACAGTATTTTTTGAGTATCTTCAACGCCAGAAATTTACGGGAACGTCATTTTGGAGCAGTTGTATAGTTTGTAGCAATTCTTCCACTCATTTCTACCTAAACATTTCATGAGAGACATAATTTGCGGTTCTCTTGATCATACTGCTCAACTTCAATATTTTCCTTCCTAAGCACTACGAAGTAGAAATGAAGGGTGAAACAAAGAACAGGGACCGCTGTCACCACTTCCTCTGATAAGGCAATATATCGATATACCACGACCGAGGTCAGGTTATCGATATGCCCAACATCGTTGTCGCCAATCCGTTAGTTATCTCATATTTATTTCATATACCCATTCTTAATTTCATTGAATTAACTCTTTTTCGTAGTCTTTGTACATTTAAAATAATTATATAACGGGTTATTACATAATGACCATTAAATAATTGGCATAATCGTACAACTGTCGATATTGCTAATTTCAAACATGGCGCCAGAGCCTACGATGTCGGGCATATCGATAACCTGACCTTGGTCGTTATATATCGATATATTGCCTTATCAGAGGAAGCAGTTCCCGTTCTTTCATTTTACCGAACTGAAAGTTATGTAATCGGTAAAAACAAATTTTGAGCTTTCTCCAGATCGTGCTTACCGTGTTTATTGTTTTGGTATTATCAGAAGAAAACTGTGAGGATTGGTAGTGAGTAAAACGGAGGTGGTTCTTGGCTTCTTTAGACAGTTGATTGGACTACCACTCTAATTTTTACTTTCCTTGGCTCTACAAAGTAGAAAGGAAAGTTATGTAATCGGCTGAAAAAAAAGTTGAGTTTTCTTCAGATCTTTACGTTTCAGACCCTCCTGAGTCCAAAAACACTATTTGGGGAAATGGTATGTGTGTGTGTGTGTGTGTGTGTGTGTGTGTGTGTGTGTGTACGTGTGTCTGTGAACGATTTTTAGAGAAAATCACCGTACCAAATCAACTCAAACTTGATATCTCGCCCGCGGATTAACATGGGACGCCAAAATAAGGGTATGAACAAAATCCACCGAAAGTTAACTATAGGTATCATAGAGATCAAAACACCAAATTTGTTGCTAAAATATCTGGTGCGTAGCAACACACAACTTTCCGCCACCCCTTTAAGTTCGAACACCAGCTACATAGGCGGGCGCTATATCTTCGTTCAACGCATTTCTACAGAAACATTTATGAGGAACAAAATGTAGGGACTAGTTAGCCGAGAGTACTCCGAAAGTTTGATCGAAATCGTTAGAGCCGTTTTTCAGAAAATTGGAATACCGATAAATTAATATTCGACAAATTTCCTTTTATGAGTTAACTTGGCTAATATCTCCGTTCAACATATATATACAGAAATAATTATGGAGAACGAAATGTTGATATGGGTATATATAAGACACTCCATTAGAATTTATCACATTTGGTGAAGAAATTACCCTGGAATTTACGGAAATGTTCGAAAAAACGGTATTTTCGACACATTTTGATTTTTATCACTGTTCAATGGACCGTCACAGGAACATTTATTGAGAAGAATATGTAGGTATTAACTATTGAAAAACATCCTGTGAGTTTGGTGAAAATCGTTGGAGCCGTTTTGCCAAAAAGCGTAAAAAACCTATTTTTGCTTCATGGGCCTATATCTCCGTTCACCGTATTTTCATGGAGATATGTATGCAGAAGAAAAGTTAGGTATTGATTAGTAAAAGATAATTTGAAAGTTTAATCAAAATCGTTAGAGCCGTTTTCGAGAAAAATGCGAAAAACCCTAGTTTCTGGTACATTTTCGTCCCCCACCCCCTTTTCCACGCCCGAAATCGTCCATAACCTTATTTTGGTGTCTACAAAAAATGACGAACAAAACAAAAAAAGAACCAGCTCAACCGGATCAGCCGTTTCCCGCAAATCGAACTACAGACACACACACACAGATCTGTTTCTTTATTTCATGACTGTACCTAAACCCTCGACGAGGGTTATATCAGTCATAGAAGTTGCGGTTTCGCTAATATGCAAGAGGCCGGCCCCTGCAGCATCCACCGAACTCAGACCTGTGGAGGTACGGCAGGTATGTGGTCGTTAGCCAGTCTCACCGTAGAGAGCTTACCGCGCGGAGGTGACCACCTGAGGAATCCCGTACCATCTGGAGTATTTCATAATCTGGTTCCCTACCTGATCTTACTTTTTACTTGGGTGGCAAGTTTCAAAAGGACAGATCAACTATAACCACGTTTCTTAGCCATCACCTTCTTTGCGAACTTTGCAAAATGGTTGTGAAGCTTCCTTTGTAGCAGTTAATGCTGCGTTCGTTTGCCCACCTAACAACCGTCGCTCACTGTTGTAGAAACTACAGTGGAGCAGCACATGGTTTCTTGTTTCCTCCGCACTGGAGGCACAAGATGTGCATAATGGAGAGTCTTTCAGAGAAAAGAAGTGGAGCCGCGCATTGAAGTCACCATGTCCCGTGAGGAACCCATTTTCTAGAAAGACGTTCACGGATGTTGGGGAAGAACTCATACGTATCACGTCCCTTTGACGAGGATTCCCATCTCGCTTGCCATTTCTCTAGAGCCCATTCATTGATGGCGGCAAGTTTCTGTTCTGTGGTGAGATCCGCACGGAGTTCAGCCCAAAGCGGGGGAAGCTCCTGTTTCACTCTCCACTTGTCAATCATGCACTCAACAGCCAAATCAACTGGTAACTGACCAGTGATCACCTGGAGTGCTTCCGTTGATACAGTCTTGTAGGCCTTGGTGATCCACAGGAGCGCAGCTCTCTGGGATTGGGCCAATACTCTCTTTTGATTGACTGTTAGTTTGCTACCCCAGACAACGGGGCAGTAGCCAATCACACCTAAATAGATGGCCTTATACATGAGGATGGTGTCGTGGTAACACACACCCCAAGTGGCCTTAGTAATGGCACGCAGTGAGGCAAACCTTGCAATGGTAGTGCCTTTAAGGGACTGGAGGTGTTGGTTGAAACCCCACCTCTCACCTATATTCACTCCTAAATACTTGACGTGCTTTTCAAGAAGAAGCCTGTGGCCGCCAAAGCGTATTCTGGGTGGATTATTCACTTTCCTTTTCAAGAGGATTAGCTGGGTTTTTTCCTCAGCCACCTGCATCTTGACGTGCTCGCACCATTGGTTGACAGTGCGGAGCACGTGGTGGGTTTTTTCTTCAATTTGGCGGACTGACTCTGCAAAGATCAGCACAGTCAAGTCATCCACATAGGCGTACGGCTCACAGTCAGTCTCCATGAGTTTCCTGAGAAGACCTTCGAAGAAGGCATTCCAGAGTGCTGGTGCAAGGACCGAGCCCTGTGGGCACCCCTTCTCAATCTTTCTCCGGACAGAGACATGCCTGCTTTCGATCGTAGCAGTTCTGTCTGTCAGGTAACTTCTGACGAGCGAGTACAGGTTGCGGGATTCCCCTACCTTTGAGCTCATTAAGAGGCGCTGGCCGCAAAGGTTGTCAAACGCTCCTCTGATGTCAATCAGAACTGCTACGACGTACTTAACCGGTGCCAGCAGGAAACACGCCGAATCTCGACAATGACATCCTGCGTGGACCTTCCTTTGGTACACCCGTATTGCCTGCCTGTGAGGTTGCGGCCAAAGACTCCTTCGAGGGACTGCAACATCAAGATTTCTAGTGTTTTGCCTAATATCGAAAGGTAGCTGAGTGGTCTCCATGATCGCGGATCTGAGTGATTACAGTAGTCTCCCTTTTGATGAGTGTCATCGCGTGCAGTCTTGCACTGAGTGGGGAACTGTCCAACCTGCAGATAGTCGATAAATAAATTAAGGAGGCCGCTGGAGATTGTTCTCTCAGCCTTCCATAGCATATTGCTTTCTATTGTATCTGGCCCAGGAGATTTGTTGGGCTTTAAGGTCGCTAGGGCCCCACCGAGGTCGCCACAATCGGATGTCGGGCTCGTATGGAGGGCCCATAATCAGTTCCCTTGCTGTCCTCTGGGCTTCAGAATCTCGAGCTACTTGGTCATCTGGGAACGCCTTCTCAAGGAGGGTTTCAGTGAGCTGGCTGCAGGCCCAGCCTGACTCATTTTGCATCGCGGCTAAGACCTGCTCTACGTTAGCTTTTCCTATGGAGGACTTGTAGTGTCTGCCCCAGGGGTTCTCAGAGCTCTCCGCTTCCACAAAGTTTCGCCAGCCTTGCCGTTTGGCTCGTTTGATGGCGGTGGAAGGCCTTCTTCTCTTGGATGAAGGCAGTTCGGAGTGTTGCTCTGGCATCAGGGTCACGAGTGTTTTGGTACATCCTTCTAGCTCTATTTGCACTTTGCTTGAGGGATTTAGTTCCTCAGTCCACCATGGGACTTTGATCGCCCCTGTGCTTCTGCTGGCCAAGTACAGAGAGCCCAGCAGAGTGCAGTGCTGTGGTAAATATGTCCACTTTGCTGTCCACCTCTTCAGGTGTGTATGCTTGCGCTATTAGGTCGGTGTCCGCGGCACGCAGTTCACCTTCCAGTACCCTACAGAATTGTAATGGCCAATCAGCATTTTTTGTGCGGAATCGCTTTTCACGCGTGTCTTTGCAGAGGATGTTGTCATCCGTAATGGCAAAGTCAATAACCATGTGATCGCTCTGCGTTGCACCTGGTACGACTCGCCAACCCTGCAATTTGAGTAGCAGGGTGGGAGACACTGTGACATCTATACACGACCTTCCTCCCGGACCATCATAGGTCGCCTCAGTCATGGGGTCGTTGACAACAATCAAGTTGTACCTGGTGAGCAGCTCTATATACGCCTCGCCCGCCCCATCCAGGGTTGGGGATCCCCACAATGGTGATCTGGCATTTTCATCGGCACAGACTATGCAGGGTCGTCCTGATAGGCCTGCTAGAGCTCGCTCGAGTGGTTCAAGGCTGTTGGCAACTGGTGCGCCAAATTGCCTGTAAATGATATTACAACCAGCTCAAAGCCACCGGCTCGGATGAGCACAGCGGCCGGCGCTGGCTGTTCAGGTGAGTGAGTGCGAGCATGTCAATGGACGGGTCGATGCAGGCCACTGCTGCCTTGGCTCCGTTCTTGCTCCAGCCACCACTGCGTGCCTGCGATCCCAGACCAAGAGTTTTGGATCCTATGTATGGTTCCTGTATGGCGAGAACACTGCAGCGTTTCTTGAGTGCATTTTGCAGCAACTCAGCCATAATTGGGCAACTCTTATTGGTGTTGTGCTGAAGGATTCGAACTGTTTTTGACCTATTCATAATCCACTCGTGACTCCTGGAGGGCAATCGCTCGCTGACGAATGGTACAGCGCGGCGTCTCGTGTAGAGTGTGCAACCTGTTGGATTTTGCGTTCGACGCAATTGGCACACTTGAGGAGCATCACGCTTGCATTCCTTACTCAGATGTGGCAAGGCGCACCAGGCGCACACAACCGGTCTTGTACAGGCCACTGCCAGGTGGCCATAGCGCTGGCATTTGTAGCACTGAGTGGGGGCTTGGTACTTTCGTATGGCGCACCGCTGCCAGGATTTTGGGAGAAGCCTTGCCACCTCTAGTTTTTTGTACAGGCTGGGTGATACCTCAATCACCCAATCCTTTTGTCTGCCACGCTTTTTGGTGAAGAGAGGCCTGACATCCTGCGGCTGCAAGCCTAACGCAGGGTTGTGCTCAACAACTTGTTGCGCCAAGTCCTCTTTTTGAAGGTCAGTCCTCACGTCGCACAATAGCATGCGTGGGAAGCGACCTAGGGGGGCTGACGCTTGGAGCTTCAACTCCTTTTTCGCGGAAATGTGGCTCGTGAGCGCCTTGGCCATTTCTGGCGTTTCCGTCATAATGAGGGCGCCACCTCCTACAGCGGTGCGGATGTCTAGCACTCGGACACTTAGGGCTTGGAGGTCCGTAGCAGGGACACCCGCATCAGTGCTTCCATTGTATCAGGGTTGGAGGGACCAGCCTCTCCTTCCTTACATGTATGTCTAACCACTACCACGTTTTGTCGTGGGTTTTTAGGGAGTTTGGTAGGCGGTGGAGGCTTCTTGTTTTGGTTTTTATTTTTACCTTTGTTTCTTGGCGGAGGCGTAGGCGGCGCGCTGCCCTCGGCCTGCACGTCCTGCTTAGTTGGGGCCTTTATTCTTCCCTCTGCGCTTCCTGGCCTTGGCAGGCTGCCATTCCGCCTCAGCTCCATGAGGGGGCGCAGTAGTGGCTACTGCCGCATATGAGGGCCTGGGGTACTACCCTGGCTCGTTGTTGCTCCTTGAGTTTGGGGGGCTGGTGGCACTGGCTGCTGGGCAATTGCCCTTCGCAGCTCTTCCCTCACGACAGCCGCCACAGTTTCCCGCAGGGGGGTAGTTGCAGGGGGCGATGTCGTTGGGGGGGCATTAGCTTTTATAGCCAGCTTCGAAATTTCGAAGAGGCAACTAGTGACGAGGTCCCGCATAGGTCCTGTCGCGTTGGCCCTCATCCGTGCCAGCTGGCCGTGGATGATTTGGACGTATGCACAAATTTGCTCCATGTCCGACAGTTTAGGGTCCACGCTGTGTCGTGTGCTTGTAGTAGCCGGGCGTTCGGCCACTAGGGGAGAAGGGAGATGAACGCGGTTTGCCCGGTTCTTTCCGCCCTAGTTTGTCTGGACGACGAGTAGGTTGCTCATCGTCCGAGGAGGGAGGGGTCGAGCTTGGCGAGCCCGAGGAAGAGGCGCAGGTGGCGTTTTTATTACCTGCAATTTTGGGTTTTGACTTTGTCATGTTATTTTTACTAATTTGTGAGGGGGGGGGGAGAAAAAAGAAGCAGACTGGTGTAGTGTATCCTTGTGAGTTCATTTGTTGTGTGTGTTAGTGGTATGAGCGAGAGGTGCTCGAGGCAGTGTCCTGGAAGCTCCCCCTCAGGCATATTGATTCTAGCCCCTTTCGCTGGTCCGTTGAGGGTCAAAGGGAGGCCCCCACATGCGCCGCAGCTGCCAGTCCGGCCACCCACCGGGACTAAGACGCATGAGGGATTTTTCGGCTGCTGCTCAGAGTCAGCCCTCGGCCACTGGTGATGTGGTGAGCGGGACACACGCTATCAGCCGCCCCAGGAACGCTCAAAGCCTGGTTTTTCCTCCTCATTCCGAAGGCCGCACCTATAGGGATCGCTCAAAGATGTTAGTGAGCTACTTCCAGGACTGTCTTCGCTCATTATGAGTGTTTTATGTTAATGTGTTCTGCCACGCAAGCCGTTGCAGTGTATTTAGTATCTGGAATATGTTGTGTATGTCAGTGTCGTGAGCTTTAAGCCCTTTAAGGCCGGATTTAACGACCACGCAGAGGATACGGCAGGAGGAATTCTGTCCCCTTCCTGCGGGGTGTGTTCTGCGATCCCAGCTAAAGGTAGGGGGTTCCCAGTGTGTCATGTATGTGAATGAAGTGTAAGTTGTGTCCCTTTTAGTCCGGCTTATACGAACACGCAGGGAGGACGGCAGTGGAATTCTGGACCCCCAACTGCAGGGTGAGCACAGTGTGGCGACAGAGTACACTGTGACGCCCAGCCACAGTTAAGCCTCGTTGGATGTAATCCTGCGGGGACCTCGTAGAGGTGAGGTTGTCTTTCAAGCTGGGCCCACCCGGCCGTCCCTTTTAGTCGGCTCATACGACACGCAGGGAATACGTCAGCGGTATTCTGGACCCCCGACTGCAGGGTGAAGACACACACACACACACACACACACACACACGGACCACGCGCCGAAATTAGGTTTTTTAGACTCAGTAGGGTCTGAAACGTAAAGATCTGAAGATAACCCAAATTTTTTTTTTGGGCCGATTACTATACTTCCCTTCCCTTCGGGTAGCGGAAAGTAAAAACGGCTGTTACGATTTTGATTACATTCTTTATATTGATAGCTCTGAATAAGAAAATTATATTTTTTATACCATAAAATTCCCATTTGTAGGAAAATGACGAGAGCAGCACAATAAATTATCAAAATTTTCGACGAAAAGCGTTTTTAGCGCGGTTTTTTCCTTATAAACTCCGCTGGAATGTTAGTAGAATGTTCAAAAAAAAATTGTATTGTAGTCCATTCCAATAGCTATAGGGTGAGTGTACATGCGGGTTCACTCCAGAAATTACTTCATTTCAACTACCGCCGTTTCGCTTACTACCAGTTCTAAACGTTTTCACCAAATAACTCTGCCAAAGTGACTACCATCCTTCTTCAAAAAATTTGTGTTTACAGCCTCATTAATTATCTGTGTACCAATTGCTCAATAATTGTCCTGAAGTGAGTACGAGCAGCACTGGCGTAAAACGTTTTTTGACCAAGTTCAAATGAACTGAGTGGCAAATGAATTGATTAAGTAGACAAAGCCATATAGAAAGTCAATTTGCGTAGAGCTAAGGAAAGTTGTGTGTTGCAATGCACCAAATATTTCTGAAAATAATACTAGCGAGGGCGAAGCAAGAGGCAATGAAGGGGGGAGAATAAAGGGTACAACATGAACCTTCTTCATTCGGGGGGCATCATTCGTCGAGATCGTTGCCAAGGTTTGTGTGTTACGCGGGGATTTTACTAAGAAGTATATTATAAGTAACGAAAAAGACGGGCAAACGATACGAAACATGACTTTTTCTGGGCGCCGCTAGGCAATTGGCTAGACTGGACGAATCGAACTGACGGGTGCGGAAAATGGGATAACTTTCGTCATATTGACGAGCGAGTTCCTTCAAGTAATCGAATACCTCACGGTATTTATTGTGATTTCACTGTTTTCCCATCAATACGCAGTCCTACTCGTACGAGCCCCTTCCATTGGGCTCGTAAAAACGTATCAAATACGACTTAATTGCACAACTACATCAGAAATGGTATTTTTGTGAGCAGGAGCCACGTTAAAGGCAAAAATATGGCCCAGACGGCGGATGGACATTGCAAATTTCTGAGCTCCATGCCTTGAAACGTAAAGTGTCAAAGTTGAAGGGCAGCTGTGAAAAAAGTTGGTGAAAATTACCGTACCGTAGAGTTCACGAGTACTGTTCATGGTACAAGAGTTCACGATAACCGTTCGTTATAACAATTCACGGTAAATGTTGAGGCCGTTTGACCAATTCTAAACAAACAATGGCGCGAAATCGAATACATAGCGGGTTGTGGAATGCCCGCGAAGTGCAACAAAAGTATGTCGTCGCCACAAATGTAAACAGATACGTTAAATTAAAAATAGCACTCACCAGTGTTTCTTGGCATTCGAAGGGGTAGCAAATCAAATAGCTCTTGTTACCCTCACACCCCCGTAATGGCATCCTTCTATTTTTGGCCACCCGCGTACCCCGTAAGCTGTTGGTGTATACTCCACCATCAGAGTCCTTTAAATTCAAGGAGTGGTTAACATCAGGACGTAAATACTCGTCAGGGATCACCACTGTGGGACTGGACTTACGCCTAGCATTCTCAATTTATAAATCAAACCAGCCGACATGTGCAAATTCGTGGCTTGTCGAAAAATCGTCGAAAAACGAAAAACGCGCAGAAGCCAAGTGGGGAAGGGACTAAGCGGCGATGGGGAAAATATAACCAAAAAACACGGTTGAATGAACATGGGAGAGAACACCTTGACAGCAGCTCGAAAACTGAAGGTTAAAACACGTTTTGTTCAAGTTTATTAGACACAATAGGAATTTAGGCCGCGGTGATTTTCCCAAATATGGGACAGTCAGAGTTTGGGTTCATTCCGTGTTGCATAATGCAAGAGTTCTGCAGTTCGCATTTCGATGGTAGAATGCCGAAGTCGGAGAAGAGTTAAGACGGAACTGTACTCGTGAACCGTACGGTCATAGCAATTCACCCAAAACGTTTCCATGAGCTGGTGCCCATTCTGAAGAACTTCGTCGATCTTAACGGCAGTTGTGTAGCGAAATGCGTATTTTGGGGCATTTCACTGTCAAGTTAGTTCAAATGTATTCGTTTTCCAACTGTAATTATTGTTATCTTGTTTTCTGGATAAATTCTCAACTCATTCTTTTGAGCAACAATTAAGAAAATTTTGAGTTAGCCTTCAGAACACACAGCAAGCTGTATCGTTGTTATTGAACTCTGACTCGGTTTTGGGATGAGCACAGCGACTCCAAGTTCCAATGTTTCACTGGAACGTACTGAGCTTCTTGAGGTGTCTCTAGCAAGGCCCTCCTTTGATTTTTAACCTTGGAAGAGTCGTACGAAAATTCGCTCAGTCGCACAAGACCAGGACATGGTAGAGCGTCTTCCTCAAACTCGTTCATTTTATAGCGTCCAGAGATGATTCCCACACGTTCCTTGTCCACAACATTCAACTAATGAGTCCAAACTCCAAAATACTACCATCCTCCTGGCAAGTAAGTACTGATTCAAACAACGTAATACACCTTTGAGTAGGTGGTTATTAATTTTTTGAATTGTATCGAACACTTTTGATACGAAATGCGAAGACTGTTCGTCCACGTCTGTTACTTTAAATACTGTACTCTTCGACAGACTTGACCAAACATATAAGAAGTATTTTCAAGCAGAAGTAAAATTATTTATTTTTTATCTCCCTCTTTCGGATTACCGTAATTGTATGCCGTACTTGCTAATTTTTTCGATTGAAAGTAAAAGCAGCTCTCTTCAGCGTATGATAGTTTTGTGTTTATTCTTACCTTTTCAGACTTATAGTCTCAGGAGTCTCTTTCTTGAAAGTCCCAAAACCAATCAAATTAATGCGGTAATCTACAGCGTGATAACTCTTCTCATTTTCGGATTAAGCGGCTAGCCCGACTGGGGGACTTTCTGAAAATTTCAGCACTTTCATTCCGAAAGCACGAAAAAGTGTGAAAGTTAGATAAGAAACGTCATCTTTCATTCATTAATTCGACTTGTTTGTTGATTGGCAAGAGGAGATTAGAGGACGAGGGCGTAAATGAGGTGAGGGTATTGCTTCGGGTGTGATTAACGACGAGCCAAATTCTGACAAGGTAAACAAGATGAGGCGTCGGAGGGAGGAAAAGGAGCGGCATTTGCTACCCGCTCGAGGGGATTCTACGGTTGAACACCTGGCAACGCGCTCGGAGATATTGAATCATCGGACGCCAATATGGGTTCTTGTCGCCTTGGGCGCTACCGCTCCTTAACCCTTTCATGAGTCAAGCTGCACGCTACTCCGCTCTGTAAATTACCGGCTATTTAGGTTATGAATAATACAACGTTCGAGAACTGTCTCCGGCTACTACAATTCTCGATGGAAAACGTCTTTTCCAAGGCTCGCAAGAGTGGTGACTCGGGAATTACTCTCAGAGAACGAACTCAGCTTAATACTCGACCAACACGTTTTGACGCTCATCAAATGAACAAACTGACCCACGTTCAATTCAATATTACATTCGGAACCCAAAAGGAAAGGAAAGCATCGAAATCTAAAGTGGATGTTCCAATACGCCGCTTTAGCAACTTAATTCAATCTATCACTCAGTTCATTTGAACTTGATAAAACATAACTTCACGTTCAAATGGTAGCGCTTAAGTTCTGGAATTGGTTAAGATGCTTCTGCTCATGCGACGACTATAACTGAGCAATCAGTCCACAGTTGATTTATGCAACTGTCAACCTGCAGTTTTTTGGTTTATTATTCATTCTGAATAATAACCCTATGTTTTCGGCCACGAAAAATTTTTTACAACCCCCCCTCAAAATTTGATACTTTATGTTTCAAGACTTGGAGATTCCAAATTTGCAATGTACGTCCGCCGTCCACCGTCCGCCGACCGCCATCCGGGCCGTTTTGTGCCTTTAACATTGACATCTAAAAAATTCGTTCTTTCGCACAAAAATCCGATTTGGTATCTAGTTGTGCCCCCCATCTTGGCAATCCGATCGGACGAAGCCCGTGGTTGTGATGGGCAAAAAACGGTTAAAAAAATTAACGAAACGCAGTACAACGCAGGAACTACAGCGAAAGTCAACGTTTCGTCGTTTGAACTCCCTCCCTCCCACACGTCTCAATAAAAAACAACCCGCCTCGTCCTCGCCTCGCAACGCTGCCGGGCGGGTGGCTCAACTCCCCTTTCGCCTCGCAAAGGGTTCGCTCGACGCGCCCCCGTTCCAATTTCCCCGACGATGAGGCAAAATCATCAAACGTTTTGTTTCCGTAGTTCCATTGTAGCCAGGACATGTTTCGTATGGTTTTTAGTATTCGATGCTGAATCGAATGGGATGGGGGAGCACTAATACTAGGTCAAGCTGTTCATGAGAATAATAAACCATTGTGTAATAATTTGCAGGGTTTTTAATTTGTGTTCGGCACTGGCTCGTAGTTTGGCACTTGAGCTCGGGCCTTTCCCAGGTGCATTAGGTCCAACCGTTTCGGACCCTTTTTTTTATGTTTCCTTCCTTCTCCTCGATTTACATGCTTCTGCAACACACATAGCTCTTCCTAGATACACTCGTCTCCCAGTGCTCACTAGAGATTCCTCTATCAACTCTCGGTCCAGCCACAGCATTTCTCACCCTCTCTCTCTCCGCTCTCGCTCTTGTATCCTGCGCAACCAGTTCACACGTATTCCGAGTCCCCTTCTGTCGCCCTTGTGTACTCAAACCCAAAAACCACTATTCATTTCACATGTGATACAGTCCTTTTCTCACGCTCACTGAGTTCCTTTTTATTTTATTTAAGCTCCCCCTCTCATGCCCCCAGCAAATAGCATTGCTGATTTTTTATAGAATAGCTGATTTTGTGTGGGGTTACTGTTATGGGATTACTGGGCACTATTGTGAGCCGTAGTAGAAGTTTACATTGCTAGGATTGCCCTTAACTCTTATGAGCGTTATTATCTTCTCGTTGTATAGGTATTTTATTCGATGGCAACCTAGATTTTTTCTGAGAACGCCATATTAGCGACAATTACAACAAAGAAACTGCGCTAGAATCAATTTTCGTCGACAGTACAGATAATTTATTGTTCTGGACTCGTCATTCTACCACGACTGAAAATTCAATGGCCCTGTCGTGTTAGGTGGAGTTGTTATCACAAAATGTTAGAGCCGTTTTTACAACATTAAATTCAATACTTTGATAAATACGAAAAGTTAGTTCTAGTTAGAGTTTGAGCCGATTTGGTCCTGCCGTTTTCTTACTATCCCGTTCACACTTTTTCGCTCAGGGAAATTTAATTACAACGCTCCCTAAAATATCTGGTGCATAGCAACACACAACTTTCCGCCACCCCTTTAAGTTCGAACACCACCTACATAGGCGGGCGCTATATCTTCGTTCAACGCAGTTTTACAGGAACATTTATGGAGAACAAAATGTAGGGACTAGTTATCTGAAAGTACTCCGAAAGTTTGATCGAAATCGTTAGAGCCGTTTTTGAGAAAATTGGAGTACCGATAAATTAATATTCCACAAATCTCCTTTTCTGAGTTAACATGGCTTATATCTCCGTTCAAAATATATATACAGAAATAATTATACAGAACGAAATGTTGATATGGGTGTTTATAAGACACTCCATTAGAATTTATCACATTTGGTGAAGAAATTACCCTGGAATTTACGGAAATGTTCGAAAAAACGTTATTTTCGACACATTTTGATTTGTATCTCTGTTCAATGGACCGTCACAGGAACATTTATTGAGACCAATATGTAGATATTAACTATTCAAAAACATCTTGAAAGTTTGGTGATAATCATTGAAGCCGTTTTGCCAAAAAGCGTAAAAAACCTATTTTTGCTTCATGGGCCTATATCTCCGTTCACCGTATTTTCATGGAGATATGTACGGAGAAGAAAAGTTAGGTATTGATTAGTAAAAGATAATTTGAAAGTTTATTCAAAATCGTTAGAGCTGTTTTCGAGAAAAATGCGAAAAACCCTAGTTTCTGGTACATTTTCGTCCCCCACCCCCCCCCCCCCTTCCATCAGCCGAAATTGTCCATAACCTTATTTTGGTGTCTACAAAAAATGACGAACAAAACAAAAAAAGAACCAGCTCAATCGGATCAGGCACGCGCCGAAATTAGGTTTTTTAGACTCAGTAGGCCTCAAAACGTAAAGATCTGAAGAAAACCCAAATTTTTTTTCTTGGCCGATTACTATACTTTTCTTCCCTTCGGGTAGCGGAATGTAAAAATAGATACTTTAAGTTTCAAGGCATCGAGATCCCAAATCTGCCGTCCATGGTTTCAATTGGCAAACGAAAGTTTGGCAGTTTTATCGCAATAACGTCGTGTTCGGTATGGTTTCCAAGGTATTTTTCGATGCTGAGTCAAATAGGGCGGGTCTCAGGAGTATGATTGTGTCTAGATTAGAACGGTGAAATCACAGTAAATATAGTGAGCGAGTTCTAACACATGCAGCATCTTGCGGGACAACGCTCATTTTCCCACTGCCTCCCGCGCTTGATGAAAACTTGAAAAAAGTTATGTAAGTGGCCAGTCTTTCCAAAATTTCAGCGTCATAGTTGTTGTTTCCTCTTGTCAAGTCTACGTATTGTCTACTTCAGCGTTGTCCATATGATTATGTTACGAATGTGCCAGAGAGGAACCCGACATTGGAGACGCAGTTGGATTAGCAACCAAAAGATATGTTAATAACTGTAGTAGCCACACAATGGTTTAAAAAGTTAACGGAAAACGAAATTTTGGCAGTTTCATCGTAAGTATGTCGTGTTTGCTAGCTTTTCCTGGGTAAGTCGAGCAGGACAAGTCGCGGAGGTGTAGGACTGTCTAGATGAAAAACAGTGAAATCATAGTAAATACACTGAGGCGAATTGCGCTAGTTGAAGGAACTCGCTGCACCATGTATTTAGATGAACTGAAATAAACAAGAACGTGATCATCTCAGTCATTGTCCCTTTCCGATTCCTGCCCCTCGTACCTGCAGAAATATTTCTAACGGCTACTGAATTTCCTCGAAGTGGTTGTTTTTCCTTTCTTTATTTTCCCTCTCCTCAAATTCAGATTCCTCTCCACAAGAGACGACTCCTACCAAAATTCATTATTCAGCTACGAGATATCGCGGAAGTCACGCGTCTCCCTGTGCCTGGTTACAGCTCGCTCTCTCGGTCCGATAGTTTCCCGCCAGTTCACGCGCATATTTCCGAGTCGTCCTTCTGTGTCGCCCTTTTGAATGCAAAAGCTACTCACTTTTTATTTTCGATCTACAACTCTCGCTCTTTCATGCGCCCAACAGTGTCTTTTTTTTTGGCACCATGCCTCCTGCTTAGAACATAGCAGAGTAAAGCGCTTTATCCTTGCTTAAAATCACGTTGAATATTTCGTTTTGCGCAGCTGAGGAGCTCGTTGTCAGCTCTAACGACTTGGTTGTCACAACTTAATTCTACAGCGATGTAGCCACGTGGACTCAGGCGCTTGAATGTAGTTCAACGAACTGCTACGCACGAAAATACGAGTTCATTCGATGTTGACTTTGATCTCTTCTTTTAAACTTGTTGGAATTAAAGTGGTTCGTATTATTGAATTTAATGCGGGCTCAGTTATTCGGTCCTTTGTTTCCTCTTGAAGTTCTAAACTTTTTCGACCTCTCGGATCAGCTGGGAATTCGCGCTCATTCAAAGTTCGCATAAACTTGTTTTGTATTCAACTTGACCTTTACAGTTAAAACCTGAAGCTTTTTCTGAAAACGAGTTATGGAGCACGTCACAGGAAATCCAAGCACGTAGACTCAAAGCAGTCTGTTCTTCCCTCAGCTTGTGACGAATTCATAAGGGCACATCAGGTGTGCCCTGAGCACGTTTCCTAACGGCATTTCGAAACTCGTGCTTCCGTTTTCATCCGAATCACCTTTTTCAATCGCCGAGCAAATACGCCTACAGGCTCCGTTTCGTTTATCCACAGGGTTTTCTTTGTTTGAGATTCATGTTTAAAGAAAAAAAAGGAATAAAATCGTGAGGTATTGAACAAGGAGACGAGAGGCGGCCTTTGGCGATCGAGCTGCGCAGAAAAACTGGAAGAATCAGTGCACGAAAGTAGCGGATTAAAACTCGAGTCCCAGCTTTTCTCCTCTTTCCAATAAAGGGCTCAGCGGACAGGGCGTCGGCAATACCTCGAGGGAATGAACGTTGGTAGAAGGAAAATAAAAAGGCGCCCATGTTTGCCGATGGTTGGTTTCCCAGCTAATCTCAAGTGAGAAAAAAATGGTTGGGGACCTGCTTCAATCGCATTCTCTCCCAGTGCACTATTTCAGGTCACGGGATCATTTACTTAGTTACTTAATGAGAGTATCGAAGTTGCGAGATGTTATTAGCGCGATTCGAACGCACGTTCTCCGTGCAATGGCGGATCTTTCAATGGCAAGGTAGAAGCTGGAAAGCCAATTAACGATTCCTCCGCGACTCCTTTTGTCTTTACTGAGCAGAACATTTCCATAGTTGGCCCCACGTGCGAGTCGAACCATTCACTTCCTTTTCATATCTTCAGTATTTATTTCACTTTTGCCCCTGTCTGTAGAAAACGCGTAAAAGAGAAATAGAAGAACAGTTGAACCGATCAAGCCCCTCGTTTTAAATTAAGTATGAAATACCATAAAGGATCCTCGTTCCAAGTCCTACGGAATCGCTAACCCCCTAATTGCGGCAAATGCCCCGCGTGTGTCTGTCGTTGAACCGATTCTGTGGGGTTTTCGGTTTATTATTCATTCTCAATAATACACCTAAAAATTAGACGTGTTGTGTTTCAAGGCGCGGGGATCCGTCTGCCTTCCATGCCATTTCTCTAACGAGGTCTCGAAAATTCGCAGTGTTAGCCTACGAACGTACATTCGCCAACGAAATTTTGGCAGCGATGAGACGAATAGGACGGGTCTCAGAAATTTGGGACTGCGTCTAAATGAAAAACAGTGAAATAGCAATAGATACAGTGATTCTACTACCTCAAAGAACTCGTGGGACAATGTAGCGAAAGTCCTGCACTCAAACCACCCATCAGTTCGGCTTCTCACGTCGTGCCAAGTACTTAGCACCGCCTAGAAAATGTAAATTTTCGTTATTCCGTTGTAATCAGGTCATGTTTCAAATCATTTACTAGTACCTTTTGGTGCTGAAACGAATTGAATAGGTCTCTGGGATATTAGGCTGCGTCAAACTGGAAATCCGTGTTGTGCAAGTGAATAATCAACCGTTGAGTAAGAAGTTGCACCGTTTTTTATTCTGACACGTGGTACTCACCTGTTGCTTTCGATAAAATTTACAGAGATATCTGTAATGTTGAGGTGATTGCGCGTATAGCTTGCTGACTCACGCTTGATGGAACCTCGAACCTTGATGAACCTTGTCTTTCCCAGATTACAACGTCATAGTTGTTGTTTACTCTTGTCAAGCCAGCGTATTGTATACATCAGCGATGTCCATATGATTATGTTCCGAATGTGCCAGAAAAGAAACTGACATCTTTCATCTTTACTTGGCCGCGTGCAATTCCCTTCATGTCACTTTCTCAGAACTTTGGAGAGTGAAGTGTGCGCTTTAACGTCGTTCCATCCACCTCTTTCCCTCCTGCGACGATGATATTCAGTGGAACCGTATTGTTCAATGCGCAATAGGAAGAGGTGAACTTGAAGTAACGCAAGACTTAGTGGGGAAACTGTAGAAGACTGTAATGTTCAGAGTTACGCAAATTGATAGACCAACACCTAAAACACTAAAACACTTGAGATCACGGTGAAGAAAGTACAGAATGACGTTACTGGGGAACGGAGACTCGACACGTTTTATTGTGCCGATACGAATTTAAATTCTGAAGAAACTCGAGTTTTTCGAGCTGACGTAGCGCACGGCGGACGAGAGGGCTCTTCAGACGAGAATGATCGAGGGGCGGTAGAGACAGTCCATGGGAAAACCCCAGATCATTGACCGAGGTTTTCAGGGTAACCCCGAACATGTACGGTACATCAAAATTGTATGACAAAAATGCATGTGCATCAATTTTGCAATGTGTTTTAACGTTTTTTTAATGCCGAAGACGTTACGTGTAAAAAATAAAGCATCAAATTGATATCGTGCCCGCCGCACAGACTGAAAAGGGGATTTATTCGACTGGTCGTGGTTTCTGCCGCAAATAATACGTCATTTCCCTTGCATCGGGTACATTTTCCATTATCTAATCATTTGTCGGTGTTTTTTAGTTATGCGTATCATTCACGACGATGTGACTCGACTTACCGCAACTCCGCAGAAGAAACTGCTAGAGCAATTACAGTCATTCCACGTGTGAACACAATCGCTCGATTCTATGATTTCCTTAATAATCATTATAACTTCCAGAATGAGCACTTGGAATCCGAGGAGGTTAAATAACAAATATTTGCTCCGTGGAACAAATGTATTAACGTATTACAATGGTTACTTACCAAATTGGCGCCTCAAATCATCAAAAGAAGCACTGTATTATACATTGTCAGGCCGGGCACTCCTGTGGAAGGAAGAAAAGAGGCATCATCTGTGAAACCATTGCCTCCTGGGAACCTCGCCGCATCAGTGGTTCCGATACCACGCAACATCCCTCTATTTTAGCATCTAACGGGTAACAAACTTGATACTATAACAACGAATGAATTCGAGCGTCCTATTTAACAGATGGGGACAATTTTAAACGTTCCACATGGAACTCAAATACGACTAAGCTCATCCATCTGCACGGACTTCATGCGGGTCACCGCATCCCGACCCAAGATGATTGAACTATTTATGATGTTGGGCCGAAAATGTGGCCAAAGTTTAACGAAGGAAAACATGAGCCAACTTGGACGGAAGAAGGTTGAAACTCTGAGGGAGAAGGTTTTAAAAATGTAGTTCGATCACATTTCAATCAGACGTTTCTCTTCGTTGCTCCCTATCACGTACTTATACAGGTTTCAGTGCTCCTAATGATATAGCACGGTAAAATTCAGCCTCAATGATTGAGTTAGTAAAAGTTTTCCAATAACTCAAAACGGCTGTTCCGTCATAAAACGGTCTAAAAGTTTCCACCGTCCGGAGGAAAATGAAGATGGAAAAAGTTTAAGCTTGTTTCCTGAAAGTTAGGACTTTGAAGCTAACAGCGTTGAAGCAATGCAACAGCCGATTTAATTATTACTTCTATTGAAGCGCCATTAAGGTCTATCAACCGGAGTTTAGATAGCCAATGTTAAAGCAGCAAAGTAAACCGAAGGAGATTACGAAGAGGTTCGGTACAGCTGGATTCTAGAAGCTTTAAAATCCAGATTTAGACGACATGCGCTGAGCTTTGGTTTCAATCGACGTTCACATAATAATTTCATTATTCGAATCGCTCAAAACCGTGTTGTGGCATACTTTCAGGATGACGTACTGTCGCCGTGCCTCCCTTTCAATTTCCTGCATCTTCAATTTTCGTTAATGTGTCCTTTAACGTACCAATGCCTGGTAATACTCTAGACAATCTGAACATTCGCTGCATCTTGGAAGTGTGACCAGAGCGAACCCACTCAAACGAGTGGCATGTGGGATCAAGTGAGTCTAATTTTCTGGAACACTTTTAACACCAGTGTTTGGCGCAAGAGTGTGTCAGAAGAGCTGATTTGCAATCTAATGAGGTTTAAGCCCAAGGGTGATTCTTTGTATCGTCTGGTACCAAATAATGGGTGCAGCCTAGTGTATTGAAGCTCAAACAGTATGGTAAATCGTTTGCCCATCAAACGAGGAACAGACCGTCAGACATCAGGCTTCTCTGTTAGCTGCTGCTTTTCCTTCAAGGCACTCTAATTTATTACTCACGATCGACGAATATAAGTGATGATGACAGTAGACATTAAGCACACGCCAACGTCTTAGAGCCCCCATACTAGCCCACCTTCACTTTGGAACTGTTTACCACATTAATATCTTCTTGTGTGTTGCTACGCACCGCTCGTTTCTGGCAGCGTTCTCGTCCGCGTAGCCTTTAACCCACATTTCTTTTCAGCATCAATCGCATAGTCACTCTTCGCCGACGTCTTGAACTTGTTGAATGGACACGAAGACCTCGTTTCAGCTGTCTGGGCTACGAAGCGTGCCACTGCGTCACGATATCGGCCTTGACTTTTTGAACGCCACTTTGCGATGATAATGTAAGCCATAAGAAGATTACGATGGTGACTCAATGGGCAATTTCTGTCACCATCATAGGCATTTAATACAAATACATTAGTTTTGAGGTTCGAAAGTTCCTCGCCGAAGATCAAAGCGACGCTCTGAACAATGACGACCGGTTTTATTCATCGTCAACATAGCTTTCGTTCATTTAATTGGTCTTTTGTCGAAGGCGCAAGTCAATAATCAGTTTTTGGACGGACAGCTCAATGGGCGACAAAAAAAGAGTTCTCAACTCATTCAAACCCGCAATCCCATTTACCGGGAAACATTCCAGTTGAAGTGATTAAAGACGAAGTCGAGCTGGGCTTTTCACCAATCTACGAGTTTCTCATTGTTTTTGAACGTGTAGTAAGCCTATTGAGCCTCGACACGGTTTAGGTGAACGTGACAACGACATTTTCAGAGTACAAGGGAAAAGTGGCGATCGTAACGAAAAGATCAAGAACGATCAAGTAACGTAAGCCACAAAAATAACGTTACTCCGCCGGCGGGCACTTTTTATTCGTTGCGATTTTCTACCTCTTGAATTCTTTCAGGTTTACCAATAAAAACCCTGTGAGTGGAGTGGAAAAGAACAACAACCTGCTCTCATCTCATCATCACCTACCGGCTTTAGAACGTGAGAGCCGTGTCATCAATTTACGCTCAGTTTGATTAACGATTCACTCCTCTAATTTTGTCCCATTGTGCCCCAGTTGGCTAATTTGACTCTCTTTCGTCTCCAGCTCAGTGCTCATCTGATTGCATCAGAAGTTTTATGGCTTAAAAAGGCTTTTTTCGACGCTACACACAAAATCCATTCTGTAATACAGTTAACGTTAAAAGCGCGGGATTACTATACTCAACGTGGCGTCAGCGACTGTTACAAAATTTTCCTTTGAACTGAACTTTGTTAGTGTTGACATGAGTTAACTAATTTGCTGTAGGGCCGCTCTGTTCGGCTTGAATTCATTTATTCGATCTTGCGCTCAGAATGTCAATAGAAATTTAACAGTTATGATATGAGCTGCAAACGCGAAATGAAATTTGTGAACTGAAAATGAACTGAGACCTAAACAATGTCTGCAGATATTTCATGTTCAGAGAAAAAGGTATTGACTAGAAGATTTTGTAGTCCCATTCGCACCAAATTCAGAGACAGTATTCTCCGAAAAACGTTGCGCGTGACATTGAAGTTTTGCCCTCGACATTTCCGATCCCGTGCTGTACTCGTCATTTGAAAGTTCTTCCCGAACAGTTACAAGGTCACTTTATGGTTGGCAGGGACGTCCAGCTCTTGATGTGTGAGTGATTAAAATCACGCCTTCTTTCCTAATCGCTTCATTGAAGGAAATTTATAATGGAAAGTAAACTTTTACGTGTCTTATAACTACTCCTTCTTTTAGGCTGTGCTTGTTCTGGGGAGAGGAGAGTCGTCATGGAACGTACAATTTCACTATGTAACTTACGTACATCGTTACTTAACGCACATTTTATCATTTTAATCCACACGTATTAAGAAAGAGTTAGAAATAACGATATAGCTTTTTCAGATTGAATTAAACAGTTTTCAAAATGAAGTCAACACTTTTCAAAATGAAATAAACAATTTACAATATGAATTAAACATTTTACACAATGAAATACACAATTTACAAATTGAAATAAACAATTTACAAAATTAATTAAACACTTTCTTATATGAGTTTCAAAAGCTTGTAAACAATAATTTGAACGAGTTGACCAGTTGGGAATCGGTTAATGTGAGAGCACCAAGAAACCGGAGGTGAGTGAATGTTATTGCGTCCTCCAGCGAAGATGCCATTACGGAAACGTGACAGGAGGAGAGGAGAAGAAGGAGGCGCAACGGGAGGTATGAGCACGTTTCCGTAGATAAAAAAAAGTTATTGTTAAAACTGTATCAAGAGGGATTCTCCATAAAAGAAGTCGCAAGTACATGTTTGATCAATTACAACACGGCGGGATTTATTGTAGCGAAATCTAAAAAAACATTTTCTCGGACACCCACCACTGGAAGACGAGGGCACCGTGCAAAAAAACTCACACCCGAGGTCCTACGTGCAATAGAAAATGCGGTAGAAAGTGCTCCCGACATAACCCTCAAGGCGATTCAGGAGAAGTTGGCAGAGAAGAACATAGTATTAAGTGTGACGACAATCGATAACGGACTTCGTGAGCTTAGGATCACTTTAAAAAAAGCGTCCATCGAAATCTATCGGATGAACTGTGAGAGAACCCTTCAGCTTAGAAAAGAATATGCTCTTCATCTAAACGAACTAGCCCCCCCAGAACAGGGACAAATTTATATTCATAGACGAGTCTGGGTTCAATTTGCACCTCAAGTGAACCCACGCTCGATCTAAAGTGAACACAAAAGCAGTGGTCTCCGTTCCCACAGTAAGAGGACGGAATGTTTCTTTAATTTTGGCGTTAAACTGTCAAGGAGTTGTTCACCAGAAAATAATTACAACAGGAACAACGAACGCCCAGTTATTTGCCGAATTTTTGGAGGAGCTTCGAGACAATACAAACAGAGATGGCAGTATCTATCTGCTGGACAATGCTAGAATCCATCGTTCAGTGGAAGTTCGAGAGTTAGCGCGTTCTTTGAATATGAATTTACATTTTTTGCCACCGTACTCCCCAATGCTGAACCCAGTGGAATACGCCTTCTCCAAAATAAAATCAGTTGTAAAAAACGTATTATCCGGACCTCAAGACCACCTTCTTCAAGAGGCGATTCGACAAGGGGTGGCTGCAATCACGTCCGTCGACTGTGCCAATTACGTTATGCACTCTTTTTTGCTCCTGCCAGCAGCAGCTGCAATGCAGCCCCTTCATTAATATTTGAAAGACAGTGTTATTTAATTTATTTGGTATGCGTTTAATTCATTTTGTAAATTGTTTATGTCATTGTGTAAAATGTTTAATCCATATTGTAAATTGTTTATTTCATTTTGAAAAGTGTTGACTTCATTTTGAAAACTGTTTAATTCAATCTGAAAAAGCAATATCTTCTCTTGGTACCCAATTCCCTAGTTTTCTGGAGGATATAAGCAGACCATTTCATTCTATATGTCACGTAAAGAATAATGATAGTAGCTTGGGTGTCGCTTGCTCTCGTTGCAGTTTGTCGCTCAATTTTAACGAGACGAACTTGCTAGGTTATCATGACGTGCTTCTTGAGTGTAGTTTGAAGAACTGCAAGGTGTTCTTCCCCTTCTCTCCCTCAAAATGCTCATTGACTAGGAAAATCCCCCTGTCCTAGTAAAACCTCTGCCCAATCGCAATCGCCGTGAGTCGGGATGGGAGTTTGATAAGCTCCTTGGTGCTTGCTCGTGAGGCTGCATTGCCAATACAAAGTTCATGGTTACCGCCAAACGATCGTGGTTCTCTTGACAAATTGTTGGTGCCTTCAGCTCGGCAAACATGTGAGGTGTGGGGACTTGAGTCTTTCGTGCGGTAGCTCCTTAGTCAGCCGTGTTTCAGCTGCAAACGATACGCCTGTAAGCTCCTCACCACAGCCTACCCAGTCTATTTGCTAGAATCAAGCGGCTTCAGAGGTATTTCTCGCTCGTGAGTGTGCATGAACCACCAATGGGGCGTCAGCACGAGATCTGATTCTTAAATCACGAAGAATTCAGGACAAACGGAAAGAATCTCTGTCGATCCTACTCTTTGAAATGAATGTGAATGCTCTAATCCTTCGATTACCAGTCACGTCTTATCGCATGCGTCCCGCGGTTGAGGTGATCACTATCGTGTCGTGAGCTGCCGATGATGAATTAGAGCGAAGTTCGCATTAGCTTTCTATTCATCTCGAAAAGACTCGATATGTACAGTTCGCCGCGAGAAATTTCATCTCAGGCTCTCGAATAAAATCGCTCCATGCTCACAATGGAATGAACGTTGTTACTTGAGACAAATGGAAATGCGGCGGACACGTCAACAACAAGGGACGGCGGGATTTGAAAGTCGAGGGTTGATGGATTCGACACCCTCTAAAGCTCGAACGGAATAAGCCTGCAAACTTCGAATAAGCTGAAAAACAAGCGACGAGTAAGCGAAAACCTTGGATGGAAAGGAAGGAGCAAATGGACTTTTTCACTAGTTCAGGAGTTTGAAGAAATCCGCGTCACTTTCCAGCGTGTTTGAGGGAATACAGGTGTAACTTCATGTCGTGGAAGAGGCTCTTGATGGAAGGCGAGCTAATCAGTTACTGGATGACACGGTAACGGTTCAATAAAATAACAACGCCCTTTTGCCCATGGTCTTGTAGCGAAGTAACAAACAAAACCACTCGAACATTTTTGATTCTCTAGTAGATTCCATATTGGTGAACGCATCAGAAACTAATGACATCGGATATCGGGAATACACGTCCAGGCACTTGCTACGTGATGAAACACCAATTCATCCGTTGGAATACCCCGTGCTAAGTACCTGTTAATTTGTTATAAATAGAGTGAATACAAAGTGGACTATAAAAAAGCAGTGACTCCTGTTCGGTTGACCCTCATAATTGTAGTGACTTGTGCACAAGTTAATTGGCTGTCTCTGAGATGAACGAGTAACTTATCTGTGTGCTTTAAAGGGGAAGAGCTGTGTGAAAAGATATACAAACTCGATGAAAAATCAAAAACAGCACGTGTGTATTTTTAAGGTTAAACGCTTTCCCTTTTCACCTTCTTCACGTCCATTACTGAGATGATTCCATCGTTCCTTGAATACTTAATTTATCCATTCAATGGCTGCGGATGGCTGCTCTGCCAGTGAAGCGAGTAGACAAGTAGACTCGTTATGCCATTTGAAATCTTGGCTTCCTCTTTCTTTCACCGCCTCTAAAATGGGTTTCCACGGTATCGCTGCGGAAGACCACCGTTCTGGTTCTAGTACGCGTTTCTTGTGTCTCGTTCTTCTCTTCACTCTCATTCTCTTCTTAAAGCGCTTTCAAAAAGGGGAGAAATCTCATCAGAGAGCGAGTCCCTGCAGTTTGTCTTCGAAGGTTCCCACGGAGAGAGTAAACAACGGAGATAACTCTTTTATATGGAAACTTCAAGGTTCTCACCCGAGTTACTTGAGGAGATACGAACGTTCCATCGATCGGAGCGCTTCAGAAGCTCTGCATATAAATATAGTGTTGGTGTCGGCCCGAGGAAAATCTCTACTTTATGAGCTCAATTGCAATTTATTGACGCACGAAAGTGTCGCTTTTTACTTTCTATAACCCAAGGAAACCTCCTGAATCTGTAGAACCGAGTAGTGGTCACTGTGTGTATCAGTCTGTCTGTAGTCAACTCTGGAGACAAAAGCCTGAAGCGATTAAGCTCGTTCTGTCTTTACATTGCCTCTCATTACGCCCGAGATACGAAAATTAAGTTACGAGCTGTTTCATTCAATTGGCAGGTGAGAGGGGACTAAATTGCTCCGAAGACGAGACTTTTTCGTGTTCAGCTATTCAACGTATTTTTCTTCATAAATATTGCTCCAAGAGTCAGTCGAACGCAGGTACCAACGTACATCAGAAAACAGGAAATAAGACTCCCCGAAAATTGAAAGGTTTTCGTTCAAATTTTTTCAAAAACTGTACAACTACTACATTACTCTTCTGTAGAAATGAATTAAACGAAGAGTCATGTTGATGCGTCACAGTAGATAATGGAACATAGTTTTGAAGCAGCTTCCCCGTATATTCTGCTAAATGTACATAAGTGTACCCGGAAAATGAACTCATAATAAGGGTTACGAAATAATTGGGAGCAACGCACGACATTCCGGACTAATATTCTTGTCTCGCATTACTTTTCGATTGATTCCAAACCACTTTTTACTTTTTTTATCAAAATTTCCTAGACGTTGATTATTAAAAAAAAGGTCCTAACATACGTATGGGTGAGCAAATAAATTTCGGAACGTTAAACCGCTTTTTTCTGCCCTGGATTTTAGTATGAAGTGATCTGTGGTTGCACCATCTCACTTTTAACTAATTGTCCGTCTTCTTCACCAGACTCTCGATAAAATCGAATAACCATGTTGCCATCCTTCCATTCCATTCCATGTTCAATGACTGCAACCTCTACAGATGATTCCAAGGTCAAACTGCTTGAGCCTTTGGGGCTTCCCCAGCTTTGATCTATAGCCGCTAATCACGAAATCCCAAAGCCACCCGTCATCCCCTTTATTATCTTTCTTTCAAGATTTTGAGCCCTGCCTAGAGCAGCCACTGGTATTTCCAGAGCCGACAACATACTTTTCCACGTTTGAGCCTTCAATGGGGCGTTAATGTATTCCCCTTCTCACTTCTTACCTTTCACTTTTAGCACCTCCTTGCGGCAGTCATTCCTAAAACTCCAACAGTTGAACTGTCTCTTTATCTCTCGTCACTGCTCACACCAGTTCACTTATTCAGAGACGTCGTGTGTCTTGTGAACTGTGGCTCTCTCAGATTCTACTCTGAACTGTACACATATTGTGTCTCAGGTGAATGTTGAACTAACCAGCGTACTTCCAACCAATACAGTCCTCTCTCGCTCGTCTCATTTATCGACTCATTCTTCGTGAAAGAAAATTGCATTTTACCTGATTTCACACAATTTTAGAGGTGGGCGACAAGTTATAAAAGATGACAAGTTTTGTGGCGTTACGAATTTTATTTTATCCGAGAGAAAAAAACAGAATAGTAATCATTAATGAATAAATGGCGATGAATATTAGACACTTTTGCATTTCCAAGTCTTGGAAGTCCATGAGAAGCAATTACAGTTCATCAAGTTAGTATACAAAGCACGATCAGTATTTGTGCATTTCACCGAAAATGCCTTCCACAAAGTATATTTAATGAAATAGAGAAGTGAAGTTCTCTTAATTCTCCGGAAAGGCCCTTATACCTGTTTTGAATTCCAGAACGATGGGTTCAGTTTATATCGGAAAGTGACATCACGCTTAGGAACACTCATCCACGATTAATATTTCAATTATATGAGGTAGGATGTTTATCCAAGTAATATATGAGTCTGGAATATGTCCTCAGGGATGCATTTTGAAACGATAGGCAGCGAAATACGATTTCACAATGGTGTAATCTGAAGCCATCACTCCGTAATCGGACGGTTTCCTTGAGGGGAAACAATATATAGTGTCGGAGTGTGAAAAAGACCGCATCTCTACGTGCTGTACGTGGTTGGGATTGGTAAACGCTCGTCTCATTTCTCTTGAGTAGTCTTGAGAAAACAGGGGTTGACTTGATTGGGGAGTTGACTTCCTCGGCCTGAAAGAAAATGGCTTTCAACTGTTGACATTATTGGTGTATTTTTGTATGCCGGCAACCACCTGAATGATCCGCGGGTCCCTGGAATCCTCTAGTTCAACTTCAGTCTATTTCGTATTACGATTAACCTTATTTTGAGCGTAACCTTTTTAATTTACACTAAAACTGTATATTTTGAAAAGTGTTCCGCCTACAAGTACAATTTTCGACCCTCTCGTGTTCGACGAAAATTTGGTGACTTTTGTAAAATATCACTCGTTTTTGAACTGCTAAATTAAACGTTTACGCGCGGTTAGTGTTAGGTTAGAATTATTGTTTCATTTAATTAATACTGAAGGGAAACTGCGACTCGCACCAATTTTCAAATTGAAGTCCACTCAATACAATCAGTTGTTCCATCGTTGTTCATCAGCAAAGAACACGCTCCAATCGACATGATTAATGACACTGGGTCGGAACATAGAAACTGATGCCTATGAAGAGAATATAAATATGGGGGATTGATAAGAGTGGATGTGGGAGGGTAGTCACCGGCCGCCTGGCTAATAGTGTCATATGTGGTTTTAGACGGTAAAGCACATTAGATGACGGAGGGAAGAGACGCCTCACGGAAGACCTCACTGTGACTTACAGATCACCTCTGATCTTCAAAAATCCAGGCTATTAACTCTATCGTTGACACGGTACAGTTGAGTTTTGAAGGAAAAAACTTTAGCGCGTGTCTTCTGTAACAATTCCGAAACATGGAGGATTTTAAATCATCGTAAGGTACCACACAATACTCACAGTATACTCGAAGTTGCAAAGTGTGGAATAAACTGAATACGAACTCGTAAAAACGTTTCCGACTTCAACATTTGCGTTGTAGTTTCGACGAGCGGAGATCTTGATCTCATTTCACTCCGTTATCACGGCAAGTTCCAATTTTGCCCAACACAGCCTCAAGAAGTACGATACGTTGTGATGTATTTATTCATGAAAATACTCAAATTTGTCTGGATGATAAACAAAGCCGCTAAAAAAACTTATTTCGGGTTATTAGGTTTGGAATCCTGGCTGGGATACGGCCTTGAACTCGACGACTTTGAACTTTATCGACACATTGTACGTTACAACTATGAAAATTGTGTTGTTTGTGAGGAATTGCGTTAGTGGAAAATCAGGAGAAAATTCTAGTTTCGTGAATAACTCAACTACTTAACGCATTTTTGTACGTAATTTAATAATGTTACGTATTAAAAATGAATTAGCGCAAATTAGTTTGGACGTTAAAAGAAGTTAAAACGTAATTTTCTTCTCTCCTTTTGGCGGAGATTTCAAATACATCGGAGCACAAAATGGAATTTTGAATATCAATTGTAAGTTAGAGCGCCACTAGAGATATTTCCGTGCTATCCTCCGTGTATGATGTTTGAGAAACTCAAATCGACTACTGCGAACTATATTCTTGCTTTAAATCAGCTCGTTTGGTCGCTGATTCTGCTCATTCACCTCTCATTTGATCAACATGTTTCGTCATCTAGCGCACTTCTTGCGTTCTTACGCGTTTCGAGTGCTGTCGAGTGCTGGAACGTGCAAGCCGCCTTATTTTTACTTCTCGCCAACACCACCTATCCAAATAATCATATGCCGATGTATAACAATACCGCACATGTTGTCATAACAAATAAGTTACGGATTTTGTGACGGAATTAAAGATCTTGAGTACAACTTCACGTGGGGATGAAGCTCACAACACCAAGAGCTTTCTCCACAAAAATAGAATAAAACAGAAGTCAAATAACTAAAAATAATATAAATACAAGTATAAGTAATTGGGTTAGATCCGCCATTAAGTAAATTACTAAAGTTAACGTACTTGTTAGGTGAGTCCGTCTCCTCTAGCTTGTGACATACTGTGGGCGAGTGTCAGTTAGTTGGTCGGGCTCTTAAGAGAAAGGTTAAGGGAATGGGGACTTAACGGCCAGACGATGATGTCTTCACATCGAAAGCACTCGCCCACCGTAGACGGAGGACAGAGGAGACGGACTTACCTAACAGGTACGTTAACTTCAGAAATATATATGTATTAAAATAAAATAGCAGACTTCTCCTTCCAATCAAAATTCCAACCAAAAGATATTTAAGAAAATGAGAATTAAATTAAAACGTTTTTCTACACTACTTATGGCATGCCAGAAAAAAACAAACGGAAGAAAATAAACGCAACTTGCGACATGTATCTTCTTTCGTCGTTCGAACCTGAAGCTCTCCAAAAGAACCCAAAAACAGGAATCGGAACCGACCAAAACAGAACACCCCGGGGAAGAGAAGCAACCGCCTCCTCAACCTCTCATAAACCTCCCATCTGGTTATCACCTTGGAAGGCACTGTTCCAAGCCCTGGTCTGTTCCAGGCGCCCGACTGCACTTGAAAAATAACTCGTTACAATTTATATTTGAGATCGGTAATTGTGAGTGGGCCTAACGAATAGTTAAAATCGACTAAAACTCCCAGACACAACTGTTCCCAGCAGAGACTGAGCTCACTGCACGTAACTAAGCCATTCCACGTTTTTTGCTTTTTTTTTTCTCCTCGCTCTCTCGCCGTTCGCTCGAATATCAATCCGGCGTGTTACCACCTTTTTTTTCAGCTGCTCAACCTCTAGTTTGGATTCTCATCACCATCGCAGACCTGATGAGCAAAGTTATTTCCGATCATTAACCAGACAAGAGACTAGAGCGGGCTGGTGGCTGTTCGCTCTATAATTCGTCTAACCGCCCGTAATTTCGAGTTGTAGGCCTCCAGGCTGTCGTGTCACTCACTTCCGACTGCCTTTTGTTGGTTCTCAGTTGAGACATTGGCTATTCCAAAATTAACTGGAGGTTCGACTCAAATAGAAGACACGGCTTCCAGTCTGATTTTTCCTTTGCGTTTTGGAGTGGATATAATAATAACACATTAGGCCCAGGGTTATCTCCATGTACGATATGGGGAGCATGGGGCACATGGGTCGTAATGGCGGATACGCGCTCTTTTGTCGAAATTTCTTTATGACCTTTCAGCATTATCTTGGCTAAATGTCGTTTAATCCTGCTGCTCTAGTTCAAAGTCCACCAACAGTGGTACGTTCCTCGAAGCCCCAAGACTGCAATTTTGGCCCCTGGCAAAACCTTCAAGGTGAAAATGCGACGTTTGCTGATAATTTTGCTCGAAAATCAGCATCACTTGTTGGACTGTAAATAATCTATTCGACAAACCATTTTTCATTGCTCATCGTGATTTAGGCTTCGGTTGTGTTAATTGAATTGTGTAAGCACAGAGACGGAAATCTCTTGCAAATGGGCACGGTAGCTCAGCTTCTTCGATCGCGCACTGTTTCGAAATCGACATTTGAACCCCTTGATTTAGAAAAAAGCGGCTGTTGGGTGTCTTTCCAACAGTTTACTGCAAAAATAGCTTCAAACTCACATCTTGCTTTAACTAATGGTCATCTGTTGTTTACTCATTACGTGAGTTCACGCATGATATTTTATTATTACTTTCATCCCAGCCAACACATCCAGTCGTGTTACCAACAGTTAAAAGTTAGTTCCAAATATCTGGTGCGTAGCAACACACAACTTTCCGCCACCCCTTTAAGTTAGAACACCAGCTACACAGGCGGGTGCTATATCTTCGTTCAACGCATTTCTACAGAAACATTTATAGAAAACAAAATGTAGGGACTAGTTAGCTGAGAGTACTCCGTAAGTTTGATCGAAATCGTTAGAGCCGTTTTTGAGAAAATTGGAATACCGATAAATTAATATTCGACAAATCTCCTTTTCTGAGTTAACTTGGCTTATATCTCCGTTCAACATATATATAGAGAAATAATTATACAGAACGAAATGTTGGTATGGGTGACTAGAAGAAACTCCATTAGGATTTATCACATCTGGTGAAAAAGTTACTCTGGAATTTACGGAAATGTTAGAAAAAAC
This sequence comes from Pachypeltis micranthus, assembly GCA_020466155.1. Classification (NCBI taxonomy): domain Eukaryota; kingdom Metazoa; phylum Arthropoda; class Insecta; order Hemiptera; family Miridae; genus Pachypeltis; species Pachypeltis micranthus. Next base: position 31,631,909 of record CM035768.1, read on the forward strand.
GTTATTTTCGACACATTTTGATCTTTATCTCTGTTCAATAGGCCGTCACAGGAACATTTATTGAAAAGAATATGTAGGTGTTAACTATTTGAAAACATCCTGTGAGTTTGGTGAAAATCGCTGAAGCCGTTTTGCCAAAAAGCGTAAAAAACCTATTTTTGCTTCAGGGGCCCATATCTCCGTTCACCGTATTTTCATGGAGATATGTATGGAGTAGAAAAGTTAGGTATTGATTAGGAGAAGATAATTTGAAAGTTTAATCAAAATCGTTAGAGCCGTTTTTGAGAAAAATGCGAAAAACCCTAGTTTTTGGTACATTTTCGCCCCCCCCCCCTTCCCATCGACCGAAATCGTCCATAACCTTATTTTGGTGTCTACAAAAAATAACGAACAAAACAAAAAAAGAACCAGCTCAATCGGATCAGCCGTTCTCCCGCAAATCGAACTACAGACACACACACATACATACACACATACACACACACACACACACACGGACCACGCGCCGAAATTAGGTTTTTTAGACTCAGTAGGGTCTGAAACGTAAAGATCTGAAGAAAACCCAAATTTTTTTTTTTGGGCCGATTACTATACTTTCCTTCCCTTCGGGTAGCGGAAAGTAAAAATTGTATTTTTGTTACAGACTGAGGAATGGTGTGATGTCCATAGTGTTCATACTTCTCAACGCACCTCACTAAGGTAAAACATTACGTAAACTGTTAGTTCCACTTGCCCGACTTGATTTACGTACGATGGGGGCCATTGTAAAGTAGTGTAGCGAAACATCTACGAAAACATCGCACAACTTTCTTCAACCCTATGAATTGATGAGTGGTACGCTACACATACAGACTCCGTATGTGCAGACGCCGACACGTTTTAATGGTTTTTCTCGGGGAGAAACTGCAAGTATAAGTAGGAAGAACGTTCGCCGTGAGCTTCAGGAAAATCATTTTCTAAAACTTTTAATATTCGGAGAATCTCTCTTTTCGATTTATATTTCCAATGGACTGCCTTGCGAACACCGCTGGCGTTACATAGTTGGTCGTTTGAGGACAGACACGTGACAGATCGTGAGGAAGGTTTTGGAATTGAGTCAACGTTGCCGGAGTGACCGCTTATGAGGGTTTAGCTGCTGCGATGCAAGGAAACCATTGACCGCTTGTATGAACGTGTGAGCAAGATCCTTGCTGACGAGAAGGTTTTCCTCATCTGTTCTGCTTTCCTCGCAGCAACCGTCGTCTATTGAACGCAAATCTGTGTTTAACTGTTCGTCAAGAACGGACAACCTTCGAACGTAATGACGGGCGAGAAAGTAGGCCGCAGCAGGAGAAAAGAAGAATTGAAGGCATGGGATCAAAAATTCCCCATGCACTAGAAGAATTTTCGTATGAATAATTCAGAGTGGCCGGTATCGCGAACTAACAAATTTTTTTTAAATTCGACCTCCGTTGGGCGCCAATATTACGATATCGCACTAAGTGAGGAGAGGAGTAAGTACGATATTGCCTAAATAGTAATAGGAGTTTTATTCGCAATTACCACCTCAAAACAGGGAACTGGATAGGAGCAAACGCGAGTCCAAGCGGCAGGGCGACCCCTCAATGAGCCAAGAGCTCAGTTGCGACTGTTTTGAGCAAGTCTTAAAATACATTGCCCTCGGCCAACATTCCAGTTTTTCCAGCACCTCACTGCTCCCCTTTTGAATCCAACAAGAGAGAACTTCTACTCTTGTACCCGAGAGTCGTCCGGCCCTAAGCGCACGGAGTTCCCCAATTAGTTGTCCTAGGTGCCTCAAAATTCCCTATCTCTGGTATTACCGTTCCTACTTGTCAGTCAACAAAAATAGGCTTCAAATTCTAATACCGCAAATCATAATCCCCAACTAACGAGTCTTCATAAGTCCAGATTTTCCAGATACTTCCTATATCTGGTCACAACCATCCTCCATGCGAAACCTACCAGTTAAAACACGTCTCTTGACGCCCCTTTTTAAAACCTTCCTCAGTTAACTAACCAATTTGACGAATTTATACCCCTTCCAAAGAGATGGTTCCCTCCCCTGTCCCCCACTCAGAACCACTGTAATTTATGTTATGTCTCACTGACTTCACTTCTCCTCGGTATATGCAAGTATTCGAACCTTGTTGTGATTTCCTAACTCTTCAATTACAAGTTTTGTGCAACAATAAACCGTGATCCATTCAAGTCTACCCTGGTCAAAACAACGACTGCTGATACCGAAGTTTTGAGTGATTCGAGACATTTGAGGTGTCTACATCGAAGAGTTCGGTTCGTCCCGGTACAACTGGTTAAAAAACCATGTGGTTTTGATCGAATCTGTTTAAGAGATTTTCCCCCACATTTAAAATAAAATAATCACTTGTTCTATCGCCGAGGTACATCGCCGTTCGCCGTATTTTCACTAACATACTTATAAGTAATAAAAGTTGGGTATTGATCAGTAGAATGAAAAATGTGAAATGAAAATTTGAGCCTTCACTTCCACATTAAGTTAACGGGAACCTTCTTTTCGTGCCTCCAACACACGGAGACGAGTCGAATAAAGAACTAAGTGCGTACGAGAAAAACGATAGTTGGACTTTGTTCGGTAGTTATGGTATCATTTGTTTTTAATTTACAGTTGTCTTCGTTTGCAATGGCTGCATAATATTTCTGAGAACCGAATCGTAGCTTCAATTTTTCGGATAAACACATTTGAAGCAATAAAAAAAGGGTTTTTAAGAAGAGCAAACGGGTGCGCACTTGCCTCACCATGGTGGGGCTAGTGCGTACTCTTATAACTTCATTTCGATTCTTACCTAATAAATGAGTTAAAGCTCACAATTTAATAAGAAAACATTTTTATTTAAAGAAAGTGAAAATTTTGATTAATAGAACAAAAATTGAAAATTATAAAACCCTCATTTTGGTAGTCCCTCTACTCCACAATCCCGAAGATACATTGGGGGATGCGGCGAATGTAGAGCCAGGGAAGACGTCCCCCATCAACCACTGGTCCCAAAGATTTTTACCCTTGAAAATTAAGAGAGGGGGTAGTTTTTGCCCAGCTGCATTCCCGCAAAAACAAACGGTGATATTCGTCCTTCCTGGCCCACTTGTTGCCCTTGTTGATGGAAGCCCTTTCCCCCCTAATATTTTGGACTTGCTGGGGTCCATACAAAAGCTAGTTTCGTCTACATTAAAAATATGTTGGGGCTTTCCTTCCAGTCTCAACTCGTTCAACGTGTTTTGCAAAAGATTGAAAAACTCCTTTATGACGAAGGGAATGATGGCTTTCATTCTCGCAAATTCCACACTTTGCGGTTTTTGTAATGACAAGTTATGTCTCGCTCTGAAGTTATGGATCCACGTCTTCCCTGGCATGTTGTTAGTGAATCCTGTGTGAATAGAGGAGTTGGCCTCAACCCATTCTTTTACGGCGAGTCTGGTCTCTAAAATCGTTACGCCCAGCCCCCATTTCTCCATTATTTTCAGGCAATTTGCCAGCTCTTTTTCTTTCTCAATCGGGATTGTGATGTACCTACCTTGGGAGGTGGTCAACTGCCCCCGCCGATCTTTGATGTGGTCCCATAAAGTTATTTCGAAATGTGATAGGTAGACGAAGCAACCTTCACGTTCATTTCACCTCTCTTGATGGAGGCGAGAGCTTTCTTCAAATCGTCGGGTGAATATGCAGTTGCACGGTCGCTTTTTCTTTTATAGTTCCGTACCATTTTCTTGATATTGTTAAAAATGCATGCAACGTGCAAAAGAAAAAAGCACTCATTAGAAAATGCAAACAAACAAGATAAAGCATGAATAATTTAAAAATTAAGGAAATCCGACACCTTTGATGAAAAGTAGCCATGCAATCGACAAAACTCTAACAAATAGCAATTTTAGCAAAATTACGACCGGAAGGAAAAAAAACAAGAAAAGAAATCCAACCTTTCTAAAAATGGTACAGCTATGGAGCAGATAGAGTTATAGTATAAATACCATATGTGTCAGGAAAATTGTTGAAACATTTCAATTGACGAAATACATAAAAGTCTGAAGAGAAGCGCTCAAAATATTGATCATTTTTCAATACCCACTTGCCTCCCTATAGCAGTACGCACTTGCCCCCCAGTTGATAAAACCTAGAGACTAGTGCACATCGCTTTTTGTGCCGTTCAATTGAATTATTTCGACAAAAATCAAGTGAATATAGTTCCCCTAGAACCTTAGGAACAATTCAAGTACAAAAACGTGACATTTTATTGTAAATCATAGTTATAATCGGGAAGGAATTTCACTTACCGAAAATTCGGAATCACAGTTTTTCAGAGCTTCCTTTTGAAACAATTGGCATTTGAAAACTATAAAGCAGCTGTTCGAAGAAATTGTTCCTACGTGGACATGAACAGCTGAGCTTACAAATTTCTAGTGGTAATAGTTCTGTAGAAGCATCAAACGAGTAAAAATATCTGAATACGCACTTGCCTCAAATACGCACTTGCCCCACCTTACCTTACCTTAATCCGTTGAGCCACACCACCGCGAGTCTAACTACCAATAGACACAATCAACCTCGCCTAAATCATTTATTCGTAAATCTCGCTGGTGTGATACAAGCTCTCTCCAAAAAATCATAATGGTAGTCCAATAAGTTATTTATACGATGTAAGTTTAGTAATGCTGATGAGGAAATCGAAAGCTACCACATTCCAGAATTTGTACTAACGTGGTTGTTTTTGGCGCAGTGTTCCACTTATAACTCCAGAACTATGAACACGAGCCTTCCGAAAAAAAATCAAGCTGACAGTCTCATGAATTACAGATACGTTGAGTTTTCAAGAAAAGTCAAAGGTCAACGAAGGTCATGGCTTAAGTAGCAGCAGTCCAATGGGTTCCAAAATGGTATACACTAGCTATGAAACGTTGAGTAAAGTTCTAGTTGAGCGGTAAAAATACGGGGGGGGGGGGGGGCTGAGAGCAATTGAGTGATGAGTCGCACGATATATTTACCGTCGTAGTCACTTCCAACTCTTTCGATTGGGTCATTTGGGCACAGGAGGTGGTTATCGGTGAGGGGCATCGCATTACAACACCTGAAGTAAATTACCGAGTTGAAAGAAGTAAGGGATGCGAAGACGTTTACGATTACTCGATTCATCCGCTGTAATGGAGGGGTGAATCACTATTTATTGGACACTATGACCGTCTCGTTCCGTCTTTCCGCTCCCTAGAACTTTGATACCTTTCGTCATCACTCTAACTTTTACCACCGCCGAACGACTTCCCTCTCTCCTCTAATGGGCCATTAATCGACGATGAGATCCCAATGACGGGGTTGAAACTCTTCGAGGGACACAACAGCCCTTTGATGGGCTGAAAATAAAACGGAGAGTCGACGTCTGACGCAAGTCCTTTCCGATGGCTCCGTGATTTTTTATTAGCGACGGAGAAACTGACAAAGTGATGTTCACAATTCAGTGATTCCGTTCGTTCCATTCCTTTCCCACGTCGTTTATTGGATGGACATTCAAGGTACATTTTATAGCTCCACTTCAAAAAAAAGAAGAAGAACGAACTCAATCGATCATTAAACGTGCCATATTCAGACGCTAGAATATAAACACCCCGAAAATCTCGACTGTGCGTCTCAAAAAACCTTATTGTGTCTATACCTATTCAACTTTGTCTAATTTGCCAAACTTGTGTGTTATAAAATCATTATACTGTCGTTATCGGTGTGTATTGTATATTCAAAGTTTCAGAGGGACAGTTTCAGGACAGAAACCTTAACTCATGTGCAAATGTACAAAACTTACATCTAACCATAACACGTAGTATATAAAGATGAAAGTTGCAAATTAAAATTCGAAAATAAGAAAAACTTCAGATCGCCGTCTGCGTAATATCACGAAAAATAAAATAATTTGTATTGGTAGCGTTTGGATACCCATTCTCGACTTTAAATGTAAAATTGAAGCACCCTCATTGACGTCCCTCATTTATATTTTATCCTCACTTCGAGCTTGAGCTTAACATCACGGTGTGTCATCAAATTGACCCACTCCGTGGGATTTCAATTTAATCGCATCGAGCTAACGGTACTTATTCGTGCCGTACGCATGTTTCCACACGCCCCTGTGGGCATTTCGCGGGAATACTTGTGTCCTCCTCTCGTGTTCTATTTATTAGTTTATTCCAAGACTGACGACACAACGTGCACAGGAAGTTTACATACAAAATGAGAACAGTAGCCTGTCCAATGGGGGAAAGCTTAGTTTACACGCAAACCAATAGCACGGTGGCACAGCACGCCATTATATGGACTTTTATTTCGCTGTCTTTTTGAACGGTAAATTACGCGTGGTGGGATAACTTAGCATTATAAACTACTAGATAGAACCGTCTAGTCTCATTCCACTTCCCCGGATACTTTACTCACGAAATGAAACACAAGTATCAAGTAGCGTACCACTAAGGGATGAGTACCAAGGTAACAGACGTAGATTACCGAGAATGTTTATGAATTTCAGAGTAGGAAATCCGCCTTGTGCCCTTAAATTATTGATCGCAACTGCCAATTTCGCTAGACAATTTATTACCTCCTTTGACGTTTATAAATGTCGAAGATTCAAGTTTCCATCCATCGTTGCAAATTTGAGTAAGAGTACTTGTACATCACTTGTACTTCCTTTCACGTTTCGTAGCTATAGCTACTGATACATCATTCATAAAAGTGACAAATTTTCACTTCTGGAGGTAACTTATGTTTAAAACCGATGGCGTAGGGGCAAGAAAAGATTTTAAGTGCACTCTCGATTTAATAAGACTAGAGTTACTGCTCACTCCGTCAAATTCGACACTCCAACATACGAAATGAGGGAATCGCGCAATTATTACTCAATTAGTCAATCTAAACCATGCCAGTTCAGTTTGTTTATGTTATACAGTTCAACATCTTCGTCAGCTAAATCAAAACACTGTGAATGCGTCGGAAATTACGATAATTATCTGCCCGAGTCCGCCTGAGTGCTGTGATGTGCGGTGGGCAGTAGTTCGTAATCGTTTTTACGTAGGTATTGAATAATATTGAAGTTTGAGACATTTCAAGTTGGTTATCGACGTACGTTTCATTGAATTACTCGGCAGATCACGCTTGAGTAGTAATGGCGCAGAGAATCCTCCAAAGCTGGTCAGAAAATAAGGAGTGATGACGCCTGAACACATTAAATTTCGAAAGGCGCTCATTTAGGTGAATTTGACTGAAATTTTCTTCTTGAAAGGCGAAATCAGACGTGTGAGGAAATTACTCCGAAAAATAGGTTGAAGAACAGAGCAATTTCAAACCATGAAATTACAGAGTGAATAAGTACATCAGGAAAACTCGACGGTTGATATGGCGATGGGTGTACAGGGGGCGTTTTCTCCATCGCGCCAAAAACGTCCCAGACATTCGCGTGGAAACACTTGACGTTAGTTCGAGAAACTGGAAGTAAGAATGAGATTATTGTGTTAATTTTATGGGAGAAACCTCGATAAAAGCATTTCGAGAGCGTCGGTTGAGCTCAACATCAAGATGGAAGGGGAACGAGAAAGTAGGGAGTTGAGGGTTAACGGGTCTGAAAGCACCTGAATGAGCCCTCATTGGAAGCATCGACCAGCTCAATTGGTGGCACGTTACTAAACAGTACCAACAAAGGACTAAGTGAAAACGTTTTCAGCGCTCAAATGATAAATTGTAAAATAGCTGCACAACTCTGCTCTCCAGGGCTGACCTTGAAGAGCTTCTAAAAGCGAATTTGTGCTACGATCGATGACATAATCTACAAAGCTTTGATTATATTTCTCTAAGGATACAAAAAAGTTCCGCTTATACCGCTTACCGCACCAAATAGAGACAAGAATGCTGTGCGATTCTCCGCATTTAATTTGCACATGACAGTGGAATCACGAACGATTCAATTTTTCACAAGTCGACGAGGGGCTAACGATACCTGGCCATGCAACACACCTAGGTCTTGAAAACACTCAACCCCCGTTTCAAATTTCAAACCAATTAGCGATAACAATCATTTTCCTTGTCGCGCTAAATTTCATTTTGACAGTTAGCGATCAGGTTAATAAAGCGGCGAAACGTTTATTTCGTTGGAGGCTCGCTGGAGGTGCCAGAGATTAAATTGCTTTATGAGCGCCATGTTCTCCAGTAATTGGATCTTGACAGGAGTGATACGATCTCTCCTCGACGCCTACCGCATGAGGCTATTGGAAAAAGGACAATGAAGATCCTTAAGATGCCTGACGTTCAAACGTTGATTCTCACCTCGTACATCTTAGTCCGATAACGGGGCTCAAAATGATTGGCAGCTTGTCGCGCTAAACACGTCCATTCTGCTTTTATTAAACGCTTCTCGCTATCGTAAAAATATGAGGAGAAGTCGAATATCTCAAGTTGCGGGTCGCTGATCACGAATAAACCGTTAAATATGTTTTCGCTCATGGTACGATAATTGATAAAACTTTGACATTTGAAAGAACAGATGATGCGTACAAACGCCTAACTTAAAATTATATCTACGAAGAAACGTAATGACATCGTCGATATCAAGGAGTTTTGCGCTCACAAATAACTAAGTTTTTGGTACTGAAGAAGAGGAGAAAGGAACGAAGAACGTTCTAGTCGCAGCCCTCCTGATGCAATACAAAAATTATCCGACTCTTAAACGTTTGAACATCTAGCTTACTGAAAAATACAGAAAAAGTGTTGAATCTCGACGTACCCAGAACGGTTCACGCTGTTGTGGTAGGGGGAAGGGGTGGAGACGAAAGACCTCATACGCGAATAGATCGAGAGATTTCCTTCCAAGCTATAACCAGCTCGGCACTGTCTAGCTTCCGCCAACAGTTAAGATGAAGAAGCAAAGATGGGAAAGGCTCAGTCGCCTTAGCCTCTACTGATCAAGATAACTTCACTTCCATTAGGTGCCTACCAGAGGCGTTGGTTGGCGAGTGTGATTTCATGCGAATCTCGCTTTTCACATTACAGACGAGACCTCTGCCGCAGCTTACTAGTGTCCTCCTAAACCCCAGGGAGGCCAGTAAGTCCAAACTGTCTCGTCCTGGGATGAGGAAAAGCCGTGAATGCCAGCGACCATTCTTGCCTTAAGGGTTGTTAGACCCAAACATGGTACCGCGGGGATACACAGCCCGCGGCCAGGCGCCGGTGCATTATGGATTAGGGCCATGACAGGGCAAGGTAGGGAGTATGGAGCAATCCAACTCCTACCCAGTGCAAGGCCTGATGATGCTGGAAAGTGCGCTTGCTCTGCGGACATCGTAGTGGTCGTGGAGTCGCTGGAGATAAGCCATCCTATCCCTTACTTCGTTTTTAAACTGTAGGTTCTGTGGGAAGTGGAGGTCACCCGGTCGGAACTCCCACAGATATCCCCAAATGCAGAATTGTAACTGCACTGGTGGTGCTACCTATTGGACACAACTACCTGGCTAAAGGGGAGCGCGGTTCAGATCCCATGCAACCTGACCCCCTTTTGGTGAATGAGGGCCAGTCTAATCCTCTCAATTCATGAATGAATGAAGCGCAGATGCAGGAAGAACGCCTCCTGGCAACTCCTGCAATGGGGCCTGCCACTCAGTCAGGTCCTTAGGCTGTGCAAGCCGCAGCTAACTCAAATGGCACCATTGCAGGCACAGTACAGTCAGGATGAGTGTCACCAGCCGTGATGACAAGGTGTTGGATTCGTGGGGTCTGTGATTTCCCGTTGGCCGGAGGCACGTTCTCCTCAGACCCCACTCCCTATACACGTCTTGAAGTGGGGAGGGGGAGGAAGGTCTCATACGATTCTTGAAAAAAAATATCCAGTGCGACGCATCACTCAACTATCCTCAGCCATATTCAAGGCTTTAGCTACTAAGCCAAGTCATTTTTCACTCAGTTCATCTGAATTTATGGAGGTGCTCCAACTCACACCCCCCCTCCCCCACGATTGTGTATCGTAGATTCATGACACTGTCTAAGTGATTTTCTTTTCACCACTGTTATGGAATTATGGGGGTGAAATGGTAATAAGTGAAGCAGAGTGAACATCGGAATTTCCGAGGTTACTTCTTATCGGTACTTTATTGGACGACCACTCAGATTTCTCTGATTATGTGCTGTGCTTGTCATTTTCTAACAAATAAGAGCCGTATGATACTGTTACGATTTGAACCGATAGGGTTCAGCCGTTTCCTTTCTATTGCTGTGCCTAACATTCTGATCATTTTCAAAACAATGTGTTTCGACCTTGGAAGACTTTGAAACGTAAAGATCTGAAAGAAACTCAAAATTAATTATTCGCCAAAATACGTATTTTTGTTCCCTCCGTAACTGTAACTACGTAGGGTTACGTTGGTTTAAAAACTCGTCAAAATACATACGATATTCAACCTTTTACTCCATATCCAGAATTTTTTCGAGTTATTATTGCAATTGCTTTCTATCTACGACAATAGTTGTGGCCTATCCTCTTTTATCAAATGTCGAAAAATATTATGAATATACATGACTATATCAATGATCCGGAGAACGACACTCATATGCAAACGAGAGCGGTTCGTAGAGCACCTCTGAGACCAATCACATTCGTTTCAGCATTCACCGATGCGACACAGCAGAACAACGAAAATGAGAATTTTCCAGGAGGACAATTGGCACGACGTGACGAGTCGATCAGGCGGGTAGTTTGAGTGAGACGGTAGGGAATCCGGGTTACGAGATTAGGCCGAGGGAGAGACGATTATTTTGGCTATATTGCCCAACGAGTTCCATCAAGAAGTAGAATTTTCTTCAGTATATTTACTGTTATTTCACTGTTTTTCGTATAGATGTAGTCCTAAACCTTGGAGACCCGCCCTATTCGGCTCCGTATTGAAATATATAGAAGAGACCATACCAAACGCGGCGTAGTTCTACGGAACTGTTAAAATTTCGTTTTCAACTAATATCTAAAGCGGTTATTGCTCATAACAACTATGGGTTTCGTTCGATCGTATTGCCGTTTAGAAAGAATGTCAATTCGATTCTACGTTAAGTAAGTTGAAAGCGAATAAATGTAGCCGATCTGACATGATAACCCCACGTGATTAAACAGTCGCATAGTATTCGGCAATTGTATGAGAAGCTCATCGTATTTCCAAAACGGCTCAAACTATTGATGCGCGATTGGCTTCTTATGCCACTCTCGAGTTTCGAACCACGATGGTATTGCCGGATTTTCCTGAGAAATAATTAGTTCCGCGAACCTTCTGACTCACCCGCGTATGAAGTAGTTTGCAAGAAAACAATTTTCGTATTTTGAGTTGTCATGACACGAATCGATTCCAACAAAACCCACCCCTGGAGCGCGTGACTTGTGAACACGATGGCATCGGCAGTCGTACGACACGAAAAAGAATTTGCCATGAACTTTATTCAAGTCTGACAAAACTCCGACAAAAATCGTTTAAGAGAGAAGAAGGCTGTAAGTAGTATCCGAACTACACTCATTGTTCGGCACAGGCTTCAGTAATTGGGATCATGAGCTTGGACATTTCTCAGGTGCTTTCGACATTTTTCGTGTTATGCCGCGGGGAAGTCGGAGAACTGCCTGTTCAGTCGGCTTCTCGTCCAGATAAAGCGGTCAAGTTCGGTTCAACTGCCAACGACAACAGATTTCCCTTTTTGGACTTTGCAAAATGTCCTTCCTTCCCTCGATTTAACTCCTTCTTCAACACTCACTCCTCTCCAAGTGCTCACACAGACATTTTCCTCTATCAACTCTCTGGCCAGTCACAGCTCTTCTCACTCTCTCCCTTTGCTTTGAGTCCCACGGAGCCAGTTCACGCATATTCCGAGCGCCCTTGTTTCGCTCTTACATACTCAAACTCAAAGCACTATTCATTCCACGTGTAATACAGTCCTTCTCTTTCGCTCACCGAGTTCCCTTTTATTTTATTTAAGCTTCCGTTAAAGTAGTTAATGTTGTGTAATGGGACGAACCAAACCCTTCGATTCAGTGGAGGCTCGTCCGGGGCATTTATGCTGACTGGGCACCTCAAATGCCCTAACTCGCTCGAGACTTCGCTGCCGTCAGTTGTATCTGAGCCGGTTCCTTCCGCGCCGTGTCGTCCGCACTCACGTTCGCTCCCACCCAGTTTCCGGTTTGTGGTGGTAACACTCCCCCGAATGTAATTGAGAATTAAACTCTGTTCCAATTGCATTCGGCTTGATATTGTACTAACTTCCCAACTCTCTTAGTGCGATATCGCTCCAATATAAATCCTCACTGTAACAGTTGCACGTATCAACTTCGGCTCCACACAAGTCAAACTACAATCAATGGCAGTTTCGTGCACTTTCGGCGGGTACGTCACTGTCATCAACAAACTACAATTAGTTATAGCTAATTTTTGTTTTTTACTCATACGAGCTAAACGTAACACAACCAATTGTAGTTTGAAACTGATGATATGCCTGTGTGAATATGTCTCTATGTACCTTGATAATAATTTAGATTTAACGATCTAACATAACCGCGTATTTATTTATGGAAACGAACGAGGAACAGAGGAAATTTAAATTACGTACAACGTTATACCAACTGCGACGCTCAAGTCATTAAGTCCGTGGATGTCGACGAGATTTTAATAGCTTTGTTGTTTTATAGAAGCATAATAACATGAACGTCTGTTGTGCGACATCGTCGTCTCGCGGGATAATAAACGTTGGGACTTCCAGAAGTTAATCTTTGCTAGTCTACCGTTAACCGTTTCATACTGGCAGGATTTAATCTGATCATTCGGCAACCTTTTCATTTAGTAGTTTTGAGATCGCGCCCGTGTTCGTTTCGGCCGAGCCCAACTTTTTAATTAATTCAATGATAATTAAATCGTTGCCCTCTCGTCATTTTGTGCTACGATACTCCTTCTCTTTTGTTTTTCTGTTCTCTGTCTCTCTCTCTCTCTCTCTCTCTCTCTCTCTCTCTCTCTCTCTCTCTCTCTCTCTCTCTCTCTCTCTCTCTCTCTCTCTCTCTCTCTCTCTCTCTCTTCTCTTCGTTTCTTTCCTTAATTATTCCGTAGTGCGGCGTTCACCCAGCTCTCGCGTACTAGTGGCAAGGTTTATTGTACTTGAAGTTCTTATTCATACTGTCCGCTTTCTTTTGGTCTTTTCGTCTTGGTTGGTTAATTTCGTGTAACAACGTGTGCAAAGGTTAAGAAAAGATAAGCGTAATTGATGAAGGATAAAAGGATAAATAATAAAACATTATGGTAAAAGAGAATAAGTTATCGTTGTAAGTACGTTCGTAGTAGACTCGTCTGAAATCATGTCAAGAAACTCATAACGTGGATTCTACACAACGAAATAACATATCTGGAAGGAAGAATCACGATTGTTAGTTGAATGCAGTTGAGAAACGTTCATTCGAAGTCTTGGTCCACAAGCTACAAAATGGGATGTAACTTTGGAAGTTTCGTCTTGAGTGGCCAATGTCAAGAAACATTCTCAGAAGTGCAGAACGCGCTGCTAAAAAAGCATTGCTGTGTACGCCTGACATCGTTACTAAATAATTGAGGGCGAGCGAAGGTGGCGACCAATTATTTGTGATTTGGTGATTTCTTATGCCTCTTCGGCTCAATTACAATTTGAACACTCCCGAAGTTATTCAGGGATTGAATGCGCACAGCAGAAGAATCAATTTGTGTAGCTGAACGTGGGATAGAGAAACTCAATAATTGGTACCGGATGGGAATTCGTGGTTGAACGTCGTGAAAACAAGATTCGCGTCGTGACGAACAAACCAATGATCCCAGTTAAGTACACAAAGTGCTTGCGGGGCCAGTGTTTTTATTTTCAGGAAAAATCACTGTCGAGCCCGGAAAGTTCCTTCTCGTGAAACCGTGCTGTTTATACTTTGTCCGACGCCGACATTGGAGTCGTTAGGTGAAAGGGAGAGGTTATCGCATTGTTTGTGACTCTCTGACCGCCCTCATGCCTTGTTGTGAGAGGAAACACTTCTTTTCCACTTCTTTTTCTGAGGTCCTCATATTTACGTCTGGAAATTTATTAACGTAGCCTTTTCTGTTATCTTCTTCTGTTTTCGCGTCAACTTCGAAGAGGTCGACGCACTTGAGCAACTCACTGCAGCACTAAACTATAAACGTCTTGCATTATTCAATCCGCCATCACATTTCTTCATAATACTACTGAAACCCGAGGGAGAACGGCCCATGCTCCAAAAATGACTGGAGGAGTCAATTATGTGGAAACTATCGACTGTTGTGACTGCTACTGTGACTTTCAAGATGCTGGGCGCAAGCCTTAACGCATTCGGCGAAATTAGAATAGAACCGAACGAAATTGTATTGAGACAAAAAAATACACACGCGTCATTTTACATGGCGGAGGCGAACGGAGGAACGAGCGAAGAAGCTACAACAGACAAATCAGATTATGTCATAGTGGAGAAACAGTTGAAGTCAGCAGAGTTACATAAATGTCAGCTGCGGCGCATACGCAAGCGTTGAGACGAAGTCGCCGCATGTGGCATCCGAAGAGCCACAACTTTGGAATCAGACAGGTATTTTTCCTTATCAAAATTGCTTCCTTAACTTATAAGAGAGTTCTATCAATCGGAAGTCATAGAAGTTAGGGTTTCGTAAGCATACGCTCTCGCTCAGCATCAACACAACCCAGACCTGTGGAGGTACGGCAGATTGTCATTTATCCAGTCTCCCAGTAGACAGCTGTTGCCACGCGGAGGTATTCCCTGAGGAATCTGTACTATCTAGAAGAAGTTCTTACTCTTGTTTCCCCCCTGATCAAACTATTGACTCGGGTGGCAACTTCACAGACGAGAAATCAACTGTGGCCACGTTTTTTGCCATAATCTTCTTAGCTAACTGGGCGAAACGGTTATGAGCTCGCTTAGTAACTGTTCATCTTTGACTGCTATTCCAACACTCGTCGGTCAGTTTGGTAGAAACTACAAAGGGGCAGCACATAGTTTCATATCTTCTCCGCACTGGAGGCTCAAGATCTCTTAGAAGGAGAGTATTCGAAAGGAAACCAATGGTGCGGCGCGTTGAAATCGCCATGTCCAGCAAGTAGCTGCCTGGTCCGGTTGCCCTTGACCGGACAATTATACACTTAATCAACACAGGTTGTCCCAACATTTTCAGAAGCGTACAATGCTTTTTACAAATTGAAAGTATATTGTTATTCTACCGAAATGAGTGACGCGGACCAGGATACTGTTTTTCGGATGGAAATAATGTAGTTACGTTCGAGAAAAAACTGTAAACATCAAGCGAACCAATATTAATAACTCTTTTAAAACAATTTAAGGTAATCTCAAATGTATTTCTGTAATATTTTTCAAGGCTGAGTCCGAATCCGCCGTCGTTTATTTGTAGCAAATTGAGTTTTTGTTGTACAGCGATTTTTTCATCATTCCAAATTTCGTGATTTTTTGGGGCGACGTTCATTGCGTATAAACTATTAGGCTCCACAGACCTATCTTATAGAAAAATTCTCGCTGATTTCGAATGTGCCACTATTTTTCTTCTGGAGCCTCGTTAAACTTGATTACCAAAGCGGTTACAACCAAATCGCTTTTTCAGGCACAGTTTCCTCTCTGATCTCTAATCTATACCTCCTCTAGACAACTCCACGTTGATTCCGACTAAGTACGACTTAGGTTTCTTTCTAGGCCCCATCAAAACAGCTGTTTTCACCCGAACGTCCCATCAATTCCTCGCAACTGTCCCAGACCGACCGATTGTGAGCATTGAAAATTCAAACTCATTACTCGTTAACAACCGCAATGAGATATATTCATTTGCGGTATTATCAGATACTTATTTGCTATTTATATAAATACCAAGGATAGGAATTTATCTTATCGCGAAAACTTGATTCGGATTCAGCGTTGAAAAATATTATAAAATTTGATGGCCAAAAGCCTCGCACACCCCAAATTTGATTGGCCACGGTTGATTTTACGAACGATTTTCATACCACTTCGTGAAAACCCGCGTCTTTACTGGTTCTCATTGATATCGGTTCGGTAAACACCCATGAAACAATAATTTATGAGATTTCCCTGCCCAACATGCAGATGCCGACCAATCGTTTGCTCGCCAGCGAGCGGTTTTTTTTTTTTTTCATTTTGATCCATTGAAAAGCGATGGATAGGGGTTTTACTGTAATTGCATCAGCGGGGTATAAATACGTTTTAAGGGCCGACAGATTCTTAAGAACTTTTTAATTTGGCCGCCCTAAAGGAATAACGCAGAAAATAAAAAGAATTCTACTCTCATTGTTACGCAACAGCTCCTTTGAAAAGTTAAGGGACGCCCCTCTTCTCCCCCCCCCACTCACGCTATCATACTCCCCTCCTCCACTTGATCCACTCTCGCCCCATCCCAAGGAACTTTGAATCCTCTCCGCACGCCTCAGGAAAAAGGATGAAGATGGGTAATGTGAAACTTGACAACGATATCGCCCTCCTTTGTGGTAAACTTCTCCCAATCTCAACTTTTAGCTCAGCTTCAAGCTTTCTGAGCTTCAGGAATCCTTCCTTTCAATGATCAGATGAAGCCCATGACTTACTGACCAAGTTTGTTGGTCGTGAGTTAGTTTCGCCGCGCTCAATCTGCGATTAAATTTCGTTTATTTTTCCACTCTTTTCATATCGACGGACGTTCTAGAAACTAGATCCTCCTGACTTCCCTGAAGTGGTTTCTCGAGAACTGATATAACTCTTAAATAACTAAACGCCGGCTTGTTAATCTTCTATTTTCATTTAGCATTGCCAGGGGGGGGGGGTTGAGAGCTCTGGTATCAACTTAGGTAATTACGAAAAGTTTGGTTCTTTCAACGATGTTCACTAGTTTTCAGGGATTTCCAGAGCTGGAAGTATGGTACATCGCCACAGACGCTTCTTCGATAAACAGAAGTTCTAACTTCTATAACGAAGTGATCATCTATATTTCACTCCAACTTACCTCCCTCAATCCATTTTTCCTTCTTCAACGTTCAGTTTCGCAAAGTTCTAAGTGACCGTAAAGTGGAAAGTGTGATAATTTGAGTGAACGGTGGTTGTTAGAGCGCCGGCGACACATTGGAGAAAAGATAGGGCAGTGAGATATCCAGGGATGAACCCACCAATATGAAACATGAAATAATAATAAACTGCAAACTGAAAGGAGAAATCGTATTAATCAGCGCAGACTCCAGAGTACAATAGCACAAATGAATTATCTAAAATCAACTGTAGCACACCACACACAAAATAAATCACGGAAACTAATAAAGTACATGCACGAGTGCGTGAGCTCATTACAAAAGGAAAACAAACAAAACGAAGACTTCCTCTAGGTACGACCGAAGGATGGAAGCGGATTGAGGATAGCGGGATGGAATAGGAAGGGCGTGACCTGGAAACTGCCTACCCGCTTCAAACTATTTCGTAACAAGAAACTCAAATCAACCCATCCAGAACTTCAGTTGCGATGCGTAGAAACTATGGTTCAACATACCAGTGCGGAAAGGTCTGGGAGTTGGTAGAATTCCTTGGAAAGAAGTTGAGAAAAAGGGACCTTCGGTAGACCAGAGACGGTGGTAGTTCCGGTCAGTAGATCGTGAAAGGCGTTGCATCAGAATGAACGGAGCCTGTTGCAGATCTCTCGCCGTGGCAGCAGAGATAAATCGGCGGCCGACTGCAATAAGCGAATTTGACAATGTTTAAAAGAGACGAGGAACCTCAAATTTCCATTCTTCACCAAAAACACAAAAAGCAAGCAGTTTTTTCGATAGAATATGCGTTTTTGTGCTGTAAGCAATTTTTTCATCATCACCGAACACCCCATGAAAAATAAACGTATATTTTTTTGCGTTTTTTTACCTCCTGATGATCGTTTTTAACCAATACCATACGATGTCTTCAAATCCTGTGTTCGACAGTTTTTTCAATGGAATAATGACCCCCGTGTGCTGTAAGAAGCATTTTTCATCGATTTCCGTTATTTCATCATTTTCTGGCGTACTCCCAGGGTTAAGAAATCGTGAGTAATGCACATCAACATGCGCAGACTCTAAATACACGTCCGCACACGCAAAGCATTCCGAGAAACAGCCAGAAGTTGTGAACTACATGATTCATAGCCAGCTATGTGGACGCATTCTGTACCGGGATTAACCAAACTCGTCCAGTGGATTTATGCGGATTATTCAACTCGAATGCCTCGATTCCCTCCAAACTTCAGTGTCGTCAGTCATAATTGAGTGGTTCTCCCATCGAGGCGTCGCCTTGTTGCCTGCGCTCGCGTTTGCTCCCTCCCAGCTCCCTGTTTGTGGTGGTTTAACTTTTCCGTAAGTAATTCGCGTATAAAACTCCTCGTTCCAACTACGTGGTAGATATCGTACTCGCTTAGTGTGATATCCCTATTTGCACGTAACGTTGCAAATTCAGAAGTATTCGAGATCAAAGGCCTTATCAATACCCTAACGTACAACCTGTCTGAAGGTTCTTCTGATAATTCAATACCCTTATACTGAGGAACACGCTGAGAATGGCAGTTCCACAAACTAATTTCCCACCTCCTATCTCGTTCCACGTCCGAACCAGATAGTTTGCGACTTAGAGACGTTTCATGGATGTGCAGGTAGTATCTGGCAGCCGGGATCTTGCGCTTACTTGGCAAGCCAAAAGGCGCAAGTATGACAGGACGGATCGTCGTACAGCAGTGTCAGAAGCTCGCGAAGTGGAGGCAGGTAACATCAATGTTGCAGCATTCGTCTGATGCATCGGCTGGGTGTGTCAGCAGGCGTTCTCGGTGGCATCACCACCCATTTGTTGCTCGGGTTGTGTTTAAACTGGATGTTGTTCTATTATGGAACATCCTCTTCCTATCCCTATCCTTCTATCCCTAGAGCCCCTTAATATTTATTTAAGTTTGTCGTTTTGGGGTGTCACCGTACCAGCGAGGAAGTGTCTGTAGTCTAGAGAACGCCGCAACCGATTGAGTTGGTTCTTTTTCAATTGTGAGATGCTTTTAAGCCACGAAAATAAAGTTATAAGCTGTGTCCAATTGATGAAAAATTGGGGTTGGAGACCAAAATATACCGAAAACTAGAGTTTTTCGCATTTTTCTTGAAACAGGTGTAAAAATCTTGATAAAACCTTCAAATTGGGGTCGCTGGCCGCGGTGTTCCAGGCAGAGGTGGCTGCGCTGACGGTCTGTGTGCAGCGGCTGCTGCAGAGGGGACTGAAGCGGCAGAGAATCTACATCATGGTGGACAGTCTCAAGGCCTTATCCTCATACTGTCTTACATCACGGCAGGTGTAGGAGTGTCTGACTGGACTGAAGGCCCTGGCCGAGGACAACAGTGTAACACTGTGTTGGGTGCCAGGGCATCAGGGTATAGATGGAAACGAACGGGGTGATAGGTTGGCTGAGAAGGAATCGGGGCAGATCCCTATTGACCTTGAGTCCTTTGTTGGGACTACCAGGAGCCACCTACCCAGAGTGGTTGGCAATTGGTAGGATAGGTGCAGGGCTGCTCATTGGCAGAGGCTGCCCGGCATTAGACAGTCAAATCTCTTCATCCGGCTCTCCGGAGAGAGGTCCAAGGAGGTGCTTACACTGGGGCGGAAGGATATGATGATCATATCTGGCCTGTTCACAGGTCACTGTCCGCTGAGGTACCACCTTGCAAATATTAGCAAGTGCGAGGTACAGGTATGCAGGTTCTGTGAGGTGGGGCTAGAGATGGCAGAGCATGTGCTGTGTGTATGCGATGGACTCGTGGCATCGCGCCGTTGTGTTTGGGAGGCCCTTTCTCCAGCCCCAAGAGGTGGCAAATGCGAACTTGCGGATATCCTCCGCTTTGTGCGGGGGGTGGTACATAGGTGACATCACACCAAGTGAGACCTGTGCTGTGTGGCCTAGAGGTGGTGCAGGGGGGCCATGATCTGAGGATCATGGACGCCCTTACAATAGGCCCGTTTGTGGCTGCAGTGAGGGTATCGCCTGCATCCACCGTTTAAACTGGCGGGGGGGGGGGCTTCAAATCATCCTCTTCCTTTCTTCTCCACAAATATCTTCACCAAAACTCGGTAAATATAGTTACAGGCATATAAAGTAAAAATAGGTTCATTGCGCTTCTTGGCAAAACGGTCCTAACAACTCTGGCTCGCAGGGTGTTTGTGAATAGTTGATACCTACCTATTGTTATCATTAAAGGTTCCTCTGACAGACCACTGAACAGAGATAAAAATGAGAATATGTCGAAAATAATGTTTATTTAAACGTTCAGAGCAACTGCTTTGCTGGATTTGGTCAATCTTACAGCGTGTTGTAGCAACCTATTACCACATTTTGTTCACCGTAATTTTTTCTGTATCTATCTGTTGAAGGGAGATATAAGCCATGATTAGGGAATACTCTCAACTAACGGACGTCGAATTTACGCGGTTTGTGGAAAGTTGTGTGTTGCTACACACCACGTAATGTAAACTCCTAACTTCCATTAACAGTCCCTCTCTGTTTAACACGCAATTGCCTTCCGTCTGACTGCTCATACATTTTTTTTAAATCATTGCTGGGAGTAGTAAATCCTGACTGTATGGCCAGACTGTAATACGATTACCAATTAAGCTTCTAATGCCATTTCAAACCCGTTTTCGTCGAAAAGCACTTTGCGAGTGTGCGCATTCCGAAAAATCCTTTGTTAGTTAGAAACAACTATTATTTGAGGATAATAAGGCAACCCGGGGAGGAGCGTCGAGTGCGCATTATTTGGAATCCGCGGGATTACCGAATGCGTTTCCTCGGGAATCAATTCGCATCGCTAAAACCAACCACTCAACTCGGAGATAAAGCTCTAAAAATTCGACGAGTATGTTTTAGCGGTGCATTAGCCTACCTTGCCTAACTAAGCGAGTTGATGTGATGCGAAAACGAGGGCAAGTTTCTTTCTAGTGCCGTTAACAAGAGCTGCAGAGCTTTTAAACGTTTCCCTCCGGCCTTTTCAAGTTCCCGATTAAACGTCACAGCTCAGCTTTTCATATCCTCCACTCTCATTAGCGCTCTTGCGCATTGATCATTACGGTTCTCCTCGGTCGTTTTCATAATAGCAATAGGGAGGCTGTCCGTTATTAATCCTTCAAACCATCTCTATCCTCCTGTTTATGAGCTAATTTCTGCTTCCCCTCGACCGACTTTGTGAAACGTTGTTGAAGGTTCAAGAGCGTCAACTGAGTTCACTTGCTCCGCGGATCTCTTCGAATTCGACTGATGCTTTAAATCTCTCGACGAATGTCAACACTTTTCCTTCACCCCATCCATCTCCGAGACACGGCCAGTGCGGCTGCTAACCGAGAGATCCGCAATGTCATGCAAACTTCGTATCTATATTATTATTAGCACTTATTTCATAAGCGCTGACGGGTTCACAACTATTTAAATATATCGTTGCACCGCGGTGCTCCCTTTGAGTTCATATTTCGTCACCCTGATCAACGAACAGACCACAGTGATGTAAACCCGAACCCTATCAATGCCGTTGTATGCACTTGCTGGTGCAGCGTCTGAGAGGTTAGTTGGTTCACTGGGGGGAGGCGCTAAAGACGCAGGGTAGCGTTGGGATCCAGAGGAACTGGGAGACTAGCGAACAATTGATAGAACTAGGTAGCATTCGTATTGGTCTGGTCTTAGACAGTAGGATCCTGAAGCCGTTTGACCCTTTTGCCACCTCCTCTGTTGTTTTTCTCTTTTTTGTAGTTGTTTT